>CP106714.1:5827892-7096512 GCA_025503065.1 Gossypium bickii | reverse complement strand
AACTCATTTCTAGCATTGCGATTTAATCTGATTAAAAGTTTTATGTATTAGAATTTCGTTCCACTGATTATCCGCGACCAAATTTTATGAAAAGAAATATTTAGAAGTAATTCTTTCGATTAATCAAAGTTCCAGTTCAAGTTCACTATTCTAATTTAGAGAGTCCCATTCATTCCTCAGTAGAGGCACATTCATTCATCAACATAGACACATTCATACATCCACCACACTTCCATGGGCATTTTATTCATTTCCCCCCAGGGGTAATTTCGTCATTTGTCCTACAGGGGTATCTTGGTAATAATTCAGGGTCAATTTTGAAAATCTTTCCAAATCAAAGGTATTTCAAAAACTCGGGGTAATCTTGAAAATTAGTTTCCCAAATCGGAGATGTTGCAGAAATTTTCTGAAATCGGGGTTATTTTGGTAATTTTGCAAGTTAGGGGTAATTCAGTAATTTTCCAAATCAGGGTATCTTAACATTTTGCAAAAATAGAATTTTCTGATATATTTTTATAAAGTAAGAATATTTTAATAAAAGTCGAGGGTTTTTTTTTTCAATCCAAGAGCATTTTAGTAATTTACAACACAGGGGTATTTTCGTAATTTTTACAAATCGAAAATATTTCGAAAATGTTTTTCAAAATTAATTTAGTGTTTATAACTTAAAAAGGGTAATTTGGTGACTTTAAAACTAAGGTTTTTATAAAAATACGGCTAGTCCCTTTTGGGTTTTAATTATTGAGTTTAGCCGATGACTAAGTCCTCTTGGTTAGGGTGAACGGTTACTACGCACCAGGTAGGATTCAAGCGGAGAGGAGGTGAGTCACTAGGACTGCTTAAATACCAAGCTCTTACCGAATCCACTCCTAGACATGCGCACAACAGTTGCCACACCTTAACTCGGCGACTTAATCATAGGTTTGTTTAATGGTCCTTAAGTCTTATGCACTTGTGTTTGAGTAGTCTAGTCCTAGGGTTCAATAGCCCTAATCTTCTATCTACGTTCCATAAAAGCCCATACAATTCATATATTCAAATCACTTCAATAATTAGAAGTACTTACCTAGTGAACTTCGAGCCGGAGATACAGGTGCCATGCCAGAATAACCTGAAAAGTTTATGAAAGCCCAAATCTTTGAAAAGCCCATAAAAAAAATGTTTTGGGCCCAAATCCCTCAAAGCCGAGTTTTGAACCGGGCTCTGATACCACTGTAACATCCCAAACTCGGCCCATTCACTACGACCGAATTTGAAATGCCACTGTGGAAAACGTTTGAAAAGATTTTTGACTTAGAGTTAAAACATGAAAATTTATAGTCTTTTGTAAAACATCGTTTATTAGAATCCCAAATAAAATCAAGTTGTTACAAATTCCTCGATATAAAATTTTAATATAAAATTCTTAAGATATGAGTTGCTAAAATTAAAACATTTCCAAATAATAATAATTTGTCAGTCCACTTTAAAACATAATAATAAACTTCAAATCCCTTAAATGGCCCTTATTAAAAAAAAAAAAAAACAAGTAATTAGTCAAAGTACTTAATAATAAACTAGCATGGAATAAAATGTCTTCTACATGGACCACCTTGTATCCACTCCAAGCCGGTCCAAGCTTATGCATCACCTGAAATGTTGGTAAATATTGGGTGAGTCAAACAGACTCAGTGCATAGTTATTTCACATGTCTCCACATATGGGCTTGGCCCATATCCACACAGTCCATACATATAAAGTTATGCAATTATGAAGCCCAACCCAACCTAATGTCCATCCGTCACACCTACCTTGGCAGACCCGCTGCCCAAGGCCGTGGTTAATCCACCGATCAACCAAGTGATCCCACATACCAATTAGTCCACGGTGATGCACACAGCTATCAACCGCCGAGATGGGCACCTAGCCAACACCTCCCTTGATGAAGCACATAGCTAACATCAAGCGCTAATGTAGCACAAGGCTAACATTAGACCACGTACATAATGTACACCATTTCCTTCGATAGTCACATCCCAAGCCCTATGTGTCATGCCACAATATCATTAAAATAAGCATACATCACATGCTATCACATTTTCATACATATATCATATATAAATTAACGTCATAAATTACTGACCTTGTTAATCGATTACCCATCGTGGGTATCCACCTTTTTAGCCGTTATCTCGGCTATCATTCACATCATAAACATATATACATAGGCATATAGCAACATACACAGATAATAGGAGAACAGTGCGATAACTACGCACCTGACTATTTAGCGGAAATCCCGATCTATTTGGATCTAACACAATCTAGAATCCCGAAACTCTTTATCCTTGTCGATTTGCCTCTAAAAGCCGTAATCACAATCGGTCAGTTCTTAAACCCATAAAATGGCCTTTGGCAGAATGTTGACAACCCCTTACCTGTTTATCCGAATCCCAAAATATTTGCTTACTTCCTTCCTAAGTCGAAGTCCCGAATCCGCCACTTGCTCCTTGCTGAATTGAATCCCTTAAAGAAACTCCTTGATGCTTCTTTCCTTCGGCACTATCAAAGCACTCCCAGCGAAACAGCGCTTAGACTCCAAAGAGAAAGATTTCGGCACTTGAATGGTGAAGGGGTGAAACACCCCAAACCCGGCCCACGAGCCTTGACCGGATCTGGTATGTTCCTCGAAAAAAATCGGTTCAAAATTCGTTTACTACTTTGGAAAAACTTGTGTGTTTTGAAAGAAAGTTTGTTTTAGGTTGGGCTTGAGCTGAAAACGAGTTTATTTTATATTGAAAACCCATTTATTTCAGGTGACAAAATAATTAGAGTTTATTTTGAGTTAAATTGACTTAATCTTTGATAATTAAAATTTCGTAACATAGTAAATAAAACAGAAATAAAATAATTCACTATGGCCTTATTACATCAAAATAATTCCAAAAATTAAATTAAAGTACTTAATGAAATAAAAATCCAAATTAATTAAATTCCTTGCTGTGCATGGCCACCTTTGAGCTCCTGCCGACCCGGTCCATTACTGCTCATCACCTGAAAAATATTCCCCAACGGGGTGAGTCAAACAGACTCAATGTGTAACCAACACTACAATTTAATAGCTTAGGCATACCTTATCATATCACATGCATATTCATATAACAGATAAAATAATGATGCAACCCGAACCCAAACCTAGATGCCATCCGCTACACATCCCTGTACCAACCTGCACACCGTGGGGACTACTAAGTCAACCCTCCATCCGCTACAAACCATCGAAGGCAGTCGCTGCAGTCGACGTGCTCATCGCCCTTATAAAATTCGTGGTCTTAGGTCACCACATTCAGATTTCGTGGTCTTAGGTCACCACATTCAGACATCGTGGTCTTAGGTCACCACATTCAGTTATCATGGTCTTAGGTCACCACATTCAGATACCATGGTCTTAGGTCACCACATTCACTTCCCCTTTTCATAATATCCCATATGCCCCCAGATATCATACACATTATGCAATTTCATGCCTTAATTCACATTCTTATCATATTCACATTCATGGCATAACAAATCTTATCATACTCATAGTAGGAGTAGGAAAACATACCTTAGTACTGTGCACCATAACATGGTACTTAGCCATATTTTCCACATTCATATAATCATACATACATATTTAAATATTGCCATAAAACTTATTAAGAATTAGTGTGGGGTACATACCTGATTCGCTTAACAACTTTACTGAAATCCCGAAATCTGATCTACTGCCTTAGATCTTAAATCTCTACATTTAATCAATAATTTAATACTTAGCAAAGAGCCATTCGGTTATAAATCCAAATCCCAGTAGGATTAGTATACTTAAAACTTACCTTGTTGCCGATTTCAATACTAATCAAATCCTGAAATCTATGCTATGCTCCTTATTGTATTCGGCCAAGCACTAAATCTCATCAGGGTTAGTTTCGGCTTTTTAAACAAACAAGAATTAGATCTAACTATCAAAATAGGCCTTGGCCGAATGCTATAGACACTTACCTTGTGGATTTTAAATCTCGAAACTCACCGAATAACTAGGGAACACGCAGCTTATGGCGTACCTTCGGGAAAAGAACTTCTCCTTCCTTGTAGTCGACACTTAGTAAATCCTGAAAGATCTCTTCAAGGTTTCGGCAACAAGATATTAATGGGGTTAGTCCTAGATTTCGGCAAATCTTAAAAGAAAAAGGATGAAACCGAATGAGATCTTACCCTTACTTTAGATATCGACAGTTCCTTTGCTTGAAGTCTCAAACTATTCGGCTATGGCCTTGATCTTAGCAAGCTTTCGGCTTTTGGAATATTGAGAGGAGAAGAATGAAGAAGAAAAGAATAGGGGTTGCAGAGAAAATTCGGCAGAGGTTATCAAGGAAGAGTAAATAATACTGAATGGCCTCTCTTTTCCTTTTATAGCCGAATTTACTAGGCCAAGACTCTCTTACTTGGCCACCACTCTTCCAATGTGATAATTTTATCTTTTAATTATCACTTTATTCAATATTAGAATTAATCCCTCAATTATCTCTTATCTCTAAAAAATAACAATAATTATCCATCATTTATCTCTTGAAAATAATCTAAAATAAATCCATTATTTATCCCTTATTTATCCACCCTTTATCTCTTAAAAATGAAAGAATAAAAGCTCCTAGAATTTAGCCATGTGCCGTCCAACTCCCTGCTCCTTGTAGCAAAATAAAATTCTTTTATTTGCTTCTCATGTGACTCGAACCCAGGCCCAATTGCACCTGCTTGTGGCGTCACTTACTGGGCTTTAAGTGGTGCCTCCTTGCCACTTTTCTAAGCCCGTTCTTGTGTCAAATTCCTTCTATTAATTTTCTTAAGGCCACCTTGCCTTAAAACTTATCATTTCTAAGACATTTCCTTACACTTCCAAGTTTCCAAAAACGTTTGTTTCCCTCCTTTAAACTTAACATTTCTAAAGTATTTCCTTACATTTCCCTACATTGCCTTACATTTCCATACATTTCCATACATTTCCTTACATTTCCATACATTTCCTTACATTTCCATACATTTTCATACATTTCCATACATTTTCATACATTTCTATACATTCCCTTACATTTCATACATTTCCTTACATCTTAGGGTTCCTAAAACTCCTCAGAACACATCCAACACACCCACTGAGCCCACTATCTCATGAATTACACACGAACGCATAACCCCTAATCTAGGATGTTACAAGGGGGATCACGCCAAAGTGAAGAGAATTTATGCTTAGAGGATTCGGCAACAGAGAACAGTGGTAGAGGGGTTTCGGCTTTTGTCAATAATGATTAGGAAAAAGAAGAGAAAAGGAGGAGAATAGGTACTTAACACTTTCGGCTTTGGATCACAAGAAGAGAAAACAAGTTGAATCCTCAAGTGTTTTCGGTACAAAGAAAATTAAAGAAGCAAAAGAGATGTCAAAGAGGATCACTCCCCCTTATAAAGAATTCGGCTACTTCATCCTTTCCTATCATTTCCCCACATTTTCCTCCTTATCACCTTAGTTAATAACAATAAAAAAAATAATCTACTACATTATCCCTTATCTTTCCATTTAAAATAAATAAAATAAAACCACACTTATTCAAAATAAATTAAATAACCCATATCCATCCACTATCTTAATATTTAAAACAAATAAAACAAAATCCTCAATTATCTACCCACTTAAAATAAATAAAATAATCCACACTTATTCAAAATAAATTAAATAACCCACATTCATCCACTATTTCAATATTTAAAACAAATAAAACAAAATCCCCATAATTTCTTTTAAAGCCTCCTTAGCCCAGTTTCCCTTCTTGACTCAAAGAGCAAAATAAAAACACACTTATACTGCCATCAAGACTCAAACCAAGGCCCTTGCCGAGGCATCATTTCTAGGCCCTTAAATGGCGCATCACAGCCACTTTACCAAGGCGCTCTTTCATGTCCAAAAGCGCCAAAAATTTTCCTTAAGGCCTCCTTCACCTAGCTTCTCCTTTAGACTTAAAATTCTAATATTTTTCCAAAACTTCCTCTTACATCGTTGGATTTTCAAAACCCTTAAAACACTCCCAACTACATACTAAGCCTTCTCTTACATGGATTATGCACTAATCGCATAACCCTTAATCTAGGATGTTACATCAAATCTAAATATGTTTCCTAAATAAAATAATTTTTTAGTCTAGATTTACAATTAGTAGTCTAAGTATATCATACCAACAAGTGTTGGGTGCAGTGATAAGATACACTACACTTTTAACCGAAGATTGTAGGTTTGAACCTTAAATAATTTTGTTCTTTTCTTAAAAATTAGGCAATTACTTTTGTTTGTATGGGTATAATATTACTTAATCATGCCATGAATACATGGATAATAGTCCACAATCATACGAAATTGTTATCTATATATGCTTATATATCTAATTGGTTCATCAATTGAGTTTAACGATTAATGTGATTAAATAAGAAAATAATTAATGAAAAGATTTAATTGACTTTTTTATTAACGACAAGAATTTAATTGGAAACCAATTAAATCTATAAGCCAAAACCAATTGCACATTGCACTGATAAACACTCTTAAGCGAATAACGTAGGTTTGAACCTTGAAGACAATATTATTGAGAGAGGCAGTCACAAACCTAAAACATGAACAATAAAACAAACTTGAAAAATAGTAAAAAGAATGTATCGTTATTTATGATACTAACTTAATTATTTTAAATATTTTATTAACAATTTTATGCTTTTTATAATATTTTGTAAATTTTATTAGCAATTTTAATAATTTTCTAAATTTTTAAATATTTTTCATAATTTTAAAATGTTTATTTTTTGTAATTTACATATACTTTTTGTTATTTTAATAATTATTAATTTTTTTACTTAGATTTTATTGTCATCAATTGATTTCAACTATTAATGTTGTTAAAGAAGAAAATAGTTAACTGAAAGACTTAGTTTAAAGCATCTACTTAAAAATTCACGTGTATGTCACATAAATAACTAAATATTCTTTTTAAATATTAAAAAATGTTTATCATATAATAAAATAAAATAAATTTAAATAGACACAAGTGATAAGTGATGAAATGTAGTTGATTGGAATGGATACTGAATATTTTGAAATTAAGTTTTTATTATGTTTTTATTTCATATAATTATGTTGTATTCAAATTTCATATAAAAATAAATATATGCGAAACAAACAAGTGTAGTAGAAAAGCATTTAACATGAAGGAAAATTGGTGGCTTCCAAAAGTTTCATTAATATATACAATAACAAATATTTTAATTAGTTAATTAACATTGCGCAAATGATTTACATAACAAATAATTCAAATAACTATTAATTTTCATAATTCAAATCCAATAAATCACACAATAATATTGAAATCAAATCTTACACACTCCAACAAATCATACATCAACTCCAAACTGATTTTGAATTCAAATAATTCATACCCAAACATATCTTAAACAAACCAACACTTCAACCAAATCACACTTACAATTTGAGCATCTTTTCATCCAAGAAGTAGGCATGAAATGGCAGATCCTTTGTGAACTCCTTGGATTGGATCGGATAAAACCTCTGATGCTTTCCATTTGAGCAAATCACATCTTCAATCACGTAGACAATTAAAATTGGTGTTAATAATGAAAATAAAATCATGAAATAATAATAGCATTGATGATTTAAAAAAAATAATAGCTCTTTAATCATCCAAATTACTCACCACAAAGCTTTAGACTTGTTAATCCGAACATTCGCAATGGATAATATAGTCGCATGTAGACTCTTCGCATTTGAGAATTTCTTCTTGGCAAAGCTTACCACAATCAGAGCATTTAGGGTAACCCTCGGCCTTCCTAAAAAAATTAAGATCATGATGATGATCGTGATGTGTAGAAGGAATTGTGATCCCATCCTTGAGAAATGGAAATTGTCCAAGAACACATTTGGGATGAGCAGAAGTATCACAAATTGAACAGGAATAATACCAAAGCCTTGGATCTCTTTCTTGTTCACAGATATCACAATAACTTTGCTCTTTATCATCATCATAAGTAAGCTTTAGCATGTGTTCATCAATTTTGTGAAGAGCTGAATGTGGTAATGTTAAGCATCCAAAATCCAAACTAAATTTGCACTTTCCACATCTGAATGCACCATAGTGGTACCTAGCGCCGTAGTAGTTATCAGCGCCACAACCATTACATTTCTCTTTACATTTGAAATCATAAAAGAGGGAGTGTTGGTGTCCTTCACATTTAATGATATCGGCAACTTTAGCACACCTTATGCACATATCCCAAGCTTGTCCTATTTTGTAGAAGAAACCACTACAATATTGCGCGCAAAACTCGCATTTCTTGAAGCCTTCGAAATTGAGGGTGGCTTTGTCTTGACGAAACCAATGAGTCTTGATTTTTGGCAATTCAGTACAAGTTTTGTGAAGAAAAAAGGGGCATTCTGAACAATAATAGAAGAGAGTTGAGATAGATAGCATGCACCCGTCACATTTTCTATCAATTTCCTCCTCCATCTTGTCTGCTAACACCAAGCAATGTTGATGACTGAAATGTTCAATCTTTGTAGCTTCCCCAGCTTCATTCACCTCAATAACACGAATGATGGAAGACTGTATAGATTTTTCATAAAGCTCCTCCCATTGCTTTTCATCCTCAATTACCTCGTACAACCTTTCATTCTCAAAGACACAATTCACATGGACAACGTAATTGCAACCTGGCTTCCCACAAGAGTAACTCCCACGCTCTAGTCTCACTTCTTTGAAACAAATCTTGCAATCTTGCTTTGTGAGATCTTCAAGAAAATATTTGTGAAAAACGCAGTGATCATGTCGAGAAAATTTGATGATGCGTGGGAGTGAAATGCATTTCTTGTGGACCATGACGTTACATGTGGAACATATATAAGAAACATAATTTCCCTCAGTGCCACATGCATCACAAATGAATGAACCTCGTCTTCGAAATAATGTGAATGGGTGTTGATGGCGGTTTTTACCTTCAACAATGGACATTGGAAGAGCACATCCAATATTGATGTTAAAATGGCAAAGAGAACAACCATAAAAAGGTCCAGAATGTTGCTTTTGGCATAGGTTGCAAAAAAAACGACTATCACTATGGTTAAGAAAAATAGGGTGCAAGTGATAGGAAGGGTGATTAATTTTTGTAGGTAACTCATCAAGACATTTCTTGTGAAGGATAAAAAATGGACACTCAGAACAAAATGATACAACATTTGTCAAAGGTTCATGACACCAGGAGCAGTTGGATTCTTTGAATACATCTATGGCCATGGGACTTTCTATGACGGTCAATGGATGTGGGTGGATGTCAAGTTTGGGCTGTTGGTTAAACTTACATGAAGAAGATAAATGAGCACATTTGATGTCAATGGCAAAATAACAATCAACTCCTGAACATTTATAAAAAAACATGTTACGTCTTTCCTTGCATAATGCACAACCATCTACCCAAGGATCTGGCCTTTGTCGCAGAAAAAGACCTTCGTCTGAGTGCTGCGGATGGAGAGGGTGATTAGGAATTTCAAGGGGTGCCTCTGCACATTGCTTGTGAAGGTGATAATTGCAATGAATACAAGAGAAGCATGGAGCTGAAAGCAGTTCCCCACATCCATCGCAGTAAGCTTTGAGAGCTTCATTGCTTTGCTCTGCCACTAACACCAAGGGATGTTTCTCATGACAAGGATGGTGAAGAAAAGTATGCTCATCAAGGCATTTCTTGTGAATAATGAATGATGGACAGTCAGAACAAAAATAAATAGCATCTATCAATGGTTCATGACAGCAGTGGCAGTTGAATCTTTTGAGTACATCTATGGCCATGGGACTTTCTATGAAGGTCAATGGATGTGGGTGGATGTCAAGTTTGGGCTGTTGGTTAAACTTATATGAAGAAGATAAATGAAAACATTTGATGTCAATGGAAAAATAACAAAATGGTCTTCTACATTCATAAAAAAACATGTTACGTTTTTCCTTGCATAATGCACAACCATATACCCGAACATCATCAGGACGTGGGCTTTGTCGAAGAAAAAGACCAAATTCTTCGTGCTGGGGATGGAGAGGGTGATCAGGAATTTGAAGGGGTGCCTCTGCACATTGCTTGTGAAGGTGATAATTGGAAGGAATACAAGAGAAGCATGGAGCTGAAAGCAGTTCCCCACATCCATCGCAGTAAGCTTTGAGAGCTTCATTGCTTTGCTCTGCCAGTAGCACCAAGGGATGTTGCTTGTGAAAAGGATGGGTAATCTGTTGCAGCGAGGGATGTTTCTCATTCTCATTATCCATCTCCATTGATTAGTGAGTTTGTGAGAAATGGAGGAGATAAAAGGAAGGAAGGAAAGAAAAGAAGGGATAAAGATAAAAAGGAGGAATGATGGAGAAATGGTAGTTGGAGGAGGTGTGGTTTAAGAGTAAGATGTCTCATTTGATAACATTAAAAAAGTGAAGAAGTAGATTAGAAACAAATATTGTAAAATGTAAAAAGGAAGAGATGATGTTATTTACTTAAATTTATTTTTTAAAAACATATTAGATGGATTAAGATTTGAAAATCTGTTTAAAAAAATGGTAAATCAAGTTTATTGTGTTATGAGAATTAAGAAAATTGAAAAGTGGCTAAAATTACAAAAAAAAAAAAGAATTACAAATTATTTTGAAAATTGAAAGGTGGCTAATATTACAAGAAAAAGATTTACAAATAACTTCAATTTGTTATTTACTTAAATTTTTTAAAAACATATTAGATGGATTAAATTTTTTATTTTTTAAAAATTAATTTTTAAAATTTTTACAAAAAATTACAACAACAAAAAAAAGAATTACAAATAACTTCAATTTGTTATTTACTTAAATTTTAAATTTTTTATTTTTTCAAAATTAATTTGTGTTTTCTAAAATTTTTAAAAACATATTAGATGGATTAAGATTTGAAAAACTGTTTAAAAAAAATGGTAAATCAAGTTTATTGTGTTATGGGAATTAAGAAAAGAAAAGAAAATTGAAAAGAATAACAAATTATTTTGAAAAGTGAAAAGTGGCTAAAATTACAAGAAAAAGAATTACAAACTTCAATTTGTTATTTACTTAAATTTTTTATTTTTTATATTTTAAAAATAATTTTTTGTTTTTTAAAATTTTTATGCTTTTTTATAATATTTTATCAATAATTTTCTATAATTTTCATTTTTTTATAATTGTTACGATGTTATATTATTTTTATAAGGGCAAACTATTTGTCTCAGGTTATATTTTAATCATTTATTTTTCAAATGTTACATTTTATAATATTTTAAATAATTTTTTATATTTTAAAATATTTTCATAATTTTTATAGTTTTAAAATTTAATTTTAATACTTTTTAAATTTTTTTAAATTTTAATTTTTTTCATTTATATTTTTTTTTTTTTGTAACTTTTTCACTTTTATATATGTTTACAATTTGTATATATTTTTTTATAACTTTGATGATTTTAAATCACTTAGTTATCGTATTATAACATTTTAATCACCGAGCGTTAATTTCTATTGACGGTGTAATAATAAGTTCACGTGGCACGTTAAATCGTTATTTCAAATGAAAATTTTAGGTTAAATTATATAATTGGTCTCTATATTTTTTTTCATTTTTAGTAATTTAATTGTTTTATTTTATGTTTTTTGAACTTTTCTTCTTCTTTTTTTTCATTCTCTTCATCTCCCTCTGTTTTCCTCCCTCATTTATTTCTTTTAACGTAGTTTTTTTATGTTTTCCATATGTTAAAACTTTTCTATGGGACCAAAATGAAAAAAATTAAATTGCTCAAAACAAAAAAACTATCGGGACAAATTGTAAAATTTAGCCAAAATTTTTTGTTTGAAATGACAATTTAATGTGCCACGTCAACTTACCATTATACCGTTAACGATAATTAACAGCTCAGTGTCTAAAATATTACAATATGTTAACGTTAGCTAATATGTAACCTGAGGTAAACAAAAGTGACTATTTTGGTAGTTTACCCTTTTTGTAATTCATCTAACTTTTAAACTTTTTTTATAATATTTTCACTTTTCTATATTTTATAATATTTTAAATAAATTTTTATATTTTAGACAATTTTCATAATTTTTATAGTTTTAAATTTTAATTTTAATGCCTTTTAATTTTTTTTCAAATTTTAATATTTTTTTCATTTATATACTTTTTTTTTTGAGCAGAAATTTATTGAGAAGAAAGATAAGTAAAACTAAATAAAGAGTAGCAAATATCCTTTCATATAATAATTAATCAAAAACAAGGCATATTACCATAAATTGTAGCAAGAAAGGTATATGCATGAGTCACTTGAAAGTTTGAGATGCTAAAGTAAAATGAAATTTAAAGTATTGTGCTTTGCTTGATTTCAAGCACAGACTTTACTTTCTCTACTTAAAGGGGAAATACTACAAAAATGCATGCCTCTCTTCTATTTTCTTCCAAAACTTATAATTAGATTTTATGCATTTTTTAAAGTTTTTTATATGATTTTAATTTTTTTAATTTTATTAATAATTTTAATAATCTTCTATATTTTTAAATACTTTTTCATAATTTTACAAAAAAAATTTTGGCATGATATACTCAAAGAATTTGATCCGAAAGCATACCAATTCAAAGAAGTAAAGAACTTCTTAAAAGAAAAGATAATTAAAGTAAAAGTAAAGTTTATATGTTATAAAAATCCAAGCTAAGGAAAGCATTTCTACGCTTTATTAAATTATAATTTGTTCTTTTCTTGTAAATTAGGCAATTATTTTAGTTGTTTATGTTGCTTAATCATGCCATGAATACATGGACATCTGTCGAAAACCATAAGAAATTGTTATGCTTACATATTTTACTCAGATTTTATTGTTATCTATATATTCTTATATATTTAATTGATTCATCAATCGATTTCAACGATTAATGTTATTAGAGAAGAAAATAGTTAATTGAAAGACGTAATTTGGAGACAATTAAGCATATGAGCTTAATTTTTATATTTAAAAAAAAATCATAATTGACTTAATTGTTATAATATTTTATTAATTTTATTAATAGTTTTAATAATCTTCTATATTTTTAAATACTTTTTCATAATTAAAAAAATCATAATTAATTTTTTACTAGCGAAGTCAGAAAATTTTGCTAGGAGAGACCAAAATTAAATTGTAATCTTTACGATAGTAAAAATACTATTTCACCATTTGAATAGCCTATATTTTTATAATTTTTAGGGGGCAATGTTCAATTTTACCTTTACTAATTTTAAATCTTAAAAATTTTAGAAGCGGAAAATTTTTCATTTTAAGTGAGACCAAGGCCCTGCGAATCCCCCTAAATACACCTATGTCTATAAGCCAAAAAATTATTTAGGTGTAATTTGAGAATTATAACTCTAATATATAATTTTTTCAAATTAATCTTAATTTCTAATCAACCCATTGTCAATCAAAAATTAATTACTAAAATATTTACACATATTTGACTCATAATTTATCTAGTAACTAAAACTCAATAAATCATAACCATATTAAATCATTTTTATAACAGTAAATAATAATGGTAACTGTTTTTGCTTCCGTTGATGGTTAGTAGTACATTTATTAGTTTGAATAGGTGACAAACACCATCTGTCTTTATACTTTTATTTTTAACAATTTCGTCTTTATATTTTAAATTTTAAAATCCAAATCCTACTCTTATTATTAACACCATTAAAATATATAACATTTAAGGCATAGCCAAGGGCTGATAGGAGCCGTGCTCACCTAAAATAATTTTTTTATTTAAACAATTTTTAAAATTATAAATTAATAAAGGTAAAATTACACTTTACCCTTCCTACAAATTATAAAAAATTGATTTAATTCTTTTAAAATTATAAACATATAAACTATTAAGATGTTGAAATACATTTTTACTATCATAAAAATTACAATTTAATTTTAATCCAAAACCCTGGTGACATTTTAAAAAAAAAAAACTTAATAACCATATAATTAAAAGAATGATGTAATTAACTTAAATTTAACCTAAAAAAAATTTTAAAAATTAAACTTGAATTTTAAAATGTATTCAAAAACGTATTTCTTAATGTTGTACTAACTTAATGATTTGGGATAAGAACCAAAACAACCAAAGTAGAAAACTGTCTTAATAAACTAAGCTTTAAATTATTAATTTGTAACTCTTAAATTAATATTATTAGCAAAAAAGAATAATAATCAATTCATAACACGGAACTCTTATATCAGCTTAGACCATCCATTACTTTATTTCATCTATAAATTCCATTCATATATCATAATCTAACCATTCAATAACTTTCAAGTACCCAGAAAGTTTTGTCCAAGCCTGATTTCAAGCCTATATTCTTATCCAAATCTTCTCACGATTCTTTAAGCCGAACTAGGTGGCTCAATCCATAATCAAGTGTAATTGTTATACAAAGAATGATATGACTTAAAAAGCAAGAAACATCACTTATTTTCAACCAAGCAATTCGAAACCTAAAAGAATACCCAAATTCTATTCAACGCCATAATATAAATTATTTCTATACTGTAATTAAAAAAAAGGAAAGTTAAAACCTTACATTTCATCGACCAAACCCTATGTATCAAGCACAAAATATTTAGACTAAATTTGACCCAACCCAGAACACAAAACATGCACTTTACACCAACCTTGACCCGAATCCGAACCCGAACCCTTTTCTTGTAATCCTTGCAAAGTCTTTATAATTTGAGTGACTAAACACTTTGGGTTATGTAATATTGAACTTACTCTGTTTCAAGGGCTGCGATTTCATATCTCACGTCTTCTAAATGTTCGTTAATGGCAGTTACAGCATCTTGCACTCCTCTAATGGCTTCCTTGAGAGCATTATCATACTCGGCATTTCAATGTAATGCTATACATGAATTATAATTTTGGCATGATATACTTAAAGAATTTGATCCAATTCAAAGAAGTAAAGAATTTCTTAAAAGAAAAGATAATTAAATTAAAAGTAAAGTTTATATGTTATAAAAATCCAAAATAGGTAAAGCATTTCTACGAGAATAATACTTTGCTCTTTATTAAATTATAATTTGTTCTTTTCTTGTAAATTAGGCAATTATTTTAGTTGTTTATGGGTTTAAGATCATACCATGAATACATGGACAACAGTCGAAAACCATAAGAAATGTTGGATGTAACAATAAGATACACTGCACTCTTAAATAAAGAACGTAGGTTTGAACATTGAAGATGACATTCTTGAGAAAGATAGTCATGAACTCAGAAAATAAATAACAAAACAAACTTGAAAACAAGTAAAAAAAATGTCATTGTTTATAATAATAATAA
This sequence comes from Gossypium bickii, assembly GCA_025503065.1. Classification (NCBI taxonomy): domain Eukaryota; kingdom Viridiplantae; phylum Streptophyta; class Magnoliopsida; order Malvales; family Malvaceae; genus Gossypium; species Gossypium bickii. The sequence goes on along the minus strand of CP106714.1, from coordinate 7,081,064 downwards.
CTTAATTATTTTAATTATTTAAGTTTTGAAATAATCCAAAATTCATTTCAAGTTTTCCAAGAAAATATGTATATGGTTTACAAGTTCTGGGAAATACTCAAAACCATATTTATTAATCCAATATTAACCATACTTAAAATTATTATTCTATAACTCTTAAATTAGTAAGAACAGAAATATAATGTGTTATACATCACTGATCACCAACCCGAGTTCTAGATAAAATCCGGGTCACCTACCCGTGACTCGAATAGGCCCCACCAAATGATTGAGTGCAAGGTGAACCACGAGAGGGCAGCAAGGGAGTTCACAGATCTAGCTTGCAAGGCGAGCTCTTGGATCCAGCTTGCACGAACAGGGTGAGGATTGCGGCCCCAGTTCGTATATACCCAAGATGCTCGCTGAAGGCCCAAGGTGTTCACAAAAGGGAGATCACGTGTTCTGCAGGCGACCTAGAGTGAAACACGTGTCCAGCGGGCCTAAAACCCGCTCAAAATGTCAACCCCAGGGATAGAGAGGACCACATACACTCCAAGCAATCCAGGGCGAAACACGTGTCCAGCAGGCTTGAAGCCCGCATGGAATGTTAGTCCTAGGAATAATGGAGTCAAGACAAAACAGTGGAGTAGGTTGTAAAGCTGTGATAGTATAAATACCTGAATGCTCCTATTGATAAGATACAAAAATAGAGTTTATGTTTTGAAGCCTAATTATTTTAAATTTTGTTAAAAATTTCCATTGTTCGGTCTTTACTCATTTGAAATTTTCTTTTTAAAAGAAATTAGGGTATCCACCATTAACAACATAACATTGATTAATTCTCTTGTCGAAAATATTTTTAAAATAAGTAAACGATTGGCCATAAAATATACTCTATTCCCATAAATAAGAATCAAACCCTTGACCAAATTCATATTTTTTTATTATAAAATAAAACGAAACATAATTTCAAATTTATATTTTAATTAGACCTTCAACTTAGCACAATGCTTTTAAACTAAGCTAAAAAGCCTTTATCTTTATCATATAAACCTTTCAAAACTTACGACAACTTAATTTAATCTTTTCTCTAATCTATTTCATGTTTCTTCGTTGCATGCTGGTGCAAGAGGTGTTAAGTTCACAAATTTTGATGAAATTTGCCAACTAATATTGGATTAGAAATTTTAAATCGAAAAGGTAAGAAATTTGATTTTTTTAATTTTTTAAGTATAGGGATTAAATCCCAAATTCTGAAAACTATAATGACTAATAGCATATTTTAACTTCTATATTAACTGTGTGTAACATTTTCCATAAAAAATATGTATTTTTCAATTTGCTTAAAGTATGTATCTTTGACGCATATTCAGACATTAACACACATGGATATGATTCTCTAATGACCATTCAAATACGTGTAAAAATTTGAAAAATTCTCAACATACCCATGTTAATCCTATACCCCTATCCAACACTCAAACTCGAGTTTTAGAAATTTAGCACTTTTTGATAACTCCAAAATATGTCTAACAAACTTCTTTCTTATACTTTTTGACATCACAAACGTTATGATTAAAACTAAAGGTGTTTATAGGTCGGAGAGGATCGAATTTGGGTTAGGCTTAAATATGATATTAACATACCTTATGTTTATCCAAGCCCTGCTCGACTCGAAATCTGTGCCCAAAATTTTATCCAAACCCGTTCATATTTGCAAAAAACTAACCCAAGCCCATTTTAGGTCTATCCATATTATTTTTAAAATTTTAAAAAAATATATTTATATTATTTTATTGTAATATTTAATAATTTTATACATTTTTTTATTTATTAAATTTTTTATATAGTTATCTTAACATTTTTTTTAATATTTACATTAGAGTAGTATTATATATTTAGTATACGTTTATTTTTTAAATATGTTTTAAATTATATAATATATAAAAGTAACATAATATAAAGTGTTATAAACTTAAAATGGGTCGAGTCGGGCTGGGCTCAAGGGGTAAAAATCCAGAAAATACCAAAAAAAAATAAAAATTACCGGAAAGGATAGGGTTGAAAAATATTGACCTAAAGGCAAATTTCCCCAAAAACGCGTCCGTCAGTAGCGTTTTGGGGAAACTGCCCCTAAGCGCTCCCGGGGCGCGCTTTAGGCCGCAACGATCAAATTTTTTTGACCGTTGGGGGCCCAACGGTCAGAAAAAAAACTATAAATATCCCCCCAACCCTTCTTTTTTTTCACAATTCAATCCTTTCTCATTTTTCTCTCAATTTTCTCTCAATTTGCTCTCAATATTCTCTCAAGTTTCTCTCAAAGTCCTTCAAATTTACGCTCAAATTTCAAAATAGTCCTTTACTATTTATAAAAAAGCCCTTTATAATTTTTTTAATATATCTATTTTTTGGAAAATTTTTAAATTCTTTATCGGAGTACAATGGCCGGGGAATTATGTCGCCTAGACAAGAACCACATTGCCGTCCAGCAACAGAAAATGGTAAGTTTGAATGTTAATTTTTCAATATTATTAAATTTTTTTAATTATGCAATTTTAATTAATTTAGAATTTTATAATTTTATAATTTTTTAAATAACAGAGATCGGGTGTTGCAATGTTATATTCGCAACATGCCTGGTCCCCCATCGCCATTGATCGAGAATTACCTGCGGGAAGCGGGTTTTTGGCACGTGGCCACGATAGGCCGGGGGTTCAAGTTGGAGCCGCCTTTGATCAGCGCGTTGATAGAGAGGTGGAGACCGGAGACGCACACTTTCCATTTGCCATGCGGAGAGTGTACCATCACCTTGGAAGATGTGCGATTCTGCTTGGGATTACCGGTGGGCGGGTCGGTAGTCACCGGTCCGTAACATCTCTCGATTGGATGGCCGTATGCTCTGAGCTTCGGGTGCCATTCCGGATAAAATTCACGGAACTCGGATCGATATGGCTTGGTTACGAAGAAGCATTCCCGCAAATAATGAAGGTTCGATCAAGAAGAAAGAATACGGTATGCGCAGCATACATACTTCGAGATAATTAGAGGCTATCTCGATCTGGACCTCTCTAGAAACCTCGTCCACCTGAGATGGCTCCTGAAACTTGTTGATTTCAGAGCAGCCGGTGAATTGAGTTGGGGGTCTGCCGTGCTATCGAGGTTATACCGGAGATGTGCGGGCGACGCCGCCAGAAGTAAAGCAAAAATCGGAGGTTGCCTATCACTACTGCAGTCATGGGCATGGTTTCGATTTCTATTTTTACGTCCTCGACTCGACCAGCCATATTCATTCCCACTGATAACGAGGTAAATTTAATATTATATTTTACAATTATGTCATAGATTTATAGTATAATTGCGTGCTAAAAGTTTATTTAATTAGGTGGAACCATCCGAGGAGCAGTCATGTTGGAATACCTAACTCGCTTGAGGATATACGGCTCCTATTGGAACAACGGTCGGAATCACAAGTAAGTGTCGAATTTCGTTATTATAATTTAGTATTTCGTATGTAGTGTCTAGTATTATGTATATAACTAATAATTTGGTAATGTTAATATAGTTTCAATGGACACCGTACGAGGATCCCGAAATTGGAGATGTTGAGGTCGCAGCCAGATCACTTGGAGATGAAAATTCTACATATACCTCGATATAGGGTGAATCACTGGCAAGATAAGTCTCCACCATTGCCTCAAGGCTCCGAGGACCTTTGATGAGATCTTTCCTAGCCAGAATATCCCTCAATCGTAATTTAATAGCACAATAAATAACTACGATCACACTCACAAGATATGAAAAATAAATAATAATGAACACCAGAATTTTAACGAGGTTCGGCAAATTTTGCCTACGTCTTCGGGCACTAACAAATATATTTCACTCCAAAAATACAAGTGAAAATTTACAAATAGGGAGAGAGAACAATGCCTTAAGTAGAGAATGGCAAATTGTGGGATGAAGAAAATGAGAAATGGTTAGGCCTATTTATAGTTGAGGTTTAGGAATCAATCTTACAAAGTACCTATTCAAATAGGGACCAATATTGCAATTACCCCATACCAATTTTCACATCACATCAACTTTCGGTGCCTAATTTTGGTGCCATTTTCTTCCCACTTGCTATAGCCCATTTTATTTCCCCGTCAGCGCCGTTTTTCTATGTTTTTTCATTTATAACTTTTTTCATTCTCTTCTTCTCCTTTTGTTTTCCGGCCTCCTTCATTTCTTTTAGCGTAGTTTTTCTATGTTTTTTCATTTATAACTTTTTTATGGGACCAAAATAAAAAAAAATTAAATTGCTCAAAACAAAAAAAAATATGGGGACCAATTGTAAAATTTAGTCAAAATTTTTTGTTTGAAATGACAGTTGTAAATTTTATTACTATTTTAGAGGCATTTAGTTGTTAAGTTGCACATATCTTAGAGTTATAGTATATAACACAGATATTTAAATATACATATATTTTAAATTTGGGATAACTTAAAATATTTTTAATTTATATATATACTGTTATTCTAATATTTAAAAAAATTAATAATTTTCTATATTTTAAAATATTTTTTCATAATTTTAATTTATATATAAAATATTGGGTTAACTTAAAAAAATTGGGATAACAATTAATAATTTTCTATATTTTAAAATATTTCTTCATAATTTTAATTTTAATTTTTTAATTTATATATACTGTTACTCTAATACTTATTAATGATTTTTTTTCAATTTTTAATAATTTTAATAATTTATATATTTTATTTCATTTATAATATTTTACAATTTTTTTCACTCTTATATATTTTTATAAATTTATAATATTTTTAAATTTTATATAATTTTTATATATTTGTATTATTTTTATTATTTGTATTATAAAATATCGTAATTCATTGCATGTCAGAATTCTGGTGGGCCATATGGCAAAAACAACCCCTAAAAATGTTATTATTACTCTTAAACGGTTGACCGTTAACTTGGACAGTTAAATGGTTTAATAAATTAAAATTTTAATGTTCAATAGCTCGATTGAATGCCAAAAAAAAAAAGTATAAGGGCTTAATTGATATTTTTTTTAAAAAAATTCAAGGACTTTAAAGACCCTTTGGCCTTAATTTTTACATCATAGTTAAAAAATTTAATGCATTAATAAACATATGATATACTCAAAGAATTTAATCCGAAAACATAAAATTTCTTAAAAGAAAAGACAATTAAAATAAAATTAAAGTTTATATGTTATAAAAAATTCCTAACAAAGTAAAGCATTTCTACAATAATAATACTTTGCTTTCTTTATTAAAGTAAATTTTGTTCTTTTCTTGCAAATTAGGCAATTACTTTAGTTTTTTTTATGGGTCTAATATTACTTAATCATGCTATGAATACATGGATAACAATCCACAATCATATGAAATTGTTATCTATATATTCTTATATATCTAATTGGTCCATCAATTGAGTTTAATGATTAATGTGATTAAAGATGAAAAGATTTAATTGATTTTTTATTAACGATAATAATTTAATTGGAAACCAATTAAATAGATAAGCCAAAAATAATTGCACATTGCACTGATAATACATATTGCACTCTTAAGTGAAGAACGTAGGTTTAAACCTTGAAGACAATATTGTATATATTCTTATATATCTAATTGACCCATCAATTGAGTTTAACGATTAATGTAATCAAAGTATAAAGTAAATATTTATCAAAAAAAGAAAGTAATTAATGAAAATATTTAATTAATTTTTTATTAACGACAAGAATTTAATTGGAAACCGGTAATCCAAAACACTAAATAAAATTCTACTAATAACACAAAAAGCATGCCTCTCTTCCATTAATCTTCAAAACTTAAATAGATTTTATGGATATGAGTGATAATTATAAACATGTTAAAGAGTAAGAAATGAAAATTTAAGAGATGTTATTACCATCATAGGATTTTTTTTATTTTAATAAAGACGATTATGCATTTTAAATATATTGGATAAAGATGATAATATATCACATACATATAATTTTTGTAATATTCAAATATGATTTTTTTTAAGAGGCCGAAATTATAGAAGATTAAATCAATTGTTTAGTATTTTTAAAGAGACCAAAGTATAATTTAATCTTTACTAAATAAAATTTTTAAAAATTTAAAAGGCTTAAATAAAAATCTTTCATTTTAGGGGGGCGAGGGCAAACCCTACCAACTCCTAACTACGCTGCTGGTCTGCTCTAAATTTGCTATGAATAGTAATTAGAATATTTAGTTTCGGATGCTATTGGAATCTATAGTTTCCTTATGTTGCCATAGAGTCTAATCAAGCTTCTTAAAAGAAAAATTAGTTTAGAATTACAATTAGTATTTACTAATAAATATTGGATGTAATGATAAGATATATTGCACTCTTAAACAAAGAATGTAAGTTTGACAATTGAAGACGACGTTCTTGAGAAAGATAGTCATGAACTCAAAAAATAAATAATAAAACAAACTTGAAAACAAGTAAAAAAAAAATGTCGTTGTTTATAATAATAATAATAACTTAATTATTTTAATTATTTAAGTTTTGAAATAATCCAAAATTCATTTCAAGTTTTCGAAGAAAATATATATATATGTTTACAAGTTTTGGAAAATACTCAAAACCATATTTATTAATCCAATATTAACCATACTTAAAATTATTATCCTATAACTCTTAAATTAGTAAGAACAGAAATATAATGTGTTATACATCACCGATCACTAACTCGAGTTCTAGATAAAATCTGGTCACCTACCCGTGACTCGAATAGGTCCCACCAAATGATTGAGTGCAAGGCGAACCACGAGAGGGCGGCAGCAAGGGAGTTCGCAGATCTAGCTTGCAAGGTGAGCTTGCGGATCCAAATTTTGCACGAACCGAGTGAGGATTGCGGCTCTAGTTCGTATATACCCAAGATACTCACCAAGGCCCAAGGTGTTCACAAAGGGGGATCACGTGTTCTGCAGTGACCTAGAGTGAAACACGTGTCCAACGGGCCTAAAGCCCGCTCAAAATGTCAACCCTGTGGACAAAGAGGACCGCATACGCTACAGCAATCCAGGTGAAACACGTGTTCGTGAGGCTTGAAGCCCGCACGGGAATGCCACCCTAGGAACAATGGAGTCAAGACAAAACAAAGGGAGTGAGGTCGTAAAGTTGTGATAGTATAAATACCCGAATGCCCCTATTGATCGATATCAAAAAAAGAGTTACTCAACCGAATGTAAGCTTTATGTTTTGAAGCCTAATTATTTTAAATTTTGTTAAAATTTTCCATTTTTCAGTCTTTACTCATTTGAAATTTTCTTTTTAAAAGAAATTAGGGTATCCACCATTCACAACATAACATTGATTAATTCTCTTGTTGAAAATATTTTTTAAATAAGTAAACGATTGGCCATAAAATATATTTTATTCCCATAAATAAGGATCAAACTCTCAACCAAATTCATATTTTTTATTATACAATAAAACGAAACATAATTTCAAATTTATATTTTAATTAGACCTTCACCTTAGCACAATGCTTTTAAACTAAGCTTAAAAGCCTTTATCTTTATCATATAAACCTTTCAAAACTTACGACAACTTAATTTAATCGTCTCTCTAATCTATTTCCTGTTTCTTCTTTGCATGCTGGTGCGAGAGGTGCTAAGTTGACAAATTTTGATGAAATTTATCGACAAATATTGGATTAGATATTTTAAATTGAAAAGATAAAAAAATTGAATTTTTTTAACTTTTTAAGTATAGGGATTAAATCTCAAATTCTGAAAATTATAATGACTAATAGCATTTTTTAACTTCTATATTAACGGTAACATTTTCCATAAAAAACATGTATTTTTCAATTTTCATAAAGTATGTATGTTTGACGCAAATTCAGACATGAACACATATGGATATGATTCTCTAATGACCATTCAAATACGTGTAAAAATTCGGAAAATTCTCAACATACCCATGTTAATCCTATACGCCTATACCCCTATCCAACACTCAAACTCCAGTTTTAGAATTTTAGCACTTTTTGATAACTCCAAAATATGTCTAGCAAACTTCTTCCTTATACTTTTTGATATCACAAACGTTATTATTAAAACTAAAGGTGTTTATGGGTTGGAGTGGATCGAATTTGGGTTAGGCTTAAATATGATATTAACATACTTTAGGTTTATTCAAGCCCTGCTCGACCCGAAATTTGTGCTTAAAATTTTGCTCAAACCCGTTCATCTTTGCAAAAGACTAACCGAAACCCATTTTAGGTCTGTCCATATTATTTTTTAAAATTTTAAAATATATATTTATATTATTTTACTGTAATATTTAATAATTTTATATATTTTTTATTTATTAAATTTTTTATATAGTTATCTTAATATTTTTTAATATTTATATTAGAGTAGTATTATATATTTAGTATACGTTTATTTTTTAAAAATATGTTCTAAATTACATAATATATAAAAGTGACATAATATAAAGTGCTATAAACTTAAAATGGGTCGAGTTGGGCTAGGCTTAGGCCTTGAATGTTCAAATCTGAACTTAACCCATATTTTAAATAGGCGTAATTTTTTTATCCAAGCCTATTTATCGAGTTTAATATTTTTTCCCAAACCCTTCTGAATTTTAGACAAGCTTTTGGGCCTAGACGGGTAACTCGACCTATGAATAGGTCTAATAAAAACTCTACCTTTATCTTTACACATCTGAACTGCTAGGTAAAATATAGATGGTTTATCCAATTTTTGAGGTCAATTAAAAAGTTATCTTAGGAATCACAAAAAAATATGATTGGTTGGATCAATGGATTAATTTGCTTAAGTAATAAGAGATGTTCCTCCTTGAAGAATGATGATACATTTAGAATACATATTTGTAATCCTCTCACAGGAGAAATTATGGAGCTTCCGCATTGTAATGATGATTTTCTTGTCGGCATTGGCTTTGGGTTTTGTCATAAATTCAATGACTATGAAGTGGTAAGGGTTAGCTACAGTTCTTCTTCCCTTCGTCAAAGGTTCAGGTTCAAGTTTATAGTTTAAACATGAATTCTTGAAAATAGATGAAAATGGTAAATTTAGGGTGGGATTTGTTGTCTTCATATCGAGGCTACGGGTGTTTCGATGGTGCTTTTCATCGGCAGGGACTAAATTTATGAAAATTATCCAAACCATCGTATCATTTCAATTTGATGAGAAGGTTTTTTGAGAGATTGATTTTTCGAATGATCCAGACTTTCATGATGATGTTAACTTTTTATTACAGAATATCAGAACTTCTTCCCTTCAATGGTCAAACAACGCCGACAAAATGTGAACGTTTATAAGGTATGGGTGATGAAAGAATATGGCGCATCGGATAGGTGGCTTAAACAACTCAACATTAAGTACCATCTCACAAGATGATCTACAAATACTTACTTCACTTATCAACTTCGAACATGATGAAAGACGTCCTCTCTTTCAACATAGCCGTCACACATTTGTTTGATATGATGCCAAAACCAAGCAAATTGAAGGGGAACTCGAGTTATTGTTACAATTATAGCATTTCATTCGTTGCAGGGAAAGCTTTGTTTTATTGAGTGGGGTGTGGCTCGTATTCTTCTCCCAATTAAACTCTACGGTTTCTATTTGGGGGCAACAATATTTAATTGCATATGAGTTTTGATGAGAGTTTCGTGATAATTATAGATAATATTTTATACTTTTTGATGAGTGTTTTATGGGATTTAGAATTTTGTTTACCGGTTTGCTTTGTGATTTTGAGCTTTTTATTCGGGGGTTTGGATAATGTAATTTTGTACATTTAGATTTGTTTTCTTCAAATTGTACTCTCATTTGTTTACTCAGTTAGTGAAAAGTCGAAACCTCCTTTACCTGTGGTTTTTCCCTCTTTGAGGGTTTTACACGTAAAATATTTGTATTCGCCTTCTCCAAATTTACTTGTTTATTGTTTATACGAGTCACTCCCCTGCACATTGTCAAGGTGGTACAATTTCTTTTGAATAATGAGTTTATAATGCTATTTTCCAAGGTATCCATACAAAACATATATTTTCAATTTAATTGACATGTTTCAAATATGTTCCACATTATATTTAATTGACGTGGAAGATACAAGCCTCATATAATTATCATATCGTAATTAAAATTACCATTATATCTAGGCTTGAATGCCAGAAAACTCTCGAAAAATAATTAAAAAGTCAATTAAGTCTCTAAACGAAAATTGCAATCAATTGAGCCCCCTAATCAAGAGTTAGTAATCAATTGAGCCCTTGAAGTATCATTTTTCATTGAAGCCCTTAACAAATCGATAAGTGATATTGTGGCAGCTAACATGGCAAATCGACGTTGAAAATTGATGACATTGAGGGCTTAATTGATGTGCTGTCAAGTTTCCATGTCATCACTTTACAACTTGTCGTGGGCTTCATGAAAATCTATATTTTAGGAGCTCAATTGATTGCTAACTTTAGATTAGTGGCACAATTTTATTAGGTGCTCAATTGACCTTTTTAATTATTTTAAGAGAGCTTTTTTTTTTTTTACCATTTCAGTATGGTGGTCAATTCTATGTCGATACCGCTCGTATTGACCGGAATGCTATTTTGCGATAGTAAATCAGGACGATAACCCCTAAATTCTCTCCTTTTATCCACTTACATAAAATAGGAAAGTTGAAGGAAGAGAAGAAAGAAGTTTAACATGAAACTAGTAATAAATTAGTAATGTTTAATGTGAGATTTTATATTAGTAGAATTTTGTAAGATCATTTTTAAATTAACTATTATGGTTAAACAATAAAATGAGAAAATTATAGCGGTTGATTAAGTTACGTCAGAAATTAAAAAATTATATTGGTGACTTCAATCATAAATCAATTACCTAATACGTTGTTTTTCTTTAAAAATCAATTTACTTCCTCCTTTAATATTGAAACGGGTTAAATTTGTTAAAATGTAAATTTACGTTTTTCAATATAAATCCTACGTAGCATGATCATGATAAATTGATTTTTTTTCTTTTTTTTTATTTCAATTGTTGATTTAAAATGATCCCATTATAAAGAGATATTTAAATAAATATCACGCAACATAGGAATAAATTTTATTACTATATATCAACCTTAAATGGGAATTACAATATTTTTTATTTAAATAACAATTATGTCTATTCACATAATCTAATTATTTTTAAAATAATATATTATGGCCCATAAAAAATAATATTTTTAAATTTATAATGGTAGTCGTAATATATTTTCAGAGTTTAAATCCGAGTTTTCTTGATCCACTTGGTAGCCAGCTTAGAGAGTGCGATGGTGGAACACCCATTTTCACTGAGCACCGTAGCCGATGCTTCTTTCAAATCCTTCATTCTCCTTCGAACAATTTTCCTTCTTCACCTTTCATTAAACCCTTAACGGTCTTAGCGATCTCGTCGCCGGAAATCAACCCATTTTCATCGGGTTTTGGCCTCAATGCGACGTTGATATCTTCTGTTAACATGACGGCGTTCATTTTCTGTTCGGCGTAAAGCGGCCACGCGATCAGCGGTACCCCATTGACGACGCTTTCGAGCGTCGAATTCCACCCGCAATGGGTCAAAAACCCGCCAGTTGAACGGTGGCTAAGCACACGAGCTTGCGGCGCCCACGACGGCACCACCAGGCCACGGCCTTTCGTCCTCTCGAGGAACCCTTTGGGTAAAAAATCGAAAGGGTTGTTTTGGCTTTGCACGGTGAAGAAATTGGCGCTAGCCGCCATCTCGCTTGGGCTTCTCACCACCCACAAAAATCGTTGCTCACTGAGTTCCAACCCCCGAGCCAACTCGTTTAACTGGTTCGACAATAAGGTTCCGCCGCTACCGAACGAGACGAATAAAACCGATCCGTCCGGCTGATCGTCGAGCCACTTCAAACAATCCGAACCCGGCCCGTCACCCATGTTAACAAGTGGACCAACTGGATAAACCGGCGGTTTATCCGGTTCAGTCCGGTCTAACAAAGCTTTAATGGCTCCTCTTTCCATGTCCATGAAACTGTTCACTATAATCCCATCAGCCAACCTATAACTCTTCGCATGTTGAAGAACCAATTTATAAGCTTCGTTTTTCCGGTCTTGAACCGGGTCCACCAAGTCTTTCCCGTTTACCGGTATACACCCAGGTATCCTCACCGGTTCAGGTAAATCCCTATACTCACACGAAACCGTCCGGTCAAGCTCCGGCAAATAAAGAAGCAAAGACAAAAGCATAGCCGTAGACGGAAAATATATGTACGGCGAGACGTTAAATTCTTTGGCGACGTCGAACACGTCGGTGCCGAAAAGATCAACCACCAGCGCCACCAGGTTTTTGGTCGAAACCAACGACGCCATGGTGTTTTTGAAGGAGGGAAGGGACCGAAGCATCGTTAGACAGACCAAAGTCTCTATTTTTGCACCCTCGGGGAGGTCGGTGAAATCAACGGGAGGGAGAAAAACGTAATTAATGGAGGTCGGAAGGGAATCTAACATCGATTTTTGAAGTGTAATAGAAGAACCGTCGGTGGGGACAATGAAGGTGATGGTGAAGCTGTGGTGGTGAACGAGTCGTTTAGAGAACTCAATGAGTGGGATTAGGTGACCCATACCAGGACTCGGATGAATGATGATATGGGGTGTTTGAGTTGCCATGGCAGTGAAATTGACCAAAAAGGTATTAAATGTGCTACTGTTTTAGACGTACTTCTTTTATGCTGGTTTAGAAGATATTTGGTGAACCATGAAGGAAGTGGCCAAGGGTTTATATCGAAGAAAGAAAGAGATTAGGACTTGTTTGGGCTTTGGAGTGAAGTTCATATTTGAGATTTACTCTTTTTTATTATAATTCTAAAATAGAAATTCTACCAACCAGATGTTCAACCCATAATTGCTTAGGATACTGAAAAAAGCCATCACATCGATTGTCTCCAGATGAATCAAATTTCTTTTTACTATTTTCTAATGGTTTAAACCAGATAAACTAATTCGTCTTAACTAGGGTCTGATTTTAAAAATCTTAATTCTAGTTATATAGTCAATTTTAGTTTAGATTATTCTAATTTTTAGCTTGATTGTGTTGTAATTACTTCATTTTAATCTATTTATACTGTACATTTGATAGATATTTTTTCTTTTAGCAACATGTTTTATTGTAAAGAAACGTGGGTTATAATTCTCGTACCCCACCAATCAATCTTTTCTTCTGCCTCAATCTAATTGGTCGAATGAAAGGTTGGAGATAAACCAAACCTAAAAACAGAACAAAATTTCAAAGAAAAACAAAACAATAAACAAACTTCGTGGTATTTGTAATTAATACTTTGATTTTTTTTTATCTAGAGTAAATTTATATTTTTATATTTTATTATTTTTGATGGATTTATTAGCCAAATAGATACTATACGCATACTATATTCATATACTGTATCTCATCAACTCATACTATAAAAGATACTATACGCAAATAATTGAGCTAATACACATAAAATTCGTGTTTGAATGTGGTAAGATTTTGGGAGAACTCAAGAGCGTAGTTAGGGGTGTCAGGAGCCCGGCCCCCCTTAAAATGAAAATTTTTTTAATTAAATCTTTTAAATTTTTTTAAGATATAAATTAGCAAAGGTAAAATTACACTTTGACCTCTCAAAAATAATAAAAATTCGATTTAATCCTTTAAAAATTATAAATATATAAACTATTAACATAATAAAATTATAATTAAATTTTGACCCTCCAAAAAATTTTTTTGATTTCACCCTAGGTGAACTTTATTTTTGTTGAATCTAAGCTTCGAGTGACATCCCTCATAAGCTTGTCAAAATGATGCATCAAAAGAATAAACAAAGTTAAAATCATGGGAAAAAGGTCACGTATTGAAAATAATAATAATAAAATATGTTCCATGTACACTATATATAACATAGTTCGTCACTCACTTGCGGAAACAAACTAGGGCAGGCCAGTCTGCAATATGCTGGGCAAGTTTAACAGCAGCAGATGAAGTGAGTGCCTCTATCATTGTAATGTTGTTGAAGTAGAATGCAGACAAAAACCCATATCAGCTTTCAAAAATATTTAACCAATCATTCTCGTAAATACCACTGACCAGAAGAGAGAGAGACTTAGAGAGGTGTCTTCTTATCGTCTAAGCATCAACATATTATTTCATCCAGATATATGTAATAAGACTCATTACAAGCTAAAACTCCATCAAAAGAATCCATGATGCATAAAAATTCAAAAAGGTTATTTTGTCAGGAAATTGCAAGAACACATGCATGTGCAACCATCACTCATATTTGGGTGCGAGTGTTGGATACGGATACATGTCCAACACGGGTAAATTCAATTTTTCTAAGTTTCTCCATGTACTTAAAGGGTCCTTGGAGGGTTATATCCCATTCTAAACATGAGTTGGACACGGAAACTTCAAGCAACATGAAGAGCCAAAGAAACATAGATATGCCATAATATGACTTGGCAGAATTAACATACCTTAAAGTCAGCCTCTTGGAAATCAAGCACAACTACTCATGATTGCCAAAGCAGATCTTTACTATTAAGCAAAGATGACACCTTATGGACAAACTCTCAGTGAAGAAGATTAAGTCATACCAACAATACCACCTGAAAGGTCACAGAGATTGAGCCAGCAACTGACAACAGTATTCCAAAATTGTGATAAAGTATAACAAATAAAACGTCAAAGGAAAATCCAACTTAACTTTGCTAAATCAAGCATACTAATAAAAGAAGCATGAAATGAAGACAATCTTACAGCTCATATAGCTGGAGGAATCCTCGGAGGAAATGTTGCACATCAGCTGAAAAGTTATGGCATATCTATACAATCATTGACATCAACATGGATATCATATTGCAGCAGAAGTTGTTGCAGTTTCAAAGCTGCAGTCTCTGCGGGGTTCTTGACCCACTTTTTCCCAAACCCAAGGATGAATGCTCGATGAGTACCTTTATTAGGCAGGATACTATCTCTAATCATCATTCCCACCAAGTTGCATGCCTTGTCCATGTCTCCAATGCCACAAAATCCGTGAATGAAAGTGTTGTATAATACCAGTTCCGGGCTCAACCCAATATCAAGCATCCTAACAAACAGAGCATTAGCTTCTGTCATCCGTCTTTCCCTGCAGTAGCCATTAAGTAAAGCACTGCAAGTCAAGACATCAGGTCTCACATCACATTCACTCATGTAAAACCATACAAGAATGCCTATTTATAACTAAAATTCTAAAACTAGAATCTAATTACATTTGAAGTCCGAAATAATTGTTCGGATAAGAATTAAAGAATAAACTCTAATTTAATTACAATTGAGTTCCGAATAGTATCCTGATAAGGACACATTAATTGTCAGCTTCTTGGTGGCTTCCAAATAGCTTCCTTTAATTGGTGGATGCTATGTTGGCTTTTTCCACGTAGCTTCCTCGAACAGTGTCTTGATAAGGACGCTTTTGGTTGTTTCCACGTAGCTTCCTTGAACAGTGTTCTGATAAGGATGCTTTTGGTTGTTTCCACGTAGCTTCCTTGAACAGTGTCTTGATAAGGACGCTTTTGGTTTTTTCCACGTAGCTTCCTTGAATAGTGGTTGCCATCATGGTTGCTTCCAGGTGGCTTCCTTTTTTGGCAATATCTGCTGCTTGCATCATTGCTCATGTAGCATTGATGGTTGATTACCTCATTGTTTACATCATTTGGATGCTGACGGGTTGTCATCTTCTAATTCGTCTTCATCCTTCTTGGATGTTTCTCAGATTCATTTCCTCGATCTCGTCAAGGTGTAATGATTCCGATGAAGGGACTGGTGTGTTCCAGCGTTCCCATACTTCTTTGATCTCCGCTGCTAACGGATAATCTTCGATCTCCATTTCCGCTATTTTTGTTAATAACGAAATGGCTTCTTCATTTTCTTCATTTGATCTCTGGTGGTTTCCAGTATCATAGGTTAATATTCTTCTACCATCGGTCCAGAACATATAATTGTCTTGATGGAGAAGATGTCGAGCCATGCTCATAAGATCAATTCCTGCTTGGACTTGATACTTGTTGAAATTATTATAGCACTCATCAATGATTTTTGACAAATGCTCTGGATCTTCTCTTCACGCTGCTGTGGCTTTTCCCGAACATATAGTATTTATATTCCAAATTTGATAAGGTGATGAAATTTTTCTTCCTCAAAGAATACCAATGAGATCATTTATCTCAATATGGAAATAATAGACAAAATCGTCTATGTTTATAAAATTTGATAGCCGGGATTTGACTATCATTTGGAAAATCTTTTAATAAATCAAAAGAGAGATTTTGGATCATTATTTCTTTAACAAATCCCCATTCAATACTTGTTATATCGAACGCCTCATGATTTAAACGAAATTTGATAGTAGGAATTTTTCTCCTATATCATTTATAAAAACATAAGCTTATAAAAATATTTAGAAAAGTTTCCAAAAATAGAGCTTGCTTTGTTTGCAAATGGCTCCTTTTATTTTTGAAAATATTTCTGTAGGTAAAATTTGTCTACATTTGTTATATAGACATTTTCTAAACATCTTATTAATAATATGAGTGTTTCTCCCTTTATCAATAAAATATTGAAATGCATCAAGAAGATTGTTTATCTCCTTATTATCCATGTAATCGATTAGGATTTCATTCCAATCTCTGTATAAAATACTATTTAATAATAATTCTTCGGATTTATTTTCTTTAGTTGTTTTTTCAACTAAGAATTCCGAGAATTGGGTAAGAGCTTTTCTGAAACTAGCCCTTTGTTCCAAAATATGGTTTTTCCATATTCTGTCAATGAAATGGTAATATTCTGGGGGTAAGCCTGGATTATAAAAATCCTTTAGATTCGAGAACTCAGAGGTTTGTTGTTTTTTCAACAAATCTTCAGTATATTTGAGAATTTCTAATCGGTATAAGGCTTTTGAGAAAATTGAGAATAATTCACCGGTGTTGGTGATTGTGATCCAGTTGGTTGGTTTACCATTGGATATGGTAAATAATATCCCTGGTTAGGATAAAATTGTACCTGTGTAGGTGCAGCCATAAATTCTTGTTTAGAACTTATATTTGCAGGTGTAGAAATAAATTCTTGTTTAGAATTTATTTGTGTAGAAATAAATCCTTGTTTAGGACTTACTTGTGCAGGCTGAAATCCTGTTTAGGACTTTTTTGAGCAGGAATGATTCCTTGTTTAGGACTCATTGGTGATTTTTCCTTGTTGGGTTTTTTATGGACAGTTCTCCATCCATCATTTTCTATTAGAGGTTGTTTACCTCTATCCATAAGACCTGCTAAGAAAATCTGCAATCATATTGTTAGTGCCTTTAATATAGATAACATCAAAATTAAATTGGCATAATTCATTATACCATCTGATTCTTCGGGGAACAGTTTCTAAACTTTTGTTAGTTAGAAATTGTTTTACCGCTTGATTATCAGTTTTTATTATAAAGTGTTCAGGCGCTAAATATATCAGGAATTTTTTTATTCCTTTCTTTATTGCTAATAATTCTTTCTCATATATAGCATAATTTATTTCATTAGGCTTAAATTTTCCTGAATTATAACCGCAAATTAGTTCTTCATTACCAATTGTTTTTGCTTTTAAAACACATCCCCAATTTTTTTCGGAGGCATCTGTTTCAAGAATTAATTTATCACCTTGTTTAGGTAAATATACTTTAGGAATATATTTTATTTCAGATTTTATCTTTTTAATAATATCTGAATCTTTTTTAGTCCATGATAACACTTTAAAACGACATGTTTTTATGTGTTAAGTATATATTAATTTCGAATGAGACTATACTAAATTGAGCTATTTTATGGACTTTTATCTCGTAGGGACTAAATCGGAGACCAATGCAAATTAAGGGCCAAAATCATGAAATTAAAGACAAAAGTGGACCAATGTGCGACAAAAGGGAAAGATGGTGCCAAAAGTGTAAACATGGAGGGCAGAGGGACTGAAGTGCAAAAAGAGGAGACTTTGCTTTATCAAACTCTATTTTAAATTAGGATAATTAATTTTTAGGATAATTATCTAGGATTATTTTGATTTCTTTATTTATTTATCTCTAGTTAAATTATAATTATCTTTGAGAGTTTGAATAGAATTAGGCTATCTACTCTAAGCACTATAAATAGGGGAGGGAGTAGTTCATTTGGGGGATCTTTTTCTGTACACTCCTCCCCCACAAGTCTTTTGTCCTTTATTTCTTTTCCTTCAATAAAAACTCTTTTCTTTCATACTTTTATATCTATTTTCCTTTTCCATTACAAATATGAGCCACTAAAATTCCACCTAGCCGAAGGTTGTCGAATTCCCCAGAAAAAGGTTCTTGAGGCTTAGAACCTGCAATCAACTTTTTCACCCAAGTATTCATCATTTCTCCGCATTATGGGGCCGACGCCTGTCCTGTGTCCCTTTAAAAGCAACCCTTTCAACGTATGCAAAGGCGGCCGCTTTGTGTGTTTTTGGGAGGATTGCACCGTCGGTTCGTGAGCTTACTGCGTCAGAGGTTAGCGAGCCCAAGAGACAAAATGGCGTGGGATTCGCCATTGGGAAATGTTGATCTAGCGTAAAAGACTCTACAAGAGCAACAGCAGGCTAGAGTCAGGCTCCCTAAATTCGTAAGGCAAAATTCTTGGAGTTGGTGGTCGTAGGCGTCCTCTTCCACTATAACTGGCTTACTTGGGCAGAGAAGGGTCATCCAAAAGCCGAAGATGGAACCAAGGAGGAACGAGACAACCGGAGGCTAGAATCTCGCTAAATAAGAAAACTCGTCTTCTTCGAACTCTCTTAATTTTTTTATTTTCGCAATTACTTTTACGATTCCAATTTATTTAATATTCTGTTCTATCCTAAATCGAATTTATTAATTCTGTTTTTTTTATTTTTTTTGCAGGAACGCAGGATTTCTTGGGCACGATTCTGCCCCGGATTTCGAAAGACAGGCATTTTATAATCCGATCCCTGTGGATTCGACCCTACTTACCCTTTACTGTTATTTTCATTATTTGGCAGGGAGTAGGATATATTTTGGTGCATTCAACGATGCATCAAATTTTGGCGCCGTTGCCGGGGAGTCGGTAACGTACTAATCCTGTTTTTTTTGTTTTCTATGACCAGATCTGCTCCAGGCATTCTTGCGTTTGATTCAGAGATTGAAAAGACTGCGAAAGCTAATCGAAAAGAAACTAAGTTGAGGAAAAAGCAGTCAGCGGTGGTAGTGACTAGAAGCAATCCACCACCGGAAGTTAGGACCGACGACGAAGCGGAATCTAGGGTTAACGAAAACCCTACTCAAACGCTTGAAAGTAAAGCAGAAGAAGTCGATCCATTGGAAGAAGTGTTCAACGCTAGGGTTGACGAAAACCCTAATTTAGTACAAGAACCAATGGCTCAAACGATTCGGCAACTAGTCAAGCTCCGACGGAACAACCGCCATCGCATCGCATATCCTACCATGGATACCGATTTTGAGCTGAAATCAGGGTTGATTCAGTTGCTACCAACATTTCGAGGGTTACAGAATGAAAACCCCCATAAACACTTAAAGGAGTTTCATATGGTTTGTCTGAGTATGAAACCTCAAGGCGTAACCGAGGATCAGATTAAATTACGCGCTTTCCCTTTCTCCCTAGCAGATTCAGCTAGGGATTGGTTATTTTATTTACCTCATGGATCTATAACTACATGGGCTGATCTTTCTCGTTTGTTCCTCAACAGGTTTTTCCCAGCATCAAGAGCAGCTGAGCTAAGAAGGGAGATCGTTGGGATAAGGCAAAAAGAAGCAGAAACTCTATATGATTATTGGGAGCGGTTCAAGAAGTTATGTGCAAGCTGCCCGCAACACGGTATAACTGAGCAATCTCTCCTTCAAGATTTTTTATGAAGGTTTGAAACGATGGAGATGAACATGGTAGACGCCGCTAGTGGAGGAGCGTTGGTCAACATGACCCCAAAGCAAAGGGACTTAATTTCTACAATGGTCGCTAATTCAAGCGAGCTTGAGCCAACCCCGAACCTCCCGTAGGGTTCATCAACTAAGTAATTCTTCCTTAGAGGGAAGGCTTGATAGACTTACTAATATTGTGAGTTCTCTTGTTGCCAGAAAAAGCTAAACCAAATTTTGTTATGTGGACTATGTGCTACACCCGAGCACACAACTGATGTATGTCCTAGTTTAAATGATGACACGATGGCTCATTTGGATGCCGTGGGTAATTTTCCTGGTCCACCACAGAGGCGATACGACCCTTACGCTAATACCTACAACCCGGGGTGGAGGGATCATCCTAATCTGAGTTATGGGGCAAATCCACGGTACAATCAACCATACCAAAATCGACCTCTACAACAGCCACACAACCCAGGTAATAATCTAGAGGCTCTTGTCAATAAATTAGCAGCTAACGTTCTTGAGTTTCAGCAGAAAATCGAGGCGTCCATAAGGGAGTTGACTACATCAATAGAGAAAATAAGTTCTCAAGGGAAGTCTGCCACAACAAACAGAGCCAAATTCGAGGCAAAACGCGAATTCGATGAACGCCGCGAAGTGGAAAAGTCTTTGAACCGATTCCCGACAGAATCGTGCCCAAGAAACCACCCAGAAAAATCGAGAGAGACGAAACAGTTCGACCAAGGCCTCCATTGCCTAAAATTCAACCTCCTTTCCGAACGTTTCAACCAAAGATTATCGAAAAGGTAGGGAGGATAAGGAGATCCTCGAAACTTTTAGGAACGTCGAAATTAACATTCCACTGTTAGATGCCATCAGACAAATACCCAGGTACGCCAAATTCCTTAAAGAACTATGCACCAACAAACGAAAATTAACGGGTAACGAAAAGGTGAATGTTGGTGAAAACGATTCAGATATTACAACGGAAAATGCCGGCAAAATGTAAGGATAGGGGTATGTTTGCGATACCATGCAAAATAGGACATTTAGGAATAAAAAAGGCTATGTGTGATCTAGGAGCGTCCATAAATGTAATGCCCTATTCTATTTTTGAATCACTTAACGCAGGTTTTTTGACAAAAACAGGTGTTATTATTCAGTTGGCAGACAGGTCCGTTGTACACCCCGAAGGAGTCCTTGAAGACGTGTTGGTAAAAGTCAACGAACTTATTTTTCCTGCAGATTTCTACGTGATAAAAATGGAGGAGGACAGTACTCCGGGATCTTCAGACCTCTTGTTGGGACGACCCTTCCTTAGTACAGCTAGTACTAAAATTGACGTTCGAAGTGGAACTCTCACGATGGAGTTCGATGGGGAGATCGTGAAATTTAACGTCTACGATGCCATTAGCCACCCCAGTGAAATTTTGAGCGTGAATTGTGTCGATATAATCGACTCATTAGTAGAAGAAAATTTTGAATTCATTTATGATTTTAATTCTGATTTTGATAAATTTGAATCCGTTAATGAGTTGTTATCTACAGGTACTAAGCTTTTGCCCTCTGTTATGCAGGCACCAGAATTGGAATTGAAGCCGCTACCTGAACATTTGAAGTATGCATTTTTAGGTGACAGTGATACCTTACCAGTCATAGTCTCCAATCGGCTCTCTTCCCATGAGGAGGAAAGTCTGGTTCGTGTGTTGAAAAGTCACAAGGAAGCAATTGGTTGGAGCATTGCAGATTTAAAGGGAATAAGCCCGTTGACATGCACACACAGGATCTACATGGAGGAGGGCACGAAACCAAGGCGAGAAGCGCAGAGACGGCTAAATCCGAATATAATGGAGGTAGTAAAAAAGGAAATAATCAAACTTTTGGATGCTGACATAATCTACCCCATTTCGGATAGCAGATGGGTAAGTCCGGTACAAGTCGTGCCCAAGAAAACGGGCGTGACAGTAAAGAAAAATGCCGAGGGCGATTTGGTGCCAACCCGAGTGCAAAATGGGTGGCGTGTCTGCATAGATTACAGGAAGTTGAACTCCTGCACTAAAAAAGATCATTTTCCCCTCCCCTTTATTGACCAAATGCTTGAAAGGTTAGCTGGAAAAACTCACTTTTGTTGTCTTGATGGATATTCAGGTTTCTTTCAAATACCAGTTGCACCAGAGGACCAAGAGAAGACCACTTTTACATGCCCTTTTTTGTACATTTGCGTATAGGAGGATGCCGTTTGGACTTTGCAATGCACCAGCTACTTTCCAGAGATGCATGATGAGTATATTTTCTGAATATGTGGAAAAGATTATTGAAGTTTTTATGGATGATTTTACGGTTTATGGGAATTGTTTTGATGAGTGCCTTAAAAACTTAACGATAATTTTGAGCAGGTGTATAGAATTCAATCTTGTCTTAAATTATGAAAAGTGTCATTTTATGGTAGACAAGGGTTTAATTCTAGGGCACACAGTTTCTTCTAGAGGAATTGAGGTCGATAAGGCCAAAATTGACGTTATAAATTCTTTACCTTATCCCTCTACTGTTAGGGAAATTCGCTCCTTTCTTGGCCATGCAGGTTTCTACAGGCGTTTTATAAAAAATTTTTCGAAAATAGCGGAACCACTTTGTGAATTGTTGCAGAAAGATAAGCAGTTCGAGTTTAACCAAAAATGTAAGGAGGCTTTTGATACACTTAAGCAGAAGTTGGTCTCCGCTCCTATAGTGCAGCCGCCAAATTGGAAGTATCCATTTGAAATTATGTGCACGCAAGCGAAAGAAGTGTAGGAGCTGTGTTAGGACAAAGAATAGATAAGGAACCCCATGTTATTTGCTATGCCTCAAAAACCTTGGATGCAGCACAGAGCAACTACACCACTATCGAAAAGGAACTTTTGGCTGTAGTATTTGCTTTAGACAAGTTTCGACCTTATTTATTGGGATCTAAAATAATTATTTTCTCTGATCATGCAGCACTCAGGTATTTGATCGCAAAGAAGGATACGAAACCAAGGCTTATTAGGTGGATTCTGCTGCTCCAAGAATTTGACATTGAGATTCGAGACAAAAGAGGATGTGAGAATGTAGTGGCTGACCACTTGAGCAGAATTAAAGTGCCTTTAGACGACGTACCCATTAAGGAAGAGTTCCCTGATGAAAGTCTATTCTCCACTGAAGCACATCTCCCATGGTATGCAGATATGGTAAATTTTCTAGCCACAGGCTCGTTACCCACTGAGTTAACACGCCCATGAAAGATAAGCTTAAGCGAGAAGCTCGGTACTACATTTGGGATGATCCATACTTGTGGAAGCACTGTTCGGACCAGATGATTCGACGATGTGTCCCAAAAAATGAGGTAATCTCTATCCTTAATTTTTGCCATGCTGAAGCTTGTGGAGGACATTTTGGCCCTAAGCGGACCGCCCATAAGGTGCTCGAATGTGGACTATATTGGCCCACCATTTTTCGAGATGCTTACAACTTCTGTAAGTCTTGCGAAAGATGCCAACGTACAGGTAACATCACTAAACGAAATCAGATGCCCTTGTCCCCGATTCATGTATGCGAAATCTTTGATGTTTGGGGCATCGACTTCATGGGCCCATTTATTTCTTCGTTTAACAATATGTATATAATTCTTGCAGTGGACTATGTTTCTAAATGGATTGAAGCAAAGCCTACCCGCAATGATAATGCAAAAACCGTTGTGGAGTTTCTAAAACGAACTATCTTTTGCAGGTTTGGCACACCTCGAGCCCTGATTAGTGATCGCGGCACCCTCTTTTGCAATAAAATCATGAAAGCACTGTTGGCGAAATATGGAGTCCATCACCGTCTAGCTACAGCATACCATCCTCAAACGAATGGACAAGCCGAAGTCTCAAATAGAGAGATAAAAGCCATTCTGGAAAAGACAGTTCGACCCAACCGAAAAGATTGGAGTCTTCGGCTTAATGACGCACTATGGGCTTATCGAACGGCATATAAAGGACCAATTGGAATGACCCCATACAGGCTCGTCTTTTTTGAAAAAGCTTGCCATCTTCCAGGTGGAGTTAGAGCATAAAGCCTATTGGGCGGTTCGACAGTGTAATATGGAGCTAGACCTCGCTGGAGAGGCGAGAAAATTAGATATTCAAGAATTAGAGGAAATCCGCAACGATGCTTATGAGAACGCTTGTATTTATAAAGACAAGACCAAATTGTTTCATGACAGGAAGATAGCTCAAAAGCATTTCTCAGTAGGACAACGGGTTTTACTTTATAACTCTGTGTTGAAATTGTTTCCAGGAAAGCTTCGATCACGATGGCAAGGACCTTTCGTTGTTACTGAAGTGTTCTCTCATGGTGCCGTTGAAGTAGAAAGTGAAGAGTCAGGGCGGCGATTCATAGTCAATGGCCAGCGACTAAAACCATTTTACGAGAATTTTCAGGCTCATTCAGTCGAAAAAATCTATTTGGAACCTCCGTAAAACCATTTGATTCGTCGAGCTAATGACGTAAAATAAGCGCTTGTTGGGAGGCAACCCAATATTCATTTTTCTTTTTATTTTTTTATTTTATTTTATTTTATTTTCCTTTCTTCTGTTTTTAATTTATGTTTCATTTATTTTAATAAAAATTCTCTTCTTTTATCAGGCTGAAAGGAGAAAAAAAAAAATTCAAGAAGAAAAGGGGATAAAACAGATCCAAATGAATTTATCCAAGTTTCCAAACAACTTTCTATTCCAGTGTCTTATTCTGCTTCGAATTCCATATCCTCTCAGACCAAACAGCTTATCCCAGCTTAGAACCCCTTAACCCTGCAGCCAAACACCTCATATCAGCTAATTAAAAACCCCAAAACCCAAACATTTTTTTTTTCATTTTTTTTCCCCCATTTGCTTAGCCGCCGCAAGCTTTCTTCTCCACCCTCCCAACCACCGTTCAACCTACAAGCTTCGATGCGCCGACCGACCACGATGGTACGCACCCGGAGTCGCGCCGCCGCCGAACCCACGTTCACTGTCAACTCGCGCCGTCGCCGTCTATCCGCGCCCCAAGCCTTTGACCTCACTAACGCCACTTCGTCTTCCTCAACACCACCGCCGGCCAACGCCCCCATCTCCTCCTCTTCTCCCCTTTCTTCTCCTTCTTCCCCCTCCTCATCTTCTACGGCCGAACACCATGCCGCCGAAACACCACCCCTTCCCGAGCACAACACGGATATCACGGACCCAATCGCTCCGGCCGCACCCATGCTCGACCCGCCCGTCTCCCTCCTCCGGCTCGCCTCCGGCGCCACCATCGCACCAATCGGCGTCTTCTCCAACCGCCAACAACGAACCGCAACTGTCAGGAGACTCACACCACGACGCACGGCACATGCGGCCCCTTCCAGCACCACCACCAAACGACGCACCAGAGACTAGGCCGCGGCGCCAGCCGCCACGACGCGCAGCACGATCGGGACCCACGACATCAGCTCCGCCCGCCGACTCCGCCCCGCAACCCCAACGACCACGACGTCGACCCGAACCAGCAACAATGGCAGCTTCAGCTTCTTCCTCTAGCAATGCTGCCCACTCGTCCGTTCCAACTGACGAACACCACGCAATACCTTCTCGTGGCCGAACATACCGTTCTCGCGTTAACATTTTACCTCCGGAGGGCCATTTGCACGGTAACCTTTCCTTCACAACCTCTACTGCTCGGAACAGGTATGATTTCCTTCGCCATAAAGCGATTGTGCCTTGTAAGTGTCTGTCGACTCCTGTTCTGGCTGCATTGAATATTGAAACTGCTGTGAATGATTATTTCAAGAATATTGGCTGGGTTGGAAATTTTGATGTCCCTTATTCTGCATATTATGAGCTCGTTTTTGAATTCTATTCCACCTTTCAATTTAATCAACGTGATCTGTTTTTCATTGACACACACCGTGTTGTCAAATTTACCGTTAGTAATGCGATGCATAGTTTATCTCTTATTGATTTTAATATTGCTTTATCTTTTGTAATCAAGAGTATGCTATGTCTCAGGATTTTCAAAACAGTTTGTGCACATTTCCTACTGCTTTCAAAACTGATGAGGCTTTTTCTTTGTTAACTAATAATGTCGAAACCACATATAGCCCAAAAACATCGAAGGATTTATGGTTTCGCGACCCTGCTTTATGTTACATACACCGTTATTTAGCTTATAATTTTTCAGGCCGTCGAGATGCTCCGACAAACGTCTCAAAGACAGAGCTCTTCTTCTTATGGTGTATGTATACCGGTCGTCCGGTTAATTTGGGTTATTGGTTTGCACTACAATTCGAGCATGTTATCAAAGCTAAACGACCTCTCATTTTAGGTTCTCTTATTACACAACTGTTGTTTTCATTGCATGGTTCTAACGCCCTATTTCAGATTTACATGTTGCTTGTCAGGCAGATCCTTTAGATGCCCGTTGCCTCGACTCCATGGGACTACTACTTGGCACTCCGACCTCCTTCCACTTTGTTCCCCCGGGTGTTCGCTCTACACAATCTGAACGCGTCTTTCGACACCGACAACAACCTGACACATCAGCGAACGCTCCAGTCCAACCACCAACGACTGTTGAACAACGTTTACAGCGTATTGAGGCTCGACTCGACACTGTTTGTGAGCAGCTCACCGAACTAATCACTCTCATCCGTAATCGACAGTAGCTCAGTAGCCTAACGGGGAGTTTTTCTAAACTTTTCTTCCTATTTATTTCTTTTGCGTCCACATTGAGGACAATGTGTTTTAAGTAGGGGGGAGGTACTCTTCAGATTCTTTGTTATATTCTCACGAGATTTTTGTTTGTTTGTCGAGAGGTCTTTAGGATTGCCCATATTTTTTTTAGAACATTCTGTCGCGAATCATGCCCAAGAATTTGCCCACGACTTGCTACTGTTTGACCCACATGCATGATTCTTGGCCACTGAGTTAATTCTGATTCTGTCTGTTTGATTTTATCTCTATTGTTTTATTCTTATTAGGCCAATAATATTTATGATTAATAAGTTAACTCTATCTTGCTTTTAAATAAAAAGCCCATCAAGTTTAATGTCAAGTGGACACTTAATATATTTGCATGCCTAAGTTGTGTTCATGACTATTAGCTGGATACTAAAACTTATTTTTGACACTTGATTATTTCTCTTAGGTCCTCTTGAAGTTTATATTTCGCGAAAATTGTGATTAATAAATATTTCCAAGGTTATGAGTACAAACTTAGAACGTGGTCGATCGAGTAACCGGAGTAGGGTGCTTGGGTTGTCATTCTACTTCGCGTCAAAGGTTTTGTGACTTAATAGGTAAAACTCACGCCAAGGTTATGAGTATGGCTCGAACGTGATGATTGAGTAACCGGGTAGGGTGGGTGCTTGGGTTGTCATTCTACTTCGTAGAAAAAGATTGTGCAACGTGATGAGTAAAACTCCGCTGACCGGAAATAAAAAAAAATATAATAATAATAAAAATAAAAATAAAAAATTGAGGAGTATGTTGAGTTGAGTAACCGGGGTGGGGTGCTTGGGTTGTCATCTCTCTTCGCGTAAAAAGGCTCGATATAGTTCTGTTATAAAAAAAAAAAAAAAAAAAAAAAAATAATAAAATTTCAGCAAAGGACTAAAAGTGGGAATAAGAGAAGTGACTCGGTAGGTTTGGTAAATCACCTAATTGTCATGAAATAATTCAAGATGATTTTTCTTTGTATGTGTTTAATTAGGAAACTTTTTCTGTTTTACTTAAAGCAAGCTTAGAAGTTCTCTTTATTTTTCATATGTATTTTTGACTAATCTTTATAAAACTTTGGAGTAGAATTTTTTTTCAGGATCTAATTTTCACAGTGGATAGGAACCATACTTGAGGGCAAGCATGGGCTAAGTAGGGGGGAATTTGATAACACTTTAAAACGACATGTTTTTATGTGTTAAGTATATATTAATTTCGAATGAGACTATACTAAATTGAGCTATTTTATGGACTTTTATCTCGTAGGGACTAAATCGGAGACCAATGCAAATTAAGGGCCAAAATCATGAAATTAAAGACAAAAGTGGACCAATGTGCGACAAAAGGGAAAGATGGTGCCAAAAGTGTAAACATGGAGGGCAGAGGGACTGAAGTGCAAAAAGAGGAGACTTTGCTTTATCAAACTCTATTTTAAATTAGGATAATTAATTTTTAGGATAATTATCTAGGATTATTTTGATTTCTTTATTTATTTATCTCTAGTTAAATTATAATTATCTTTGAGAGTTTGAATAGAATTAGGCTATCTACTCTAAGCACTATAAATAGGGGAGGAGTAGTTCATTTGGGGATCTTTTCTCAGCATACACTCCTCCCCACAAGTCTTTTGTCCTTTATTTCTTTTCCTTCAATAAAAACTCTTTTCTTTCATACTTTTATATCTATTTTCCTTTTCCATTACAAATATGAGCCACTAAAATTCCACCTAGCCGAAGGTTGTCGAATTCCCCAGAAAAAGGTTCTTGAGGCTTAGAACCTGCAATCAACTTTTTCACCCAAGTATTCATCATTTCTCCGCATTACTGGGTGACGCTTCGTCCGTGTCCCTTTAAAAGCAACCCTTTCAACGTATGCAAAGGCGGCCGCTTTGTGTGTTTTTGGGAGGATTGCACCGTCGGTTCGTGAGCTTACTGCGTCAGAGGTTAGCGAGCCCAAGAGACAAAATGGCGTGGGATTCGCCATTGGGAAATGTTGATCTAGCGTAAAAGACTCTACAAGAGCAACAAAGAGCTAGAGTCGCTCTCCTAAATTCGTAAGGCAAAATTCTTGGAGTTGGTGGTCGTGAGGCGTCCTCTTCCACTATAATCGCTTACTTGGGCGAGAAGGGTCATCCAAAAGCCGAAGATGGAACCAAGGAGGAACGAGACAACCGGAGGCTAGAATCTCGCTAAATAAGAAAACTCGTCTTCTTCGAACTCTCTTAATTTTTTTATTTTCGCAATTACTTTTACGATTCCAATTTATTTAATATTCTGTTCTATCCTAAATCGAATTTATTAATTCTGTTTTTTTTATTTTTTTTGCAGGAACGCAGGATTTCTTGGGCACGATTCTGCCCCGGATTTCGAAAGACAGGCATTTTATAATCCGATCCCTGTGGATTCGACCCTACTTACCCTTTACTGTTATTTTCATTATTTGGCAGGGAGTAGGATATATTTTGGTGCATTCAACGACGCATCAGTCCACTCAAAAGGTTTATCCTTTTTTAGTTTTTCATATAACTCATCTAGTTTTTTAGATAAGTTAGGGAAGAAATTTCTTCCATAATTGATAATTCCTAAAAATTGTTGAAGTTGTTTCTTATCAACAATATTTTCAGGAAATTCTTTTATTTTAACAATAATATGGTCTTGGAGTTTAAGACCATCTGGTGATAATATTAATCCCAAGAATTCTATTTCAGTTTTTTCTAATTCTATTTTCTTAGGGCTTAATATTATTCCATGTTTTATAAACTCCCTTGCTATGATATTTAGATGTTTTCTATGTTTTTCCAGTGTTTCTGAGAAAATTAGAATATCATCTATATATACCACGCAAAATTTTTTATATTTATTAAATATAGAGTCCATCCATCTTTGGAAGACTTGCGGTGCATTACATAATCTAAATGGCATTACATTCCAAAGTGGTAATGTCCATTGGGTGCACTAAAGGTCATTAATCTGCTTTGGATTCTTCAGTAAGCATGATTTGCCGAATCCTCGATTTACACCAAATTTACTAAAATATTTAGCTTGTTTAGCTTGATTTATTCATACATCTTTTCTTGGAATAAAATATCCATCAAAAATAATATTTTGATTTAATCTTTTATAATTGATAACCATTCTAGCTTTTCCTCTTTTAATTTCAGCATGGTTTCTTACCATAAAAGCAGGACTAGAATGTGGACTAGTAGTTTCTTCTATTAACCCTTTTTCAAGTAATTCTTTTACTTGTATATCAAATTCATCTATATCTTGTTTAGTATAGATCATCAGTTTTACTCTAATAATTTTATTGGGGTTTTCTAATTTTATAGAGCAATATCTAGGACTGTTTTTCCATAATTTTAGTGGTTCTTCACTAAAATTATTTTCTAAAATTTTAAACAACCAATGATTTGTTTCAAGTTATTTAATTTGTTCTTTAGGTGGTGTAAAATTCTGATCACAAATATATTTGTGATTTTCTACTAGGGGTATTTCTACTAAAGTGTTTTCAATAGTTAGTGTAACAAAGTTTTTATCTATAGAGAAGGGTAAATGTTGATATATAAAATTATTTCCTAATAGTATATCTCCATGCATTTCATGAAAACATAATATTTTAGGAATTACAAATCTAACATTGTTTATGTAGATTGGTATATTTTTTGCCTTAAATAAAATTAAAGTTTCAATGCCATTAACACCAACAGCTCTAATGGGATTTTTCATAAGTTCCCATTTTTCTGAAGGAATAGCATTTTCTCTACAACTACTGGTTGTAGCTCCAGTATCTAGTAAAGCATTCAAAGAATATGTTTTATATTCTCTAAATTGAAATGTAATTTCTATATAAGTATAATATTTCCTTGATTGGAAATGTGAAAATGTAATAGTATCCTTTTTTCCCAGTTTCATTTGTTGAATTATTGGTTTTTCCAATCTAGAATAATGAACTGGTTTTAGTTCTATTAGGAATTTGTTTTCCCAATATTTCTTTGGTTTATATCTACCATAAGGATCTTGTTTATCAATTTCCTTAGGTTTAGGTATTTCATATTCATATGGATCTGGGGGTTCCATATCCATAGGTTTTATATCTTTTACCTTATTACCTATTGTTGTGTTTTACACATTTTTATTTCTAATTCTCAGATTATCTTTTTGAAGATCTGAGTTTATTTTCTTCTTACTGTAATATTTATTTTTATCTCTTTCCCATGGTTTTGGGGTTACATAATCATATGGATCCGGGGGTTCCGTTTCCATAGGATCTTCAGGAATCTCTATGTTTTCTTCTGTTAAAGTTTCTTCTTCATCAGAATCGTGACTGGTTGCATTAATAATTATTCCCGAATTATCATCACTAATATTATTATTATCATTATGTTCTATCTCTAAATTATAACTATTATTATTATCATTAATATTATTAGAACTGTCACCACTTTCGGTAGTGTCATATTCCAACATATAATGATAATTATATTTTTCAAACAGATCTTTATGTTCTTCATAAAGGTCTTCTATTAATTTTAAATATTCTACTTTCTCATAATTATCATCTGTTTTAGAAAATTGGTTTTTCCAATGTTCTATCAGATTTTTATAAGTTTCAAAGTCATATTTTTGTGATTTTTCTATTTTTTCAATTTTTTCTTTTGTTTTTTCATTTTTTATATAGTTAGTAGATTCATCAGAAGAATCATCTTCCGACAAAGCTAATATATAATTACTATTACCGTAATATAAAGGTCCTAAGTCTGATTCTATGTTATTATTATTAATAACCTGATCTAATTTATTATTTACATCGGATAATAACTCTTTAGATTTGCTATTCAAATCTAAATCAGTTACTTCTCCCAAACTATCTACTTTTTCTTCTATTTTACTAACTTTAGTATATAATTTACCAAAATATACAGATGTCATATCTATTAAACTGTTGATACCCATACTAAGAACCGAAACATTATTTTCATTCTTAGAGTCTATATGCATAGTATGATTACAAGTTTTATCTTTATATAAACAATCCATTTTTTCAATTATTATTATCCCTGGTACCTAAGACCTTCTGTGTCTTAACGTCTTCTCAACGCCCACAACGTCCCACTCGGACTCAATGGCTACGAAGACTAACGACAGATATATGGGTTTTGAGATAATAACAACGAAACAAACAGATTTGCAAATAAAAAGATAGAAACTTACAAAGATACCAAGATATTAGAACTCCAGAAATCGTTACTCCGGGGCTCCTCGAAGGGATATCTGATACCAGTTGCAGGTGGGGAGGGAGGGATAGTAGTAGAGATATGCACAAGCGGAAGGGTTTCTAATATCTAAAGGGTTTATTAACAAGAAGAAAAGATAGTTTACAAAAGGTGAAAACTAATATTTATTTTCGGAAAAAAGATTGTTTTTACAAAAGAGAAAAACTAAAATGATTCGGGAAAAAGATGCCTTTCAAGGCTTACAAGAATGCCTATTTATAACTAAAATTCTAAAACTAGAATCTAATTACATTTGAAGTCCGAAATAATTGTTCAGATAAGAATTAAAGAATAAACTCTAATTTAATTACAATTGAGTTCCGAATAGTATCCTGATAAGGACACATTAATTGTCAGCTTCTTGGTGGCTTCCAAGTAGCTTCCTTTAATTGGTGGATGCTATGTTGGGTTTTTCCATGTAGCTTCCTCGAACAGTGTCTTGATAAGGATGCTTTTGGTTGTTTCCACGTAGCTTCCTTGAATAGTGTCTTGATAAGGATGCTTTTGGTTTTTTCCACGTAGCTTCCTTGAACAGTGTTCTGATAAGGATGCTTTCGGTTGTTTCCATGTAGCTTCCTTGAATAGTGGTTGCCATCATGGTTGCTTCCAGGTGGCTTCCTTTTTTGGCAATATCTGCTGCTTGCATCATTGTTCATGTAGCATTGATGGTTGATTACCTCATTGCTTACATCATTTGGATGCTGACGGGTTGTCATCTTCCAATTCGTCTTCATCCTTCTTGGATGTTTCTCAGATTCATCTCCTCGATCTCGTCAAGGTGTAATGATTCTGGTGAAGGGACTGGTGTGTTCCAGCGTTCCCATACTTCTCTGATCTCCGCTGCTAACGGATAATCTTCGATCTCCATTTCCACTATTTTTGTTAATAACAAAACGGCTTCTTCATTTCTATTTTTTCCGACCTGAGGGTTTGCAGTGTCGTAGGCTAGAATTCTTCTTCCATCACCCGTAACTCAGAATCGCTTTTGTTGGAGTAGGAACTGAAGCTTACGCCATTAAATCAATTCCGCTTGGATTTGATAATGGGGAAAATTCTTATAACACTCGTCAATGATTTTTGACAAATGTTCTTGATCTTCCTGGGCTGCCAAGAGGGATCTTCCTCCAAGCATTTTATGAATAATCCATATTTGATATGGTCGATGAAATTTTTCTTCTTCAAAGAATACCAATGAGATCTGCTTATCTCAATATAGAAATAATAGACAAAATCGTCTATGTTTATAAAATTTGATAGCCGGGATTTGACTATCGCTGGAAAATCTTTTAATAAATCAAAAGAAAGATTTTGGACTGTTATTTCTTTAACAAATCCCCATTCAATACTTGTTATATCGAACGCCTCATGATTTAAACGAAATTTGATAGTAGGAATTTTTTCTCCTATATCATTTATAAAAACATAAGCTTGCGAAAAATATTTAGAAAAAGTTTCCAAAAATAGAGCTTGCTGTTTGCAAATGGCTCCTTTTATTTTTGAAAATATTTTTGTAGGTAAAATTTGTCTACATTTGTTATATAGACATTTTCTAAACATCTTATTAATAATAGGAGTGTTTCTCCCTTTATCAATAAAATATTGAAATGTATCAAGAAGATTGTTTATCTCCTTATTATCCATGTAATCGATTAGGATTTCATCCCAATCTCTGTATAAAATACTATTTAATAATAATTCTTCGGATTTATTTTCTTTAGTTGTTTTTTCAACTAAGAATTCCGAGAATTGGGTAAGAGCTTTTCTGAAACTAGCCCTTTGTTCCAAAATATGGTTTTTCCATATTCTGTCAATGAAATGGTAATATCCTGGGGGTAAGCCTGGATTATAAAAATCCTTTAGATTTGAGAACTCAGAGGTTTGTTGTTTTTTCAACAAATCTTCTGTATATTTGAGAATTTCGGAATCGGTATAAGGCTTTTGAGAAAATTGAGAATAATTCACCGGTGTTGGTGATTGTGATCCAGTTGGTTGGTTTACCATTGGATATGGTAAATAATATCCCTGGTTAGGATAAAATTGTACCTGTGTAGGTGCAGCCATAAATTCTTGTTTGGAACTTATATTTGTAGGTGTAGAAATAAATTCTTGTTTAGAATTTATTTGTGTAGAAATAAATCCTTGTTTAGGACTTACTTGTGCAGGCTGAAATCCTTGTTTAGGACTTTTTTGAGCAGGAATGATTCCTTGTTTAGGACTCATTGGTGATTTTCCCTTGTTGGGTTTTTTATGGACAGTTCTCCATCCATCATTTTCTATTAGAGGTTGTTTACCTCTATCCATAAGGCCTGCTAAGAAATCAACAAACATTAGTAAAATCATGTTTATAATTTACTAATGGTATTTCTATAGAATTGTTTTCTATAGATAATATAACCGATTTCTTTCTCACAATAAAAGGTAAATATTGATTTATAAAATTATTGCCTAATAATATGTCTCCATACATATCAGGTAAACATAGTAATTTTGGAATTATAAATCTAACATTGTTTATGTAGATTGGAATATTTTTGGCTTTATAATAAATAGTAGTTTTGCTACCATTTATTCCACTAATATTTATTATCTTTTTTACAGGTTTCCAGTATTCTTCTGGAATGGCATTTCTTTTGCAACTACTTGTTGTAGCTCCTGTATCTAATAATGCATGTAAAGAATATTTTTTATATTCTCTATCATGTAATGTAATTTCAATGTATTTATTGAAATTTATTATATTTTCTATCGAATAATGTATATCTTCCATTCTAGTGTTTCTAGAAATAGAATTTCTACTTGGTGTAGTAGGAAAAATAGGAATATGAATTGTTTTCATACCTATTGGTGTAGAAGTACTTATATTATCTTCTTCTTCCTCTGGTTGAGAACTAGAAGGTAATACTAGATTATCATCTGTGTTGGTTATAAGATTATTTTTAAAATATAACTTATCTCCAGATGACATGTATTCAATAGTACTTACTGGTTTAGAAGTACTAGCATTATTAGTCTTATCAATTATCCAGTCTTTTGGAATTGATAAATCTTTTAAATGCAATAATTTTGGTTGAATTTCTGTTGTAAATTTATTGGGCTCAAAAAGCTCAATAATTTTATTATTAATTTCTTTTATTTCAACCTCTGCCGTATTAGTATATTCATTAATAACAGTCCAGCTTATTGCTAGATCTTCTGTTAAATCACTAATGTCAGAATTTTTTGTCTGAATTCTAAGGCATAGACACTCTTCTATTAGAGGGTCTATTATGGAAATAAAGTAATTTGGTTTTACCTTAAATCCTATAACGCCTGTGTGTAGATTAGATTGAATTCCTCCAATAAGTGCTTTTATTGGATTTTCAAATCTTTTATCTAATAATACTGCTAAAATAGGAACATCATGACTTCTTCTAAATAAAGCTCTGATTGTTATCATAATGACTCCTAAATGTATATATCTAACTTGAGGATAGTTTTTTCTAATCCTTTTTATTTTTTCTTTAGTAAATAAGGGGATTTCTGTTAATCCACCTTTAGTATCTTTAGCAACTGTGTTACCGCTAATCTTTTCTATGTGTCTTTTTGACCATATTTTACACTTAGATATTTTGTATATTTCTTCTTTAGAAATATGATTTTTATTAATCTTTTCTATTATATCATTAGAAAAGTCTATTTCTTCTCCGATTATATTTCCTAATTTAATATCCTGTTCTTCGGAATTAGGAATTTCTTCTAACTTGTTATTAGAACTATTTCCCATCATAAAGATATATTCATCAGAATCTGTATTAGACTCTGTCTCTGATATTATTTCAGTAGGATTTGTTTCCTTACTAAAACATATTTCTAAATCTTGTTCTTCAAGATTTTTAATCATTTTATTATTGGAATAATAAACTGATTTAAGTTCTATTAGGAATTTGTTTTCCCAATATTTCTTTGGTTTATATCTACCATAAGGATCTTGTTTATCAATTTCCCTAGGTTTAGGTATTTCATATTCATATGGATCTGGGGGTTCCGTATCCATAGGTTCTATAATTTTTATGTAACACCCTTACCCGAAACCCTTGCCGGAATCGAGTACGTGGTATTACTAGACGTGACCATCAACTCGGGGAGTAAAATTTTTTTTTTTTTTTTTTTAAAGCTGTCCAACTGCGTCATGCTGACTAAATCGGTCATAACTCGAGTTACAAAACTCGAAATTTGGATCCGTAAATTTTCCTTGAAACTAGACTCATATAACTATTCACCATAATTTTTCCAGAATTTTTCATGTGGCCAATTAGTACAGTTTATTCTTCGAATTTACCCTTATTACACTGCTGGACAATTCTGACCTGTCCCTATAAAACTGCAGTTATCTTATTTCACAAATTTTCTATGATGTTCTTGGTTATACCAATGAAAAATAGATTCATTTAGGGTTCTACACACATAAACCATGATTCCTAATTATTTTTGTGCAATTTTTGACAATTTTTCCAAAACAGAACAGAGATTCACGAACTCATTTAGAACAAGTCTCACTAAAACTTAAATATCTCATAATACGTAATTCATTTGCCTACTATGTCTCTTTCATGTAAAAATAGACGCAATAAGGTTTAATTCTATATCTTATTCACCTTCTAATTCCATTTCTCCTATTTTTGGTGATTTTTCAAAATCACGTTACTGGTGTTAACTAAAGACTGTTTCATTTAAACTCCAAACGTTAATCATACTTATACACAAAGTATAGCCATTTTCGCATGGCTTATACAAGTATATACACAACCTCAAACCAACAATAGTAAAACTAGACTATACATGCCATGTAACTAAATCTCCAAGCATTTATTAACCAAACAACAATTGGATAGTGTGTTGCGATCTCCTTTGACTTCCAACCCGAGCAAGCCTTGGAAACTCTATAAACATAGGAAAATTTCACAAAGTAAGCTTTGAAAGCTTAGTAAGTTATAAGCAAATAAATCACCATAGAAACATATATAATTTAATTCAAATGGGCTAAAATTTGTTAATCACCTACACCTATACAATCACTTTCCTCATATAGTCCATGTTCCTCGTTAGGTAGCTTCTCTTGCTCATAATTCATGTCATCATTTGCAAACTTTCATCTTTTATAACCTTAAGGCCAACCACTCATACATGCAATAATAGATTTCATATCGATCTGTAAATCATTTTCCCATCTCAAAACAATACACTTACGTTTGTTCACGTATATACATATTAACTACCAAATTTTCTTTCTCACCTTTCAATCCATATAATTTATATATATAACCGATCATTCAAAGTTAAATAAACTATCGTATGTACTCAAATATTGGAATCTAATATAATATCACGTATGACCACTTATCCACAAATTCAATTCATCATCAAATATCCATATACCTTTGTGACCGAACCTTTAAGGTTAATTAAATCAACTTATTTGATGATAACGGATTCGTAATTTCATTTACATGTATCATACTACCATTCAACAACTATCTTGATCAATAGGTCTCAAAATCAACTACCAAGTTACCATTCATCCATTCAATCAAACTCATAGATTATTAATAACCTCTTGATACTTTAATTTCGTATACAAGAAAAATTTACCTCATTGATATTTAAATTACCCAATTATCATACATCCCTTACCGATCTATCACTTTTCTGGACAGCTCCATTCATCGAATTATATTTCCGTAAAATACTTAAATCCGCACCCACCATGTAATTGATGTACGTATTACTCAATATAAGCTTCTATTATCTTGTTATTCCCTCAATATGCAATATATATATATATATAATTCACATTTACCTTACACACAAGAATATACACTTATATATGTATAAGGTATATATATATCCAAGTGTTCAATTTCCAAATACTATATTGCATTCGATCTATACCACGTCAACCCATCATAATCTCCGCTTAGTATGCTTAAATCTCATTATAATATCATCATTAAAATTTCCTATTTCATGCTTCTAATACAACAACCAAGTACCATCACCTTCAACCATTTCTTGTCAATCTCAGTACATGTATATATATATATATTTATATATTCGACAATGCCTTGAAATAATCATCAACATTCAATTTAAACTTATAAGTAATCATTTCTTCAAATTAATACCATTACTTGCGACTTACTCAAGTAGTTCCTTGAACATATCAATTACCATCCTCACATTCGGTAATAGTAATTATAATTATAAACATTTCAATTCAGCATGAATAATTTACATTTAGTTACAATTAAGAACAATCCTTTACTTATAGACTTACGCATACCTGAACACCGAACTTATTTACCGAATTAAGTTCCATGTCATCAAAAATCTATTTAAGCATATACTTATAATAATTCACCGGCATAAAGCCTGCTAGGCATAAAGCCCGATATTATCCACCAAGACAAAGCTCATAGGCTTAAAGCCCGATATTATCCACCAAGACAAAGCTCATAGGCTTAAAGCCCGATATTATCCACCGCAAGACAAAGCCTCGCTAGGCTTAAAGCCCGATATTATCCACCGGCACAAAGCCTGCTAGGCTTAAAGCCCGATATTATTCACCGGCACAACGCCTGCTAGGCTTAAAGCCCGATATTATCCACCATCAATATTATTCATAAGATTCCATCCCATCGCTTTCGCAATCTTTAACGCACATAAAGTATATTTTCAACCCAACCATTCTTCTTATGGCTTACCATCCATTCGGTCACACCCATACATACAAAAAGTTGTTCATTTGATTATATCATCACCTATTCAAGGTCCACCCATGTCTACTACTTAAAACATAAATGTTCATCTATTTCAAGTATATATATATATATATTTATATATAATTTGATGCATTATTCAACCATACATTCGCCACATATACCTTGCCATAATGTTACATTCTACTTACCTAATTTACTAAGCTTTATTCAATCAGTCATATACACATTAATATCCCATAAAAATAAGAATTTAATTCAACCAAAGTAGCTTAAAAACTTACCTCGGACAATGTAAAATGGAACGGGGCGACTAGTCGACAACTTTCGTTTTTCCCCAATCCGAGTTCGATTTCTTTGTTCTTGGTCTATATAATTTCAAATTAACCCCATTTAAACATTATTTCATTCAATTTAATCTAACAACACATAAATACACAAATTGCCATTTTTACCCCCAATATTTACATTATTAACAATTTAGTCCATATAGCCCAAAACACAAAATATTAAGAATTTAACCATATCCAACAAGGGCCGAATATTCATTACTCTTCTATCAGCTCATTTCTTCAATTATTTTTCTATTTAACCCTTTCAAAAATTTTCTTTTTACAAAATAATCCCTATACCAATTTTCAATTAGAAATCCAAAGAAAAATCTTGTTAATCTTGCATGCTAATATTCTATTCTATTATTAACTATCCAAACATCAAATTTTATCCATGGCAACATTAAATTTTTATAACCAATTTCAAAATTTCGGTTATGGCTAGATAGATTTCATGGCAACAACCTCAAAAATGCTAAGATTAACAAAAACCAAGTTCATTTACTCACCTTATGAGAACATGCAAGGACCGAATATTTTGAGAGCTCAAACCCCTCTCTTCTTCTTTTTGTTTTTTGTGGTAAAAGGAGA
Source organism: Gossypium bickii (assembly GCA_025503065.1). Taxonomy (NCBI): domain Eukaryota; kingdom Viridiplantae; phylum Streptophyta; class Magnoliopsida; order Malvales; family Malvaceae; genus Gossypium; species Gossypium bickii. The sequence goes on along the minus strand of CP106714.1, from coordinate 7,041,402 downwards.
AGATGATGATGATTCCCTCTTTGTTTTTCTTATTTTCGGTCACTCCAAGGCTAAAGGTAGGAGATGACTCTCCACTATTTGTTTTATCCTTTATTTTACTTATTATAATATACATCAACTAAAATAATGCAGCCATTCTACATATAAAATTGTGTTTCCTAGCATGCTTGCCGTCCACCTCATGAAATTTGGGCAATTTGACATGCAAGTCCTCATGCAAGAAAGACAATTCAATTAGGCCCTTCTAATCTCAACATAGTTATCTTTCATATTTGTTCCATTTTAGTCCTTCACTTAAAATAGTTCATTAAAACACTCAATTTAACCTATGATATTATAACATATTCTTAATTACACAACATTGATATCAAATTAATAATTCAATAACAATCTAACACATTTTGTCTCTTCACCCCTTTTTATGGCCGCATATACTACTTCAACACACATATATATCTCAACATATATATATATATATATATATATATATATATATATATATATATATATACAAATTTATAAGACCAAACAATTTAAACCAACTCAACATCATAAACATTCACCCAAACATTAGCCGAATGTAAAGGGCATTTCTATGCTCAATTTACAATAATTTCCCTAACATTTCAAACAATTTAAAACTACTATTCTCTATTTCCTCAAAGTCCCTTCCTTTTATTTTATAAACTAAATACTTATTTTAAGTCAATTATAAAAATGTAAGTTTAATGCCACTAACTAAAATAAATAAATTCAATATATACATCCATCATGATGCCGTCCACCTATTTCAAGTTGGACAATTTACCATGCAAAACCTACTTGCAAAAAGGACAATTCAATTAACCCTCCAACTTAATAGACATTGTTTTTACTACTTTAACTATTTTAGTCCTTTCTCTAAATTTAAACACACCAAAGCAATGAAGTTCATAAATTTCCACAATTTTTATTCATGATTATTACACACGACACACAAAAAAAAATAAAAATAAAAATAAAAATAAAAATAAAAATAATATTAGGAAATTTTTCCTACGATTTGTGATTTCAAACCACTGCTCCGATTAGGGTTAGACTCGATCATTACAACTCTCCCCCTTAGGGATTTTCGTCTCGAAAATCTTACTGAAAGGTAGATTAAGGATTTGCTTCCACACAATATATTTCAAATTCACACATGGCTTTAGATTTCAAATCTCTTTAATCTCACAATTGAAATTGACTGCTTTTCTTTGTACATCTTCTCAGAATGATAACTCTATAATCAACACTTTATTTCTATAATCTATAAAGCCGGGAATATCATAGTTCACACTCATTCATAAATATCATATCTCGTAATGTCGTGCATCATGTTACTCTCGTGCGCTCAAACTAATCGACATCATGAGCCACCTATAACAATGGTTATACAATCTCGAGCTTCTCGGTATAGACACTTTATCTCAAGCAACGATTAATCATCGAAACTTTGAATTCTACTAAATCATCTTAACCAAAGAGAAATCATTGGGTCTTACTAGAACGATGTCTCAACCTTATAATGAATATTATCCTGGTCATTGAGGAAGCATTTGAACACAAAGAAGAATCAAATATGATTTTAGTAGCAACCATTGTAGAGACATAACTTCTATAACTCCGAGGATAGTACTCTCAGTAGTCTCGCATTTCAAGCCGTAAGTTATAACCATAATAAACATAGTCATCTCTGTCATATAGAGATCTCTTGCAGATAATCACATAGAATCATAGGAAAAACCGAAATAGTGAAATTTCAACATATGGAGCTATATAGGATATCTAAAAATTATAACCCATATAGAATGATATCAATTTCAATGCTATCCCGTAAAAATGTCCGAAAAGAACAATGTCACTCATAAATATTTAAATCCTCATTAATAAAAGCAATATAATCTTCATGGAGATTCAACGAGCAATAATAATCGTGAGAAACAAAATTTTAACTTCATACAGATTTTTACCGTCGACTTTCATATCCACACAATGGAATAAATTATCGAGAAAGACATAACAATGGCGAACATAACCCAAACAGATCAACGTTGCTTTCGTCAATTAATGTGTTTAGCTAATGTTCTCATATGATAAGACTTCCTTTGAAGTTAAATAAATCACATATATTTCGAGGATAAATGTACACATGGAAGGCCCGTAAGGAATTATAGTAATCGCCTCGATCAGAATATAGCCATTGCACTTAGCCATCAATACAATTCAAACATTATTCAACCGTCTAATCCTCGACATAATTAAGTTCATTTTATCCCATCAATAATGTAAATCAATCCGAAAAAGCTTCTAGTTGATACTTTCTTTAGATAACATACCGATTAGGTCATTTAATCAAGTCAACTTCTTACAGTAGAGTGACTTTACATTATTTAAATAGTTTTTAGAACTATCCAATATCTATTTTAATACTATCTTTATTTGTTGATTCAATCTCTTTTCTGACAGCGTATAAATCTTCCGAACACGGACTTCTGTAACTCCACACTCATGAGCTTATTCAACCCAAATCTTATAGATTTCATTATAACGTTTCAATGATAAGGGGGGGTGAGGGTAGTAAAGTCTCAAATTTAACTCGCACATAAATGCACATAACACATACTATCACAAATAGCCAGTTCATTTCTACTTTCACATTCTCAAAACATTTAATAAACATTTTGTTATAATCACTTTTATTCTTAACACATGGTTCATAAACCAACTCAAATCACAAATTCACAGTCGAATTTCTTATATAGCATCATAGCTCAAATGTCATAACTCACACGCTCATATAACTATAACATTTATCAATAACAAAGATGTCATACACCTTGATTCATACCTTTACGAGTGTCAACTCATCACCAATATATTTTCACTCAAACATTTGAGTATACATTCCATACTATCGGAATTTAGCTCGGTTGGAAAGCATATCTGTCTAATTAAAATAATTTCACTGTGATCAGTCGGAGATATCACACTATCGCGGTTTAAATATGGCATGTATAGCTAGACTCACGCACACTACGTTAGTCCTAGAATCGGCTAAACCGTAGCTCTGATACCAATCAAATGTAACACCCTTACCCGAAACCCTTGCCGGAATCGAGTACGTGGTATTACTAGACGTGACCATCAACTCGGGGAGTAAAATTTTTTTTTTTTTTTTAAAGCTGTCCAACTGCGTCATGCTGACTAAATCGGTCATAACTCGAGTTACAAAACTCGAAATTTGGATCCGTAAATTTTCCTTGAAACTAGACTCATATAACTATTCACCATAATTTTTCCAGAATTTTTCATGTGGCCAATTAGTACATTTTATTCTTCGAATTTACCCTTATTACACTGCTGGACAATTCTGACCTGTCCCTATAAAACTGCAGTTATCTTATTTCACAAATTTTCTATGATGTTCTTGGTTATACCAATGAAAAATAGATTCATTTAGGGTTCTACACACATAAACCATGATTCCTAATTATTTTTGTGCAATTTTTGACAATTTTTCCAAAACAGAACAGAGATTCACGAACTCATTTAGAACAAGTCTCACTAAAACTTAAATATCTCATAATACGTAATTCATTTGCCTACTATGTCTCTTTCATGTAAAAATAGACGCAATAAGGTTTAATTCTATATCTTATTCACCTTCTAATTCCATTTCTCCTATTTTTGGTGATTTTTCAAAATCACGTTACTGGTGTTAACTAAAGACTGTTTCATTTAAACTCCAAACGTTAATCATACTTATACACAAAGTATAGCCATTTTCGCATGGCTTATACAAGTATATACACAACCTCAAACCAACAATAGTAAAACTAGACTATACATGCCATGTAACTAAATCTCCAAGCATTTATTAACCGAAACAACAATTGGATAGTGTGTTGCGATCTCCTTTGACTTCCAACCCGAGCAAGCCTTGGAAACTCTATAAACATAGGAAAATTTCACAAAGTAAGCTTTGAAAGCTTAGTAAGTTATAAGCAAATAAATCACCATAGAAACATATATAATTTAATTCAAATGGGCTAAAATTTGTTAATCACCTACACCTATACAATCACTTTCCTCATATAGTCCATGTTCCTCGTTAGGTAGCTTCTCTTGCTCATAATTCATGTCATCATTTGCAAACTTTCATCTTTTATAACCTTAAGGCCAACCACTCATACATGCAATAATAGATTTCATATCGATCTGTAAATCATTTTCCCATCTCAAAACAATACACTTACGCTTTGTTCACGTATATACATATTAACTACCAAATTTTCTTTCTCACCTTTCAATCCATATAATTTATATATATAACCGATCATTCAAAGTTAAATAAACTATCGTATGTACTCAAATATTCGAATCTAATATAATATCACGTATGACCACTTATCCACAAATTCAATTCATCATCAAATATCCATATACCTTTGTGACCGAACCTTTAAGGTTAATTAAATCAACTTATTTGATGATAACGGATTCGTAATTTCATTTACATGTATCATACTACCATTCAACAACTATCTTGATCAATAGGTCTCAAAATCAACTACCAAGTTACCATTCATCCATTCAATCAAACTCATAGATTATTAATAACCTCTTGATACTTTAATTTCGTATACAAGAAAAATTTACCTCATTGATATTTAAATTACCCAATTATCATACATCCCTTACCGATCTATCACTTTTCGGACAGCTCCATTCACTGAATTATATTTCCGTAAAATACTTAAATCCGCACCCACCATGTAATTGATGTACGTATTACTCAATATAAGCTTCTATTATCTTGTTATTCCCTCAATATGCAATATATATATATATATAATTCACATTTACCTTACACACAAGAATATACACTTATATATGTATAAGGTATATATATATCCAAGTGTTCAATTTCCAAATACTATATTGCATTCGATCTATACCACGTCAACCCATCATAATCTCCGTTTAGTATGCTTAAATCTCATTATAATATCATCATTAAAATTTCCTATTTCATGCTTCTAATACAACAACCAAGTACCATCACCTTCAACCATTTCTTGTCAATCTCAGTACATGTATATATATATATATATTTATATATTCGACAATGCCTTGAAATAATCATCAACATTCAATTTAAACTTATAAGTAATCATTTCTTCAAATTAATACCATTACTTATGACTTACTCAAGTAGTTCCTTGAACATATCAATTACCATCCTCACATTCGGTAATAGTAATTATAATTATAAACATTTCAATTCAAATGAATAATTTACATTTAGTTACAATTAAGAACAATCCTTTACTTATAGACTTACGCATACCGAACACCGAACTTATTTACCGATTAAGTTCCATGTCATCAAAAATCTATTTAAGCATATACTTATAATAATTCACCGATAAAGCTCGCTAGGCATAAAGCCCGATATTATCCACCCCAAAGCTCTTGCTAGGCTTAAAGCCCGATATTATCCACCAAGACAAAGCTCAAGTAGGCTTAAAGCCCGATATTATCCACCGGCACAAAGCCTGCTAGGCTTAAAGCCCGATATTATCCACCGGCACAAAGCCTGCTAGGCTTAAAGCCCGATATTATTCACCGGCACAACGCCTGCTAGGCTTAAAGCCCGATATTATCCACCATCAATATTATTCATAAGATTCCATCCCATCAGTTTCGGCAATCTTTAACGCACATAAAGTATATTTTCAACCCAACCATTCTTCTTATGGCTTACCATCCATTCGGTCACACCCATACATACAAAAAGTTGTTCATTTGATTATATCATCACCTATTCAAGGTCCACCCATGTCTACTACTTAAAACATAAATGTTCATCTATTTCAAGTATATATATATATATATTTATATATAATTTGATGCATTATTCAACCATACATTCGGCCACATATACCTTGCCATAATGTTACATTCGGCCTTACCTAATTTACTAAGCTTTATTCAATCAGTCATATACACATTAATATCCCATAAAAATAAGAATTTAATTCAACCAAAGTAGCTTAAAAACTTACCTCGGACAATGTAAAATGGAACGGGGCGACTAGTCGACAACTTTCGTTTTTCCCCAATCCGAGTTCGATTTCTTTTGTTCTTGGTCTATATAATTTCAAATTAACCCCATTTAAACATTATTTCATTCAATTTAATCTAACAACACATAAATACACAAATTGCCATTTTTACCCCCAATATTTACATTATTAACAATTTAGTCCATATAGCCCAAAACACAAAATATTAAGAATTTAACCATATCCAACAAGGGCCGAATATTCATTACTCTTCTATCAGCTCATTTCTTCAATTATTTTTCTATTTAACCCTTTCAAAAATTTTCTTTTTACAAAATAATCCCTATACCAATTTTCAATTAGAAATCCAAAGAAAAATCTTGTTAATCTTGCATGCTAATATTCTATTCTATTATTAACTATCCAAACATCAAATTTTATCCATGGCAACATTAAATTTTTATAACCAATTTCAAAATTTCGGTTATGGCTAGATAGATTTCATGGCAACAACCTCAAAAATGCTAAGATTAACAAAAACCAAGTTCATTTACTCACCTTATGAGAACATGCAAGGACCGAATATTTTGAGAGCTCAAACCCCTCTCTTCTTCTTTTTTTGTTTCGGTGGTAAAAGGAGAAGATGATGATGATTCCCTTTGTTTTTCTTTATTTTCATCACTCCAAGGCTAAAGGTAGGAGATGACTCTCCACTATTTGTTTTATCCTTTATTTTACTTATTATAATATACATCAACTAAAATAATGCAGCCATTCTACATATAAAATTGTGTTTCCTAGCATGCTTGCCGTCCACCTCATGAAATTTGGGCAATTTGACATGCAAGTCCTCATGCAAGAAAGACAATTCAATTAGGCCCTTCTAATCTCAACATAGTTATCTTTCATATTTGTTCCATTTTAGTCCTTCACTTAAAATAGTTCATTAAAACACTCAATTTAACCTATGATATTATAACATATTCTTAATTACACAACATTGATATCAAATTAATAATTCAATAACAATCTAACACATTTTGTCTCTTCACCCCTTTTTATGGCCGCATATACTACTTCAACACACATATATATCTCAACATATATATATATATATATATTTATATATATATATATACAAATTTATAAGACCAAACAATTTAAACCAACTCAACATCATAAACATTCACCCAAACATTAGCCGAATGTAAAGGGCATTTCTATGCTCAATTTACAATAATTTCCCTAACATTTCAAACAATTTAAAACTACTATTCTCTATTTCCTCAAAGTCCCTTCCTTTTATTTTATAAACTAAATACTTATTTTAAGTCAATTATAAAAATGTAAGTTTAATGCCACTAACTAAAATAAATAAATTCAATATATACATCCATCATGATGCCGTCCACCTATTTCAAGTTGGACAATTTACCATGCAAAACCTACTTGCAAAAAGGACAATTCAATTAACCCTCCAACTTAATAGACATTGTTTTTACTACTTTAACTATTTTAGTCCTTTCTCTAAATTTAAACACACCAAAGCAATGAAGTTCATAAATTTCCACACATTTTTATTCATGATTATTACACACGACACACAAAAAAAAATAAAAATAAAAATAAAAATAAAAATAATATTAGGAAATTTTTCCGGCTCGGATTTGTGATTTCGAAACCACCGTTCCGATTAGGGTTAGACTCGGACTGTTACATTTTACCTTATTACTTAATGTTGTGTTTTCAACATTTTTATTTCTAATTCTCAGATTATCTTTTTGAAGATCTGAGTTTACTTTCCTCTTATCATAAGATTTACTCTTATCTCTTTCCCATGGTTTTGGGGTTACATAATCATATGGATCCGGGGGTTCCGTTTCCATAGGATCTTCAGGAATCTCTATGTTTTCTTCTGTTGAAGTTTCTTCTTCATCAGAATCTTGACTAGTTACATTAATAATTATTCCCGAATTATCATCACTAATATTATTATCTTTATCTTTTATCTCTAAATTATAACTATTATTATCATCATTAATATTATTAGAACTGTCACCACTTTCGTTAGTGTCATATTCTAACATATAATGATAATTATATTTATTAAAAAGTTCTTTATGTTCTTCATAAAGATCTTCTATTAATTTTAAATATTTTACTTTCTCATAATTATCATCTGTTTTAGAAAATTGGTTTTTCCAATGTTCTATCAGATTTTTATAAGTTTCAAAGTCATATTTTTGTGATTTTTCTATTTTTTCAATTTTTTCTTTTGTTTTTTCATTTTTTATATAGTTAGTAGATTCATCAGAAGAATCATCTTCCGACAAAGCTAATATATAATTACTATTACCGTAATATAATGGTCCTAAATCTGATTCTATGTTATTATTATTAATAACCTGATCTAATTTATTATTTACATCGGATAATAACTCTTTAGATTTGCTATTCAAATCTAAATCAGTTACTTCTCCCAAACTATCTACTTTTTCTTCTATTTTACTAACTTTAGTAAATAATTTACCAAAATATACAGATGTCATATCTATTAAACTGTTGATACCCATATTAAGAACCGAAACATTATTTTCATTCTTAGAGTCTATATGCATAGTATGATTACAAGTTTTATCTTTATATAAACAATCCATTTTTTCCATTATTATTATCCCTGGTACCTAAGACCTTCTGTGTCTTAACGTCTTCTCAACGCCCACAACGTCCCACTCGGACTCAACGGCTACGAAGACTAACGACAGATATATGGGTTTTGAGATAATAACAGCGAAACAAACAGATTTGCAAATATACAGAATGAAAATAAAATTTGGAAAAAAGATTGTTTTTACAAAAGAGAAAAACTAAAATGATTCGGGAAAAAGATTGTTTTTACAAAAGAGAAAAACTAAAATGATTCGGGAAAAAGATACCTTTCAAAGCTTACAAGAATGCCTATTTATAACTAAAATTCTAAAACTAGAATCTAATTACATTTGAAGTCCGAAATAATTGTTCGGATAAGAATTAAAGAATAAACTCTAATTTAATTACAATTGAGTTCCGAATAGTATCCTGATAAGGACACATTAATTGTCAGCTTCTTGGTGGCTTCCAAGTAGCTTCCTTTAATTGGTGGATGCTATGTTGGCTTTTTCCACGTAGCTTCCTGGAACAGTGTCTTGATAAGGATGCTTTTGGTTGTTTCCACGTAGCTTCCTTGAACAGTGTTCTGATAAGGATGCTTTTGGTTGTTTCCACGTAGCTTCCTTGAACAGTGTCTTGATAAGGACGCTTTTGGTTTTTTTCACGTAGCTTCCTTGAATAGTGGTTGCCATCATGGTTGCTTCCAGGTGGCTTCCTTTTTTGGCAATATTTGCTGCTTGCATCATTGCTCATGTAGCATTGATGGTTGATTACCTCATTGCTTACATCATTTGGATGCTGACGGGTTGTCATCTTCTAATTCGTCTTCATCCTTCTTGGATGTTTCTCAGATTCATTTCCTCGATCTCGTCAAGGTGTAATGATTCCGGTGAAGGGACTGGTGTGTTCCAGCGTTCCCATACTTCTCTGATCTCCGCTGCTAACGGATAATCTTCGATCTCCATTTCCACTATTTTTGTTAATAACGAAATGGCTTCTTCATTTTCTTCATTTGATCTCTGTGGTTTCAAAGATCATAGGTTAATATTCTTCTACCATCGGTCCAGAACATATAATTGTCTTGATGGAGAAGATGTCGAGCCATGCTCATAAGATCAATTCCTGCTTGGACTTGATACTTGTTGAAATTATTATAGCACTCATCAATGATTTTTGACAAATGCTCTGGATCTTCTTTTCTCACGCTGCGGGGCTTTCCGAGAACATAGTATTTATATTCCAAATTTGATAAGGTGATGAAAATTTTCTTCCTCAAAGAATACCAATGAGATCGCTTTATCTCAATATGGAAATAATAGACAAAATCGTCTATGTTTATAAAATTTGATAGCCGGGATTTGACTATCGCTGGAAAATCTTTTAATAAATCAAAAGAGAGATTTTGGACTGTTATTTCTTTAACAAATCCCCATTCAATACTTGTTATATCGAACGCCTCATGATTTAAACGAAATTTGATAGTAGGAATTTTTTCTCCTATATCATTTATAAAAACATAAGCTTGCGAAAAATATTTAGAAAAAGTTTCCAAAAATAGAGCTTGCTGTTTGCAAATGGCTCCTTTTATTTTTGAAAATATTTCTGAAGGTAAAATTTGTCTACATTTGTTATATAGACATTTTCTAAACATCTTATTAATAATAGGAGTGTTTCTCCCTTTATCAATAAAATATTGAAATGTATCAAGAAGATTGTTTATCTCCTTAATATCCATGTAATCGATTAGGATTTCATCCCAATCTCTGTATAAAATAGATTTTAATAATAAATCTTTGGATTTATTTTCTTTAGTTGTTTTTTCAACTAAGAATTCCGAGAACTGGGTAAGAGCTTTTCTGAAACTAGCTCTTTGTTCCAAAATATGGTTTTTCCATATTCTGTCAATGAAATGGTAATATTCTGGGGTTAAGCCTGGATTATAAAATCCTTTAGATTCGAGAACTCAGAGGTTTGTTGTTTTTTCAACAAATCTTCTGTATATTTGAGAATTTCGGAATCGGTATAAGGCTTTTGAGAAAATTGAGAATAATTCACCGGTGTTGGTGATTGTGATCCAATTGGTTGGTTTACCATTGGATATGGTAAATAATATCCCTGGTTAAGATAAAATTGTACCTGTGTAGGTGCAGCCATAAATTCTTGTTTAGAACTTATATTTGCAGGTGTAGAAATAAATTCTTGTTTAGAATTTATTTGTGTAGAAATAAATCCTTGTTTAGGACTTACTTGTGCAGGCTGAAATCCTTGTTTAGGACTTTTTCGAGCAGGAATGATTCCTTGTTTAGGACTCATTGGTGATTTTCCCTTGTTGGGTTTTTTATGGACAGTTCTCTATCCATCATTTTCTATTAGAGGTTGTTTACCTCTATCCATAAGGCCTGCTAAGAAATCAACAAACATTAGTAAAATCATGTTTATAATTTACTAATGGTATTTCTATAGAATTGTTTTCTATAGATAATATAACCGATTTCTTTTTAACAATAAAAGGTAAATATTGATTAAAATATATATTCATCGAATCAGATCGGACTGCTTTCAAATTAATTCATATAGTATTTCAAAGAGGATTTGTTTCCTCACTAAAACAAATTTCTAAATCTTGTTCTTCAAGATTTTTGATTATTTTCCTTGCACTTTTGCCTTTGTTAGGACAGTAAAGTTGCTATGTGACCTTCTTCGTCACAAATAAAACATTTACATATTTGTTTTTAGTATTTTTAGAAGTTTTTCTTCTAACAAATTTTTCTTTTTATTATTATTATTATAATTTTTATTTCCTGGTTTCCATTTAGCTAATCTATATTTTTATGTTTTTATAGGTTTTTGGTCGTATGGTATTACAACCAAATTCCCACTCTCCTTCTAACATTTTTGTACAATATCTATGACTTAATTTATTTTTGACTTGTTTAGCCGCTTTACTCTGTAAACAATGTAATATAATTCTTTCTTTAGCAAAATTAATTCTATTACCTATAGTATCTATATCTGATATATCTTTATTACTATCATTACTATGTTTTATAATGAAAGAAGCATATTTGTTTATGCAAATTTCATCCCAAGGTGGGGGTAATTTATGAAAATATTGATTTCTCCAAAAGTCTACACTATCATTTTTTAGCTTTTGATATTCATGGAGAAATTTTTTAGAAAATTCATCTAAATATCTAATATCACATAATTTTAATTTAGACAAGGTATAACTGGATTGGCTATCCTGGTCTTTTATATTAGTATAACCACAAAATTCTATTTTTAGAATTGAGGTTAAATTTTTTAATAAATCTTTAGGAGAACTTATTTGATTAATAAGTTGACCCTTTTGTTCTTCATAAAGATCTTCTATTAATTTTAAATATTCTACTTTCTCACAATTATCATCTGTTTTAGAAAATTGGTTTTTCCAATGTTCTATCAGATTTTTATAAGTTTCAAAGTCATATTTTTGTGATTTTTCTATTTTTTCAATTTTTTCTTTTGTTTTTTCATTTTTTATATAGTTAGTAGATTCATCAGAAGAATCATCTTCCGACAAAGCTAATATATAATTACTATTACCGTAATATAATGGTCCTAAATCTGATTCTATGTTATTATTATTAATAACCTGATCTAATTTATTATTTACATCGGATAATAACTCTTTAGCTTTGCTATTCAAATCTAAATCAGTTACTTCTCCCAAACTATCTACTTTTTCTTCTATTTTACTAACTTTAGTATATAATTTACCAAAATATACAGATGTCATATCTATTAAACTGTTGATACCCATACTAAGAACCGAAACATTATTTTCATTCTTAGAGTCTATATGCATAGTATGATTACAAGTTTTATCTTTATATAAACAATCCATTTTTTCCATTATTATTATCCCTGGTACCTAAGACCTTCTGTGTCTTAACGTCTTCTCAACGCCCACAACGTCCCACTCGGACTCAACGGCTACGAAGACTAACGACAGATATATGGGTTTTGAGAATTCCGGAATCGGTATAAGGCTTTTGAGAAAATTGAGAATAATTCACCGGTGTTGGTGATTGTGATCCAATTGGTTGGTTTACCATTGGATATGGTAAATAATATCCTCAGTTAGGATAAAATTGTACACATGTGTAGGTGCAGACCATAAATTCTTGTTTAGAACTTATATTTGCAGGTGTAGAAATAAATTCTTGTTTAGAATTTATTTGTGTAGAAATAAATCCTTGTTTAGGACTTACTTGTGCAGGCTGAAATCCTTGTTTAGGACTTTTTTGAGCAGGAATGATTCCTTGTTTAGGACTCATTGGTGATTTTCCCTTGTTGGGTTTTTTATGGACAGTTCTCTATCCATCATTTCCTATTAGAGGTTGTTTACCTCTATCCATAAGGCCTGCTAAGAAATCAACAAACATTAGTAAAATCATGTTTATATTTTACTAATGGTATTTCTATAGAATTGTTTTCTATAGATAATATAACCGATTTCTTTCTCACAATAAAAGGTAAATGTTGATTTATAAAATTATTGCCTAATAATATGTCTCCATACATATCAGGTAAACATAGTAATTTTGGAATTATAAATCTAACATTGTTTATGTAGATTGGAATATTTTTGGCTTTATAATAAATAGTAGTTTTGCTACCATTTATTCCACTAATATTTATCATCTTTTTTATAGGTTTCCAGTATTCTTCTGGAATGGCATTTCTTTTGCAACTACTTGTTGTAGCTCCTGTATCTAATAATGCATGTAAAAAATATTTTTTATATTCTCTATCATGTAATGTAATTTCAATGTATTTATTGAAATTTATTATAATTTCTATCGAATAATGTATATCTTCCATTCTAGTGTTTCTAGAAATAGAACTTCTACTTGGTGTAGTAGGAAAAATAGGAATATGAATTGTTTTCATACCTATTGGTGTAGAAGTACTTATATTATCTTCTTCTTCCTCTGGTTGAGAACTAGAAGGTAATACTAGATTATCATCTGTGTTGGTTATAAGTTTATTTTTAAAATATAACTTATCTCCAGATGACATGTATTCAATAGTACTTACTGGTTTAGAAGTACTAGCATTATTAGTCTTATCAATTATCCAGTCTTTTGGAATTGATAAATCTTTTAAATGCAATAATTTTGGTTGAATTTCTGTTGTAAATTTATTGGGCTCAAAAAGCTCAATAATTTTATTATTAATTTCTTTTATTTCAACCTCTGCCGTATTAGTATATTCATTAATAGCAGTCCAGCTTATTGCTAGATCTTTTGCTAAATCACTAATGTTAGAATTTTTTATCTGAATTCTAAGGCATAGACACTCTTCTATTAGAGGGTCTGTTATGGAAATAAAGTAATTTGGTTTTACCTTAAATCCTATAACGCCTGTGTGTAGATTAGATTGAATTCCTCCAATAAGTGCTTTTATTGGATTTTCAAATCTTTTATCTAATAATACTGCTAAAATAAGAACATCATGACTTCTTTTAAATAAAGCTCTGATTGTTATCATAATGACTCCTAAATGTATATATCTAACTTGAGGATAGTTTTTGCTAATCCTTTTTATTTTTTCTTTAGTAAATAAGGGATTAGAAAAAACTATCCTCAAGTTAGATATATACATTTAGGAGTCATTATGATAACAATCAGAGCTTTATTTAGAAGAGGTCATGATGTTCCTATTTTAGCAGTATTATTAGATAAAAGATTTGAAAATCCAATAAAAGCACTTATTGGAGGAATTCAATCTAATCTACACACAGGCGTTATAGGATTTAAGGTAAAACCAAACTACTTTATTTCCATAACAGACCCTCTAATAGAAGAGTGTCTATGCCTTAGAATTCGATAAAAAAAATTCGACATTAGTGATTTAGCGTAAGATCTAGCAATAAGTCGGACTGCTATTAATGAATATACTAATACGGCAGAGGGTTGAAATAAAAGAAATTAATAATAAAATTATTGAGCTTTTGAGCCCAATAAATTTACAAAACAGTAAATTCAACCAAAATTATTGCATTTAAAAGATTTATCAATTCCAAAAGACTGATAATTGATAAGACTAATAATGCTAGTACTTCTAAACCAAGAAGTACTATTGAATACATGTCATCCGAGATAAGTTATATTTTAAAAATAATCTTTTAACCAACACAGATGATAATCTAGTATTACCTTCTAGTTCTCAACCAGAGGAAGAAGAAGATAATATAAGTACTTCTACACCAATAGATATGAAAAAAATTCATATTCCTATTTTTCCTACTACACCAAGTAGAAATTCTATTTCTAGAAACACTAGAATGGAAGATATACATTATTCGATAGAAAATATAATAAATTTCAATAAATACATTGAAATTACATTACATGATAGAGAATATAAAAATATTCTTTACATGCATTATTAGATACAGAGCTACAACAAGTAGTTGCAAAGAAAATGCATTCCGTAAGAATACTGAAACTCTGTAAAAAGATGATAAATATTAGTGGAATAAATGGTAGCAAAACTACTATTTATTATAAAGCCAAAAATATTCCAATCTACATAAACAATGTTAGATTTATAATTCCAAAATTACTATGTTTACCTGATATGTATGGAGACATATTATTAGGCAATAATTTTATAAATCAATATTTACCTTTTATTGTGAGAAAGAAATCGATTATATTATCTATAGAAAACAATTCTATAGAAATACCATTAGTAAATTATAAACATGATTTTACTAATGTTTGTTGATTTCTTAGCAGTTTTATGGATAGAGGTAAACAACCTCTAATAGAAAATGATGGATGGATAGAGAACTGTCCATAAAAAACCCAACAAGGGAAAATCACCAATGAGTCCTAAACAAGGAATCATTCCTTGCTCAAAAAGTCCTAAACAAGGATTTCACTTTCACACAAGTAAGTCCTAAACAAGGATTTATTTCTACACAAATAAATTCTAAACAAGAATTTATTTCTACACCTGCAAATATAAGTTCTAAACAAGAATTTATGGCTGCACCTACACAGGTACAATTTTATCCTAACCAGGGATATTATTTACCATATCCAATGGTAAACCAACCAATTGGATCACAATCACCAACACCGTGAATTATTCTCAATTTTCTCAAAAGCCTTATACCGATTCCGAATTCTCAAATATCTAAGATTTGTTGAAAAACAACAAACCTCTAAGTTCTCGAATCTAAAGGATTTTATAATCCAAAGCTTACCCCTGCATATTACTATTTCATTGACAGTAATATGGAAAAACCATATTTTGGAACAAAGAGCTAGTTTCGTAAAAGCTCTTACCAGCTTCTCGGAATTCTTAGTTGAAAAAATAACTAAAGAAAATAAATCCAAAGATTTATTATTAAAATCTATTTTATACAGAGATTGGGATGAAATCCTAATCGATTACATGGATATTAAGGAGATAAACAATCTTCTTGATACATTTCAATATTTTATTGATAAAGGAGAAACACTCCTATTATTAATAAGATGTTTAGAAAATGTCTATATAACAAATGTAGACAAATTTTACCTTCAGAAAATATTTTCAAAAATAAAAGGAGCCATTTGCAAACAAAGAAGCTCTATTTTTGGAAACTTTTTCTAAATATTTTTCGCAAGCTTATGTTTTTATAAATGATATAGGAGAAAAACTCCTACTATCAAATTTCGTTTAAATCATGAGCCGTTCGATATAACAAGTATTGAATGGGGATTTGTTAAAGAAATAACAAATCCAAAATCTCTCTTTTGATTTATTAAAAGATTTTCCAAATGATAGTCAAATCCCGGCTATCAAATTTTATAAACATAGACGATTTTGTCTATTATTTCCATATTGAGATAAATAGTCTCATTGGTATTCTTTGAGGAAGAAAAATTTCATCACTTATCAAATTTGGAATATAAATACTATGTTCTCGAAAAAGCCAGCAAAGCAGTGAAGAGAAGATCCAGAGCATTTATCAAAAATCATTGATGAGTGCTATAATAATTTCAACAAGTATCAAGTCCAAGCAGAATTGATCTTATGATCATGGCTCGACATCTTCTCCATCAAGACAATTATATGTTCGGACCGATGGTAGAAGAATATTAACCTATGATACCGAAACCACCGTCAGATCAAATGAAGAAAATGAAGAAGCCATTTCGTTATTAACAAAAATAGCGCAGAAATGGAGATTGAAGATTATCCGTTAGCAATGAGATCGAGAGAAGTATGGGAACGCTTGGAACACACCACCCCTTCACCCTAATCATTACACCTTGACGAGATCGAGGAAATGAATCGAGAAACATCCAAGAAGGATGAAGACGAATTAGAAGATGACAACCCGTCAAAGATCCAAATGATGTAAGCAATGAGGTAATCAACCATCAATGCTACATGAGCAATGATGCAAGCAACGATATTGCCAAAAAGGAAGCCACCTTGGAAGCAACCATGATGGCAACCACTATTCAAGGAAGCTACGTGGAACAACCGAAAGCATCCTTATCGAAAAACCGAAAAGCATCCTTATCAAGACAATCGCTCGAGGAAGCTACGTGGAAAAAGCCAACATAGCATCCACCAATTAAAGGAAGCTACTTGGAAGCCACCAAGAAGTCGACAATTAATGTGTCCTTATCGTGATACTATTCTAACTCAATTGTAATTAAATTAGAGTTTATTCTTTAATTCTTATCCGAACAATTATTTCGGACTTCAAATGTAATTAGATTCTAGTTTTAGAATTTTAGTTATAAATAGGCATTCTTGTAAGCCTTGAAAGGTATCTTTTTCCCGAATCATTTTAGTTTTTCTCTTTTGTAAAAACAATCTTTTTCCCGAATCATTTTAGTTTTTCTCTTTTGTAAAAACAATCTATAAATAGTCCCCTTTCTTGGAGAGCCCATCTATGATATTTGTAAATGTCACCGTATCAGGAGAAACACCCCTTCGAACAAGCTCATCCAGAATATCTTTCGCCTCATTCGTAAATCCTCTTTTAATTAGGCTATCAATAATAATGTTATAGGTTGTAACATCCGGAGAAATGCCGGCTGATCTCATCATATCTACAAGCATAAAGGCCTTGTGTAAGTGGCCCATCTTTCCATATCCATCTATTACTGTGTTAAATGTAACAACATCGGGAACCAAACCCTCCATTATCATCTTATGAAATAAATAATCTGCCATGTCCAAGTCTTTGGATTTGCAGCAAGCATCAATGAGCAATGTGTATGTAGTCACAGATGGGTTAATTCCGCATTTTAACATTTTCCCGAAATATTGAAAAGCTCTACCCATATCCCGATCTCTACAATAGCCTCCAATTATAGTAGTATAACTAACACAATCAGGAAGCAAGCCCAATTCAAACATCTCTTGAAATATCAGAGAAGCTTTTACCATGTTTCCTTCCGCACAAAACTTTGCGATGAAACTATTGTACACAAAAATATTCGGTTTAAGATTAAAGAATTTTATAACATTCATTGCTTCCATTGGTCTTCCGACTTTACAGTAACCTTCAACAACAGAACTAACCAAAACTGAATCCGGAAAAACTCCGAATCTAGTAATTTTAAACAGCATCAAAGTTGCTTCTCCTAGACAAGACATCTTACAAAGAGTGTCGATTATGATAGTATATGCAACAACATCCGGTTTAATCCCGTAGTTTTTCATGTCCATCAGCAATTTCCAGGCACTTAAAAGGTGGCCTTTATTGCAGTACATGTTGATAAACAATGTAAAATTCGATACGTTCAAACGAATCCCTTGCCTCATCATTTGATCAAGAAAATCCCAAGCCAAGTCCAATTGATTTAACCTTAACAACGCCTTAAGCAATGAATTACAAACGCCAACTGACGGAAACATGCCAAAATGCTTCATTTGGCACGTTAATTCAAATGCCAAATCAGCCTTCTTTTCTCTTATATAACAATCAACAAGCATGCTAGACACAGTTCGTAAAACTGTTTTATCACTATGAGTCTCGTAAAAGAGTTTCAACAATTCATCCACAGGAACATCTTTGCTAACACTAACTCTCACTAAATATAGAATAAAATCCACCGCTATATGATTCATGTTCCCGGAAACTAATATATGTATCATCTTACAAATCGATTTATTCGAATGCAATGATCCAATGCAATACTCAGACAACTTGAAAAAATGCAAAGCAAGCTCAGAATTCGAACTTTCATCGAATAAATCATTCAAAATCCGAATCAAATTTGACTCATTCAAATCAACAGCATGTAGATTCTCGGGGTTAATTTCAAAACCTCGTTTCGAGAGTATGGATTTGATCATACTCATAGGGTTGCTGCATTCTTCAGTGTGTTGTTGAGTGATGAAATGTTGGGATTCTAAAAGACATGAAGCACAGGATGAGAATTTCTTACTAGGAATCTGCTTGAATGGGTTTTTTGTGGTGAACAAGAGCTTGCTAAAGATTGAAGAAGAAACTTTCATGGAAAGCTTGAAATTTTGTGGTTCATCAGCGAGAAATAAGCTGAAAAATATGTAAAAGAAAAATAAAAAAAATAATGGAGTCCTTATGAATTCAACAGACAAGGAAACAATCTATTTTCATACAAATTATAAGAAAAAATGAAGAAAAAGGAAAAAGGAAGAGGAAGGGTTTAAACCTGGTGCCGAGGGACAGAGGCGCCCATAAAATAAGATTAACAGTCGATAGCTTAGGTTTGCTTAAAAATATAATAAATAATAATAAGCATAACTTAAAAATAGAGGTATGTTCATGGCCGGACTGGGCTGGGTTGAGTCGAGTCAGGTCAAACCGGATCAACTCAAAATACTTTTAATTTTAGTTAAAATTTGTTATTAGTCTCTCTAATTTTATAAAATTTGCGATTTAGTTCATGTACTTTAAAAGCTTAAAATTTAATCCTCTTACTTTTTAATTTAAAAATCCTATTTCAATCATAATTGTTGTTGATAGTTTCTGCCAAAATTTGCTAACTTGATATATTTATTTTCTATCAATCATATGTCACATAATATTAAGATAGCCTAATTGACATGCCAAATTGATAAATTTTGAATTATGTGGCATGTTTTTATTAAAAGATTTTCTCACATAGACAATATTACATATTGAATACGGAGTTTTAAAGTTTTCAATTTTATATATGGGTTTGTAAAATTTTACGTCTATTTTTGAGAAGTAAAATAAAATTCAATATATCTATATATAACATAACTTTCACATTACTTTAAAAAACGTCATGGCAACAAATTTAATAAAAAAATTAACAAGGTTAATAGTTAGACCTGATTTAGAGAGACTAAATTACTGAAAATAAAAATATAAAAACTAAATTGTAAATTTTTAAAAAGTAAAGGGACTTGTGGAACATTTTAACCTATGAAAAAAGTCTATCTTAATTTATTCTTTGGGTAAGCAACATCCAAAGTCAATCTAAAATAAGTTTGTCCTATTTGGGTCACTCTAAACTTTTTTTCTCAATTTAGTCACTCTAATTAAGATAATTGTTCGAATTGGTCATTACCGTTAAAAATTCCATTAATCCACTAATGGATTGCTTGTAATATCCTAAAATAGGGGCTGTGTGTTTGAAGCATATCTTAAGTGTTAATAGGCTTTAAGATTTGTTTTCATGTGTTTTAGGGGTTATTAAAGCTCGAGGATAAAAAGGGACTATTTTGGAAATTTTGAAAATTTTGGGTCAAAAGTGAAAATTGGGTGATGGAGGCCTTAAGAATAAATTTTGGTAAGTTATGGCATATAAAATGCCCTGGTAAAGTGGTTGTAGTGTGCCACTTAAGGCTTTGGATTGGCGCTATTCAGGTCAAGGGTTCGAGTATTGGGCACGGCATAAGTTTTTATTTTTGTTGCAAAAGGGCGTTAGTGTCGAAGGAGAGCTGTCTCAGTGGTTCGGGATTGGCCACCTGGGTGTGGGCCAGCGTCCGAACAACAGCGTAGGCAGATAGCCGTAGTATCGCTTAGGGATAGCTTCGGGATTGAGGGCATAACGCTGTTCGTAGTCAGGTGCGTAGTTATCGCACTGTTCTCTTGCTTGTTGTATGTGTTATTTCTTGTAACTGTATATGTTGTACATGTTAGCCGAAATAAGGGCTAAGGTTGTAAATACCCGTGGTGGGTGATTGGATACTCAGGTATGTGATTTACGATATTAAATGATTACTGATTATTGTATAAAATGTGATGGCATGCGATGTATAATTGTTTCGAGTAAAATGTTGCCATGGTACATATACATATGCATGGGACTTGGGATGTGACTATTGGAGGAGGAGTGTACGCTATGTGCGTGGTCTAATGCTAGCCTAGTGCTACATTAGCGCTTGATGTTAGCTATGTGCTACATCAAGGGAGGTGTTGGCTGAGTGCCCATCTCGGCGGTTGATAGCTGTGTGCATCACCGTGGTCTGGATTGACCTGTGGATCCCTATGGGATCGGTGACTTGGCCACAGCCTTGAGCAGTGCGTCTACCAAGGTAAGTTATGCGGATCTTTGTGATCGGTGGCCTGGTCACGGTGGCTTAGCCATGGCCTTGAGCAGTGAGTCTGCCAAGGTAAGATATGTGGATCACTTTCTGATCGATGGCTAGTCACGGTGGATTAGCCACGGCCTTGAGCAGGGAGTCTGCTAAGGTAGGAGTATCGGATGGACTTAGGATGGGTTGGACTTCACTTTTGCATATTCATGTGCATGGACTGTGTGGATATGGGCTAGGCCCATATATGGGGACATGTGTAATAGCTATGCACTGAGTCTTGGTGACTCATCCCCTTTTTTTATCTTTCTCAGGTGAGTAGATCGCGGAGACGGAGCCGGAGAGGACTCGAGGCGGCCATGCATGTTCCTCGGTTTTGAGATTTTATTTCGTACCGTTAAAGTTAATATTTATTACATTTTGGTTTGGTTTGTAATATGGCCGCTAGTTATTATTTTGGATGTTTAAGTAGTTGCTTTTACCTTATTTCTATTATATTACTAACGAACTTATAAGCTATTAAGCAAATCGGTAAAAGCAACGTTTTCAAAATAAGTACTCGTACGCGTTTTCAAAGACGTTACCATCGGGTAGCCAATTTTACCAAGTTATCAATAACCCCGACATTTCTAAAAATCTAAATGATCAAATGGTTTCAAAGGAAAAGGAAAAGTTTTCAACTCAATCGTATTTATCAAACACCATTTTATAACTTCAGTAAATTTTCAGATTTCCAAATGTTAACCTGAATCTTTCAAAATGTTTTCACTCCGTAACATACCAGATCCGATCAAGGCTCGTGGGCCAGGTTTGGGGTGTTACATTGCTAACATAGCACATTAACCCATTGAGTGAATGGTATGTGACAATTTTTTTTTTTACTTTTGACTAAAATTAGAGACCTCTTATAATTAGTCCAAAATACTTTTTATTCTTTTATCTTGCTCATTCTTTTTTGTACCTAAACAATGGAGAAACCAAAACCTTTACCATTCTAATCTTTGATAATCCTAGATAGTGACCAATGTTCTTTGCACGGATCTCAATATATAATGTATTATCAAAAGGTTAAAACATGTCATAGATCCTTTTACTTTTTATAAATTTAAAATTTAATCCTTATATTTTCAGAATTCAAAATTCATGTGATTTGTTTAAAAACTTTTACACAGTTTTTGAAATTTCCACATACCTTTCTAATGTTTGATGAAAAAGCCATACTTCTAAACTTTTTTATTAAATGAATTTTAAGTAAAAGCATAACTACATCCTTTATTATTTAATTATTATTCTATTTATTTTTTATTTTTAAATTCAATAATTTTAATATAGATGTCTTTTACCCTTACATATATATATATATTTATCAACCTAATTAATCCTTGGCAAATATTTTGTCATTTCATGATCTAAGTCATATGAAGTCCCAAACAATTATCATGCCATGTTTGGTTCAATATAATGGCTATTTCATTACAACAAGGTTCAAAATTTTACAGTAAAATAGATGTTTGGTTCATTGAAAGCTCAAAATGTCAAATAGCGATTTTGGGTTCATTCCGAAAATTGCTGAACAACCATTTAGAGGAGGTGTCAAATTGGCTATTCCAACCTCTCCACCAAATGATCCTTCTTCCCCCCTCCCCTGAAAAAACTTACTTAAATTGAAATTTCTCAATGATTTCACTTTTTTTTTTATTTGACCAAGCTCAAATCAACTTAAAAGGAAGCAAATCAACTTGAAGGGCAAATCAACTAGATCTTTGTAAGTTCAATTCAATTAGGGTTCATTTTGCATTTTTATTGATTTTTTTTTTTTGTTTCTAATGATTTGTCCTAGAGAAATTGAAATTGATTCTGCATCTATTTATGAGGAAATCGACTCGTTCTTCGAGTCAACTCCTCCTATCGAAGATTTTGCTAAAATCAGTGACAAATTGAATCAGTTCATTTAATTTGATTATTTTATTATTTTCTAATATTATATATTTTTTTTATTAAATTATATTTAATAATAATTATATTAAAATATAATTAAAATATTTATTATTATTTATTAAATTCCATTTAATAATAATTCTATTAAAATTTAATAACAGTAATTATCTAGCTAAAAAAAAATTCTGCTAAATAATTGAATTATTGATTACAATTATATTTCATTACAATAGATCTAACTGCTCATTACATACTTATTTCATTACAATAGACCAAATACAGTTAGATAATGCCATCCAAAGTTAATTTGAATATTGGAAATGCAAAAATTAAACTCTCCAACATGAGTACAAATAACTTATCATATTGCACTTATTTGAATTTTTCTTCATTGAATTTGAATAATAATTTCTTTATTATTAATTTTACTAGTTTTTTTTTTTTTTTTTTTTTTTTTTTTTTTTGAATTATGGCTTCTGCAACCCAAGCTGAAAAGGAGGAAGTCGATTCCAGATCTATTTACGTTGGTAATGTGAGGTTTATCAATCCTTTCTTTTTACTTGAACGGTCTTTATTTGTTTATTTGGCTAACTCATCTACATTTACCTTATTAGCTGTCTGATTTGTGCTGTGATTGGAGCAGAATTGTGGGGCATTTTTCATGGTCTCTCCATTGCTTGGGAGAAGGAATTCAAGAAGGTAGTGGTGGAATGTGACAGTTCCCAAGCTGTCCAGCAGTTGAATGATGGCCAGGCTGCTTCTGTTAACTTGGCATTGGTTAGAAAATATAGTAGAACAGTGCGGACGTGGTTGGGATATTTGCATTGTCCATCTCCCACGGACTGCGAATCAAGTGGCTGGCAAAACAGGGGTTTAATACGGGTTTCGAGCTGCAAATTTTTGTTTCCCCTCCTGCTGGTGCTTGGAATATGCTTTGTCAGGATGTTTTGAGATCTTGTTCTCTATAATTTTTTGATATCCTTCTTTATTCAAATAAAATTGTGATCATGCTTTTTAGTTTGGCCAAAGGATGTAGGAGTAGTTCTACCAGTTTGATCCCTTCAACCCAATTTGGTTTTATGCTTGCGTACGTGTGGCTTGAAAATATCTGTTTTGCCTATGTGCATGTGCATGAAAAGATTAATAAAAAGATCAACTGCTGCTGCCAATAAATTGGAGCAAGCCGGTTGCTGTATAACATGTATAACATCAGGGCTTCAAACTGTAAAACCAGGTTAAACATCAACTGCTTGCTGTTGTAATGACCATGCTTGTGATGTATGCAAGGACCAAAGCATGAAATAATTCTTGTTTTTGCAGGCATATTTGATTCCGTAGGTACAACTAAGTTGCAAGATGCTGGCAAAGCTGGTTTGGTGATGACTATTCAAGGCAAGAATTCAGCTGTGCTCGGATCTGCACTCATCTGTAAGTGATTCTATATCCATCAAAAACTTTCGTTGAAGTCCTTTTTCTCTTTTAATCTAACCTCATGAAATGGCGCGCAGGCGCATATCTGTTTATAACTTTGTTCCCAGATCAAGCGGAGAAGCTGCTTCAGATGAGTCTTGCAAGGTAGCCATTGCAAAATGAGCCCGTGTTATATTTTACACAACTAACATCCGAGGCAGTCCAAAATGAGTCCTTATCCCTGCCGCAATAGTAAGAAATGTCTATGCAACAACTTAGATTTGACCACCAAGATGATTCCTTACAAAATTGCTTTAGTCATCTAGCTGCCAAATGATTTTATCGGTTCTCTAAGAGACCAGCTCGTGAATAGAGATGGTGTATCTAAGATCATTAAGCATCTCTTCCCAATCTAAGATTTCTTCTGAAGACAAGCCTCCAAGAGTAATGGTCAAATCTCTCATCTACTGAATAATCATGGACTGCAATGAACTCCATGTTCTCCTTTATCTCTCTTTATTTCTTTGGTGTCAAGATTTCATCATGGTTATAAATTAATTGTTTATGATATTTGAATCTTGCAGGCTGCACCAGCTAGCTCCTCTAAGCTGGCTCTTGGAGCACCAGCAGCAACACCATCAAGGGTCAGATTTTTTTTTCCTTTTAACTCCAAAAGTAATTGGTAAGGCGACATTTTTCTAAAGCTGGTTTGAGAGTTGAGAGCATAAAGCATACAATTTGGTTATCTGATTGTTTCTTTGATTAATGACTTCCAGCATCCTATTTAAATATCCAGCCATATTTCATTGCTCTAAAAATGTCAAAGATACAGTTTTTTTTTCTTTATTAGCAACCTAAACCACCATTTTAACAGCAAAAGCAATTTCTCAAGTCAAAGGTAATTTTTTTTTTAGGAAGATATTCTTAGAGCTATTTTGGCAATGCTTTTGAAAAGTGCTGTGGAAAAGTGCTTTTGAAAAGTTTGTTTTAAATTTTAAATGTTTAGTATTGCTATCAAAAGTGCTTTTGAGAAATAAAATATCCATTTAAGACATGTTATTATCAAGTAATAAACATACATTTAAATAAAATTTAATTAGTTCATATTATTATATTTTAGTAAGAATATAAAAAAATTATTATAACTTGTTAATATTTTAATATATGAAATATAAATTTTAAATATTTTTAAGTAATAAATATTAATTACTTATAAAATTTAATTAGAATATATAAACTACATTTTAAATATTTAAATATAACCATTAAAAATTTATAATTAATATTTTAAAAAATATTTTTTATTTTTAATTAATGATTTTAACACATTTGTAATTAGGCACCACGAAAAAAAAGGAGAAAGTATTATATTATTAGAGGGGTGAAAAAGTAATTAAGCACTAAAAGTACTTTTAGTAGAGTAAAAGTTAAAAATTTTAGCTTCTCCTTTTTAGAAATGCTTTTGAAAATTCTGAAAAGTCAAAAATTCTAGCCAAAAGTAGATTGATCTGCACAACTTTTTTTCAAAAAATATCAGATGTGCTTTTTGAAAAGTAATGAAGAACTGACCCTTAGCTTCTTCCTTATTGCTCTAAAAAGTTTTTTTATTGCTCTAAAAATGTAATATATTTATTAGTTTGAATAGGTGATAAACAGTGAATCTGTCTCGGGTGGCTCTGCTGCACCTGTATCAACCGGGCAATGTGTTGTGTCACCTGGGAGTGACACTTGTGGAAGCGTGAGGCAGACATCATTAATTTGCGGCCTAGTTGGCATGAAGCCTGATTGCGCATAGAAACTGTTTGATAAAATGCTTAAGAAAAGCTAGTGTCTATTGGCGCCCGACATTATTCAGCTCAGAAACTTGACATATTAAGTTGGCAATTTTTTATAAGAAAAATGTTTAGGCTTCCATTCTTGCTAATACTTTGATGACTGCAAACCCATTCTTAACATCCAAACTATTTATATTAACATATCCAATACTTATCTTGAGCTCGTTGAAGATATTCCCTTAAATAGTAGTTGTCGAAACCATTTTAAAATCAGGTTTTAAAAAACAGGGATCGACTTAAAAACGAAAATGGGAGTCGCCACCAATCCCTTTTTTATCTAGGTGAACGTTTTATTTTAAAACATTTGATTTTGGTCTACAAAAAAATAAAAAAATGAGTTCGGAAGTCAGTTACGTACGAGGAAGGGTTAACACCCTCGCCCAAAAGTTGGTACCTATTCAATATAATCATGTCCAAATGTTTGAAGTTTAAAAAGTTTTAAAATGAGATCCCTTTTTAGAAGAAAAACCAAGACTTACCTATTCCAAAAAATAAAAATATCATACCCAATAAGTTAGGATACAACATCTCATAACTTTGAAGCTAGGTATATCTCAATTTTAGAAAATTCCTACCTTAAGACACAAAACATCACAACCAATAAGTTAGGGCACGATTCTTCTCGAAGACTCCAAATATCACATATCACCGTTAAAAATATTTTTTTTAAAATGATCTTTAATTTAAAAGGTTTCTTTATAAAGAAATAGTATAAGTAAGACATTGTAACATATATTAATTGCAATTCTATGAAATATATTAACAATAAATAATAATAATATAACATGAATAAATAAATAAAAAGAAAAGATGTTAGAACAATAATAAACTATTATAAAGATACAAATAAATATATATAATAATTAATAAAATCATAATAGATAACAAAGTAATATAAAATAATTAATAATAACATATCAGGATAATACATAATAAAAATAATTAGTAATAATAGATATAATAATAAAAACATATATATATTAATCATAAAAATATAAATGAAATGAGTTATATAATATAATAGACTTTGTACAAAACAAAATTTAAAAAAATTATATATAATGTAATGTAAATAATATAAATGAAACGTATTTTATAATATTAAAAAAAAAACATAATATATAATATAATACTATACAATATAAATTTTTTTAAAAATATATAATATAATAACTAATATATAAAAATAATATATAAAAAATATTAAACAAGATAAAATAATAAATAATGAAAATATAAGTATATATGTAGTGCATTAATTATAAAATTATATACATAATATAAAAAATATAAATAAAATAGATTAGATAATATAAATAAATTTTATATAAAATAAAGTTTTTTAGAAATAATATATAATGTAACATAATACTATATAATATAAAAAATATAATATAATAAATAATATAAAAAAATATAATAATATATAAATCATTAAACAAGTAAAATAATATAAATAATAATTAAATATAAAGATAATAAAAATATATATTATTAATAAATTAATATACAAATAATTTAAAATAAAATAAAAATTTTAAAATATTTCAATATAATAATATAATAATTTTAAAAAAAAGGTTTGAAAAATAAAGAAACCAGGATCAAATAATAATAAAAACAGATATAAATGGGTCAAACTATAAATAAAAGGATATAAACAGACTTAATTACAAAACTGAAATAATGCGAAGGGACTAATGGGATAAATTTCCCATTTTCGGAAAACAAGCGGATACTCTATGGGGGTCGGGTCAGTGCGCTGGTCTGGCCTTTGAAACGACGTCGTTTTTAAGCTTATCATCCTTTGCAAAAACGGCGCCGTTTCGAAAATGATATATAAGTTAAAATCCGACCAAAAACATCATTTTAAACACTTTAAAAAAAAAACAAAAACAGAAGCCTTAAAAGGCTCTCTCCTCTTGGGCTTGAGGCCGAAGTCCGTCCTATGCTCCAAGGACGCTCCGCCACACGCGCCACTCCACTCGCCTCTTCTGCGGTGGTCAATAGCCCAAACGACCCCCTTTTTAACTCCGATCAAACGGTAAACTTCTTTCTCCCTTTTTTATATATTATATTTAAAAAACACATGAAATGAGAAGAAAATAAAAAGGAAAAATATATAAACAAATCACCTCTGTGATATATTTTATTTCTCTGTATGTTTCTTTTTTTTTTTTGAATATTTTTGTGTGCTTTTGGTCTCTGCGTATATCCCTTTTACAGATTTATGATAGGCTTTTATAGCCTTTCGAAATGTAAAATAAAAAAAGAAATAAAAAGTTGCCATGCTTGTTGTGATCTGCTTCCTTTTTCGTGCAGGTGAAGAGCGGCGGAGAATCTGGCGCGTTGATGACGGCGCGATTTGCGCGCATCGCGGCCTGACGAGGGGCGGGCTGAAGGCGCGCCGATCAAGCTTCTGCTGCGGCGGCGCCTAGGGTTTCAGAAACCCTAGGCCATTGCTGCTTTTGTTTAATTTTGGGGCCATTTTGGGCCGTTGGAGACTGGGTCAGGGTCTTGGTGTAAATGGGTTACGGGTTCGTAACAGGTTTTGGGCTTTAAGCCCATTTTATTGTAAATGGACTGTAAGGGACTATTTATTTATTTTTATTCTTTATTTATTTATTTTGGGCTTATTTAATGCCCGGGCAAAATTAGGTACTGATACTAGTCATGCTAGTTTTATGGGGAGTTTGAGATTGATTGTAATTGATAAGAAAGTCTTGATTCTTTATAAATTAAGGAGACTTATATAGATGATGTATTGATCCGAGAGCACTTAATCTTGTTCATTAAGGAACGTTTCTTTGGGTGTGTTGAGTGGAAAATCAAGAGTGTTACTTGGGTATTGTCTCAAGTTTTTAGGAAGAAAACCTAGGAGAAAGTTGCCTAAATCTTAGATGTAAAAGCAAAGAGTCTAATCTGGCCAGTGTTAGACATATAGAGGTGATGAATGTAGTTGTTTGTAACAAAATAAAATTGCGAATACCTTAGGTTGTCGGATTGAACACTTTACTACTTTATCGTAGTAAGAGTACCGAATATTTGAATTAAGCTTATTTATAATTTTGAATAGTTGGCATTTTATGTATAAATTTAAAATTAAGGTGTCCAATTCAACATTTCACTTTAACAAGGGATCAAATATTTGATTTAACCCTATTTATAGTTGAGACATGAACTCGATTGAGCTTCATATATTCTTGTTTTTTCTTTAAAAATATTTGACAATGTGATTTAGGTATATATATTTTTATATCGAAACCAAGCATAATTTTGAACTAAAATTTAATTAATATATAATGTAAATCAATAAAGTTGAGAATAATTAAATTAATTAGCATTGCTGAAATAATTTAAATAAGATATAATGAAAAAAACAGTTAAATATTGTGTAAATTTTATTAACAATTTTATGCTTTTTTATAAGATTTTGTAAATTTTATTAACAATTTTAATAATTCTCTATATTTTTAAATATTTTTTCATAATTTTAAATTTTTTATTTTTTGTAATTTACATATAGTTTTTGTTATTTTAATAATTATTAATTTTTTTGGCTATTTTTAATAATTTATATATTTTATTTCATTTATAATATGTTTTTATATTTTTTTACTTTTATATATTTTTATAAATTTATAATATTTTTAATTTGTATATATTTTTATTTATTTTATATTATTTCTATATTATTTTTAATATAAAATATCATATTTCTCTCCATGGCACAATCCTCGTGTGTCACGTGGCGAAAATATCCCTTAAAAATAATTATCACTACTCTTAGCGATTGACTTAACTTTAACGCTTAAATAATTTAATAAATTAAAATTTTAATGTTCAATAGCTCAATTGAATTAAAAAAAAAAAGTATAAGGGCTTAATTGATCTTTTTGGAAAATTTCAGGAGCTTTAAAGATCCTTTGGCCTTAATTTTTAGGTCATAGTTAATAAATTTTAATGCATCAAATATATGATATACTCAAAAAATTTGATTCAAAAACATACCAATTCAAAAGAGTAAAGAATTTCTTAAGAAAAATAAATAATTAAATTAAAAGTAAAGTTTATATTATAAAAAATTCCAAACAAAGTAAAGCATTTCTACAACATTAATACTTTGCTTTCTTTATTAAAGTAAATATTGTTTCTTTTTTTTTTTTTTTGCAAAATTGGAAACTACTTTAGTTCTTTATGGGTTTAAGATTACTTAATCATGCCATAAATACATGAATAACAATAGAAAATCATAAGAATATGTTATTTGTATATTCTTATATATCTAATTGACTCATCAATTGAGTTTAACGATTAATATAATCAAAGCATAAAGTAATTATTTATCAAAAAAAGGAAAGTAATTAATGAAAATATTTAATTTGTACATTTTATTTATTTTATTTTATAATATATATTTATAATTTTTTCACTTTTATATATTTTTATAAATTTATAATATTTTTATATTTTTTTACAATTTTTAATATAAAATACCATATTTCGTCATAGGACACAATGCTTGTGTATCATGTGGTGAAAACAACCTCCAATAAATTGAAATTTTAACGTTCAATGACTCAATTGGATGCAAAATAAGTATGAGAGTATAATTGATTTTTTTAAGCGCTATAAAGATCCTTTAGTCTTAATTTTTATATCATAGTTAAATTTTTTTAGCGCATCAAATGTATGATATACTCAAAGAATTTGATCCAAAAGTATACCAATTCAAGAAGTAAAGAATTTCTTTAAAAAAACAGATAATTAAATTAAAAGTAAAGTTTATATGTTATAAAAGTAAAGCATCATCATCAATTGATTTCAACTATTAATGTTATTAAAGAAGAAAATAGTTAACTGAAAGACTTAATTTGGAGCATCTACGAAAAAATTCACGTGTATGTCACATAATAACTAAACATTCTTTTTAAATATTAAAAAAATGTTAATCATAAAATAAATTTAAATAGACACAAGTGATAAGTGATGAAATGTAGTTGATTGGAATGGATATTGAATATTTTGAAATTAAGTTTTTATTTCATATAATTATGTTGTATTCAAAATTTCATATAAAAATAAATATATGCGAAACAAACAAGTGTAGTAGAAAAGCATTTAGCATGAACCAAAATTGGTGTTTCATTAATATATACAATAACACATATTTTAATTACTTAATTACCATTGCCCAAATCATTCAAATAACTATTCATTTTCATAATTCAAATCCAATAAATCACACAATCATATTGAAATCAAATCTTACACACTCCAACAAATCACACATCAACTCCAAACTAATTTTCAATTCAAATCATTCATACCCAAACATATCTTAAAACAAATCAACCCTTCAACCAAATCACACCTAGAATTTGAGCATCTTTTCATCCAAGAAGTAGGCATGAAATGGCAAATCCTTTTTGAACTCCTTGGATCGGATCGGATAAAACTTCTGATGCCTTCCATTTGAGCAAATCACATCTTCAATCACCTAGACAATTAAAATTGGTGTTAATAATGAAAATAAAATCATGAAATAATAATAGCATTGATGATTTTAAAAAAATAAATAGCTCTTTAATCATCCAAAGTGCTTACCACAAAGCTTTAACCTCAGTAATACCGACATTTGTAATGCACAATATGGTCGCATGTAGACTCTTCACATTTGAAAATTTCTTCTTGGCAAAACTTACCACAATGAGAGCATTCAGGGAAACCCTCGGCCTTACTACAAAATTTAAGCTGATAATGATGATAATGCTTAGAATAAGGAAGTCTGATCCCATCCTTAAGAAATGGAACTTGTCCAAGAACACATTTGGTATGAGCAGAAGTATCACAAATTGAACAGTAATAATACCAAAGGCTTGGATCTCTTTTTTGTTCACAGATATCACAATAACTTTGCTCTTTATCATCATCATAAGTAAGCTTTAGCATGTGTTCATCAATTTTGTGAAGAGCTGAATGTGGTAATGTTAAGCATCCAAAATCCAAACTAAATTTGCACTTTCCACATCTGAATGCACCATAGTGGTAACTATCGCCGTAGTAGCTATAAGCGCCACATCCATTACATTTCTCTTTACATTTGAAATCATAAAAGAGGGAGTGTTGGTGTCCTTCACATTCAATGATATCGGAAACTTTAGCACACCTTATGCACATATCCCAAGCTTCTCCTATTTTGTAGAAGAAACCACTACAATGTTGCGTGCAAAACTCACATTTCTTGAAGCCTTCGAAATTGAGGGTGGCTTTGTATCGACTAAACCAATGAGTCTTGATTTTTGGCGATTCAGTACAAGTTTTATGAAGAAAAAAGGGGCATTCTGAACAATAATAGAAGAGAGTTGAGATAGATAGCATGCACCCGTCACATTTTCTATCAATTTCCTCATCCATCTTGTCTGCTAACACCAAGCAATGTTGATGACTGAAATGTTGAATCTTTGTAGCTTCCCCAGCTTTATTCACCTCAATAACACGAATGATGGAAGACTGCATAGATTTTTCATAAAGCTCCTCCCATTGCTTTTCATCCTCAATTACCTCGTACAAACTATCATTCTCCAAGACACAATTCACATGGACAACGTAATTGCAACCTGACTTCCCACAAGAGTAACTCCCACGATCTAGTTTCACTTCTTTGAAACAAATCTTGCAATCTTGCTTTGTAAGCTCTTGTGTTTCAAGAAAATATTTGTGAAAAATGCAGTGATCATGTCGAGAAAATTTGATAATGCGTGGGAGTGAAATGCATTTCTTGTGGACTACAATGTAACATTTCAAACATATATAAGAAATATAATTTCCCTCGGTATCACATGCATCACAGATGAATGAACCTTGTCTCCAAAGCAAGGAGAATGGATGTTGATGGCTTCTTGTATCTTCAACAATGGACCTCAACAAAGCGCATTCAAGGTTGATGTTAAAATGGCAAAGAGAACAGCCATAAAAAATTCCGAAATGTTTCTTTTGGCATAGCTCGCAAAAACTATCATCATCACTACGATTTAAGAACAGAGGGTGTATGTGATGGGAAGGGTGATTAATTTTAGTGGGTAACTCATCAAGGCATTTCTTGTGAATGATGAATGATGGACAGTTAGGACAAAGATATATAGCATCTATCAATGGTTCATGACACCAGCAGCAGTTCAATCTTTTGAGTACATCAATGGCCATGGGACTTTCTATGACGGTCAATGGATGTGGGTGGATGTCAAGTTTGGGCTGTTGGTTAAACTTATATGAAGAAGATAAATGAGCACATTTAATGTCAATGGAAAAATAACATGTGTTACATTCATAAAAAAACATGTTACGTTTTTCCTTGCATAATGCACAACCATATACCAGGTAATAAGGATGTGGCCTTTGTAGAAGAACAAGACCAGTTTCTTCGTGCTGGGGATGGAGAGGGTGATTAGGAATTTGAAGGGGTGCCTCTGCACATTGCTTGTGAAGGTGATAATTGCAATGAATACAAGAGAAGCATGGAGCTGAAAGCAGTTCCCCACATCCATCGCAGTAAGCTTTGAGAGCTTCATTGCTTTGCTCTGCCAGTAGCACCAAGGGATGTTGCTTGTGAAAAGGATGTTGAATTTGTTGCCGACGAAAAGGATGCAGAATCAGTTGCAGCAAGGGACGTTTCTCCATTGATTAGTGGGTTTGTGAGCAATGAAGGAGATACTAGGAAGGAATGAAAGAAAAGAACGGATAAAGATAAAAAGGAGGAATGATGGAGAAATGGTAGTTGGAGGAGGTGTGGTTTAACACTAAGATGTCTCATTTTATGCTGACTATCTTCATTTGTAATAAAACTTTCAGTTGATTGAGAAAAAAGAAGAAGAAAGAATATAGTTATGGTTGGAGATGGGATAACTTTTTTTAAAAAAATGGGATAACATTAAAAAAGTGAAGAAGTAGATTAGAAACAAATATTGTTAAATGTAAAAAGGAAGAGATGATGTTATTTACTTAAATTTTTTAAAAACATATTAGATGGATTAAGATTTGAAAAGCTGTTTAAAAAAATGGTAAATCAAGTTTATTGTCTTATGAGAATTAAGAAAATTGAAAAGTGGCTAAAATTACAACAAAAAAAAATTACAAATTATTTTGAAAATTATTCAGAAATAATAGAAAATTACAAAACTTAATAGAAAATTATTCAGAAAAGAATAACAAATTATTTTGAAAACTGAAAAGTGGCTAAAATTACAAGAAAAACTTCAATTTGTTATTTACTTAAATTTTAAATTTTTAAAAAAAAAAATTGTGTTTTTTAAAATTTTTATGCTTTTTTATAATATTTTATTAATAATTTTCTATAATTTTCATATTTTTTTCATAATTGTTACGATGTTGTATTATTTTTATAAGGGCAAATTATTTGTCTCAGGTTATATTTTAATCATTTATTTTTGAAATGTTATATTTTATAATATTTTCAATAATTTTTATATTTTAAAATATTTTCATAATTTTTATATTTTTAAATTTTAATTTTAATACTTTTTAAATTTTTTAAAATTTTAATTTTTTTCATTTATATAATTTTTTTTGTAATTTTTTCACTTTTATATATGTTTACAATTTGTATATGTTTTTTATAACTTTGATGATTTTTAATCACTTACGTTATAGTATTATAACATTTTAATCACTGAGCGTTAATTTCTGTTAACGGTATAATGATAAGTTGACGTGGCACGTTAAATCATTATTTCAAATGAAAATTTTAGGTTAAATTATATAATTGGTCCCTATATTTTTTTTTTGTTTTGAGCAATTTAATTATTTTATTTTATGTTTTTTAAACTTTCCCCTTTTTTTTTTCATTCTCTTCTTCTCCCTCTGTTTTCATCCCTCCTTTATTTATTTTAACGTAGTTTTCCATATGTTAAAACTTTTTTATGGGACCAAAATGAAAAAAATTAAATTGCTCAAAACAAAAAAATATGGGGACCAATTATAAAATTAGCCAAAATTTTTTGTTTGAAATGACAATTTAATGTGCCACGTCAGCTTACCATTACACCGTTAATGACAATTAATAGCTCGGTGTCTAAAATGTTACAACACGTTAACGTAAGTGACTAATATATAACCTGAGGTAAACAAAAGTGACTATTTTGGTAGCTTATCCTTTTTGTAATTCATCTAATTTTTAAACTTTTTTATAATATTTTCACTTTTCTATATTTTATAACATTTTAAATAAATTTTTATATTTTAGACAATTTTCATAATTTTTATAGTTTTAAATTTTAAATTTAATACTTTTTAATTTTTTTCAAATTTTAATTTTTTTGACATTTATATACTTTTTTTTTGAGAAGAAATTTATGGAGAAGAAAGATAAGTAAATTAAGAGTAGCAAATATCCTTTCATATAATAAGTAATTAAAAGAAAGGCATATTACCATAAATTGTAGGAAGAAAGGTATATGCAAGTGTAACTTGAAAGCTTGAGATGCTAAAGTAAAAAGAAATTTAAAGTATTGTGTTTTTCATATGATTTTAATTTGTTTTTTTTTTTTTGTTTTTTATGCTTTTTTTATAATATTTTATTAATAATTTTAATAATCTTCTATGTTTTTAAATACTTTTTCAGAATTTTACAAAAAAATTTGACATGATATACTCAAATAATTTGATCCGAAAGCATACCAATTCAAAGAAGTAAAGAATTTCTTAAAAGAAAAGATAATTAAAGTAAAAGTAAAGTTTATATGTTATAAAAATCTAAACTAAGTAAAGCATTTGTACGAGAATAATACTTTGCTTTCTTTATTAAATTATAATTTATTCTTTTCTTGTAAATTAGGCAATTATTTTAGTTGTTTATGGGTTTAAGATTACTTAATCATGCCATGAATACATGGACATCTGTCGAAAACCATAAGAAATTATTATGCTTACATATTTTACTCAAATTTTATTGTTATCTATATATTCTTATATATTTAATTGATTCATCAATCGATTTCAACGATTAATGTTATTAGAGTAAAAAATAGTTAATTGAAAGACGTAATTTGGAGCCAAATAAGTAGATGAGCTTAATTTAAAAAAAAAAATCATAATTGACTTTTTACTAGCGAAGTCAAAAAATTTTGCTAAGAGATGCCAAAATTAAATTGTAATCTTTACGATAGCAAAAATACTATTTTACCATTTGAATAGCCTATATTTTTATAATTTTTAGGGGGCAATGTGTAATTTTACCTTTACTAATTTTTCCAAATTAATCTTAATTTCTAATCAATCCATTGTCAATTAAAAATTAATTACTAAAATATCTTCACATATTTGACTCATAATTTATTTAATAACTAAAACTCAATAAATTTTAACCATGTTAAATTATTTTTATAACAGTAAATAATAATGGTAACCTTTTTTGCTTCCGGTTGATGATTAGTAGTCATTTATTAGTTTGAATAGGTGACAAACACCATCTGTTTTTATACTTTTATTTTTAACAATTTCGTCTCTATATTTTAGATTTTAAAATCCAAATCCTACTCTTATTATTAAGACCGTTAAAAGATATAATATTTAAGGCATAGCCGAGGGCTGATAGGAGCTCGGCTCCCCTAAAATATTTTATTTATTTAAACACTTTTTCAATATAAATTAATAAAGATAAAATTACACTTTACCCTCCCTAAAAATTATAAAAATATAAACTAGTAAGATGTTGAAATTATATTTTTACTATCACAAAAATTACAATTTAATTTAATTTTAATCCAAAAAAATATTTTATGGCTTCGCCCTACATTTTGAAAAAAAAAATACTTAATAACCATATAATTAAAAGAATGATGTAATTAACTTGAATTTAACCTAAACAAATTTATTAAAAAAACGTATTTCTTAATGTAGTACTAACTTAATGATTTGGGATAAAAATTTCCAAAACAAGCAGAAAACTATCTTAATAAACTAAGCTTTAAATTATTAATTTGTAACTCTTAAATTAATATTATTAGCAAAAAAGAATAATAATCAATTCATAACACGTAACTCTTAAATTCGCTCAGACCATAACTTTCAAGTACACAGAAAGTTTTGTCCAAGCCTGATTTCAAGCCTATATTCTTATCCAAATCTTCTCACGAGCCTTTAAGTTGAACCAGGTGGCTCAATCCATGATCAAGTCTAATTGTTATACAAAGAATGATATGACTTAAAAACAGCACGTATTTTCAACCATGCAATTCGAAACCCAAAAGAATACCCATATTCTATTCAACGCCATAATATGAACTATTTCTATACTGAAATTAAAAAAAGGAAAGTTAGAACGTTACATTTCGTCAACCAAACCCTATGTATCAAGCACAAAAAATTTAGACTAAATTTGACCCAACCCAGCACACAGAACATGCACTTTACACCAACCTTGACCCGAATCCAAACCGGAACCCTTTTCTTGTAATCCTTGCAGAGTCTATATAATTTGAGTGACTGCACACTTTGGGTTATGTAATATTGAACTTACTCTGTTTCAAGGGCTGTGATTTCATATCTCACTTCTTCTAAATGTTCGTTAATGGCAGTTACAGCATCTTGCACTCCTCTAATGGCTTCCTTGAGAGCATTATCATACTCGGAATTTGCTTCTGCTTCTTCGCTTCCGGCAGCTTCTGTTATCTCCTGGAGATGCATACATTCATGCTCCATTGGCTTCTTAAATAAGCAATTCTCGTGGTTCACCGGACGCTCTGACGGACGACCTGCCTTCTTCAAGACCTGAATCGTGGCAGTCTATGTATAGAATATATATAATACATCGTCAGCAGAGAATGCAGGATTTTACACTTAGGCACAGATAAAATATAGCCATACAGGTAAGAAGGTTGATGACAAAGAATATGTATCATATATATTTAATATAATATTGAAATTGAGTTTTATATACCCATACCTGACACTCATTTCCAATAACATAGAATGACAACATTAAATTATAATTCCATTGTTCAATATAATAATCTTAGCAGCAATGGTACAAGAACGACTAGAGACATACCAAATGTAATTTCTGCTTTTCCTGAGTTTGAATGGCTCTGAGCAGCTCAGCTAGATCAACTCGGCGGTAATCAGGGTTTAAAAACAGAGATTCCATCTCAAGGATCTGCACTCAAGCCAATGTAGTAAGAACATATGGTCTCAAAAAAATGAATTCAAAGTTTATGATATGATCAGGTGTTGAACTCAGAACTTGTTTCGAGCAATCATTGAACTCTACTGTGAGCTCACGGCAAAGCTGTTGGTAGGCCAATTCCCCTCCCGATTTCATGTACTCCGAAAAACCCCTGATTAGTTTAATGCCAAAACTAACGTTCAAAATTCTCTCTAAAAAAGCATAGTAAACATAACATATACTACATTCAGTCGAAGCCTTTTAAAGCGTTATATTTATACCAGGCAACAAGCAAACGAGAAAAACAACTAAAAACATGATACAAAAAATAATACGAACATGAATAGTTATCTTTAGATCATTTTTCATAGTTTCTTTTGTTGTACTGGGTTGGTACTGTAGCAGATTTCTGCTTCTTTTGGATGATAAAAGCAGATTTATCCAAATAATAATACGAATAAGACAAGCATACACGAATGTATCAAAATCTACATAACACCTTAAACATTATGACAATAAATAACATGAATACAACATAAAACAAAGATCACCAGGTCTAAAGAACACGATATGGGACTTACACAACGTATATTCTCATCACTCAAGGACACAATTTATTCCATGAAAATGGTTCATTAAGCATCGAAGAAACCTTTTACAAACAATTTCCTATTCTTGCACATGTCCATAAAAATATTATAAGTATATAATACCTTAAACACGAAAACTACACAAATACATGACTTTCCAAATTTAAGGAATTCAAGATCATACATGTTCAAAGTACATTCTTATCACTCCAACACGAAAACAACATGAATATATGAATTATCAGCCGTAAGAAACGCTTTATAAACAATTTCCTATTCTTACTCTTTTCATTTCAAGATAAAGCTTAAGTAAGCGTTAGTATAAGTACATGCATTTCATACTGAAAAACCCAGGTTCTAATTAGGCGCATGGAATCACTTATTTACCACCAAAATATATACAAATAAGAAAAAAAAATTAAACCCCAAGGGAGGGATTTCAAGAACTACTAGACGCATGGATTCACTATTCATGGATGTTTTCCGTAATTTTTAGCAATTTAAAACTAGTATTGATTAGCGAACCCCAAGAAATAGTTATGAATAAGAAAAAAATTGAAATAAAAGAATGGATTTAAACAAATCCAAACGAACCATCAAATCCAAATCAAATTTAGGGGTTTCTTTTGGGGGAGCAAAAAGAAATGAAGAAGGCTTACGTTTTAAGCTTGGAGTAAGCCTGAGCTCTACGCTGTTGAATTTCAAGGAATTTGCGAAGTAAATTGAGAATTTCATTGCTTTTACTGCAATTGCTGTTTTCTTGTTCAATATCCATTGAGTCTTTTATTGAAACCTTCTTCTCAGAATCTTCCATTTTTTTCCTTTTCGAATTTGCCTTATAATCCGATCTCTGCAAGTTTTCTTCGTTAATCTTCTGCAGTCACGCCTCCCTCTAAGAAACTGCAAATTGAAATGCTTCGTATTTACACTGAAACCAACAAATAACTTTAATTTGATTTTTTTCTTAAATTTATTTTTATATTATTATTCAAATAACTTTAATTTTTTTCACTTTTATATATGTTTACAATTTGAATATATTTTATTATAACTTTGATGATTTTTAATCACTCAGGTTATGATAAGTTTGACGTTAAATCATTATTTCAAATGAAAATTTTAGGTTAAATTATATAATTGCTCTCTATTTTTTTTTATTTTGAGCAATTTAATTATTTTATTTTATGTTTTTTGAACTTTCTCTTTTTTCTTCATTCTCTTCTTCTCCCTTTGTTTTCCCTCTCTCCTTTATTTCTTTTAACGTAGTTTTTCATTTGTTAAAATTTTTTTATGGGACCAAAATGAAAAAAAATAAATTGCTCAAAACAAAAAAATATGGGGACCAAATGTAAAATTTAGCCAAATTTTTTTTTGAAATGACAATTTAATGTGCCACGTCAGCTTATATTACACTGTTAAAGACAATTAACAGTCAGTGTCTAAAATGTTACAACATGTTAACGTAAGTAACTAATATGTAACCTGAGGTAAACAAAAGTGACTGTTTTGGTAGTTTACCCTTTTTGAAATTAATCTAATTTTTAAACTTTTTTACAATATTTTCACTTTTCTATATTTTAAATAAATTTTTATATTTTAGACATTTTCATAATTTTTATAGTTTTAAATTTTAATTTTAATACTTTTTAAACTTTTCAAATTTTAATATTTTTTTCATTTATATACTTTTTTTTTGAGAAGAAATTTAGTGAGAAGAAAGATAATACCAACACTAAATTAAGAGTAGCAAATATCGTTCCATATAATAATTAATTAAAAACAAGGCATATTACCATAAATTGTAGCAAGAAACGTATATGCATGAGTCACTTGAAAGCTTGAGATGCTAAAGTAAAATGAAATTTAAAGTCTTATGCTTTGCTTGATTTCAAGCACAGACTTTACTTTGTCTGCTTAAAGGGGAAATACTACAAAAAAAAACAGCATGTCTCTCTTCTATTTTCTTCCAAAACTTATAAATAGATTTTATGAATAGGAATGATTTTTTTTTTTTAAGTTTTTCATATGATTTTAATTTTTTTTAATTTTTTTAAATTTTATTAATAGTTTTAATAACTATATTCAAAGAATTTGATCTGAAAGCATACCAATTCAAAGAAGTAAAGAACTTCTTAAAAGAAAAGATAATTAAAGTAAAGTAAAGTTTATATGTTATAAAAATCCAAACTGAGTAAAGCATTTCTACGAGAATAATACTTTGCTTTCTTTATTAAATTATAATTTGTTCTTTTCTTGTAAATTAGGCAATTATTTTAGTTGTTTATGGGTTTAAGATTACTTAATCATACCATGAATACATGGACATCAGTCGAAAATCATAAGAAATATTGGATGTAACAATAAGATACATCGCACTCTTAAACAAAGAACGTAAATTTGAACATTGAAGACGACATTTTTGAGAAAGATAGTCATGAACTCAGAAAATAAATAATAAAACAAACTTGAAAACGAGTAAAAAAAATGTCATTGTTTATTATAATAATAACTTAATTATTTTAATTATTTAAGTTTTGAAATAACCCAAAAATTCATTTCAAGTTTTCCAATAAAATATGTATATGGTTTACAAGTTTTGGAAAATACTCAAAACCATATTTATTAATCCAATATTAATCATACTTAAAATTAGTATTCTATAACTCTTAAATTAGTAAGAACAGAAATATAATGGGTTATACATCACTGATCACTAACCCGGGTTCTAGATAAAATCCAAGTCACCTACCCGTGACCCGAATAGGTCCCACCAAATGATTGAGTGCAAGATGAACCATGATAGGGCAGCAAGGGAGTTCGCAAATCTAGCTTGCAAGGCGAGCTCGCAGATCCAGCTTGCACGAACTGAGTGAGGATTGCAGCCCTAGTTCGTATATACCAAAGATACTCACTGAAGGCCCAAGGTGTTCACAAAAGGGGGATCACGTGTTCTGCATGCAACCTAGAGTGAAACACGTGTCCAATGGGCTAATGTCAACCCCAGTGACAGGGAGGACCGCATACACTACAGGCAATCCAGGGCGAAACACTTGTTCAACAGGCTTGAAGCCCGCACGGAATGTCAGTCCTAGGAACAATGGAGTCAAGACAAAATAGTGGAGTTAGGTCGTAAAG
This sequence comes from Gossypium bickii, assembly GCA_025503065.1. Classification (NCBI taxonomy): domain Eukaryota; kingdom Viridiplantae; phylum Streptophyta; class Magnoliopsida; order Malvales; family Malvaceae; genus Gossypium; species Gossypium bickii. The sequence goes on along the minus strand of CP106714.1, from coordinate 6,999,020 downwards.
ATGTGATAGTATAAATACCCGAATGCTCCTTTTGATGAGATACGAAAAAGGAGTTACTCAACCGAATGTAAGCTTTATGTTTTGAAGCCTAATTATTTTAAATTTTGTTAAAAATTTCCATTGTTCGGTCTTTACTCATTTGGAATTTTCTTTTTAAAAGAAATTAGGATATCCACCATTGACAACATAACATTGATTAATTCTCTTGTCGAAAATGTTTTTTAAATTAGTAAACGATTGACCATAAAATATACTCTATTCCCATAAATAAAGTTCAAACCCTCGACCAAATTCATATTTTTTTTTATAAAATAAAACGAAACATAATTTCAAATGTATATTTTAATTAGACCTTCAACTTAGCACAATGCTTTTAATGATAAAGATTGAATAATAGTGATACAAATATCATCAAAGTCTGGAGATATCACATTTTTTTTTAAAGTTATATATTAATAATGGCATACATTTCTAGACTTCACACATATTACTTTTGGTCCGAGAACCGACTAAACTTAAGCTCTGATACCACTAAATGTAACACCCCTTACCCGTATTCGACGCTTAATAGGAATAAGTGCGAGGCATTACTGGAATTACAAATTTATTTATCAGACATTTTATATCATTTAGCATTTATTTTTGAAACCAATCAAAAATCAAACATATTATCCCTTAAAACATATTTATTTCTCTTTTTCATTTCATGACTTACTTGAATTTATTTCTCGTCTCAACATATTTAATTACCTTTTATTTACATATTACAGATAATCACATATTTACATGTCATGATAAATATCATTCTCTTGCCGTTTATTCATAAACATAAATCAGTTAATTCATCATATCGATATTTCACGTACTATCAACTTATATTTCCTTATATCACATATTTAAAGTTACACGAACTTACCTGGCTAAATTTGCAGAAATACCAAGATTTAAGGGCATTTTGGTAATTTTCTATTTTCATCGATTTTTCAACCGATCTTAATCTAAATTAATAATTTCATTCAATTTTGAAATTTTCAATAATAAAATAATACATTCCATGTCAATTGGTCATTTTCAACATTTTTACGAAATTAATCACAAAGTTTTACTTTTATTCAATTTAGTCCCTGGTTCTAAAACATTACAAATTAGCCATACTAGCTAAATATTCATACATATTTTCCTCCTCCTCCTCTCCATCCCACATCCTTAATGTATATAACATGCTATAAGTAACATTCTCAATAATTTCATTAATTACTCATAAGTATATTCAAAACTGTCCATTTGAGTTATAGTCACTAAATTATTTATATATGGAGCTACGGAACTCCAAATGAAGTACCGTTAATTTTTCCTGAAACTAGACTCACATATCTTCTTGCCATAAAATTTTCAGAATTTTTGATTTAGCCAATTAGTACAGTTTATTCTTTAAAGTCACCCCTGTTCTGCTGTCTGGCAGTTCCGACCCTTCTTCACTAAAAATTAATTATCTTTTATACAGAATTCATATGATATTATAGTTTATTTCTTATAAAACTAGACTCATTAAGGAATCTAACCATATAAATTATAACTCATAATTATTTTTCTAAAATTTTTAGTGAATTTTTAAAGTAAGAACATGGAATCACGAAGTTATTCTAAACCAGTCTTACAAAAATCCAAATATCTCAAAATGTAGACTTCCTTTGCTTTCTCTGTTTCTTTTATATGAAAATAGACTCAATAAACTTTAATTCCATATCTCACTCAACATCTAATTCGATTTATACAATTTTTGGTGATTTTTCAAAGTTAGACTACTGCTGCTGTCCAAAACTGCTTTAGTGTAACATGTTGATTTCTATTTTGCCCCTAATTCCACAATTCATACAATTCAATCCTTGCTCAATTAACCCTTCAATTTAGCTAATTTTCTCATTTAATACTTTTCTCTATCATTTTAAACTACTTCATATCCTTTGAAAAATCAGAATTTTAACTCTAGGCCTTAATTTTAACTCTTTCACAATTAGGTCCTAAAATCAATTTCCATCAATTTTACTTAATAAAATCATCATATAACAAAATTAAAGCTTCAAATCAATACTTATTCATCATATTCTTTCAGCACTAATCCACATCAAATTTAAAAATTAACCATAGAATCATAAACTAATGAATTAATAAATTGGACTCAATTGTAGAAAGTCCAAAATATAGAAATTTCAAGGAGAAAGCAAGAATTAAACTTACATGAAGCTTGAGTATGAAAACCAGCTTGAAATTCTCTCCCATGGCTGTTTTTCAACTAAAGAAAATGAAGAGAATGAAGAGAATTCTCGGATATTTCAATTTGATCCCCTTTTTATTTAGCTAATTTTGAAAATTTTCCCAAAAATTTTCCCTTTTTTTCTTTCTCTTCTCTTCTTTCTTCTTTCTTTCCTTCCCCTGCTCTCTGTTTCGTTTGGTTTCTGTTTCTCCCCTCTATTCTCTTTTTGTTTGTTTTTATATATAATAATATAATAATATAATAATATAATATAATAATATAATAATATAAAATAATATAATAATATAATAATATACCTTAAAAATCTCAGATTTTTCTATGTTATACTGCCTCACTATACAAAAATGGTATAATTACCATTTTGATCCTTCAATAATTTCTTTTAATCTATAATTTAACTTTTACTTTCATTTCAATTTAGTCCTTTTCATTTAATTTCCTACCCAAACGTTAAAATTTTCTAACGAAAGTTTAATAATAACTTAATGACACTCCATAAATATTTTTAGAAATATTTATGGCTCACTTTATGAATTCGAGGTCTCAATACCTCGTTTTTGGCCCAATTTTTTTCTAATTAATTCTTTCAGTTCACAAAATTCACTAATTTTAAAATATTTCTAAAATCACACTTAACTTATAATTATCGATTAACAAAATTTTCTAACTTTTCGTCAGATTTAGTGATCTCGAATCACTGTTCCAACACTATTAAAATTGGGCTGTTACAATTCTTCCCCTAAAAAAATTTCGTCCTCGAAATTTCCTTATTATTTTAATCATGAACTTCGTTATTTCTATAATTCTATAGCTCCTTTGTGCACATATTTATCTGGTTTATCATTTATATCCATTCCATATCCTTTCAGTTTGCAATTCATTTTTAATTTACTAATAATTCTTATTATGTGCTTCACATTTCATTCTTCTTTTTTTTTTTTTTTTTCCAATTTCACTTCAATTTATTCACAACTAAATTTAATTTCACTTTCTCATCATTATACAATTCAATACTAATATTCATCCATCACTTAATTCAATTTCCATTTAATTCAACAATAACACTTACCTCATATTTCACTTACTATACGCATAATTTAAATTTAACATTTACTATTATTACATCAAACATGTAACAATATAAGTCATATGTGTTAATTTATACCTTAATTTTATACCTCAACAATAGTCTTTCATCAAATAGCCTCATATACCATCTACATTATCTTTAATCAATTCATAAACCTTTGGTTCAAGTTTTCAATCTCATATCTCAATTTCAATTTACATTTCAATTCCCAATTCCACTTTTCCATACTTTCAATAATTCAACCGATCAAATTCAATCAATTTTCTCATTTCGTTTATTCAACAGATTTCAATAATAATAATTTGATATTTTAACAAATTTATGAACCTTAAGTTCATACTTCAATTCTCACATTTCAATTCGATTCACAATTCAATTCATAATGTCCTTCTCATATTTTTAGTAGTACGGTCAATCAAATTTATTTAATTTTCTCATTTCAGTTATTCACCCTATTAACAATCCGGACTTTGATGGATACACGGATTTCAACCCAAACACACCAGTACGGCACATTGTGCCTAAAGCGGTACATAGTACCTGATCAGTATACGATACATAAGTGCCTGAAACGACACACGAGGTGTCTGAAATACGACACGTAGAGTGCCTGATTTACGACACATAAAGTGCCTGATCGGCAAAGCCGATAAATCCTGTACTCTTCCAAATCCTATGGCATGCCAATTATATCCGACTAGTCCGACAAGTTAATAGGGAAATCAATTCTCATTTTTAATTTCACTTAATATTCATATCTACCCCTATTAACAAGACTCGGACTTTGGCGGATACGCGGATCCAACCAAACACACCAGATTGCACCCCATGCCTCATCGGATAGTTCAAAGCATATTGGCACCCCAGTGCCTCATCGGATAGTTCAAAGCATATTGGCACCCAGTGCCTCATCGGATAGTTCAAAGCATATTGGCACCCAGTGCCTCATCGGATAGTTCGAAGCAATATAGTGACACCCAGTGTCTCATCGGTAGAGCCGAAGTTGGTACCCAGTACCTCATCGAAACTATCCGAAGAAATATAGTGACACCCAGTGTCTCATCGGCCTAGCCGAAGTAAAGTGGTACCAGCCCTTATTGAATCTATCCAAGTAAATAATATGACACCCGATGTCTAATCGACTCAAGGTCGAAGAATCCCTGAACACTTCCAATCCTATGGCATGCCATTTGTATCCAATCTAGCCCGATAAGTTAATAGGGTATTCAAATCATCATTTTCTTTTTATATTTCAAATTCACTTTTCCATTTTCTAATCAGTATACAATTCAGTACCAATACATATTTCAAATATTCACATATAATCAGACTTCGATTCAATCCCAACCACTTTTCAATCAATACACGATTCATATATTTACACATATTCATAATTTAATGCATTTTTATTCAATTCGTATTTTTAATTAATTGTCCAATCAAATTTAAAATCACTAATTACTTTTCAATCAATATGCATTTCAATTACTCGCATATTTTCTTTATTTAATATACCTTCAAATATTCAAATAATTCATAATTCAATTACGTAATTTAAATAACTTTCTAAATTCCAGTTCATTCTATTTTCACTTCTTATTTCAATCAGTTTCACAATATTGCAGTAATTCATTATATCAATAATTTCATAGTTTAATGCAATACACACAACAATATTCAATAACTTCACAATTCAATTTAGTACACAAAATAATATTCAGTATTCCATAATTCGATTCGATGATCAGTCTCAACTTCAGTACTCAATCATAAATTTCATCATTTTACTAAATACTTACCTTAAAATACTTACCACACATAATTAATAAATTACACATAATAATGATAAAGATTGAATAATAGTGATACAAATATCATCAAAGTCTGGAGATATCACATTTTTTTTTAAAGTTATATATTAATAATGGCATACATTTCTAGACTTCACACATATTACTTTTGGTCCGAGAACCGACTAAACTTAAGCTCTGATACCACTAAATGTAACACCCCTTACCCGTATTCGACGCCGGAATAGGGTACGAGGCATTACCTAATTACAAATTTATTTATCGGACATTTTATATCATTTAGCATTTATTTTTGAAACCAATCAAAAATCAAACATATTATCCCTTAAAACATATTTATTTCTCTTTTTCATTTCATGACTTACTTGAATTTATTTCTCGTCTCAACATATTTAATTACCTTTTATTTACATATTACAGATAATCACATATTTACATGTCATGATAAATATCATTCTCTTGCCGTTTATTCATAAACATAAATCAGTTAATTCATCATATCGATATTTCACGTACTATCAACTTATATTTCCTTATATCACATATTTAAAGTTACACGAACTTACCTGGCTAAATTTGCAGAAATACCAAGATTTAAGGGCATTTTGGTAATTTTCTATTTTCATCGATTTTTCAACCGATCTTAATCTAAATTAATAATTTCATTCAATTTTGAAATTTTCAATAATAAAATAATACATTCCATGTCAATTGGTCATTTTCAACATTTTTACGAAATTAATCACAAAGTTTTACTTTTATTCAATTTAGTCCTGGTTCTAAAACATTACAAATTAGCCATACTAGCTAAATATTCATACATATTTTCCTCCTCCTCCTCTCCATCCCACATCCTTAATGTATATAACATGCTATAAGTAACATTCTCAATAATTTCATTAATTACTCATAAGTATATTCAAAACTGTCCATTTGAGTTATAGTCACTAAATTATTTATATATGGAGCTACGGAACTCCAAATGAAGTACCGTTAATTTTTCCTGAAACTAGACTCACATATCTTCTTGCCATAAAATTTTCAGAATTTTTGATTTAGCCAATTAGTACAGTTTATTCTTTAAAGTCACCCCTGTTCTGCTGTCTGGCAGTTCCGACCCTTCTTCACTAAAAATTAATTATCTTTTTATACAGAATTCATATGATATTATAGTTTATTTCTTATAAAACTAGACTCATTAAGGAATCTAACCATATAAATTATAACTCATAATTATTTTTCTAAAATTTTTAGTGAATTTTTAAAGTAAGAACATGGAATCACGAAGTTATTCTAAACCAGTCTTACAAAAATCCAAATATCTCAAAATGTAGACTTCCTTTGCTTTCTCTGTTTCTTTTATATGAAAATAGACTCAATAAACTTTAATTCCATATCTCACTCAACATCTAATTCGATTTATACAATTTTTGGTGATTTTTCAAAGTTAGACTACTGCTGCTGTCCAAAACTGCTTTAGTGTAACATGTTGATTTCTATTTTGCCCCTAATTCCACAATTCATACAATTCAATCCTTGCTCAATTAACCCTTCAATTTAGCTAATTTTCTCATTTAATACTTTTCTCTATCATTTTAAACTACTTCATATCCTTTGAAAAATCAGAATTTTAACTCTAGGCCTTAATTTTAACTCTTTCACAATTAGGTCCTAAAATCAATTTCCATCAATTTTACTTAATAAAATCATCATATAACAAAATTAAAGCTTCAAATCAATACTTATTCATCATATTCTTTCAGCACTAATCCACATCAAATTTAAAAATTAACCATAGAATCATAAACTAATGAATTAATAAATTGGACTCAATTGTAGAAAGTCCAAAATATAGAAATTTCAAGGAGAAAGCAAGAATTAAACTTACATGAAGCTTGAGTATGAAAACCAGCTTGAAATTCTCTCCCATGGCTGTTTTTCAACTAAAGAAAATGAAGAGAATGAAGAGAATTCTCAGATATTTCAATTTGATCCCCTTTTTATTTAGCTAATTTTGAAAATTTTCCCAAAAATTTTCCCCTTTTTTCTTCTTTCTCTTCTCTTCTTCTTCTTTCTTTCCCTTCCCCTGCTCTCTGTTTCGTTTGGTTTCTGTTTCTCCCCTCTATTCTCTTTTTGTTTGTTTTTATATATAATAATATAATAATATAATAATATAATATAATAATATAATAATATAAAATAATATAATAATATAATAATATACCTTAAAAATCTCAGATTTTTCTATGTTATACTGTCCTCACTATACAAAATGGTATAATTACCATTTTGATCCTTCGTAATTTCTTTTAATCTATAATTTAACTTTTACTTTCATTTCAATTTAGTCCTTTTCATTTAATTTCCTACCCAAACGTTAAAATTTTCTAACGAAAGTTTAATAATAACTTAATGACACTCCATAAATATTTTTAGAAATATTTATGGCTCACTTTATGAATTCGAGGTCTCAATACCTCGCTTTTGGCCCAATTTTTTCTAATTAATTCTTTGATTCACAAAATTCACTAATTTTAAAATATTTCTAAAATCACACTTAACTTATAATTATCGATTAACAAAATTTTCTAACTTTTCGTCAGATTTAGTGATCTCGAATCACTGTTCCAACACTATTAAAATTGGGCTGTTACACTTTTTCTTCTGTTTCCCGAATTAAATCAACCCCATGTATCTTCTTTTCACTGAGCTCTGTCCAATACAATGGTGTTCTACATTTTCTACCATACAAAGCTTCATATGGAGCCATTTTAATCTTTGGATGATAACTATTATTGTAAGCAAATTCAATCAAAGGTAGATACCTCTCCCAATTACCTTCAAACTCTAGTATACAACATCGGAGCATATCTTCCAATACTTGAATTACACGCTCTGATTGGCCATCTGTCTGAGGATGAAATGCAGTACTGAAATACAACTGAGTACCCAAAGCTTCTTGCAATTTATCCCATAAACGAGACATAAACCGAGGATCTCTATCCGATATAATGGAGATAGGCACTCCATGTAGCTCGACAATCTCGAGATATGTACAATTCAAACGGTTTATCTAAAGAATAATCCATACGTCATAATAATAAAGTGTCTTGACTTTGTCAATCGGTCAACAATTACCCAAATAGCATCTTTTTTCCTCGGAGACAACGGTAACCCCGATACAAGATCCATAGTGATTCTTTCCCATTTCCATTCCGGTATAGTAATTGGCTGAAGTAACCACAAGGTACACTGATGTTCTCGCTTTAACTTTGTTGACATATCAAACATCTTGATACAAACTCGAAAATATTACGTTTCATACCGCCACCAAGACATCTTCTTCAAATCATTATACATTTTATTACTTCCCGATGTACGGACATAGTACCACCGTGAGCCTCGTGTAAAATTTTCTGTATGAGCTCGTAATTCTTGGGTACACATACCCTACCTCTGAATAATAAACAATCATCAACCCCAACTTGAAATTCAGAATTAGTATCTGATTCACATTGTGCCCGTTTAACCTATAACTTCTCATCATTCTTCTGAGCTTCACATATTTGCTGTAGAAATGTCGGTTTAGCTCTCAATTCAGCTATGATTGAACCATCATCGATCGATGACAATCGGGTATTCATAACTCGTAAAGCAAACAGAGATTTTCGACTCAAAGCATCACCACAACATTAGCCTTACCCGATGATAATCAATAATCAAATCATAGTCCTTTATCGCTTTCAAGCCACTGCTGGCTGTCTCAAATTCAAATCTTTACTGTGTCATCAAATATTTCAAGCTTTTATGATCGGTATAAATATGACATTTCTCACCGTACAAATAATGCCGCCATATCTTCAATGCAAAAACAATAGCAAATTTAACTCAAGATCATGTACCGGATAATTTCTTTCATGTGGTTTAAGTTGTCTTGAAGCATAGGCTATTACTTTACCTTCTTGCATCAAGACACAACCTAAACCATTAAATGAGGCATCACTGTAAATAACAAATTCCTTACCCCGGTTCAGGCTGCACTAATACTGGTGCTTTCGTCAATAAATCTTTCAATCGGTCAAAACTCTGCTGGCATTCATCAGTCCACTCGAATTTAACATCTTTCTGCAACAAACGGGTCATCGGAGAAGCTATCATAGAAAACCCCTGTACAAATCTCCGATAATAACCAGCTAAACCCAAGAAACTTCTAACTTCAGATATATTCTTCGGTGGACTCCAATTAATAATAGCTGAAATTTTATTCGGGTCTACCCTGATGCCTTCAGCTGATACAACATGTCCAAGGAAACCCACTTCTCGGAGCCAAAATTCACATTTACTGAATTTAGCATAAAGCTTTTTCTCACGCAGGATTTGCAACACTATTCTCAAATGTTCTGCATGCTCATTTTCATCTCGAGAATAGACTAGAATATCATCAATGAAAACTACAACAAACCTATCTAAGTACGGTCTGAATATCAGATTCATCAGATCCATAAATACTGCAGGTGCATTAGTCAACCCAAATGGCATAACCAGAAACTCATAATGCCCGTACCTGGTTCTGAAAGCTGTTTTTGGCACATCTGACTCCTTTACTCGTAACTGATAGTAGCCCGATCGGAGATCAATCTTTGAAAATACAGTAGCACCTTTCAGCTGATCAAATAAATCATCAATCCGAGGCAACGGATACTTATTCTTTATAGTTACCTTATTGAGCTGTCGATAGTCAATACACAATCTCAAAGACCCATCTTTCTTTTTCACAAACAGAACTAGAGCACCCCAAGGTGAATGACTCGGTCGGACAAAACCTCTATCAACAAGTTCCTGTAACTGTGTCTTTAATTCCTTTAATTCTGTAGGAGCCATTCGGTACGGAGCTATAGAAATCGGAGTAGTTCCTGGAATCAAATCTATAGAAAATTCCACTTCTCTTTCTGGTGGCAACCCTGGTAACTCCTCTGGAAACACATCAGAAAATTCGCATACCATCTGCATCGCTTTGCAGATCTTTGACTCGAATACCTGGGTATGAGTACATAAGCAAGAAAAGCATCATACCCCTTTTTGAAAAACCCTTGGGGAATTAATAATTGAAATCACATTAGATAATCCTCTATCTGGATCGAGATTTAACCCGAGTAATTCGCCATTCGACACTTCAACACAATATATTTCGTCTACGCTTTACTCTTCGCATCATCTGAGTTAACCAATCCATGCCCAATATCACATCAAACTCATCAAATGGTAGTAACATCAAATCAGCCAGGAAACAATAACCTCTTACCATCAGTGGACAATTTTTACAAATTTTATCCACCAAAATAGATTGGCCAAAGGGGTTCGAGACTTTAACCGCAAATTCGATGAGGTTCAACAGATAAATCTTTAACGCATGCAAGTTTTACACATATATATGAATGCGTAGAACCGGATCAATTAATGCAGAAATATTAGTATCAAGTAAAGAAAATGTACCAGATAATAACATCGGGTCTTTGAGGCATCTTCTCCGCACGCATGACATATGTTCTAGGAGGCGCTCGTGTCTCGTGCCTACTTGCAAGATCTTTTGTAGCTCCTCGGCTACCACCGACATTACTTGGATGGTCGAGATGGTCTACCCTCAAAGATGGATTACTTGGCTTCGATATATATTCACTTCTTTTTCACTTCTTTCTACGAACAATCTCGAGAGAAATGGTCAAAAGAACCACATCGGTAACAAGCCCCGCTCTTAAATCGACATTCACCAAAATGAGCTTTATTACAATACTGGCATCTTGGCTTAGGGGTACCTACACTGCCAACACTGGTCACCGATTGAGTGGAAGGTCTTGAATTAGTGCGCTGTGAAGCTCGCACTCTATCTGAATACCCAGTGGTTGAGGTAGAACGATCCTGGTACTTCTTCAATTTCTTTGGAGCAGAAAACTGAGATTTTTCCATTGGTCTTTTACTAAAAATTCGAGCTTCCCTCTCAGCCTATTTCTTTTCTTTGCTCTATTCTTCTGCTTTATAAGCTCGTTCTGCTAGTGTAGCAAATTCTCGAATTTCAAGAATTCCAACAAGGAGCTTAATTTCTTCATTCAACCCTTCTTCGAATCGTTTGCACATTTCACTTCCGATCGCATACCCATTCTCGAGCATATTTACTCAACCGAACAAATTCTCTTTCATACTCGAATCTTGATCTATTGCCTGTTTCACTCCAAGAAATTCTTTTCTTTTACGATCGAGAATCTTTGACTGATATATTTCTTTTTGAACTCGATGCGAAGAATTCCCATGTAATTTCTTCTTTCGAACAACCCAAGCTTTAGTATTCCACCAATGATAAGTCATGTGTCTTTTTTAGCGCGTGAAAATGGCACATTTCAAACATTCTTCTCAGCGTGCAAGATAATTCCTCCAAAACCCGAGTAGTATTTTCTAACTGAGAATTCAGCCCGCTCAGATCATCATCAATCGCTTGCTCAAATTCTTCGCCCCATATTTTCGAATTTTATCAACCTGAGCTTTCCCTTTTCTAATGTATTCGATGCACTGTAGTCCTGTGGAATCTCGGGAACCGGTGGAGGAGCAGGAGGGGGAGCTTGAGTTTGCTGCACTACAGGGTTAGTTCTTATGTATTGAGAAAACCATTCATTCATCATTTGAAAGAAGGCTATCTTTGCCTCCTCCCCTTGACCCTCTGTATCGGGCCTTCTACTGTTAGTTTCTTCTCTTTGTACTGAAGCCGGAGCATGACTCTCAGCTTCCTCAGATTGAGCTCGGTCAGAGGACATTTCTATAAGGAAAACACAATTTAAATGGTCAGGAGATATCACACTATCAAAAATAATTTAAATGGCATGTATAGCTAATCCGTATTTGCTATATCGGTCCTAGAATCGGCTAAACCGTAGCTCTGATACCAACAAATGTAACACCCCCTACCTGTATTCGTTGTCAGAATAAGGTACGAGGCATTACCAGAGTTTACAATTTTTTTTTTTAAAAAAAATCGAGACCAGTCTAATTCAACATATTTTCAAGATAATTCATGCATATCTATAAGATAACTTAAATACATAAGCCATACCAATGGCTGACCTTACATTCATTTCATATTAACATCTATTTTATTAGCTTATACATGCCATTCATTTCCAAACTAAAGTTTCTTTAAATACCGAAATATTGGGGTTGATAGTGTGATGAGTCTCCCACCGATCCGACCTCCGAGCTCTTAACACTACAAAACAGGGAAAAAGGAAATAGGGTAAGCACTTTGTGCTTAGTAAGCCCATGTAACAAGAATTATACTTACCTAGTAATTTCAATACAAGCGATAAACATTCATATACTCATTCATTCATATACTCATTCAATGCATTATTGACCTAACATTTACAAACTCAACATTCAAGTCAGTCCAATAATTTCCATGTATCAATAATATATATTATGATTGATGAGCTCATCAATACCATAATTTCCATATTTTTTTTTTATTTATCCCATTGAATTACTCGGAATTTCGATGGATTTTCAGAGGTACACTTTAGTGTACAAATTGGTCCACAATTCATATTCATGTGCGCACATTTTCATTTCGAGAGCACACTCCATGAACCTCATCTTTACAATGGGATTACCACCGAGCTAAATCTCAGTAATATAAACTCATAGAGTATTGTCGGGATTACCACCCAAAGCAAATCCTCGCAACGACAATTACTCTAATGAGTTTGGATCTCAATTACCAGTCCAAAGCTAAATTGGACTTAATTCGGATTACCCGTCCAAGCTAAATCCATTTTCCACATATTCTTCTGGAGGGCTATATCGATAGGATCACCCGTCCGGGCTAGATCCTTTTTCACCGTCAATTCCTTTTCAGAGATCCATCGAATTTTCCTTTCATTCAACCGGGATTTCTTTCCCTTTTTATCAAAAATATCAATATTGCATAAATTTTCATACCATGAACATTCAAATTATATTCACAACAATAACATACATTTCAACATTTAAAAATATAATTCAAGTTACATGAACTTACCTCGATATTAGTTCGTTTATAAAATCTACTAATCCGGGACTTTTTCCTTTCCTCGATCTAGCTTCGTATTTGAGTTTTCCGGATCTAAATAAATAAATTCAATCATCAATTCAATACATTTCATGTTCACATGTAGCATTTTCTATAATTCTATTATTATTTTTAACTTATTCAAAGCTGTCTACTTGAGTCACAGTCACTAAATTATTTATTTCTCGAGCTACAGAGCTCCAAATGAGGAACCGTTAATTTTCTCTGAAACTAGATTCACATGTCTTCATACCATAAAATTTCCAGAATTTTTGGCCTAGCCAATTAGTACAGTTTATTCATCAAAGTCACCCCTGTTCTGCTGTCTGGCAGTTCTGACTCTTCTTCACTAAAAATTAATTATCTCTTCATACAGAAATTATATGGTGTTCCCGTTTATTTCTATAGAAAATAGACTCATTCAGGATTCTAAACATATAAATTTAAGCCCCTAATTATTTTTCTCCAATTTTTTATGATTTTTCAAAGTCAGAATAGGGGATCCCGAAATCCATCTGAACCAGTCTTACAAAAATATAAATATCTCAAATTACAGAATTCCTTTGCTTTCCCTGTTTCTTTCATATAAAAATGGACTCAATAAGCTTTAATTTCATATCTCATTCAACTTCTAATTCCACTTCTACGATTTTTGGTGATTTTTCAAAGTTACTCTACTGCTGCTGTCCAAAATAGTTTTGTTATAGCTTATTTTACAATTAAATCCTTTACTCAATTCTAACTTCAAATGCTTTCAATTCAACCATTAATTCATCATTTTATTCATCATATGCTATATTCAAAAACTCTGAAACTTCAAAAATTTCAACTTAAATTCATCAAAACTTTGTTCTAAAACTTATAAAGCATCAAAATTAAAAGAAAAGGACTAAATTAACTTACCAAATTAAACTTCAAGCTTTAAAAACTATATTATCCCTTTTTTTCTTTCTTTTCTCTTCTTCTTTCTCCCTTCACGTTTGCTCTCTGTTTCTTCCTTTGTTTTATCCTTTTGTTTCTTTTCTCTTTTCTTTATATATATATAATAATAGAATAATATAATAATATAATAATATAATATTAAACTAAAAATCTCAGATTTTTCTTCAATTAACCGCCTCAATCTAGACAAAATGGCTTAATTGCCATTTTGGTCCTTTATACTTTCTTTTAATCTATAATTAAACTTTTACTTTCATTTCAATTTAGTCCTTTTCATTTAATTACCTACCCAAACGTTAAAATTTTCTAACGAAAGTTTAATACCACATTACTAACATTTTATAAAAATATTTCCTATCATATAAAGACTCATGCAAACATATTGAAATAAATTTCTATTTAAATCGGATTTATGGTTACGAAACCATTGTTCCGATAACCTTGAATTTAGGCCATTACATATAGAGTTCGAAGACTTGCTCGGGTTGGAAGTCGAAGGAGATCTCATCACACTATCCAATTTAGTAGTTAAAAAGGGTGTTAATTGAATAAATGCTTGGAGATTTAGTTACGTGGCATGCATAGTCTAGTTTTGATATTGCTGGTTTTGACGTTGTATATATTTGTATAAGCCATGCGAAAATGGCTATACTTTAGTGTATAAGTATGATTAATGTTTGGTGTTTAAATGAAACAGTTTTCAGTTAACAGCAGTTATGTGATTTTGAAAAATCACCAAAAATAGGAGAAATGGAATTAGAGAGTGAATAATATATAGAATTAAAGTTTATTATGTCTATTTTTATATGAAATAAACAAAATAGGAAAAGAAATTTATATTATGAGATATTTCAAGTTTAGTGAGACTGGTTTTGAATGACTTCGTGATTCCCTGTTCTATCTTGGAAAAATTGTTATAAATTGTACAAAAATAATCATGGATCATAGTTTATATTATTAGAAAGCTTAATGAGTCTATTTTTGATTAGAATAAACAAGAACATTATTGAAATTCTGTATAATGAGATAACTGAATTTTTGTAAAGATAGGTCAGAACCATCAAACAGTGAAATAGGGGAAACTTTGGTGAATAAACTGTACTAATTGGCCATATGAAAAATTCTGGAAAAATTATGGTAAGAAGATATGTGAGTCTAGTTTTAAGGAAAATTTATGGATCCAAATTTTGAGTTTTGTAACTCGAGTTATGGTCAATTTAGTCAGCGTGATGCAGTAGGACAGTTTTAATTTTTTTATGCCCTGAATTAGTAGTCAAGTCTAGTAATGTCTCATACTCGACTCCGGAAATGGTCTCGGGTAAAAAGGGGTGTTACATTTTATTGGTATCAGAGCTATGGTTTAGTCAGTTCTAGGACTACCATAGTGTATGTGAGTCTAGCTATACATGCCATATGTAACCCGCGATAGTGTGATATCCCCCGACTCTGACGAAAATTGTTTTAATTAGATAGATATGCTTTCCAACCGAGCTAAATTCCGATAGTATAGAATGTGTACGCAAACGTTTGAGTGAAAATATATTGGTGATGAGTTGACACTCGTAAAGGTATGAATCAAAGTGTAATACATTTTGTTATTGATAAATGTTATAATTATATGAGCATATGAGTTATGACAATTGAGTTATGATGCTATATGAGAATTTCGATTGTGACTTAGTGATTTGAGTTGGCTTATGAACTATGTATTAAGAACAAAAGTAATTATAAGCAAATGTTTATTAAATGTTTTGAGAATGTGAAATTAGAAATAAATTGGTTATTTGTGATTGTATGTGTTATGTGCATTTATGTGCGAGTTAAATTTGAGGCTTTACTACCCTCACCCCTTTATCAGTAAAATGTTACAATGAAATCTGTAAGATTTTGGGTTGAATAAGCTCACGAGTGTGGAGTTACAGAGATTCGTGTTTGAAAGATTACTAATGTAGTCAAAAAAGAGAACAAATCAGTAAATGAAGACAGTACTAAAAGGGATATTGGATAGTTCTGAAGACTATTCAGATTATGCAAGGTCACTATTATAGAAGAAGTTAACTCCGATTAAATGACCTATTCAGGTATGTTTTTTTTTAGAAATTATTAACTGAAAGCTTTTCTGAATTGATTTCTGTTAGACAAGGGATAATGTGAAAATTTCTGATGACAGAATTAGACAGATGAATAATGATTGAATTGTATTAATGGTTGAATGCAATGGTTATAATTGGGTAGTTACTATGATTCCTTTTGGGCATTCTATGTGTACATTTTTCCTCAGAAGTGTATGTGACTGTTTAATTTCAAAAAGCAAGTCTTATAGTATGAGAACGTTAGCTAAACATATTAATAGACGAAAGCATTGTTGATCTATTTAGGTTACGTTCGACATTGTTATGTCTTTCTCTAATAATTTATTCCATTATGTGGATATAAAAGTCGACGGTAAAATCTGTATAAAGTTAATATTTTGTTTCTACTGGTTATTGTTCTGTTGAATATACGTGAAGATTATACTGCTTCTGTTACTGGGGATTTCAGTATTTATGAATGACATTGTTCTTCCCGTACATGTTCTGGGATACGGGTTGTAATTTTCAGATATCTTGTATAGCTCCACATGTTGAAATTTCACTATTTTAGTTTTCTTATGATTCCATGTGACTGTCTACAAGAGATCTCTATATGATAGAGATGACTATGTTTATTATGGTTATAACTTCTGGCTTGAAATGTGAGATTACAGTAGTACTATCCTCAGAGTTATAGAAGTTATGTCTCTACAATGGTTGCTACTAAAATCATATTTGATTCTTTACTGTGTTCAAATGCTTCCTTAACAGCCAGGATAATATTCATTATAAGGTTGAGACATCGTTCCTAGTAAGACCCAATGATTTCTCTTTGGTTAAGATGATTTTAGTAGAATTCAAAGTTTCGATGATTAATTGTTGCTTCGAGATAAAGTGTCTATACGGAGAAGCTCTGAGATTGTATAACCATTGTTATAGGTGGCTCACAGTGTCAGTTATTTTGATCGTACGAGAGTAACATGATGCACGACATTCTGAGATATGATATTTATGAATGAGTGTGAACCATGATATTCCTGGCTTTGTGGATTATAGGAATAAAGTGTTGATTATAGAGTTATCTGTTCCTAAGATGATGTACAGCGAAAGTCAGATCAGAATTTCAATTGTGAGATTAAAGAGATTTGAAATCTGAAGCCATGTGTGAATTTGAAATGTATTGTGTGGAAGCAAATCCTTAATCTACCTTCTGGTAAGATTTTCGAGGATGAAAATCCCTAAGGGGGGAGAGTTGTAACAGTCCGAATTTGACCCTAATCGGAACGGTGGTTTCGGGACCACGAATCCAAGTCTGAGAAATATTTTAATATTATATTTTGAGTCAGTTATATGTGAATTAATGTGTGTGAAAGTTTCGTATAAAAATTTAACTGTTTGTGTGCTCAATTAGTTAAAAAGGACTAAATCGCGTAACTGGTAAAAGTGGCCTTTTATTTGATTTATGGTTAAATTGATGTGGCTTTATTTTAGTGAAGCCCTTAAAGGGTAATATAACCATTTTAAGTTATAGTGGACGGCTATGTGGTCTTATAACATGTTTTTAAGTATTATTTTATATGTTAAAGATTATATTATAATTGTTTTATAATTTAATACTAAATTATAATAAAATCCCACTTGAGAACAACTCAATTTTAGCCTAATCAGAAATGTGATTTCGGGACCACGAGTTCTAGTCGAAAAAATAAATTAATATTATTTTTCGTGTTAAATATGTATGATTGAGCATGTGTTAAAATTTCGTGAAATTATTTGACTGTTTGTATGTTTAATTTAAGAAAAAGGACCAAATTACATAAATGGTAAAAAGTAGCATTCATTAAATTAAAGGGTTTAATTGAAGTGTTGTTTGAAAGAATGAATTTGCATGTCTATTAACCCAAATCTCATGGTGATGGACGGCATAGTGATAGTGTGCTTATATTAAATCAATTGTTTTTAGTTAATGGCTTTTTATTCACTTATTTTATAATGTGAAGGGAATAAAAATAATAATGAGAAAACATTATTTTTATCTCCCCATTTTTCTTCATCTTCTCCACGAAAACAAAGAGGAAAGAAGAGAAAAACTTAAGCTTCATAGTTTCGGTTGATGCATGTTCTCTTAAGGTAAGTAGTTGAGTTTTATTTTAGTAAATTCCTATTAAATTGAGTTGGTTATCTTGATTTTTATTAAAACCATGTTAAAATTTCTAGAATTTGGTACACTTAGATTCGGCCATGGAGGTGAAATTGTGGGGTGTTGTGTTGGTAAATACAAGATAAGTTGAGAAAGGGATTTTGAGGAAATAGAAAATAGTAGTTTTAAATTATTTGAAATGTTATGGAAATTATTGTAAATTGAGCATTGAAATGCCCTTTACATTCGGTTAATGTTTGGGTGAATGTTTATGATGTTGAGTTGGTTTAAATTGTTTGGTCTTATAAACTTGTATATATATATATATATATATATGTTGAGATATATATATGTGTGTTGAAGTAGTATATGCGGCCATAAAGAGGGGTGAAGAGACAAAATGTGTTAGATTGTTATTGAATGAAATTTTTAAAAGGTGTAAATTATATGAGTTAAATAGTAGAATCTTGTCAATATTATTATTGGATTAAATTAAATAGGAAAATTGAATTTGAATAAATTACTTGGCAATTATTTAGATCAAGTACAAAAAGAATCGGGATTGGATTGGGGAAAAGAGGAGTTAATTGAATAGTCGGGAAGCGAAGTCCATCGATATTCGAGGTAAGTTTTTAAGCAATCATATTGTATAGAATTTATCTAAATTGATGTGTATACTTTTGACGGAAATATATGTATCTATGTGGTTGAGGTTTAAGCTTTATGAATGTATATATGTTAAAGGGCGGCTTAGATGGATCGTTATTTTAAAGGTATAATTTAATATGATTAAGTTTAGTTCGATTGAGATATGATATTCGAAAAATTCGTACAAAGATTATGAAGTATATAAAAGTTTCGATATGAATTGGTTGCGAAGCAGCTTTATAAATATGATATTCAGGCTTTAAGCCTAGCAGGCTTTGTGCCGGTGGATAATATCGGGCTTTAAGCCTAGCAGGCTTTATACCGGTGAATTATTATAAGTATATGCTTAAATAGATTTTTGGATGATGTGGAATTTAAACCCGGTAAATGAGTTCGATGTTCAGGTATGGGTAATTCTATTGGTTATTGGAGATAAGGTAAATTTAGTAAATTGATATTTGTTACTAGTTATATGTGAGAATTTCACACCCTTGTTGTTTTCTCCTTTTTCACTTATTGTTCTGTCAGATGGTGAAATTGGTAAGAATGGTAGGAGAAGGAAGTTGAATGGTTGCCGCATGCAGATAGCATGCATGCCAATAATGTTTGTATTCTTTGTGGTGTGGGTCGACTGATATGAAAAGAAATGGATAGTAGTGATATATTTAATGCTATTGAATTCTTGTTTGAATGCAATTTAATGTATTGAATTAATGCTGTGGAAATTGGTTTGTGTTTTAAAATGTCTGAAACCTGGTCATTTATGTGGTTAATGCTACCATTACGAGGACTGTTGGGTGAGAATAAATACAAAGCATAGGCTGCTGAAGTTATATCTAAGGGTTATTTTAATCTGTTGACTTTAGTGAGTTCTTGAACTCCATACTTTAAAATTTTATTTATTTTGGTGTTCATTCATTGTTGCTGTCAGTTGAAAAAGGGTTAATTAATTTTGATAATAGCTATTCGAGTGGTGAATGGTACATTAAAGTTTAACAAGCACATTTGGGGAAGGTTTGAAGTTAGCTTACATGCTGTTCGATTCGTACTGCATGAGGGAGTTAAAGTTGAACTTAAGACAGTTTATTACTAATTAATATGCTGCTGTTATACTATAAATCATTGGCTGTCCAAATTAGGACAAATTCATGGTGCTTAGTTAATTAATATGTTGCTGTTATATTGTAAATCATTGGTTGTCCGATTTAAGACACTTATTGTATTTTTGTTGTTAAATGTTGTCGTTAGTAGGAGGATTATTGCTGTCCAAAATAGGTCATCTTTGGTTATGTCATACTAACCTTAAATGCTTGTAATAATAAAGATTAAAGCTAACTGAAACATGTAGTAATGCTGTCCAAAAGTGGCAATTGTTGTGTCTATTTATGTTTCAAGGTCAGGTCCAATTTTATAAGTAAATTGTTGACCAATTTGGAAATAAAAATATCTATTATTGAATGTGTGAGTGTTTGGCCTTAAGGCTATGAAAGGTGAAAGTTTAAGAAAAATAGTAAATTTATGGGTAAGTGAAGTTACTTAACTAGGAAACATGGATTATATGAGAAAAGTGATTCTATATGTGTATGTGATTAACTAAATTTGGCCTTTTTGAATTGAATTATATATGTTTCTATGGTGAATTATTTGCTTATGGCTTACTAAGCTTTCAAAGCTTACTTTGTGTAAATTTTCCTATGTTTATAGAGTTCGAAGACTTGCTCGGGTTGGAAGTCGAAGGAGATCTCATCACACTATCCAATTTAGTAGTTAAAAAGGGTGTTAATTGAATAAATGCTTGGAGATTTAGTTACGTGGCATGCATAGTCTAGTTTTGATATTGCTGGTTTTGACGTTGTATATATTTGTATAAGCCATGCGAAAATGGCTATACTTTAGTGTATAAGTATGATTAATGTTTGGTGTTTAAATGAAACAGTTTTCAGTTAACAGCAGTTATGTGATTTTGAAAAATCACCAAAAATAGGAGAAATGGAATTAGAGAGTGAATAATATATAGAATTAAAGTTTATTATGTCTATTTTTATATGAAATAAACAAAATAGGAAAAGAAATTTATATTATGAGATATTTCAAGTTTAGTGAGACTGGTTTTGAATGACTTCGTGATTCCCTGTTCTATCTTGGAAAAATTGTTATAAATTGTACAAAAATAATCATGGATCATAGTTTATATTATTAGAAAGCTTAATGAGTCTATTTTTGATTAGAATAAACAAGAACATTATTGAAATTCTGTATAATAAGATAACTGAATTTTTGTAAAGATAGGTAAGAACCATCAAACAGTGAAATAGGGGAAACTTTGGTGAATAAACTGTACTAATTGGCCATATGAAAAATTCTGGAAAAATTATGGTAAGAAGATATGTGAGTCTAGTTTCAAGGAAAATTTACGGATCCAAATTTTGAGTTTTGTAACTCGAGTTATGGTCAATTTAGTCAGCGTAATGCAGTAGGACAGTTTTAATTTTTTTTATGCCCTGAATTAGTAGTCAAGTCTAGTAATGCCTCATACTCGACTCCGGCAATGGTCTCGGGTAAAAAGGGGTGTTACAACTAACCAAGGATAGTTACAATCTCGGCCTAGTCTTTTGAGCAAACTCCATGCAAAATTCTTGTCTCTCAGATATGGAGAGCCGTAAAAACCCGTAAACCTCCACTCCTCTTGCACATTATCTTCCTTTACCAATACATCAATGTACCATTTAGAATAGCTCCTCAAAGTAATCTCAATCCCTCCTTTCCAAGCTAAACATAGTCCTCCTCGGGATCCTTCTACATCTATCTCTATACCACTAGCAAAACCACAACTCCTTCGAGCCCTCTCCATACACTTCTGATCTAACTTAGTCTCCATCAAGAAGATCATTTGGGGATTGTGCTGCTTACACAAATGTCGCAGCGTTCTCACAGCCCGGGTGCTCCCCAACCCACGGACATTCCAACATACGTTTTTCATTGTGTCCGGTCGGTTGCTCAATGGCAGCCGCCGATTCTGACTTATTTGAAACAGAAGATTGTTCCAAGTTGACCAACGTAATCTTCGTACTTTCAACTCCCTTGACAAACGAATCATCAGTTTGAAACCTCTTCAAATCTTCCCTGATTGTTTGTTCCACGCAGCCCTTATCATATTCTTTTTCTGTGGATTTCCTCTTACCCCCCATACTAGTTTGATGCATTAAATCGTGATGGAACTTCGTGGGAAGCCTTTTCCAGCTGGTCTTCTTTGAACCTTTCAAACAACTATCTCCTACGATACATCCTTCATTCATCAGTTCATTCTTCCCGAAATTAGGCTTATCTACCAGATCCTGCAATCCTTCCTCCCAATTTGTTAAAATTTTACCTCCTGAAGTAATTTCACCTATACAACTAATTTTTTCCACCAATTCCTGTCCTTCTGCCACTTTTGGATTCCTTATGTAATGTCTCTGCGTGCCCACTTTTTTAACGAAAGCATTGAATTTCATGCTCTCTTTACCCATTATTTTTTATTCTGCTTTTAACGCAATTGAATAAGGGGGTTTTCTCTAATTCTAATTTTTTCTACAGTATCTGACAATTTGTAATCATTGAGATTATGATCTAATCTACCACACCCAAAACAATAAACTGGCAATTTTTCAAATTTAAAAAGGATCCAGGATTTAACACTATTTTCGCTTGTAACGAAGATACCTCTGCGCAAAGGTTTCTGGACATCCAAATTGACCCTTAATCTGCATAAATCATCACAGATCTCAGATCTGAGGACTCCTCCAAACGTGCACCCAATCGCATGCAATAGATCCTTCCTGTCAAGTTCTGGTGGACATGGACCAATATGGATCCAGTAAGGAGACATAGTGAGACATATCTGATCCCTTTCCATTGGACTGCGTAACCTATCAAACAATATAAGATATTTACGAAATAATCAAGGGCACCCTTCCATAATACACTCCAAGTCCTCTTCACTGTCGAAAATTATTGAAAAAAAGATTCTGCCCCTCCATCTTGATTCCAGATTTTCTTTTTGTCTTCCATATACTCTTTAATTGCGCTTTGAAACTTTCTGTATTGAAGAATTTTTTTGTCCAAACAGAACAAATCAAAGTGGGTTTATCAGTCGGCACCACTAATGATTTCTTGATTGATAATTGGATTAACTCATCGGCTAACAATAAGATCTCGCTATTACTCTCCCTCTCCACGCCACCACCCTCATCCATCCCAAGCAACAGAAGAAGCTGTTCTCTCTAGGACTCTTTTGAGAGCACTCTTGGTTTTCAAGGGAAGTATTTAAAAAAAATTAAATTTTAAATTAAATAGTTTATTTGAGTTAATTAAGTTAATCGGATCAACTCAAATAAAAAAAATTAAGTTTTTTAGTTTAACTCGAATATAAATTACGCAATTTGAGTTATCCAAAAATCCAAATAAAAAAAGGCAAAACTACGTCATTTTGATAAATGTTTACTTATTAAGTTAAAAAGAAAAACTATTATATTGTTTATGTAGTCAAATAATCTTGTAACTCGTTTACTAGTTAAATAATTAGTCTATATAAACGTAACATTGAGTATAAATAATAGGATTCATTAAATCGACTTGAAATTTTTTGACTCGATTCTAAAAAATTTTAAATTAATTGAGTTCGGTTGCTAAAATAGGATTCGTAAACGCAACTAATTCAAAATCTTTTAACTCGATTCAACTTGACTTAATTAAATACTCAACCCTACAAATTGAGTTCAATAAATTAATTGATTTTATAAAAGGAAAAAATGGGAGAAAGGCTTTTCATACTAATTTTAGCCTATTATTTAATGGTTGCTATCATACTGGAAAATTCTTGATATGTCATATTTCCACGATAGTGTCTTAATATATATGGAATAATATGTGTGTATATAGTATCATTGATTTTGTGAGATTGGTAATGCGGAACTTAGATTCATGTATTAGGAGGATTACATTCTTGAACTCAAGGGTGGTGTCACTAGGCTTATTTATGGACGGGACTATTCGTCTAAGGTTATTATCACATGATAGTACTTAATAAAAATTAGAAAAAAGTTGGAGACATGATATATAACAGCTTAGGTTGGCTGATGGGACTCGCATGGTCGCTCGCTTCAATTTGCACAATACAGTTGGGGACCTCCGTTCGTTCATCGATGCATCTAGACCTGAGAGTGCAACAATTTATCAACTGCAGATGATGGAATTCCCTCCTAAACTTCTTGTTGATCCAACCCAAACCGTTGAGCAGGCAGCCCTGGCCAATTCCGTGGTAATAC
Organism: Gossypium bickii; assembly: GCA_025503065.1. Taxonomy (NCBI): domain Eukaryota; kingdom Viridiplantae; phylum Streptophyta; class Magnoliopsida; order Malvales; family Malvaceae; genus Gossypium; species Gossypium bickii. The sequence continues at coordinate 6,974,644 of CP106714.1, read as the reverse complement.
AGAAATTCTAGCTCGGGCTGCATAGAACTTGTCGATCTACTCATTACTATAACTGCTTATTGTACCGAGTGAAGATTTTCCATAATTTTGAAAGATTATGAACTACTACTATGTACAAGAAGCAGGTTTTGATGGCCGAGTCTGGTTAAATGGGATCAAATTGTTTGATTCTCCACATAGATAATTTTTTTCCAGAAACTTTCGACTATAGGATCTTGAAATGTCAACTTTCCAGAGTTATCCCCAAGCCACATATCCAGATATTTGCATGGAAAAGCCCCCACTTCACAATCGCACATTACTGCCAATTTGTTCACCAGTGCTTCATTAATATTTTAAGGTGTTTTGAGCTATAATCTTTGGTGTTTTGAGTTGTTGTCATGTCAAAATTAACATTTTAATGGGTGAATATGCCACCTTATCCAGAAAAAAATATTATTTTATAATAAAATAATGTGGTTTATCCACTTAATCAAAGGTTGATTAATTACATCATAATCCTTCCTATAAATGCGGCAGGTAGTATGATTTTATTAAAAAAAAAAGCTTTAAATCGCCTATAAATACTTATATATATATATATATATATATAGATATATATATATATTACATGCTAATCAACATGTTAAAATTTTAATTTTGCAAATTTGACATCAAAATTATAATTTTTTGTGAGCTTTTGAGCCTATAGAACATATATTTTTTGTACTCATTTTATTTTTATTATAAGTACGTCAATTTAATTTGTTATTCTACAACTTACTTTGGTTATACATGCCGAGACCACATTATTAATGTGATATATTGAGATGATAGAGGCACTTAAGATTTACCTCACTAACTTTTAAACATCTTACCTGTTATATTAACTCATAGTAAACCCTGTTGATCCTAACACATTTTTTATCTTATCAAGCATTTATGTTAACCCGTAAACCATATTAATATTGCTGAATTTTACTTTGTTCAAAAAAACAAATTCAAAAAAAAAAATTGATCATAAAAATAGAGACAAAAATGAATGAAAAAAATATTGATTGAGCTTGAATCGTTAGTCTCATATTTGGTGTAAAAGCTCATTTCTTCTCTTTATTTTTGGTTGATGTAAATTCTTGTAATTCAACAATTGATTTTTTTTTTATGGTTTGACAATTTATCAACTCGGCTCTCGATTGTAACCAACATTTTTTTACCTTTTCTATACCATTAACCTAAGTCCCATTATAATCTTGTGCAAACTTCTTGAATGGTGTGTCATCTCATTTATTTAGCGGTGGAGATTATATTTTCAAACAAATCTATGGTAATAATATTTCTTATTCGACTGTTGAGTGCACATTACTTAAACCTTAAACACTTTGAATGCTATGAGTGAACTTTAATAAAAGTGTTACTTCTAAGTATGAATTTAAGGTAATTATTGAGATATGGGAGATGCCTAATGTTTTAAGTCTTAAAGATTTCTTCTTGGATTGTTTGTATTCTTTATTGTCATTTTTGTTTCATTTAGATCGAGCTAGGATGATAAAATATAACTCGTTAACTCAATTAAACCAAAATTTTTTCATTAAATGTTGAATGCCCAAAAAACTCAATGAATATATGTCGATTTGTAATGACTCTAATTCTAGTATTGTAAATAGAATCCGTAAATATAAAAAGTGAATTTGATGTGTTAATGTGACCGGGACTGCAACTGGAATTTCAGCAGCTAGAGCTATAGGAATGGGGATTGGTAAATGGGTGTTGAAAAGAGTGAGAGCTAAAGCACCTGTAACAGGTGGGGTTCAAAGCAATGAGAATAGGATTTTCGAGCTGTAAACTGAAACCTCGTTAATGGTTTCTTTTTTTTTTGTTTACGTCTTGTTTTTTGGTTTTTGTAAAACAAATTTGAGACAGGATTCAATCGATGATTTTGCAGGATATTTAATAGTATTGTTGTATCATACAAAACACAACATAATTCAGAGCAGATAAAATTACATACAAAACAGTTTTTTCCTACAATTTGCTGCAAAAATTCCTGAGCCACCTTCATGTCTATACCGCCAAACAAGTCTCTTCACCACCACTTTGCTCCGGCCACCAGTTTGCTTCACAATTGAGGTTGTCTACGACCAGTCCGAGAGAAGGGTTTGGAGAGGACTGGCATTGCTGGTTGGTTCAGGAGGATTGTGGGCTTCCGAATTGAACCTCATCTTTTTCATCGGAGGCTCCTCTTCGTCAGCGTTGTCTTTAGCATTTTTATTCCGAATACTACAAATAACATAATCACCGATCTGCAATATTTAAGAAGAAACAGTTAGTAATCTAAACCCTAGATGAACAAAAGATACTATTTACGAAATCAGGGTTAGGGCTTACTTGTTTGTCTTCCTCGTCAACAAGCGAAAACTCATGCATGATCCATTGCCCTTTTACGCCTTCGTTGGAACCTTTCACTTCATAAACAAAAAGTTTCCGATTCCCGATTTTCGTCTTCTCATACATAATAGGATCGGTTTTTTGACCTTTCCATGTCCCACACCCAGCTACTCGATCAATATTCTTGCCTCTACTCTTCTTCTTCAACTTGGTGAAAACATAAAAAGTTTCGGCAGAAGTCTCAATGAAAAGCTTCCATGGCTCTTTATTTTGGTTGCCATAGATTTCGCATTCCTTGATAATATTGTAGGGTAACGGTTCACCATTCACTTTGTTCAAGAGGTAATCTAGAAGGAGCTCAATGGCAATTGGTTCAAACCGATAACGGGGAGGAATTCCCGTCATCAAGAACTGATAAGCATAAGCATCCAACTCCATAAATTTAGTATCTGAATGAATAAAGAAAACAGATAACTAAGTTGAAGAAACTTGAACGTTGTAGAAAGTTGATTAAATTTTCTTTGTGGTATTATGGATCCCATAATAGGCATTTTTATACATATTTTGAAATTTAAAGATTATTTAAAAAATTTTGAAGTTAATTTTAATTTATCACGTTAGCTAGAAAAAAAAAAGAATTATTATTACATTAAAATACTTTTATATATATATATATATATACAATCTTTCAAAATTCTCTTATCATACCAGTAAAAGCCTTTATAATCACATTAGGTCTAAGAAACAAAGATATCCCGATTGAATGCATTGACTTTAATTAACTTACCTGAGAAAATAAATCCATCATAAATTTTTACCATTGACATTATTCCAACATAATAAAATAGATTTCAAAAGAGATAAATAAATACTGATCATAAACCGATCTGACCAACAGGGCTTTCGTCTAACATCATAGTTAGCTAGCATTCTCATAACATAAGAACTCCATCAGAACTGAACAATCACACACATATCTCTGAGGATAAAAGAATATATATAGAATACCCAAAAAAATCATCATATTCATTTCAACTATAACTATCACTCACAAACATCTTTACTATCCAATTATTATTTCTCTAACTAATTCTATCATCATGTACCCTGTACCATTCCATTCACTAACGAAAACCAATTTGGGAAGAATCTCAGCAAACACATACTTTAGATTTCATACTCAATTGAGGTGAATAGTCGAGATTAGCTTCTTCTTTATCTGTGATATTGCATAATCTATGTAATCTTTAAAATAATCTGATATTTCTTCTAAAAATGAGTTCATTTGTCACATTATACTCAACTCTTTTTGCATTACTAATTATTTCACCACTGAACGCTTTAGTTTTCCATTTATGAACTTATTCAACATAATTCTTGTGAACTTTCATCATAAAGCAACACTGGTAAGGGGGTGAGGTCGTAAAGCCTCTAGCTTGACTTTCATAAATACACACATATGACTTAGCATTCATCATCAACATAATATCATCATAATCACATAATTCACTTTAATAAATTATTGTTCAAAGTATCAGCCATGAGATATTAGTAGGAAATATTCTATTGATGAAAATGATTTCTTTTTATTATTAAAATGCTTATGATGATTATAAGTTTTAGCTTGATGGCGAGAGTACATGTTGAAGATGCCGAGACTATATGAGAAGCTGAAAGTGATATATATATATATATATATATATATATATATATATATATATATGAAAAAAAGGATTATCATTACATAAATACATCATCTTATCCGCGCAAAAATAGGAATTATTACTACATGATAACACTTAATAAAAACTAGTAAAAGATAAAAGTGCACTTTGGTCCCCCTAAAATTATAAAATTTTGATTTAATCTTTTAAACTATAGTATTAAAAAAACATATTTGATTATACATTCATCTAAGCGTTGAGGTGCATCAAATGGGGAAAGGTTGACAGCCAGCACTATCGATGTTGGGGCACAAACAGTAAGTGAAGTGTTTCGAAAGAAATGCGTAGTGCTGGTGGAAAGGGTTCTTTGACATCCATTTTTCCACCTGTTCATGGACCAAGGAACCATAGCTTTATGATGAACAGCACGAAATCTAGTCATGTAGCAATTGCTCATTGTGAAGGAGGATAGCTGCTTCATTTTGACGTGAGATCCAATAAAAGCAATGCAAATTTTAGACAGATTTCAGGACCAAATGAGAGAAAATAGTTAGATAGATTTCCTACATGAAGTTCTGTTTACCATAAATATAGACCAAAAAAAAAAAAAAGCATACAAACACCCATGTAATAAACTTATTCTAAAATGGTAAAGATTAAGTTTGGTTACAAATCCTTGGTACAACAAACACTACTAATGAAGTTTCAAACCGAATTCTTTTCTTGTAAGTTGTGATCAATATACAGTATACTTTAAAGCAAGTTAAAGTGGTAACGATAGATTCCCCTATACTAAGAGTCAAATTGCATTTTGTCCTCTCTACTAAAATGGTAGGCAAATTAGTCTTTGTAGGTTAAATCGAAAGAGTAAATTAGTTATTTCTATTAAAAACTTCATCTATTTGTACTTTTGAAAACTGGTGCGGATTACGGAATAACCAAATAGTGACACGTAATGCGTCATGTGTACCTCATGCTGACGTTCATGGACCAATTTTTAATTGTGGATATGGATGAAATCAGAGACTGGTTTGCTCTTTGATCTAATGTACAGGAACTAATTTGCCCTTTTTTTTTTGTAGAGGGTGCAAAATACAATCTGACTCCTAATACATAGGCTCATGATACTTTTACCATTTAAAATAAATTGGGATATCCCTGACACTTAAGCATGCATAATTGGAAAAAATAAAACTTTCAATTAGCCCTAGACATCAAACATGAAGTTTAAAAAATGATAAAAACTACTTTCAAAATAGGTGGTTTGCACTTTGCAAAACCAACTAATTATTTATTTTCTTAACAAAGCAGTCCTTGAGGGCAACTGCATCCAGAAAGTAACTATGTCGGCGCATAATTGTAAATTGGGAACTTTTCACAAATGACCCAAAAATTCTCTTTCTTTTTATTTAGATTAGGAGCTAAATAAAAACTTTGCACACTACAAGCTAAATAAAAAAGGACACAAGAATAGCTACCTTTTTCCTATATGTGCCACCCACTTCTTATGAGTTGTGATAAATACACCCACATGAAATAGAAAACCAGACTATATTCATCAAATTAGCTGAGATCAACCACAAAATCAAACAAATAAGCCAAAAATAGGTAAAAGTACCGCGGAGAGATCACTATACTAAGAGTCAAATTATCTTTCGTCCTCTCTACTTAAAAAAATAGGTAAATTAGTCCCTGACATTAAATCAAAGAACAAAAAAGTCATTTTTGTTGACCTATCATGTCTTCCCATACTGACATACAAAGACTAACAAATTTATTTTTTAAATAAAATGGGCAAAATGCAATCCGATTTATAGTACAGGGACCTCTGTGGTATTTTCTTACCACCAAAAATGCAAACGCCTGAACCTAAGTCTATCCAATATTTCAACTTCCAACAAAGAAATCAATGCAAAGGGTTATCCAAATAAGCATCAATTATAGAGTTGAAAGTACAATTTACATAAAAATAACAACAAAACTTCCCTATATAAAACCCTAAATTAAATTCTATAACAGAAGCCAAATAATCCTAAAAAATATCTGCTAAGTGCATTGGCATTCAGATTTTTCAACAATAAATAGAAAAACAGCATTAAAAAATGAGAGAGGAAACGCTACCGCTTATAGGAGTTGAGAAAGAGAGGATTGGGAATGAGTGAGTTAGGGTTAACGAGTCAGGGTTTATAAATAAAAACGATCCAAAATGGGGTAAAAAGGAGGGAAATTAAGAAGAGCGTATATATATAGATATAGATAGATATATATAGGGAGAAAATTATTAAGAAAATTATTTTTATTTTTGGGCGAATTTTGTATAAGAAGTCCCTGTATTATATGTGTTTAACAGGTTTAGTCTCTTTGACTATAACTTGATCATTTCAGTCTCGATGTCAAATTTTTTAGGTTAAAATGTACCATAAGTCCTTGTACTCTTCTCAAATTTGGAATTTAGCCTTTATACTTGTATTTTCAGGAATTTATTTCCTCTATTTTTTCAGATTTCAAAATTTAAATAGAGTTGTTAACACTGTTAAATTTATTAATGTGACATTTTAAAATAAAAATAATAATCACTTGATAGTCATGTAACTTAAAAAATAGCATTTTAATGAATTTGAATTTAGCAAAATAATTTTAATAGTATTAATAATTTGACCTAAATTTTGAAATCTAAAAAATAGAAGGACTAAACTTTTTAAAATAGAAGTATAGGGACTACATTCTAATTTTACAAATAGTATATGGACTTATGCATTCTAATGAAATAGATTATATATTTTTTAATAAATATTGTTTTTATTTAATTCTAATTCTCAAAGTTCAAAAAAAAGTTTAAAATTGTAAATGTTCAGGGCTAAATTTATTGAACTTTTTAGAATTATAACTAAATAATAAATTTTGTAAACATTAGAAGGCTAAATTTGTTATTAGACTAATAAAAAAACCTGTCACCTTTCTATTAAGTATTTAACAGTGGGTGAATAAAATTTTAAATTTTGAAAACGTTGATGATGACATTGAAAGTTTTAAAGTTGGGTGACCAAAATAAAACCTATCCAAAAATTAGGTGACCGCCCACGTAATTTACCCATATATATATATATATATATATATATAGTCACAGCTCACAATCTCCTGCATGTGTGCAAGAAAAGCTTCTCACAAGAGTAGAAATATATGCTCACACACAGCAACGCATGTAATGAAATTGGAAGTTAGTTTTTTTTTTTTTTCAAATGAAAATTAGGAGACCTTATTAAACTAACGAGATCGATTATCTCCGTACTCGGATCCGATTCGGTTTAGAGCTCGGAAAAATGTTGTGACAGAACATTTCCAGACATGGAAGTTGAAACTTACAACAATGATACGGTCACGGACATTTTTTTTTTCCGATGACAATTCGAAGACCGTACTAAAACTCCGAGATCTTTTCGTGCCAACGAATTCGAATATACATGTCGGAGGATTGAAAATGGGAAAACAATGCAGGGGAGAGTATGTATGTATGCATGTATGTATGTATCAGTGCAGGCTTATAATTGCAAGTTGATCTTCTCGGACCATTTGAAGATATTTGAATGAACACGATTTCCTCCCAGTTCTTCACCCGAAGCCACAGCCACGATCCTTATAACATCCTCGATTAATGCAAAATTTCTCATTATATCGACGTGAGCCCCGCGTCCTTCTAGTAAGGTTGTCGGAGGAGAATGACGGTATTCCCTAACGTATGTTCGTATTCCAGAAGGATTGAATTTGGTTTTACCGTGCCAAGCTTTGGCGCACATAAAACCGGCACTTAGAACCGGTACGGTCCCATCTCCATCGACAGAATACGTACACCACCCTTCAGGCAGGTCTCTTCATCGTTGGCAGATGAATCAATTTGAAACGGAATTTGACACTCAGCAGTAGGGGATAACTTATAAACGTATGCTCTTTCAGTCGGTAGGCCGGTTCCGTAGAAAGAAAAGATTTCCATCTCCGGAGCATTTGGCAACCTGCAAAAATCAAAGTGACGGTGAATAACTATATCGAACGAGCGTATGCCTACATATTGCAATTGGCATTAACTAAATCGATTAACCAAAGAACAAAATGAACGTAGGTATTGGATTCTCACGTCGTTTCCAAGGGGTTCGACCAATACTTGTAGTGTTTATACTTAGGGTCATCCATATTATCGGCAATCCCATAGGAGAAATGAGCAGTACTGCGTGCCATCATTTTCGGAGCAACGAAATGAAGAAGTTCAACAATTGATTCAGCAGTGTATGTTTTATAATCCGCAACAGCTTTAGTACCTTCAAACCCCATGTCATGGTACTCGGTCCACAAATCTCGACAAGTCCGGTTTTCAGCTCTATGACCCTTAACAGCACCCTGAACACACCAATAAGGTAATCATAAAGCACATTATGGTGAACATCTCCACTCTTTTCCATGTAAAACCAGAATTACGAGCACGAATTCAAGTAAGCTTGGACACGGTTTTGAAGAACGAGTGATGTAAGTTCATACCTTGAAGTCTATTCGATCAATATCATTTGAAGGTGCCTCAGCAACATCTTTACCAAAGGATACAATCCTTCCAAAATTTGCACTTCTTGTGAGAGAAATAGCACTCTCGCCACGTGCTGGGTTTGTGACCCGGGTGCTGTTCTTCATTTCTCTTTTCTGGACACAAGAGTAACCTTCCTCGGGTGACCAATCTAGACTGCCCCATATCGTGTCGCCGCCTCTCGGTATCATTGACACAGTTGAATCCCAAGAGTGGCTCAGCCTCATCACATGTTGCAATATTTGAGGTTGAAATATATCATTCTCAAGAAAACCAGGTGCAATAGCCCTGCATTTTAGGTGCAGTTATAGTGCAATTGTGAGGAAACGTTGTATCTATGCATGTATGCAGGAGCAAAACCAAAAAAATATTTTCGGGATCAAAATTAAATTATAAATTTTGATAAGAGTTAAAATACAATTTCACCAATGTACTAATTAATATCATTATAATTTTTTAAAGGACTAAAATCAAAATCTTATCATTTTTAGGAGTCAAAGTACAATTTTACCAATATTAATTTATAATTTTATACATTTTAAATTGTAAAATAATGCAATTTTTCAATTTTAAGGTCCCCCATCACCTCCTGCCGCCCTATATGTATGTATGTACACATCAACATATAAGTATCGTACATACTAACCAAATATCCAATTAGTCCTTCTATTTTAGCAGGATTAATATTTACGATTTAAAAAATTATATAAAATTACATTTTCATTTTTTTTTGTTTAGAATTTAACTCCAAACAAAAAAATATCATTTGCAAAAAATAAAAGCTTTAAAAATATTAACCTTATTAAATCATAAATAACATAGATATTAAGTACCTGACAAGTGAAATATCCCTAGATTCAGCGGACAAAAACAAGGATATAGCTTTCGGAACACCGAGAAACGGCGCGGCAATGTTATCCACGGCTTTAATATGCTTAGAACACCAATAGGGACCGCCGCCGCCGCCCATCGGAGGCGGTGCTTCGACCCACTTCATGAAATGCAGGAAAAATAAAGCTCCAGTTGAATGCGGAATGATAACAACCTTTTGTCCTCCACTTGTAGCTACCATCAGTTCTATATTATTCTTGATTCGGCTCAATGTTTGGTCTCGAACCTGATTATTCAAAAGATTTCAACATTACGCAAGAAATTTGTTAACCTAAAGACTGAAGGTGAAAAAATGGGATCGAAAATAAAAAAGATTGTTCTGGGTTCAAGACATTTGGGTTTTTCGAATTAGGTTATTACGATTTTGGATCATTTTGAATTTCGGTCACTTTAGATTCAAGTTATTTTAATTTAGGTGAACTTTGGGTTCCAATCATTTCGAGTTCAAATTATTTTAAGTTTAAGACATTTGGGTTTGAGGCTCAAGTTTTTCGAATTAGATCATTACGAGTTCAAATCATTTTAAATTATTATCATTTTGAGTTCGAATTAGAATTAAATTGATCATGTCGTGTTTTTAAATTCAAATATCAACCTCCGATATCGCTTTTAACTTTCTCAAAAACCAAAAAATAACAAAAATCGAGTTCGGGAATACGGTTACCTGTGTGTTTTGAAATGAGAGTCTCCAATCATAGGCAGCCATGAACATGGTTTTCTCTTCATATCCAATGCGTGCCAAGTTAGAAACCAGAGTTGTCCACACAAAGCAGCCTGAACCAAAGCCATCAGCAGTCACAAGTCCAGAGATAGGCCTCACTCTTATACCACAAGGATCCATACCAGTTTCATTGTCCAATGACATGTGCTCTACCCAGCACTGTGGTCTGCATAATCAACCATGGAGCAACACGCCAACACCAAATAATTCAAAACCCTAATCATACAACTATGTTGAAAGGAGGCAAACTTTTTTTGAAAAAAATTTGTTCATCGGGAGTTTATAGATTGTTCTTGGTCGACTTTTTAGAATTTATTGAATTACATAGTTAGTTGAGTGCTAAATTTATTGAATTTTTTAGAATTTGAACTAAAATGACAATTTTTTGTAAATAATGAAGGCTAAATTTGTTAAATTTTTTATGTTTAGGATTAAATTGATAGAATGTGTAAGTATTAGATGGCTAAATTTATAATTAGACCAATAAAAGAAGTATGTTCGATGACCAAAAGATTTGATTTTCAAATAGTTTAGTGATTAAATAAAAAATAAAAAATCTCACACTCAAAATCTAATAATAGATCCATTTCAAAAGTCATTTAATTATATTTTGAAAATTGAAAAACGCAGATAAAGTTAAAACTCGATTGGTATTAGTATTAATGTTATTGTAAGGGTTAGTTTAGCATTGTTGTCTCGTGGAAAAGTAATTTTGAAAAGCTTTAAATTTTTAAGTTAATTGAGTTGATAAGTCTAATTTTATCATTTTAATTCGATTTAAAAAAATTTAATCGAGTCGAGTAAAATGAAATTCGAGTCGAATCGAGTGAAAAAATTTTGAGTTAATGAGACTTATTTTATCATCCTAACTTGATTCGTATTTTTTTTTTAATCGAGTCAAGTAAAATGAAATTCGAATCGAATCGAATTGAGTGACATTATTTGAGTTAATTTAAAAAATGTAAAATGTAAAATTAAAATTTTGTTACAGTATAATTAATTTCATATTAGAGCACATAAATTTGAAAACATATATATTTGAAACATTTTTCAAAGCAAAATAATAATAATAAATAAGATATTTTACTATAATAAACTTAAATCAATAAGTAACTTATTTAAGTTTCAAAAGTACCAAATCAATTAATCAAACTTGGTAAAACAATGGATTGACGGGTATCGACACGTGTTCTTCCCTATTTTGTATCGGCTCACTTTATATGACATAACACTTGTAAAGTTAAGACTAAACTCCTAATAAGGTCAAGCTTTGCCAAATTATATCTTTAAGTGAGGTAGGTTGAGAAGTACGACTATGGTCAATTTTTTCTTGGAAATAACAAACAATAAAAATATGATTTTTTAAAACCCCTTCATTTATGGTAAAAGTATTACAGAGGTTCCCGTATTGAAAGTTAAATTGCATTTTGCTTATCTATTAAAAAATAAATTATACTAATAGTCACCTAATTATAAAAAATTATAAAGTGATCACCTAAATATTAGTAATTTTCTTTTTGGTCAACCAACTATAGTGGGCACCCGTAAAAATGGAAACACCCAAAAAAAATCCGAGATAGTCGAGTGAGCAAGAAAGACAAAATTGAATTGTTGATATTTAAATTTATTGATTTTTTTTTAGAATTTGAACTAACATTTAGGGTTAAATTTGTTGAATTCTTTTTATATTTAAGATCAAATTGATAAATTTTGTAAATATCAGAGGCTAAATTTGTTATTAAACAAAAAAAAAACTCGCATCAACTTCTCATCATTCAACTAAAATATTTAATTTCGAAAATTGATTAACTAAATCAAAAAAAATTAATAGTTAATTGGCCAAAATAAAACAAACTAAATATTTAGTGACATTTTTGTACTTTACCCAAATATATACATTTGAATTTGAGTGAAACGACAACGTTTTGAATTGGATTTGAGGCCTAATGCTAAGATCGTTGGGAAAAAGCATCCACTCTGTCCGAGATTCATGGGTCTCAACTCAACTTTAGAAGCAGGACAAGTTATTTATTACTTCTGCCAATGTGTTCCACCCTTTATTACTATTAATATATAATTGTTATGTATAAAAGATAGACCATGTGGGTCCTAACCTGACCGAGTGTTTGACCGGGACCCGAGATTCAACCTCTCACCATTATTTAGCTTACTTGTTCGCTTATCTAGGATATGCGTACTCACCAATCATTTTAGCCTACAATATATAGTTTAAATAACCAATGTTTTGCTCGTCCTCCCCTGCTCATCAACATCTTCTTGAGACACCTAAAGACGCATGTCACCCTTAAGAAAGGGCAACGTGTTGCCACAGCATGGGAATATAGAAAAATTAACAGTCAACAATAAATATTATTGGTAAAAATTAATATATAAATTTAAACTTAGACCTAAATATAATGTCATATTAATTATATTAATTAATACACTGAAAACCAGTTGCGCAAATAAATGTTAATCACAAAAATTCTCATCTACCTCATATCAATGTCTGCCACCTCTTATAACAAATAAATTTATAAAAATATATTTATAAAAATTCGATATGAAAATATATTTATAAAAAAAGTATTTAAAATATAGATATTATGTGTATATATATTATATATATTTAAAAAATTTGTATAAGATATAAAATGATAAAAATATCCTTACAATAATGTTTGTTATTTTATTAAAGAAATGGGTTTTTAGTAATTTTTAAGTTAACTAAAGCGTATCAACTCTTTAAATAATCGTATAGATCAATATCAATATTATGACACTAACTAAATAAGTTTAATCGTCGCCAAAATTTAGTTGTAGCAGTAGTTAGAACTCTCGGTTAATACTTAAATAACACATGTTTAAAATTTGTCATCTAAATATAATAATAAAAAATATTACTATTTGAATCTAAATATAAATTAAATAAATTATCCGATAAATATTTGAATATATTAAATACTCTTATTTAGCAAGTAAAAAATAAATGTAAAAAGTAAAGGGGGTGAAATTATATATCTAAATCTAAATATAATATTTTAAAAAAATTCATTATTTACAAAAGTAAAATAAATTAAAATAATAATGCATAAAATATTTGGTATATTGATAGTATATTTTTTTATTCACATGAAGTCTTTAAAAATTGTTACGTGTCCTTTACATATATATATATATATATAAAATAATTTATTATACTTTTATAGTATACTCGTTATCATCATGACCCTGCTTATAGAGTTTAAAAATTTCACTGGTAGTGTACCAAGTATATTCTCATAATAAATATCTGAAGGTGTCTGTTTTATGTATACTTCAGATAATAATGAAAATAAGATAGGGGTTCGGTTATACTAGTATAAAATTAAAATACTCTTATACGCTTTTGTATATTTTTGTACAATTAATATTTTAACGATTCAACCGTCATACCTTATATTCTGTTCATATAGCTTGTCCATGTCAAATTTGACAGAAATTAAAAAATTCTAACTTTTTGTTTTATATAGAAAATTTTCAACCGTTCAATAGTTATTAATTTATATTTTTTTTAGATCGACATGATAGAGATATCTGATTAGTTCAAAAGTTTATGTGTATGACAAGTAGAATTATAACGATCATTAACATATTAAGCGTGCAAAAATATATTAAATAGTAATTTTACACCGGTGTAAGTTTTTTTTTTGAATATTAATGTCATTATAGATTCTTATCATATCTACTCTTTTTGATACAATGCTTAAAATTACCCATAACGCTTCTCCAACATTTAAATAGAAAGATAATATGTTTCAATGTATTTAAACACACGTCATTCCATACTGACAACAACACTCAATTAACTACACTGATGTAAATTATTGTCTTTCTATTAAAATATTTTAATTCAAATATCACTCAAATTAATATATATATATATATATAATATCCAAAACCAAAAATTACTTGCCACAGTTAAATAAATAAAAAAAACCCAAAGTCTTCCAATCAAAATGGGCTGGATTTGACCACTTACTTTTTTGTAATTATTGCAAAGCTAAAGTCTCCCTTTGACCCATGCTTTGGAAAATATGCGGAAAAATAATATTTAGTATTATATGTCCAGAATTTGATGCTCTAAATATATTATCATATGTGTAATGTCATGTTAGCTTATTGTTTACACATCTTACTCACTTTATGGATTAACGATTATCATTTGTGTCAAGATTGAAATTTCAAAATTCGACAAGTATGAGGACTTAGAATGACGGAGAATATGAAGTAAAAGTACAAATGTACCCATAGTACAAGACTAGTCGTTAAATTAAACCAAACGGATTTAACTGCTCCTGATTGAGTCAAGACTAATATTTCGAATTTTGAAAAGTACAGGGAATAAAATGACCAATTCAAAGAGAATAGGACTAAAAGTGATCAAATAAAAGGGGAAGAGCTATATCTCAACTTGGGTAAAGTACAGGGACTAATAGCGAAATTTAACCAATATATATATTATAAAGGCCAGGGTTAATGGCAGAAGAAAGCACAATTCTCCGTCAGTTACCTTTCTTTTTCGTTTGAATTTCTCTGTTTCTGATTTCCATTGGTAAAAGTAGCAATTGCAAGTTGTTGCTTTTTTCTTAATCGTAAAATTGAGAAAAAGTAATCGCAGAAGATTTGAGGTAGGGTTTTGAAAAGAAATCGCTAAATGTACAACGGAATCGAACTGACCACCCCTAGGGGGTCAGGCACCAATGGTTACATTCAGAGCAACAAATTCTTCGTAAAGCCGAAGACGAATCGGGTAACCGGTTCCACCAAGCATTTCGAGGCAGATCAGGGCACCGCAGGTCTCACCACCAGGAAACCTAACAAGGAAATCCTCGAGCATGATCGCAAGCGTCAGATTCAGCTCAAGCTCGCGATTTTGGTAGATAAACTCGCCGAACAAGGTTACACTGAATCTGAGATCGCTGATAAGCTTGTCGAAGCTAGGAAAGCTCTCGAAGATGCTCAACAAGAGAAAGACGAAGAAGAAGGAGAAGTTATACCAATCCCTACTCGCCAGCAAAAGTAATTTCTTGTTTGTTTATTGATTAATAATGAATGATTTATGTTTTTCTTTTATTATTTATTGATTCATTCATGTTTTGGTGGTTAGGGTTTCGGATACACAGACCCACCAAATTGCTGCAAGAAAGGAGAAGCAGATGGAGACCTTTAGGGCTACTCTCGGATTGGAGCTTCTGAATCTAGGCCTCCTCCTCTGCCAAATCGCCGAAAGAACATCGATTTTGATCAGTGCAGACAAAAACGTTGAGGTAACCATTGGTGTAGGTACTCTATGAGACTGAGCCATATGACACTTCTCTAAAAGTTCCATGACATAGATACAACCTTTGATCTGTGCAGACAAGAAACATGAGCTAGCCTGAGTTTCTGGTTGAGGGTTTGATGCGCCTTTTCCTTCAACACTTTCTTTATGCCTAAACCTTTTTTGATTCCTCATCGGAAGTAATTTTTACCCTAGCCATCTGACTGTGAGCAGTCGAATAGAAGAACGATTAAAGTGAGAATAAAAGTTGTAATATGAATCGATAAGGGCCACTGACTTTCTGGAAATACAATCCAATCAATGTCGAATCCGCCATCTAATGAATTCCCATCATCGTCGCCACTATCATCACACCTTTTCTCCCTCGTGATCTGGAGATAGAAACGTGAATCAACAAGCTTTTGCGTTTGGATGCCTTCCAATACCCATTCAAATTATTCAAACTTGACACATACCAATAGAGGATTTCAAGTGCTCCAACGCCTAAAATAGGATTTGTCAACTCGACTAACTCGGAATTTTTTTACTCAATTCGACTCGACTCAATCAAATATTCACCCCTAACCGAACCTAATTGCATCCAACGGTTTAGTGAAAAAATAAACTAGTTAATATTGTGTAGACACAAACTTAAGCTCAACAACATCGTTCTCAATCAATTCCCTTATAAAATAACGTCTTATATCTATATGTTTAGTCCTCGAATGCTACATTAGATTCTTGGAAATGTTAATGGCATTTGTATTATCACATAATGCAGTAGCCATGTCCAATTCAACACCAAAATCCTTCTATAGTTGCAATGTCAACCATTCTAATACTAAAATTGGTCCAAGATTATTAAATAAAAAAAAATACAATGACCCAATGTCTCAATTAAAGTATAATGACTGGATTTTAAATTTCAAAAGAATATTGAGGCCTCTATCATATTTAAGCCTATTTAGATAAATAAAAGCTATGAAAGCTTATTAAAATAAATTGCCGAAATTCAAAAGTTTCTAACAGCGGCCTGATTTTATAAATACTAATAATGCCCAACTTTGTATTGTGTTTAGAGGTGATCATAGGTTAGGTCGGGCTTCAGTAGAGTTTTAGGCCCATTTTCTAGGTTTGGGCCTGAAAGTTAGCTCAAGTCTGGCCCAATCATATTAAAAAAATTTATATTATTTTTTTATATGAATATAAATTTAAAAAATATAATACATCAAATACACTAAAAACATTGAAATAAATATTTCCAAACAAATTAAAAAATTATTTATACTTAAATATATCACTAAGATAAGTGCAACTTAACAAGCAAATACCTTGCAAAATTAATAATAAAATAAAAGTTATATAATACCCAAATAATAATAACAAAATAGTAGTAATATAATAGCAAAATGGTAACAAAGCAACAACAAAACAAAACAATAGATTCAGGCAGATTCGGGCAGGTCAAAAATATGAATTTTATGTTTATTAATTTATTAATTTTTTATATATAGAATCAAGAATATATGAATTTCATTTTTATTGGAATGTAACAAAATTTTTAAGATGAAATTATGTTTTTATTGTGTCACCAATCAATTTAAGAATGACATTTTATAATTATAAATATAATTGTTTTACTTTTAGATAAGTCGTGTGGATTTGAAAAATTTTGCACTTCCAACGCACATAGAGATCGTGACATGTTATTTGTTGGGTCTATAATGGTGTAAACGCGACACGATCGCAAATGCAATTTAAATCATCTTCAATTCTGGATACAACAATATAGAAATTTATATCCAAAATTGATCCAAGAGTTCAAGATTATTAAATAAAATAAAATACACGAACTCAATATCTCATTTAAAGTATTAAATTTTAAATTTTAAAAGAATATAGAGACGTTTACTGTATTTACGCTTATTTTGATAAATAAAAGCTACAAAGGTTTATTTAAATAAATTAGTGAAATTAAAAGGTTTTTAATCGCAGTTTAATTTTATAAATACTAATAATGCCTAAGCTTGTACTATGCTTAGAGGTGATCATGGCTGGATCAGGCTTCAATAGAATTTTTGGCCTATTTTCTAGGCTTGTGCACGACCTGACTCGAAAAATGAGCCTAGAATTTTGTCCAAACCTGGTCCGGATAAAAATATTAAAACCTAAGTCTGGTCCGGTCCGAACTGTTCGTATTAAAATTTTTTTATATTATTATTTTTATATAAAAATAATTTTAAAAATATAATACATCAAATACACTAAAAATATTAAAATAAATGTTTCCCAACAAATTGAAAATAAATTAATTTTTTTATTTATATTTAAATAACACTGAGATAAGTGCAACTTAACAAGCAAATGCCTCTAAAATAGTAGCAAAATTAATAATAAAACAAAAGTTATACAATATCCAAATAATAACAATAAAATAGTAGCAATACAATAACGAAACGACACTAAAACAGTGACAAAATAACAAAATAGTGAAAACAACAGTAAAAAGCAGCAGGAATTTTATTTTTTTTGCAAATTTGAGCTGAGTCGGGCCAAAAAAGTTTACTCGAGGCAAGCTTTTTTTGTCCAAATCTTTTTGAGCCTATATTTTTACCTAAATTCTTCCATTTTTTAGACGAATCCTGGGGTTGGGGCAGAATAATTTAGCTAATGATCATAATTGTGCTTAACCCAATCAATTGATTTGTTTTATTGTTTCAAAAAGTATTAATGTATTTTTTCCATCCTAAACTTCGAAGAGGCGGGTGAGTGTAGCAGATTTTAAGGGTGAGGCAGTGGCAAATGATGATGATGCTTTCTTACATAACGTTGAGTTGGATTTTGATATAACTATTTTTATTTAATATTAATATAATTATTTTAAATTATTATTATTATTATTAATATAAAATCTATATTTTTTAAAATTTTATGTATTTTTTTTTTGAATTTTTTAGAACTAGGATCAAATTGAGATCATTTGTAAATTTTAAGGGTTAAACCTTAAAATTATGCCTAAATTGATATAATATGTAAAAATTAACGGCTAAATATACTATTATACCATTTTTTTTAACTGTCACATCATTCCCGTTGGACACTTAAATGGCAATTAACGAAAATGAATAATAAAAAAATCTCAATTAGTTAGGTGACTAATTTAAAAGAAAATTGTAGTTGGGTGACCAAAAACAATAACCCATAATTGAGTGACCTATGACGTAATTTACCCTCTTTTTTTTTGGCTATTTAACTTGCTATAATAACATTCCCATTTATTTATAGTGCTCAAACTTTTTTCAAAGTCTTATTAAATATAAATGATTTGGTAGATTTTAATCCAAGCCATCCCTCCAATCTGCAATTTTACCATTATTCATATCTAAAACATGAACAGAATCACACCAACCAATAGTATGTCACTACATATAATCACAATCCTTTTTCATATTGTAACACCCCTTACCCGAGACCGTTGCCGGAGTCGAGCACGAGGCATTACTAGACTTCACTTACTAGTTCTGGGCATAAAAATTGAAACTATCCGTCTGCATCATATTCACTAAATTAATTATAACTTGAGTTACGAAACTCGAAATCTAGATCCGTAAATTTTCCTTGAAACTAGACTCATATATCTTCTTACTGTAATTTTTCTAGAATTTTTGGTGTGGCCAATTAGTACAGTTTATTAGTTAAAGTCTTCCCTATTACACAGTTTGACAGTTCTGACCTCTCTTCACTAAAAATCAATTATCTCATAATATACAACTCTTTTTCCTACACCGTTTTCTTTATATAAAAATAGACTCAATAAGATTTAATTCTATATCTCATGTACAACCTAATTCCATTTCTACTATTTTTGGTGATTTTTCAAAACTACGTCACTGCTGCTGTCCAACTATTCCCCTGCATATAATTACATAATTTCTTTAAAATAACTATCAACTAGGCATTTAATAACATCCAAAACATGTTCTTAATTAACCATTTTAATGGCTAATCATTACCAAGCATTTACAAGCCAATAATAAGCCATATCATAAGGTCATACACACAAAATGGCTAAGTCCCTATACATGCCATAACTTAAAACGTTCAAGTCACAAAATACCAATATAATCCTTTGATAGTGTGTACGATCTCCGACGTCCTTTCGATCCCCGAGTTGGCTTGCAATACTATAAAAAAAAAATAAAGAATGGGAGTAAGCATAAAGCTTAGTAAGTTTACATGTAAATAGATGACAACATTCTTAATGAATTAACTTATTCTTTTCTTATCAAGATCATTTAAGCTTTTAACTCAATATACTCAAACTTGTATTCTTACCTTGTCTTTTTAACATGAATTTATCTTACCTTACCTTTTTAACATGAATTTATCTTACCTTACCTTTTTAACAAGGATTTATCTTACCTTACCTTTTTAGCTTGAACTTGTCTTAACTTACCATTTTAGCTTGAACTTGTCTTACCTTTACTTTGGTATACTCTTTGAATTTTCCCGTTGAACCACTTGGAATACTAAGGATACGCGGGTACCTTTCCTTATGAAACTTAACCATTGCCATGTCTTGACATGGTCTTACGTGGTATCCTTGCCTTGTGAACTCACCAATGCCATGCCTTGGCATGGTCTTACATGGGACCTTTGCCTCATAAATTCACCAATGCCATGCCTTGGCATGGTCTTACATGGGACCTTTGCCTTATAGTAACTTATCAATGCCATGTCTTGACATGGTCTTACATGATTTCCTTAAACCCTAATGTCATGACATTTGTATCCTACACATTCCTAAGGTTCAACCGGAACTTTCTGAGATAACTTTTCCGTCAATTCATACTTGAGTCTTTAAATAATAAATTTACAGAATAAATATGTAAATGCTGGAATTTCATAATATTAAATGTAAAATAACAGAGTATTGCATTTATTTACTGCAAACTTACCTCGAAATAAAATCGATAAACTATATCGATTTAATCCTCTATCTTTTTCTTTCCCCGATCTAACTCTGGATTTCGTTCTTCTTGATCTATAATAGCAAATTTAGCTTATTTAATACTCATATTTATCAAAACAGTCCTTAACTCTCATTTTTGGCAAAATTACAATTTTGCCCCTAAACTTTTACATATTTACGATTTTGCCCCTAGGCTCGAAAATTAAACTTCAGCCCTTATTCTTATGTTTTATAACATGCTGAACATTTTTCCCTTCTATAGCAACTTCAAATTCTTACTATAACACATACTTATGAACAATAACAACTTTTACTAATTAGCTCATTTTTACCGAAAATCACTTAATAAAAATCATTCCTCTACTCATAAACATGCAAAATCTACCATCAATCATCAAAAATCACAAGTTCTCATCAATAGCATAACTCAAAATATTCATCAAAATTCAAAATTGAAACATGGGTTTTGTAGCACTCAAAACAACGATCTCAAAAACGTAAAAATTATTAAAAACCGAACAAAAACATACCCGAATTAAGCCTCCTAGATGCTGAAACTTAAAGCTTCAAAAATGGTGTTTTTCTTTCTGACATTCGGCTAAGAAGATGAACTTTTGCATCTTCTTTTTTTCTTTCCATTATGTTTTGTTATTATAAGATTATAATATTATTATAATATATTATAACATAGCCTATAATTTAAACATATAATTTCATTATGAAAAATGCATGCTGCCGTCCACTATCCCATTAAAAATGGACAATTTTCAACATAAGTCCTCCCTTATAAAAAGACACATTAATTTAACCACTCAATCAAGCTTTAAGGCTACTTTTACCACTTATGCGATTTAGTCCTTTTCTTTAAATTAAGCACACTAACAATAAAATTAATTCACGAAACTTTCACACATGTAAATTCACATATTATAAGCACTGAAAATAATATTAAAATATTTTACTGACTCAGATTTGTGGTTTCGCAACCACTATTCCGTTTAGGCCCTATTCGGGGATGTTACACATATCCATAAAATCAGTGGTGAAGTCAGAATAATTTTTTAGGGGAAGCCGAATGAAATTTTAATTTTTTTATAGTCTATATCATTATGGTTTTTAAAGGATTAAATCGAATTTTTATAATTTTAGGGGAGGCTAAAGTACAATTTTACCTTTACTAATTTAAAATTTAAAAAAATTAGAGGGCCTAAATGGTAATTTTTTATTTTAGGGGGCCAACATGCCACCCCCCTAGAATCGCCTCTGCATAAGATTAAATAAAATCACACCAACCGATTTAACTGATATAATCAACAAGATGTGATGGTCAAATATAATTTGGTCGGAAGTCGGTTAATAATTTTTTTAAAATTTCTATTACTTGTTAATTCGGATAAAAATCGGGTAATTAACCGAATTAGCCAAAATAAATAATATATTTTTTATATTAGCAATGAATTTTTTGAACTATTATTCTTTATATTAATCGAAATAAATAATATATATTATATATAATCCATTTTTTTTGAACTATTAAAAAAATGAACAAACTTTTTATATGTTTTATACTTATTTTAGCCAAAAGACAAAAACATGTAAATTTCATTTAATTCGGTTAACTGACTGAATTAACCAAAATATTTTAGTTGGATTAATGTATTTGAAAATTTTTCGGTCAATTAAGGGTTAAAAATTTTTACATTTCGAATAATTCAATTCGATTAATAATCGAACCGACCCTTTAAACACCTCCAACTAAAAACAACTAATAATATAAGAATGCATAAATAAATAAGCAAACATAACAACTTCCAGCAGCAACATGTTGGGTATGGAAATTTCATACTTAAATCAGCACTTTCATTCAACATCCAAAATAAATATTTCAAACTTATTAAATAAAATTATTTAAGTATTAATAACATAAATAGTTTAAGATGTAATTAAATATATCAATTAAAACAAAATAAATTATATTATTATAAGAACATTTTTACCATTTTATATTTTACAAATCAATAAAAACTTAATTATAAAAGAAATTAAACCCATAAACAATAATTATTAGACATTTAATTTAACCAGTTCAACTTACAAACTTTTAATAAATATATTTCTTCCATAATTTAAAAGATAAAAACAGTTAGAAGCAAGCCAAAAAAAGAGTTAAATTACAAAAAAAGCCCTCGAGCATTAGAGTCTGGCAAATATGTCCTCTTCCCTTCGTTGTTTAAAGTCACTTTCAAAATTATACACAAAATATGCTAACCTATGCTATGCACAAACATGTTTAAAGGGAGCAGTATCTCGAGGTAGCGGAAGAGTCGAAGGTGGTGTACGAGGCAGAGGAGAGAAGGTATCCTAGTCAATGATTTCTCCCTCTACTTCACCATTCCTCACAAGTTCTGCAACTTTCTCCCTAACATACAAATTAACTGGGTCAACTTGAGTGTCATGTTTTTCATTGTCGTCGTCATCATCATCTTCTTCTTCTTCTTCTTCTTCTTCTTCATCAGCATTGTTGTTTTCGATATCATCATCACCAGCAGCATCAACGATACTTTGGGTCATTGTCTTGTTGCCACCTTCAATATTATCTTCAGCATCAAGCAAGGTGTTAATCTCACCCTCGGATACACCATCTTTAACAACTACTACAGGAAATTTCAAGGGCTTCTCAGGCCAATCCTTAAAGAAAGAATTCATAACCATGAAGCGGAGAACCTGCAACAACCGGCTTTTATCTTTCCTTATATCAGCGCGAAGAAGTTTTTGCAAAAGGGTCGGACTCCTCTTGCTGAAAGAACTGCCATCAAATGATTCCTCGGTTGTTGGTCTTGGTTTCTTGGAAAAATGGCCTCTCTTATCTGGTCTCCCTCTTTTATCATTCCTCATTCCAAATCTCCCCCTCTTGGTGGACGGCCTATGGTTTTCTTCCCTTCCATTCACCCTTTTCTTCAAACCTAGCAGATACTGTGGCGGAATTTCTGCAACTTCGACTCCTAACTCAGCTTGCTTTGCCAAAATCTCCTTGAGTTGCTACAACAGAAGGTTACAATATATAATAAGAAAAAACTTCAGTTACATAGATTGTGACAATGAAGAATCAATCCGGCCACCTTGCAGAATTTTAGTCACCAAATGCCTATTTTTAGATTGAAACAAGTTTATAAACCCAGAATTTAAAACTTCAGTTATCTTTTCATGAGTATTTAACATTGTTAGACATGCTTAGACAAAATGCCAATTTTCTCGAATCTTGGATGCTAATACTATAACTATTACAAAGGGGTGAGCGTTTGATCGAATCGAATCAAATGGAATAAAAAAATTTCGAGTTAATCGAGTTGACAAATCATATTTTATCATCCTAATTTGATTTGAAATATTCTTGAATCGAGTCGAGTGAGATGGAAATTCGAATCGAACCGAATATATTTGTTCAAGTTAAATTTTAAAAAATAAACTTGAGTCCTTGTAACCATTGTCGCCCATAGTAATAAAATTTGTTCACCTTAACCAATTTTTTTATTAACTTTTATCACCAAATAATTTATTTATTAATCTTTTATATACGGGTTAGGCTCTTTACTTGCTTAGTTGTTTTAATTATCTTCAGATTCTTGTCACTATTTATTTTGGAATTAAAAAATATATTAAATGTAAAAATGTGATTTTTTAATAAAATCTATTTTAAAGATAAAATGTGAAATTAATACCAATATAAAATTTTAACATGAATATTTTATGGCATAATCAATAATTTAATTTTAATATAAATATTCAATATGACTAAACAATTCAATAATATAAATTATATAAAATGTGAAATTTAATTTAATAATATAAATAGTAGATATAAATAAAATTATTACTATTTATGTTTAGTGATCTTTCTTTGGATAATTTTGACTTTTTATTTGAGAGTAAAGGGTGAGAAGTAAAAGTTTAGGGGGAAAATAAAAAGTTTTAGAGAATAAAAGTTTGAGGAAAAGTAAATAGGGGGAGTAAAATTTTAAAGGGAAAATATTAAAAAAAATTGGAGGGGGGATGAGTTTAGGGTAGATGGGAGGTGAGATGGGAAGGGAGTAAAAGTTTTAGGGGAAAAGTGGGAGGGAGTAAAAATTTTGGGGGAAAATAAAAAATTTTGAGGGTTTTTGGGAGTAAAATTTTGAGAAAAAGTAAATGAGAGAGTAAAATTTTGGTGGGAAATGGATTTTGGTTAGATTGGGGGTTGGGATGGGAGGGGAGTAAAAGTTTTGGGGGGAAAGTGAGAAGGAGTAAAAGTTTTGAGGGAAAAGTAAAAATGTTAGTTTGGGGTAAAAATGTAAAATATTATAGTTTGACATTCGAATTATTCGAGTTATTGGAATTCAAAAACTCAACTCGATTCGAACTCAAAATTCGAAAAAAAAAATTCGAGTTGACTCGAATAACTCGATTAACTCGAATAACTCGATTCGTTTAACTCGAAATTCGAATTTTTTTTCGATTTTTTCGAGTCGAATCGAGTTTTGCTCACCACTACTATTACATATATCTATGTTATTTGGACCCGGGTGTGAGTTCAAATACGGGTATGTGTCTAACAAGGTTATGTTCAATTTGAAGGGTTGTATTCCCATACCCAAGTCCAGATATGTGCCGGATACGGGTGTCAAACAAGGATACTTCAAGAAAAAAGAAAATTCAGAGCACCATAGACATATATGCCGAGGACGAGACACAAGGCAGTCTTATAGGTGGAAAGCATCAAACGTTTATTGACCAGATGGCTCCCTTTTAAGATGAGATTGGGCTTATGCTCAAGCTTATGCAATACTAGTAAGTTTTTTATAGATCAGGAAAAATTAATAAATGTACCTCGCTACGTGATTTTGCAACCTCGGAGTCAGCTACTTTTCCACTCAGTTTCTGCAGCGACCAAAGTCAATTATCATCGAGAATGCATATACACTTTAAAGGGAACAAAAAGTGAAATGAAAGAACATTCTGCAGCTATATCCAACCTTCTTTATGTTGGCTTTTGTTGGATAAAACTTCTTACGTTCTTCACGCCACTTTCTTATCTCTTCCTCCGTATAGGTCAAAGCAAGCGATCTTCTCATTTACGAAAGAATTGTGGACACATCAAAGCAGAGATTAGTAAGAAAGAAGGTAATTATAAGAGGAGAGAAAATACATGACAATTTATGAGAAATATTAATCATAAGTACAGGAAAATACGGTTCTGCTGTAGATGATTTCACTAAAATGTCAACTGCAATTGACTCGGTTCTATTAGCCTCCCTGTTCGGAATTATTTTCAAGGAAAACATTAACTCTTTCTCAAAAGTATTTGGAAAGAACAGAAAGAAAATCCTTTAACATAGCTATTTACAAGGCAGCTTGTAAATTAATTGAAACCTATGTTGCTCCGACTCTTCAACTCTCTTGATATACTTGTGTCTAATACATAACCAGACATAAGTTGGGAGATATGATCATCCAAAGATCCTCCAAATACATGAAAAAACTTTAAATGAAAATTGAACATACATACATATTTGACAATCACAATCAAGTCCGAATAATATAGCTGAAAACTACCTAGGCTGTCCATACACATACATTTCCTGTACCCCAGCAAACAACTAAATACAGAGAAAAAAAACCAACACACACTAAAATCTTGTGAAATTTTAAAAGTTCTGGCATTTATACCAAATCAAAACAAGTTAACCAACAGAGCATGAGCATTCCTTTTTCTGTTTTCATGCATACGGTGGGATTTCATCCACAAACATTTCAGGCCTTGACTTATCATCAATAGTTCAAAATTATACAAGCAAGAACTTAAGCACCTCACCAAAACAGAATCAATTAAGGATTAAGTTGGACAACAAATGGTTTTTTAACATGATTGCTTAGAATTATTCCAGTTGTGACCACCGTTAAAGTATTCAAGGAATTAAGTTTCTAAAATTAATCACATAAAGCTCATTGATCCAAACTCAATGCAATACATCCCCATTTGTCAACTCACTCTAATCCCATACCACTTAACTTCTATTTAAAGTGATTCACGTATATACTCAACAGATACCACCATTCCATTCTCCATACCAATAAAGCTCCCATGATAAAATAGACATTGCCAGCCAAAGAACTGCTTCAACTATAAGAAAGCATGAATAGAACTGTCTATTTTCAGGCTAACGACTGTCATAAGTGTAGCAGCCATCATTTGTAAAAAAGCAGTTTCAACTAAATAAATGTCTCATGTTAACACAAAATTATTCTCAACTGAACGTCTCTGTCAAAAAGCAAGAGTTTTCTTCACATCTGACAAGCAAAATTATGAAACGAGTATGAGCAAACAGAAGTTACCTTCTCTTTTCTTTAGCTGGGTTTGCAGAATTAGAATGAGCAAATTTAGCAGCCCTCTCATTATCAGGCCCTGTTATTTTTTTCTCAAGGTGAGGAGAAACTAGAATTTCTTTTCAAAAGAAACAAAAGAATCTAGTAGCAAAAAACAAATACAAGAATAAGAAGGTACAAAGGAAACCAATATCTATTTTCAAGTTGTAGACACCAAAAATGCAAAGTTGTGCATGGAAAAAAATGTCTGTCTTGTTTTTTAAAGAGCCAAATACAAATAAATTCATTTCAAACATAAAGCTTCAGATATCTATACATTGGTATTCACATGTGAATTCAAATAAATCAAACAAACTATATCTTCTAATATCCCTTTCTTGGTTTTTTAGTTTCCAACAGAAATAGAAGAATTTAAGCTTCACAACAGCTTTAGCTCTACCGATCTCATACTTCAGTGATCCAAACCTATCCCAGAGTACTCTTAAGGTCTTTGTTTATTTAAGTATAAACTTCTACACTTTTACCAACTTATCTGAAAAATAGAAAACCTTCGATCTTTTTTTTGCAATGCTAAATTAAATGTTTGAATAAAACATATTTTGTGCTCTTAAACATAGTGATCAAAACTAAAAGCAAATTCCATCGATTACTCCATACACCTTGCACATCCTATTCTATTTCTTGAAACCTGTGACTAGCTGGGACTTCCATCTTAAACCCTAATTCACTATTCCAAAGAAAGTCTTGTTTCCCCCAGTCGCAGTTTATTTTCAATCAGATCACTGGAATTACTAGTCAGGGAACAAACACTATATCATATTCATTTATAATTAAGATTTTTTTCAATGAACTACTACTTGTCCCAGTTGAATCACTATATAATCTTTTAAAAAGGGGCTTAAATCAGCTCATTTATAATCAAATTCCATTTGAGTTATAAAGCCAGACGAAGTGACAACTGTATTAATAGTGAAAATGTCAAGTAACTTTTTAGTTTTATGCTTTATGACAAAACAAAGAAAACAGAAAAAAAAAAGTTTATTTATCCACAGCCCAATGTATCCAAGAAAGGCCATTTAAGTTATTTGAAATTCATTAAAAGGTTAACCTTTTTTCTTATGTCCATTAGAAGATGCAAATGCTCTCTTTGCATTATCTGCTTGATGGAACTGAGGCTGCTGGAACTTAGACTTCTGAGATCTACAAAAATTGAATTTCAGCTGTATAAAAAGCCAAAAATCGGAGTCTTTCACAAAGAGAAGCTAGAAACCGTAAGATGTTTAAGAATACCAACCCCCATTTTGAATCCCTTTTAGCATTTCTTCCTGGAAAGTTGTTCATATTCTGACTGTTTCTACCAGGACCACCCTTCAACAACCGAAAAGACTTGCATTAATTTCAAAATCAAATCAAAAGATTAAATAGACATCAAAAACATCGTGGAAAAGAAATTTTAACACCATACATCAACCATTTCCAGCTTAACAATTACGAAACTTTCACATTAAATAACATCAAAGCAGCTTGAGAAGTTCTGCTTAGGGAATAGGTGTAACATAAGCTATTTAGAACCCAAATGGAGCATCTCCAATGGTACGTATATCTTTCCAAGTTACTGCACAACAAATAATGCAAATTCTCATTTGACATCGTCAACTTTTTGAATCTTCACAGTTAACTTTACAAGATGTGTTTAACCCAAACTCATACATCAAAGAAAATGGCACAGCTGCACCATTGGAACTTTGAAAGAATAGTATTGCTAAACTTTATGCTTTTATCCACCAAAGGCAATCAGACTCTCTTAAACCACTTTCAGAGTCAGCATTCAAAACCAAACTACCTCCTTAGTTCTAGCACAAAGTTAAAACAGTAAGGGGGTAAAAACAGATACCATTGGCCTTCTGAAAGAAGGGTCTCCTGGTACTTGTGAAGCAGGTGCAGAAGACAAATTCGATGCATTAACATCCGCTAAATTTTGCTGACTCTGATTGGGTTGCTGCTGCATCTGGTTTGGCTGCATAAACCCAAAATGCGGATTCGGAACAACGGCTTGGCCACCAGATACAAACTGTGAGAGATCTGGGAGTTGAGCATTCAAAAGTTGGCTCACATTCTGCAATTGGTTCTGTAAAAAAAGCTGTTGTTGCTGTAGTTGTTGCCGCTGCTGCTGCCCATTTGTCAAACCCATATTATTTTGTTGAGGCAAATTCAACCAATTTGGTTGATTTGGATTATGCAAAGAGTTATTGAATTGAGCAGGAAGTTGTTGGAACATTGCAAGATTGTTCATGTTTGGGAAAATTGGACCAATTTGAGGAAACCCCGTACTGTTATTTTGTGTAGGAAACTGCTGGTTAGCTCCATTCATGAATCCAACATTATTTAGCAATGGCATAACACTAGAATTCTTATTAATACTATTAATATTATCACTCAACGGAGTTGGCAGCTGAGGATTAAAAATACCCATTTGAGGTTGCATCATAAGCATGTTCATGTTGTTATTGTACTGGCTTGCCACCGCAGAATTTGATTGAAAACCATTCTGCTCAAAAAAAATCAAATCAAAACCCAAATTTCAAATTCGAAAAAAGAAAAAAGAGAGAGAGTAAGAAAGAGAAAATCAGAGAGGCTACCTGCTGGGGTCGGTGGGGAAACGAATTGAAAGGAGGTCTCATAGAGTTACAATGAGAACTAAAGATGCCGATTGCTTGAGCTTTCGCGGTGGAGTGTTTTGATGTTTTTAGGGTTTTAGATTGTAAAAATTGAAAAACCTCTAATTCTTTGGAGGGTTTTGGTACGGGTTTTTAGGGTTTTAGATTGTGAAAATTGAAAACCCAGCTGATTATTGGGCTTACAACAGGCCGTAGGGTTAGTGAAATAATTTTGGCATAATAGTAAATTTAATATTTAATATTTATATTTTCTGTCAATTTGATCTTTATTTTTTTAATTAAATTTGTCATTATTCTTTAAAAAAGAGTCAAATTATTTTTTTAATATGTTAATGTGGCAACTCGTATGGCAGTCTACATGTACTTAATGCTAACATAGCAATATTTTTTTATATGCCACGTCAACTTATAATTTAATAAAAATAAATCAAAATTATAAAAATTTCATAAATATTTAGTAGAACAAAATAGCATGAAGTACACGTGGATTGTCACGTTAATTAATTTAATATTTTAGTCAATAATTCCATTAAAAAAACCATTTCAACTTTTTTCCAAATGATTAATGGTCAAATTTGACTTTTTTCAAAATGTTAAGAGAACTAAATTTAGCTCAAAAAATAATAAGGATCAATTTGACAAAAAATGTTAACTTTTAAGGGTCAAATTTGAAATTGTTCCAATAACTTTAGCCTTTCATTTTTCATATTGTTAATTGCGTTGGGTTTAAATTATCTTAACCAGGTCTCAGCTTCTCTCTTAGTTAATGTAAGACATCAAAATATAAAGTTAATCTCCATATTCCTTAAGTATGAAATTTATCTGTAGGACAAAATTACCCTTTTATTTATTTTTATAATTTTTATACTATTTTTTCTCCATAAAATCATAAAAATTATTTCATTTTAAATTTATCTTAAATACTGTTAAATTAAATTTTAAAATATATTACAATTGTAGTACATACTAAATATTTAAAATTCATTTTAAATTTAATCACATTATTGATTTTTATTTAAAGTAAAAAAAAAGATAAAAATAAATTGATTAACTATTTAAAGTATTTTTTTTAACATTAATCTTTATCATATATGATCTTTGATACAATGCTTAAAACTACCCATAACCCCTCCCAATCCTTAAATAATAAGACAATATGCTTTAGCACACTGGAACCCACGTCTTGCCGATGTCAATCGAGCTAAGACTCCATCGAAATAATTTCAAAATTTATCATCACATTCCTAATAAAATGCTTAATACACCAAATGTATCAAACGATTTTAATAAGCACTTCCCCATATGTACCAAACTTTATAATGAAATCTCAATCTCAAAATCGAAAAATATCAATTACCTCCTGAACATTGAAGGACCTAAGCTTGTTAAAAATTTTCTATAACAAGAACAATATAGTAAATTCTGCTTATTTATCAACCAAACAAAAAAAAAAAATCATTCCACCTAAATATACCGTACAGGATCATATAACATTGATAAATAATCTTTCATTCCCGTAATTCTATTACACAGATAATCTTATAGATCGATGTCACCTCGACTTTACTTTCGGTCTGATGTTTGAATCCCATGGCGCTTGAAGAATTCTCTAAATCCATAAGCACTGAGATCGTAATTGAACTGCATAATACCATAGATGTAACAATAGATATAGATAATATATCAAATAATAATAAATACAGAAGATAATATTGCATCAACAGAACTTACAAAAATACACTTTTACCAGCATTTATGTACATTCATGATTGTGAAATTCTAGATAGTTGAGTTTATGTACAGAAACCAAGTGACAGATGAATGAATCTAACAATAGTTAAGCATATAAGGGGTTTAATGCACAGAATGCCCACAAACCTAAAATATTAAAAGCATTGTATATGTAAAGCACAATGAATATCTGAAATTTGTGTTTGCATATGGAATCATATTGAGCAAAGCAAAAAAAAAAAAGTCAAGAACCAGCACCGATGATGCTCACAGATTTTAGGGGAAGATGGCTACAAAACTTACAGGTAGAACTTTTACGGAATATCTTGTGGTACTTGGATCGACAACCCTCCCTTGATCTGCTGCCTGCAATAGAATGTTCTTATTAAATACATCAAACATTCGGGATTAAGCTCTAATATTATTACAAAAAGTAGACTCCAACATAAAACAGGGAACAAGTTATAGATTAAAACATATTTCACGCTTGCAAGATTCATTTGAATGCAGCTTGAGTGCTGGTTAACTTATGGGAAAACAACGTAAATAACATAACTACTAAGCTATACAATCTCTCATAATTCCCACTATCTGTGCATTTTGGATCGGAAGTGCCTACAGGCCACATGTTTAAGTTGCAGAAACAGCCATTCTGCAAAGATAAAGCTGCAAAGCTGCATAGTTCATATACTTCCCGGAATCCAGAGAAGCGTAGCGTATGCTTGAGCTTCTTTTTTATCTATCAGAACTCTCCCTCGAGATTTAACCGCTGAAAGTGATCAACTCCATGGTTCCACAAAAAGTCTAATCTTGCTTATAGTAACCAAACCCCACATTTTATTCAAACTGAAATATATATATATATATATGTTCACTAGCCAAAACATGCAGCAGAGACTATTGTTTGTCATTAACACTTGTTAGCAGTCGTTTAGCCTTCTTTCTCTTGACTTTTAGTTATTTCCTACACCAACACACTGTCCCAAGTTTATACTTCTTTCTTTTGACTTTTAGTTTACAGCCACAGAGTATATGGGAACTAGTTTTTCATTAATTCAGAAAAGAGAAGCAGTACTGGTTCATCTATTTCTTTCCTTACCTTTTTATTTTTTCACCTGACAAGTTATCTATATTGGTCATTCTCAGCAAGGCAGCAAAGCTAGTAAATTTTCATGCAAAACCTTTACAAGTAATGAGGTTTTTGCAGGAGTAAACCACAATGATTTGGCTACGTGCTCTAGTTCTACAAAGGCCTACTTGTTAAGAAGCCATAACTGAATCAAAAGTAGCAAGATAGTAGAAAGTTCAATTGGCAAATATTCTTAAGGTTATTATAGTTTCAGCAACTATTACACTTCTGTATGTTAAACAAAAATCATACAATCCTTGAACAACTCCGAACTAGTCAACTTTAAGTTTGGGATGCTTTAACCAGTTAACAGCAAATGGTTACAACAGACCAAAGCAAGCAAATGGCGCCGTAGAGGGAGAAAATAGAAATAAAGAGAAGTTGCATACTTGTTCTGGACTATGAAATATTTCAATGAATGGGTATTCATTCTTCTGCCGTGTTAGACAAAACCCTGGATATTTTGGGCAATCAACCTGCAAGAGAATAACACAAGAAACTAAGATGTGAGTGTAAAGAAAGAATAAAGAAACTAAGCTATAAGCTATATAGTAAGTTAGTAGAACTACTATCACCATATGACAGTAATCACTACAAAATTTAGGGGTTGTTATATGCTGCAATGGTAATTTAGGTAGGTACAAAAAAGCCTCTCCAATTTCATAAACCTCATTCCAAGGCCTTGAAGTTGAAAGTCATAGGATATCCGCGTAAGAATGACAAGGGTTTATACTAAGAACAGCCAGTTTAAAGTGAAAATGCTAAAAAAATAGAGGCATGGTGAAGAGGCCCCTGTACAAGGAGCCAGATTGCATCTCAAAAAATGGGTAAATTAGTTTTTGTACATTGGATCAAAGAGAAAACTTATCAAAATACAGAAATAACCATTTTCCTCTTTGTACTAACGTATAGGGGTTAATTTGCCCATTTTTTGAGTAGAGGGGCAAAATACATACAATGACCTCCAAGGTACTTTTACCATAGAAGCATATACTCTCATACTAGAATACACCCACTCTACAACAACGCTATGATGAGACTGTAAAAATGTAAAAGTAATGACCTGTTTCATCATTTACACAATATTAGAAGAAGAAGAAGAAGAAGAAACATACGCGCATAAATTGAACATTCGGATAGAACTCAACAGCAGCTTCCTCCAGTACTTTGTCAAGATGCTTTGTGTAGTTCCCCCTGCAATATACATACAGGATGAGCTAGGGGAATATACATGCAATGGGTAAAAGGAGGGATGGGGTTCTATATGACCTGATAGTGAATGCAACAACAACGGGATGACCTTGCTGAAGTAGCTGCACAAACTCACGCTCGGATTTGAAATGAATAACCCGTGATGGTCCAAGATCTTTAGGATAACCAGTATAATACCTTCAAATTTTAACAAGAAAATAAACATAAACATGAATGCTTTATACTACAATTTATCTGCTTAAAGCTTGATAGGAAAAAAAAAATTGAATTGAAAATGCAAGATCAAAGATAAATGAAAATTTATCTTACTTGCAAGATGAACGGAGATGAGTGATCATTCTATCAAAAAATGATTGCTCCATTTTTGGAACGACAAGCTGAATCTGAGTCACTAAACCAGAAGCTAATTTTTTTTATATCAGAGACATAGATGAACTGAGAGAAAGCAATAGAAGAAAACAAAGGGAGAGAGTTATACGAACCTGGGTTTTGGCTAATGTAAAAGAATGAAATGCCGTTGATTGGCAGCAAATTGAAACAAAAAAATTTGGGGAAAGTACTTTTGGGAATCTAGGAGAATAAACGAAAATGGTGGCT
Source organism: Gossypium bickii (assembly GCA_025503065.1). Taxonomy (NCBI): domain Eukaryota; kingdom Viridiplantae; phylum Streptophyta; class Magnoliopsida; order Malvales; family Malvaceae; genus Gossypium; species Gossypium bickii. The sequence goes on along the minus strand of CP106714.1, from coordinate 6,940,456 downwards.
CCGCAAAAGGTTTTTGAGTTTGGGACAAATCAACATTTTAGTACCGCATTTGTCAATTTTTCTCAACTTAGTCCCTGAACTTTTTTCACATTAGTCCTTCAACTTTACTTTTTTTCTAGTTTAGCTTTGGCACGTCTGAAGGGATCAATGTTGGACTTATCAGATCCTTAGCAATTTATGTTAGAATTAGTCATTGGGGGCCTCTAGAAAGTCCTTTTTATAAAATCTTTGAGAGAGAAAAAAACACAGATGCTCTATTTATCCCCAAGTCGATATGAATATTATATGATAGCGGCAGGAAATTATTTAGCCTTGAATGAGAGTATTTGGGAAGAATAGATTGTTTGGGGTCGATTCGCCAAGAATTCCTAACTATTGCATGGGAACAAGTTCATCTTCGAAGTATTTTTCCTTTTCAATATTTTTCTATTAGAACTTCCCTCATTCATTTTATCGAGCATAATGACGCAAATTGGGCTTTAATGAGTTTTACTATGCAACGCCAAGCAGTTCCACTTTCTCGTTCCGAGAAGTCATTGTGGGAACTAGGTTGGAACGCCAAGTAACTCTAGATTTAGGAGTTTTCGCTACAGCGATCACTAGGGAAAGATCATTTCTACTGATATTGACAATATTATTTTATCGGGCAATGGAGATGCTCTAAGCATTCCATTAGTTATGCATCAACGTTCCAATAAAAATACTTGTATGCATCAAACTGCCCAGGTTTGGAGGGGTAAATGCATTAGAAAGGGACAAACTTTAGCGGACGGTGCCGCTACGGTTGGTGGCAAACTTGCTTTAGGGAAAAAACGTACTAGTAGGTTATATGCCATGGAAAAGTTACAATTTTGAGGATGTGATATTCATTAGCAAGCTTCTAGTATATGAATATATTTATACTTCTTTCACATGACAAGCCAATGTCCTGAAAGAATCACTAAGCAATATTGTACCACCTAGAATTGTCCATGAGTCTGAGCTGAAGCTTGATTCTGATAAAAATTTCATGTCGAAGTCCGTTTTTGAGCCAACCTGGCCTATTCCAAAAGCCCATTTTACTTTCAAAATTTAATAATTTTATAAATATATATATATTAATTGATATTTTATAATTACATTTAAACTTTAAAATATTTTTATTTATTTAAATTGAATTCTAGTCTATTTGGCCTGACCTAAGACACAAATCTCCTCTTTCAAGTTTGGCCCAAATTGGATTGAGCCGGATGGGCTACCTGGCCATTAGATAGGTCTAGTGCCGCATGACATAAAAAACTATAATTTTTTAATATTTTAGGTGAAGACATGAAAAAAAGTAAAAGGATTAAATTGAATTTTTTGTCAAGATTATGGACTAAAAGTTATTTTGTCCCTTCGAGTTTTGATTTTGGTAAGAGGATTAGTTAGATTTGATGATTTTATTTTAATTTGGTCTTTATTACTTTTATATTAGAATATATGAATTTTATGTTTAATTAATTTATAAATGTTTTATATGTAGAATCATGAATTTCATTTTTATTGGAATGTATTTTTTTTTTTAAGAATGGCATTTTATAATTATAAATATAATTGTTATATTTCTTGATAAGTTGTGTGAATTTGAAAAATTATACGTTCTCAATGTGCATAATGATCGTGTTTATGATGCTATTTGTTATATTTGTAATTATAATAAACGCGACGCGATTGAAAATGCAATTTAAATTATTTTTAGTTCACGGTACGACTTCCATCAAAGATTATATAATGAAAGAAAATGGGAGTATGAACTACAATATGATCTAATGGTGGGAGCCAATTACTATTAGGGATGAGTGTTTTATCAAATTGAGTGAAAATATTTGAGTTGTTGAGTATTATCTATTTTTTTTTTCAAATCGAGTCTTGTAAAATGAAATTTTAAATTTTAGATAGAAATTAAATTAAATAATTTAATTAATTTTAGTATTATAATAACAACTTTGCTGAGATTATCAAGTAATACAAATTTCCCAACAATTTATTTAATTCATTTTGTGTTTTAAAATTTTAAATTTAAATCAATACTAAAAAAAAGTTTTGGGTGATCAAAATGAAAGTGATCTAGAAATTGAGCCACCAAAATGAAAATGTAAACATGAGGTGGCGTTTACAGTCAATAAGCATTAGAGATCCAACGCTTGAGTGACTAAAATAAAAATACCCTAAAACTTAGGTGACAAAATTGCAAGGATAATAAAAATTCTGCTATTAGTAACTTTACTTTGCAAAAGTTGAGGATTTAATTCATTTACTTTTATTTGGTCATTTTTATAATTTAGTCCTTATACTTTTCACAATTTTAAATTTCAGTTATCACCAAACAATAATCGTAAAATTAATTGCATAAAGTTTTGTTATTTCCAAAATCTGATGCGCCAAATATATTATTATATGTGTAATGTTATATCAGTTTATTATTTTCATATCTTATTCACTAAAAATCCAGTTAATAGATTAACGTCTATCATTTGTGTTAAGACTAAAATTTCAAAATTCGACAAGTAGAAGGACTTAAAATGATGCAATTGGAGGATATGGACTAAAACTATAAATGTAGCATAGTATAAGTCTAGTAATTAAATTTAACCAAATAGATTTAATTGTTAGTGATTGAGTTAAAACTAACATTTTAAAATGTAAAAAATACAAGAATTAAAATTGATAGATTTAAAAAAATACAGGACTAAAAGTGTTCAAATAAAAGGATAAGAGCTAAATCCACAACTTGGGTAAAGTACAGGGACTAGCGGAATTTAAGCTATATAGATAGATTATAAAGTTAGGGTTATATCCAAAAATCGATTTTGAAAGGCAGAACAGAGCACACGATTCTATCACAAATCTCCGTGAGTTTCCTTTCCTTTTTATTTGAATTTCTCAGTTTCTGATTTCCATTGGTAAAAGTAGCAATTGCAAGTTGTTGTTTTTTTCTTAATCGTAAAATTGAAAAAAAGAAATCGCAGAAGATTTGAGATAGGGTTTTGAAAAGAAATCCCTAAATGTACAACGGAATCGGTCTGACCACCCCTAGGGGGTCAGGCACCAATGGTTACATTCAGAGCAACAAATTCTTTGTAAAGCCGAAGACGAATCGGGTAACCGATTCGACCAAGCCTTTCGAGGCAGATCAAGGCACCGCAGGTCTCACCACCAGGAAACCTAACAAGGAAATCCTCGAGCATGATCGCAAGCGTCAGGTTGAGCTCAAGCTCGTGATTTTGGAAGATAAACTCGCTGAACAAGGTTACACTGAATCTGAGATCGCTGATAAGCTTGTTGAAGCTAGGAAGGCTCTCGAAGATGCTCAACAAGAGAAAGACGAAGAAGAAGGAGAAGTTATACCAATCCCTACTCGCCAGCAAAAGTAATTTATTGTCTTTTATTTTGTTTTTAAATTTGGTGATTATGGATTTTTTGGTTGTTTATTTATTGATTAATTCATGCTATGGAGGTTTTGGTTTTCGGTTACGCAGGCTCACCAAGTGGATTAATAGTTTATTTTTTAAAAAATTTCTTTGATTAATAATGGATGATTTATGTTCTTTTATTATTTATTGATTCATTTATGTTTTGGTGTTTAGGGTTTCGGATACACAGACCCACCAAATTGCTGCAAGGAAGGAGAAGCAGATGGAGACCTTTAGGGCTGCTCTCGGGATTGGAGCTTCTGAATCTGGGCTTCCTCCTCTGCCAAATCGTCGAAAGAATATTGATGAGCGTGAACATTCCTTTTTGAATAGAGATCCACCTGTTTCTGCAGCCATGGATGTGGATGATCCTAAGGCAAAAGCAGACAAGAAAAAAGGTCAAGTAGTTGAAGATGAAATTGATGAGTCACGACACCGGAAAAAGAAAAAGGAGCAAAAGAGGTCCAGGCATCATGACTCGGATACAGATGATACTGATACAGATAGCAGTTTAGAGCATTCGAAGAAAGCTACTCGCAAGAAGAAGAGCCGTAAGGGTTATGATAGTGGAAGTAGTGATTCCGATGACTATGCCAGTGGCAGGAAGCTAAAAAAATCAGTGAAGAAGCATGATAGACTCAGACCATCTGATCGGTCGAAGCTTGGTGCTGATAGTTTGGATGTTGATGATCGACAGGTGACAATTATATTTAATTTAGATCCTTGTTCCAAGCTTAAATTTTGCCATAGCCTTTTGCTTTTCTGGTGAATGTGTCCTGTAGAATGCAATCTAGTGGTGACTATACTAATTTGCATGAATCTTGATAAACAAGTTAATTAGGTAAAGCATTGCACATCATAATGTGCATTCAGGAAATTTTTTTCACCAAGGATGAGATTCTTATATATTAAAGAATAAATTAGAGGATTGTGATATTTTAATTTTCATCAAAATTGATTGACTGGATAGCTGCTTCCATGCAAGATTTTGACCTGAACTTACTGAAAGCTATGCTATCATTTAATCACATTGTGTAGATTTATGTTTAATGTTAATACACTGACCTCTTGGTTTTTGAACTCCCTGATGAATCATTCAAGAAGTAAGATTGAAAATCTGTTATTGTCGTTAAATTAATGGGCATTTTACAAAGCGACCAACTGTCCTCATCCCACTTTTCTTCTCTTTTTTTCCTTCCCTAACAACAACGTTGGAGCTTTAAAGTTCATTGGAAAATTCCAATTCCAGCAGAACCAACATGTATATGATTGGAAATGTCTATACTGATCTTAGGTTATAACAGGAAGTACTCTTTTTTACCTGTTTTCTAACCATTGTGAGGCTATTACTCCCCCCTGCATTTATGACATTGTGGTGAGCTAATTGAGAGCTAATACGGGGGTCTGATAGATGATTGTGAGTTAATACTGATCTGTATGACGTTTTGTTACCCTGTCATTTGTATTTCAATTATTTGATTTCCTTAAATCTTGCAGGCACAACATCGACGTAGACGTGACTCTAGCGAGGATGACTCTGAAACTGATGGTGGGAGGGAAAAGAATAGAGGTGAAGTTCAAAAGCAAAAGTTTGAGGGTAATGAATCTGATTCTGATGCTGACAGAGCAAGAGGTCGTAAAAAGGAATTGATTAAGGAAGGTCGTCAAAGGCATGACTCCAGTGAGGGTGACTCTGATTCTGATAGTGGGAGGCAAAAGAAGAGAGGTGAAGTTAAAAAATGGAAGATTGAGTCAACTAGGAGCCAGAGGAGAGAGAGGAACATGGGTAGTGAATCTGATTCTGATGCTGACAGAGCAAGAGGTCATAGAAAGGAAATGGTTAAGAAAGGTCGTCATAGGCACAACTCCAGTGAGGACAACTTTGATTCTGATGGTGGGAGGCAAAAGAAGAGAGGTGAAGTTCAAAAAGGAAAGATTGAGTTGACTGGGAGCCAGAGGAGAGAGAGGGACATGGGTAGTGAATCTGATTCTGATACTGACAGAGCGAGAGGTCGTAAGAAGGAAATGGTTAAGAAAGGTCGTCGTAGGAATGGCTCCAGTGAGGATGACTCTGATTCTGATGTTGAGAAGAAAAAGAAGAGAGGTGAAGTTCAGAGAGGGAAGATTGAGTTGACTGGGAGCCGGAGGAGAGGCAGGGATAGTGATTCGGATTCCGATGTAGACAGAGCAAGAGATCATAAAAAGGAAATAGTAAATAAACGTGGTCATAGGTATGATACAGGAGATGACAGTGATCCTAATACAAGTGATGTAAAGGTAGAAAAGGGTAGGAGAAGAGGGAGAAGACATGATTCTGATGATGAAGATTCCAATTCATCCTATGGCAGGAAAATTGGCAAGGCTACAGCAGCTAGAGAAAGGGCGGGTAGAAGGGGAACGGGCTCTTTGACAGATGATAGTGATGCAAGTTCTAGTGACTCTGACAGCACCAATGTAAAGCGTCAAACCATTGAAAAGAAGAATGCTGCTGACAAAGACAGAAGAGGACATAGAGGTGATGCTGACAGTTATGGTGTTAGAGGTAGTCGTCGGTATCAAGAAGAAAAAGACTCTCCATCTTATGCAGCCAAGAATGATGATAGAAGGGGAAGGACCTTAAATGAGGATGATAGATTAGAGAGATTGCAGAAATCAGAGAGCAATAGAGAAATGATGAAAGGCAAGAGGAAGCTTGATGGTGAAAATCATGATGAGCAGCCAGAATTGAAGTCAAGAAGTAGAAACTTAGGAAGTGAATTGGAGCGCAAAAGGGATAATCCAAAGGATGCTAAGCTTGATTCTGAATCTAATGCCAAAGCTTATGGGGAGAATGATGATCGGAATAGGGATGAATATTCTAGGTGGGGGAAAGATGACCGGAATAAGGATGAATATTCTAGGTGGGGGATGAGTGACCGGAATAAGGATGAATACTCTAGATGGGGAAAAGATGATCAGAAGAGGGATGAATATTCTAGGTGGGAGAAAGATGATCTGAAAAGGGATGATTATTCTAGGTCAGTTAGGTCTGGAGGAGAGATTGACTGTGATAATGGTAGACAAGATGGCAGACTTCAAAGTAAGATCACCAAACCAGATAGTGGATCAATGAGAGATGATCAGGATTATGATGACTGGAGAGGTGGACGGAAGCGTGGTAGGGATGAAGAGGAACCTCGAGGGAGAGAACAAGAAAGAGATGAGATTGACCATAAATATAGAAGTCGTGGAAGGGATGAGGAGGAGCACCATGGAAGCCGTAGGCACAGAAAAGGGGAGGAAGATGATCGAGGGAACAAAGGTCATGTGCGGGATAGACAATTGGATCATCCTGAGAAAATGGCATATGATGATACTCGGTCTAGTGACAGAAGGTCACGTAGAGATGACCGATGTTGATGGTTGTGGCAGCATACTGGTGAGTTGTAAAACTTGTTATATTTTACTATATGTTAGTTTTGAGTTGCATTTGTGATGAAAATCTTTGACAAATTCTGTTTCTTCGTATTGTTGACTCAAGTATATTATCTTTTACTTCTCTTGGCAATTTGAATTTTCTTGCTTATACATTGGTTGCTCCATTGATGACGAAATAAGGGATTTTCGATTACTATCTTGATACTTGATGTTCAACAAAAAAGTTATTGATGGGCTATGTTATCCTTTTTTCTTTGTTCACTTATTGAGATTAAACATGGGACAATCTTTTTTGGTGCCTTTTGCTTAAAAAGAAGTGCGCTTAAGAACCTAAAGCCTGTGCAAATGCCTCCCTAAGGGGTTGGGTGGTTCTGACTGATGATTAAGGGCTCTGCTGTAGCATGCCTTAACAAAACATGTCTTGATTCTTTGTTTTCATTTTTGTTTTTGCCTTCCTGATGATACATATTGGGAGCTGACTTTGTTTTATTTTTCCTTTCTTTCTTCATCTGTGAAGGCTGCAAGTACGAAATGGAACCACTTCAAATTGTCTCCAGGCTTTTCGAAAGCGGGTGTCCTTTTTTCTGAATGTTGTGGAAATTGAATGTTCTTTTTGTGCGTGTGTTTTGTTTCCCCATCTTCCTTTTCTCATTTCCGTTGGTAAGGGATTTTTTTTTCATATTCTGACTAATGAATAAGCCATGTGTATGTTTGGAGGAAGTAGTAGTATTTATAGTGGCTTTTTGGTTGCATGTCCAAACTTTTTCTTCTTTAATGTATATTTGGTATTTGTTAGCTGCTATCCCATTAAGCAAGTAGTGAGACATAGTTTCTTCTTCCCCTCAGTATGGTCCAAAAGGATTAGCTTGAAGCTTTAAATTGGAAGGTTCTTAGAGGGTCATTCTTGTACCCCTCTCGATATTGTGTTCGGGTATGTGTTGAACATAGTTACTTTGAAAAAAAGGGCGGTGTTTGAAGTGCAAAGTAGGCTTGAAGTAAGAAACTATGTAGCTAACAGTTAATGATAAGAAAATCTTGTTATTCTTCAGATGAAGTGGTTGAAATGATAGTGGCTTGCATATTTTGTATTCATGAATTGGGTGGCTTACGATGTTGTTTGAACCTGACCGATTGGATCTGAAATCAGCATCGGATTTGTGAATCACTATGGATTATCCTTCTATAATGTTATCTCCAATATTTGAACTTACATTCTTCACTTAAGAGTGCAATGTATATTATCATTGCATCGAAAACTTGTTCGTATTAGAGGGATTCATAGGATGAGTAAAACCAAAATCTTAGGCATGTTTGTTAGGCTCAGATCCAGCCTGAAAAATGGATTTAAATTTTTTTCCCAAACATAGCTTAGATTATATATGCAGAGCTTGAGCTAGGCTTGGTATTTTTTTTAAAAATATTTTATTACATAAAATAAAATTAAAAAATATAATATATCAACCTCATTAACAAATCTTTTATTCATGAATTGAGTGGCTGCAATGCTGTTTGAACCTGACCGGTTGAATTCGAAACCGGTTAGGTAGTTCAGTAGAGGGGTTGGATTGATTGATTTGGTTAGATTGATTGATTTGGTTAGGTAGTTCATTAGAGGGGTTGGATTGATTGATTTGTTAATCAGTATGGATTATTTCTTTCAATAATAATGTCTCTAATATTTGAATTTATATTATTCACTTAAGAATGCAATGCATAATAATGTCTCCAATGTTTAATTTATATTATTGAATTAAGAGTGCAATGCATATTATCTATGTATCTAATAGGGGTGTTCAAACTTCAATTAAAATTGAATTAACCGATCGAATTGATCAAATTTGGTTGATCGGTTTGTGGTTGAACTTAATTTTGATCGGAGGTTGGTTAACGATTTTTTGAAATTTCAGTTATTAGTTAATTCGGTTCGAAGTTGGATAATTAATTGAATTAATCGAACTTAATAATTAGTATTATGTATTAATTATGTTTTAGTTTCAGGCTTATTTAGTGTTTTAAGATAAACTTTTGGGTAATTCAGTTACTTTTCAAGATAAAAACATATATTTCGGTTAATTTTAATGTATTTTTTGATATGTTTTATAGTTGTTTTAATCAAAAGACAAAAATATATTAATTTTAATTAATGGACTAAATTAATCAAAATATTTTGATTCGGTAAAAGGATAAAGAGTTATATAGTTTGATTAATTTAGTTAAAATTAATTCGGTTCTATTAATAATTAAATTGATCGTTTGACCACCTTTAACATCTAACAATATTAATAAACAAATAGTAATATTTTGGATTCAAATAGTAATATTTAGATTAAATTCATTAATAAACAAACTATGAAATTTCATATTTGAATTTTATTACAAAAAATTATATATTAGAGTTATGGTTTTCAAATTACACTTAAATAATTTTTTGGCTTACATGCATAGGTGTATTTAGGGGGATTCGCAGGGCCTGGTCTCCTCTAAAATGAAAAATTTTCCATTTAGGTCTTCTAAAATTTTTAAGATTTAAAATAAGTAAAGGTAAAATTGTAAATTTACCCTCTAAAAATTATAAAAATATAGGTTATTCAAATTGTGAAATGGTATTTTTGATATCGTAAATATTACATTTAATTTTGGCTTCTTCTAGCAAAATTTTCTGACTTTGCTAGAAAAAAGTCAATTATAATTTTTTTCTTTTAAAAAAATTAAGCTCATCTACTTAATTGGCTCCAAATTAAGTCTTTCAATTAACTATTTTCTTCTCTAATAACATTAACCGTTAAAATCGATTGATGAATCAATTAAATATACAAGAATATATAGATAACAATAAAATTTGAGTAAAATATGTAAGTATAACAATTTCTTATGGTTTTCGACTGATGTCCATGTATTCACGGCACGATTAAGTAATCTTAAACCCATAAACAACTAAAATAATTGCCTAATTTACAAGAAAAGAACAAATTATAATTTAATAAAGAAAGCAAGGTATTATTCTCGTACAAATGCTTTACTTAGTTTAGATTTTTATAACATATAAACTTTACTTTTACTTTAATTGTCTTTTCTTTTAAGAAGTTCTTTACTTCTTTGAATTGGTATGCTTTCGGATCAAATTGTTTGAGTATATCATGCCAAATTTTTTTTGTAAAATTATTAAAAAGCATTTAAAAATATAGAAGATTATTAAAATTATTAATAGAATTAAAAAAATTAAAATCATATGAAAAACTTAAAAAAAAATCATTCCTATGCATAAAATCAATTTATAAGATTTGGAATAAAATAGAAGAGAGACATGCTTTTTTTTGTAGTATTTCCCCTTTTAAGTAGACAAAGTAAAGTCAGTGCTTGAAATCAAGCAAAGCACAATACTTTAAATTTCTTTCAAGTTACACATGCATATACCTTTCTTCCTACAATTTATGGTAATATGCCTTGTTTTTAATTAATTATTATATGAAAGGATATTTGCTACTCTTAATTTACTTATCTTTCTTCTCAATAAATTTCTTCTAAAAAAAAATGTATATAAATGAAAAAAAATATTAAAATTTGAAAAAAAATTAAAAAGCATTAAAATTAAAATTTAAAACTATAAAAATTATGAAAATTATCTAAAATATAAAAATTTATTTAAAATATTATAAAATATAGAAAAGTGAAAATATTATAAAAAAGTTTAAAAATTAGATGAATTACAAAAAGGGTAAACTACCAAAATAGTCACTTTTGTTTCCCTCAGGTTACATATTAGTCACTTACGTTAATGTATTGTAACATTTTAGACACTTAACTGTTAATTGTCGTTAACGGTATAATGGTAAGCTGACGTGGCACATTAAATTGTCATTTTAAATTTTTTTTGGCTAAATTTTACAATTGGTCCCCATATTTTTTGTTTTGAGCAATTTAATTTTTTTTCATTTTGGTCCCATAAAAACGTTTTAACATATGGAAATAAAAGAATAAAGGAGGGAGGAAAACAGAGGGAGAAGAAGAGAATGAAAAAAAAAGGGAAAGTTCAAAAAACATAAAATAAAACAATTAAATTGCTCAAAACGAAAAAAAATATAGGGACCAATTATATAATTTAACATAAAATTTTCATTTGAAATAATGATTTAACGTGCCACGTCAACTTATCATTACCCTTTTAACAGAAATTAACGCTCAGTGATTAATATGTTATAATACGAAGTTATAAAAAATATATACATATTGTAAACATATATAAAAGTGAAAAAATTACAAAAGAAAATTATATAAATGAAAAAAAAATTAAAATTTTAAAAAATTTAAAAAGTATTAAAATTAAAATTTAAAAATATAAAAATTATGAAAATATTTTAAAATATAAAAATTATTTAAAATATTATAAAATATAACATTTCAAAAATAAATGATTAAAATATAACCTGAGACAAATAATTTGCCCTTATAAAAATAATACAACATCGTAACAATTATGAAAAAAATATGAAAATTATAGAAAATTATTAATAAAATATTATAAAAAAGCATAAAAATTTTAAAAAACAAAAATTTATTTTTTTAAAAAAATTTAAAATTTAAGTAAATAACAAATTGAAGTTTTTCTTGTCATTTTAGCCACTTTTCAATTTTCAAAATAATTTGTAATTCTTTTTCTTGTAATTTTAGCCACTTTTCACTTTTCAAAATAATTTGTTATTCTTTTCAATTTTCTTTTCTTTTCTTAATTCTCATCACACAATAAACTTGATTTACCATTTTTTTAAACAGCTTTTCAAATCTTAATCCATCTAATATGTTTTTAAAAAATTTAAGTAAATAACATCATCTCTTCCTTTTTACTTTTAACAATATTTGTTTCTAATCTACTTCTTCACTTTTTTAATGTTATCAAATGAGACATCTTACTCTTAAACCACACCTCCTCCAACTACCATTTCTCCATCATTCCTCCTTTTTATCTTTATCCCTTCTTTTCTTTCCTTCCTTCCTTTTATCTCCTCCATTTCTCACAAACTCACTAATCAATGGAGAAACATCCCTCGGTGCAACAGATTACCCATCCTTTTCATCAGCAACATCCCTTGGTGCTACTGGCAGAGCAAAGCAATGAAGCTCTCAAAGCTTACTGCCATGGATGTGGGGAACTGCTTTCAGCTCCATGCTTCTCTTGTATTCCTTGCAATTATCACCTTCACAAGCACTGTGCAGAGGTACCCCTTCTAATTCCTAATCACCCTCTCCATCCCCAGCACTCAGACAAAGGTCTTTTTCTTCGACAAAGGCCACATCCTGATGATGATCGGGTATATGGTTGTGCATTATGCAAGGAAAAACGTAACATGTTTTTTTATGAATGTAAAGCATGTTGGTTTTCCATTGACATCAAATGTGCTCATTTATCTTCTTCATATAAGTTTAACCAACAGCCCAAACTTGACATCCACCCACATCCATTGACCGTCATAGAAAGTCCCATGGCCATAGATGTACTCATAACACTCAACTGCCTCTGCTGTCATGAACCATTGATAGATGCTATATATTTTTGTTCTGACTGTCCATCATTCATCATTCACAAGAAATGCCTTGATGAGCATACCTTTCTTAACCATCCTTTTCATGAGGAACATCCCTTGGTGTTAGTGGCAGAGCAAAGCAATGAAGCTCTCAAAGCTTACTGCCATGGATGTGGGGAGCTGCTTTCAGCTCCATGCTTCTCTTGTATTCCTTGCAATTATCACCTTCACAAGCAATGTGCAGAGACACCCCCTGAAATTCCTAATCACCCTCTCCATCCGCAGCACTCAGACGAAGGTCTTTTTCTGCAACAAAGGCCAGATCCTGATGATGACGACGTATATGGTTGTGCATTATGCAAGGAAAAACGTAACATGTTTTTTTATGAATGTAAAGCATGTTATTTTTCCATTGACATCAAATGTGCTCATTTATCTTCTTCATATAAATTTAACCAACAGCCCAAACTTGACATCCACCCACATCCATTGACCGTCATAGAAAGTCCCATGGCCATAGATGTACTCATAAGAATGAACTGCCACTACTGTCATGAACCATTGATAGATGCTATATATTTTTGTTCCGACTGTCCATCATTCATCATTCACAAGAAATGCCTTGATGAGCATACCTTTCTTAACCATCCTTTTCATGAGGAACATCCCTTGGTGTTAGTGGCAGAGCAAAGCAATGAAGCTCTCAAAGCTTACTGCGATGGATGTGGGGAACTGCTTTCAGCTCCATGCTTCTCTTGTATTCATTGCAATTATCACCTTCACAAGCAATGTGCAGAGACACCCCCTGAAATTCCTAATCACCCTCTCCATCCGCAGCACTCAGACGAAGGTCTTTTTCTGCGACAAAGGCCAGATCCTGATGATGACGACGTATATGGTTGTGCATTATGCAAGGAAAAACGTAACATGTTTTTTTATGAATGTAAAGCATGTTATTTTTCCATTGACATCAAATGTGCTCATTTATCTTCTTCATATAAGTTTAACCAACAGCCCAAACTTGACATCCACCCACATCCATTGACCGTCATAGAAAGTCCCATGGCCATAGATGTACTCAAAAGATTCAACTGCTCCTGGTGTCATGAACCATTGATAGATGCTATATATTTTTGTTCTGACTGTCCATCATTCATCATTCACAAGAAATGCCTTGATGAGTTACCCACTAAAATTAATCACCCTTCCCATCACATACACCCTCTGTTCTTTAATCGTAGGGATGATTATAGTTTTTGCAACCTATGCCAAAAGCAACATTCTGGACCTTTTTATGGTTGTTCTCTTTGCCATTTTAACATCAATATTGGATGTGCTCTTCCAATTTCCATTGTTGAAGGTAAAAGCCGCCATCAACACCCATTCACATTACTTCGAAGGCGAGGTTCATTCATTTGTGATGCATGTGGCACTGAGGGAAATTCTGTTTCTTATATATGTTCCACATGCAATGTCATGGTCCATAAGAAATGCACTTCACTCCCAGGTATTATCAAATTTTCTCGACATGATCACTGCATTTTTCACAAATATTTTCTTGAAACACAAGAGCTTACAAGGCAAGATTGCAAGATTTGTTTCAAAGAAGTGAGACTAGAGCGTGGGAGTTACTCTTGTGGGAAGCCAGGTTGCAATTACGTTGTCCATGTGAATTGTGTCTTAGAGAGAGAAGATTTGTACGAGGTAATTGAGGATGAAAAGCAATGGGAGGAGCTTTATGAAAAATCTATGCAGTCTTCCATCATTCGTGTTATTGAGGTGAATGAAGCTGGGGAAGCTACAAAGATTGAACATTTCAGTCATCAACATTGCTTGGTGTTAGCAGACAAGATGGAGGAGGAAATTGATAGAAAATGTGACGGGTGCATGCTATCTCTCTCAACTCTCTTCTATTATTGTTCAGAATGCCCCTTTTTTCTTCATAAGACCTGTGCTGAATTGCCAAGAATCAAGCAACATTGGTTTCGTCAAGACAATGCCAACATCACCAATTTCATAGACTTCACTGATTGTGACTTTTGCAACCGATTGTGTAGTGGTTTCTTCTACAAAATAGGAGGATTTAGGAAGATGTGCATAAGGTGTGCTAAAGTTGCCGATATCATTGAATGTGAAGGACATCAACACTCCCTCTTTTATGATTTCAAATGTAATGAGAAATGTAATGGTTGTGGCGCTGATAGCTACAATGGTGCATTCAGATGTGGAAAGTGCAAATTTAGTTTGGATTTTGGATGCTTAACATTACCACATTCAGCTCTTCACAAAATTGATGAACACATGCTAAAGCTTACTTATGATGATGATAAAGAGCAAAGTTATTGTGATATCTGTGAACAAGAAAGAGATCCAAGCCTTTGGTATTATTCCTGTTCAATTTGTGATACTTCTGCTCATCCTAAATGTGTTCTTGGAAAATTTCCATTTCTCAAGGATGGGAGCGCATTTCTTTTTAACAATCACAATCATCATCATGATCTTAAATTTTTTAGTAAGGCTGAGGGTTTCCCTGAATGCTCTCATTGTGGTAAGTTTTGCCAAGAAGAGATTCTCAAATGTGAAGAGTCTACGTGCGACCATATTGTCCATTACAAATGTCGATTTAAAGCTTTGTGGTAAGCACTTTGGATGATTAAATAGCTATTATTTTTTTTAAAAACCATCAATGCTATTATTATTTCATGATTTTATTTTCATTAATATTAACATTTATTCTAATTGTCTAGGTGATTGAAGATGTGATTTGCTCAAATGGAAAGCATCAGAGGTTTTATCCAATCCGATCCAAGGAGTTCACAAAGGATTTGTCGTTTCATGCCTACTTCTTGGACAAAAAGATGCTCAAATTGTAAGAGTGATTTGGTTGAAGTGTTGGTTTGTTTAAGATATGTTTGGGTATGAATGATTTGAATTGAAAATTAGTTTGGAGTTCATGTGTGATTTGTTTGAGTGTGTAAGATTTGATTTCAATATGATTGTGTGATTTATTGGATTTGAATTATGAAAATGAATAGTTATTTGAATGATTTGGGCAATGGTAATTAAGTAATTAAAATATGTGTTATTGTATATATTAATGAAACACCAATTTTGGTTCATGCTAAATGCTTTTCTACTACACTTGTTTGTTTCGCATATATTTATTTTTATATGAAATTTTGAATACAACATAATTATATGAAATAAAAACTTAATTTCAAAATATTCAATATCCATTCCAATCAACTACATTTCATCACTTATCACTTGTGTCTATTTAAATTTATTTTACGATTAACATTTTTTTAATATTTAAAAAGAATGTTTAGTTATTTATTTGACATACACGTGAATTTTTTCGTAGATGCTTCAAATTAAGTCTTTCAGTTAACTATTTTCTTTTTTAATAACATTAATAGTTGAAATCAATTGATGACAATAAAATCTGAGTAAAATATGTAAGCATAACAATTTCTTATGATTTTCGACTGTTATCCATGTATTTATGGCATGATTAAATAATCTTATGGTTTATTATTATTATTGTCGTAACCATTTTTTTTGATAAAACAGTAAACGACGCGGTCGACTCGAGGTTTGAAAACGAAAAGGAAGGGAGTCGCCACCGATCTTTATTTGGGTGAGATCGGATCACCTTTGTTTTAATAAATATTTCGATTTACTAAAACAATGTTTTTGGTCTACGAATTTTGAGAAAATGGGCTCGGGAGTCGGTTACGTGCGAGGAAGGATTAGTACCCTCGTCACGCCCGAAATCGGTACCAAACTGATTGATCGATGCCCTAATGTTGAAAACTTTGAAATGGTTTGAAAATAGATGCTTTTTATTTTTATTTTTAATTCTAAGGAATTGGAAGGGATATTAAGGCTCTCTTATTTTCGAAGAGGTAAAGCATCATGTCCAGTAAGTTAGGGCGCGACACTTTAGACTCCTGAGGCTAAGCTCGCCTTTTTAAAACTCGATTTTATTTTATTTTTTTTGAAGAGGATCTTCCGTCGTTTGTCAAACGGGAAATCAGAACCCAGTAAGTTAGGGCTCGTTTTCCCGAAAATCCAAATTAGGAATATTGCCTCTATTTTAAAAGAAAAAAGAAACTTATCTCGAAGTGTCTAGATGTCGAGTCCAGTAAGTTAGGGCGCGACATTTCGAACTTCCGAGATTAAGTGTTTTGTTTAAAATCTAAACTGCGAGTTCAAAAGGGGTATCCCGTTGTTTAGCTTCAAACGAGAAGAAACCGGAACCCAGTAAGTTAGGGCTCGATTCACTCGAATTGCTAATACGGAATGTCGATTTAAAACTGGAATTTGTGATTTTGAAAGGGACTTTCCGTTGTTTAACCTAAACGAGAAAAATCAGAACCCAATAAGTTAGGACTCGATTTTCCTGAATTTGCTAACACGGAAATATCGGTCGTTATAAAATTGAGAGGTCGAAGAACATTGAAATGTCGATGAGAATATGAGTAATGGCGACAGAAAAAGCATCGTGACAATGGTGTATTTGACGATGATAAAAATAATGATAATAATAATGATAGTAATATATATAAAATAACTAAAAATATATACGTATAGAAGTAAAATATAATAATAGTAGTAATATAGTGATAAATATAATATATATGCATAGATGTAGTCAATAATATATATGTACGTAAAATAATAATATGATATCGGTAATAATGTAATAATATAGTAACATTAGTATAGTAATATACGTACGTAAAATATGTGATAATAACATTGATAATAGTAATAGTAGTATTAATAATAATATCATAGGATGATAAATAATAATAATAATGACCTAGTAATAATAGTAATATAATAAAAATATAGTAAGGATAGTAATAATATATACGTACATGGGAACGATAATAATATTATATAATAATAATAGTGGTAGTGATAATATAATATGCAGATATATATACAAAAATAGGGAAAATGATAAAAAGGAAGACTAAATTAGATTAAAAGCAAAATCTTGGGACGAATTTAAAACAAATAAAAGAGGGAAGGGCCATATTGTAATGCGCACGAAAATCCAAGGGACGAGGAGCACAAATTTTCCCCAAGTGCTTAAGCGCAGCTTTCTAAAAGGGACCGAATTGAATGCGGTACTAAACTTTAGGGGAAGATTTAAAAGAAATTTGAACTTGATTGCGAACGTCGGGAAATTAGGAGGGACCGCGCGCGTAAATTTTCCATTTTTCCGGCAAAACACCCGGATCCTCGGGTAGCGGGTCGGATCGGGTCGGGCCACGTCAAAACGACATCGTTTTGGGGCTTAAGGACGCCGGCCAAAACGGCGTCGTTTTGATTGCCTATATAAGCCAGCTTTTTTGTAAAAATTTTAATTTTCTCTTGCTCTTTTTAAAAAAACTGATGCTTTGTTTCTTTTTCTCTCTGCAGGGGGGGCTCCGGCGGTTCACGTCGCGCCTTTGTCGTCGTTGGCCGTCGCTCCGGCCACCGCACGCGGTGGCCGGAAAAGGTAAGAATTTGTTTTTTTTTTTATTATTGAAAATAATATATGTATATATTAGTCAAAAAATAATCGATAAAGAATGTATGCCGAAAATAAAAAAAGAAGAAAGAAAAGAAATACAAGAACTTTGAAAATGAAATCACCTTTGTCCTCTGTTTTTGATTCTAGTTTTTTCGTTTAATCTCTTGTTCTTGTGTTTGTATTGATTCTTGCTCGCTATTTGTTGCGTTTTATTGTTTGAATCTGTCTATTCCTCTCTTATTAATCGAAAAAAAGAAAAAAAGACCCCCAGTACCCTGGTTACAATCGGCTTTTATAGCCCTTTATTTTACAACCTGTTCTCTGTTCTGTCCCATCTTGTTTAATGCTTGCAGGTGCTTGGGCGGCGGCGACATGACGAGGTGGTGGTAGATGCAATGAGGCAGAGCAGCAGCAGCAAGGTCGAGCGAGAAGACCACAGGTGCGGCGCACTCTAGGGTTTGCGCTTTTTTTTTTTTTGTGTTTTGTTTATTTTTCAATTTTTGGGGTGTTAGGCAATTGGGCTGATTGGTTAGGTTAGTGGGCCTGTTGGGTTTTAATTTTGGGTCTGGGTTGGTATTGGGTCTAGTGTTTTGGGTTTGGTCTAATGGTGAAAAATGGGATTGTGAGATGGGCCGGGCAAATGGGCTCGTACAATTATTATTATTATTATTATTATTATTATTATTTATTACTATTATTTATTTATTTTGACTATTATTATTCATTTATTATTATTACTATTATTATTATTACTATTACCATTATCATTATTTTTTTATTATCATTATTGTCGAAACCATTTTAAAAATCGGGTTTAGAAAAATGGGGATCGACTTTAAAAATAAAAATGGGAGTCGCCACCAATCTTTTTTACTTAGGTGTGATTGGATCACCGTGTAAAATGTTTCATTTAAAAAAGCATTCAATTTTGGTCCACAAAAACAAGAAAACGGGTTCGGAGTCTTCATGATGAGGAAGGGTTAGCACCCTCATAACGCCCAAAATTGATACCTAATTGATAAAATCATGTCCAAATGTTGAAAATAAAGAAAGTTAGAAAATATGATCCTTTTATTAGAGAGAAAATTAGGACTTACTTATCACAAAGAAATAAAGTACTTTACCTAATAAGTTAAGGTATAGTACCTCATGACTTTGAAATTAAGCTCGTCTTTATTTTAGAAAATTCCTACCTCGAGATTCAAAATGTCAAACCCAGTAAGTTAAGGCACAACACTTTGAATTCCCAAGAATAGATTTTTTTATTTTGAAATTGATAAATCTCAAATTTCTTAAAAAAAGCAGATACGTAATAACTAAAGTTTCACGAGAAAAATCGAACCCAATAAGTTGGGGAAGATTCTTCTCTAAATTCCCAAATATCACGTATCATCATATTTTGAAAATCATTTGAAATAAATTTAGAAAATGAAGATATGTAATACTTAAAGTTTCACGAGAAAAATCGAACCCAATAAGTTAGGGCAAAATTCTTCTCGAAATTTCCCAAATATTACATATCACCATATTTTAAAAACCATTTGAAATAAAATGTGTCGATTCAAAAGATGTTTTTATAAAAGATTGATTTGAGTGAAACATAACATGAATATATTACAACATATATATTTAATAGCAATTTAACAAAATTACAAATAAATAATAAAAGGATAATATAACATAAATATATAACGGACTATGTTAAACAAGAATAAATGATCTAAAGAATATAAATAATCATGTAATATAGCAAATATTGAAATTTTCACGAAATAACAAAATTAAATGAAAAATGGAATAACATATTTAAACATTAAAAAAAATGTGGTGACTTTTAAAATGATTTAATATATATACATTAAAAGTTAAAAAAAAAAAACTTATCATAAATATATACAAAATTTAGTAATCTAATACATGTATAAATAACTACATATAATAAAAAAATAATTAACAAATAGTATGTAATAATTTTTATATAAAACACACATATATAATATATTAATCTATTATAACAATTTTTTTAAAAAAATAAAAAAAAGTATAAAAATGATATGGATAAATAAAAAAAAGTTATAAAAAATGCATAAGTCAACCTTACTACCGCAATATGAAGATTCAACGAAATTTCTTCACCAAAATCTAACTCGAACGGAAGCAACTAAAAAAAACGAAGATGAGTGAAGAACAAAATAAGAACAAGCCACAGAAAATAAGAACGCAAGAGGGAGAGAAATTTGAGTGAATGCTCTCAAGAATTTTTATTGCTTTCCAAACTTTTTTTTTTTTTGCTTTCCAAACTTTTTTTTTTCAAAATGAAGGGAGATGCTTCTATTTATAGTTGAGCCTCCCTAAATCAAATGGTACAGATCAATTACATCAACGGCTAAGATTAAAAGGTATCTACAAATTAAATCTCTAAGATTACAAAATCATATCTTTTAATATTACATACCACATCTTCTAAGATTGCATATAATATCTAAGATTGCATACCATATATTCTAGGATCACATATCATATCTAAGATTTGTGTATCATATCTAAGATTGCATATCCTTGAAGATTGTACTTCCATATACGTCAAGCTTGTAGATAGACTTTCAATCTTTTTAAGTAATGGGCCATTTCGATCGGGCCAAATGATATATTTTGGACTGGACTTGGACTTTGTTTTGTTCCAGCCCGGTCAAAATTGGGCTCTTACAGCTGCCCCTCTTTGCTCATTGTTGTGTAACGAGAATAGAGCAAAGACTATAAAAGGACCAATTTTGACCGGTCTTGGCCGAGCCCCGACTTCTTGATCCTCTCTTTCTTCAAATGACTCCAAATCCACTGCAACTTTAACGGTATTGGAACTTCATTTTGATAAGTTTGATAGCTTCAACTTTATGAAGGCAGTATCCACTATCTTTTGATCTGCTCCACTGCAAACTCAGAGAGACCAGATCTGATATTTTCAATCTGATTCCTACAAACTTAGGGATATCCAGACTGATGTTTTCGATCTGTTTCCTGCAAATTCAGGAAGATAAGATCTGTTGTTTTTAGTTTGCTCCACTACAACTTCAGGGAGATAAGACTAAAATGTCTTCGATCTGCTGCCTACAACTTTAGGAAGATAAGATCTTCTGCTTTCTTCAATCTGCTCTACTGCAACTTCAGATAGATAAGACTGAAATGTCTTCGATCTTCTTCCTACAACTTTAGGAAGATAAGATCTTCTACTCCACTTGCAACTTCAGGGAGATAAAATCTTTTGTTTTTAGTCTGCTCCACTGCAACCTCAGGGAGATAAGACTAAAACGTCTTCGATCTGCTTCCTACAATTTAGGAAGATAAGATCTTTTGCGGTCGATTTGGTCCACTGTAACTTCAGGGATATAAAATCTTCTGTCTTTAGTCTGCTCCACTGCAACCTCAGGGAGATAAGACTAAAAAGTCTTCGATCTGCTTCCTATAACTTTAGGAAGATAAGATCTTCTGCGTCCTTCAATCTGCTCTACTGCAAATTCAGAGAGATAAGACTGAAATGTCTTCGATCTACTTCCTACAACTTTAGGAAGATAAGATCTTCTGCGGTCGATTTACTCCACTGCAACTTTAGGGAGATAAAATCTTCTGTTTTTAGTCTGCTCCACTGCAACCTCAAGGAGATAAGACTAAAATGTCTTCGATCTACTTCCTACAACTTTAGGAAGATAAGATCTTCTGTGGTCGATTTGCTTCGCTGCAACTTCAGGGAGATAAAATCTTCTGTCTTTAGTCTACTCCACTGCAACTTCAGGGAGATAAGACTAAAACGTCTTTGATCTGCTTCCTACAACTTTAGGAAGATAAGATCTTCTACTTTCTTCAATCTGCTCTACTGCAACTTCAGAGAGCTAAGACTGAAACTATCTTTTGATCCGCTTCCCGCAACTTCAGGAAGATAAGATCTGAAACTTCACCGATATCGCTACACCATTTACTGAATGGCATATCCTGTAGACTCGGTTTCATGTGTTATGAGTGACATGAATGCAATATGTCATGAAAATAATTAGGATTAGAATACAATGATCGGAATGAATCAAATGCATCTAATGAAATTTGCTATGATACAAAAATGTTATGAGTATGATTCCTACTCTAGGTGTTATCACTCATTTGTTTTCCCATTCTTGTTCATCAATCATGCTCTGTTCAACTAGCTTGCCCAAATGTAATTTCTGAGTCAGCCCCATTTGAACCTCGAGACATGAAGTTGGTATCTCCTAGTGCAACTTCAGGGGAACGATATTTGGTTTCTCCCATATTTCTGTTACCATTCAGAGGTATAGAACTTGTATCACTTTTAATCTGTTACACCATTCCCTGGGTGTAATGACCAGACGTATGTGTCTGAAATTTTCAATGAATTGTAGGGTATCCCAACAATGATCCCCTTGTTCATCATTTGCCAATATGGTATCACCAACAAAATTGTCTTATCCAAAAAGAATCTGAAGAGGTAATCATTTTTCAATGTTTCCAGCCCTTAAACTTGGTAAGTTCTGAACAATAGTCATGTTTCAGATTCTTCATATTATTTAGAAGCTTCTAGAGTAATATGCGAAACTCCTTTTATGAAAGTGTTAGTCCAATAATCATTATTTCAATATAAAATGCTTGAAAAAGATTATAGCAATGGACAAGAAAGAAAATAATTAGGAGCATAGCTCTAAACAAATAAGTTAATCAAAGATAACCAAGGCAATAAATGAAAATTGATTGGTGTATTTCTTTGAAAGGAATAAAGTAATCAAAGATAGAAAATTTAAAAGGGGTAAGATGGAAAACTAGGTGCCCCAGATATCGCAGCCTGAGCTTTTTTGTTCCAACTTCTTGAGGACCATTTTAAACTCAATATGTGTTTAGGGGATCCAGAGTACTTTGTCGATGCCCCAAGACGTAACATACTTCCTCATTGCTAATTCAGACGTAGCAAGACTACTGTATGCCCCATTTTTCAAACTTTGAGCCGCCCTTTTCGGGTTTTCAAGTCAAAGCCCCTTTGGTCTCAAAGCGCCCTTTGCGGGTTTTCGCCATGGCCTTTCCTTTTTATTTTTCTTTTTTTCTTTTTTCTTTTTTTTTTTGAATTTGGACTCAAGGCGCCCTTTGCAGGTTTTCACCTTGGACCTTCCCCTTTCATGTAAAATATCTCTAGAATAAATCTGAATTCACAGGATTGGGCAAGTCTTTGCCATCCATCTCAGTCAATATGAATGCTCCTCTAGAATAAGCCATTCATAAGTCCTTCCAAGTTTGGCATATGCTTTCCTCTAAAATCGTTTTGTAGAAGAAAAATATGTTTCAACATCAAGTTCCTCTTGTGGAATTCTCTAGGATGAACCTCTTTGTCATAAGCTTGAATAACTTTAACCTTTTCTTCAACTAGGTTCAATTAGCAAAATGCTTCATTTCCATAAACTAATAGGTAAGACATTGCCCCCAGTGAAGATTCTGGCCAACATTCAATAAGATAGAAGGTAACGGTAGCTTCTTATGCCAATCCTTACAAGTCTAAGTCACCTTTCATTTTTTTTTTGTAACTTTTGCTATACAATGATACACTGCCTGATCTTTGGACAAACTGTAAACTTTGACTTTGTACAGTTATGCATTCTGTATTGGCATTTGATCTCTTTTTTTTTTTGAATTTGATGACTGTCGACTTTGCAATATTGGCATATGAAGCAACATTCACCCTCTTAGTGAAGTAGACAACGACCATAACGATGAATCCATGTCAACTAGAAGCATTTAACAAGATTGAACCCATAATATTCATGCCCCACATATAGAAGAGTCTGTGAAGAAAATAGAAGAGTCACATAAATCTCGTTTTCTTCAATTCAGCATTTGTGGTATGACTGATGCAATCACCTTCCATGATAGACCAACAGTGCCCCATCCTCTTGTTTAGCCCGCGTATTATTAGTCCAGGCATATTTTGATATGATCATGCGAAAATATCTTTGGATTATTGAAGATAATTCAATAATGTCTCGCCTTACTTCCGTGATGAGCTAGGCTATAATCTTCACTTCTTTACTAGACTCGCGATATTCAATGACCCTTTGTAGAGTAAGGTCTGTTTTCCATTCTTAATAAGTTAGAAGATACGTTACAATCTCTGTTATCTTCAAAGTCCTTAGATCCCCTAAACCTATATCTTGTTCAAAAAGGGAATCAGTAACAACGTCGCTCATGACGTTGATATCTGGGTACCTAGGTACGAAGGAGAACAAATGATTCTAAGGATGATTATTTGGATAGTATGGTCGCAAATAAATAATGTAAAGAATAAAAGAATATGTATTCAAAAAGATGCATTTTATTGAAATGATAATTCTGAACATAAGCCTATTTCACAAAAGGGGTCTTATTACCTCTAGGCTTAAGGCAACAAGCATGTTTTGTACATTACTCTAAATTAGCCCTAAAAGTACAAAGATTTCTTTCACAGTCTTATTATTCAAAACACTCCCAAGTACACAAGGGCTTGTAAACTTTGTTCTCTGATTTCCTCTTCGCCTTCGATTTCTTCAAAGGATCACAACTTTCTTGTCTCCATGATTGGATAATGGGTTCTCCACACTGGGTGTATCATCAATCTTGAAAACTCCCATCTTAAGAAGTCTCTTTACTACCTTTTTGAAGGCAGTACAATTCTCTATTGAATGCCCCGTTACTCCTGCGTGGTAATCACATTGAACGTTAGAGTCATACCATTTAGGATATGGGGGTTGTAACGGATGCAGATAATATGGGGACACTACACGTGCCTCTAATAAAGTATCATATAGCTCCTTATATGTCATTGGTATTGGTGTGAATTGGAGCTTTTCAGAATTTTGTTTAGGGCCTGATTCTTCTCTCGTCGACCATTGTTGTCCAATCGTAACTACTGTATTTGAGTACCCTTTATTGTATGTACTCGCATTATTCACCTCGTCATCTTTTTTCCTAGGAGTAGATCTTCTAGTAGTTTCTCCCGCTTCAATCTTGCCACCCCTTATGGCATTTTCTATCATTTCACCCGCCATGACTATATCCGCAAAGCTTTAAGTGGTGCTTCCTATCATATGGGTGATAAAAGGTGCCTTTAGAGTGTTGATAAACAACATGCTGGTTTCTTTTTCTAGGAGAGGTGGTTGGACTTGCATGGCCATTTCCCTCCATCTTTATGCGTATTGCCTGAAACTCTCGTTTGATTTCTTTTCCATGTTTTATAACATGATTCGATCAGGCGTCATATCTGTGACATGATTATACTGCCTCATGAAGGCTTGGGCCAAGTCCCTCCAGGAGCTAATGTTAGCACGACTAAGTTGGTTGTACCACATAGAAGCTGCACCCGTCAAACTATCCTGGAAACAATGAATCAAAAGTTGATCATTGTTCACATAACCAGTCATACGTCTACAGAACATCGTGATGTGGGCTTCAGGGCAAGTAGTTCCATTATACTTCTCAAATTCTGGCATCTTGAATTTATGAGGAAGTACCAGATCAGGGACCAAACTCAAGTCCTTAGCGTCAATACCATGATGATAGTCAGTATTTTCCAAAGCTTGGAACTTTTCTTCTAACCACTTACAGCGATCCTCCAACTTCCTTGAAGATTCAATTCTTATTCCCTCTCTCTTTTCTATGTCCAAATCAAGGATCACGGGGTTGGTAGTGTTGTCTCCTGGGTTAGATCCCGAGCCCACTTGAAAGTTCATGGGTGGTCTAGGATCAACTTGTCCCTGTTGAGGCCTAATCGTGATGGGTGGCCTTTGGAGATATTCCTCAGGCTGTTTGTACGTGTGATGGAGTGAATCCCCTAGGAAAGTCCTCATTGTCTTCAGCATTGACTATGGGACCTTTTGCTTTGTCCATTATCCCATTCATCATCTGGGCCATTTGGGCCATCATGTTCTTTTGGGCTTCCAACATCTGTTCCCTCATCTCTTGTTGGAGTTTTGCCATCTGTTCCTGCATCTAGTCTTGCATATCTCTTTGGAATTGCTCCATTCTCTGGTCCATTTTCCTTGACTTAGCTCGTGTACCGTAAGGGTGTTCAGCTTCCAGATTTCCCTTCTATTTCCCCAACTCTCTGTTATAATTTCAACTAATTAGACTCTTTCTATGGACTTAAATACATATGATGTGATGTAATGCAAATGCATGAATGCAAAGAGGCATTGATTCTGATCAACTTCATTGTAGAAAACTTTATTAGAAAACAAATTCTTTTACATAAAATAGGCTACAAATAAGCTTTCGCCCTAAGTCCTAAAGTCTTAATTTTCCTTAGTAACGAAACTAGCTCTTGGCTACGATCTGGTTGTAGTTCATACTTCATGCTCAGTATGTCGGCCTGCGCTGCCAAAGTTTGTAAGTGATTAGCTACCTCTCAAATCTGAACTATGGCTTCTCCCATGATATAGTCCCGATTTCTGACCTGACCGTGTGAATGATGGAGCTCTTCCTTTAAATGCCCTTCCCTTGTTTCAAGACACTCGATCCGAAGTTCACAACTGTGTAGTGTTGATTCTAACTCTTCAATTCTACCCTTCATTTCTTCAATCTTATTGAGGCTTGATTCTAACTCAATTACGGAATTACGGCTTCGGTAGTGATGAAGGGACCGTTCAAGTTCAGCCACTCTTGCTTGCAATTCTTCCTTTTCATTTAAACTTTCCGCCAAGTTCTTTTACATCTATCGAAACTTTCTTTCCCAATAGTTAAATTTGGCCTTTTCCTCTTCAACCTCCTGTTTCCACTGTTGTGAAGTCTTTCCCAATCCAGCGTTTTTTATCGTCAGTCGCATCTTCTTATACTCTATCTTTAAGCTATCTCGATCTTCTTCAATCTTCCGTTTCTCCTTCCTCACTTTCTCAACTTCGGATTTCTGAATATCAACATCAATCTTTAAGTACATCTTCTCTTCTTCTAACTTCTCTATTTTCTTTTCAAGCTCTGAGTTTGTCCTTTTAAAATCTTGCTTCATTATCTCCATTTCCGATGGGACCACTCGTAGAAATTCTTCAATTGGTCGAGCATCTTCTGAACTTGGCACAGGAATATTATCATTGATTGTCTTACTCCACCATCCATAATACTCCGGAGTCGTTATTGGGCCTACGTCTACTCTCTTCATGTGACGAGTCTGCTTCCAAGCACTAGCAATCTCCCTAACCATCTTCTTGTAACCATTTCCTTTATACGAGAATTCACTTTAAGCTAAACCGTGAGTAGTCGGTACAAATTGCCTCGATCTGAACTGCATTAATACGAGCAAAGGCGCATATCCAATGGCTCCCCAAATTCCCAGTAGAGGGACCCAATCAAAACTCCCACACCGATACAAAACTTTATCAGGAATCATCCAAGGAGTTTTCCATTCAACATCTTCTTCTCGGAGCTTTTGTAGAAGCGCTATCCAATTTTCCTCGGTTATGTCGTCCCTCCTTAGAGTATCCACTATCTCTTTTAATGGGGAGTAATTTTCTAAGAAGACCCGATAAGAAATCTTATCCACTTTCCAAAAGTGACTATGGAACCGAGCCAACAACAACTGTGCACATCCTATAAATCTGCCCTCCTTAGCTCTCCTACATGTACTCAAAGATCGAAATGTTTCCGCCAAAATCGCCGGAACAGGTGTGACTTGCTTGTCAAGTCGATAAAAGAGATCTGATATAGCTTCATCCGCATATCCCAATGCCCTCGGAAAGATCACTAATCCATATATACTTAAAGTAAATATATCGACTTTCTTTTTCATATCAGGATGTTCTAAAATTAATTCATTCAAAGCTTTCCATGAGATGCAATTATACTCACCTTTTTGCTTTATTCTGGCTGTAACCCACTGCTCGCCCATCCCAGTGATACTCATCAGTTTTCTCACAAAGGTTATAACATTAGGGGCCCTCGAGTAAACTCTATCAACTTGAATCTTAGGACATCGCAAGAGAGCTGTATACTCCTCTACCGTAGGTACCAAATCAACTCTTCTAAAAGTAAAACAACTATATGCAGGATTCCAATATTGAGAGATGGCTCGAAACAGATGTTGATCTACCTTAATATCCAACAGATACGACAAGTCTCCATAATTGCTGTAAAACAAATACTTGGCTTTGTTATTCCACTGATCCCATATCTCCTTTAATTCCTGAAGGTTGTTCTGCGTTACACTGATGCGAGTGTAATCCCATAACTCGGACTTATACCCTTCGACTAGGCTATCTCCCTTTTCTAATTGTATCTGCTCTGACCACCTACGGACAGCTGCATTGTCTTCCACTTTATCAAGGAATTCGTTCTCCATAACCAGCTTTCTAATTTGGAAACTGATCGTGAACTGATACCTCTTTAAGATATGAAATGACATGCAACAAGATAAAACACAATTGATCAATAACATGGAATAAAGTATAAAACAAATAATTCGTCACCTATCTGGATAATCGCTAAAGTTTGGGTATAGATCTACCTAGGGTAAGCTCTTAAGTTTTCTATATGTGGTTTTAGTTCTAAAGTTTAAGGTACCTGAACCAGCAGATTCCTCGATCCTCACCCATTATAGGCTCATACGGACCAAGTTTGATTCAGGGGAATACATTTCCCTATGGCTGCACGGAGGCGAAAACCTCACGAAGACATAGGTACGGATGTATCCCGAAAGCGATTCACTATCCTGCACGGAGGTGAAAACCTCACGAAGGAGTAGCTTCCCGCTCCCACTTAAGGGTGTGACCACAACGGCCATGCAATGTAATGCAAAGATATTTTATACAAACAAAATCGTATGCAAATGAAAAGGATCATAATTTTTAAACCAGATTTTTAAATTCGGATTTAGGACATGAAACTATCAATTTTACGGCTTGACTCTCTTATAATTCCCCAGCGGAGTCGCCAAGCTGTCGAAACCATTTTAAAAATCGGGTTTAGAAAAATGGGGATCGACTTTAAAAATAAAAATGGGAGTCGCCACCAATCTTTTTTACTTAGGTGTGATTGGATCACCGTGTAAAATGTTTCATTTAAAAAAAGCATTCAATTTTGGTCCACAAAAAACAAGAAAACGGGTTCGGGAGTTGGTTACGTATGAGGAAGGGTTAGCACCCTCATAACGCCCAAAATTGGTACCTAATTGATAAAATCATGTCCAAATGTTGAAAATAAAGAAAGTTAGAAAATATGATCCTTTTATTAGAGAGAAAATTAGGACTTACTTATCACAAAGAAATAAAGTACTTTACCTAATAAGTTAAGGTATAGTACCTCATGACTTTGAAATTAAGCTCGTCTTTATTTTAGAAAATTCCTACCTCGAGATTCAAAATGTCAAACCCAATAAGTTAAGGTACAACACTTTGAATTCCCAAGAATAGATTTTTTTATTTTGAAATTGATAAATCTCAAATTTCTTAAAAAAAGCAGATACGTAATAACTAAAGTTTCACGAGAAAAATCGAACCAAATAAGTTAGGGCAAGATTCTTCTCGAAATTCCCCAAATATCACGTATCATCATATTTTGAAAATCATTTGAAATAAATTTAGAAAATGAAGATATGTAATACTTAAAGTTTCACGAGAAAAATCGAACCCAATAAGTTAGGGCAAAATTCTTCTCGAAATTTCCCAAATATTACATATCACCATATTTTAAAAACCATTTGAAATAAAATGTGTCGATTCAAAAGATGTTTTTATAAAAGATTGATTTGAGTGAAACATAACATGAATATATTACAACATATATATTTAATAGCAATTTAACAAAATTACAAATAAATAATAAAAGGATAATATAACATAAATATATAACGGACTATGTTAAACAAGAATAAATGATCTAAAGAATATAAATAAACATGTAATATAGCAAATATTGAAATTTTCACGAAATAACAAAATTAAATGAAAAATGGAATAACATATTTAAACATTAAAAAAATGTGGTGACTTTTAAAATGATTTAATATATATACATTAAAAGTAAAAAAAAAAAACTTATCATAAATATATACACAATTTAGTAATCTAATACATGTATAAATAACTACATATAATAAAAAAATAATTAACAAATAGTATGTAATAATTTTTATATAAAACACACATATATAATATATTAATCTATTATAACAATTTTTTTAAAAAAATAAAAAAAAAGTATAAAAATGATATGGATAAATAAAAAAAAAGTTATAAAAAATGCATAAGTCAACCTTACTACCGCAATATGAAGATTCAACGAAATTTCTCCACCAAAATCTAACTCGAACGGAAGCAACTAAAAAAAACGAAGATGAGTGAAGAACAAAATAAGAACAAGCCACAGAAAATAAGAACGCAAGAGGGAGAGAAATTTGAGTGAATGCTCTCAAGAATTTTTATTGCTTTCCAAACTTTTTTTTTTTTTACTTTCCAAACTTTTTTTTTTCAAAATGAAGGGAGATGCTTCTATTTATAGTTGAGCCTCCCTAAATCAAACGGTACAGATCAATTACATCAACGGCTAAGATTAAAAGGTATCTACAAATTAAATCTCTAAGATTACAAAATCATATCTTTTAATATTACATACCACATCTTCTAAGATTGCATATAATATCTAAGATTGCATACCATATATTCTAGGATCACATATCATATCTAAGATTTGTGTATCATATCTAAGATTGCATATCCTTGAAGATTGTACTTCCATATACGTCAAGCTTGTAGATAGACTTTCAATCTTTTTAAGTAATGGGCCATTTCGATCGGGCCAAATGATATATTTTGGACTGGACTTGGACTTTGTTTTGTTCCAGCCCGGTCAAAATTGGGCTCTTACAATTATTACTATTTATTTTCACGATTATTATTCATTTATTATTATTATTGTTATTGTTGTTGTTGTTGTTGTTGTTGTTGTTGTTATTATTATTATTATTATTATTATTTTATTATTATTATTTTTGCTATTATTTTTTACTATTATAATTATATTTTCTCTTTGTGTTTATTTACTTATTTTTCTTTTTATTTTTGGTTTGTGTATTTTATTTTATTTCCGTCCTTATTATTGTTATTCACACTAACACAATCATTATTTCATTATGCATATTTGTACCATTTTTTTTACATCTCACAACCAATTTACGTTACTTTAGTCTTTATCCGATACATCAAAATTTTAAAACAAGCAATATATTGTATTTTGAAATTCAAAAAGTCGTTCCCTAACTTATGGGGTTTTGACTTTCTCGATAAATCTGAACAAACAAATGTTTTAAAATTTTTTAAAATAATCTCAGAAATTATGAAAAGATCGTGAATTTTTACGTAGATGCTCCAAATTAAGTCTTTCAGTTAACTATTTTCTTCTTTAATAACATTAATCGTTGAAATCAATTGATGACAATAAAATCTGAATAAAATATGTAAGCATAACAATTTCTTATGGTTTTCGACTGTTATCCATGTATTCATGGCATGAGTAATCTTATGGTTTATTATTATTATTATTATTATTATTATTATTATTATTATTATTATTATTATTATTATTATTATTACTATTATTATTATTATTACTACTACTATTACCATTATCATTATTTTTTATTTATTTTTTATCATTATTATTATTGCTATTATTTATTTATTTTTACTATTATTATTCATTTATTATTATTTCTATTATTGTTATTACTATTACTATTATTATTATTATTATTATTATTTTATTACTATTACTTTTGCTATTATTTTTTACTATTATAATTATATTTTCTCTTTGTGTTTATTTACTTATTTTTCTTTTTATTTTTGGCTTGTTTATTTTATTTTATTTCCGTCCTTATTATTGTTATTCATACTGCTGAAACCATTTTTATTTTAGGATTGGAAAAATAGGGATCGACTTTTAAAAATAGGGAGTCGCCACCGATCCTTTTTGTCTAGGTGCGATCGGATCACCTATAAAATATTTTGGTCTGCGAAATTTGAGAAAACGGGTTCGGGAGTCGGTTACGTGCAAGGAAGGGTTAGCACCCTTGCAACGCCCAAAGTTGGTACCAAATTGATTAACGCTGTCCTAATGTTGAAAACTTGAAATTATTTAGGGTAAAAAAATAAAAAAATTCGATAATTTGGAATTGAATCTCAAGATTAACTCGTTTCAAAGGAATAAAAGTATCATACCCAACATGTTAGGATATAACACCTTTATACTCTGACATCGAGATCATCTTTCATCTTCAAAACATATGAAAAGGGTATTTGGTTATTTAGTTGAACGAAAAATCAACACCCAGCACGTTAGGATGTAATTTTCCGTACTTCTAAACACACAAATATTGCCTTGTTTTTCAAATATGCAATCTTGAACTTGGTTCAACATTCATTTTTAATGTAATAAAATGTTTAGAAAAGGTTTGAATATGTTGGAATTTGAAAATATTTAAGGTATAAAATTTTTAAAGAAGGTTAACTAACCCTGAATTGAATTTCAAGATTAACTCTGTAACATCCTGAATTAGGGGTTGTTTGAAAATTTAATTATTTGTTCCCATGTGTGTGTGTGTGCTTGTAGAAATAAATATTGTGATTTATTTGGCATGTTTTAAGGTCTAGAATTAAACCCGAGATAGGCCTGACGTAGTATTAAAATTTATTTTTTTAAGTGTAAAAAGGAAGGAAGCTAGGGGATAGGGGTTAAATAAAATTTTTGGGCGAAATGTGACACAAAGAACAGCATGGCTAAGTGGCCTCCATGCGCCACTTAGGTGCCTTGGAGGTGGCTCTCAAAGAGAGGTCTTAGATTCGAGCTACCCAGTATGCGTTCTGGGAGTTTTATTTTTCTTTTGCATTAAAGAGGGATCGGCCTAGGATGTCCTTATAAATAAATGGGGGGAATATTTTGACATGAAAGGCAGGTGGGCGGAGTGGCTGAGGCGCTACTTGAAAAGGGTCTTTGGTCAAGGTCTCGGGTACGAGACATGAAAGACGCAATGAGTGTTTTTGGGCTTTTTGCGTCAAAGGCAAGAGAGCCAAGAAGAGGGCTTATAATTAAAAGGTGAGGGCTTTATGTCATGAAAGTCCAAAGGGAAGAGTGGCTTAAGGCGTGAAAATGATGGGGGCTGCTGCTTGAGGTCACTGGTTCGAGCCAGCATAGCAGCAGGTTGCGTTTTTATTTTTATATGTGATGCTGGGCTTTAGTTGGAAGGCCTTATAATTAAATGTTGTGGGTAATTGACATGAAAGTCAAATTGGGAGAGTTGGTCCAGGTGCTTTAAGAAATTTCTGCTGCTGCTTGGGGTCGCTTGGTTCGAACCCCAAAGAAGCAAAGACTTTGACTTTATTTTTTTTCTTCCCTCCATTCTTTGGCGTGACAAGGTGAGTTGGCTGCACATGGTTCTTTGTTTAGCATTAATTGGAAGAGTTTGTTAGGCACATGGTTTCTTTTATTTATTATTTATTTGATAAGATAACAAGGGATAATATTAGCATTATTATTAGATTATTATGGGATTATTATTTAATTATTATTAGAGGTATTCAAATTATTTTGAATTAAGTCAAATATGTGGTCAAGAGCAAATTAAGGAATTGATTGAATTTTAAACTCCTTAAAGTGGAGTGGACGGCAAGGCAATTGGGGAGAGATAATGAGGATTTTAATTTGATTTTTAATTGAATTATTATTTGAGTAATCCTTAAGAGTTGGTAAGAGAGAACTTAGGCATGTGAGCATTCAAATTATTTTGAATAGTTTAAATTTAGTGGCCAAGAGAAATTGTAGGTAGTTGTTGAATTTTAAACTCTTAGTGGACAAAGAGTATAGGGGCATTAGTGTTTAATTTGTTAGCCAATTACTTGGTAATTTAATTAAAGCAATTATATATATTTTTTTAAGTCTTTTCTTTTCACTCCCTTTTCAATCTCTATCAAAACCGACGACACCATTAATCCTTTACCTTTCTTTCTTTGTTTCAAAAACTCTCTCTACTTCTCCTTGCCGAATCCCCATTCTTAATTCCCCTTTTCTTTTACTTCTTGTTTTGGCCGAATATTGAACAAGGGTGGAGGCTTTCTTTTAAATCGATTTTTGGAAGGGGCAAATTAAGACTTCGGGATTTGTTTGGAAATCAAATCCGTTCAAGGTAAGGCCGTAAAAGAACCTCTGATATTACTTGGTTTGGCCAAATAGGCCTAAGTCTCTAACCATGCTTTTTGGTCGATTATAGGACAAGAGATCTAGCATCGTAGATCGGCTTTTCGGGATCTAGGAATTACGATAGTAACCGGTGTGTAAGATCTCTATACACACTTTATTAATTTACATGCTATTATTATTTGCCTTAGATCTTTTGGTTGTGATTAGCTTGTGGCATAATCATGGATTTCGGGTAAGTCCCCTAACTTGTAATTTTTATATGTTTGCATGCCATCACATGATGTTTAATACTATGACATGATATATGAAATTTGATGTGTAAGCATGTGATGGTGGGATTGATGAGAGGAGGGGATGAACTATGGATCGTCGTCGCGATGGTTTTGACCACAAGATGGGTTGGCCCCATCGGACTATTTGTGACCTATGGTCATCGGTGGTTTTGACCACAACGATTAATTATTTGCGACTAAGTCCCAGTGGTTTGGTACCATCAGTGGTTTTGACCACATTTGATATATTGTGACCTATGGTCATCAGTGGTTTTGACCACACGATGGGTTGGCCCCATCATTTGATTTGTGACTCTAAGTCATCATGGTTTTGACCACCAAAGTGTTTTGACCACACGGGGTAGAAAAGTAGTATGGATGGTTAGGTTGGGTTGCATGTGCATGTTTATTAATGACTTGTGTATGAGTTACTTTACCGGGTGGGGGATTACACACTGAGTCTTGGTGACTCACCCCTTTCCCTTAACATTTTGCAGATGAGTAGATCGCGGAGATGGAGCCGGATGGACTCGAGGTGGCCATGCAGTGGACATTTAATAGATGAACTTGGATTTTGTTTTATCTTATTTTTATGTTGGTTTTGTTTTAATTGAGTTGTCATAAGGCCTCCTAGAATTATTTTTATTATTGTTACATTCTTTGAATATTTGTTTAAACTATTTAATTATGTTAAAAATGAATTCACATGTTTTTCCCAATCAAACGTAAAATGTTTTAAAAATGCCATCGGGCACATTTGCAATCTATAAACAACCCGACTTAATAAATATTTTTAAACAACACTAAGTATGTTTTTTTAACAAGAGACTTGAAGTTGAAAGATTTTCACAAAAACTTAAATCTGTTTTAAAATGGTTTTCGAAATGTTTCTCTGTAGCAAACCAAATTCGGTCGTAATGTTTGGGTCGAGGTTTGGGGTGTTACAAATTGGTATCAGAGCCCGGTTCAAAACTCGGTTGTGGGGGCCCAAGGCCCAAAAATGTTTTGGTAGGCGTTTTGAATTGTTTTTGGGTTTTAAACAGCATGGCACCGAGTCTCCGGCACCTATCCGCCCAGGTAAGTACTCCTAACTTCTGTATGATTTATTTTCTGTAGAAGGGTATGGTATGGAATGTAGATAGTATGATTAAGTGGTTGAACACTAGGATTAGTTTACCCCAAACAGAGTACATAAGACTTTAAGTGCCTAATTAAACAAACCTACGACCTAGTCGCCGAGTTAGGGTGTGGTAACCTTGGTGCGCATGTCTAGGATTGGATCCGGAAGAGCTTGGTACTTAAGCAGTCCTCGTGACTCACCTCCTCTTCGCGGGATTCCTACCTGGTGCGTAGCTTTGGTTCACCCTAACCAAGAGGACTCGGTCATAGGCTAGAACCTAACGAATAAAACCCGAAAGGGAACTAGCCATGTTTGTAAAAAAAAATCCCGATTTGTGAAAATTACAAAAATGCCCTTAGGGGGTAAAATTACCAAAATGCCCTTGTCTCATAAAATGCCAACTACTCAACGGTTTTGGCCAAAATATCATTATTTTATAAAATTCAAAAACTCTACTTCGCCATTATCAAAAATACCTTGGTTTTGGAAAAATTACGGAAATGCCCTCAAACTCGCAAAATTACCAAAATGACCCTGATTTCTAAAATTTTTGCAACATCATCGTTTCAAGAAGGGAAACTCTCAAAAAGGACCCTCAGAGTTTTACAATTGTTAAAACATCCCTGATTTATTAAATTTACGAAATTACCCCTGATTGACAAAATTACCAAAATACCCCTGGTTTCCAAAATGTTGCCATGTCTTTAATTTGACAAATTTTCAGAAATACCCTCTAGTTTTGGAAAATTTCAAAGTGACCTGATTTATGAAAGTTCTAAAATTTCGCTGGTTTATTACGAAAATACCCCTGTAGGAAAAATAACGAAAAATGCCCCTGGGATAGAAACAGGACAGAAATGTCCGAGGAGTGGATAAGTAGGTATGGAAGGTATTAGGGAATGGGTGTTCCTCTCTGTGTGAACTAGGATAGCGAACTTAAAACTTTGTTTGATCGAAAGAATCCCTATTAAATTTTTCATAAAATTTCGTCGCGAATAATTAAGTGGAACAATTATTAATGCATAAAATTTCTTAATCAGATTAAAGCACGGTAGTTAAGATGAGTTCTAGAGGTCGTGGACGTCCGCCGCGTGGCCGTGGTAGGGGTAGGATGACCTTGTCGGAGCCAGCAAGGCCTGATCACGGGTCTGGAAATGAGATGCCGGATCTGCCAGCGGCGAAAACTGAATTTCAAGATCAGACGAGTGGTAATGATGTTGTATCTCAAGCTGTATTACGGGTGTTAGAACGAGTTGCTGAGGCTGGCGCGGGTGCAGGAGCCCGTAAATCTGTGGTGGAACGACTCCGGGCTAATGGAGCAGAAGTATTCAGGGGAGTTTCCGGAGTGGCACCCATCTTGCGAGATCTTGGTTAGAAGCAACTGAAAGGATCATGGATGACATAGATTTTACAGCTGAGGAGAAATTTAAGGGTGTAGTTTCTTTGCTTCGGGATGAGTCATATCAGTGGTGGCTCAACGTAGTAAGGGATGGAACAGTGGCGAAAAATCTCACACAGGAATTTTCAAAGATGCCTATCAAAAGAAATATATCGGAACTAGCTATGTAGATGCACAATGGAAGGCTTTCTTGAACTGGTTCGGGGAAATAAGTCGATGGCGGAATATGAGGTGAGTTCCTCCTGGTTGAGTAGGTATGCCCGTGGTATTGTGGGTACACGAGCATGAGCGCCGTGTCGTCGTTCGAAGATGGGCTTAGAGATGAGTGAGAATGATGATAGCTCCACAACAGAACGAACGAGTTTGCCGTTCTTGTGGAGAAGTCTAAAGTTCTTTGAGGAGTAAGACAGATCGCGTTAAGCGGAACCAAGAACGGAATTGGAATAAGAGGGCTCGGAACCTTCAAGGTCCTCGGGTAATGAACAGAAGAAGAAGAGAGGTTTGATGGGTCGATCAAGCTGCTAGGCTTCGCTCATTACTAATCCTCAATGGCCGCCACGGTGTGATAAGTGTGGCAAGTTTCACAAGGGGGAGTGTTGGAATGGTAATCGAGGGTGCTTTGAGTGTGGATCGTTCGATCACCGTGTAAGGGATTGCCTCGAAGTTAGCTAAGAATCAACCGAGGGTCGAAACCGTGCTCGGGTTAGAAATGAAGGACCACCACGAGAGGGGTCGAGGTGCAGCTAGAGAGAATGATAATGTTCGCGGGCGTGGCCGAGGTGCTGAAGGTGCAGAAGCGAGGCAACCAAGGTTGGTTTATGCAGTTGGTCGTCGCGAGGAGGAAGATGTGCCAGACATGACAACGGGTGAGTTTCTTATTTTCGGAATACCCTCAATTGTCTTGGTTATGGTCACGTTAGTTTATTCTTAAGTTGCTAGTAAAGTGTATGGAACT
Organism: Gossypium bickii; assembly: GCA_025503065.1. Taxonomy (NCBI): domain Eukaryota; kingdom Viridiplantae; phylum Streptophyta; class Magnoliopsida; order Malvales; family Malvaceae; genus Gossypium; species Gossypium bickii. The sequence continues at coordinate 6,902,613 of CP106714.1, read as the reverse complement.
TGGATTATGGACGTAGGGAATGTTTCTAGAAAGTATGATAGATCTTTAAGATCAGAGTGCGCAACAGTAGCGTAGTGTGATGAATTAAGGATACACGATTAGACGATAGTAAGCAATTTCGAGGACGAAATTATTTTAAGGAGGGTAGAATTGTAACATCCTGAATTAGGGGTTGTTTGAAAATTTAATTATTTGTTCCCATGTGTGTGTGTGCTTGTAGAAATAAATATTTTGATTTATTTGGCATGTTCTAAGGTCTAGAATTAAACCCGAGATAGGCCTGACGTAGTATTAAAATTTATTTTTTTAAGTGTAAAAAGGAAGGAAGCTAGGGGATAGGGGTTAAATAAAATTTTTGGGCGAAATGTGACACAAAGAACAGCATGGCTAAGTGGCCTCCATGCGCCACTTAGGTGCCTTGGAGGTGGCGTCAAAGAGAGGTATTAGGTTCGAGCTACCCAGTATGCGTTCTGGGAGTTTTATTTTTCTTTTGCATTAAAGAGGGATCGGCCTAGGATGTCCTTATAAATAAATGGGGGGAATATTTTGACATTAAAGGCAAGTGGGCGGAGTGGCTGAGGCGCTACTTGAAAAGGGGCTTTGGTCAAGGTCTCGGGTTCGAGACATGAAAGACGCAATGAGTGTTTTTGGGCTTTTTGCGTCAAAGGCAAGAGAGCCAAGAAGAGGGCTTATAATTAAAAGGTGAGGGCTTTATGTCATGAAAGTCCAAAGGGAAGAGTGGCTTAAGGCGTGAAAAGGAGGGGGGCTGCTGCTTGAGGTCACTGGTTCGAGCCAGCATAGCAGCAGGTTGCGTTTTTATTTTTATATGTGATGCTGGGCTTTAGTTGGAAGGCCTTATAATTAAATGTTGTGGGTAATTGACATGAAAGTCAAATTGGGAGAGTTGGTCTGGGCGCTTTAAGGGGGGGCTGCTGCTGCTTGGGGTCGCTGGTTCGAACCCCAGGAGCAGCACCTTGACTTTATTTTTTTCTTCCCTCTGCTGCTGGCGTGACAAGGTGAGTTGGCCTGCACATGGTTCTTTGTTTAGCATTCGGCTGGAAGAGTTTGTTAGGCACATGGTTTCTTTTATTTATTATTTATTTGATAAGATAACAAGGGATAATATTAGCATCATTATTAGATTATTATGGGATTATTATTTAATTATTATTAGAGGTATTCAAATTATTTTGAATTAAGTCAAATATGTGGTCAAGAGCAAATTAAGGAATTGATTGAATTTTAAACTCCTTAAAGTGGAGTGGACGGCAAGGCAATTGGGGGGAGAGATAATGAGGATTTTAATTTGATTTTTAATTGAATTATTATTTGAGTAATCCTTAAGAGTTGGTAAGAGAGAACTTAGGCATGTGAGCATTCAAATTATTTTGAATAGTTTAAATTTAGTGGCCAAGAGAAATTGTAGGTAGTTGTTGAATTTTAAACTCTTAGTGGACGGCAGGTATAGGGGCATTAGTGCCGAATTTGCTTAGCCAATTACTTGGTAATTTCGGCTAAAGCAATTATATATATATATTTTTAAGTCTTTTCTTTTCACTCCCTTTTCAATCTCTATCAAAACCGACGGCACCATTAATCCTTTACCTTTCTTTCTTTGTTTCAAAAACTCTCTCTACTTCTCCTTGCCGAATCCCCATTCTTAATTCCCCTTTTCTTTTACTTCTTGTTTTGGCCGAATATTGAACAAGGGTGGAGGCTTTCTTTTAAATCGATTTTTGGAAGGGGCAAATTAAGACTTCGGGATTTGTTTGGAAATCAAATCCGTTCAAGGTAAGGCCGTAAAAGAACCTCTGATATTACTTGGTTTGGCCGAATAGGCCTAAGTCTCTAACCATGCTTTTTGGTCGATTATAGGACAAGAGATCTAGCATCGTAGATCGGCTTTTCGGGATCTAGGAATTACGATAGTAACCGGTGTGTAAGATCTCTATACACACTTTATTAATTTACATGCTATTATTATTTGCCTTAGATCTTTTGGTTGTGATTAGCTTGTGGCATAATCATGGATTTCGGGTAAGTCCCCTAACTTGTAATTTTTATATGTTTGCATGCCATCACATGATGTTTAATACTATCACATGATATATGAAATTTAATGTGTAAGCATGTGATGGTGGGATTGATGAGAGGAGGGGGATGAACTATGGACTGTCGTCAGTGGTTTTGACCACAAGATGGGTTGGCCCCATCAGACTATTTGTGACCTATGGTCATCAGTGGTTTTGACCACAACGATTAATTATTTGCGATAAGTCCCAGTGGTTTGGTACCATCAGTGGTTTTGACCACATTTGATATATTGTGACCTATGGTCATCAGTGGTTTTGACCACACGATGGGTTGGCCCCATCATTTGATTTGTGACTCTAAGTCATCAGTGGTTTTGACCACCAGTGGTTTTGACCACACGGGGTAGAAAAGGAGTATGGATGGTTAGGTTGGGTTGCATGTGCATGTTTATTAATGACTTGTGTATGAGTTACTTTACCGGGTGGGGGATTACACACTGAGTCTTGGTGACTCACCCTTTTCCCTTAACATTTTGCAGATGAGTAGATCGCGGAGATGGAGCTGGATGGACTCGAGGTGGCCATGCAGTGGACATTTAATAGATGAACTTGGATTTTGTTTTATCTTATTTTTATGTTGGTTTTGTTTTAATTGAGTTGTAATAAGGCCTCCTAGAATTATTTTTATTAATGTTACATGCTTTGAATATTTGTTTAAACTATTTAATTATGTTAAAAATGAATTCACATGTTTTTCCCAATCAAACGTAAAATGTTTTAAAAATGCCATCGGGCACATTTGCAATCTATAAACAACCCGACTTAATAAATATTTTTAAACAACACTAAGTATGTTTTTTTTTAACAAGAGACTTGAAGTTGAAAGATTTTCGACAAAACTTAAATCTGTTTTAAAATGGTTTTCAAAATGTTTCTCTGTAGCAAACCAAATTCGGTCGTAATGTTTGGGCCGGGGTTTGGCGTGTTACAAACTCGTTTCAAAGGAATATAAATGTCATACTTAGCACGTTAGGATATAACACGTTTATACTTTGACACCAAGATCATCTTTGATCTTCAAAATATATGAAAAGGGTATTTGGTTATTTAGTCGAACGAAAAATCGACACCCAGCACGTTAGGATGTAATCTTTCGAACTTCTAAACACACAAATATTGCCTTGTTTTTCAAATAACTTTTTAAATAAGCGATTTTACAACTAACTTAAAATGTGCTTTTATTGAATCAATATTTGATAACAAGAACATAACATTGAGCATAGGATAATAATATGTGAATACAACTTTATGCAAATGGATAACAAAACTAATGATATGAACATACAATCCAAATTATACAATAATCTCACAACTCCTATTTTGAAAATACCAACACTATTAAATAAATGAAAATTTACAAATAAAGCAATACATAATAGAGTTTAAAATAGATAAAAAAAAAACAAGATGAAAATAACTAATACATAATAATATAAATGAATTTTAAAATAAATATATTACATAAGAAGAAATTCAAAATGTATAATATATATTAATTTACAAAATTACATGTATGAAATAAACAAACCAATATAAATAATTTATATATGAAAATAATAACATATAAAAGTTTTTGAAATAAACAAAAAATATACAATGAAATATGGACTTAAATGAAATAAATTATGTGATTAAATAAATTTGAAACAATATACCTATACACATAAATAGATTTAAAAGAAAAATAATGAAATAACATGAAATCCATAATAGGTATAAATAATTTAATACAAATGATATATGTATATATATTTATATGAAAATAACATATAAAGAGAAATAATTAATCTCTAGAACAATTTAAAAGATAATATTTAATATTAATTTAAAAAATAATTAAAAATAAGCGAATAATTAAATAAAATGATTAAAGGACCAATACTAAAATCAGAGCAAAATCAGAGGGCTAAAGCAATAAATTAAAAGAAATCAAAAAAGAGGATTAAAATACAGCGCTCATAAACTAAAAGGGATAAAAAGTGCAATATTACCCGAATTATTAAACGCAGAGTTTAAATAGGGACTAAATTAAAACCGCGCAAAATTACTAGGTAAAATCAAAATAAACAAAATCTTAATTAAAAAGAAATAAAATGCGGAAGGGCCAAAATAGAAAATATCGCAAAACTTTGAAAAACACGCCGATCTAGCTTGGAGCGGGTCGGATCTGGGTCGAGGGGGTTAAAAGGCGCCGTTTTAAGGCCACTTAAATAGGCCTAAAACGACGTCGTTCCCAGAGCCTATAAAAGGAAAAAAAATTGTTAAAAAATCATTTCTGTCGTGTTTTTTTTTTAAAAGGAACCAGGTTTTTGTTTTCTCTGTTAGGGTTTTCAACCCCCTCGCCGCCGTCAGACCACCGCCGTCGTGCGCAGTGGCCGGAGGGTCAAAAAATGGTCGTTTTGAAACCCTCTGAGTGCCCTAAGCCCAAATCTACCCTTCAAGCACCCAAAACCTCTCAAAAAACAATCGAAAGAAGCATGAAACGCTTCGGTTTCGACTCGAAAAAGCTTCAATTTTGGCTTCTGATCGTCACCAGAGGTAAAAAAAAAAAAAACTTTAATCCCTATTCTATTTCTATATGTATATGCTATATGCGAAGCAAGAATAGATTAAAAACTCCAAGAATACCTCTGAAATTGCTATGTTTGTATTCGAAAATCGTAAAACTTTTCTTTACAATGGTTTGTTTCGGCCTTTTTAATGCCGAAAATCAAAAATAGAAATAAAATAATGATAAATACAACTGTCTCCCTCTTTTTTGTTTTTGATGCTATTTGTTTGCTGTCGTTTATCCTTGTTTTTGCAAGTATAGTGGCCAGCTGTGGAGACTGTACGAGCGATGTACGAAGGCGCGCTTAAGGCTGGGTTGCGGTGCATGGTTGCGGGGCTAGGGTTTGCTGCCTGATTTAGGTTGTTGGGCCATTTTGGGCTTATTTAGGTTTTGTAAATTTGGGTTTAATGTATTGGGCTATACACTGATTGGGCTGTAATGAACTTTTAATGGACTGTTTAATTTTTGTTATTTCTGTTTTATTTTCATTTGTTTTTTTTTTGGTTAATGAATGGGCCCGGGCAGATTTGGGCTCCTACACACACTACCACAATCATTATTTCATTATGCATATTTGAACCATTTTTTTTACATCTCACTACCAATTTACGTTACTTTAGTCTTTATCCGATACATCAAATTTTTAAAACAAGCAATATATTGTATTTTGAAATTCAAAAAGTCGTTCCCTAACTTACGGGATTTCGACTTTCTCGATAAATCTGAACAAACGAATGTTTTAAAATTTTTTAAAATAATCTCAGAAATTATGAAAAGATCGTGAATTTTTACGTAGATGCTCCAAATTAAGTCTTACAGTTAACTATTTTCTTCTTTAATAACATTAATCGTTGAAATCAATTGATGACAATAAAATCTGAATAAAATATGTAAGCATAACAATTTCTTATGGTTTTCGACTGTTATCCATATATTCATGGCATGATTAAGTAATCTTAGACCCATATTTACCTAATTTACAAGAAAAGAATAGAATTTAATTTAATAAAGAAAGCAAAGTATTATTCTTGTAGAAATGCTTTACTTTGTTTGGATTTTTATAACATATAAACTTTGCTTTTAATTTAATTATCTATTTTTTTAAAGAAATTCTTTACTTCTTGAATTGGTATGCCTTTGGATCAAATTCTTTGAGTATATCATACATTTGATGCGTTAAAAAAATTTAACTATGATATAAAAATTAAGACTAAAGGATCTTTAGAGCCCTTAAAAAAATCAATTACACTCTCATACTTATTTTGCATCCAATTGAGTCATTGAACGTTAAAATTTCAATTTATTAAACATTTAACAGTTAAAAAGTAATAGAGGTTGTTTTCGCCACGTAATACACAAGCATTGTCTCATGTGGCGAAATATGGTATTTTATATTAAAAATTGTAAAAAATATTAAAAATAACAAATATATATATAAACTAAAAAATAATATAAATTTATAAAAATTACAAGTGGCGGTATGGTGCATTCAGATGTGGAAAGTGTAAATTTGCTTTGGATTTTGGATGCTTAACATTACCACATTCAGCTCTTCACAAAATTGATGAACACATGCTAAACCTTATTTATCATGATGATAAGGAGCAATCTTATTGCGATATTTGTGAACAAAAAAGAGATCCAAGCCTTTGGTATTATTCTAGTTCAATCTATGATACTTCTGCTCATCTCGAATGTGTTCTCGGAGAATTTCCATTTCTAAAGGATGGGAGCAAAATTTCTTCTTATTTTCACCAACATAATCATGATCTTAAATTGTTTAGGAAGGTTGAGGGCTACCCTGAATGCTCTTATTGTGGTAAGGTTTGCCAAGAAGAAATTCTCAAGTGTGAAAAGCCTGCATACAATTATATCAACCACTGCAAATGCAGCCAGGCTTACTAAGCCTAAAGCTTTGTGGTAAGTACTCTAAATGAGTAAAAAATAATTTTTCAATCATCAATGCAGTTGATTGCTATTATTTCATGATTTTGTTTTCATTATTAACATCAGTTGCAATTGTCTTCATGATTGTAGATGTGATTTGTTCAAATGAAAAGCACTAAAAGATTTATTTGATCAAAGGAGTTCACAAAGAATTTGACATTTCATTCCTACTTCTTTGATGAAAGGACGCTCAAATTCTAGGTGTGATTTAGTTTCAGTGTTACTTTGTTCATGATTGATTTGGGTTTGTATGATTTGATTCAATATTACTTTGGGATTCATCTATGATTTGTTTGGATTAAATGGATTAAATTATTTTTATTTATATTTTGTAATTGTCAAATGAATTAAATCTTTCAAAATTGCCATATAAAATAATTTTTTTTATAAAATGCTCAAATAAAAGTTATTAAGTTTTAATTCTTTTATATCTTTTCAAGTAGTATTCGATTTAATTATCATTTACTCTTTGAACATTTATTGGACAATTTTAAAAAATGGTTTTTATATGAATAATCAAAAGTTTAATCTTAATTTGATTATTTAATTTTTTAAAAAAAATTATTTTTAAAAATTATATATAAAAATAGAAATGAGAACGATAGAAAATCAGTGAATGCACCCATTTCTAAATTATATATGAAAAATTTAACGACAATGATTATTTCACCTAATTATATTAATTAGAATAACTAAATTGAGAAAAAAAAAATTAGAGTGACCAAGTCCTACTCATATTGGACCTAGCGCCCAGGTGGTTTGGCTAATAGTGGGCCAAGAAATCTTGAATTGCGATGTGGGTGGGGGTTTCCGAGAAATACAAATAATCTATTGTTTTTTTCAGATTTGGTTAGCATTTGGAATAACTAGTGAATTACAACTCTATTGTACCACAATCGGTGCATTGGTCTTTGCGGCCTTAATGCTTTGTGCCGGTTGGTTCCATTATCACAAAGTGGACCCAAAAATTGGCTTGGTTCCAAGACGTAGAATTTGTGTTGAATCACCATTTGGCGGGGCTACTGGGGCTTCAGTCCTTTTCTTGGGCAGGGCATCAAGTACATGTATCTTTATCGATAAATCTATTCTTAAAAGCTAGAGTAGACCCTAAAGAGATCCCATTTCCCCATGAATTTATATTAAAAATAATAAAATAATAAATCATATGAAGCGAAATATGATCTTTTATATTAAAAATAATAAATAATACAAATATACACAAATTAAAAATATTATAAATTTATAAAAATGTATAAAAGTACAAAAAAAATAAAATATATTATAAGTGAAATAAAATATAAAATTAAAAAATTATTAAAAATTGCAAAAAAAAAATATCACTCGTAGGCATAAAATCTATTTAAATTTTGTAGTCTTCCCTTTTAATTACCAAAAGTAAAATTATTAAAATCGAACTAACCGATTGAACCGATCAAATTCGGTTAATCGGTTTGTGGCTGAACTTAGTTCGATCGGAGGTTGGTTAATGATTTTTTAGAATTTCAGTTATTGGTTAATTCTGTTCGAAGACGGATAATTAATTGAATTAATTGAATTAATTGAACTTAATAATTAATATTATGTATTAATTATGTGTTAATTTCAAGACTTATTTAGTGTTTCAAGACAAAGTTTCAAGTAATTCAGTTGATTTTCAAGATAAAAACATAGATTTTGGTTAATTTTAGTGTATTTTTGGATATGTTTTATAGTTGTTTAAACCAAAAGACAAAAATATATAAATTTTAATTAATCGACTAAATTAATCAAAATATTTTGATTCGGTTAACGGATAAAGAATTATACAGTTCGATTAATTTAGTTCTATTAATAATTAAATTGATGGTTTGAACACCTGTAACATCTAACAATATTAATAAACAAATAGTAATATTTTGGATTCAAATAGTAATATTTAGATTTAATTCATTAATAAACAAATTATGAAATTTCATATTTGAATTTTATTACAAAAATTGCATATGTGTGATCTATTATCATCTTTATCCAAATATATAATCGTCTTTATTAAAATCATATCGCGGTCATAATATCTCTTCATTTTTCATTTCTTACTCTTTAAATTATTTATATCACTCGTACCTATCAAATGATATGTAAATTGAATGAGACACATCCCTCGCTGCAACAGATTACCCATCCTTTTCATCAGCAACATCCCTTGGTGTTAGTGGCAGAGCAAAGCAATGAAGCTCTCAAAGCTTACTGCGATGGATGTGGGGAACTGCTTTCAGCTCCCTGCTTCTCTTGTATTCATTGCAATTATCCCATTCACAAGCAATGTGCAGAGGCACCCCTTGAAATTCCTAATCACCCTCTCCATCCCCGACACTTATACAAAGATCTTTTTCTTTGACAAAGGCGTCACTGTTTCATACAATCCCATGAAATACATGTACTTATACTAGCGCTTTCTTAAGCTTTATCTTGAAATGAAAAGAGTAAGAATAGGAAATTGTTTATAAAATGTTTCTTACGGCTGATAATTCATATATTCATGTTGTTTTCGTGTTGGAGTGATAAGAATGTACTTTGAACATGTATGATACTGAATTCCTTAAATTTGGAAAGTCATGTATTTGTGTAGTTTTCGTGTTTAAGGTATTATATACTTATAAAATTTTTATGGACATGTGAAAGAATAGGAAATTGTTTGTAAAAGGTTTCTTCGATGCTTAATGAACCATTTTCATGGAATAAATTGTGTCCTTGAGTGATGAGAATATACGTTGTGTAAGTTCCTTGTATAGACCTGGTGATGTTTGTTTTATGTTGTATTCATGTTATTTATTGTCATAATGTTTAAGGTGTTATGTAGATTTTGATACATTCGTATATTCTTGTCTTGTTCGTGTTATTATTTGGATAAATCTGATCTTTATCATCCAAAAGAAGCAGAAATCTGCTGCAGTACCAACCCAGTACAACAAAAGAAACTATGAAAAAATGATCTAAAGATAACTATTCATGTTCGTATTATTTTTTGTATCATGTTTTTAGTTGTTTTTCTCGTTTGCTTGTTGCCTGGTATAAATATAACGCTTTGAAAGGCTTCGACTGAATGTAGTATATATTATGTTTACTATGATTTTTTTTTAGAGATAATTTTGAACGTTAGTTTTGGCATTAAACTAATCAGGGGTCTTCCAGAGTACATGAAATCGGGAGCGGAATTGGCCTACCAGCAGCTTTGCAGTGAGATCACAGCAGAGTTCTGTAACATCCTGCAGCTAGGGTTGCTTGTATTTTATTTTACTGATTTCCCGAGGAAACCTTATTTCTATTTTGGTACGAACCTTGACATAGGAAAATAATTTGGTTGAGTGGCTGAAGGCTTGGGGTTATTCCTTCGGGACTCGTGTTCGAGTCCCAACAGTAGCGCATGTGTGCGTTTTTTTATTTTTTTATTTATTTTGTTTTGCGTGGAAACATGGGGCTAGGGGAGGAAGGGTTAAAAGAAAATTTAGACGCGACCTTGACATGAAAGTCAAGCTGGCTCAGTGGCATATTAGCTTGGGGGAGTGGTTGGAGGGAGGAGGTTCGAGCAATAGGAGCTGCTTTTGGGGGTTCATATTTTTGCGTTTAATGGGGGCAAGGCAAAGAGACCTTAAAGAGTTTTTGTGTGCGTGTTTGGACATAAAAGTCCAGGTGGGAGAGGTGGCAAGGACGCCAGCAGCAGGGGAGCTCTCGATGTCGGGTGTTCGAGTCCTTTTCAGCGCGCGGGTGCTTTGATTTTTCTTTTGTTTTAATAAGGGACCAGCGAAGCATAGGTTAAAAGAATTATGCAACGCGTTTTTGTCACGAAATTCCAATTGGCCGAGTGGCTGGGGCGTGATATTGCTCCAGGTCTCGGGTTCGAAACCCCTGGGCAGCAGTTGGGCATTTTGTTTTGGCCTCTGGCATTAAATGCGTGGGGGAGCCAAGAGATGGAAGCTTAAAAAGAAAATTTCGACGCATTTATAACAGAAATGGTGCAGTAGCCGGATGGTCAGAGGCATGGACAGTCTTCCCCCCCGAGACCTGGCAGCAGCACCAAGGGATTTTAAATCTTTGTTTTGTTTTTGGCCGGCAGAATGCATGTGGCATCCTGCAAGGGGGCGCACGCATGCACAAGGCATGCTGCCGTAGGTGTGCTGAAATTATGGGCATTAGCCATTAGTGTTATTATTATATATTATCATTATTTATTTTATTTATGAGGCATGGGTTAAATTCTTTTAATTAGTATTATATATATATATTATTATTATTATTAATATTTATTGGAGGTGGGGAAATGTTTTATTATTATTTTGATTGAAGGGAGGATTGATTAAATATTAGTTGAGTATGGGTTAGTTTTCTCCCTTTAATTTATTGGTTGAAAATAGAGAGAATACTATGGGAAATAATGCTTTGAAATTTAGAAAGGGTGGAGTTGTTGGCCGGCCATGGAGTTTTGCAAGGAATTTTGTTTCCTTTTCTTTCCAAATCCATTGCTTGGCCGAATGAAGCTGGGCTAAGGGAGACATTTCGGCTGAACATACCCTTGTTGTATGCCAAATTTTTCATTTCCTTCTTCCTCCCCTTGAATTCTTTTGAACCATCAACCTTTCGAACCTTTCCCTAGACAAAGCTTGGCCGAAACTTCACCACTCTATCACCAAGGCCGAATCCTCATAAACCTCTCTTACACTTCTTTCCATTGCTTGATGCTTTAAGGGAACACCATAGGCAAGTTCATCCTCTCCTCTTGTGGCCTACTTCTCCATCGTCCATTGAAGGGCCTAGCCGAATCTATTTGTAGGTGAGCTCTCTCTCAACTTTCGGTTTTAACCCATCTCCCTTATGCATGTCGAAAGCACGAGTTAAGGCCCTTGTAAAGATAGGCCGAATAGGTATAAACCATGTTAATGGTGTATCCTCTGTAGGTAGCCGATACTCTGAGGCTTGGACGGTGTCTTTCGGGGTTCATCTCTTCGAGGTAAGGAGACATGGAGATTCGGCCAAGGTCTTATTTATGATTATGGTGCGCATACCGCTTCTAACAAATATTTTTGATAGGAAGCTCGATAAAGACAAGTGACAACTTCGAATTTTCGGTAAGCATGGAGGATGATTAGTCATTTTAGGCCAAAGGCCATTCTTGGTATTCTTGAGTGATAACCGAATTTTGTACTATGATTTTAGGAGGCAAATCGGCCAAGAAATCAGAAGTTCGAGTTTTCGATCACTTTGCTTTGTGTTGATAAAGGTTCGGCCTAGAGCCCTATTTTGGTTATGTTATGACCAATAACCTTGGACTTGTTAGTTAATCAATAAGACCCCTAAATACTAACCCGTGATGGCCGAATAATAGGAGCTATACGAGGACAAGTTCGGGACTTTTATAATATCACGTAGATCCGGGATTTCTTTTAGACCTCCGATTAATTAGGTGTGTAAGCTCTTACACACTTTATTAGTATAAATTGTTATTTAATGATAATTATAACCTCTCATGTAGTAACTTTGCCTAGTGGGCATAAGCTTGGTTTTCGGGTAAGTCCCCTGTTGCTCGATCTATGATCTATGCTGTGTATGCCATCATATGCTGTTAAATGCTATGTTATATACAAATGCATGATATATGGGATCATGATACTTGTTATGTGAGCATGATGATGGTGGGATTGATGAGAGGGAGTAATAATCGTGTCGACGGACACCAGTGTTTTGGTAACACATTGTGACTATGGTCACCAGAGGTTTGGTACCTCCAGAGGTTTGGCACCTCATAGCGTCTCGTCCCTGTGGCTTAGTACCACCGTGGGTTAGCCCCACATTTGAGATACGGGATCGACGCCAGTGATTTGGTATCACACGATGGGTTGGCCCCATCATTTGATTGTGACTTCGGTCACCAGTGGTTTGGCACCACCAGTGGTTTGGCACCATCAGTGGTTTGGCACCACCAGTGGTTTGGCACCACACGTATTGACGGATATCGTGACTATAAGTCACCAGTGGTTTGGCACCACCAGTGGTTTGGTACCACATGGGGTAGAAAAGGAGCATGGATGGCTAGGTTGGGTTGCATAATTGCATGTCATACTAATATCTTGTGTATGAGTGTTATTTCCGGGTTGGGGAGTTATACACTGAGTCTTGGTGACTCACCCCTTCCCATATCATCTTGCAGGTGAGTAGAGCGCGGATGCGGAGCCGAGGAGAGCTCGAGGCGGCCATGTTGGTTTTGTGGACTTGAAATTTTATTTTGCCCGCTTTAAGTTTATTATTCACTACAATTCGATTGGGTTGTAATATGGCGCTTATTATTATTTTGGATGTTTAGGTAGTTGTTTTACTTTATTATATAACTGATGAACTTACAAACGGTTATGCAAATCGGTTAATAGTAACGTTTTCAAAATAAGCACTCGTACGCGATTTCAAAAATGTTACCATCGGGTAACGAAATTTCTAAGCTATTGATCACTCTAATGATCAAAAATTTAAATGATCAAATGGTTTTAAAAAGGAAGAATGGATTTTCAACTCAACCGGATTTATCAAATCAACCCACTTGAGTTTTAGCAAATACCGTTTTATACCCTTAACAAATTTTAAATTTTCTACTATTAGTCCAAACCTTTCAAACTCCTTTTTACTCCGTGACATACCAAATCCGGTCATGGCTTGTGGGCCGGGTTTAGGGTGTTACATTTTGGTATCAGAGTCAGGTTCAAAACTCGGTTGTGAGGGCCTAAGGCCTAAAAATGTTTTTCTAGATAGACTTTTGAAAACCTCTATGAAAATGGTTTTGGTCGAACAACATGGCGTCGAGTCTCCGGCACCGATCCATTTCGTAAGTATCTCTAATTTATATGTGAATGATTATCTGTAAAGGGGTAGAAATGGGACGTAGATAGTATAAAAAGTATGTGAACTTTAGGACTAGTTTACCCTAACAATCACATAAGATTTATAATTGCCTAATTAAACAAACCCATGACTAAGTCACCGAGTTAGGGTGTGGTAACCCTTGTACGTATGTCTAGGATTGGATCCGGAAGAGCTTGGTATTTAAGCGGTCCTAGTGACCCACCTCCTCTTCGCGGGAATCCTACCTGGTGCGTAGCTTCGGTTCACCCTAACCGTGAGGAGTTGTTCGTGGGCTAAACCCTATTTTTAAAACCCGAAAGGGAATTAGCCGCGTTTTGATAAAAACTCTAGTTTTAAAGACTTCCCTCAAACTTGTGAGATTCATATTACAAAATTCTCTTGAATTATGAACATTTTAAAATACCCTTAGTGGTAAATTACAAAAAAGCCCCTAGTTTTAAAATCTACTAAGCTACCCCAAAATTTTAACAAAATTTTTCTTATACCCAAATCCCTAGTTTACAAAATATCAAAAATATCGTGATTTTGGAAAATTACAAAATTGCCCCTAATTTGCAAATTACCAAAATAACCTTGATTTTCGAGGTTTTTGCAACACTACCCATTTGAGAAGACAATTCCTCAAAAAGAACCCCAAGTTTTGCAAATTTTAAATTTTCCCTTGATTTGTCAAGATTTACAAACTTACTTTGTTTTATTACCAAAATACCCCTGTAGGGTAAATGACGAAAATACCCCCGGGTTAGGAATTGGACAAAAGGGTAATGGAATAAGTATCTTTGAATTACAATGGATGACTTGAAACTTGTTAGATCGAAAGAACAACTTCTTGATCTTGCCCATAAAATTCTTTGCTAATAATCAGTGGAACATTGGCTAACTCAGAAAACTTTTAAGGCAGTTGCGCTATAAGAAATGAGTTCTAGAGGTCGCGCCGCCGGACGGGGCCGCGAGAGGCCGGATGGCCATGACAGACCAGATTAGGTCGGGCCAAAGATCGGATAATGAAATACCACTTCCCACCACCACCCCACTTTTGGTGATGGACATCGAGATCGAGCGAGAGGTGGCGGTATCGCGCGAGCTATCTTTGCGTGTTTTAGAAATGATAGTCGAGACTAGTAGAGTGCGAGGAGCTCGGAAGTGCGTATGCCGCGCGAGCCGATCATCCAACGGAGCCGGCGTATTTCGGGTGTATCGGTGTCGCACCTAAATGCGGCCGAGTATTGGTTAGAATCAACGGAGAGGATCATGGACGATCTTGATTTAACAAATGAGGAGAAGCTGAAGGGAGCCGTGTCGCTTCTGAAAGATGAGTCATACCAGTGGTGGCTCACAGTTCGAGATGGTGCTATGGCGGATGATCTTACGTGGGAATACTTCAAGGCCACTTATCAGAAGAAGTATGTGGGCACCAGTTATACTGATACTCAGAGGAAAACTTTTCTGGGATTAGTACAAGGAAATAAGTCGGTATCTGAGTATGAGGCAGAATTTCTGAGGCTGAGCCGCTATGCTCGGGGAGTTGTGGCAACTGAGCACGATCGTTGTGTCCGCTTTGAAGACGGACTTAGGGATGATTTAAGGTTGTTGATTGCCCCGCAACAGGTACGTGAATTTGCTGTTCTGGTAGAGAAGGCTAAGGTAGCCGAAAAGGTCCGAGAGTCTGTGAGACAGAACTATGATAGGAACAAGCAGAAAAGAAGTGTTGGGTCATCTGGATGGGGAAATAGTGCACAAAAGAGGGCCAGGCAGAGTGGGCCGAATCAGGTTGGGAGGACCATGGCGACTAATCAGGGACCGGCTCAGTGTAATCATTGTGGGAAGTCACACTGGGGAGGTTGTTGGATAGGTGAGCGAGGTTGCTTTGAATGTGGATCATTGGATCATCGTGTCAGGGATTGTCCTCGAAAGTTGGCAAGGAATCAGTCAGAGGGGCAGAACCGTACTCCAGCAAGGAATGTGGGACCACCGCAGAGGGGTCGTGGTAATGATAGAGGGGGCAATGGTCCTAATCGAGGTCGCGAATTCGGGCCGGAGTGCGAGCAACACGGCTAAGGCGGCTGGCTTGGTCTATGCAATGAGACGCGCGGAGGGTGACGCGCCCGGACGTCATAACCGTGCGTTCCTAATTTTTGGTCTTCCTATGTAGCATTAATTGATGTGGGATCAACGCATTCATACATTGCTAGCGATTGTGGTAGAGACTATGAATTTAGACTTGAGATCGCTTCTAGGAGATGACGTGTAATTAGCCCGCTAGGACACTCGTGGTAGTAAGCAAGCTATATAGAGATATACCCCTAGAACTCCAAGGGGTAGTGTTTGTGGTCGATCGATGGAACCGCCGTTTGGGGAGTTCGATCTAATTCTTGGAATGGACCGGTGGTTAAGCATCGAGCAAGGTTGGATTGCGCCGCTAAGCGCATGGTTCTAAAACGGTGAGGATGGTGAAGCGGTCATGATAGGTAACGAAGGACTATCTATCCAATGTAGTGTATACGCCTTGAAGGCCGAAAGATGATCGAGAAAAGGGTGTGGCGCTGTTGGTTCGAATTTATGCCTTGGAGGCTAAGTAATCAGCGATTGAGAAGGTCCGAGCGTAAGGAATTCGCGATGTGTTTCGGAGAAGAACTCCCGTGTCCGCCTCGGATCGGGAAGTTGAGTTCGGTATAGACTTGTTGCCGAAGCAGCACACATGTCTATAGCACCCTACCGAATGGCACCAAAGGAGTTGGTGGAGTGAAGGCTCAAATTCGTGAGAGCTCTTAGATAGAGGTTCATCCGACCTAGTATATCTCCGTGGGGAGCACCTGTGTTGTTTGTCAAGAAGAAAGACGGGTCAATGCGGATGTGTATCGACTACCGTCAGCTAAACAAGTTGACGATCAAAAACAAGTATCTGTTAACTCGGATTGATGACCTGTTTGATCAACTGAAGGGTGCATCGGTATTCTCGAAGATAGACCTTAGGTCGGGCTATCATCAACTTAAGGTGAAGGAGGCTGATGTGCACAAGACGGCATTTCGTACCCGGTATGGGCATTACGAGTTCTTAGTGATGCCGTTTGGGTTGACCAATGCGCCGGCAGCGTTCATGGACTTGATGAATAGGGTGTTTCAGCAATACTTGGATCAATTTGTCGTGGTGTTTATAGACGACATATTGGTTTACTCAAAGACGGAGGAGGAGCATGATAAGCATTGCGTGTAGTTCTACAAGTACTGAGGGAGGAGCAGTTGTATGCCAAATTCAGTAAGTGCGAATTTTGGCTTAGGGAGGTGACCTTCTTGGGTCACGTGGTGTCATCTGAAGGAATTAGAGTGGACCCTCGCAAGGTTGAAGCGGTGTTGGACTGGAAACCCCCTAGGTCAGTGGCAGAAATTCGAAGTTTTCTGGGACTGGCCGGGTACTATCGAAGATTTGTGGAAGGATTCTCTTTAATCGCAGCGCCGTTGACTAAGTTATTAAGGAAAGGAGTCTCATTCGTTTGGTCAGAGAGACAGCAAGAGAGTTTTGATAAGCTAAGAAAGATTCTGACGGAAGCTCCAGTTTTGGTACAGCCTGAGGTAGGGAAATTGTTCACGGTTTATTGTGATGCGTCCCATAATGGCTTGGAATGTGTGTTGATGCAGGAAGGGAAGGTAGTGGCCTATGCATCCCGTCAGCTAAGACCGCATGAGGTTAACTATCCTACTCATGACTTGGAGTTAGCGGCAGTGGTTTTTGCTTTGAAAATATGGAGGCACTACTTGTATGGGGAGAAATCGATAGTCTACACGGATCACAAAAGTCTGAGGTATCTTTTAACGCAAAAGGACTTAAATTTGAGGCAGCGCCGATAGATTGAACTATTAAAGGACTACGACTGTTCAATTGAGTACCATCTAGGCAAGGCTAACGTGGTGGCTGATGCGTTGAGCCGAAAGGTCGTGACAGACTTAAGGGCGATGTTTGCTCGTCTCGATCTGAGCGGCGATGGAAGTCTTTTGGCAGAGCTGCAAGTTAAACCAACTTGGATCGAGGAGATCAAGGAAAAGCAATTAGGGGATGACAGTTTAAACGCGCGGAGGTTGCAAATTCAAGATGGCGGTTTGGAAGGGTATAGTTTGGCTAGTGATGGTGTGATGTGTTTTCAAGGACGGCTTTGTATGCCGAATGATGTGGGGTTGAGGCAAAGAATTCTTTAGGATGCACATAGTAGCCCTTACGCTATGCATCCTGGAGGTAACAAGATGTATGGAGATTTACTGAGCGATTACGTGGCGGGGTTAAAGCGTGAGGTAATGGCGAATTCGTGGGAAGGTGTCTCACGTGTCAGCAAGTAAAGGCTGAACATCAGTTGCCATCTGGGTTACTTCAACCGGTGAAGATTCCTCAGTGGAAATGGGAGAGGATCACTATAGACTTCGTCAGTGGGCTACCTCTCACGCCCAGCAAGAAGGATGCAGTTTGGGTGATTGTGGACCGTCTGACCAAGTCGGCTCACTTCATACCGGTAAGGGTGGATTACTCGCTTCCGAAGTTAGCTAAGTTGTATGTGGCAGAAATAGTGAGGTTGCATGGTGTGCCAGTGTCGATCATCTCCGACAGGGATCCTAGATTTACGTCGAGGTTTTGGAGAGCACTACATCAGGCTTTGGGTACACGGTTGGATTTCAGTACAGCATTCCATCCACAGTCTGACGGGCAGTCGGAAAGAGTTATTCAGATTTTGGAGGACATGTTAAGAGGCTGCATTTTGGACTTTAGAGGTAGTTGGGAAGAGTTTTTGCCATTAGCTGAGTTCGCATACAACAACAGTTATCAGGCGAGCATTAAGATGGCACCATATGAAGCGTTATATGGTAGGAGGTCTCGCACACCTACTTGTTGGACGGAGTTGGGTGAGCGACGGATGTTGGGACCGGAATTGGTTGCTGAAACTGAGGATAAGGTGAAGAAGATCCAAGCTCGGTTGAAAGAAGCCTCGGATAGGCAAAAGTCATATGCCGATCTCAAGCGAAGGGACATAGAGTTTGCCGTGGGAGACGAAGTTTTTCTGAAGGTCTCGCCATGGAAGAAAGTGTTAAGATTTGGGAAGAAGGGCAAGTTAAGTCCAAGGTTCGTTGGACCGTTTAAGGTGTTGAGACGAGTGGGACCAGTAGCTTATAAGCTCGAGTTACCTGCAGAACTGAGTCAGATTCATGATGTGTTCCATGTCTCCATGCTTAGACGCTACCGTTCTGATCCATCACACGTCTTGGCAGTTGAGGAAGTTGAGGTGAGTCCAGTTTGACGATGGAAGAGGAACTGTGCGCGATCCTAGATCGGGATGTGAAAGTTTTGCGTAGGAAGTCAGTTCCTTTAGTGAAGGTCCTATGGCGGAATCATGGCGTGGAGGAAGCTACGTGGGAGCCCGAGGATGTGATGCGGCAGCAATACCCCCAACTCTTCTGATCTAGGTAATTTCGAGGACGAAATTATTTTAAGGGGGGTAGAACTGTAACATCCTGCAGCTAGGGTTGTTTGTATTTTATTTTACTGATTTCCCGAGGAAACATTATTTTTATTTTGGTACGAACCTTGACATAGGAAAATAATTTGGTTGAGTGGCTGAAGGCTTGGGGTTATTCCTTCGGGACTCGTGTTCGAGTCCCAACAGTAGCGCATGTGTGCGTTTTTTTATTTTTTTATTTATTTTGTTTTGCGTGGAAACATGGGGCTAGGGGAGGAAGGGTTAAAAGAAAATTCAGACGCGACCTTGACATGAAAGTCAAGCTGGTTCAGTGGCATATTAGCTTGGGGGAGTGGTTGGAGGGAGGAGGTTCGAGCAATAGGAGCTGCTTTTGGGGGTTTATATTTTTGCGTTTAATGGGGGCAAGGCAAAGAGGCCTTAAAGGGTTTTTGTGTGCGTGTTTGGACATAAAAGTCCAGGTGGGAGAGGTGGCAAGGACGCCAGCAGCAGGGGAGCTCTCGAGGTCGGGTGTTCGAGTCCTGTTCAGCGCGCGGGTGCTTTGATTTTTCTTTTGTTTTAATAAGGGACCAGTGAAGCATAGGTTAAAAGAATTATGCAGCGCGTTTTGTCACGAAATTCCAATTGGCCGAGTGGTCAGCGTGATATTGCTCCAGTCTCGGGTTCAAACTCCCAGGCGTGATTAGGCATTTTGTTTTGGCCTCTGGCATTAAATGCATGGGGGAACCAAGAGATGGAAGCTTAAAAAGAAAATTTCGACGCATTTATAACAGAAATGGCGCGATGAGCCGGATGGTCGAGGCATGGGCATGTCTTCCCCTGTCTCTCGGTTCGAGACTGCAAAAGCAGCACCAAGGGATTTTAAATCTTTGTTTTGTTTTTGGCCGGCAGAATGCATGTGGCATCCTGCAAGGGGGCGCACGCATGCACAAGGCATGCTGCCGTAGGTGTGCTGAAATTATGGGCATTAGCCATTAGTGTTATTATTATATATTATCATTATTTATTTTATTTATGAGGCATGGGTTAAATTCTTTTAATTAGTATTATATATATTATTATTATTAATAATATTTATTGGAGGTGGGGAAATGTTTTATTATTATTTTGATTGAAGGGAGGATTGATTAAATATTAGTTGAGTATGGGTTAGTTTTCTCCCTTTAATTTATTGGTTGAAAATAGAGAGAATATTATGGGAAATAATGCTTTGAAATTTAGAAAGGGTGGAGTTGTTGGCCGGCCATGGAGTTTTGCAAGGAATTTTGTTTCCTTTTCTTTCCAAATCCATTGCTTGGCCGAATGAAGCTGGGCTAAGGGAGACATTTCGGCTGAACATACCCTTGTTGTATGCCAAATTTTTCATTTCCTTCTTCCTCCCCTTGAATTCTTTTGAACCATCAACCTTTCGAACCTTTCCCTAGACAAAGCTTGGCCGAAACTTCACCACTCTATCACCAAGGCCGAATCCTCATAAACCTCTCCTACACTTCTTTCCATTGCTTGATGCTTTAAGGGAACACCATAGGCGAGTTCATCCTCTCCTCTTGTGGCCTACTTCTCCATCGTCCATTGAAGGGCCTAGCCGAATCTATTTGTAGGTGAGCTCTCTCTCAACTTTCGGTTTTAACCCATCTCCCTTATGCATGTCGAAAGCACGAGTTAAGGCCCTTGTAAAGATAGGCCGAATAGGTATAAACCATGTTAATGGTGTATCCTCTGTAGGTAGCCGATACTCTGAGGCTTGGACGGTGTCTTTCGGGGTTCATCTCTTCGAGGTTAGGAGACATGGAGATTCGGCCAAGGTCTTATTTATGATTATGGTGCGCATGCCGCTTCTAACAAATATTTTTGATAGGAAGCTCGATAAAGACAAGTGACAACTTCGAATCGGTAAGCATGGAGGATGATTAGTCATTTTCGGCCAAAGGCCATTCTTGGTATTCTTGAGTGATAACCGAATTTTGTACTATGATTTTAGGAGGCAAATCGGCCAAGAAATCAGAAGTTCGAGTTTTCGATCACTTTGCTTTGTGTTGATAAAGGTTCGGCCTAGAGCCCTATTTTGGTTATGTTATGACCAATAACCTTGGACTTGTTAGTTAATCAATAAGACCCCTAAATACTAACCCGTGATGGCCGAATAATAGGAGCTATACGAGGACAAGTTCGGGACTTTTATAATATCACGTAGATCCGGATTTCTTTTAGACTCTCCGATTAATTAGGTGTGTAGCTCTTACACACTTTATTAGTATAAATTGTTATTTAATGATAATTATAACCTCTCATGTAGTAACTTTGCCTAGTGGGCATAAGCTTGGTTTTCGTGTAAGTCCTCATGCTGCTCGATCTATGATCTATCTTTGTATGCCATCATATCTTTGTTAAATGCTATGTTATATACAAATGCATGATATATGGGATCATGATACTTGTTATGTGAGCATGATGATGGTGGGATTGATGAGAGGGAGTAATAATCGTGTCGACGGACACCAGTGTTTTGGTAACACATTGTGACTACGGTCGCCAGAGGTTTGGTACCTCCGGGTTTGGCACCTCATGGCGCCTCGTCCCCGTGTGGCTTAGTACCACCGTGGGTTAGCCCCACATTTGAGATACTGGGATCGACGCCGGTGATTTGGTATCACACGATGGGTTGGCCCCATCATTTGATTGTGACTTCGGTCACCAGTGGTTTGGCACCACCAGTGGTTTGGCACCACACGTATTGACGGATATCGTGACTATAAGTCACCAGTGGTTTGGCACCACCAGTGGTTTGGTACCACATGGGGTAGAAAAGGAGCATGGATGGCTAGGTTGGGTTGCATAATTGCATGTCATACTAATATCTTGTGTATGAGTGTTATTTCCGGGTTGGGGAGTTATACACTGAGTCTTGGTGACTCACCCCTTCCCATATCATCTTGCAGTTGAGTAGAGCGCGGATGCGGAGCCGAGGAGAGCTCGAGGCGGCCATGTTGGTTTTGTGGACTTGAAATTTTATTTTGCCCGCTTTAAGTTTATTATTCACTACAATTCGATTGGGTTGTAATATGGCCGCTTATTATTATTTTGGATGTTTAGGTAGTTGTTTTACTTTATTATATAACTGATGAACTTACAAACGGTTATGCAAATCGGTTAATAGTAACGTTTTCAAAATAAGCACTCGTACGCGATTTCAAAAATGTTACCATCGGGTAACGAAATTTCTAAGCTATTGATCACTCTAATGATCAAAAATTTAAATGATCAAATGGTTTTAAAAAGGAAGAATGGATTTTCAACTCAACCGGATTTATCAAATCAACCCACTTGAGTTTTAGCAAATACCGTTTTATACCCTTAACAAATTTTAAATTTTCTACTATTAGTCCAAACCTTTCAAACTCCTTTTTACTCCGTGACATACCAAATCCGGTCATGGCTTGTGGGCCGGGTTTGGGGTGTTACAAGTTCAATGATTGCTCGAAAACATTAATTAATTAATCAATTTAGTACTAATTTTGGGCGTGACGAGGGTGCTAACCCTTCCTCACACGTAACCGACTCCAAAATCCGATTTCTTAAAACTTCGTAGACCAAAAATCGTCGTTTTAGTAAATTTAAATTTTATTAAAATGATTGAATAAAGAGGTGACCCGATCACACCTCATCAAAAAGGATTGGTGGTGACTCTCGTTTTTATTTTCGTTTTCAAAACCCTAGTCGATTTCCGTTTTACAAACAAAAAATGGTTTCGACAATAATAATTTATTTCCTTTATTATATTCTTTAATTTATTATTATTATTATTATTATTATTATTATTATTATTATTATTATTTATCTATTGTACTTTATTACAAATTGCACCCCTCTTATTTGTTTTTAATTTGATATTTCATTTTCGATATTTTAAATTATTTTTCTCAAATTGTGTACGTATACATTTCTTTGTCCTCATAATATTCGAAAATTTGGTATTTTCTTCTGTGTGCTTTGTTTTGTCACTAACATTATTATTAATATCAATGTTATTGTTTATTTTATTTTTCTTTGATCGTTCATAGTGGCATTAAAATAATGTACATTATGTGATTATCGTATATTGTATTCATTAGTATATTCATTATTGTCATTTCATTAAACACGACATTTCATTCATATATCATCGTTTTGTACCGTCCATCATATCAACGTAATATTTTATATCATTAATTTTTATCCGAACACGTTAACAAAATTTTCAAAAAAGAGGCACTGTTCCGTATTTGAAAAATTCGATGAAATTGTGCTCTAACTTACGGGGTATTGATTTTTTTTTCTCGTTGAATTCAAATAATTGAATATCCTTTCAAAAATTAAAACACATAAGATTTCAAATAAAAATCAAAGGCCAAATTATTCTCAAAGATTCGAAATGTCATGTCCTAACTTACGGGATGTGACGTTTTGTTGCCTCGAGATAAGAAAGTCTTCAATATATTTTCGACTTATTTAAGCTTTCCAAAATAAAATATACATTAATGCAAAAAATGGATCGTATTTTAAATTCTCTTCGAGTTTTCGATTTTCGACACTGAGACACTAATTAATCAACTAGGTACCAATTTTGGGCGTATCGAGGGTGCTAATCCTTTCTCGTGTGTAACCGACTCTCGAACCCGTTTTCTGGATTTTGTAAATCAAAAATTGTAGTTTTAGTATATTTAAATTTTTATTAAAATGATTGAATTACGAGTTGACTCGATCACAACTCATAAAAAAAGGATTGGTGGCGACTCCCATGCCCATTTTCATTTTCGTTTTCAAAATATAAAGTCGACCCGTTTTATAAAAAAAATGGTTTTGACACTCGTGACAAGATGATTAATCACTGTTGTGATGCTCATGATGGATATCTTAATTTCTTTAAATAATATTAACAAAATGTGAAAAAAAATTTTAAATAATTAGTTTTCAAAACATAAAGCCTACATTCTATTACTTTTCTTATTAATCTGAATAATGATATGAAGTATGGTTAATATTGGATTAATAAATATGGTTTTGAATGTTTTATAAAACGTATAAAGTAGTTATTTGGAAATTTTGAAATGAATTTTTGGACTATTTCGAAGTTTAAATATCTTAAATAATTAAATTGTAATTTTAAATAATTATAACTTTTTAATTATTTTTTAAGTTCTTTTTATTATGTATGCTCTTATTGTGGTAAGCTTTGCCAAGAAGAAATTCTCAAGTGTGAAAAGCCTGCATGCAATTATATCAACCACTGCAAATGCAGCCACGCTTACTAAGCCTAAAGCTTTGTGGTAAGTACTCTAAATGAGTAAAAAATAATTTTTCAATCATCAATGCAGTTGATTGCTATTATTTCATGATTTTGTTTTCATTATTAACATCAGTTGTAATTGTCTTCATGATTGTAGATGTGATTTGTTCAAATGAAAAGCACTAAAAGATTTATTTGATCAAAGGAGTTCACAAAGAATTTGACATTTCATTCCTACTTCTTTGATGAAAGGACGCTCAAATTGTAGGTGTGATTTAGTTTCAGTGTTACTTTGTTCATGATTGATTTGGGTTTGTATGATTTGATTCAATATTACTTTGGGATTCATCTATGATTTGTTTGGATTAAATGGATTAAATCATTTTTATTTATATTTTGTAATTGTCAAATGAATTCAATCTTTCAAAATTGCCATATAAAATAATTTTTTTATAAAATCTCAAATAAAAGTTATTCTAATAAATTAGAATAATTTATATTCAAGTAGTATTCGATTTAATTATCATTTACTCTTTGAACATTTATTGGACAATTTTAAAAAATGGTTTTTTATATGAATAATCAAAAGTTTAATCTTAATTTGATTATTTAATTTTAAAAAAAATTATTTTTAAAAATTATATATAAAAATAGAAATAGAGAACGATAGAAAATCAGTAAGTGCACCCATTTCTAAATTATATATGAAAAATTTAACAACAATGATTATTTCACCTAATTATATTAATTAGAATAACTAAATTGAGAAAAAAAATTAGAGTGACCAAGTCCTACTCATATTGGACCTAGCACCCAGGTGGTTTGGCTAATAGTGGGCCAAGAAATCTTGAATTGCGATGTGGGTGGGGGTTTCCGAGGAATACAAATAATCTATTGCTTTTTTCAGATTTGGTTAGCATTTGGAATAACTAGTGAATTACAACTCTATTGTACCACAATCGGTGCATTGGTCTTTTCGGCCTTAATGCTTTGTGCCGGTTGGTTCCATTATCACAAAGTGGACCCAAAAATTGGCTTGGTTCCAAGATGTAGAATTTGTGTTGAATCACCATTTGGCGGGGCTACTGGGGCTTCGGTCCTTTTCTTGGGCAGGGCATCAAGTACATGTATCTTTATCGATAAATCAATTCTTAAAAGCTAGAGTAGACCCTAAAGAGATCCCATTTCCCCATGAATTTATATTAAAAATAATAAAATAATAAATCATATGAAGCGAAATATGATCTTTTATATTAAAAATAATAAATAATACAAATATACACAAATTAAAAATATTATAAATTTATAAAAAATGTATAAAAGTACAAAAAAATAAAATATATTATAAGTGAAATAAAATATAAAATTAAAAAAAATATTAAAAATTGCAAAAAAAAAAAGAAACTATCACTCGTAGGCATAAAATCTATTTAAATTTTGTAGTATTCCCTTTTAATTACCAAAACTAAAATTATTAAAATCGAACTAACCGATTGAACCGATCAAATTCGGTTAATCGGTTTGTGGCTGAACTTAGTTCGATCGGAGATTGGTTAATGATTTTTTAGAATTTCAGTTATTGGTTAATTCAGTTCGAAGACGGGTAATTAATTGAATTAATTGAACTTAATAATTAATATTATGTATTAATTATGTGTTAATTTCAAGACTTATTTAGTGTTTCAAGACAAAGTTTCAAGTAATTCAGTTAATTTTCAAGATAAAAACATAGATTTCGGTTAATTTTAGTGTATTTTTAGATATGTTTTATAGTTGTTTAAACCAAAAGATAAAAATATATAAATTTTAATTAATTGACTAAATTAATCAAAATATTTTGATTCGGTTAACGGATAACGGATAAAGAATTATACAGTTCGATTAATTCAGTTCTATTAATAATTAAATTGATGGTTTGAACACCTGTAACATCTAACAATATTAATAAACAAATAGTAATATTTTGGATTCAAATAGTAATATTTAGATTTAATTCATTAATAAACAAATTATGAAATTTCATATTTGAATTTTATTACAAAAATTGCATATACGTGATCTATTATCATCTTTATCCAATATATATAATCGTCTTTATTAAAATCATATCGCAGTCATAATATCTCTTCATTTTTCATTTCTTACTCTTTATATCACTCGTACCCATAAAATCATATGTAAATTGAACGAGACACATCCCTTGCTGCAACAGATCACCCATCCTTTTCATCAGCAACATCCCTTGGTGGTAGTGGCAGAGCAAAGCAATGAAGCTCTCAAAGCTTACTGCGATGGATGTGGGGAACTGCTTTCAGCTCCATGCTTCTCTTGTATTCATTGCAATTATCCCATTCACAATCAATGTGCAGAGGCACCCCTTGAAATTCCTAATCACCCTCTCCATCCCGGACACTTATTCAAAGGTCTTTTTCTTCGACAAAGGCGTCACTGTTTCATACAATCCCATGAAATGCATGTACTTATACTAACGCTTACTTAAGCTTTTATCTTGAAATGAAAAGAGTAAGAATAGGAAATTGTTTATAAAACGTTTCTTACGGCTGATAATTCATATATTCATGTTGTTTTCGTGTTGGAGTGATAACAATATACTTTCAACATGTATGATATTCAATTCCTTAAATTTGGAAATTCATGTATTTGTGTAGTTTTCATGTTTAAGGTATTATATACTTCTAAAATTTTTATGGACATGTGCAAGAATAGCAAATAAATGAGGTTTTATTTTGGCTTCCAGAAGGCTGAGGTGGACAGCACATGCTTCTAGAAAAGGAGGTGTTTTATTTTCATAAATATGTGATTAATAAGGTGATAAATAGAAGCTTTTTATTTGGATTATTTTGAAGAGATAATAAAGGATTTTTATTTGGATTATTTTGAATAGATAATAAAGGATTTTTATTTGGATTATTTTGAAGAGATAATAAAGGATTTTTAATTGGATTGTTTTCAAGGGATAATAAAGGATTTAAATTGGATTAAACCCTTTTATTTATCATATTAAAAAGATAAAGTTATCAGATAGAGGAGTGGTGGCCAAGTAAGGGACTCCTTAGCTGATAATTTTGCCTATAAAAGGAAGGAAGGAGGGCTACTCATCAGTTTGTTTCTTTCTCTGCTCTGCCGAAAATTTCCTGGCAAACTCTCTCTGCCGAATTTTCTTCTCCTCTTTTCTTCTTCTTTTCTCTTCTACTGTCAAGCCGAAACCTCTTTGATTCCTGTTTAAGTCTCTATAGCCGAATCTCTGTGGCTTCAATCAAGGGTGCCGTCGACTGTGGTGATAAGGTAAGAATAATGGATTCTTGTTGTTTATTCTCTTTCAACCAAGATTTGGGAACTGATTCTTTTGGTTGTCTTTTGGCGAATATTAAAGGAGGAATTCGGGATTTCGATCTAAGGATTTAAGGTAAGAAAAGCATGGTTTAGGCGAGGCCAATTGATTTAAGATTATTAAGTGATATGGAAATCGGATCTAACATATGTGTGTAGGGATTTCAACATCTCCATAGCCAAGGGTTACTTTTCGGGATTTGAAATCACAATGTATGTGTTTAAGATATTGTAACAGCCCAATTTTAATAGTGTCGGAACAGTGATTCGAGATCACTAAATCTGACGAAAAGTTAGAAAATTTTGTTAATCGATAATTATAAGTTAAGTGTGATTTTAGAAATATTTTAAAATTAGTGAATTTTGTGAACTGAAAGAATTAAATAGAAAAAATTGGGCCAAAAACGAGGTATTGAGACCTCGAATTTATAAAGTGAGCCATAAATATTTCTAAAAATATTTATGGAGTGTCATTAAGTTATTATTAAACTTTCGTTAGAAAATTTTAACGTTTGGGTAGGAAATTAAATGAAAAGGACTAAATTAAAATGAAAGTAAAAGTTCAATTATAGATTAAAAGAAATTATGAAGGATCAAAATGGTAATTATACCATTTTGTATAGTGAGGCGGTATAACATAGAAAAATCTGAGATTTTTAAGGATTATTATTATATTATTATATTATTATATTATTATATTATATATATAAACAAACAAAAGGAAAGAAAAAAAGGGGGGAAAGAGAACAGAATAGGCAAAAGAAACAGAGAGCATACGAAACAGGGGAGAAGGAAAGAAAAGAAAAAGGAAAAATTAGGGATTTAAAGCTTGAAGTTTAAATTGGTAAGTCAATCAAGTCCTATTCTCTTAATTTTGATGTTTTAGAAGCTTTAAAGCAAGATTTTGATGAAACTAAGTTGATATTTTGAGAGTTTTTAGGTTTTCAAGTGTAGTTGATGTTGAAGAAAAAGATGAATCAGGGATTAAATTGAATGAAATTTAAGTTAGAATTAGTAAGAGGATTAAATTGTAAAGTATGCTATAAGCTGTGTTAGAGGGATTAATTTGGAAGAAATTAGAAATTAAAGTTTTAATATGAATATTAGATAGTTAAGTTGAATATGGAAGGAATTTAAGAAGAAGCAAAGTATGAATTAAGTTAAGAAAATAAGTAAACTTAATCAGGATTAAATTGTAAAATGAGTTATAAGAAAACAGTTTTGGAACAGCAGCAGTAAGATAACTTTGAAAAATCACCAAAAATGGTAGAAATGGAATTAGAAGTTGAGTGAGATATGAAATTAAAGCTTATTGAGTCTATTTTCATATGAAAGAAACAGAGAAAGAAAATAAATTCTGTATGTTTAGATATTTATATTTTGGTAAGACTGGTTCAGAGTGAATTCGAGATCCCCTGTTCTGACTTGGAAAAATCATCAAAAATTGTATAAAAATAATTTGGGAACATAGTTTATATGGTTAGATTCCTTAATGAGTCTAGTTTTAGAATAAATAAACCATAACATCATATGAATTCTATTTAAAAAGATAATTAATTTTTAGTGAAGAAGGGTCGGAACTGCCAGACAGCAGAATAGGGGTGAATTTAAAGAATAAACTGTACTAATTGGCTAAATCAAAAATTCTAAAAATTTTATTGCAAGAAGATATGTGAATCTAGTTTCAGGAAAAATTAACGGTTCTTCATTTGGAGTTCTGTAGCTCTGGAAATAAATAATTTAGTGACTATAACTCAAATGGACAGTTTTGAATATACTTATGAATAATTAATGAAATTATTGATAATGTTACTTATAGCATGTTATATACATTAAGGATGTGGAATGGAGAGGAGGAGGAGGAAAATATGTATGAATATTCAGCTAGCATGGCTAATTTGTAATGTTTTAGGCTCAGGGACTAAATTGAATAAAAGTAAAACTTTATGATTAGTTTTGTAAAAATGTTGGAAATGACCAATCTACATGGAATGGTTTATTTTATTATTGAAAATTGTAAAATTGAATGAAATTATTAATTTAGATTAAGATCGGTTGAAAATCGATGAAAATATAAAATTACCAAAATGCCCTTAAATCTTGGTATTTCTGCAAATTGAGCCAGGTAAGTTCGTATAACTTTAATTATGTGATATAAAGAAATATAAGTTGATAGTATGTGAAATATTGATATGATGAATTAACTAATTTATGTTTATGAATAAACGACAAGAGAATAATATTTATCATGACATGTAAATATGTGATTATCTTTAATATGTAAATAAAAGGTAATTAAATATGTTGAGACGAGAAATAAATTCAAGTAAGACATGAAATGAGAAAAATAAATATGTTTAAGGGATAATATGTTTGATTTTGATGGGTTTCAAATATAAATGCTAGATGAAATAAAATGTCTGATAAATAAATTTGTAATTCCGGTAATGCCTCGTACCCTATTCCGACATCGAATACGGGTAAGGGGTGTTACAGATATTCGACCAAGGCTATTTTAAATATTTAGATTTATTATCAGAAGCCGAAAACTAACCTGTGGAGTAATATAGTGTTTAGCCGAATTCACAAGGGAGGAATACAAAGATCCGGCCCTTGATTCTTAAAATCAATTCAGTTACAAGGTAAGTAATACAAATCCTAGTTGTATTTGGAAAAATGGCCGAATGGTCTTTTAAATAGTAAGTGATTAACTTATGTAGGATTTGAGATCTAAATCTGTAATCGGTTCTCTTCGGGATTTTCGAGGACTTCATTAAGCGAATCAGGTATGTACTCCACACTACTTTGTAATATGAATTATGGTTGCATGTATTAAAATATATGTTAATAAAAATATGAGCATGGCTAAGGTACCATGTTAAGGTACTAAGTACTCAGGTACGTTTCCTACTTCTACTAGGAATATGAAATATGTTATTCATAACATGAGAATATGATAAGAATGTGAACTATGGTATATTATGCATATTAATGTTTATGGGGCATATGGTTGTATATTGAAAGGGGAAGTGAAAAGTGGTGATTTAAGACCATAGTAATCTGAAAAGTGGTGACTTACGACCACAGTAATCTGAAAAGTGGTGATCTAAGACCACGATGTCTGAAAAGTGGTTTCCTAAAACCACGGATCACGAGAGCCTTAAGCCCGCAAATTGGTGTGTAGCGGAAGGAGGGTCGACTTAGTAGTCCCCACGGTGTGTTTGGCAGGTATGGGGGTGTGTAGCGGATGGACAATTAGGTTTGGGTTTGGGAATGCATCATAACTTGTATTTTATGTTTTGAATGTGTAACTATTGTACGCCTGATTCTATTATGATTTAGTGTTGTGTACACATTGAGTCTGTTTGACTCACCCCGTTGGGGAATATTTTTCAGGTGATGAGTAATAATGGACCAGGTCGGCAGGAGCTAAAGGTGGCCATGAAGTTTATTTAATTTTGGGCTTTTATATTTTTTTAGTACTTTGAATTTAAAGTTTGGAAATTATTTGATGTAATAGGGCCATAGAGCCATAGTTGAATTTCTTTATTTTTACTTTTATTTATCATGATCATGAATTATTATCAATTAAAGATTATGTAAATTTATTTTTAAAAATAAACCCTAAACTGTTTTGTCATCGTAATTAAATGATTTCTAAGTAAATAAGTGGGTTTCGATCTAAGCCCAACCCAAAACAATATTTTTCAAAAAATTACACAAATTTTCTCTAAGTAACAAAGAACTTTGAAACCGTTTCTTAAGGAACATACCAGGTCCGGTTCAGGCTCGTGGGCCGGGTGTGGGGTGTTTCAATATATGTAATTTTATGATTAATTTTATATTATATATTATATATTTACTATTCACTATTTTTTCTATATATTAGTTATTAGATTACATTTTTTTAAAAAAAATTTTATACATGGTATAGTATTATTATATCATATTTTTACATAATATATTTATATTGAAAAAATAATTAGTTTTTCAAAACATAAAGCTACATTCTACTGCTTTTCTTATTAATCTGAATAATGATATGAAGTATGGTTAATATTGGATTAATAAATATGGTTTTGAATGTTTTATAAAACTTCTAAAGTAGTTACTTGGAAATTTAAAATGAGTTTTTGAACTATTTCGAAACTTAAATATCTTTTCAAGTAGTATTTGATTTAATTATCATTTACTCTTTCAACATTTATTGGACAATTTTAAAAAAAAAAAGATTTTTTTATATGAATAATCAAAACTTTAATCTTAATTTAATTATTTAATTCTTTAAAAAGTTATCTTAAAAAATTATATATAATAATAGAATTAGAGAATGATAGAAAATCAATGAATGCACCCATTTCTAAATTATATACGAAAAATTTAACCGCAATGATTATTTCACCTAATTATATTAATTAGAATAACTAAATTAAGAAAAAAATTAGAGTAACAAAAATGGGACAAATTTTATTTTAGAGTGACTATTTTATGTTGTTTAGGATTTTAATTCACTATCCGCGACCTTTAAAATTGTTTTATGAAAATAACTGAATAATAGAAAAGAAGGGGAAGGGAAGCTTTTGTGGTGTGAACAAAAAGGCCATACAGTAATGGTTTTAACAAAAACCTTTTGAATAATTAAGTGACTTAAATGAAAACTTTAGAACAATTCAATGATCAATTTATAATTTCAGTAATGTTAATTAATTTGATTTAGGGCATATATTAATGAAGGTTTTGGAAGCCGCAAATTACCCTTTACGCTACATGCTTTTCTACTAGATTTGTTTGCTTTTGAATATAACATGAAATAAAAACATGAAAATGATACAAATAGAAACATATTCATTCGATATAAAAAATATGTATACCTAAATTAAATTGTCAAATACATGTCTCAGCTATAAACTCAAAGAAGAAGGGGTTTCGATACGTACCCACTTGATACGGATTTGATGCAGAAGCAACAATGATGAATTCCTGTCCCTAAAACGATATTACAACAATAGATCAAACGGCTTAATCAAAACCGTCATTAAGATTAGCATCCAGACCTGAGATGATGTCGAAGAACTTTGACATGAAATTTCAAAACGAAAACAAACACCTACCCTAGCACAAAATCAACAGTACAAAACTTAGAACGTTGGAAGAACGTTACTCTTGAGAACTTTGTCTGATAAAGACTTACACAAATCAGAATCCATTCCAAACAAGTTTCATTGTTAGTGAAATCAAGTTTTAGGCTAACTTTCTTTCCTTCTCCATCCAATGGTTCACAAGTTAACATGAGAAGTAAAAGATGAAGTCAACTACCAAATATATATATATATATATGAATGCTACACTTAAGCTTAATAAATGGATTTATTTAGAAAAGAGAAATATATTAATAAATGGATTTATTTATTATAGCTGCTAATGATGATTCATGAGGAAAAAGAAATCCCATATATTCTCAGACTCCAAACCATATAGCTGCTAGCATGAGATATTAAACTCTATATCCTTCCTTTTTCAGCCATAATTTAAATACAATCATTCTTTTTTTCATGACCATATTGATTTTGAGCTAAAAGACTGAATATAACAAATAATTTGATTGTATGATTCTTTCCTTATTTGAACCACCACCTCTTATATACTATCATATGCAGCAAAGAGGAGAAGAAAAAGAAAAGAAAATGGAAAAGGGAGAGATCCTTGAAATAAGTTATATGGCTGGCATTTTAATTAGGATGCTGGAAGTCATTTATCAAAGAAACAATAAGATAACCAAATTTTATGCTTTATGCTCTCAACTCTCAAACCAACTGTAGGAAAATAATATCTGACACCTCAACACAACTATCTAACCCTTGATGGTGTTCTTGCTGGTGCTTCAAGAGCCGGCCTAGAGGAACTAGCTGGTGCAGCCTGCAAGATTCAAATATCAGAAACAATTCATTTATAACCATAGTGAAATCTTGACACCAAAGACAGAAAGAGAGATAAAGAACATATAGTTCATTGCAGTCCATGATTATCCAGTAGATGAGAGATTTGACCATTACTCTTGGAGGCTTGTCTTTAGAAGAAATCTTCGATTGGGAAGAGATGCTTAATGATCTTAGATACACCATCTCTATTCACGAGCTGGTCTCTTTGTAAGCCGATAACATCATTTGGCAGCTTGATGACTAAAGCAATTTTGTAAGGAATCATCTTGGTGGTCAAATCTAAGTTGTTGCATAGACATTCTTACTATTGCGGCAGGGATGTTAGTTGGGTAAAATATAACCTGGACTCATTTTGCAGTGGCTACCTTGCAAGACTCATCTGAAGCAGCTTCTCCGCTTGATCTGGGAACAAAGTTATAAACAGATATGCGCCTGCGCCATTTCATGAGGTTAGATTAAAAGATAAAAAGGACTTCAACGGAAGTTTTTTATGGCTATTGAATCACTTACAAATGTGTGCAGTTCCAAGCACGGATGAATTCATGCCTTGAATTGTGACCAACCCAGCTTTGCCGGAATCTTGCAACTTTGTTGTACCTACAGAATCAAATGTACCTGCAAAAACAAGAACTATTTCATGCTTTGCTCCTTGCATGCATCACAACCACGGTCATTACAACTGCAAGCAGTTGATGTTTAACCTGGTTTTACAGTTTGAAGCCCTGATGTTATACATGCTATATCCTGAAAACCAGCTTGCTCCAATTTATTGGCAGCAGAAGTCGATCTTTTTATTAAGCATGTGGGACACCCATGTCCGATGCATACTCAACAGAGTAAAACAGACTGAACCCATAAAACCACTCTAAGTTGCAATATTAAGTGAGCATAATCCATGAAGCTAATTGTACAAATGCAAAGTAAACAGAGAAGGAACCCGACCTCCAAAATTGCACAAGAAAAAATATCTTCGAGAACACTTGCTATCAGAGGATTAATCATTGTTATGTCACTCACAGTGAATATCTTAATTTCTTTAATTTTTTAATAAATTTTAAAATAATTAGTTTTTCAAAACTAATTTGAAGTATGGTTAATATTGGATTAATAAATATGGCTTTGGATGTTTTATAAAACTTGTACTTGGAAATTTTGAAATGAATTTTTGGACTATTTCAAAATTTAAATATTTTAAATAATTATATGTTTATTTTTATTTTACTATTTTTCAAGTTCATGCATGGTTAGGATTAAATGACAAGATTGAATCAAATTTTTAATATATATTATTTAATCAAACCAAATGAGTTGGTTGAATTAACCAAATTAAGAGTTGGTGGTTTGACGGGTTGGATTATTGATCTAATTTTGCACACTTGAATTAAAATTTTTAATAATAAACTTATACTTTCTATTTAGATTTATTGATAAAAATATATTTTGAATTTTTTAATATTCAAATGGATTAAATCTCTCAAAATTTTCATATAAGAATATTTTTTTTATAAAATGCTCAAATAAAAGTTATTAAATTTTAAATTTTTATATTTTTTAAGTATTATTTTATTTAATTATCATTTACTCTTTCAATATTTATTGGACAATCAAAAGTTTAATCTTAATTTGACTATTTAATTTTTAAATATTTTATTATTAACTGCCAACAATTTTTTTAAGAATAATAGAACAAATGCGAAAATTATATATGATAATAGACATAGAAAATGAGTGAATGGTCATTTCTACGCTATATATATTATCCAGGCTGCTCTTCTCAATGTTTTTGGCAAAAGTCGCTCGTCCACAGAGGTTGATGATGATGATGGACGAGGAAATATAATTTCAATTTTAACTGTAGCAGAGTTTTGAAAATTAAAAAAAAAATGTCATGTCAACAAATCATTGAAAGAAAATGGAAAATTTAGCGGCAATGATTATTTCACACAATTATTTTAATTAGAGTAATTAAAATGAGAAAAAAAATTTAAACAATAAAGTATTTAATTCATAGCATAATAGCATATTACGCATTATGCGCTAATCATTCAATAAATTAATGAATGTACAATTATATTCATGGGCAGACGTATGTACGGGTAGTGGTGCTAGAGGTCACTTGTGTAGCTGTGGAGGTGGTGAGCGACATTGAGCGCTAGGGGTTTTCTTTTTTAAGAAATAAGAATTGATAGGGAAGGGAATTAGGGATTGGGAAGGGGAAGGAGAAAGGGAATGACCGAATGAGGGATTGGGTCTAGGAGGGAATACGGTAGAAAAATTTGGGTAATAAAATCAAGCTGGGTTTCGACTGAAAATCTTTGCTTGAAGTCTAACCTATTTTTTTAAACGGGTCTTATTTTAAATCTAATCTTATTTTTAAGGCCTAAATTTTTGTCCAAATCTTCTCACATTTCAGGCAAGCCTTCAGACCGGATCGGGTGATCCAACCCATGGACAAGTCTAATAGGTATGATATACTTAAACTACTAATTATAATTTTATACTAAAAAATTATTTATTTTAGTAAGCTCTAAAGTAACATGACGAAACAATAAATAGGGTCCTTTAAAAAATTATAAAATATGATACAATAAAATAAAATCATATATTAGTAATTTCATTAAAATAATATGTTTTATGACATTAAGCAAATAATATTTTTTTTAAAAAAGAAGAAGCAATTTTCATCTAAGCTTTGAAAAATGTAATTAAGTTATGAAGAATAAGGCGTGCTTCCTTTTAATTACCAAAAAGTAACGTTCTTTGTGCTTACAAGTAATCAAAGCACAATACTTTAATATTTTATTTTTAATTAACAAAAGTAAAATTGTTTGTACTCCTCCCTTTTAATTACCATCTCATTTACCTCAATTGATGGGAGAATTAGATATATAAGAATATGTAAATAACAATAATATCGAGTACAACATGGGAGCGTAATAGTTTCTTATAATTTTTTATTATTGTCCATGTATTCATAGCATGATTAAGTAATCTTAAATCTGTAAAGAGTCAAAATATTTACCTAATTTGCAAGTAAAAGAAAAGAACATTTTTTACTTTTATAAAGAAAGCAAAATATTATTCTTGCAGAAATTCTTTATTTAATAAAGAAAACAAAATATTATTCTTGTAGAAATGCTTTACTTTATTTAATAAACTTTACTTTGTATTTAATTGTCTTTTCTTTTTAAAATTTTTGAGTGTGTATGATACGTTTGATGTATTGAAATTTTTTTAACTATGATGTAAAAATTAAGGCTAAAAGATCTTTAAAAGCCCCTGAATTTTTTCAAAAAATAAGTAAACCCTTATACTTTTTTCTTTTTTCTTTTTTTTGCATTCGATTGACTTACTGAATCATAATTTAATTTATTAAATCATTCGTTAAAGAGCAACAATAACTATTTTTAAGGGTTGTTTTATACATGGCACACCAAGATTGTGCTACTGACGAAATATGATCTTTTTTATTAAAAATAATATAAATAATATAAATATATACAAATTAAAAATATTAAAAATATTATAAATTTATAAAAATATATAAAAGTACAAAAATATAAAAAATATTATAAGTGAAATAAAATATAAAAATTATTAAAAATTGCAAAAAAAAACTATCACTCGTAGGCATAATATCTATTTAAGTTTTGTAGTCTTCCCTTTTAATTACCAAAACTAAAATTATTAAAATCGAACTAACCGATCGAACCGATCAAATTTTCAGTTAATCGGTTTGTGGTCGAACTTAGTTCGATCAAAGGTTGGTTAATGATTTTTTAGAATTTCAGTTATTGGTTAATTCGGTTCAAAGTTGGATAATTGATTGAATTAATTGAACTTAATAATTAATATTATGTATTAATTATGTATTAGTTTCCAAGACTTATTTAGTGTTTCAAGACATAAAGTTTCAGGTAATTCGGTTAATTTTAAAGATAAAAACATATATTTCGGTTAATTTTAGTATATTTTTTGATATGTTTTATAGTTGTTTTAACCAAAAGACAAAAATAAATAAATTTTAATTAATCAACTAATTTAATCAAAATATTTTGATTCGGTTAACGGATAAAGAATTATACAGTTCAATTAATTTGGTTAATATTAATTCGGTTCTATTAATAATTAAATTGATGGTTTGAACACCTTTAACATCTAACACTATTAATAAACAAATAGTAATATTTAGATTTAATTCATTAATAACGGATAGATGCTATATATCTTTGTCCTAACTGTCCATCATTCATCATTCACAAGAAATGCCTTGATGAGTTACCCACTGAAATTGATCACCTTGCACATCGCTTACACCGTCTTGTTCTTAACCGTAGTGATAGTGATTACTTGTGCAACCTATGTCAAAAGCAACATTCCGGACCTTTTTACGGTTGTTCTCTTTGCCATTTTAACATCAATGTTGAATGTGCTTGGCCGAGGTCTACTGTTGAAGATAGAAGTCGTCATCAGCATCCATTCACCTTACTTAGGAGAGAAGATCCATTCATTTGTGATGCATGCAGCACTGAAGGAAATTATATTTCATATATATGTTCAACATGCAACCTCATGGTCCATAAGGATTGTACTTCACTCCCACGCATCATCAAATTTTCTCGACATGATCACTACATTTTTCACAAGTATTTTCTTAAAGGTCTTACAAGGAAATATTGCAAGATTTGTTTCAAAGAAGTGAGACTAGAGCGTGGGAGTTACTCTTGTGTGAAACAAGGTTGCAATTACGTTGTCCATGTGAATTGTGTCTTAGAGGATGATAGGTTGTACGATGTAATTGAGGAAGAAAAGTAATGTGAGGAGTTTTATGAAAATTCTATGCAGTCTTCCATCATTCGTGTTATAGAGGTGAATGAAGCTGGGGAAGCCACAAAGATTGAACATTTCAGTCATCAACATTGCTTGGTGTTAGCATACAATATGGATGAGGAAATTGATAGAAAATGTGATGGGTGCGTGCTACCTATCTCAAATATTTTCTATTATTGTTCAAAATGCCCCTTTTTTCTTCATAAAACCTGTGCTGAATTGCCAAGATTCAAGCAACATTGGTTTCGTCAAGCCAATGCCACGCTCTATTTCAAAGACCATCAGATCTGTGAATTTTGCTTTCAACTTTTTAATGGTTTCTTCTACAAAATTAAAGGTTGGTGGATGTGCTTAAAGTGTGCTAAAGTTTCTGATATCATTGAATGTGAAGGACACCAGCACTTTCTCTTTTTTGATTTCAAATGGGAGAACAAATATAGTAATGGTTGTGGCAAAAGGTGTCAGCATGGTGCATTCAGATGTGGGAAGTGCAAATTTGCTTTGGATTTTGGATGCTTAACATTACCACATTTAGCTCTTCACAACATTGATGAACACATGCTAAACCTTACTTACCATGATGATAAGGAGCAATCTTATAGCGATATTTGTGAACAAGAAAGAGATCAAAGCCTTTGGTATTACTTTTATTCAAATTGTGATACTTCTGCTCATCTCGAATATGTTCTCGGAGAATTTCCATTTCTAAAGGATGGGAGCATAATTTCTTCTTATTTTCACCAACATAATCATGATCTTAAATTGTTTAGGAAGGTTGAGGGCTACCCTGAATGCTCTTATTGCGGTAAGATTTGCCAAGAAGAAATTCTCAAGTGTGAAAAGCCTGCATGCAATTATATCAACCACTGCAAATGCAGCCACGCTTACTAAGCCTAAAGCTTTGTGGTAAGTACTCTAAATCATCAATGCAGTTGATTGCTATTATTTCATGATTTTGTTTTCATTATTAACATCAGTTGTAATTGTCTTCATGGTTGTAGATGTGATTTGTTCAAATGAAAAGCACCAAAGGATTTATTTGATCAAAGGAGTTCACAAAGGATTTGACATTTCGTTCCTACTTCTTTGATGAAAGGATGCTCAAATTTTAGGTGTGATTTGGTGTAACAGCCCGATTTAGACCCTAATCAGAATAGTGGTTTCGGGACCACAAATCTGAGTCCGAAAAATATTTTAATTATTAATTTGATATCTATGTTATGTGTTTGAGCATGTCCTAAAATATGGTAGGTTAATTATTTTGTTTGGATGCTTAATTTAGATAAGGGATTAAATTGTATAAGTGTAAAAGTAGCTATCTTCTAAATTAAGTGATTGAATTGATGTATTTATATATGAGAGAGGACTTAAGATGTAAATTGTCCATTTGTTGGCCTAGTGGACGGCATCATGACTTGATTTTATATTATTTTGTTTTTAATGGGAATAAAATATGTGTTAAAGCTTTATATTATAATATAGGATAATAATAATAAATAAAAGAGACATGCAAAAAGAAGGCCATTATCTTCATCCTTGGCCAAAAGTAAGAAGAAAAGGAAGAAGTTGAGTTCTCTCTAATATTCGGCTAATTGCAACCAAAATTAATCAAGAACAAAAGGAAACGGGTTTGGATCGGGGAAAAGCAAAATTAACCGAATAGTCGGGAAGCGTAATTAAATCAATTTACGAGGTAAGTTTTAAGCAATTGGATGAAATGAAATTTGAATATATATTTAATGTGTGTATGAATAATTAAATTAAGCATATTAAAATACATTTGCGAATGTGAAATGGAATGGGAGCAAATATTTATAAATTAGCCGAATGTAGAGTTGGATGTATAGTTAAAGATCGAATAGAATTAAATGTATACCATGAATTAGATGATGGTTGTGATTGAATATTTGATTATGTATTTATTAAGGTAAAGCTATTGTGATGGATAGATATATAAAGAAGAATTTGATTTTGAATGTTGATATATAAGTATGTTATATGCGCATAATGTATTCAAGAAGATGAAATAAATTATTGGGCACTGTGTGTGTGGAATAAAACTAGTAATGGCACTATGTGTGCGATACATTACTAAGGAATGGCACTGTGTGCGGGGAATAAAATGGCAAAGGCACTAAGTGTGCGACACGTTGCATGAATTGCACTAAGTGTACGGTACGTTACATGAGTTGCACTGTGTGTGTGGATTATCAAACCTCTCAAGGACATGAACCAATGAATGGATATAACCAAAAGAGACATGTAGGTAAGTGATGCATGGAAATTGAATAAGGTGGTGCTAATGAGGTAAGTTGCTTTTGTATACTAAATTATGGAAATATGATAAATTCATTAACCTTTGAGCTTGTTTGAAATGGATATAGGGCTTGTGATCATTCGGTTTGGGGATCTAATGAATATGATATTGTTGTATAGTAAAATGCTATATGTAATGCTTATACGAACCGGTTAATGATCAAGTTGAATTGATTAAAATTGTATAATGATTTGTTGTATATATTTCCTTTTGCTTATAACTTACTAAACTATATGAGCTTACTGTTCGTGTGTTTATTTGACTATTGTGTAGATCTTAAAGTCTAAGTGTGCAAATTTTAAAATACCGAGCACTAAGTGTGCGAAATCGGATAAGGAGCACTAAGTGTGCGATTAATTTTTATATCTTGGATTTAATTTTGGGTAAGTGGATATTATGAAATGATATTAATTGAAATCAAATAAGAGTGATAAATTAGTTTGGATGAAATGTATCAATTAATTTTATAGTTCAATTGATATGAGTGGACATGGAGTAATGCTTACAAATTCTCATTGATTTATACATGAATTTTATGTATTGTATTCGGCCATGTGGAAGTTTGTATAAAGAATTCATTTGATTAGTTTTAAATCTTGAATATGTGATTTATATGGGTTTGAAGCGCAAGTATAAGTTCGGTAAGTAAAATATATATATGCATGTGAAATCTATTATCGACGGTTTGAAAGTTCGGCCTTTGGGATATGAGACGAGAAAGATTTCGAAAGGTGATATGAACTAAAGTCAATGGTTATAAACCTTGGTTGTGAGTATATTATTCTGACTTTGCTAGTGTAGTGTTAAAATGCATTATTGTTGTGAAATTGCTTATAACTTACTAAGCTTTTGAAGCTTACTTTGTGTATTTTTCTTATGATTATAGAGTTTCAGAGACTTACTCGGGTTGGAAGTCGAAGGAGATCTCATCACACTATCTAGCTTTAAGCCAGAGGTAAATAAATGCTTGAAGATTTGGTTATGTGGCATGTATAGACTAGTTATGATATGGTTGGTTTTGAAATTATATATATACATAGCCATGCGAAAATGGCTTGATTATGATGTTAATGGTTGCGTATTCGGTTTTGTTTTAAGTTAAATTTGGAAGTATGTTTTACGGTAAACATGTTTGTAATGTGGTTAAATGATTTTGCAATGAAACAGTTTTTAGTTACTTGATGATGTGATTTTCACAAATCACCAAAAATAGGATAAATGAAATTAGAAAGTGAATAGGATATATAATTAAAGCTTATTATGTCTATTTTTATATGAAAGAAATAGAGTAGGCAAATGAATTTTATATTATGAGATATTTAAATTTTAGTGAGGCTAGTTACGAATGACTTAAAGTGATCCCTGATTACATCTTGGAAAAATTATTAAAAATTGTACAAAATAATCATGGAGCATAGTATTTATGCTTAGAATCCTTAATGAGTCTATTTTTGATTGGAATAAATGAGAACATAAATTGAATTACGTACAATGAGATAACTGAGTTTTTGTAAAGATAGGTCGAAACCATCGAATAGTGAAAGGGAAAACTTTGATGAATAAAGCATAATGAGACCAATTTTGACCCTAATCGAGCGGTGGTTTTGGGACCACGAATTCGAGCCGAAAAATATTTTAATATTATATTTTGTGTTTATTATATGTGAATTAATGTGTGTGACAATATCGTAGAAAAATTTTATAGTTTAATTGCTTAATTTGATAAAAGGATTTAATTGAGAAAAACGTAAAAGTTGCATGCTAAAGTGAAAGGTACTAATTTGAGTGTGGCTTTTTAAGTGGATGTCCTAAAAGGGCAATTAGCCCATAAACTATAATAAAGAACGGCAATGGGCCACACCAACTACAAAATATATGTTAGTTTAATTTTTATTATAAGGTTATGTTAGTATATTATAATAATGTTAATATATG
This sequence comes from Gossypium bickii, assembly GCA_025503065.1. NCBI lineage: Eukaryota > Viridiplantae > Streptophyta > Magnoliopsida > Malvales > Malvaceae > Gossypium > Gossypium bickii. The sequence continues at coordinate 6,860,043 of CP106714.1, read as the reverse complement.
TTAAATAAAACATAAAATAGAGCCACCATCACCTTCATTCTCTCATAGCCGAATGTAAGAAGAGAAAACACCATTGTTAGAGCTTTGAGTTTGGGCAAGTTAAGGAGCTTGATTAAGGTATGGTCGGTTTTTAATTTTTGATAATTTTTACGTTTTTGAGATCGTTGCTTCGTATATTACCCGACCCATGCCTAAATTTTTAAAAATATTGTGTATATAGGATTCGGCCATTAACATGCTTGAATGGTTTTGATATTTGATGGTTTTAGATTAAATATTTGTTAAAGATTTATAAGTTTTGTATTGAAATTTTTGGTGATTTGGAGTAAATAGGACTAAACTAAGAAAATAAATTTGTGAGGGGTTAAAATGCAAAATAAATGAAATTCAAGGATTCATATGGCCATGTAGAAGATTCGGCCTAGCTATGGTGTTGGAAGATTTTGCATATTTTGTGTTTTGTGAAAATAGGACAAAATTGTAAAAATGAGAAACATTAGGGACAAAATGGTAAATTGTTTATTTAAGTGTTTTTGGATCAAATTGAGATGAAATGTGCTTGAATGGGTTAAATTTTAATGTGTTTAGATCAAGAACAAAGAAAAACGGAATTGGATCGGGGAAAGACAAAGGTTCTCGAATAAGCCAGGTTTACACGATCTATCGACAACCGAGGTAAGTCCTTAAGCTATAATATATTGAAGAATTATTTATGAACCTATTATATAAAAATGTTTGATACATTTTAGTACCTATTTATGTCCTAGCCGAATGTATATAAGTATATTAGATAAATTGCATAATTTGACAATGTGATATGAATAAGGGTCTTGATGCGAATTGTGGGATCGTAAAATGGCATAATGATTTTAATTGTTTAATGTGAATAAGTTTAGTTAAATTGGACATGTAATATAGTTATGAAATGTGTGTGGAATGATTTATCACATTGATGTGTTTCGGGCTTTAAGCCTAGCAGGCCTAGTCTTGGTGATTTTAGTCGAGCTTTAAGCTGCATGAGGCCTAGTCTGCAGTGACTACTTTCGGGCTCTGAGCCTAGCAGGCCTCGTGCCGGTGTTACTTATCGGGCTTTACCGCCTAGCAGGCTTGATGCCGGTGATGTGTTTTATAAAGGAGAAACCAAATATTATTCAAGGCAAACCATAATTAATGTATCTAGCTAACGGCTCAGGTAAGCATGTAAGGTATGTTATGTTTAATATTACATGAGTCGTATGAGAATTGTGTTATATATGTTTGAGGCTAATATTGATGTGTATGAGTATTATATGACTGAATTCGAGCTTGAATGTACTATTATGCAATTCGGTCTTCAAATAGGAATGCTAAAGGTAAAGGAAATTTTAGTACAATAGTATGGTTGATCTGAGATGCTTTACTTATACGATTTGGATTATGTGATTCTTGTAATATACTTATTTGAGCTTCAAAGAGATGTAGGTTGAAGGAAATGAAGTACAATTACTTAGGTTATTGAACTATGAGTATTCGGCTTTGTATAAATAAATATACTTAAAAATGTTTATTCGCAATGTCATAAGTTGGATGTTTTAAATTGCTTAAGTTTTTAATGTTATATTATCGAGAGCTTAGGACTTACTAAGCTAGTAAGCTTATTTGTGTGAATTGTTCTCCTTTGTTTTATAGATTAAGTTCAAGCTACAAGCTCATCGGGATCGTCAAGAAAGTCGGCCACACTATCAACTATTTTGGTATTCCTTTAGTTTGCGTTAATTTAGATAAAGTCATGTATAGGAGGGATTTGAAAATGACCTTGTTTGAGTAGAAACTTTAATAGTATATGTATTATAGCCATACGAATATGGCTTAAGTTCTATGTTTAATTGTGTGAAGACATATGGTTTGATGATTTAGTAATGTTTATGAGTATATTATTACGATGCATGGATATTAGAAATTTTGTTGGGCATATTCAGTTTATAACCTAGGTGCATATTGTATATATATGTATATAGGTTGGACACGGCATCTAGGTGTAATATGTTTAGTTGTGTTTAATATTTATTATATTAACTATGCATGTTTTACTTGAATGTGCAATATAGAAATGATAATGATAAATAAAAGGATCAATCCTAATAGTTGTGTATTCAGCAATACATAGTATTAAATAGAAAATGTATTGGATGTTATATTTGGGTTGGAATTTCATTCGTGCTGACTAATAATTATTGTATGTTTGGTTTGAATATGTCTTTTGCAATAAAACAAGTATACATTTTGTTTTTATGGGTTTTATTAAAATAATCACATGTGCATGGTCTTGTAAATAAAAAAAAAAAAGTATGTTATTCCTTATTAATTGTAATAAGTAAATTGTTCATAATAACCATTTTCAATACCAAATATGATATTGATTATTAAACTTTATTGAGATGTTTTATCTACAGTTTTAGTAAATATATATATAATGTATATATTTGAGATAAGTGATTTATAGTTAATAAATATTCGAATGTCATTATTAATGATAAGAAATGAATATGTTTCTTGGTGGGTTAGTTACAAATCCAAATGAATGGTGCCATAGTATATTCGGCCAAGGTGTAATAATTTGGCATAAGTGGAGATATGGGTCTAATATGTATATATGTAAATATATGTATTTATATATATATATCATGAATGTTTAAATTATGTGATCCAAATATTTGTGTGTATTAAATGCAGGGTAGTAAAACTCATTATACTTTTAAAATTGTACTTATTTATTTTAATTGGTTGTAATGTCATACAATATGATAATGATTGCCTTGCTTGTGCTTAAATTCAATAGAAGTCTATTTCGAAATTAGTTTAGAGTAGTAATGCCTCTTAAACCCAATCTGGAGACGGATACGTGTTAGGGGTGTTAAATAAACTGTACTAATTGGCCACAAGAAAAATTCTGGAAAAATTATAGTAAGAAGATATATGAGTCTAGTTTCAAGGAAAATTTACGGATATAAATTTCGAGTTTCATAACTCGAGTTATAGTTAATTTAGTCAACATGATGCAGATGGACAGTTTCAAATTTTATGCCCCAAATTAGTAGTTAAGTTTAGTAATGCCTCGAGCTCGACTCTGGCAACGGTCTCGGGTAAAGGGTGTTACAGTCCAAATCAAATTTATTTAATTAAAAACCTATTTTTATTCCAGCAACTGACATCTCAGTTGGCATTTAAAACTCATTTGAACTACCACGTAGGATTGTTGTTAAGGAGGTAATAGAGTAAAGTGATTATTTCTTAATAAAACAATAACGTAAGTGACTAAAATATAATATTTCAAACATAAGTGACTAAAATGTAACTCAAAACAAACAAAATTGACTATTTTTATAATTTACCTTAAAAGAATTAAATAATAGATAAATAATTTAGTGGGTTTAATCTTAACCCTAACATGGACCTAATATGACTAAACAGGGCAATTAATATTGGAGGGAAAATCTCATCATATTCAATAAAATTAAATTGGATGAAGTTTCGGTTTGGAGAGATTAATTTTATTGATCTGTAAATAATTTAGGATTAATTAAACCGAATTAAAATAATTAGTTGAATAGATAATTTTTTTAAACCTTTAAATTGGAAAGCAATACATATTAGTGCATTCGAATTCATGTCCTTTTGTATGGATAATTATACCAATCGAGTTAAACTCAATTACTAGATAATTAAATTGACCGAATCAAATTTTTAATTTTAATAATTTTTTAAAAATTAATTTTAAAATTTTTAATTATTTAATTAAATTAAAGAATTGATGTAAATCTAATGAGCGGTCCGAAAGCCTTATCCTTATTCAAAAATATTTGAATAATAATATAAAAATAAATTTAAGAAAAAAATCAAATTAAAAAGTGGGCTGCGTTCTAACTTCCCATAATCAAAAGCCTTTTCAGTTATTTGTTGGTTTCAGTGTAAATACGAAGCATTTCAATTTCCAGTTTCTTAAAGGGAGACGTGACTGCAGAAGATTAACGAAGAAAACTTGCAGAGATCGGATTAAGAGGCAAATTCGAAAAGGAAAAAAATGGAAGATTCTGAGAAGAAGGTTTCAATAAAAGACTCAATGGATATTGAACAAGAAAACAGCAATTGCAGTAAAAGCAATGAAATTCTCAATTTACTTCGCAAATTCCTTGAAATTCAACAGCGTAGAGTTCAGGCTTACTCCGAGCTTAAAACGTAAGCCTTCTTCATTTCTTTTGCTACCCAAAAGAAACCCTAAATTGATTTGGATTTGATGGTTTGTTTGGATTTGTTTAAATCCATTCTTTTATTTCAATTTTTTTGTTATTCATAACTATTTCTTGGGGTTCGCTAATCAATACTAGTTTTAAATTGCTAAAAATCAGGGAAAATATCCATGAATAGTGAATCCATGCGTCTAGTAGTTCTTGAAATCCCTCCCTTGGGATTTCATTTTTTTCTTATTTGTATATATTTTGGCGGTAAATAAGTGATTCCATGCGCCTAATTAGAACCTGGGTTTTTCAGTATGAGATGCATGTACTTATACTAACGCTTACTTAAGCTTTATCTTGAAATGAAAAGAGTAAGAATAGGGAATTGTTTATAAAACTTTTCTTACGGCTGATAATTCATTTATTCATGTTGTTTTCGTGTTGGAGTGATAAGAATGTACTTTCAACATGTATGATATTGAATTCCTTAAATTTGGAAAGTCATGTATTTGTGTAGTTTTCGTGTTTAAGGTATTATATACTTCTAAAATTTTTATGGACATATGCAAGAATAGGAAATTGTTTGTAAAAGGTTTCTTCGATGCTTGATGAAATTGTGTCCTTGAGTGATGAGAATGTACGTTGTGTAAGTCCCATATCGTGTTCTTTAGACCTGGTGATCTTTGTTTTATGTTGTATTCATGTTATTTATTGTCATAATGTTTAAGGTGTTATGTAGATTTTGATACATTCGTATATTCTTGTCTTGTTCGTATTATTGTTTGGATAAATCTGATTTTTATCATCCAAAAGAAGCAGAAATCTGCTACAGTACCAACCCAGTACAACAAAAGAAACTATGAAAAAATGATCTAAAGATAACTATTCATGGTCGTATTATTTTTTGTATCATGTTTTTAGTTGTTTTTCTCGTTTGCTTGTATTGTGTGTTCTTTGCCTGGTATAAATATAACGCTTTGAAAGGCTTCGACTGAATGTAATATATGTTATGTTTACTATGTTTTTTTTTTTTGTAGAGAGAATTTTGAACGTTAGTTTTGGCATTAAACTAATCAGGGGTTTTTCGGAGTACATGAAATCTGGAGGGGAATTGGCCTACCAGCAGCTTTGCAGTGAGAATACAGTAGAGTTCAGTGATTGCTCTAAACAAGTTCTGAGTTCAACACCTGATCATATCATAAACTTTGAATTCATTTTTTTCAGATCATATGTTCTTACTACATTGGCTTGAGTGCAGGTACTTGAGATGGAATCTCTGTTTTTAAACCCTGATTACTGCCGAGTTGATCTAGCTGAGCTGCTCAGAGCCATTCAAACACAGGAAAAGCAGAAATTACATTTGGTATGTCTCTAGTCATTCTTGTACCATTGCTGCTAAGATTATTATATTGAACAATGGAATTATAATTTAATGTTGTCATTCTATGTTATTGGAGATGAATGTCAGGTATGGGTATATAAAACTCAATTTCGATATTATATTAAATATATATGATACATATTCTTTGTCATCAACCTTCTTACCTGTATGGCTATATTTAATCTGTGCCTTTGTGTAAAATCCTGCATTCTCTGCTGGCGGTGTATTATATATATTCTATACATAGACTGCCACGATTCAGGTCTTGAAGAAGGCAGGTCGTCCGTCAGAGCGACTGGTGAACCACGAGAATTGCTCATTTAAGAAGCCAATGGAGCATGAATGTGTGCATCTCCAGGAGACAACAGAAGCTGCGGAACCGAAGAAGCAGAAGCAAATGCAGAGTATGATAATGCTCTCAAGGAAGCTATTAGAGGAGTGCAAGATGCTGTAACTGCCATTAACGAACATTTAGAAGAAGTAAGATATGAAATCGCAGCCCTTAAAACAGAGTAAGTTCAATATTACATAACCCAAAGTGTTTAGTCACTCAAATTATATAGACTTTATAAGGATTACAAGAAAAGGGTTTGGGTTTGGATTCGGGTCAAGGTTGGTGTAAAGTGCATGTTCTGTGTGCTGGGTTGGGTCAAATTTAGTCTAAATTCTGATGGTGGGAGGCAAAAGAAGAGAGGTGAAGTTCAAAAACGGAAGATTGAGTCAACTAGGAGCCAGAGGAGAGAGAGGGACATGGGTAGTGAATCTGATTCTGATGCTGACAGAGCAAGAGGTCATAGAAAGGAAATGGTTAAGAAAGGTCGTCATAGGCACAAATCCAGTGAGGACGACTTTGATTCTGATGGTGGGAGGCAAAGAGAGAGATGAAGTTCAAAAGGAAAGATTGAGTTGACTGGGAGCCAGAGGAGAGAGAGGGACATGGGTAGTGAATCTGATTCTGATACTGACAGAGCGAGAGGTCGTAAGAAGGAAATGGTTAAGAAAGGTTGTCGTAGGAATGGCTCCAGTGAGGATGACTCTGATTCTGATGTTGAGAAGAAAAAGAAGAGAGGTGAAGTTCAGAGAGGGAAGATCGAGTTGACTGGGCTCCAGAGGAGAGGCGGGGATAGTGACTCGGATTCTGATGTAGACAGAGCAAGAGATCATAAAAAGGAAATAGTGAAGAAACGTGGTCATAGGTATGATACAGGAGATGACAGTGATTCTAATACAAGTGATGTAAAGGTAGAAAAGGGTAGGAGAAGAGGTAGAAGACATGATTCTGATGATGAAGATTCCAATTCATCCTATGGCAGGAACATTGGCAAGGCTACAGCAGCTAGAGAAAGGGCGGGTAGAAGGGGATCGGGCTCTTTGACAGATGATAGTGATGCAAGTTCTAGTGACTCTGACAGCACCAATGTAAAGCGTCAAACCATTGAAAAGAAGAATGCTGCTGACAGAAGAGGGCATAGAGGTGATGCTGACAGTCATGGTGTTAGAGGTAGTCGTCGGTATCAAGAAGAAAAAGACTCTCCATCTTATGCAGCCAAGAAAGATGATAGAAGGGGAAGGACCTTAAATGAGGATGATAGATTAGAGAGATTGCAGAAATCAGAGAGCAATAGAGAAATGATGAAAGGCAAGAGGAAGCTTGATGATGAAAATCATGACGAGCAGCCAGAATTGAAGTCAAGAAGTAGAAACTTAGGAAGTGAATTGGAGAGCAAAAGGGATAATCCAAAGGATGCTAAACTTGATTCTGAATCAAATGCCAAAGCTTATGGGGAGAATGATGATCGGAATAGGGATGAATATTCTAGGTGGGGAAAGATGACCAGAATAAGGATGAATATTCTAGGTGGGGATGAGTGACCGGAATAAGGATGAATACTCTAGATGGGAAAAGATGATCAGAAGAGGGACGAATATTCTAGGTGGGAGAAAGATGATCTGAAAAGGGATGATTATTCTAGGTCAGTTAGGTCTGGAGGAGAGATTGACTGTGATAATGGTAGACAAGATGGCAGACTTCAAAGTAAGATCACCAAACCAGATAGTGGATCAATGAGAGATGATCAGGATTATGATGACTGGAGAGGTGGGCGGAGGCGTGGTAGGGATGAAGAGGAAACTCGAGGGACAAGAAAGGGATGAGATTGACCATAAATATAGAAGTCGTGGAAGGGATGAGGAGGAGCACCATGGAAGCCGTAGGCACAGAAAAGGGAGGAAGATGATCGAGGAACAAAGGTCATGTGCGGGATAGACAATTGGATCATTCTGAGAAAATGGCATATGGCGATACTCGGTCTAGTGACAGAAGATCGCGTAGAGAATGACCGGCGTTGATGGTTGTGGCAGCATACTGGTGAGTTGTAAAACTTGTTATATTTTACTATCTGTTAGTTTTGAGTTGCATTTGTGCTGAAAAAATCTTTGACAAATTCTGTTTCTTCGTATTGTTGACTCAAGTATATTGTCTTTTACTTCTATTGGCAATTTGAATTTTCTTGCTTATACATTGGTTGCTCCATTGATGACGAAATGAGGATTTTCGATTATTATCTTGATACTTGATGTTCAACAAAAAGTTATTGATAAGCTATGTTATCCTTTTTCTTTGTTCACTTATTGAGATTAGACATAGGACAATCTTTTTGGTGCCTTTTGCTTAAAAAGAAGTGCGCTTAGAACCTAAAGCCTGTGCAAAGGCCTCCCTAAGGGGTTGGGTGGTTCGACTGATGATTAAGGGCTCTGCTGTAGCATGCCTTAACAAAACTTGTCTTGATTCTTTGTTTTCATTTTTGTTTTGCCTTCCTGAAGATACATATTGGGAGCTGACTTTGTTTTATTTTCCTTTCTTTCTTCATCTGTGAAGGCTGCAAGTCTGAAATGGAACCACTTCAAATTGTCTCAGGCTTTTGAAAGCGGGTTTTCTTTTCTGAATGTTGTGGAAATTGAATGTTCTTTTTGTGCGTGTGTTTTATTTCCCCATCTTCCTTCTCTCATTTCCGTTGGTAAGGGAATTTTTTCATATTCTGACTAATGAATAAGCCATATGTATGTTTGGAAGAAGTAGTAGTATTTATAATGGCTTTTTGGTTGCATGTCCAAACTTTTTCTTCTTTAATGTATATTTGGTATTTGTTAGTTGCTATCCCATTAAGCAAGTAGTAAGACATGGTTCTTCTTCCCTTTCTTCTTCCCCTCAGTATGGTCCAAAAGGATTAGCTTGAAGCTTTAAATTGGAAGGTTCTTAGAGGGTCATTCTTGTACCCCTCTCGATATTGTGTTCGGGTATGTGTTGAACATAGTTACTTAGAAGAAAAGGGCGTGTTTGAAGTGTAAAATAGGCTTGAAGTAAGAAAATATGTAGCTAACAGTTAATGATAAGAAAATCTTGTTATTCTTCAGATGAAGTGGTTGAAATGGTAGTGGCTTGCATATTTTGTATTCATGAATTGGGTGGCTTACAATGTTGTTTGAACCTGACCGATTGGATCTGAAATCAGAAATCAGAGTAGTATCGGTCCAATTAGAGGTTGGAACAATTGACTTGTGAATCAATATGGATTACCCTCTATAATGTTATCTCCAATATTTAAACTTACATTCTTCACTTAAGAGTGCAATGTATATTATCATTGCATCTAAATGTATCAATGGGTTGAGCACAACTAAAATCTTAGTTCTTTACTTAAGAGTGCAATGTATATTATCATTGCATCTAAATGTATCCATGGGTTGAGCACAACCAAAATCTTAGTTCTTCACTTAAGAGTGCAATGTATATTATCATTGCATCTAAATGTATCCATGGGTTGAGCACAATTATCATTGCATCTAAATGTATCTATGGGTTGAGCACAACCAAAATCTTAGGCATGTTTGTTAGGCTCAGACTCAGCCTAAAAAATAGGTTTAAATTTTTTTCCCAAACCTAGCTTAGATTATATATGCGGAGCTTGAGCTTGACTTCGTATTTTTTGTAAAAATATATTATTACATAAAATAAATTTAAAAAATATAATATATCAACCTCATTAACAAATTATTTTATTAATGAATTGAGTGGCTGCAATGCTGTTTGAACCTGATCGGTTGAATTAGAAATCGGTTAGGTAGTTCATTAGAGGGGTTGGATGGATTGATTTGTTAATCAGTATGGATTACATCTTTCAATAATAATGCCTCTAATATTTAAATTTATATTATTCACTTAAGAGTGCAATGCATAATAATGTCTTCAATGTTTAAATTTATATTCTTCATTTAAGAGTGTAATGCATATTATCTATGCATCTAATAGGGGTGTTCAAACTTCAATTAAAATTGAATTAACCGATTGAATTGATCAAATTTTGTTGATCGGTTTGTGGTTGAAGTTAGTTTGATCAGAGGTTGGTTAATGATTTTTTAAAATTTTAGTTATTGGTTAAGTCGGTTTGAAGTCAGATAATTAATTGAATTAATTAAACTTAAAAATTAGTATTATGTATTAATTATGTGTTAATTTCGAGACTTATTTAGTGTTTTGAGACATAAAATTTTGAGTAATTCAGTTAATTTTCAAGATAAAAACATATATTTTGGTTAATTTCAATGTATTTTTTGATATGTTTTATAGTTATTTTAACCAAAAGATAAAAATATATAAATTTTAATTAATCAACTAAATTAATCAAAATATTTTGATTCGGTTAACGGATAAAGAATTATATAGTTCGATTAATTTGGTTAATATTAATTTGGTTCTATTAATTCGGTTCTAACACTATTAATAAACAAATAGTAATATTTTGGATTTAAATAGTAATATTTAGATTTAATTCATTAATAAACAAATTATGAAATTTCATATTTGAATTTTATTACAAAAATTGCATATATGTGACCTATTATTATCTTTATCCAATATATATAATCGTCTTTATTAAAATCATATGGCGGTCATAATATCTCTTCATTTTTCATTTCTTACTCTTTAAATTATTTATACTTATCACTCATAGCCATAAAATCATATGTAAATTTGGGCTAGGCTCGGGCCAAAAAAGACATACTCGATGTTTGACTCATTTTCCAAATGGGCCTTATTTTTTGCTCATACCAATTTTTCGAACCTATATTTTTACCCAAACTTTCTGACTTTACGGGCGAGTTTTAGAATTCCGGCTGGGCCGAGTGGCCCAACCTATGGATAGGTCTACAAGTGACTAAAACAAAAATAAACAATAATATAATGACAAAATTGAAAATTTTTATAATTTAATAGCGAAAACAAAAATATGGTAATTATTGACAAACTGATTATATAATTATCATTCCTATGCATAAAATCAATTTATAAGATTTGGAAGAAAATAGAAGAGAGGCATGCTTTTCTGTAGTATTTCCCCTTTAAGTTGATAAAGTAAAGTCTGTCGTTGAAATCAAGCAAAGCACAATCCTTTAAATTTCCTTGTACTTTAGCAGCTCAAGCTTTCAGCTTACTCTTGCATATACCTTTCTTCCTACAATTTATGGTAATATGCCTTGTTTTTAATTAATTATTATATGCTACTCTTAATTTACTTATATTTCTTCTCAATAAATTTCTTACTTTTTCGAATTGATATGTTTTAGAATAAAACTATCATATATGTGACGCATTAAAGAATTAATTATGATATAAAAATTAAAGTTAAAGAGTGTTTGAAGTCCTTAAACTTTTTTTAAAAACAAAATATATATATATATATATATAGGGACCAATTGTATAATTTAACCTAAAAGTTTCATTTGAAATAATGATTTAACATGCCACGTCAACTTATCATTCCACTGTTAACGAAAATTAACGCCCAGTGATTAAAATATTATAATACGATAACGTAAGTAATTAAAATATAATATTTCAAAAATAAATAATTAAAATATAACCTGAGACAAATAGTTTGCCCTTATAAAAATTATACAACATCGTAACAATTATGAATTTATAAAAATATATAAAAGTGCAAAAATTATAAAAATATATTATAAATAAAATAAATAAAATGTAAAAATTATTAAAAAATTGCAAAAAAAACACATTAATAAGTATTAAAATAACAATATATATAAATTACAAAAAAAATGTGAATTTCTATTATTTCTATTATTTCTGAATAATTTTCAAAATAATTCGTAATTCTTTTTCTTTTTTGTAATTTTAGCCACTTTTCAATTTTCTTTTCTTTTTCTTAATTCTCATAACACAATAAATTTGATTTACCATTTTTTTTAAACAATCTTCAGATTTATCAACTTAATCCATCTAATATGTTTTTAAAAAATTTAAGTATATAACATCATCTCTTCCTATTTAGATTTAACATTTTGTAATGAAATACAATATTTTATTCTAATCTACTTCATCACTTTTTTAATGTTATCCCAATTTTTTTTAAAAGTTAACGCATCTCCAAACAAAAAATATTTTTTTTTCTCAATTAAATGAAAATTTTATTAAAATGAAAAGAGAGAGAAGATAGTGTGCATAAAATGAGACATATTAGTGTTAAACCACACCTCCTCCAACTACCATTTCTCCATCATTCCTCATTTTTAATCTTTATCTTTCTTTTCTTTCATTCCTTCCTATTATCTCCTTCATTGCTCACAAACACACTAATCAATGGAGATGGATAATGAGAATGAGAAACATCCCTTGCTTTGCAACAAATTCAACATCCTTTTCATGAGGAACATCCCTTGGTGTTAGTGGCGAGCAAAGCAATGAAGCTCTCAAAGCTTCTTGCCATGGATGTGGGGAACTACTTTCAGCTCCATGCTTCTCTTGTATTTATTGCAATTATCACCTTCACAAGCAATGTGCGAGGCACCCCCTTCACTTCCTAATCACCCTCTCCATCCCCGACACTCAGGTCTTTTTCTTCGACAAAGGCCATACCCTGATGATTATTGGGTATATGGTTGTGCATTATGCAAGGAAAAACGTAACATGTTTTTTTATCAATGTAGACTTTGTTATTTTTCCATTGACATCAAATGTGCTAAATTATCTTCTTCATATAAGTTTAACCAACAGCCCAAACTTGACATCCACCCACATCCATTGACCGTCATAGAAAGTCCATGGCGTAGATGTACTCATAAGATTCAAGCTGCTCCACGGTGTTATGAACCATTGATAGATGCTATATATTTTTGTTTTGATTGTCCATCATTCATCATTCACAAGAAATGCCTTGATGAGTTACCCACTAAAATTAATCACCCTTCCCATCACATACATCCTCTGTTCTTTAATCTTAGTGATGATGATAGTTTTTGCAAGCTATGCCAAAAGAAACATTTCGGAATTTTTTATGGCTGTTCTCTTTGCCATTTTAACATCAACCTTGAATGCGCTTTGCTGAGGTTCATTGTTGAAGATAAAAGAAGCCATCAACATCCATTCTCCTTGCTTTGGAGACAAGGTTCATTCATTTGTGATGCATGTGATACCGAGGGAAATTATATTTCTTATATATGTTTGAAATGTTACATTGTAGTCCATAAGAAATGCATTTCACTCCCACGCATTATCAAATTTTCTCGACATGATCACTGCATTTTTCACAAATATTTTCTTGAAACACAAGAGCTTACAAAGCAAGATTGCAAGATTTGTTTCAATGAAGTGAAACTAGATCGTGGGAGTTACTCTTGTGGGAAGCCAGGTTGCAATTATGTTGTCCATGTGAATTGTGTCTTAGAGCATGTTGATTTGTACGAGGTAATTGAGGATGAAAAGCAATGGGAGGAGCTTTATGAAAAATCTATACAGTCTTCCATCATTCGTGTTATTGAGGTGAATGACGCTGGGGAAGCTATAAAGATTGAACATTTCAGTCATCAACATTGCTTGGTGTTAGCAGACAAGATGGAGGAGGAAATTGATAGAAAATGTGAGGGGTGCATGCTATCTATCTCAACTCTCTTCTATTATTGTTCAGAATGCCCCTTTTTTCTTCACAAAACTTGTACTGAATTGCCAAAAATCAAGACTCACTGGTTTCATAAATACAAAGCCACCCTCAATTTCAAAGTCTTTACTAAATGTGGGTTTTGCACGAAATATTGTAGTGGTTTCTTCTACAATATCGGAAGATATTGGGATATATGCATAAGGTGTGCTAAAGTTGCCGATATCATTGAATGTGAAGGACACCAACACTCCCTCTTTTATGATTTTAGATGCAATGAGAAATGTAATGGTTGTGGCCACTGTAGTTTGCTTGGTGCATTCAGATGTGGAAAGTGCAAATTTAGTTTGGATTTTGGATGCTTAACATTACCACATTCAGCTCTTCACAAAATTGATGAACACATACTAAAGCTTACTTATTATGATGATAAAGAGCAAAGTTATTGTGATATCTGTGAACGAGAAAGAGATCCAAGCCTTTGGTATTATTCCTGTTCAATTTGTAATACTTCTGCTCATACCGAATGTGTTCTTGGACAATTTCCATTTCTCAAGGATGGGAGCAAATTTCATTCTTATTATCACAAGCATCCTAATGATCTTAAATTTTTAGAAAGGTCGAGGTTCCACTGAATGCTCTCATTGTGGTAAGCTTTGCCAAGAAGAAATTCTCAAATGTGAAGAGTCTACATGCAACTATATTCTCCATTGCAAATGTCTGGATATTACTAAACTTTTAGCTATGTGGTAAGTACTTTAGATGATTAAAGAGCTATTATTTTTTTTAAAATCATCAATGCTATTATTATTTCATGATTTTATTTTCATTATTAACACCAATTTTAATTGTCTAGGTGATTGAAGATGTGATTTGCTCAAATGGAAAGCATCAGAGGTTTTATCCCAAGGAGTTTACAAAGGATTTGCCATTTCATGCCTACTTCTTGGATGAAAAGATGCTGAAATTGTAAGTGTGATTTGGTTGAAGTGTTGCTTTGTTTAAGATATGTTTGAGTTTGAAAATTAGTTTGGAGTTGATGTATGATTTGTTGGAGTGTGTAAGATTTGATTTCAATATTATTGTGTGATTTATTGGATTTGAATTATGAAAATTAATAGTTATTTGAATGATTTGTTATGTAAATGATTTGCACAATGTTAATTAACTATTTAAAATATGTGTTATTGTATATATTAATGAAACTTTTGGAAGCTACCAATTTTGCTTCATGCTAAATGCTGTTCTACTGCACTTGTTTGTTTCGCATATATTTATTTTTATATGAAATTATGAATACAACATAATTATATTATTATTATGTGACATACATGTGAGTGAATTTTTACGTAGATGCTCCAAATTAAGTCTTTCAATTAACTATTTTCTTCTTTAATAATATTAATAGTTGAAATCAAGCGATGACAATAAAATCGAGAGTAAAATATGTAAGCATAACAATTTCTTATGGTTTTTAAGCTTTATCCATGTATTCATGGCATGATTAAGTAATCTTATGGTTTATTATTATTATTATTATTATTATTATTATTATTATTATTATTATTATTATTATTAATCTATTACTATTATCATTTTATTATTATTATTATTATTATTATTACTACTATTATTTATTTATTTTTACAATTATTATTAGTTTATTATTATTACTATTATTATTGTTATTATTATTATTACTATTATTATTATTATTTTATTACTATTATTTTTGCCATTATTTTTTACTATTATAATTATAATTTCTCTTTGTGTTTATTTACTTATTTTTCTTTTTATTTTTGGCTTGTTTATTTTATTTTATTTCCGTCCATATTGTTGTTATTCACACTAACGCAATTATTATTTCATTATGCATATTTGTACCATTTTTTACATCTCACTGCCAATTTACATTACTTTAGTCTTTATCCGATACATCAAATTTTTAAAGTAAGCAATATATTGTATTTTGAAATTCGAAAAGTCGTTTCCTAACTTACGGAGTTTTGACTTTCTCGATAAATCCGAACAAACGAATGTTTTAAAATTTTTTAAAATAATATTGGGAATTACGAAAAGATCGTGAATTTTTACGTAGATGCTCCAAATTAAGTCTTTCAGTTAACTATTTTCTTCTTTAATAACATTAATCTTTGAAATCAATTGATAACAATAAAATCTGAGTAAAATATGTAAGCATAACAATTTCTTATGGTTTTCGACTGTTATCCATGTATTCATGGCATGATTAAGTAATCTTAGACCCATATTTACCTAATTTACAAGAAAAGAATAAATTTTAATTTAATAAAGAAAGCAAAGTATTATTCTTGTAGAAATACTTTACTTTGTTTGGATTTTATAACTTATAAACTCTACTTTTACTTTAATTATCTGTTTTTTTTAAGAAATTCTTTACTTCTTGAATTGGTATGCTTTCGAATCAAATTCTTTGAGTATATCATATATTTGATGCGTTAAAAAAATTAAACTATGATATAAAAATAAGACTAAAGGATCTTTAGAGCCCTTAAAAAAATCAATTATACTCTCATACTTATTTTGCATCCAATTGAGTCATTGAAAGTTAAAATTTTAATTTATTAAATGTTTAACAGTTAAAAATTAATGGAGGTTGTTTTCGCCACATAATACACAAGCATTGTCTCATGTGGTGAAATATGGTATTTTATATTAAAAATTGTAAAAAAATATAAAAAATAATAAAAATATATACAAATTAAAAAATAATATAAATTTATAAAAATTACAAGTGGCAGTATGGTGCATTTAGATGTGGAGTGTGCAGATTTGCTTTGGATTTTGGATGCTTAACATTAAACATTCAGCTCTTCACAAAATTGATGAACACATGCTAAACCTTACTTATCATAATGATAAGGAGCAATCTTATTGCGATATTTGTGAACAAGAAAGAGATTCAAGCCTTTAGTATTATTCTTGTTCAATCTATGATACTTCTGCTGATCTCAAATGTGTTCTCGGAGAACTTCTATTTCTAAAGGATGGGAGCATAATGCCTTATTTTAACGGACATAATCATGCTTTAAAAGTTTTTTAGGAAGGTCAAGGGCTACCCTAAATGCTCTCGTTATGGAAAGCTTTGCCAAGAAAAAATTCTCAAGTGTGAAAAGTCTGCATGTAATTATATCATCTACTACAAATGCCACCAGCATTCCTAAGCCTAAAGCTCCGTGGTAAGTACTCTAAATGAGTAAAAAATAACTTTTCAATCATCAATGCTGTTGATTGCTGTTATTTCATGATTTTGTTTTCATTATTAACATCAGTTGTAATTGTCTTCATTGTTGTAAACATGATTTGTTGAAAGGAAAAGCACCACATGATTTATTTGATCAAAGGAGTTCACAAAGGATTTGACATTTCATTCCTACTTCTTTGATGAAAGGTTGTTCAAATTCTAGGTGTGATTTGGTTTCATTATTACTTTATTCACGATTGATTTGGGTTTATATGATTTGATTTCAATATTACTTTGGGATTCATCTATGATTTGTTTGGGTTTGTAAGATTTGAATTATTTCTTATTTAAATTAATAAAAAAATTGAATGTGGTAGGGAGTTGACTACTTTCAGTGATCAATCGTCTATCATTTTAGAGAATACTCGTGACTAGATGATTAATCACTATTGTGACGCTCATAATAAACATCTTAATTTCTTTAAATAATTTTAACAAAATATTAAAAACTCTATTTTTTATAAAATAATTAGTTTTTCAAAACATAAAGCCTACATTCTATTGCTTTTCTTATTAATCTGAATAATGATATGAAGTATGCTTAATATTGGATTAATAAATATGGTTTTAAATGTTTTATAAAACTTATAAAGTAGTTACTTGGAAATTTTGAAATGAATTTTTAGACAATTTCAAAACTTAAATATCTTAAATAAAATTTTTTAATCATTTATTTAATCAAACTAAATGAATTAGTCGATTAATGAAATCAAGAATTGGTGGTTTGATCGGTTGGACCATTAGTCTGGTTTTGCAAACTTTGGTGGCATAATAAGTACTTTTTCAAATTTTGTTCTTTGTATTGTGACATCTATCTCGCCCTCTAAATTAAAATTTTAATAATAAATTTAATATTTTTATTTAGATTTATTTATATAATTTTTTTTTTGAGTTTTTATGTAATAGTAAAATGTATTAAATCTTTCAAAATTGTCATATAAAAATATTTTTTTATAAAATGCTCAAATAAAAGTTATTAAGTTTTAATTCTTCTATATCTTTTCAAGTAATACTTGATTTAATTATCATTTACTCTTTCAACATTTATTGGACAATTTTAAAAAATTATTTTTATATGAATAATCAAAATTATTTAATTCTTTAAAAATTATATATAATAATAGAATTAGAGAATGATAGAAAATTAATGAATGCACCCATTTCTAAATTATATACGAAAAATTTAACCGCAATAATGATTTCACTTAATTATATTAATTAGAATAACTAAATTGAGAAAAAAAAATTAGAGTGACAAAAATAGGACAAATTTTATTTTAGAGTGACTACTTTATGTTGTTTAGATTTTAATTCACTATTCGCAACGTTTAAAATTATTTTGTGAAAAAGACTGAGTAATGGAAAAGAAGGGGAATGAAAGCTTTCATGGTGTGAACAAAAAAGCCATACAATAATGGTTTTAACAAAAACCTTTTGAATAATTAAGTGACTTAAATGAAAACTTTAGAATAATTCAATGATCATTTTATGGTTGTTCCCTTAATGAAGGTTTTGAAAGCCACAAATTACCCTTTATGCTACATGCTTTTCTACTACATTTGTTTGCTTTTGAATATACCATGAAATAAAAACATGAAAATGATACAAATACAAGCACATTCGTTCGATATAAAAAATATGTATGCCTAAATTAAATTGTCAAATACATGTCTCAGCTATAAACTCAAAGAAGAAGGGGTTTCCGATACCCACTTGATACGGATTTGATGCAGAAGCAACAATGATGAATTCCTGCCCCTAAAACGACATTACAACAATAGATCAAACGACTTATTCGAAACAGTCGTTAAGATTAGCATCCAAACCCGAAATGATGTCGAAGAACTTTGACATGAAATTTCAAAACGAAAACTAACGCTTACCCTTGCACAAAATCAACAATAAAAACTTGGAACGTTGGAAGAACGTTACTCTTGAGAACTTTGTCTGATAAAAACTTACACAAATCAGAATCCATTCCAAACAAAAAGAAACGTAACCGACCATCATCAAACTCAAGCAAATCAAACTTGACAAAGGACACTTACAGTTAATATGAGCAATCAGGCTTCAAGCCAACTAAAGCAAAATAATGATGTCTGCCTCACGCTTCCACAAGTATCACTCCCAAGTGACACAACACATTGCACTGGTGTCTGAATCTGACATATAACGACCCAATTTTAATAGTGTCGAACGAGTGATTGAGATCACTAAATCGGCGAAAAGTTAGAAAATTTTGTTAATCGATAATTATAAGTTAAGTGTGATTTTAGAAATATTTTAAAATTAGTGAATTTTGTGAATGAAAGAATTAATTAGAAAAAATTGGGTCAAAAAGCGAGGTATTGAGACCTCGAATTCATAAAGTGAGCCATAAATATTTCTAAAAATATTTATGGAGTGTCATTAAGTTATTATTAAACTTTCGTTAGAAAATTTTAACGTTTGGGTAGGAAATTAAATGAAAAGGACTAAATTGAAATGAAAGTAAAAGTTAAATTATAGATTAAAAGAAATTACGAAGGATCAAAATGGTAATTATACCATTTTGTATAGTGAGTGAATGATATAACATAGAAAAATCTGAGATTTTTAAGGTATATTATTATATTATTATATTATTTTATATTATTATATTATTTTATATTATTATATATTTATATTATTATATTATTATATATAAAAACAAACAAAAAGAGAATAGAAAAAAAAAAGAAACAAAACAAAACAGAAAGCAGAGAGCAGGGAAAGAAAGAAAGAAGAGAGAGAAAGAAAGAAAAAGGGGAAAAGTTTTGGAAAATTTCCAAAATTAGCTAAATAAAAGGGGATCAAATTGAAATATCTGAGAATTCTCTTCATTCTCTTCATTTTCTTTAGTTGAAAAACAGCCATGGGAGAGAGTTTCAAGCTGGTTTTCATACTCAAGCTTCATGTAAGTTTAATTCCTGCTTTCTCCTTGAAATTTCTATATTTTGGACTTTCTACAATTGAGTCCAACTTATTAATTCATTAGTTTATGATTCTATGGTTAATTTTTAAATTTGATGTGGATTAGTGCTGAAAGAATATGATGAATAAGTATTGATTTGAAGCTTTAATTTTGTTATATGATGATTTTATTAAGTAAAATTGATGGAAATTGATTTTAGGACCTAATTGTGAAAGAGTTAAAATTAAGGCCTAGAGTTAAAATTCTGATTTTTTAAAGGTTATGAAGTAGTTTAAAATGATAGAGAAATGTATTAAATGAGAAAATTAGCTAAATTGAGGGTTAATTGAGCAAGGATTGAATTGTATGAATTGTGGAATTAGGGGCAAAATAGAAATCAACATGTTACACTAAAGCAGTTTTGGACAGCAGCAGTAGTCTAACTTTGAAAAATCACCAAAAATTGTATAAATCAATTAGAAGTTGAGTGAGATATGGAATTAAAGCTTATTGAGTCTATTTTCATATAAAAGAAACAGAGAAAGCAAAGAAAGTCTACATTTTGAGATATTTGGATTTTTGTAAGACTGGTTTAGAATAACTTCGTGATTCCCTGTTCTTAATTTAGAAATTCACTAAAAATTGTAGAAAAATAATTATGAGTTATAATTTATATGGTTAGATTCCTTAATGAGTCTAGTTTTATAAGAAATAAACTATAATATCATATGAATTCTGTATAAAAAGATAATTAATTTTTAGTGAAGAAGGGTCGGAACTGCCAGACAGCAGAACAGGGGTGACTTTAAAGAATAAACTGTACTAATTGGCTAAATCAAAAATTCTGAAAATTTTATGGCAAGAAGATATGTGAGTCTAGTTTCAGGAAAAATTAACGGTACTTCATTTGGAGTTCCGTAGCTCCATATATAAATAATTTAGTGACTATAACTCAAATGGACAGTTTTGAATATACTTATGAGTAATTAATGAAATTATTGAGAATGTTACTTATAGCATGTTATATACATTAAGGATGTGGGATGGAGAGGAGGAGGAGGAGGAAAATATGTATGAATATTCAGCTAGCATGGCTAATTTGTAATGTTTTAGGCTCGGGGAATAAATTGAATAAAAGTAAAACTTTGTGATTAATTTTGTAAAAATATGGAAATGATCAATTCACATGGAATGGATTATTTTATTATTGAAAATTTCAAAATTGATTGAAATTATTAATTTAAATTAAGATCGGTTGAAAAATCAATGAAAATAGAAAATTTCCAAAGTGCCCCCTAAATTTTGATATTTCTGCAAATTTAGCTTGAGTAAGTTAAATGTAACTTAATTATGTGATATAAGGGAATATAAGTTGATTGTGCGTGAAATATTGATATGATCGATGAATTAAGCTGTTTTATGTTTATGAAGAAGCGACAAGTGAATGATATTTATCATGACATGTAAATATGTGGTTATCTTTAATATGTAAAAAAAAGGAAATTAAATATGTTGAGACGAGAAATAAATTCAAGTAAGACATGTCGATATTAATAAATATATTTAAGGGACAATATGTTTGATTTTGATTGATTTCAAATATAAAAATGCTAGATGAAATAAAATGTCTGATAAATAAATTTGTAATTCTGGTAATGCCTCGTACCCTATTCCGGCGTTGAATACGGGTAAGGGGTGTTACACAGCAGAGCCATCATCACCAATTCAAACTAATAAATATATTACAAACTATCAATGAAAGCAAAAGTAATTATAAACAGAAGAAAGGCTACAAGAAAATGTAATTGGTAAATACAAAATAATCAAGACAAGATAGCATCATTGTTAGTGAAATCAGGTTTTAGGCTAACTTTCTTTCCTTCTCCATCCAATGGTTCACGAGTTGTCCTTGAAAGAAGCCTCAGCAAATCTAAGTTAACATGAGAAGTAAAAGATGAAGTCAACTACCAAATATATATATATATTTATATATATGAATGCTACACTTAAGCTTAATAAATGGATTTATTTAGAAAAGAGAAATATATTAATAGGATAGCTGCTAATGATGATTCATGAGGAAAAAGAAAGCCCATATATTCTCAGACTCCAAACCATATAGCTGTTAGCAAGAGATATTGTTGTGCGGAAGCGTGTAAAAGAGTATAATTATTGTACTGAAAAATCACACTGAGTTCAATTCCCAGGAAAGAGAGGTGGATCACGAGGATCGCTTAAGTACCAGATCTTTCCTAGCCAGAATATCCCTCTATCGTAATTTAATAGCACAATAAATAACTACAATCACACTCACAAGATATGAAAAATAAATAATAAAGAACACCGGAATTTTAACGAGGTTCGGCAAATTTCGCCTACGTCCTCGGGCACTGCCAAATATATTTCACTCCAAAATTACAAGTGAAAATATACAAATAGGGAGAGAGAACAATGCCTTAAGTAGAGAATGGCAAATTGTGGGATGAAGAAAATGAGAAATGGTTAGGCCTATTTATAGTTGAAGTTTAGGGATCAAACTTGCAAAGTACCTATTCAAATAGGGACCAAAATTGCAATTATCCCATGCCAAATTTCACATCAACTTTTGGTGCCTAACTTCTACCCACTTACTATACTTTTTACAGCCCCCCATCTTTGACTTTTCAAAGATGGGTTGCTGCCTAATAATCTCCACCTTGAAGATTTGATTAGAATAATCTTATCTTCACACACTTCTTTCTGCCTTTGCCAACAATGCTTGATAATGCCTTCTTCAACTGTTAAACTTGCAGGATATTGATCAAGTTCAAACAATGTTCGAACTTGGTTCCTGTTACCACCTTGGTCATCATATCTGCGGGATTATCTGCAGTCTTAATCTTCTGAAGGCGAATCTTCCCTTCATCAATAATTTCCCGCACAAAATGGAATCGTACGTCGATGTGTTTTGTACGTGCATGATAGACTTGATTCTCTGCTAAATGAATAGCACTTTGACTATCACAATACACATTAATATGCTCCTGAACCAATCCCAAGGTTTTAACCATACCTTGTAACCAAATAGCTTCCTTTCTGACCTCTGTTCTGACCATGTACTAAACTTACGTGGTTGACAATGCAACGATGAAGCGTAGAGTAGACTTCCAACTAATTGGTCCTCCGGCAAGTGTAAATCGTAACGTAACGGTGGTTGACCTTCGTTTGTCCAAATCACCATATAGTCGAGATCAACGTACCCAATAACACCTTCACCAAGTGTATTATCCTACTCGAGCGATAATCCAAAATCTACGGTCTTTTGAATATACTGTAGAATCCATTTCCTGACTTGCTAATGTCCTTTTCGAGGATTATGCATATACACGCTCACTATCTTGTTGCTGTGAAATGTCGGGTCTTGTACACACCATTGCATATATTAAGCTACCCACTGCATTAGAATACGGAACTTGCAACATGTATTCTCGTTCTGTAGCCGTCGAAGGAGATAGTTGTACAGAAAGCTTGAAATGAGAAGCCAGCGGGTACTACTACGGTTTTGTCTGCTTTCGTTCATGCCAAAGCTAACTGTGTAGTACCTTCTTCAAATCATCGCGAGACAAGCTAACTCTACCATGGGCTCTATCTCTACATATTTCCATGCCAAGAATCTTCTTAGCTTCACCAAGATCTTTCATTTCAAACTCGAGATTGAGTTGAGTCTTCAATCTCTCAATCTCAACTTTGCTCTTAGATGCTATTAGCATATCATCAACATATAAGAGCAAGTATATGAAAGTTCCTTCTTGTAGCTTACGGAAATACACGCAATGGTCAAATTTACTTCTTGTGTACCTTTGCCCTTTCATGAACCCGATCAAATTGCTTGTACCATTGCCTCGGGGGATTGCTTCAATCCATAAAGCGACTTTGTCGGTTTGCAAACCCAATTCTCTTTACCAAAGACCTTGAATCCATCTGGTGAGTCATATAGATTTCCTCTTCCAAATCACCGTGTAAAAATACGGTCTTCACATCAAAGTGAACTAGTTCAAGATCATCTTTGCGCCAACCAAGGCTAGCAAAATCCGAATAGGCGAATGCTTCACAACTGGAGAAAACACTTCATTGTAGTCTATTCCTTCTTTACTGAGCATAACCCTTTGCTACCAATCTAGCCTTGTGCAATTTCATTTTTACTAGAAATCCTTCCTTCTTTGCATATACCCATTTGCATCCAATTGCCTTCTTTCCCTTGGGCGGTGTCATCAACTCCCAAGTCTATTTTTTGATGAAGAGCGCATTTCTTCATTCATAGCTTGCTTCCACTTTACACCATCGGGTTACTTATTGCTTGTACATGTAAGTAGAAGGAGCATCATCATATGCAATTGGAAGTGCATAGGCCACAATATCATCAAAGCGAGCAGGCTTTCGAATCTCTCTTCTTGGCCTCCTATATGCAATTGAATCTTGTTGCTGTAGAAGTTCTTGGGTCGGACCTTCTTCATCATTTGTTCTTTCAATATTAGCTGGATCATTATTAACCTTTTCAAGCTCCACCTGCTGCAAAGTACTACTTGTTTTGTCATCCTTTTGTGAATCCTTTAACATGGTTGATTCATCAAAAGTCACATCTCTGCTAAAGACAATCTTCCTTGTATCAGGACACCAGAGACGGTATCCTTTTACTCCACTAGTTATACCCAAGAATAATGCTTTCTTTGCTCTTGGGTCTAACTTCGATTCTTTTACATGATAATATGCAGTGGAACCAAAAACATATAAAGAATCATAGTCAGTAGCAGATTTACCAGTCCACATCTCCATAGGAGTTTTGCCATTTATTGCAGCTGATGGCAAATGGTTAATTAGATGGCACGCATATGTATGTAACGACCTCATTAAAAATTCCTTGCCCAATCCGGCATTGGACAACATACATCGAACTTTCTCGGTATAGTTCGATTCATGCGTTCTGCCACCCCATTACTGTGCGTGGTGTATCGAGCGATGAAGTGTCGCGATGCCCTCATCTTGACATACTTGAAGAAATGGATCATTTTGTACTCGGTACCATTATCGATCGAAGTCGTTTGACCTTTCGACCGATCGAGTTTCCACCATTTTCTTCCATTTTGAAATGCATCCAATACTTCACTTTTTCTTTTCATTAGATACACCCATACTTTTCTTGAATAATCATCAACAAAAGTAACAAAATAGTGCATACCTCCCAAAGAAGCCACTTTGGTAGGTCCCACACATCATCAACGTGAGCGTAGTCGAAATTCCTTTCGTATTGTGAATTCTTGAACCAAACTTTACCCTCGTGCGCTTGCAGAACACAATGTTCACAATTCCAATTTGCAAGAATTTGCACCTTTCAACAAGCCTTGCTTCGCCAAAGTCTGCAAAGCTTTTTCACCAGCATGTCCCAATCGCATATGCCATAACACAGTAGCCTCTGAATCTACATCTTTCACGAGCTGATTGATGTTGATCCAATAAGCGTACTTCCATTTAAAAGTACAAGTTATTTCTTCTTGTGCCTTTCATCACCGTCAAATTCCCATTTGCTACCTTGACAATCCATCCATCTCTCAAAGTGATTTTGAGCCCTTTAGATTCTAAGGCCCCTAATGAGATGAGATTTTCTTGGTGAGTGAGTGCGTGCGAACATCGATCAAGACTTGGATTGAGCCATCGTGATTCTTCAATTGGATTGTACCTACTCCCATTGTCTTACAAGTACTGTCATTGCCCATAAGAACAACTCCACCTTCTAATTCTGTAAGACTAGAAAACCAGTCATTATTAGGACACATATGGTAAGTACATCCCGAATCCAAAATCCACTCATCAGTATGACATGCCATTGCCATGCCAACCAAGCTAAAGTCTGACTCCTCATCATGTTCTACTACACATGCATTAGAAATAGCCTTGCCCTTTTGTAACTTAGGACAATTCTTTTTCCAATGCCCTTTCTCACGACAAAAGGCACACTCATCTTTGGCGGGTCTCCCTTTGGACTTTCCCATACGCGGGCTTGATGTTTGCTTAAACGACCTCTTGCTATTAAGACTTCTGCAGTTGTATCTCTGTGATCTCTTTTATCTTTCTTTCGAGTCTCAGATCTATACAACGCACTGCAGACTGCATCAAATGTGATTGTATCCTTCCCATGAAGCAATGTGGTGGTAAGATGATCATATTCATCAGGAAGGGAATTCAACAACAATAATGCCTTGTCTTCGTCTTCAAATTTCTCATCCAAATTTAGCAAGTCTGCTAAAATTTTATTGAATGAGTTCACATGGTCATTCATCGACATCTACAGTGCATCGTGAATCGATAAAGTTTCTTTTTCATATAAAGCCTATTTTCAAGGCTTTTAGTAAAAACTTTTTTCAATGTATCCCACAATTTCCTCGTGATGTCTCCCTCATGACCAGTATTACGCTCTTTGGCCAAACATAGGCGGATTGTACCACAAGCTTGTCTATTAATCTTAGCCCACTCCTTGTCATCCATATTGTCGGGTTTTTACTTCAGGGCTATATCTAGCTCTTTGTGACATAAGACATCGAGATCTCACATTGCCACATACCAAAATTATTGGTACCATCAAATTTCTCTACTTCAAATTTTGCATTGGTCACGTAGTCCTTGCGATGGCGATGCACGCCCATTTTCTCCTCAATCCCAACTCATCAGATCGTGAGCGATGTCGTATACGTGAATAGTGCCACAAGCGATCGTACTCCCCAAATGCGAATCTAGCTCTGGTACCAATTGTTGTGCGGAAGCGTGTAAAAGAGTATAATTATTGTACTGAAAAATCACACTGAGTTCAATTCCCAGGAAAGAGAGGTGGATCACGAGGATCGCTTAAGTACCAAATTTTTCCTAGCCAGAATATCCCTCTATCGTAATTTAATAGCACAATAAATAACTACAATCACACTCACAAGATATGAAAAATAAATAATAAAGAACACCAGAATTTTAACAAGGTTCGGCAAATTTCGCCTACGTCCTCGGGCACTACCAAATATATTTCACTCCAAAATTACAAGTGAAAATATACAAATAGGGAGAGAGAACAATGCCTTAAGTAGAGAATGGCAAATTGTGGGATGAAGAAAATGAGAAATGGTTAGGCCTATTTATAGTTGAAGTTCAGGGATCAAACTTGCAAAATTCCTATTCAAATAGGGACCAAAATTGCAATTATCCCATGCCAAATTTCACATCAACTTTTGGTGCCTAACTTCTTCCCACTTACTATACTTTTTACAGCCCCCCATCTTTGAC
Source organism: Gossypium bickii (assembly GCA_025503065.1). Taxonomy (NCBI): domain Eukaryota; kingdom Viridiplantae; phylum Streptophyta; class Magnoliopsida; order Malvales; family Malvaceae; genus Gossypium; species Gossypium bickii. The sequence continues at coordinate 6,832,976 of CP106714.1, read as the reverse complement.
TTTTCAAAGATGGGTTGCTGCCTAATAGATATTAAACTCTATATCCTTCTTTTTTCAGCCATAATTTAAATACAGTCATTTTTTTTTCATGACCATATTGATTTTGAGCTAAAAGACTGAATATAACAAATAATTTGATTGTATGATTCTTTCCTCATTTGAACCACAACCTCTTATATACTACCATATGCAGCAAAGAGGAGAAGAAAAAGAAAAGAAGATGGAAAAGGGAGAGATCCTTGAAATAAGTTATATGGCTGGCATTTTAAATAGGATGCCGGAAGTCATTAATCAAAGAAACAATAAGATAACCAAATTTTATGCTTTATGCTAACCAAATTTTATGCTTTATGCTCTCAACTCTCAAACCAACTGTAGAAAAGTATTATCTGACACTTCAACACAACTATCTAACCCTTGATACTGTTTTTGCTGGTGCTTCAAGAGCCGGCCTAGAGGAACTAGCTGGTGCAGCCTGCAAGATTCAAATATCAGAAACAATTCATTTATAACCATAGTGAAATCTTGACACCAAAGACAGAAAGAGAGATAAAGAACATATAGTTCATTGCAGTCCATGATTAACATTACCACGTTCAGCTCTTCACAAAATTGATGAACACATGCTAAACCTTACTTATCATGATGATAAGGAGCAACCTTATTGCGATATTTGTGAACAAAAAAGAGATTCAAGCCTTTGGTATTATTCTAGTTCAATGCAGCGATATTACTCATCATCTCGAATGTGTTCTCGGAGAATTTCCATTTCTAAAGGATGGGAGCATAATTTCTTCTTATTTTCACCAACATAATCATGATCTTAAATTGTTTAGGAAGGTTGAGGGCTACCTTGAATGCTCTTATTGTGGTAAGCTTTGCCAAGAAGAAATTCTCAAGTGTGAAAAGCCTGCATGCAATTATATCAACCACTGCAAATGCAGCCACGCTTACTAAGCCTAAAGCTTTGTGGTAAGTACTCTAAATGAGTAAAAAATAATTTTTCAATCATCAATGCAGTTGATTGCTATTATTTCATGATTTTGTTTTCATTATTAACATCAGTTGTAATTGTCTTCATGATTGTAGATGTGATTTGTTCAAATGAAAAGCACTAAAAGATTTATTTGATCAAAGGAGTTCACAAAGAATTTGACATTTCATTCCTACTTCTTTGATGAAAGGACGCTCAAATTGTAGGTGTGATTTAGTTTCAGTGTTATTTTGTTCATGATTGATTTGGGTTTGTATGATTTGATTCAATATTACTTTGGGATTCATCTATGATTTGTTTGGATTAAATGGATTAAATCATTTTTATTTATATTTTGTAATTGTCAAATGAATTCAATCTTTCAAAATTGCCATATAAAATAATTTTTTTATAAAATCTCAAATAAAAGTTATTCTAATAAATTAGAATAATTTATATTCAAGTAGTATTCGATTTAATTATCATTTACTCTTTGAACATTTATTGGACAATTTTAAAAAATGGTTTTTTATATGAATAATCAAAAGTTTAATCTTAATTTGATTATTTAATTTTAAAAAAATTATTTTTAAAAATTATATATAAAAATAGAAATAGAGAACGATAGAAAATCAGTAAGTGCACCCATTTCTAAGTTATATATGAAAAATTTAACGACAATGATTATTTCACCTAATTATATTAATTAGAATAACTAAATTGAGAAAAAAAATTAGAGTGACCAAGTCCTACTCATATTGGACCTAGCGCCCAGGTGGTTTGGCTAATAGTGGGCCAAGAAATCTTGAATTGCGATGTGGGTGGGGGTTTCCGAGGAATACAAATAATCTATTGCTTTTTTCAGATTTGGTTAGCATTTGGAATAACTAGTGAATTACAACTCTATTGTACCACAATCGGTGCATTGGTCTTTTCGGCCTTAATGCTTTGTGCCGGTTGGTTCCATTATCACAAAGTGGACCCAAAAATTGGCTTGGTTCCAAGATGTAGAATTTGTGTTGAATCACCATTTGGCGGGAGACTCTTTGGGGCTTGGTCCTTTTCTTGGGCGGGCATCAAGTACATGTATCTTTATCGATAAATCAATTCTTAAAAGCTAGAGTAGACCCTAAAGAGATCCCATTTCCCCATGAATTTATATTAAAAATAATAAAATAATAAATCATATGAAGCGAAATATGATCTTTTATATTAAAAATAATAAATAATACAAATATACACAAATTAAAAATATTATAAATTTATAAAAAATGTATAAAAGTACAAAAAAATAAAATATATTATAAGTGAAATAAAATATAAAATTAAAAAAAATATTAAAAATTGCAAAAAAAAAAAGAAACTATCACTCGTAGGCATAAAATCTATTTAAATTTTGTAGTATTCCCTTTTAATTACCAAAACTAAAATTATTAAAATCGAACTAACCGATTGAACCGATCAAATTCGGTTAATCGGTTTGTGGCTGAACTTAGTTCGATCGGAGGTTGGTTAATGATTTTTTAGAATTTCAGTTATTGGTTAATTCAGTTCGAAGACGGGTAATTAATTGAATTAATTGAACTTAATAATTAATATTATGTATTAATTATGTGTTAATTTCAAGACTTATTTAGTGTTTCAAGACAAAGTTTCAAGTAATTCAGTTAATTTTCAAGATAAAAACATAGATTTCGGTTAATTTTAGTGTATTTTTAGATATGTTTTATAGTTGTTTAAACCAAAAGATAAAAATATATAAATTTTAATTAATCGACTAAATTAATCAAAATATTTTGATTCGGTTAACGGATAACGGATAAAGAATTATACAGTTCGATTAATTCAGTTAATATTAATTCAGTTCTATTAATAATTAAATTGATGGTTTGAACACCTGTAACATCTAACAATATTAATAAACAAATAGTAATATTTTGGATTCAAATAGTAATATTTAGATTTAATTCATTAATAAACAAATTATGAAATTTCATATTTGAATTTTATTACAAAAATTGCATATCGTGTGATCTATTATCATCTTTATCCAATATATATAATCGTCTTTATTAAAATCATATCGAAGTCATAATATCTCTTCATTTTTCATTTCTTACTCTTTATATCACTCGTACCCATAAAATCATATGTAAATTGAACGAGACACATCCCTTGCTGCAACAGATCACCCATCCTTTTCATCAGCAACATCCCTTGGTGTTAGTGGCAGAGCAAAGCAATGAAGCTCTCAAAGCTTACTGCGATGGATGTGGGGAACTGCTTTCAGCTCCATGCTTCTCTTGTATTCATTGCAATTATCCCATTCACAATCAATGTGCAGAGGCACCCCTTGAAATTCCTAATCACCCTCTCCATTCCGGACACTTATTCAAAGGTCTTTTTCTTCGACAAAGGCGTCATTTGTTTCATACAATCCCATGAAATGCATGTACTTATACTAACTTTACTTAAGCTTTTATCTTGAAATGAAAAGAGTAAGAATAGGAAATTGTTTATAAAACGTTTCTTACGGCTGATAATTCATATATTCATGTTGTTTTCGTGTTGGAGTGATAACAATATACTTTCAACATGTATGATATTCAATTCCTTAAATTTGGAAATTCATGTATTTGTGTAGTTTTCATGTTTAAGGTATTATATACTTCTAAAATTTTTATGGACATGTGCAAGAATAGGAAATTGTTTGTAAAAGGTTTCTTCGATGCTTAATGAACCATTTTCATGGAATAAATTGTGTCCTTGAGTGATGAGAATGTACGTTGTGTAAGTTTCATATCGTGTTCTTTAGATCTGGTGATGTTTGTTTTATGTTGTATTCATGTTATTTATTGTCATAATGTTTAAGGTGTTATGTAGATTTTGATACATTCGTATATTCTTGTCTTGTTCGTATTATTATTTGGATAAATCTGTTTTTATCATCCAAAAGAAGCAGAAATCTGCTACAGTAACAGTACCAACCCAGTACAACAGAAGAAACTATGAAAAAATGATCTAAAGATAACTATTCATGTTATTATTTTTTTGTATCATGTTTTTAGTTGTTTTTCTCGTTTGCTTGTATTGTGTGTTCTTTGCCTGGTACAAATATAACGCTTTAAAATGCTTCGACTGAATGTAGTATATGTTATGTTTACTATGTTTTTTTTAAGAGAGAATTTTGAACGTTAGTTTTGGCATTAAACTAATCAGGGGTGTAATCACCAATTTCTGGCCCAGGTCATTAATCCCGGGCCCATTACAACCAAATTACAAGACCCAATTTGTATGTGGCCCAAAAGGCCCAAAATAATTAGAATTTAGAACAGAAAAAAGCTAGGGTTGGAAACCCTAGCGCCGCAAGCCCTTGGTGCGCCGCTCCACTAGCCGTTGTCGGCCACCGAATCCCATCACGCGCGCACCATCGCTCCACTCCCTTTTGTTCTCCACGCCCGCGAATGAAGACAACCAGCAGCAAGAAGAAAATTTTTTTATTAGAGGTTTTTAGATCTATTGTAACACCCCAAACCCGGCCTAGAAGTTAGACCCGAATCTAGCGTGCCACATGGAAGTGTTTTTCAAAACCATCTATTGCAATTGTAACAACTTGTTGGAGAATTTCAGCCTCTTTGTTAAAACCCAAAACAATTAAGCAATTGTGTACACGTGAAAACATAATTAACTTTAGTAACCCTTTTCGGTTGTGAAAGCATATTTGAAATAAACGATTTACGAAAATGTGACCTTTGAAATAGAGTTGCAAAAGCATTTTGAAACATTGCGGAAACGTAGATAAAATACAAGTATTTTGAGAGATTGATTGATGAATCACAATTCAAGGAATTGAACTTTAAATCCGTGACTTTTGAAAATGTCGTTAATAATTTGAAAAGATGTTCGAGTTAAAACATATTTGTATAAGTTTATTTTGAAATCCCTTTGTTAATCAATTTCGAAAAATACTAAAAACATCCCAACCATAAAGCAAAAATAAAAAAAATAGTTCAGAGGCCTTATTACAACTTAAACCAAATTAGCAAAATAATAAAATAAACGGAAATAGAAATTTAAAGTTTAATAACACCATTTCTAAAGTATGACCCCCACCGAGTCATCCATGGCCCAAGTCCACGTCACTGAGCATTACCTGAAAAGGTCAAGAGAAAGGGGGTGAGTTACTAGAACTCAGTGTGTAACCCACTTACCATTGACTACTGGGCCAATATCTCATTAAGCAATTATTTGAATCTAAGCCCATTAAAAATAACATATAATATGCAAGTGATATGCAAACCCCAACCCAACCTAATTTCCATCCGCTACACACCACCCGTACCAACCAACACACCTGTGGGGAGCTTTAGTCACCCACCCCGCCAACACACCAAACTGAGCATTAAGCCATAAATCAAACTGGGCATTTAGCCATATTTCAAACTGGGCATTAAGCCATTTATCAATTTGTGGACAAGCCACCAGAATTTTGTAGCAAAGCTACCAGAACTTCTCTTCATCAAAATCCCAACCCATGCAAATCATGTACATATAGTATGCATTTTCATTCGGCCCATTTGTCACATATCAATATAGCCCATTTATTAAATAACACATTTGGTCCATTTGTCACATATCAATATGGCCCATTTATCAAATAACATATTTGGCCCATTTATCACATATTAATATGGCCCATTTATCAAATAACATATTTGACCAATATAGCAAGTTATCAAATTGGCCCATATAGCAAATTATCAAATTGGCCCATATAGCAAATTATCAAATTGGCCCATATAGCAATTATCTTAATTCGGCAATCGTACCCACTAAGGGTAATTTGGTAATCTCGCAACCCAAGGGTATTTCGATAATTTACCCTCTATGGGTATTTCGGTAATTTTCGCAATCCAACTTGACCACTAATTTGGGCATAACAATTTAAAACTGTCCATCTGCGTCATACTGACTAAATTGACCATAAATCGAGTTAGAAAACTCGAAATCTAGATCCGTAAAATTTCCTTGAAACTAGACTCATATATCTTCTTACTGTAATTTTTCTAGAATTTTTTGGCCTAGCCATTTAGTACAGTTTATTCCTCAAAGTATCCCCTTTTCTGCTGTCTGACAATTCCGACCATTCTTTGCTAAAATTTAATTATCTTTTTGTACATAATTCAATTGATATTCTAGTTTATTTCTTATAAAAATAGACTCATTAAGAAATCTAACCATATAAATTATGTGCAAAAATTAATTTTTATCAATTTTTAATGATTTTTCCAAGTCAGAATAAGGGATCTCGAAATCACTCTGAACCAGTCTAACAAAAATCTAAAAATCTCAAAATATACTAATCATTTACTTTCTCTGTTTCTTTTATAAGAAAATAGACTCAATTTTCTTTCAATCCATATCTCCTTCACTTTCTAATTCAATTTCCACTATTTTTGGTGATTTTTCAAATCCACGTTACTGCTGCTAACCAAAATTGTTTCATTGCAAAATACGATTACCACTTCGAACATGTGTACGTCGAGTGGTCATAGATGTCGATTTCTGGCTTTTTGGTCTTTCTAGCGAATCACAAAACATTTTATGCAAACATTCAAAGAGGTGTGAGATTACACACCTGATTACGGTAAGGACTAAACCTTCTTGATCGTCGGCACCTATGACACCTTAACACTCGATCAAAAAAAAATACCACGATGAGAGAAAGCAGCTGTTTAGGGAGAGGATTTCGACTTACCACTACTTCCAAAGGTCAACGAGTAGAGAAGAGCGAGTGATTTAATCCCTTAACGTTGATGAATCCAATTCCCACCGATTGAACTTATGGTTACGGATGATACACGGTCGCCCGCTTAGATCACTACGAAGAAGAAAAAGACTCGGCTAAGGAGATGATTATTGACAATCGGCCATGCTGAAGAATTAGGACAAAAGAGATGCTTGAAGGATTTCGTGAAAAAGAAAAAAAACAAGAAGAAAGATGTTTGTCTAGATTGATTTTCAAGAAAGATGAGAATATGCACACTCAAATTTGAGGATTGGCAAGAAGGGAATTTGAAGAGAGAAGAAATTATTACAAAAGTTGCATATATTACTGAATGTAATATATGTTATGTTTACTATGTTTTTTTTAAGAGAGAATTTTGAACGTTAGTTTTGGCATTAAACTAATCAGGGGTTTTTCGGAGTACATGAAATCGGGAGGGGAATTGGCCTACCAGCAGCTTTGCCGTGAGATCACAGTAGAGGTCAATGATTGCTCGAAACATTAATTAATCAATCAATTTGGTACCAATTTTGGGCGTGACACGTAACCGACTCCAAAACCCAAGTTCTCAAAACTTCGTATATCAAAAATCGTCGTTTTAGTAAATTTAAAATTTATTAAAATGATTGAATAAAGAGGTGACCTGATCACACCTCATCAAAAAGGATTGGTGGCGACTACCGTTTTATTTTCGTTTTCAAAACCCTAGTCGATTCTCGTTTTACAAAAAAGAATGATTTCGACAATAGTAATTTACTTCCTTTATCATATTCTTTACTTTACTATTATTATTATTATTATTATTATTATTATTATTATTATCTATTGTACTTTATTACAAATTGCACCCCTCTTATTTGTTTTTAATTTGATATTTCATTTTCAATATTTTAAATTATTTTTCTCAATTTGTGTACGTATACATTTCTTTGTCCTCATAATATTCGAAAATTTGGTATTTTCTTCTGTATGCGTTGTTTTGTCACTAACATTATTATTAATATCATTGTTATTGTTTATTTTAATTTTCTTTGATTGTTCATAGTAGCATTAAAATAATGTACATTATGTGATTATCGTATATTGTATTCATTAGTATATTCATTATGGTCATTTCATTAAACACGACATTTCATTCGTATATCATCATTTTGTACCGTCCATCATCAACGTAATATTTTATATCATTAATTTTTATTCGAACACGTCAACAAAATTTTCAAAAAAGAGGCACTGCTCCGTATTTGAAAAATTCGATGAAATCGTGCTCTAACTTACGGGGTTTTAAATTTTTTTCCGTATTTGAAAAATTCGATGAAATCGTGCTCTAACTTACGGGGTTTTAATTTTTTTTTTCTTGTTGAATTCAAATAATTGAATATCCTTTCAAAAATTAAAACACATAAGATTTCAAATAAAAATCAAAGGCCAAATTATTCTCAAAGATTCGAAATATCATGTCCTAACTTACGGGATGTGACGTTTTGTTGCCTCGAGATAAGAAAGTCTTCAATATATTTTCGACTTATTTAAGCTTTCCAAAATAAAATATACATTAATGCAAAAAATGGATCGTATTTTAAATTCTCTTCGAGTTTTCGATTTTCGACACTGAGACACTAATTAATCAACTAGGTACCAATTTTGGGCGTATCGAGGGTGCTAATCCTTTCTCGTGTGTAACCGACTCCCGAACCCGTTTTCTGGATTTCGTAGATAAAAAATTGTCGTTTTAGTATATTTAAATTTTTATTAAAATGATTGAATTACGAGTTGACTCGATCACAACTCATAAAAAAAGATTGGTGGTGACTCCCATGCCCATTTTCATTTTCGTTTTCAAAATATAAACTCGACCCATTTTACAAAAAAAATGGTTTTGACACTCGTGACAAGATGATTAATCACTGTTGTGACGCTCATGATGGATATCTTAATTTCTTTAAATAATATTAACAAAATATGAAAAAAAAATTTAAATAATTAGTTTTCAAAACATAAAGCCTACATTCTATTACTTTTCTTATTAATCTGAATAATGATTTGAAGTATTGTTAATATTGGATTAATAAATATGGTTTTGAATGTTTCATAAAACTTATAAAGTAGTTATTTGGAAATTTTGAAATGAATTTTTGGACTATTTCGAAACTTAAATATCTTAAATAATTAAATTGTAATTTTAAATAATTATAATTTTTAATTATTTTTTAAGTTCTTTTTATTATGTATGTTTGAATTGAATTTTTTTATATATATATTATTTTTTTTATAAATTTTTAATCATTTATTTAATTAAACTAAATGAATTCGTCGGATTGACCGAATCAAGAATTGGTGGTTTGATCGGTTGGACCATTAGTACGAAAAATTTAACCGCAATGATTATTTCACATAATTATAGTAATTAGAATAACTATCTTCGACGTTTAAATTTATTTTATGAAAAAAACTGAATAATAGAAAAGAAGGGGAAGAAAAGCTTTCGTGGTGTGAACAAAAGGCCATCTGATGAACGGTTTTAACAAAAACCTTTTGAATAATTAAGTGACTTAAATGAAAACTTTAAAATAATTCAAAGATCATTTTATAATTTCAGCAACGTTAATTAATTTAATTTAGGGCATATATTAATGAAGGTTTTGGAAGCCACAAATTACAACAATAGATCAAACGACTTATTCGAAACAGTCGTTAAGATTAGCATCCAAACCCGAAATGATGTCGAAGAACTTTGACATGAAATTTCAAAACGAAAACTAACGCTTACCCTCGCACAAAATCAACAGTACAAAACTTAGAACGTTGGAAGAACGTTACTCTTGAGAACTTTGTTTGATAAAGACTTACACAAATCAGAATCCATTCCAAACAAAAAGAACGTAACTTCGACCATCATCAAACTCAAGCAAATCAAACTTGACAAAGGACACTTACAGTTCTATTGAAGATTAATTGCACAAAGGAACTTGGCATAACGAAATACAGAAGGATTCAACGACAGAATAACAGAGCAGAAGGAAAAAAATATAATTGAACAGAAGAGGAGCAAAAACAAAAGAAAGAAAAATAGGAGAAGAGGGCGTTTTGTGAAGATGAGAAACGGAAGTCAATTAACTTGTTTCCTCTAAAATCAAACAAAACAAACTAAATTACTAAATAACACAAAATATTTCTTTATTACTTATGCAGAGACTCGAACACAAAACTAAAAAATATACAGAAACTTAACCATTAAACCAATAGGCTTATTCTTCTTATTAATTGATCGTAAATAAAACTTATGTCAGACAACCAAGACTAAGGGTTTGATAAAAAAAAATAACAAAATTTCAATAAATATGATTGGAACCCAAAACCTCACACTCAAAACCAAAACACCTAACCACTTGAAAGAAGCCTCAGCAAATCTAAGTTAACTAAGTAAAAGATGAAGTCAACGTGTGTATATATATATATATATATATATATATATGAATGCTACACTTAAGCTTAATAAATGGATTTATTTAGAAAAGAGAAATATATTAATAGGATAGCTGCTAATGATGATTCATGAGGAAAAAGAAATCCCATATATTCTCAGACTCCAAACCATATAGCTGCTAGCTAGAGATATTAAACTCTATATCCTTCTTTTTTTCAGCCATAATTTAATTGCAATCATTTTTTGTTCATGACCATATTGATTTTGAGCTAAAAGACTGAATATAACAAATAGTTTGATTGTATGATTCTTTCCTTATTTGAACCACCACCTCTTATATACTATCATATGCAGCAAAGAGGAGAAGAAAAAGAAAAGAAGATGGAAAAGGGAGAGATCCTTGAAATAAGTTATATGGCTGGCATTTTAATTAGGATGCTGGAAGTCATTAATCAAAGAATCAATAAGATAACCAAATTTTATGCTTTATGCTCTCAATTCTCAAACCAACTGTAGAAAAGTATTATCTGACACTTCAACACAACTATCTAACCCTTGATGGTGTTCTTGCTGGTGCTTCAAGATCCGGCCTAGAGGAACTAGCTGGTGCAGCCTGCAAGATTCAAATATCAAACAATTAATTTATAACCATAATGAAATCTTGACACCAAAGATAGAAAGAGAGATAAAGAACATATAGTTCATTGCAGTCCATGATTATCCAGTAGATGAGAGATTTGACCATTACTCTTGGAGGCTTGTCTTTAGAAGAAATCTTCGATTGGGAAGAGATGCTTAATGATCTTAGATACACCATCTCTATTCACGAGCTGGTCTCTTTGTAAGCCGATAACATCATTTGGCAGCTTGATGACTAAAGCAATTTTGTAAGGAATCATCTTGGTGGTCAAATCTAAGTTGTTGCATAGACATTCTTACTATTGCGGCAGGGATGTTAGTTGGGTAAAATATAACCTGGACTCATTTTGCAGTGGCTACCTTGCAAGACTCATCTGAAGCAGCTTCTCCGCTTGATCTGGGAACAAAGTTATAAACAGATATGCGCCTGCGCCATTTCATGAGGTTAGATTAAAAGATAAAAAGACTTCAACGGAAGTTTTTATGGCTATTGAATCACTTACAAATGTGTGCAGTTCCAAGCACGGATGAATTCATGCCTTGAATTGTGACCAACCCAGCTTTGCCGGAATCTTGCAACTTTGTTGTACCTACAGAATCAAATGTACCTGCAAAAACAAGAACTATTTCATGCTTTGCTCCTTGCATGCATCACAACCACGGTCATTACAACTGCAAGCAGTTGATGTTTAACCTGGTTTTACAGTTTGAAGCCCTGATGTTATACATGCTATATCCTGAAAACCAGCTTGCTCCAATTTATTGGCAGCAGAAGTCGATCTTTTTATTAAGCATGTGGGACACCCATGTCCGATGCATACTCAACAGAGTAAAACAGACTGAACCCATAAAACCACTCTAAGTTGCAATATTAAGTGAGCATAATCCATGAAGCTAATTGTACAAATGCAAAGTAAACAGAGAAGGAACCCGACCTCCAAAATTGCACAAGAAAAAATATCTTCGAGAACACTTGCTATCAGAGGATTAATCATTGTTATGTCACTCACAGTGAATATCTTAATTTCTTTAATTTTTTTAATAAATTTTAAAATAATTAGTTTTTCAAAACTAATTTGAAGTATGGTTAATATTGGATTAATAAATATGGCTTTGGATGTTTTATAAAACTTGTACTTGGAAATTTTGAAATGAATTTTTGGACTATTTCAAAATTTAAATATTTTAAATAATTATATGTTTATTTTTATTTTACTATTTTTCAAGTTCATGCATGGTTAGGATTCGTGACAAGATTGAATCAAATTTTTTAATATATATTATTTAATCAAACCAAATGAGTTGGTTGAATTAACCAAATTAAGAGTTGGTGGTTTGACGGGTTGGATTATTGATCTAATTTTGCACACTTGAATTAAAATTTTTAATAATAAACTTATACTTTCTATTTAGATTTATTGATAAAAATATATTTTTGAATTTTTTTAATATTCAAATGGATTAAATCTCTCAAAATTTTCATATAAGAATATTTTTTTTATAAAATGCTCAAATAAAAGTTATTAAATTTTAAATTTTTATATTTTTTAAGTATTATTTTATTTAATTATCATTTACTCTTTCAATATTTATTGGACAATCAAAAGTTTAATCTTAATTTGACTATTTAATTTTTTAAATATTTTATTATTAACTGCCAACAATTTTTTTAAGAATAATAGAACAAATGCGAAAATTATATATGATAATAGACATAGAAAATGAGTGAATGGTCATTTCTACGCTATATATATTATCCAGGCTGCTCTTCTCAATGTTTTTGGCAAAAGTCGCTCGTCCACAGAGGTTGATGATGATGATGGACGAGGAAATATAATTTCCAATTTTAACTGTAGCAGAGTTTTGAAAATTAAAAAAAAAATGTCATGTCAACAAATCATTGAAAGAAAATGGAAAATTTAGCGGCAATGATTATTTCACACAATTATTTTAATTAGAGTAATTAAAATGAGAAAAAAAATTTAAACAATAAAGTATTTAATTCATAGCATAATAGCATATTACGCATTATGCGCTAATCATTCAATAAATTAATGAATGTACAATTATATTCATGGGCAGACGTATGTACGGGTAGTGGTGCTAGAGGTCACTTGTGTAGCTGTGGAGGTGGTGAGCGACATTGAGCGCTAGGGGTTTTCTTTTTTAAGAAATAAGAATTGATAGGGAAGGGAATTAGGGATTGGGAAGGGGAAGGAGAAAGGGAATGACCGAATGAGGGATTGGGTCTAGGAGGGAATACGGTAGAAAAATTTGGGTAATAAAATCAAGTCGGGTTTCATTGAAAATCTTTGCTTGAAGTCTAACCTATTTTTTTAAACGGGTCTTATTTTAAATCTAATCTTATTTTTAAGGCCTAAATTTTTGTCCAAATCTTCTCACATTTCAGTCAAGCCTTCAGACCGGATCGGGTGATCCAACCCATGGACAAGTCTAATAGGTATGATATACTTAAACTACTAATTATAATTTTATACTAAAAAATTATTTATTTTAGTAAGCTCTAAAGTAACATGACGAAACAATAAATAGGGTCCTTTAAAAAATTATAAAATATGATACAATAAAATAAAATCATATATTAGTAATTTCATTAAAATAATATGTTTTATGACATTAAGCAAATAATATTTTTTTTAAAAAAGAAGAAGCAATTTTCATCTAAGCTTTGAAAAATGTAATTAAGTTATGAAGAATAAGGCGTGCTTCCTTTTAATTACCAAAAAGTAACGTTCTTTGTGCTTACAAGTAATCAAAGCACAATACTTTAATATTTTATTTTTAATTAACAAAAGTAAAATTGTTTGTACTCCTCCCTTTTAATTACCATCTCATTTACCTCAATTGATGGGAGAATTAGATATATAAGAATATGTAAATAACAATAATATCGAGTACAACATGGGAGCGTAATAGTTTCTTATAATTTTTTATTATTGTCCATGTATTCATAGCATGATTAAGTAATCTTAAATCTGTAAAGAGTCAAAATATTTACCTAATTTGCAAGTAAAAGAAAAGAACATTTTTTACTTTTATAAAGAAAGCAAAATATTATTCTTGCAGAAATTCTTTATTTAATAAAGAAAACAAAATATTATTCTTGTAGAAATGCTTTACTTTATTTAATAAACTTTACTTTGTATTTAATTGTCTTTTCTTTTTAAAAATTTTTTGAGTGTATGATACGTTTGATGTATTGAAATTTTTTTAACTATGATGTAAAAATTAAGGCTAAAAGATCTTTAAAAGCCCCTGAATTTTTTCAAAAAATAAGTAAACCCTTATACTTTTTTCTTTTTTCTTTTTTTTGCATTCGATTGACTTACTGAATCATAATTTAATTTATTAAATCATTCGTTAAAGAGCAACAATAACTATTTTTAAGGGTTGTTTTCGCCACATGGCACACCAAGATTGTGCTACGAAGCGAAATATGATCTTTTTTATTAAAAATAATATAAATAATATAAATATATACAAATTAAAAATATTAAAAATATTATAAATTTATAAAAATATATAAAAGTACAAAAATATAAAAAATATTATAAGTGAAATAAAATATAAAAATTATTAAAAATTGCAAAAAAAAACTATCACTCGTAGGCATAATATCTATTTAAGTTTTGTAGTCTTCCCTTTTAATTACCAAAACTAAAATTATTAAAATCGAACTAACCGATCGAACCGATCAAATTTTCAGTTAATCGGTTTGTGGTCGAACTTAGTTCGATCAAAGGTTGGTTAATGATTTTTTAGAATTTCAGTTATTGGTTAATTCGGTTCGAAGTTGGATAATTGATTGAATTAATTGAACTTAATAATTAATATTATGTATTAATTATGTATTAGTTTCCAAGACTTATTTAGTGTTTCAAGACATAAAGTTTCAGGTAATTCGGTTAATTTTAAAGATAAAAACATATATTTCGGTTAATTTTAGTATATTTTTTGATATGTTTTATAGTTGTTTTAACCAAAAGACAAAAATAAATAAATTTTAATTAATCAACTAATTTAATCAAAATATTTTGATTCGGTTAACGGATAAAGAATTATACAGTTCAATTAATTTGGTTAATATTAATTCGGTTCTATTAATAATTAAATTGATGGTTTGAACACCTTTAACATCTAACACTATTAATAAACAAATAGTAATATTTAGATTTAATTCATTAATAACGGATAGATGCTATATATCTTTGTCCTAATCATCCATCATTCATCATTCACAAGAAATGCCTTGATGAGTTACCCATCAAAATTGATCACCTTGCACATCGCTTACACCGTCTTGTTCTTAACCGTAGTGATAGTGATTACTTGTGCAACCTATGTCAAAAGCAACATTCCGGACCTTTTTACGGTTGTTCTCTTTGCCATTTTAACATCAATGTTGAATGTGCTTGGCCGAGGTCTACTGTTGAAGATAGAAGTCGTCATCAGCATCCATTCACCTTACTTAGGAGAGAAGATCCATTCATTTGTGATGCATGCAAAGATCAAGAAAATTATATTTCATATATATGTTCAACATGCAACCTCATGGTCCATAAGGATTGTACTTCACTCCCACGCATCATCAAATTTTCTCGACATGATCACTACATTTTTCACAAGTATTTTCTTAAAGGTCTTACAAGGAAATATTGCAAGATTTGTTTCAAAGAAGTGAGACTAGAGCGTGGGAGTTACTCTTGTGTGAAACAAGGTTGCAATTACGTTGTCCATGTGAATTGTGTCTTAGAGGATGATAGGTTGTACGATGTAATTGAGGAAGAAAAGTAATGTGAGGAGTTTTATGAAAATTCTATGCGATCTTCCATCATTCGTGTTATAGAGGTGAATGAAGTCGGGGAAGCCACAAAGATTGAACATTTCACCATCAACATTGCTTGGTGTTAGCATACAATATGGATGAGGAAATTGATAGAAAATGTGATGGGTGCGTGCTACCTATCTCAAATATTTTCTATTATTGTTCAAAATGCCCCTTTTTTCTTCATAAAACCTGTGCTGAATTGCCAAGATTCAAGCAACATTGGTTTCGTCAAGCCAATGCCACGCTCTATTTCAAAGACCATCAGATCTGTGAATTTTGCTTTCAACTTTTTAATGGTTTCTTCTACAAAATTAAAGGTTGGTGGATGTGCTTAAAGTGTGCTAAAGTTTCTGATATCATTGAATGTGAAGGACACCAGCACTTTCTCTTTTTTGATTTCAAATGGGAGAACAAATATAGTAATGGTTGTGGCAAAAGGTGTCAGCATGGTGCATTCAGATGTGGGAAGTGCAAATTTGCTTTGGATTTTGGATGCTTAACATTACCACATTTAGCTCTTCACAACATTGATGAACACATGCTAAACCTTACTTACCATGATGATAAGGAGCAATCTTATAGCGATATTTGTGAACAAGAAAGAGATCAAAGCCTTTGGTATTACTTTTATTCAAATTGTGATACTTCTGCTCATCTCGAATATGTTCTCGGAGAATTTCCATTTCTAAAGGATGGGAGCATAATTTCTTCTTATTTTCACCAACATAATCATGATCTTAAATTGTTTAGGAAGGTTGAGGGCTACCCCGAATGCTCTTATTATGTAAAGATTTGCCAAGAAGAAATTCTCAAGTGTGAAAAGCCTGCATGCAATTATATCAACCATCGCAAATGCAAACACGCTTACTAAGCCTAAAGCTTTGTGGTAAGTACTCTAAATCATCAATGCAGTTGATTGCTATTATTTCATGATTTTGTTTTCATTATTAACATCGCTTGTAATTGTCTTCATGGTTGTAGATGTGATTTGTTCAAATGAAAAGCACCAAAGGATTTATTTGATCAAAGGAGTTCACAAAGGATTTGACATTTCGTTCCTACTTCTTTGATGAAAGGATGCTCAAATTTTAGGTGTGATTTGGTGTAACAATGACCGATTTAGACCCTAATCGAATAGTGGTTTCGGGACCACAAATCGAGTCCAAAAATATTTTAATTATTAATTTGATATCTATGTTATGTGTTTGAGCATGTCCTAAAATATGGTAGGTTAATTATTTTGTTTGGATGCTTAATTTAGATAAGGGATTAAATTGTATAAGTGTAAAAGTAGCTATCTTCTAAATTAAGTGATTGAATTGATGTATTTATATATGAGAGAGGACTTAAGATGTAAATTGTCCATTTGTTGGCCTAGTGGACGGCATCATGACTTGATTTTATATTATTTTGTTTTTAATGGGAATAAAATATGTGTTAAAGCTTTATATTATAATATAGGATAATAATAATAAATAAAAGAGACATGCAAAAAGAAGGCCATTATCTTCATCCTTGGCCAAAAGTAAGAAGAAAAGGAAGAAGTTGAGTTCTCTCTAATATTCGGCTAATTGCAACCAAAATTAATCAAGAACAAAAGGAAACGGGTTTGGATCGGGGAAAAGCAAAATTAACCGAATAGTCGGGAAGCGTAATTCGTCAATTTACGAGGTAAGTTTTAAGCAATTGGATGAAATGAAATTTGAATATATATTTAATGTGTGTATGAATAATTAAATTAAGCATATTAAAATACATTTGCCGAATGTGAAATGGAATGGGAGCAAATATTTATAAATTAGCCGAATGTAGAGTTGGATGTATAGTTAAAGATCGAATAGAATTAAATGTATACCATGAATTAGATGATGGTTGTGATTGAATATTTGATTATGTATTTATTAAGGTAAAGCTATTGTGATGGATAGATATATAAAGAAGAATTTGATTTTGAATGTTGATATATAAGTATGTTATATGCGCATAATGTATTCAAGAAGATGAAATAAATTATTGGGCACTGTGTGTGTGGAATAAAACTAGTAATGGCACTATGTGTGCGATACATTACTAAGGAATGGCACTGTGTGCGGGGAATAAAATGGCAAAGGCACTAAGTGTGCGACACGTTGCATGAATTGCACTAAGTGTACGGTACGTTACATGAGTTGCACTGTGTGTGTGGATTATCAAACCTCTCAAGGACATGAACCAATGAATGGATATAACCAAAAGAGACATGTAGGTAAGTGATGCATGGAAATTGAATAAGGTGGTGCTAATGAGGTAAGTTGCTTTTGTATACTAAATTATGGAAATATGATAAATTCATTAACCTTTGAGCTTGTTTGAAATGGATATAGGGCTTGTGATCATTCAGTTTTGGGGATCTAATGAATATGATATTGTTGTATAGTAAAATGCTATATGTAATGCTTATACGAACCGGTTAATGATCAAGTTGAATTGATTAAAATTGTATAATGATTTGTTGTATATATTTCCTTTTGCTTATAACTTACTAAACTATATGAGCTTACTGTTCGTGTGTTTATTTGACTATTGTGTAGATCTTAAAGTCTAAGTGTGCAAATTTTAAAATACCGAGCACTAAGTGTGCGAAATCGGATAAGGAGCACTAAGTGTGCGATTAATTTTTATATCTTGGATTTAATTTTGGGTAAGTGGATATTATGAAATGATATTAATTGAAATCAAATAAGAGTGATAAATTAGTTTGGATGAAATGTATCAATTAATTTTATAGTTCAATTGATATGAGTGGACATGGAGTAATGCTTACAAATTCTCATTGATTTATACATGAATTTTATGTATTGTATTCGCCATGTGGAAGTTTGTATAAAGAATTCATTTGATTAGTTTTAAATCTTGAATATGTGATTTATATGGGTTTGAAGCGCAAGTATAAGTTCGGTAAGTAAAATATATATATGCATGTGAAATCTATTATCGACGGTTTGAAAGTTCGGCCTTTGGGATATGAGACGAGAAAGATTTCGAAAGGTGATATGAACTAAAGTCAATGGTTATAAACCTTGGTTGTGAGTATATTATTCTGACTTTGCTAGTGTAGTGTTAAAATGCATTATTGTTGTGAAATTGCTTATAACTTACTAAGCTTTTGAAGCTTACTTTGTGTATTTTTCTTATGATTATAGAGTTTCAGAGACTTACTCGGGTTGGAAGTCGAAGGAGATCTCATCACACTATCTAGCTTTCGCTTCGGTAAATAAATGCTTGAAGATTTGGTTATGTGGCATGTATAGACTAGTTATGATATGGTTGGTTTTGAAATTATATATATACATAGCCATGCGAAAATGGCTTGATTATGATGTTAATGGTTGCGTATTCGGTTTTGTTTTAAGTTAAATTTGGAAGTATGTTTTACGGTAAACATGTTTGTAATGTGGTTAAATGATTTTGCAATGAAACAGTTTTTGGTTAGCAGCAGTGATGTGATTTTCACAAATCACCAAAAATAGGATAAATGAAATTAGAAAGTGAATAGGATATATAATTAAAGCTTATTATGTCTATTTTTATATGAAAGAAATAGAGTAGGCAAATGAATTTTATATTATGAGATATTTAAATTTTAGTGAGACTGGTTCTGAATGACTTCGTGATCCCCTGTTCTGTCTTGGAAAAATTATTAAAAATTGTACAAAATAATCATGGAGCATAGTATTTATGCTTAGAATCCTTAATGAGTCTATTTTTGATTGGAATAAATGAGAACATAAATTGAATTCTGTACAATGAGATAACTGAGTTTTTGTAAAGATAGGTCAGAACCATCGAATAGTGAAACAGGGAAAACTTTGATGAATAAACTGTAACAGACCAATTTTGACCCTAATCAGAACGGTGGTTTTGGGACCACGAATTCGAGCCCGAAAAATATTTTAATATTATATTTTGTGTTTATTATATGTGAATTAATGTGTGTGACAATATCGTAGAAAAATTTTATAGTTTAATTGCTTAATTTGATAAAAAGGATTTAATTGAGAAAAACGTAAAAGTTGCATGCTAAAGTGAAAGGTACTAATTTGAGTGTGGCTTTTTAAGTGGATGTCCTAAAAGGGCAATTAGCCCATAAACTATAATAAAGAACGGCAATGGGCCACACCAACTACAAAATATATGTTAGTTTAATTTTTATTATAAGGTTATGTTAGTATATTATAATAATGTTAATATATGTTAAATAAAACATAAAATAGAGCCACCATCACCTTCATTCTCTCATAGCCGAATGTAAGAAGAGAAAACACCATTGTTAGAGCTTTGAGTTTGGGCAAGTTAAGGAGCTTGATTAAGGTATGGTCGGTTTTTAATTTTTGATAATTTTTACGTTTTTGAGATCGTTGCTTCGTATATTACCCGACCCATGCCTAAATTTTTAAAAATATTGTGTATATAGGATTCGGCCATTAACATGCTTGAATGGTTTTGATATTTGATGGTTTTAGATTAAATATTTGTTAAAGATTTATAAGTTTTGTATTGAAATTTTTGGTGATTTGGAGTAAATAGGACTAAACTAAGAAAATAAATTTGTGAGGGGTTAAAATGCAAAATAAATGAAATTCAAGGATTCATATGGCCATGTAGAAGATTCGGCCTAGCTATGGTGTTGGAAGATTTTGCATATTTTGTGTTTTGTGAAAATAGGACAAAATTGTAAAAATGAGAAACATTAGGGACAAAATGGTAAATTGTTTATTTAAGTGTTTTTGGATCAAATTGAGATGAAATGTGCTTGAATGGGTTAAATTTTAATGTGTTTAGATCAAGAACAAAGAAAAACGGAATTGGATCGGGGAAAGACAAAGGTTCTCGAATAGCCGATTTACACGGTCTATCGACAACCGAGGTAAGTCCTTAAGCTATAATATATTGAAGAATTATTTATGAACCTATTATATAAAAATGTTTGATACATTTTAGTACCTATTTATGTCCTAGCCGAATGTATATAAGTATATTAGATAAATTGCATAATTTGACAATGTGATATGAATAAGGGTCTTGATGCGAATTGTGGGATCGTAAAATGGCATAATGATTTTAATTGTTTAATGTGAATAAGTTTAGTTAAATTGGACATGTAATATAGTTATGAAATGTGTGTGGAATGATTTATCACATTGATGTGTTTCGGGCTTTAAGCCTAGCAGGCCTAGTGCCGGTGATTTAATTCAGGCTTTAAGCCTAGCAGGCCTAGTGCCGGTGACTACTTTCGGGCTCTGAGCCTAGCAGGCCTCGTGCCGGTGTTACTTATCGGGCTTTACCGCCTAGCAGGCTTGATGCCGGTGATGTGTTTTATAAAGGAGAAACCAAATATTATTCAAGGCAAACCATAATTAATGTATCTAGCTAACGGCTCAGGTAAGCATGTAAGGTATGTTATGTTTAATATTACCTGAGTCGTATGAGAATTGTGTTATATATGTTTGAGGCTAATATTGATGTGTATGAGTATTATATGACTGAATTCGAGCTTGAATGTACTATTATGCAATTCGGTCTTCAAATAGGAATGCTAAAGGTAAAGGAAATTTTAGTACAATAGTATGGTTGATACGAATGCTTTACTTATACGATTTGGATTATGTGATTCTTGTAATATACTTATTTGAGCTTCAAAGAGATGTAGGTTGAAGGAAATGAAGTACAATTACTTAGGTTATTGAACTATGAGTATTCGGCTTTGTATAAATAAATATACTTAAAAATGTTTATTCGCAATGTCATAAGTTGGATGTTTTAAATTGCTTAAGTTTTTAATGTTATATTATCGAGAGCTTAGGACTTACTAAGCTAGTAAGCTTATTTGTGTGAATTGTTCTCCTTTGTTTTATAGATTAAGTTCAAGCTACAAGCTCATCGGGATCGTCAAGAAAGTCGGCCACACTATCAACTATTTTGGTATTCCTTTAGTTTGCGTTAATTTAGATAAAGTCATGTATAGGAGGGATTTGAAAATGACCTTGTTTGAGTAGAAACTTTAATAGTATATGTATTATAGCCATACGAATATGGCTTAAGTTCTATGTTTAATTGTGTGAAGACATATGGTTTGATGATTTAGTAATGTTTATGAGTATATTATTACGATGCATGGATATTAGAAATTTTGTTGGGCATATTCGGTTATAACCTAGGTGCATATTGTATATATATGTATATAGGTTGGACACGGCATCTAGGTGTAATATGTTTAGTTGTGTTTAATATTTATTATATTAACTATGCATGTTTTACTTGAATGTGCAATATAGAAATGATAATGATAAATAAAAGGATCAATCCTAATAGTTGTGTATTCGGCAATACATAGTATTAAATAGAAAATGTATTGGATGTTATATTTGGGTTGGAATTTCATTCGTGCCTGACTAATAATTATTGTATGTTTGGTTTGAATATGTCTTTTGCAATAAAACAAGTATACATTTTGTTTTTATGGGTTTTATTAAAATAATCACATGTGCATGGTCTTGTAAATAAAAAAAAAAAAGTATGTTATTCCTTATTAATTGTAATAAGTAAATTGTTCATAATAACCATTTTCAATACCAAATATGATATTGATTATTAAACTTTATTGAGATGTTTTGTCTGGTTTAGTAAATATATATATAATGTATATATTTGAGATAAGTGATTTATAGTTAATAAATATTCGAATGTCATTATTAATGATAAGAAATGAATATGTTTCTTGGTGGGTTAGTTACAAATCCAAATGAATGGTGCCATAGTATATTCGGCCAAGGTGTAATAATTTGGCATAAGTGGAGATATGGGTCTAATATGTATATATGTAAATATATGTATTTATATATATATATCATGAATGTTTAAATTATGTGATCCAAATATTTGTGTGTATTAAGTACGGGTAGTAAAACTCATTATACTTTTAAAATTGTACTTATTTATTTTAATTGGTTGTAATGTCATACAATATGATAATGATTGCCTTGCTTGTGCTTAAATTCAATAGAAGTCTATTTCGAAATTAGTTTAGAGTAGTAATGCCTCTTAAACCCAATCTGGAGACGGATACGTGTTAGGGGTGTTAAATAAACTGTACTAATTGGCCACAAGAAAAATTCTGGAAAAATTATAGTAAGAAGATATATGAGTCTAGTTTCAAGGAAAATTTACGGATATAAATTTCGAGTTTCATAACTCGAGTTATAGTTAATTTAGTCAACATGATGCAGATGGACAGTTTCAAATTTTATGCCCCAAATTAGTAGTTAAGTTTAGTAATGCCTCGAGCTCGACTCTGGCAACGGTCTCTGTAAAAAGGTGTTACATCCAAATCAAATTTATTTAATTAAAAACCTATTTTTATTCCAAAGAATCGACATCTCAATTGGCATTTAAAACTCATTTGAACTACCACGTAGGATTGTTGTTAAGGAGGTAATAGAGTAAAGTGATTATTTCTTAATAAAACAATAACGTAAGTGACTAAAATATAATATTTCAAACATAAGTGACTAAAATGTAACTCAAAACAAACAAAATTGACTATTTTTATAATTTACCTTAAAAGAATTAAATAATAGATAAATAATTTAGTGGGTTTAATCTTAACCCTAACATGGACCTAATATGACTAAACAGGGCAATTAATATTGGAGGGAAAATCTCATCATATTCAATAAAATTAAATTGGATGAAGTTTCGGTTTGGAGAGATTAATTTTATTGATCTGTAAATAATTTAGGATTAATTAAACCGAATTAAAATAATTAGTTGAATAGATAATTTTTTTAAACCTTTAAATTGGAAAGCAATACACATTAGTGCATTCGAATTCATGTCCTTTTGTATGGATAATTATACCAATCGAGTTAAACTCAATTACTAGATAATTAAATTGACCGAATCAAATTTTTAATTTTAATAATTTTTTAAAAATTAATTTTAAAATTTTTAATTATTTAATTAAATTAAAGAATTGATGTAAATCTAATGAGCGGTCCGAAAGCCTTATCCTTATTCAAAAATATTTGAATAATAATATAAAAATAAATTTAAGAAAAAAATCAAATTAAAAAGTGGGCTGCGTTCTAACTTCCCATAATCAAAAGCCTTTTCAGTTATTTGTTGGTTTCAGTGTAAATACGAAGCATTTCAATTTCCAGTTTCTTAAAGGGAGACGTGACTGCAGAAGATTAACGAAGAAAACTTGCAGAGATCGGATTAAGAGGCAAATTCGAAAAGGAAAAAAATGGAAGATTCTGAGAAGAAGGTTTCAATAAAAGACTCAATGGATATTGAACAAGAAAACAGCAATTGCAGTAAAAGCAATGAAATTCTCAATTTACTTCGCAAATTCCTTGAAATTCAACAGCGTAGAGTTCAGGCTTACTCCGAGCTTAAAACGTAAGCCTTCTTCATTTCTTTTTGCTACCCAAAAAGAAACCCCTAAATTTGATTTGGATTTGATGGTTTGTTTGGATTTGTTTAAATCCATTCTTTTATTTCAATTTTTTTTTGTTATTCATAACTATTTCTTGGGGTTCGCTAATCAATACTAGTTTTAAATTGCTAAAAATCAGGGAAAATATCCATGAATAGTGAATCCATGCGTCTAGTAGTTCTTGAAATCCCTCCCTTGGGATTTCATTTTTTTCTTATTTGTATATATTTTGGCGGTAAATAAGTGATTCCATGCGCCTAATTAGAACCTGGGTTTTTCAGTATGAGATGCATGTACTTATACTAACGCTTACTTAAGCTTTATCTTGAAATGAAAAGAGTAAGAATAGGGAATTGTTTATAAAACTTTTCTTACGGCTGATAATTCATTTATTCATGTTGTTTTCGTGTTGGAGTGATAAGAATGTACTTTCAACATGTATGATATTGAATTCCTTAAATTTGGAAAGTCATGTATTTGTGTAGTTTTCGTGTTTAAGGTATTATATACTTCTAAAATTTTTATGGACATATGCAAGAATAGGAAATTGTTTGTAAAAGGTTTCTTCGATGCTTGATGAAATTGTGTCCTTGAGTGATGAGAATGTACGTTGTGTAAGTCCCATATCGTGTTCTTTAGACCTGGTGATCTTTGTTTTATGTTGTATTCATGTTATTTATTGTCATAATGTTTAAGGTGTTATGTAGATTTTGATACATTCGTATATTCTTGTCTTGTTCGTATTATTGTTTGGATAAATCTGATTTTTATCATCCAAAAGAAGCAGAAATCTGCTACAGTACCAACCCAGTACAACAAAAGAAACTATGAAAAAATGATCTAAAGATAACTATTCATGGTCGTATTATTTTTTGTATCATGTTTTTAGTTGTTTTTCTCGTTTGCTTGTATTGTGTGTTCTTTGCCTGGTATAAATATAACGCTTTGAAAGGCTTCGACTGAATGTAATATATGTTATGTTTACTATGTTTTTTTTTTTTGTAGAGAGAATTTTGAACGTTAGTTTTGGCATTAAACTAATCAGGGGTTTTTCGGAGTACATGAAATCTGGAGGGGAATTGGCCTACCAGCAGCTTTGCAGTGAGAATACAGTAGAGTTCAGTGATTGCTCTAAACAAGTTCTGAGTTCAACACCTGATCATATCATAAACTTTGAATTCATTTTTTTCAGATCATATGTTCTTACTACATTGGCTTGAGTGCAGGTACTTGAGATGGAATCTCTGTTTTTAAACCCTGATTACTGCCGAGTTGATCTAGCTGAGCTGCTCAGAGCCATTCAAACACAGGAAAAGCAGAAATTACATTTGGTATGTCTCTAGTCATTCTTGTACCATTGCTGCTAAGATTATTATATTGAACAATGGAATTATAATTTAATGTTGTCATTCTATGTTATTGGAGATGAATGTCAGGTATGGGTATATAAAACTCAATTTCGATATTATATTAAATATATATGATACATATTCTTTGTCATCAACCTTCTTACCTGTATGGCTATATTTAATCTGTGCCTTTGTGTAAAATCCTGCATTCTCTGCTGACGGTGTATTATATATATTCTATACATAGACTGCCACGATTCAGGTCTTGAAGAAGGCAGGTCGTCCGTCAGAGCGACTGGTGAACCACGAGAATTGCTCATTTAAGAAGCCAATGGAGCATGAATGTGTGCATCTCCAGGAGACAACAGAAGCTGCCGGAACCGAAGAAGCAGAAGCAAATGCCGAGTATGATAATGCTCTCAAGGAAGCTATTAGAGGAGTGCAAGATGCTGTAACTGCCATTAACGAACATTTAGAAGAAGTAAGATATGAAATCGCAGCCCTTAAAACAGAGTAAGTTCAATATTACATAACCCAAAGTGTTTAGTCACTCAAATTATATAGACTTTATAAGGATTACAAGAAAAGGGTTTGGGTTTGGATTCGGGTCAAGGTTGGTGTAAAGTGCATGTTCTGTGTGCTGGGTTGGGTCAAATTTAGTCTAAATTCTGATGGTGGGAGGCAAAAGAAGAGAGGTGAAGTTCAAAAACGGAAGATTGAGTCAACTAGGAGCCAGAGGAGAGAGAGGGACATGGGTAGTGAATCTGATTCTGATGCTGACAGAGCAAGAGGTCATAGAAAGGAAATGGTTAAGAAAGGTCGTCATAGGCACAAATCCAGTGAGGACGACTTTGATTCTGATGGTGGGAGGCAAAAGAAGAGAGATGAAGTTCAAAAAGGAAAGATTGAGTTGACTGGGAGCCAGAGGAGAGAGAGGGACATGGGTAGTGAATCTGATTCTGATACTGACAGAGCGAGAGGTCGTAAGAAGGAAATGGTTAAGAAAGGTTGTCGTAGGAATGGCTCCAGTGAGGATGACTCTGATTCTGATGTTGAGAAGAAAAAGAAGAGAGGTGAAGTTCAGAGAGGGAAGATCGAGTTGACTGGGCTCCAGAGGAGAGGCGGGGATAGTGACTCGGATTCTGATGTAGACAGAGCAAGAGATCATAAAAAGGAAATAGTGAAGAAACGTGGTCATAGGTATGATACAGGAGATGACAGTGATTCTAATACAAGTGATGTAAAGGTAGAAAAGGGTAGGAGAAGAGGTAGAAGACATGATTCTGATGATGAAGATTCCAATTCATCCTATGGCAGGAACATTGGCAAGGCTACAGCAGCTAGAGAAAGGGCGGGTAGAAGGGGATCGGGCTCTTTGACAGATGATAGTGATGCAAGTTCTAGTGACTCTGACAGCACCAATGTAAAGCGTCAAACCATTGAAAAGAAGAATGCTGCTGACAGAAGAGGGCATAGAGGTGATGCTGACAGTCATGGTGTTAGAGGTAGTCGTCGGTATCAAGAAGAAAAAGACTCTCCATCTTATGCAGCCAAGAAAGATGATAGAAGGGGAAGGACCTTAAATGAGGATGATAGATTAGAGAGATTGCAGAAATCAGAGAGCAATAGAGAAATGATGAAAGGCAAGAGGAAGCTTGATGATGAAAATCATGACGAGCAGCCAGAATTGAAGTCAAGAAGTAGAAACTTAGGAAGTGAATTGGAGAGCAAAAGGGATAATCCAAAGGATGCTAAACTTGATTCTGAATCAAATGCCAAAGCTTATGGGGAGAATGATGATCGGAATAGGGATGAATATTCTAGGTGGGGGAAAGATGACCAGAATAAGGATGAATATTCTAGGTGGGGGATGAGTGACCGGAATAAGGATGAATACTCTAGATGGGGAAAAGATGATCAGAAGAGGGACGAATATTCTAGGTGGGAGAAAGATGATCTGAAAAGGGATGATTATTCTAGGTCAGTTAGGTCTGGAGGAGAGATTGACTGTGATAATGGTAGACAAGATGGCAGACTTCAAAGTAAGATCACCAAACCAGATAGTGGATCAATGAGAGATGATCAGGATTATGATGACTGGAGAGGTGGACGGAAGCGTGGTAGGGATGAAGAGGAAACTCGAGGGACAAGAAAGGGATGAGATTGACCATAAATATAGAAGTCGTGGAAGGGATGAGGAGGAGCACCATGGAAGCCGTAGGCACAGAAAAGGGGAGGAAGATGATCGAGGGAACAAAGGTCATGTGCGGGATAGACAATTGGATCATTCTGAGAAAATGGCATATGACGATACTCGGTCTAGTGACAGAAGATCGCGTAGAGATGACCGACGTTGATGGTTGTGGCAGCATACTGGTGAGTTGTAAAACTTGTTATATTTTACTATCTGTTAGTTTTGAGTTGCATTTGTGCTGAAAAAATCTTTGACAAATTCTGTTTCTTCGTATTGTTGACTCAAGTATATTGTCTTTTACTTCTATTGGCAATTTGAATTTTCTTGCTTATACATTGGTTGCTCCATTGATGACGAAATGAGGGATTTTCGATTATTATCTTGATACTTGATGTTCAACAAAAAAGTTATTGATAAGCTATGTTATCCTTTTTTCTTTGTTCACTTATTGAGATTAGACATAGGACAATCTTTTTTGGTGCCTTTTGCTTAAAAAGAAGTGCGCTTAAGAACCTAAAGCCTGTGCAAAGGCCTCCCTAAGGGGTTGGGTGGTTCGACTGATGATTAAGGGCTCTGCTGTAGCATGCCTTAACAAAACTTGTCTTGATTCTTTGTTTTCATTTTTGTTTTTGCCTTCCTGAAGATACATATTGGGAGCTGACTTTGTTTTATTTTTCCTTTCTTTCTTCATCTGTGAAGGCTGCAAGTACGAAATGGAACCACTTCAAATTGTCTCCAGGCTTTTCGAAGGCGGGTTTTCTTTTTTCTGAATGTTGTGGAAATTGAATGTTCTTTTTGTGCGTGTGTTTTATTTCCCCATCTTCCTTCTCTCATTTCCGTTGGTAAGGGAATTTTTTCATATTCTGACTAATGAATAAGCCATATGTATGTTTGGAAGAAGTAGTAGTATTTATAATGGCTTTTTGGTTGCATGTCCAAACTTTTTCTTCTTTAATGTATATTTGGTATTTGTTAGTTGCTATCCCATTAAGCAAGTAGTAAGACATGGTTCTTCTTCCCTTTCTTCTTCCCCTCAGTATGGTCCAAAAGGATTAGCTTGAAGCTTTAAATTGGAAGGTTCTTAGAGGGTCATTCTTGTACCCCTCTCGATATTGTGTTCGGGTATGTGTTGAACATAGTTACTTAGAAGAAAAGGGCGTGTTTGAAGTGTAAAATAGGCTTGAAGTAAGAAAATATGTAGCTAACAGTTAATGATAAGAAAATCTTGTTATTCTTCAGATGAAGTGGTTGAAATGGTAGTGGCTTGCATATTTTGTATTCATGAATTGGGTGGCTTACAATGTTGTTTGAACCTGACCGATTGGATCTGAAATCAGAAATCAGAGAGTATCGGTCCAATTAGAGGGGTTGGAACAATTGACTTGTGAATCAATATGGATTACCCTCTATAATGTTATCTCCAATATTTAAACTTACATTCTTCACTTAAGAGTGCAATGTATATTATCATTGCATCTAAATGTATCAATGGGTTGAGCACAACTAAAATCTTAGTTCTTTACTTAAGAGTGCAATGTATATTATCATTGCATCTAAATGTATCCATGGGTTGAGCACAACCAAAATCTTAGTTCTTCACTTAAGAGTGCAATGTATATTATCATTGCATCTAAATGTATCCATGGGTTGAGCACAATTATCATTGCATCTAAATGTATCTATGGGTTGAGCACAACCAAAATCTTAGGCATGTTTGTTAGGCTCAGACTCAGCCTAAAAAATAGGTTTAAATTTTTTTCCCAAACCTAGCTTAGATTATATATGCGGAGCTTGAGCTTGACTTCGTATTTTTTGTAAAAATATATTATTACATAAAATAAATTTAAAAAATATAATATATCAACCTCATTAACAAATTATTTTATTAATGAATTGAGTGGCTGCAATGCTGTTTGAACCTGATCGGTTGAATTCGAAATCGGTTAGGTAGTTCATTAGAGGGGTTGGATGGATTGATTTGTTAATCAGTATGGATTACATCTTTCAATAATAATGCCTCTAATATTTAAATTTATATTATTCACTTAAGAGTGCAATGCATAATAATGTCTTCAATGTTTAAATTTATATTCTTCATTTAAGAGTGTAATGCATATTATCTATGCATCTAATAGGGGTGTTCAAACTTCAATTAAAATTGAATTAACCGATTGAATTGATCAAATTTTGTTGATCGGTTTGTGGTTGAAGTTAGTTTGATCAGAGGTTGGTTAATGATTTTTTAAAATTTTAGTTATTGGTTAAGTCGGTTTGAAGTCAGATAATTAATTGAATTAATTAAACTTAAAAATTAGTATTATGTATTAATTATGTGTTAATTTCGAGACTTATTTAGTGTTTTGAGACATAAAATTTTGAGTAATTCAGTTAATTTTCAAGATAAAAACATATATTTTGGTTAATTTCAATGTATTTTTTGATATGTTTTATAGTTATTTTAACCAAAAGATAAAAATATATAAATTTTAATTAATCAACTAAATTAATCAAAATATTTTGATTCGGTTAACGGATAAAGAATTATATAGTTCGATTAATTTGGTTAATATTAATTTGGTTCTATTAATTCGGTTCTAACACTATTAATAAACAAATAGTAATATTTTGGATTTAAATAGTAATATTTAGATTTAATTCATTAATAAACAAATTATGAAATTTCATATTTGAATTTTATTACAAAAATTGCATATATGTGACCTATTATTATCTTTATCCAATATATATAATCGTCTTTATTAAAATCATATGGCGGTCATAATATCTCTTCATTTTTCATTTCTTACTCTTTAAATTATTTATACTTATCACTCATAGCCATAAAATCATATGTAAATTTGGGCTAGGCTCGGGCCAAAAAAGACATACTCGATGTTTGACTCATTTTCCAAATGGGCCTTATTTTTTGCTCATACCAATTTTTCGAACCTATATTTTTACCCAAACTTTCTGACTTTACGGGCGAGTTTTCCGGCTGGGCCGAGTGGCCCAACCTATGGATAGGTCTACAAGTGACTAAAACAAAAATAAACAATAATATAATGACAAAATTGAAAATTTTTATAATTTAATAGCGAAAACAAAAATATGGTAATTATTGACAAACTGATTATATAATTATCATTCCTATGCATAAAATCAATTTATAAGATTTGGAAGAAAATAGAAGAGAGGCATGCTTTTCTGTAGTATTTCCCCTTTAAGTTGATAAAGTAAAGTCTGTCGTTGAAATCAAGCAAAGCACAATCCTTTAAATTTCCTTGTACTTTAGCAGCTCAAGCTTTCAGCTTACTCTTGCATATACCTTTCTTCCTACAATTTATGGTAATATGCCTTGTTTTTAATTAATTATTATATGCTACTCTTAATTTACTTATATTTCTTCTCAATAAATTTCTTACTTTTTCGAATTGATATGTTTTAGAATAAAACTATCATATATGTGACGCATTAAAGAATTAATTATGATATAAAAATTAAAGTTAAAGAGTGTTTGAAGTCCTTAAACTTTTTTTAAAAACAAAATATATATATATATATATATAGGGACCAATTGTATAATTTAACCTAAAAGTTTCATTTGAAATAATGATTTAACATGCCACGTCAACTTATCATTCCACTGTTAACGAAAATTAACGCCCAGTGATTAAAATATTATAATACGATAACGTAAGTAATTAAAATATAATATTTCAAAAATAAATAATTAAAATATAACCTGAGACAAATAGTTTGCCCTTATAAAAATTATACAACATCGTAACAATTATGAATTTATAAAAATATATAAAAGTGCAAAAATTATAAAAATATATTATAAATAAAATAAATAAAATGTAAAAATTATTAAAAAATTGCAAAAAAAACACATTAATAAGTATTAAAATAACAATATATATAAATTACAAAAAAAATGTGAATTTCTATTATTTCTATTATTTCTGAATAATTTTCAAAATAATTCGTAATTCTTTTTCTTTTTTGTAATTTTAGCCACTTTTCAATTTTCTTTTCTTTTTCTTAATTCTCATAACACAATAAATTTGATTTACCATTTTTTTTAAACAATCTTCAGATTTATCAACTTAATCCATCTAATATGTTTTTAAAAAATTTAAGTATATAACATCATCTCTTCCTATTTAGATTTAACATTTTGTAATGAAATACAATATTTTATTCTAATCTACTTCATCACTTTTTTAATGTTATCCCAATTTTTTTTAAAAGTTAACGCATCTCCAAACAAAAAATATTTTTTTTTCTCAATTAAATGAAAATTTTATTAAAATGAAAAGAGAGAGAAGATAGTGTGCATAAAATGAGACATATTAGTGTTAAACCACACCTCCTCCAACTACCATTTCTCCATCATTCCTCATTTTTAATCTTTATCTTTCTTTTCTTTCATTCCTTCCTATTATCTCCTTCATTGCTCACAAACACACTAATCAATGGAGATGGATAATGAGAATGAGAAACATCCCTTGCTGCAACAAATTCAACATCCTTTTCATGAGGAACATCCCTTGGTGTTAGTGGCAGAGCAAAGCAATGAAGCTCTCAAAGCTTACTGCCATGGATGTGGGGAACTACTTTCAGCTCCATGCTTCTCTTGTATTTATTGCAATTATCACCTTCACAAGCAATGTGCAGAGGCACCCCCTTCACTTCCTAATCACCCTCTCCATCCCCGACACTCAGGTCTTTTTCTTCGACAAAGGCCATACCCTGATGATTATTGGGTATATGGTTGTGCATTATGCAAGGAAAAACGTAACATGTTTTTTTATCAATGTAGACTTTGTTATTTTTCCATTGACATCAAATGTGCTAAATTATCTTCTTCATATAAGTTTAACCAACAGCCCAAACTTGACATCCACCCACATCCATTGACCGTCATAGAAAGTCCCATGGCCGTAGATGTACTCATAAGATTCAACTGCTCCTGGTGTTATGAACCATTGATAGATGCTATATATTTTTGTTTTGATTGTCCATCATTCATCATTCACAAGAAATGCCTTGATGAGTTACCCACTAAAATTAATCACCCTTCCCATCACATACATCCTCTGTTCTTTAATCTTAGTGATGATGATAGTTTTTGCAAGCTATGCCAAAAGAAACATTTCGGAATTTTTTATGGCTGTTCTCTTTGCCATTTTAACATCAACCTTGAATGCGCTTTGCTGAGGTTCATTGTTGAAGATAAAAGAAGCCATCAACATCCATTCTCCTTGCTTTGGAGACAAGGTTCATTCATTTGTGATGCATGTGATACCGAGGGAAATTATATTTCTTATATATGTTTGAAATGTTACATTGTAGTCCATAAGAAATGCATTTCACTCCCACGCATTATCAAATTTTCTCGACATGATCACTGCATTTTTCACAAATATTTTCTTGAAACACAAGAGCTTACAAAGCAAGATTGCAAGATTTGTTTCAATGAAGTGAAACTAGATCGTGGGAGTTACTCTTGTGGGAAGCCAGGTTGCAATTATGTTGTCCATGTGAATTGTGTCTTAGAGCATGTTGATTTGTACGAGGTAATTGAGGATGAAAAGCAATGGGAGGAGCTTTATGAAAAATCTATACAGTCTTCCATCATTCGTGTTATTGAGGTGAATGACGCTGGGGAAGCTATAAAGATTGAACATTTCAGTCATCAACATTGCTTGGTGTTAGCAGACAAGATGGAGGAGGAAATTGATAGAAAATGTGAGGGGTGCATGCTATCTATCTCAACTCTCTTCTATTATTGTTCAGAATGCCCCTTTTTTCTTCACAAAACTTGTACTGAATTGCCAAAAATCAAGACTCACTGGTTTCATAAATACAAAGCCACCCTCAATTTCAAAGTCTTTACTAAATGTGGGTTTTGCACGAAATATTGTAGTGGTTTCTTCTACAATATCTAAGATATTGGGATATATGCATAAGGTGTGCTAAAGTTGCCGATATCATTGAATGTGAAGGACACCAACACTCCCTCTTTTATGATTTTAGATGCAATGAGAAATGTAATGGTTGTGGCCACTGTAGTTTGCTTGGTGCATTCAGATGTGGAAAGTGCAAATTTAGTTTGGATTTTGGATGCTTAACATTACCACATTCAGCTCTTCACAAAATTGATGAACACATACTAAAGCTTACTTATTATGATGATAAAGAGCAAAGTTATTGTGATATCTGTGAACGAGAAAGAGATCCAAGCCTTTGGTATTATTCCTGTTCAATTTGTAATACTTCTGCTCATACCGAATGTGTTCTTGGACAATTTCCATTTCTCAAGGATGGGAGCAAATTTCATTCTTATTATCACAAGCATCCTAATGATCTTAAATTTTTTAGAAAGGTCGAGGGTTCCCTGAATGCTCTCATTGTGGTAAGCTTTGCCAAGAAGAAATTCTCAAATGTGAAGAGTCTACATGCAACTATATTCTCCATTGCAAATGTCTGGATATTACTAAACTTTTAGCTATGTGGTAAGTACTTTAGATGATTAAAGAGCTATTATTTTTTTTAAAATCATCAATGCTATTATTATTTCATGATTTTATTTTCATTATTAACACCAATTTTAATTGTCTAGGTGATTGAAGATGTGATTTGCTCAAATGGAAAGCATCAGAGGTTTTATCCCAAGGAGTTTACAAAGGATTTGCCATTTCATGCCTACTTCTTGGATGAAAAGATGCTGAAATTGTAAGTGTGATTTGGTTGAAGTGTTGCTTTGTTTAAGATATGTTTGAGTTTGAAAATTAGTTTGGAGTTGATGTATGATTTGTTGGAGTGTGTAAGATTTGATTTCAATATTATTGTGTGATTTATTGGATTTGAATTATGAAAATTAATAGTTATTTGAATGATTTGTTATGTAAATGATTTGCACAATGTTAATTAACTATTTAAAATATGTGTTATTGTATATATTAATGAAACTTTTGGAAGCTACCAATTTTGCTTCATGCTAAATGCTGTTCTACTGCACTTGTTTGTTTCGCATATATTTATTTTTATATGAAATTATGAATACAACATAATTATATTATTATTATGTGACATACATGTGAGTGAATTTTTACGTAGATGCTCCAAATTAAGTCTTTCAATTAACTATTTTCTTCTTTAATAATATTAATAGTTGAAATCAACTGATGACAATAAAATCTGAGTAAAATATGTAAGCATAACAATTTCTTATGGTTTTTAACTGTTATCCATGTATTCATGGCATGATTAAGTAATCTTATGGTTTATTATTATTATTATTATTATTATTATTATTATTATTATTATTATTATTATTATTATTAATCTATTACTATTATCATTTTATTATTATTATTATTATTATTATTACTACTATTATTTATTTATTTTTACAATTATTATTCGTTTATTATTATTACTATTATTATTGTTATTATTATTATTACTATTATTATTATTATTTTATTACTATTATTTTTGCCATTATTTTTTACTATTATAATTATAATTTCTCTTTGTGTTTATTTACTTATTTTTCTTTTTATTTTTGGCTTGTTTATTTTATTTTATTTCCGTCCATATTGTTGTTATTCACACTAACGCAATTATTATTTCATTATGCATATTTGTACCATTTTTTACATCTCACTGCCAATTTACATTACTTTAGTCTTTATCCGATACATCAAATTTTTAAAGTAAGCAATATATTGTATTTTGAAATTCGAAAAGTCGTTTCCTAACTTACGGAGTTTTGACTTTCTCGATAAATCCGAACAAACGAATGTTTTAAAATTTTTTAAAATAATATTGGGAATTACGAAAAGATCGTGAATTTTTACGTAGATGCTCCAAATTAAGTCTTTCAGTTAACTATTTTCTTCTTTAATAACATTAATCTTTGAAATCAATTGATAACAATAAAATCTGAGTAAAATATGTAAGCATAACAATTTCTTATGGTTTTCGACTGTTATCCATGTATTCATGGCATGATTAAGTAATCTTAGACCCATATTTACCTAATTTACAAGAAAAGAATAAATTTTAATTTAATAAAGAAAGCAAAGTATTATTCTTGTAGAAATACTTTACTTTGTTTGGATTTTATAACTTATAAACTCTACTTTTACTTTAATTATCTGTTTTTTTTAAGAAATTCTTTACTTCTTGAATTGGTATGCTTTCGAATCAAATTCTTTGAGTATATCATATATTTGATGCGTTAAAAAAATTAAACTATGATATAAAAATAAGACTAAAGGATCTTTAGAGCCCTTAAAAAAATCAATTATACTCTCATACTTATTTTGCATCCAATTGAGTCATTGAAAGTTAAAATTTTAATTTATTAAATGTTTAACAGTTAAAAAT
The DNA here is from genome assembly GCA_025503065.1 of Gossypium bickii. Taxonomy (NCBI): domain Eukaryota; kingdom Viridiplantae; phylum Streptophyta; class Magnoliopsida; order Malvales; family Malvaceae; genus Gossypium; species Gossypium bickii. The sequence continues at coordinate 6,796,878 of CP106714.1, read as the reverse complement.
TAATGGAGGTTGTTTTCGCCACATAATACACAAGCATTGTCTCATGTGGTGAAATATGGTATTTTATATTAAAAATTGTAAAAAAATATAAAAAATAATAAAAATATATACAAATTAAAAAATAATATAAATTTATAAAAATTACAAGTGGCAGTATGGTGCATTTAGATGTGGAGTGTGCAGATTTGCTTTGGATTTTGGATGCTTAACATTAAACATTCAGCTCTTCACAAAATTGATGAACACATGCTAAACCTTACTTATCATAATGATAAGGAGCAATCTTATTGCGATATTTGTGAACAAGAAAGAGATTCAAGCCTTTAGTATTATTCTTGTTCAATCTATGATACTTCACGATCTCAAATGTGTTCTCTGAGAACTTCTATTTCTAAAGGATGGGAGCATAATGCCTTATTTTAACGGACATAATCATGCTTTAAAAGTTTTTTAGGAAGGTCAAGGGCTACCCTAAATGCTCTCGTTATGGAAAGCTTTGCCAAGAAAAAATTCTCAAGTGTGAAAAGTCTGCATGTAATTATATCATCTACTACAAATGCCACCAGCATTCCTAAGCCTAAAGCTCCGTGGTAAGTACTCTAAATGAGTAAAAAATAACTTTTCAATCATCAATGCTGTTGATTGCTGTTATTTCATGATTTTGTTTTCATTATTAACATCAGTTGTAATTGTCTTCATTGTTGTAAACATGATTTGTTGAAAGGAAAAGCACCACATGATTTATTTGATCAAAGGAGTTCACAAAGGATTTGACATTTCATTCCTACTTCTTTGATGAAAGGTTGTTCAAATTCTAGGTGTGATTTGGTTTCATTATTACTTTATTCACGATTGATTTGGGTTTATATGATTTGATTTCAATATTACTTTGGGATTCATCTATGATTTGTTTGGGTTTGTAAGATTTGAATTATTTCTTATTTAAATTAATAAAAAATTGAATGTGGTAGGAGTTGACTACTTTCAGTGATCAATCGTCTATCATTTTAGAGAATACTCGTGACTAGATGATTAATCACTATTGTGACGCTCATAATAAACATCTTAATTTCTTTAAATAATTTTAACAAAATATTAAAAACTCTATTTTTTATAAAATAATTAGTTTTTCAAAACATAAAGCCTACATTCTATTGCTTTTCTTATTAATCTGAATAATGATATGAAGTATGCTTAATATTGGATTAATAAATATGGTTTTAAATGTTTTATAAAACTTATAAAGTAGTTACTTGGAAATTTTGAAATGAATTTTTAGACAATTTCAAAACTTAAATATCTTAAATAAAATTTTTTAATCATTTATTTAATCAAACTAAATGAATTGGTCAGATTGACAGAATCAAGAATTGGTGGTTTGATCGGTTGGACCATTAGTCTGGTTTTGCAAACTTTGGTGGCATAATAAGTACTTTTTCAAATTTTGTTCTTTGTATTGTGACATCTATCTCGCCCTCTAAATTAAAATTTTAATAATAAATTTAATATTTTTATTTAGATTTATTTATATAATTTTTTTTTTGAGTTTTTATGTAATAGTAAAATGTATTAAATCTTTCAAAATTGTCATATAAAAATATTTTTTTATAAAATGCTCAAATAAAAGTTATTAAGTTTTAATTCTTCTATATCTTTTCAAGTAATACTTGATTTAATTATCATTTACTCTTTCAACATTTATTGGACAATTTTAAAAAATTATTTTTATATGAATAATCAAAATTATTTAATTCTTTAAAAATTATATATAATAATAGAATTAGAGAATGATAGAAAATTAATGAATGCACCCATTTCTAAATTATATACGAAAAATTTAACCGCAATAATGATTTCACTTAATTATATTAATTAGAATAACTAAATTGAGAAAAAAAAATTAGAGTGACAAAAATAGGACAAATTTTATTTTAGAGTGACTACTTTATGTTGTTTAGATTTTAATTCACTATTCGCAACGTTTAAAATTATTTTGTGAAAAAGACTGAGTAATGGAAAAGAAGGGGAATGAAAGCTTTCATGGTGTGAACAAAAAAGCCATACAATAATGGTTTTAACAAAAACCTTTTGAATAATTAAGTGACTTAAATGAAAACTTTAGAATAATTCAATGATCATTTTATGGTTGTTCCCTTAATGAAGGTTTTGAAAGCCACAAATTACCCTTTATGCTACATGCTTTTCTACTACATTTGTTTGCTTTTGAATATACCATGAAATAAAAACATGAAAATGATACAAATACAAGCACATTCGTTCGATATAAAAAATATGTATGCCTAAATTAAATTGTCAAATACATGTCTCAGCTATAAACTCAAAGAAGAAGGGGTTTCCGATACCCACTTGATACGGATTTGATGCAGAAGCAACAATGATGAATTCCTGCCCCTAAAACGACATTACAACAATAGATCAAACGACTTATTCGAAACAGTCGTTAAGATTAGCATCCAAACCCGAAATGATGTCGAAGAACTTTGACATGAAATTTCAAAACGAAAACTAACGCTTACCCTTGCACAAAATCAACAATAAAAACTTGGAACGTTGGAAGAACGTTACTCTTGAGAACTTTGTCTGATAAAAACTTACACAAATCAGAATCCATTCCAAACAAAAAGAACGTAACTTCGACCATCATCAAACTCAAGCAAATCAAACTTGACAAAGGACACTTACAGTTAATATGAGCAATCAGGCTTCAAGCCAACTAAAGCAAAATAATGATGTCTGCCTCACGCTTCCACAAGTATCACTCCCAAGTGACACAACACATTGCCTGGCTGATACAGATACAGCATATAACAGCCCAATTTTAATAGTGTCGGAACAGTGATTCGAGATCACTAAATCTGACGAAAAGTTAGAAAATTTTGTTAATCGATAATTATAAGTTAAGTGTGATTTTAGAAATATTTTAAAATTAGTGAATTTTGTGAACTGAAAGAATTAATTAGAAAAATTAATCAAAAACGAGGTATTGAGACCTCGAATTCATAAAGTGAGCCATAAATATTTCTAAAAATATTTATGGAGTGTCATTAAGTTATTATTAAACTTTCGTTAGAAAATTTTAACGTTTGGGTAGGAAATTAAATGAAAAGGACTAAATTGAAATGAAAGTAAAAGTTAAATTATAGATTAAAAGAAATTACGAAGGATCAAAATGGTAATTATACCATTTTGTATAGTGAGGCGGTATAACATAGAAAAATCTGAGATTTTTAAGGTATATTATTATATTATTATATTATTTTATATTATTATATTATTTTATATTATTATATATTTATATTATTATATTATTATATATAAAAACAAACAAAAAAGAGAATAGAAAAAAAAAAAACAGAAACAAAACGAAACAGAGAGCAGGGGAAGGAAAGAAAGAAGAAGAGAAGAGAAAGAAGAAAAAGGGGAAAAGTTTTGGAAAATTTCCAAAATTAGCTAAATAAAAAGGGGATCAAATTGAAATATCTGAGAATTCTCTTCATTCTCTTCATTTTCTTTAGTTGAAAAACAGCCATGGGAGAGAGTTTCAAGCTGGTTTTCATACTCAAGCTTCATGTAAGTTTAATTCCTGCTTTCTCCTTGAAATTTCTATATTTTGGACTTTCTACAATTGAGTCCAACTTATTAATTCATTAGTTTATGATTCTATGGTTAATTTTTAAATTTGATGTGGATTAGTGCTGAAAGAATATGATGAATAAGTATTGATTTGAAGCTTTAATTTTGTTATATGATGATTTTATTAAGTAAAATTGATGGAAATTGATTTTAGGACCTAATTGTGAAAGAGTTAAAATTAAGGCCTAGAGTTAAAATTCTGATTTTTTAAAGGTTATGAAGTAGTTTAAAATGATAGAGAAATGTATTAAATGAGAAAATTAGCTAAATTGAGGGGTTAATTGAGCAAGGATTGAATTGTATGAATTGTGGAATTAGGGGCAAAATAGAAATCAACATGTTACACTAAAGCAGTTTTGGACAGCAGCAGTAGTCTAACTTTGAAAAATCACCAAAAATTGTATAAATCGAATTAGAAGTTGAGTGAGATATGGAATTAAAGCTTATTGAGTCTATTTTCATATAAAAGAAACAGAGAAAGCAAAGAAAGTCTACATTTTGAGATATTTGGATTTTTGTAAGACTGGTTTAGAATAACTTCGTGATTCCCTGTTCTTAATTTAGAAATTCACTAAAAATTGTAGAAAAATAATTATGAGTTATAATTTATATGGTTAGATTCCTTAATGAGTCTAGTTTTATAAGAAATAAACTATAATATCATATGAATTCTGTATAAAAAGATAATTAATTTTTAGTGAAGAAGGGTCGGAACTGCCAGACAGCAGAACAGGGGTGACTTTAAAGAATAAACTGTACTAATTGGCTAAATCAAAAATTCTGAAAATTTTATGGCAAGAAGATATGTGAGTCTAGTTTCAGGAAAAATTAACGGTACTTCATTTGGAGTTCCGTAGCTCCATATATAAATAATTTAGTGACTATAACTCAAATGGACAGTTTTGAATATACTTATGAGTAATTAATGAAATTATTGAGAATGTTACTTATAGCATGTTATATACATTAAGGATGTGGGATGGAGAGGAGGAGGAGGAGGAAAATATGTATGAATATTCAGCTAGCATGGCTAATTTGTAATGTTTTAGGCTCGGGAATAAATTGAATAAAAGTAAAACTTTGTGATTAATTTTGTAAAAATATGGAAATGATCAATTCACATGGAATGGATTATTTTATTATTGAAAATTTCAAAATTGATTGAAATTATTAATTTAAATTAAGATCGTTGAAAATCAATGAAAATAGAAAATTTCCAAAGTGCCCCCTAAATTTTGATATTTCTGCAAATTTAGCCAGGTAAGTTCGTGTAACTTAATTATGTGATATAAGGGAATATAAGTTGATTGTACGTGAAATATTGATATGATACGATGAATTAACTGTTTTATGTTTATGAAGAAACGACAAGTGAATGATATTTATCATGACATGTAAATATGTGGTTATCTTTAATATGTAAAAAAAAGGAAATTAAATATGTTGAGACGAGAAATAAATTCAAGTAAGACATGTCGATATTAATAAATATATTTAAGGGACAATATGTTTGATTTTGATTGATTTCAAATATAAAAATGCTAGATGAAATAAAATGTCTGATAAATAAATTTGTAATTCTGGTAATGCCTCGTACCCTATTCCGGCGTTGAATACGGGTAAGGGGTGTTACACAGCAGAGCCATCATCACCAATTCAAACTAATAAATATATTACAAACTATCAATGAAAGCAAAAGTAATTATAAACAGAAGAAAGGCTACAAGAAAATGTAATTGGTAAATACAAAATAATCAAGACAAGATAGCATCATTGTTAGTGAAATCAGGTTTTAGGCTAACTTTCTTTCCTTCTCCATCCAATGGTTCACGAGTTGTCCTTGAAAGAAGCCTCAGCAAATCTAAGTTAACATGAGAAGTAAAAGATGAAGTCAACTACCAAATATATATATATATTTATATATATGAATGCTACACTTAAGCTTAATAAATGGATTTATTTAGAAAAGAGAAATATATTAATAGGATAGCTGCTAATGATGATTCATGAGGAAAAAGAAAGCCCATATATTCTCAGACTCCAAACCATATAGCTGTTAGCAAGAGATATTGTTGTGCTGCGGAAGCGTGTAAAGAGTATAATTATTGTAATCAAAAAATCACACCGAAGTTCAATTCCCAGAAAGAGAGGTGGATCACGAGGATCGCTAAGTACCGTGATCTTTCCTAGCCGTAATATCCTCATCGTAATTTAATAGCACAATAAATAACTACAATCACACTCACAAGATATGAAAAATAAATAATAAAGAACACCGAATTTTAACGAGGTTCGCAAATTTCGCCACGCCCCTGGGCATCGCCAAATATATTTCACTCCAAAATTACAAGTGAAAATATACAAATAGGGAGAGAGAACAATGCCTTAAGTAGAGAATGGCAAATTGTGGGATGAAGAAAATGAGAAATGGTTAGGCCTATTTATAGTTGAAGTTTAGGATCAAACTTGCAAAGTACCTATTCAAATAGGGACCAAAATTGCAATTATCCCATGCCAAATTTCACATCAACTTTTGGTGCCTAACTTCTACCCACTTACTATATTTTTTATAAATTTCATCTTTGACTTTTCAAAGATGGGTTGCGCTTAATAATCTCCACCTTGAAGATTTGATTAGAATAATCTTATCTTCACACACTTCTTTCTCGCTTTGCCAACAATGCTTGATAATGCCTTCTTCAATCAAGTAAACTTGCAGATATTGATCAAGTTCAAACAATGTTCGAACTTGGTTCCTCGCACACCTTGGTCATCATATCTCATGGATTATCTCGCAGCCTTAATCTTCTCAAGGCGAATCTTCCTTCATCAATAATTTCCCGCACAAAATGGAATCGCACGCGATGATGTGTTTTGTACGCGCATGATAGACTTGATTCTCTCGCTAAAAATGAATAGCACTTTGACTATCACAATACACATTAATATGCTCCTCAACCAATCCCAAGGTTTTAACCATACCTTGTAACCAAATAGCTTCCTTTACACCTCTCTATATGCACCATGTACTCGCTTCGTGTGGTTGACAATGCAACAAAGAGATCGTAGAGTAGACTTCCAACCAATTGGTCCTCCAAAGCAGTGTAAATACGTGAACCGGTGGTTGACCTTCGCTTGTCCAAATCACCGCATAGTCGTAATCAACGCACTCCAATAACACCTTCACCAAGTGTATTATCCTACTCGAACAAGAATCCAAAATCTACGCCTTTGAATATACCGTAGAATCCATTTCACACCTTGCTAATGTCCTTTTCCGATTATGCATATACCGCCACTATACCGATCGCTCGTGAAATGTCGGGTCTTGTACACACCATTGCATATATTAAGCTACCCATCGCATTAGAATACTGAACTTGCAACATGTATTCTCGCTCAGAGTCGTCCGAAGGAGATAGTTGTACGTAAAGCTTGAAATGAGAAGCCAACGGGTACTTACAGTGTTTTGTCTCGCTTGCTCATGCCAAACCGCCAGTACCTTCTTCAAATATCGCTTCGAGACAAGCTAACTCTACCATGGGCTCTATCTCTACATATTTCCATGCCAAGAATCTTCTTAGCTTCACCAAGATCTTTCATTTCAAACTCGAGATTGAGTTGAGTCTTCAATCTCTCAATCTCAACTTTTGCTCTTAGATGCTATTAGCATATCATCAACATATAAGAGCAAGTATATGAAAGTTCCTTCTTGTAGCTTCCTGAAATACACGCAATGGTCAAATTTACTTCTTGTGTACCTTTGCCCTTTTCATGAACTCGATCAAATTGCTTGTACCATCGCTTCCGGATTGCTTCAATCCATAAAGCGACTTTGTCGCTTTGCAAACCCAATTTTCTTTACCAAAGAACCTTGAATCCATCCGCCGAGTCATATAGATTTCTCTTTCCAAATCACCGTAAAAATACTGTCTTCACATCAAGTCAACTAGTTCAAGATCATATCACGCAACCAAGGCTAGCAAAATCCGAATAGACGAATGCTTCACAACCGAGAAAACACTTCATTGTAGTCTATTCCTTCTTTCTCGAGCATAACCCTTTGCTACCAATCTAGCCTTGTACCGAATTTCATTTTTACTAGAAATCCTTCCTTCTTTGCATATACCCATTTGCATCCAATTGCCTTCTTTCCTCGGGGCAAAGGTCATCAACTCCCAAGTCCTATTTTGATGAAGAGACTGCATTTCTTCATTCATAGCTTGCTTCCACTTTACACCATCAGGGTTACTTATTGCTTCTGTGTAAGTAGAAGGAGCATCATCATATGCAATTGGAAGTGCATAGGCCACAATATCATCAAAGCGAGCAGGCTTTCGAATCTCTCTTCTTGGCCTCCTATATGCAATTGAATCTTGTTGTCAGTAGAAGTTCTTGGCCTGACCTTCTTCATCATTTGTTCTTTCAATATTAGCTGGATCATTATTAACCTTTTCAAGCTCCACCTGCTGCAAAGTACTACTTGTTTTGTCATCCTTTTGTGAATCCTTTAACATGGTTGATTCATCAAAAGTCACATCTCTGCTAAAGACAATCTTCCTTGTATCAGACACCGAGACGGTATCCTTTTACTCCACTAGTTATACCCAAGAATAATGCTTTCTTTGCTTTTGGGTCTAACTTCGATTCTTTTACATGATAATATGCAAAGTGGAACCAAAAACATATAAAGAATCATAGTCAGTGAGCAGATTTACTACCCACATCTCCATAGGAGTTTTGCCATTTATTGCAAACTGATGGCAAATGGTTAATTAGATGGCACGATATGTAATGTAAATTTCACCAAAATTCCTTGCCCAATCCAAAGATTGGACAACATACATCGAACTTTCTCCAAGATAGTTCGATTCATGCTCTCGCCACCCCATTCTCATTGTGGTGTATCCCGAACAAAGAAGTGTCGCACGATGCCCTCATCTTGACATACTTGAAGAAATGGATCATTTTTGTACTCAAGACTATTATCCGATCGGGTCGCTTGACCTTTCGACCACCCCCGAGTTTCCACCATTTTCTTCCATTTCGTAAATGCATCCAATACTTCACTTTTTCTTTTCATTAGATACACCCATACTTTTCTTGAATAATCATCAACAAAAGTAACAAAATAGTGCATACCTCCCAAAGAAGCCACTTTGGTAGGTCCCCACACATCATCGTGAACGTAGTCCGTAATTCCTTTCAGACAGTGAATTGTCAACCAAACTTTACCCTCGTCTCGCTGCCCTAACACAATGTTCACAGAATTCCAATTTGCAAGAATTTGCACCTTTCAACAAGCCTTGCTTCGCCAAAGTCCGCAAAGCTTTTTCACCAAAGATGTCCCAATCGCATATGCCATAACTCGTAGCCTCTCGAATCTACATCTTTCACGTAAATCGTTGATGTTGATCCAATAATCGCATTTCCATTTAAAAAGTACAAGTTATTTCTTCTTGTGCCTTTCATCACCACAAATTCCTCACGCTACCTTCAAAGAATCCATCTCTCAAAGTGATTTTGAGCCCTTTAGATTCTAAGGCCCCTAATGAGATGAGATTTTTCTTCAGCCGGGTACGTAGCTAACATCACCAAGACTTGGATTGAGCCATCGTGATTCTTCAATTGGATTGTACCTACTCCCATTGTCTTACAAGTACCGCCATTGCCCATAAGAACAACTCCACCTTCTAATTCTCGTAAGACTAGAAAACCACCATTATTAGGACACATATGGTAAGTACATCCCGAATCCAAAATCCACTCATCAAGATGACATGCCATTGCCATGCCAACCAAGCTAAAGTCCGACTCTCATCATGTTCTACTACACATGCATTAGAAATAGCCTTGCCCTTTTGTAACTTAGACAATTCTTTTCCAATGCCCTTTCTCACGACAAAAAAGGCACACTCATCTTTGGCGGGTCTCCTTTGACTTTCCCCTTCTCGCAAAGCTTGATGTCGCTTAAACGACTCTTGCTATTAAGACTTCTCAGCAGCTGTATCTCTCGTGATCTCTTTTATCTTTCTTTCGAGTCTCGTGATCTATACAACGACCGCAGATCGCATCAAATGTGATTGTATCCTTCCCATGAAGCAATGTGGTGGTAAGATGATCATATTCATCGTGAAGGGAATTCAACAACAATAATGCCTTGTCTTCGCTTTTCAAATTTCTCATCCAAATTTAGCAAGTCTCATAAAATTTTATTGAATGAGTTCACATGGTCATTCATCGACATACCGGTGCATACGTGAATCGATAAAGTTTCTTTTTCATATAAAGCCTATTTTCAAGGCTTTTCGTAAGAAACTTTTTTCCAATGTATCCCACAATTTCTCACTGATGTCTCCTCATGACAGAGTACTTCTCGCTTTCTTGGCCAAACATAGACTGATTGTACCACAAGCTTGTCTATTAATCTTGGCCCACTCCTTGTCATCCATATTGTCGTTTTACTTCAAGGGCTATATCTAGCTCTTGGTCGACATAAGACATCCAGATCTCACATTGCCACATACCAAAATTATTGGTACCATCAAATTTCTACTTCAAATTTTGCATTGGTCACCGTAGTCCTTGGCCGATGACGATGCTCGTGCCATTTTTCTCCTCAATCCCAACCATCAGATACGCGAATGATGATCGTGATACGTGAATAGTGCCACAAACGATCGTGACTCTGGCACGAATCTAGCTCGTACCAATTGTTGTGCGGAAGCGTGTAAAAGAGTATAATTATTGTACTCAAAAATCACACCGAGTTCAATTCCCAGAAAGAGAGGTGGATCACGAGGATCGCTTAAGTACCAAATCTTTCCTAGCTGTAATATCCTCCTCATCGTAATTTAATAGCACAATAAATAACTACAATCACACTCACAAGATATGAAAAATAAATAATAAAGAACACCGTAATTTTAACAAGGTTCGCAAATTTCGCCACGCCCCTGGGCACTACCAAATATATTTCACTCCAAAATTACAAGTGAAAATATACAAATAGGAGAGAGAAACAATGCCTTAAGTAGAGAATGGCAAATTGTGGGATGAAGAAAATGAGAAATGGTTAGGCCTATTTATAGTTGAAGTTCAGGATCAAACTTGCAAAATTCCTATTCAAATAGGGACCAAAATTGCAATTATCCCATGCCAAATTTCACATCAACTTTTGGTGCCTAACTTCTTCCCACTTACTATATTTTTTTATAGCCCCCATCTTTGACTTTTCAAAGATGGGTTGTCGCTAATAGATATTAAACTCTATATCCTTCTTTTTCAAATTATAATTTAAATACACTATTTTTTTTTCATGACCATATATTGATTTTGAGCTAAAAGACTCGAATATAACAAATAATTTGATTGTATGATTCTTTCCTCATTTGAACCACAACCTCTTATATACTACCATATGCAAAGAAAGAGGAGAAGAAAAAAAGAAAAGAAGATGGAAAAGGAGAGATCCTTGAAATAAGTTATATGGTCGGCATTTTAAATAGGATGCCTAAGTCATTAATCAAAGAAACAATAAGATAACCAAATTTTATGCTTTATGCTAACCAAATTTTATGCTTTATGCTCTCAACTCTCAAACCAATCAGAGAAAAGTATTATCCGACACTTCAACACAACTATCTAACCCTTGATACTGCTTTTTGCTGGTGCTTCAAGAGCCGCCTAGAGGAACTAGTCAGGTGCAAATTCTCGCAAGATTCAAATATCGTAAACAATTCATTTATAACCATAGTGAAATCTTGACACCAAAGACAGAAAAGAGAGATAAAGAACATATAGTTCATTGCACCATGATTAACATTACCACGCTCAAATTTCTTCACAAAATTGATGAACACATGCTAAACCTTACTTATCATGATGATAAGGAGCAACCTTATTGCGATATTTGTGAACAAAAAAGAGATTCAAGCCTTTGGTATTATTCTAGTTCAATCTGTGATACTTCTGCTCATCTCGAATGTGTTCTCGGAGAATTTCCATTTCTAAAGGATGGGAGCATAATTTCTTCTTATTTTCACCAACATAATCATGATCTTAAATTGTTTAGGAAGGTTGAGGGCTACCTTGAATGCTCTTATTGTGGTAAGCTTTGCCAAGAAGAAATTCTCAAGTGTGAAAAGCCTGCATGCAATTATATCAACCACTGCAAATGCAGCCACGCTTACTAAGCCTAAAGCTTTGTGGTAAGTACTCTAAATGAGTAAAAAATAATTTTTCAATCATCAATGCAGTTGATTGCTATTATTTCATGATTTTGTTTTCATTATTAACATCAGTTGTAATTGTCTTCATGATTGTAGATGTGATTTGTTCAAATGAAAAGCACTAAAAGATTTATTTGATCAAAGGAGTTCACAAAGAATTTGACATTTCATTCCTACTTCTTTGATGAAAGGACGCCAAATTGTAGGTGTGATTTAGTTTCAGTGTTATTTTGTTCATGATTGATTTGGGTTTGTATGATTTGATTCAATATTACTTTGGGATTCATCTATGATTTGTTTGGATTAAATGGATTAAATCATTTTTATTTATATTTTGTAATTGTCAAATGAATTCAATCTTTCAAAATTGCCATATAAAATAATTTTTTATAAAATCTCAAATAAAAGTTATTCTAATAAATTAGAATAATTTATATTCAAGTAGTATTCGATTTAATTATCATTTACTCTTTGAACATTTATTGACAATTTTAAAAATGGTTTTTTATATGAATAATCAAAAGTTTAATCTTAATTTGATTATTTAATTTTAAAAAAATTATTTTTAAAAATTATATATAAAAATAGAAATAGAGAACGATAGAAAATCAGTAAGTGCACCCATTTCTAAGTTATATATGAAAAATTTAACGACAATGATTATTTCACCTAATTATATTAATTAGAATAACTAAATTGAGAAAAAAAATTAGAGTGACCAAGTCCTACTCATATTGGACCTAGCGCCCAGGTGGTTTGGCTAATAGTGGGCCAAGAAATCTTGAATTGCGATGTGGGTGGGGGTTTCCGAGGAATACAAATAATCTATTGCTTTTTTCAGATTTGGTTAGCATTTGGAATAACTAGTGAATTACAACTCTATTGTACCACAATCGGTGCATTGGTCTTTTCGGCCTTAATGCTTTGTGCCGGTTGGTTCCATTATCACAAAGTGGACCCAAAAATTGGCTTGGTTCCAAGATGTAGAATTTGTGTTGAATCACCATTTGGCGGGGCTACTGGGGCTTCGGTCCTTTTCTTGGGCAGGGCATCAAGTACATGTATCTTTATCGATAAATCAATTCTTAAAAGCTAGAGTAGACCCTAAAGAGATCCCATTTCCCCATGAATTTATATTAAAAATAATAAAATAATAAATCATATGAAGCGAAATATGATCTTTTATATTAAAAATAATAAATAATACAAATATACACAAATTAAAAATATTATAAATTTATAAAAATGTATAAAAGTACAAAAATAAAATATATTATAAGTGAAATAAAATATAAAATTAAAAAAATATTAAAAATTGCAAAAAAAAAAACTATCACTGTAGGCATAAAATCTATTTAAATTTTGTAGTATTCCCTTTAATTACCAAAACTAAAATTATTAAAATCGAACTAACTGATTGAACCGATCAAATTCGTTAATCGGTTTGTATCGAACTTAGTTCGATCGGAGGTTGGTTAATGATTTTTAGAATTTCAGCTTATTGGTTAATTCAATTCAAGACGGGTAATTAATTGAATTAATTGAACTTAATAATTAATATTATGTATTAATTATGTGTTAATTTCAAGACTTATTTAGTGTTTCAAGACAAAGTTTCAAGTAATTCAGCTTAATTTTCAAGATAAAAACATAGATTTCAAGTTAATTTTAGTGTATTTTTAGATATGTTTTATAGTTGTTTAAACCAAAAGATAAAAATATATAAATTTTAATTAATCGACTAAATTAATCAAAATATTTTGATTCGGTTAACGGATAACGGATAAAGAATTATACAGTTCGATTAATTCAGTTAATATTAATTCAGTTCTATTAATAATTAAATTGATGGTTTGAACACCTGTAACATCTAACAATATTAATAAACAAATAGTAATATTTTGGATTCAAATAGTAATATTTAGATTTAATTCATTAATAAACAAATTATGAAATTTCATATTTGAATTTTATTACAAAAATTGCATATACGTGATCTATTATCATCTTTATCCAATATATATAATCGTCTTTATTAAAATCATATCGCAGCTCATAATATCTCTTCATTTTTCATTTCTTACTTTTTATATCACTCGCACTCCATAAAATCATATGTAAATTGAACGAGACACATCCCTTGTCGCAATGTATCACCCATCCTTTTCATCAAGAACATCCCTTGGTGTTAGTGGCGTGAGCAAAGCAATGAAGCTCTCAAAGCTTATCGCGATGGATGTGGGAACCGCTTTCACTCCATGCTTCTCTTGTATTCATTGCAATTATCCCATTCACAATCAATGTGCAGAGGCACCCCTTGAAATTCCTAATCACCCTCTCCATTCCGGACACTTATTCAAAGGTCTTTTTCTTCGACAAAGGCGTCACTGTTTCATACAATCCCATGAAATGCATGTACTTATACTAACGCTTACTTAAGCTTTTATCTTGAAATGAAAAGAGTAAGAATAGGAAATTGTTTATAAAACGTTTCTTACGGCTGATAATTCATATATTCATGTTGTTTTCGTGTTGGAGTGATAACAATATACTTTCAACATGTATGATATTCAATTCCTTAAATTTGGAAATTCATGTATTTGTGTAGTTTTCATGTTTAAGGTATTATATACTTCTAAAATTTTTATGGACATGTGCAAGAATAGGAAATTGTTTGTAAAAGGTTTCTTCGATGCTTAATGAACCATTTTCATGGAATAAATTGTGTCCTTGAGTGATGAGAATGTACGTTGTGTAAGTTTCATATCGTGTTCTTTAGATCTGGTGATGTTTGTTTTATGTTGTATTCATGTTATTTATTGTCATAATGTTTAAGGTGTTATGTAGATTTTGATACATTCGTGATATTCTTGTCTTGTTCAGATTATTATTTGGATAAATCTGCTTTATCATCCAAAAGAAGCGTAAATCACTATAAAGAATAAATTTTCAACCCAAGATAACAGAAGAAACTATGAAAAAATGATCTAAAGATAACTATTCATGTTATTATTTTTTTGTATCATGTTTTTAGTTGTTTTTCTCGTTTGCTTGTATTGTGTGTTCTTTGCCTGGTACAAATATAACGCTTTAAAATGCTTCGACTGAATGTAGTATATGTTATGTTTACTATGTTTTTTTTAAGAGAGAATTTTGAACGTTAGTTTTGGCATTAAACTAATCAGGGGTGTAATCACCAATTTCTGGCCCAGGTCATTAATCCCGGGCCCATTACAACCAAATTACAAGACCCAATTTGTATGTGGCCCAAAAGGCCCAAAATAATTAGAATTTAGAACAGAAAAAAGCTAGGGTTGGAAACCCTAGCGCCGCAAGCCCTTGGTGCGCCGCTCCACTAGCCGTTGTCGGCCACCGAATCCCATCACGCGCACATCTATCATCGCCTCCACTCCCTTTGTTCTCCACGCCACGAATGAAGACAACCAGCAGCAAGAAGAAAATTTTTTTATTAGAGGTTTTTAGATCTATTGTAACACCCCAAACCCGGCCTAGAAGTTAGACCCGAATCTAGCGTGCCACATGGAAGTGTTTTTCAAAACCATCTATTGCAATTGTAACAACTTGTTGGAGAATTTCAGCCTCTTTGTTAAAACCCAAAACAATTAAGCAATTGTGTACACGTGAAAACATAATTAACTTTAGTAACCCTTTTCGGTTGTGAAAGCATATTTGAAATAAACGATTTACGAAAATGTGACCTTTGAAATAGAGTTGCAAAAGCATTTTGAAACATTGCGGAAACGTAGATAAAATACAAGTATTTTGAGAGATTGATTGATGAATCACAATTCAAGGAATTGAACTTTAAATCCGTGACTTTTGAAAATGTCGTTAATAATTTGAAAAGATGTTCGAGTTAAAACATATTTGTATAAGTTTATTTTGAAATCCCTTTGTTAATCAATTTCGAAAAATACTAAAAACATCCCAACCATAAAGCAAAAATAAAAAAAATAGTTCAGAGGCCTTATTACAACTTAAACCAAATTAGCAAAATAATAAAATAAACGGAAATAGAAATTTAAAGTTTAATAACACCATTTCTAAAGTATGACCCCCACCGAGTCATCCATGGCCCAAGTCCACGTCACTGAGCATTACCTGAAAAGGTCAAGAGAAAGGGGGTGAGTTACTAGAACTCAGTGTGTAACCCACTTACCATTGACTACTGGGCCAATATCTCATTAAGCAATTATTTGAATCTAAGCCCATTAAAAATAACATATAATATGCAAGTGATATGCAAACCCCAACCCAACCTAATTTCCATCCGCTACACACCACCCGTACCAACCAACACACCTGTGGGGAGCTTTAGTCACCCACCCCGCCAACACACCAAACTGAGCATTAAGCCATAAATCAAACTGGGCATTTAGCCATATTTCAAACTGGGCATTAAGCCATTTATCAATTTGTGGACAAGCCACCAGAATTTTGTAGCAAAGCTACCAGAACTTCTCTTCATCAAAATCCCAACCCATGCAAATCATGTACATATAGTATGCATTTTCATTCGGCCCATTTGTCACATATCAATATAGCCCATTTATTAAATAACACATTTGGTCCATTTGTCACATATCAATATGGCCCATTTATCAAATAACATATTTGGCCCATTTATCACATATTAATATGGCCCATTTATCAAATAACATATTTGACCAATATAGCAAGTTATCAAATTGGCCCATATAGCAAATTATCAAATTGGCCCATATAGCAAATTATCAAATTGGCCCATATAGCAATTATCTTAATTCGCAATCGTACCTACTAAGGGTAATTTGGTAATCTCAAGAACCCAAGGGTATTTCGATAATTTACCCTCTATGGGTATTTCGCAATTTTCGCAATCCAACTTGACCACTAATTTGGGCATAACAATTTAAAACTGTCCATCTGCGCCATACTGACTAAATTGACTATAAATCGAGTTAGAAAACTCAAAATCTAGATCCGTAAAATTTCCTTGAAACTAGACTCATATATCTTCTTACTGTAATTTTTCTAGAATTTTTTGGCCTAGCCATTTAGTACAGTTTATTCCTCAAAGTATCCCCTTTTCTGCTGTCTGACAATTCCGACCATTCTTTGCTAAAATTTAATTATCTTTTGTACATAATTCAATTGATATTCTAGTTTATTTCTTATAAAAATAGACTCATTAAGAAATCTAACCATATAAATTATGTGCAAAAATTAATTTTTATCAATTTTTAATGATTTTTCCAAGTCAGAATAAGGGATCTCGAAATCACTCTGAACCAGTCTAACAAAAATCTAAAAATCTCAAAATATACTAATCATTTACTTTCTCTGTTTCTTTTATAAGAAAATAGACTCAATTTTCTTTCAATCCATATCTCCTTCACTTTCTAATTCAATTTCCACTATTTTTGGTGATTTTTCAAATCCACGTTACTGCTGCTAACCAAAATTGTTTCATTGCAAAATACGATTACCACTTCGAACATGTGTACGTCGAGTGGTCATAGATGTCGATTTCTGGCTTTTTGGTCTTTCTAGCGAATCACAAAACATTTTATGCAAACATTCAAAGAGGTGTGAGATTACACACCTGATTACGGTAAGGACTAAACCTTCTTGATCGTCGGCACCTATGACACCTTAACACTCGATCAAAAAAAAATACCACGATGAGAGAAAGCAGCTGTTTAGGGAGAGGATTTCGACTTACCACTACTTCCAAAGGTCAACGAGTAGAGAAGAGCGAGTGATTTAATCCCTTAACGTTGATGAATCCAATTCCCACCGATTGAACTTATGGTTACGGATGATACACGGTCGCCCGCTTAGATCACTACGAAGAAGAAAAAGACTCGGCTAAGGAGATGATTATTGACAATCGCCATGTCAAGAATTAGGACAAAAGAGATGCTTGAAGGATTTCGTGAAAAAGAAAAAAAACAAGAAGAAAGATGTTTGTCTAGATTGATTTTCAAGAAAGATGAGAATATGCACACTCAAATTTGAGGATTGGCAAGAAGGGAATTTGAAGAGAGAAGAAATTATTACAAAAGTTGCATATATTACTGAATGTAATATATGTTATGTTTACTATGTTTTTTTTAAGAGAGAATTTTGAACGTTAGTTTTGGCATTAAACTAATCAGGGGTTTTTCGGAGTACATGAAATCGGGAGGGGAATTGGCCTACCAGCAGCTTTGCCGTGAGATCACAGTAGAGGTCAATGATTGCTCGAAACATTAATTAATCAATCAATTTGGTACCAATTTTGGGCGTGACACGTAACCGACTCCAAAACCCAAGTTCTCAAAACTTCGTATATCAAAAATCGTCGTTTTAGTAAATTTAAAATTTATTAAAATGATTGAATAAAGAGGTGACCTGATCACACCTCATCAAAAAGGATTGGTGGCGACTACCGTTTTATTTTCGTTTTCAAAACCCTAGTCGATTCTCGTTTTACAAAAAAGAATGATTTCGACAATAGTAATTTACTTCCTTTATCATATTCTTTACTTTACTATTATTATTATTATTATTATTATTATTATTATTATTATTATCTATTGTACTTTATTACAAATTGCACCCCTCTTATTTGTTTTTAATTTGATATTTCATTTTCAATATTTTAAATTATTTTTCTCAATTTGTGTAATGATATACATTTCTTTGTCCTCATAATATTCAAAATTTGGTATTTTCTTCTCAGATGCGTTGTTTTTGTCACTAACATTATTATTAATATCATTGTTATTGTTTATTTTAATTTTCTTTGATTGTTCATAGTAGCATTAAAATAATGTACATTATGTGATTATCGATATTGTATTCATTAGTATATTCATTATGGTCATTTCATTAAACACGACATTTCATTCAGATATCATCATTTTGTACCGCCCATCATCAACGTAATATTTTATATCATTAATTTTTATTCGAACACGCCAACAAAATTTTCAAAAAGAGGCACCGCTCCGTATTTGAAAAATTCGATGAAATCATGCTCTAACTTACGGGGTTTTAAATTTTTTCCGATTTGAAAAATTCGATGAAATCGTGTTTGAACTTACGGGTTTTAATTTTTTTTTCTTGTTGAATTCAAATAATTGAATATCCTTTCAAAAATTAAAACACATAAGATTTCAAATAAAAATCAAAGGCCAAATTATTCTCAAAGATTCAAATATCATGTCCTAACTTACGGGATGTGACGCTTTTGTTGCCTCGAGATAAGAAAGTCTTCAATATATTTTCGACTTATTTAAGCTTTCCAAAATAAAATATACATTAATGCAAAAATGGATCGTATTTTAAATTCTCTTCGAGTTTTCGATTTTCGACAATCGACACTAATTAATCAACTAGGTACCAATTTTGGGCGACGAGGGTGCTAATCCTTTCTCGTGTGTAACCGACTCCCGAACCCGCTTTTCGGATTTCGTAGATAAAAATTGTCGCTTTAGTATATTTAAATTTTTATTAAAATGATTGAATTACGAGTTGACTCGATCACAACTCATAAAAAAAGATTGGTGGTGACTCCCATGCCCATTTTCATTTTCGCTTTTCAAAATATAAACTCACCCATTTTACAAAAAAATGGTTTTGACACTCGTGACAAGATGATTAATCATCATTGTACGCTCATGATGGATATCTTAATTTCTTTAAATAATATTAACAAAATATGAAAAAAAAATTTAAATAATTAGTTTTCAAAACATAAAGCCTACATTCTATTACTTTTCTTATTAATCTGAATAATGATTTGAAGTATTGTTAATATTGGATTAATAAATATGGTTTTGAATGTTTCATAAAACTTATAAAGTAGTTATTTGGAAATTTTGAAATGAATTTTTGGACTATTTCGAAACTTAAATATCTTAAATAATTAAATTGTAATTTTAAATAATTATAATTTTTAATTATTTTTTAAGTTCTTTTTATTATGTATGTTTGAATTGAATTTTTTTATATATATATTATTTTTTTTATAAATTTTTAATCATTTATTTAATTAAACTAAATGAATTCGTCGGATTGACCGAATCAAGAATTGGTGGTTTGATCGGTTGGACCATTAGTACGAAAAATTTAACCGCAATGATTATTTCACATAATTATAGTAATTAGAATAACTATCTTCGACGTTTAAATTTATTTTATGAAAAAAACTGAATAATAGAAAAGAAGGGGAAGAAAAGCTTTCGTGGTGTGAACAAAAAGGCCATACAGTAACGGTTTTAACAAAAACCTTTTGAATAATTAAGTGACTTAAATGAAAACTTTAAAATAATTCAAAGATCATTTTATAATTTCAGCAACGTTAATTAATTTAATTTAGGGCATATATTAATGAAGGTTTTGGAAGCCACAAATTACAACAATAGATCAAACGACTTATTCGAAACAGTCGTTAAGATTAGCATCCAAACCCGAAATGATGTCGAAGAACTTTGACATGAAATTTCAAAACGAAAACTAACGCTTACCCTCGCACAAAATCAACAGTACAAAACTTAGAACGTTGGAAGAACGTTACTCTTGAGAACTTTGTTTGATAAAGACTTACACAAATCAGAATCCATTCCAAACAAAAAGAACGTAACTTCGACCATCATCAAACTCAAGCAAATCAAACTTGACAAAGGACACTTACAGTTCTATTGAAGATTAATTGCACAAAGGAACTTGGCATAACGAAATACGTATGATTCAACGATGTAATAACAGAGCAGTAAGGAAAAAAAATAATTGAACAGAAGAGGAGCAAAAACAAAAGAAAGAAAAATAGGAGAAGAGGGCGTTTTGTGAAGATGAGAAACGGAAGTCAATTAACTTGTTTCCTCTAAAATCAAACAAAACAAACTAAATTACTAAATAACACAAAATATTTCTTTATTACTTATGCAGAGACTCGAACACAAAACTAAAAAATATACAGAAACTTAACCATTAAACCAATAGGCTTATTCTTCTTATTAATTGATCGTAAATAAAACTTATGTCAGACAACCAAGACTAAGGGTTTGATAAAAAAAAATAACAAAATTTCAATAAATATGATTGGAACCCAAAACCTCACACTCAAAACCAAAACACCTAACCACTTGAAAGAAGCCTCAGCAAATCTAAGTTAACTAAGTAAAAGATGAAGTCAACGTGTGTATATATATATATATATATATATATATATGAATGCTACACTTAAGCTTAATAAATGGATTTATTTAGAAAAGAGAAATATATTAATAGGATAGCTGCTAATGATGATTCATGAGGAAAAAGAAATCCCATATATTCTCAGACTCCAAACCATATAGCTGCTAGCTAGAGATATTAAACTCTATATCCTTCTTTTTTCAGCCATAATTTAATTGCAATCATTTTTTGTTCATGACCATATTGATTTTGAGCTAAAAGACTGAATATAACAAATAGTTTGATTGTATGATTCTTTCCTTATTTGAACCACCACCTCTTATATACTATCATATGCAGCAAAGAGGAGAAGAAAAAGAAAAGAAGATGGAAAAGGGAGAGATCCTTGAAATAAGTTATATGGCTGGCATTTTAATTAGGATGCTGGAAGTCATTAATCAAAGAATCAATAAGATAACCAAATTTTATGCTTTATGCTCTCAATTCTCAAACCAACTGTAGAAAAGTATTATCTGACACTTCAACACAACTATCTAACCCTTGATGGTGTTCTTGCTGGTGCTTCAAGATCCGGCCTAGAGGAACTAGCTGGTGCAGCCTGCAAGATTCAAATATCAAACAATTAATTTATAACCATAATGAAATCTTGACACCAAAGATAGAAAGAGAGATAAAGAACATATAGTTCATTGCAGTCCATGATTATCCAGTAGATATGAGACATTTGGCCATTACTCTTGGAGGCTTGTCTTTAGAAGAAATCTTCGGTTGGGAAGAGATGCTTAATGATCTTAGATACACCATCTCTATTCACGAGCTGGTCTCTTAGTAAGCCGATAAAATCATTTGGCCGCTTGATGACTAAAGCAATTTTGTAAGGAATCATCTTGGTGGTCAAATCTAAGTTGTTGCATAGATATTTCTTACTATTGCGGCAGGGATAAGGACTCATTTTGGACTGCCTCGGATGTTAGTTGGGTAAAACATAACCCGGACTCATTTTGCAGTGGCTACCTTGCAAGACTCATCTGAAGCAGCCTCTCCGCTTGATCTGGGAACAAAGTTATAAACAGATATGCGCCTGCGCTATTTCGTGAGGTTAGATTAAAAGAGAAAAAGGACTTCAACGGAAGTTTTTTGTGGCTATTGAATCACTTGCAAATGTGTGCAGTTCCAAGCACGGCTGAATTCATGCCTTGAATTGTGACCAAACCAGCTTTGCCGGCAACTTGCAACTTAGTTGTACCTACAGAATCAAATGTACCTGCAAAAACAAGAACTATTTCATGCTTTGCTCCTTGCATGCATCACAACCACGGTCATTACAACAGCAAGCAGTTGATGTTTAACCTGGTTTTACAGTTTGAAGCCCTGATGTTATACATGCTATATTCTGAAAACCAGCTTGCTCCAATTTATTGGCAGCAGAAGTCGATCTTTTTATTAAGCATGTGGGACACCCATGTCCGATGCATACTCAACAGAGTAAAACAGACTGAACCCATAAAACCACTCTAAGTTGCAAGAATAAGTGAGCATAATCCATGAAGCTAATTGTACAAATGCAAAGTAAACAGAGAAGGAACCCGACCTCCAAAATTGCACAAGAAAAAATATCTTAGAGAACACTTGCTATCAGAGGATTAATCATTGTTATGTCACTCACAGCGAATATCTTAATTTCTTTAATTTTTTTAATAAATTTTAAAATAATTAGTTTTTCAAAACTAATTTGAAGTATGGTTAATATTGGATTAATAAATATGGTTTTGAATGTTTTATAAAGCTTATACTTGGAAATTTTGAAATGAATTTTTGGACTATTTCAAAATTTAAATATTTTAAATAATTATATGTTTATTTTTATTTTATTATTTTTCAAGTTCACACATGGTTAGGATTCGTGACAAGATTGAATCAAATTTTTTAATATATATTATTTAATCAAACCAAATGAGTTGGTTGAATTAACCAAATTAAGAGTTGGTGGTTTGACGGGTTGGATTATTGATCTAATTTTGCACACTTGAATTAAAATTTTTAATAATAAACTTAATACTTTTTATTTAGATTTATTTATAAAAATATATTTTTGAATTTTTTTTAATATTCAAATGGATTAAATCTCTCAAAATTTTCATATAAGAATATTTTTTTTATAAAATGCTCAAATAAAAGTTATTAAATTTTAAATTTTTTATATTTTTTAAGTATTATTTTATTTAATTATCATTTACTCTTTCAATATTTATTGGACAATCAAAAGTTTAATCTTAATTTGACTATTTAATTTTTTAAATATTTTATTATTAACTGCCAACAATTTTTTTAAGAATAATAGAACAAATGCGAAAATTATATATAATAATAGACATAGAAAATGAGTGAATGGTCATTTCTATGCTATATATATTATCCAGGCTGCTCTTCTCAATGTTTTTGGCAAAAGTCGCTCGTCCACAGAGGTTGATGATGATGATGGACGAGGAAATATAATTTCCAATTTTAACTGTAGCAGAGTTTTGAAAATTAAAAAAAAATGTTATGTCAACAAATCATTGAAAGAAAATGGAAAATTTAGCGGCAATGATTATTTCACACAATTATTTTAATTAGAGTGATTAAAATGAGAAAAAAAATTTAAACAATAAAGTATTTAATTCATAGCATAATAGCATATTACGCATTATGCACTGATCATTCAATAAATTAATGAATGTACAATTATCTTCATGGGCAGACGTATGTACGGGTAGTGGTGCTAGAGGTCACTTGTGTAGCTGTGGAGGTGGTGAGCGACATTGAGCGCTAGGGGTTTTCTTTTTTAAGAACTAAGAATTGATAGGGAAGGGAATTAGGGATTGGGAAGGGGAAGGAGAAAGGGAATGACCGAAGCAGGGATTGGGTCTAGGAGGGAATACGGTAGAAAAATTTGGGTAATAAAATCAAGCTGGGTTTCGACTGAAAATCTTTGCTTGAAGTCTAACCTATTTTTTTAAACGAGTCTTATTTTAAATCTAATCTTATTTTTAAGGCCTATATTTTTGTCCAAATCCTCTCACATTTCAGGCAAGCCTTCAGACCGGATCGGGTGATCCAACCCATGGACAAGTCTAATAGGTATGATATACTTAAACTACTAATTATAATTTTATACTAAAAAATTATTTATTTTAGTAAGTTTTAAAGTAACATGACGAAACAATAAATAGGGTCCTTTAAAAAATTATAAAATATGATACAATAAAATAAAATCATATATTAGTAATTTCATTAAAATAATATGTTTTATGACATTAAGCAAATAATATATTTTTTTTAAAAAAAAAAAGAAGAAGCATTTTTCATCTAAGCTTTGAAAATTGTAATTAAGTTATGAAGAATAAGGCCTGCTTCCTTTTAATTACCAAAAAGTGACGTTCTTTGTGGTTACAAGTAATCAAAGCACAATACTTTAATTTTTTATCTTTAATTAACAAAAGTAAAATTGTTTGTACTCCTCCCTTTTAATTAGCATCTCATTTACCTCAATTGATGGGCGAATTAGATATATAAGAATATGTAAATAATAATAATATTGAGTAAAAAATGGGAGCATAATAGTTTCTTATAATTTTCGATTATTGCCCTTGTATTCATAGCATAATTAAGTAATCTTAAATCTGTAAAGAGCCAAAATATTTACCTAATTTGCAAGTAAAAGAAAAGAATATTTTTTACTTTTATAAAGAAAGCAAAATATTATTCTTGTAGAAATTCTTTATTTAATAAAGAAAGCAAAATATTATTCTTGTAGAAATGCTTTACTTTATTTAATAAACTTTACTTTTTATTTAATTGTCTTTTATTTTTAGAAATTTTTTGAGTGTATGATACGTTTGATGTATTGAAATTTTTTTAACTATGATGTAAAAATTAACGCTAAAAGATCTTTAAAGGCCCCTGAATTTTTTCAAAAAATAAGTAAGCCCTTATACTTTTTTTTTTTTTTTTGCATTCGATTGACTTATTGAATCATATTTTCATTTATTAAACCATTTGTTAAAGAGTAACAATAACTATTTTTAAGGGTTGTTTTCGCCACATGGCACACCAAGATTGTGCTATGAAGCGAAATATGATCTTTTTTATTAAAAATAATAAAAATAATACAAATATACACAAATTAAAAATATTATAATTTTATAAAAATATATAAAAGTACAAAAAATATAAAAAATATTATAAGTGAAATAAAATATAAAAGTTATTAAAATTGCGAAAAAAAAAACCATCACTCGTAGGCATAAAATCTATTTAAGTTTTGTAGTCTTCCTTTTTAATTACCAAAACTAAAATTATTAAAATCGAACTAACCGATCGAACCGATCAAATTTTCAGTTAATCGGTTTGTGGTCGAACTTAGTTCGATCAGAGCTTAGTTAATGATTTTTTAGAATTTCAGTTATTGGTTAATTCGGTTCGAAGTTGGATAATTGATTGAATTAATTGAACTTAATAATTAATATTATGTATTAATTATGTGTTAATTTCCAAGACTTATTTAGTGTTTCAAGACATAAAGTTTCGGGTAATTAAGTTAATTTTCAAGATAAAAACATATATTTCGGTTAATTTTAGTATATTTTTTGATATGTTTTATAGTTGTTTTAACCAAAAGACAAAAATAAATAAATTTTAATTAATCAACTAAATTAATCAAAATATTTTGATTCGGTTAACGGATTAAGAATTATATAGTTCAATTAATTTGGTTAATATTAATTCGGTTCTGTTAATAATTAAATTGATGGTTTGAACACCTTTAACATCTAACACTATTAATAAACAAATAGTAATATTTTGGATTCAAATAGTAATATTTAGATTTAATTCATTAATAACCGATAGATGCTATATATCTTTGTCCTAACTGTCCATCATTCATCATTCACAAGAAATGCCTTGATGAGTTACCCACTGAAATTGATCACCTTGCACATCGCTTAAACCATCTTTTTCTTAACCGTAGTGATAGTGATTACTTGTGCAACCTATGCCAAAAGCAACATTCCGGACCTTTTTACGGTTGTTCTCTTTGCCATTTTAACATCAATGTTGAATGTGCTTGGCCGATGTCTACTGTCGAAGATAGAAGTCGTCATCAGCATCCATTCACCTTACTTAGGAGACAAGATCCATTCATTTGTGATGCATGCAGCACTGAAGGAAATTATATTTCATATATATGTTCAATATGCAACCTTATGGTCCATAAGGATTGTACTTCACTCCCACGCATCATCAAATTTTCTCGACATGATCACTGCATTTTTCACAAGTATTTTCTTAAAGGTCTTACAAGGAAAGATTGCACGATTTGTTTCAAAGAAGTGAGACTAGAGCATGGGAGTTACTCTTGTGTGAAACAAGGTTGCAATTACGTTGTCCATGTGAATTGTGTCTTAGAGGATGATAGGTTGTACGATGTAATTGAGGAAGAAAAGCAATGTGAGGAGTTTTATGAAAATTCTATGCAGTCTTCTATCATTGGCATTATTGAGGTGAATGAAGCTAGGGAAGCCACAAAGATTGAACATTTCAATCATCAACATTGCTTGGTGTTAGCATACAATATGGATGAGGAAATTGATAGAAAATGTGATGGGTGCGTGCTACCTATCTCAAATATTTTCTATTATTGTTCAGAATGTCCCTTTTTTCTTCATAAAACCTGTGTTGAATTGCCAAGAATCAAGCAACATTGGTTTCGTCAAGCCAATGCCACCCTCTATTTCAAAGACCATCAGATCTGTGAATTTTGCTTTCAACTTTTTAATGGTTTCTTCTACAAAATTAAAGGTTGGTAATGTGCTTAAAGTGTGCTAAAGTTTCTGATATCATTGAATGTGAAGGACACCAGCACTTTCTCTTTTTTGATTTCAAATGGGAGAACAAATATTGCAATGGTTGTGGCAAAAGGTGTCAGCATGGTGCATTCAGATGTGGGAAGTGCAAATTTGCTTTGGATTTTGGATGCTTAACATTACCACATTTAGCTCTTCAAAAAATTGATGAACACATGCTAAACCTTACTTACCATGATGATAAGGAGCAATCTTATTGCGATATTTGTGAACAAGAAAGAGATCAAAGCCTTTGGTATTATTCTTGTTCAATTTGTGATACTTCTGCTCATCTCGAATATGTTCTCGGAGAATTTCCATTTCTAAAGGATGGGAGCATAATTTCTTCTTATTTTCACCAACATAATCATGATCTTAAATTGTTTAGGAAGGTTGAAGGCTACCCTGAATGCTCTTATTGCGGTAAGATTTGCTAAGAAGAAATTCTCAAGTGTGAAAAGCCTGCATGCAATTAATTATATCAACCACTGCAAATGCAGCCACGCTTACTAAGCCTAAAGCTTTGTGGTAAGTACTCTAAATAAGTAAAAAATAATTTTTCAGTCATCAATGCAGTTGATTGCTATTATTTCATGATTTTGTTTTCATTATTAACATCAGTTGTAATTGTCTTCATGGTTGTAGATGTGATTTGTCCAAATGAAAAGCACCAAAGGATTTATTTGATCAAAGGAGTTCACAAAGGATTTGACATTTCGTTCCTACTTCTTTGATGAAAGGATGCTCAAATTTTAGGTGTAATTTTGTGTAACAGCACGATTTAGACCCTAATCGTAATAGTAGTTTCGGGACCACAAATCTGAGTCCGAAAAATATTTTAATTATCAATTTGATATCTATGTTATGTGTTTGAGCATGTCCTAAAATATGGTAGGTTAATTCTTTTGTTTGGATGCTTAATTTAGATAAGGGATTAAATTGTATAAGTGTAAAAGTAGCTATCTTCTAAATTAAGTGATTGAATTGATGTGTTTATATATGAGAGAGGACTTAAGATGTAAATTGTCCATTTGTTGGCCTAATGGACGGCATCATGACTTGATTTTATATTATTTTGTTTTTAATGGGAATAAAATATGTGTTAAAGCTTTATATTATAGTATAGGATAATAATAATAATAATAAATAAAAAAGACATGCAAAAAGAAGGCCATTATCTTCATCCTTGGCCGAAAGTAAGAAGAAAAGGAAGAAGTTGAGTTCTCTCTAATATTCGGCTAATTGCAACCAAAATTAATCAAGAACAAAAGGAAACGGGTTTGGATCGGGGAAAAGCAAAATTAACCGAATAGTCGGGAAGCGTAATTCGTCAATTTACGAGGTAAGTTTTAAGCAATTGGACGAAATGAAATTTGAATATATATTTAATGTGTGTATGAATAATTAAATTAAGCATATTAAAATACATTTGCCGAATGTGAAATGGAATGGGATCAAATATTTATAAATTAGCCGAATGTAGAGTTGGATGTATAGTTAAGGATCGAATAGAATTAAATGTATACCATGAATTAGATGATGGTTGTGATTGAATATTTGATTATGTATTTATTAAGGTAAAGCGATTGTGATGGATAGATATATAAAGAAGAATTTGATTTTGAATGTTGATATATAAGTATGTTATATGTGCATAATGTATTCAAGAAGATGAAATAAATTATTGGGCACTGTGTGTGCGGAATAAAACTAGTAATGGCACTATGTGTGCGATACATTACTAGGGAATGGCACTGTGTATGCGGAATAAAATGGCAACGGCACTAAATATCTATTTTGCAATGAAACAGTTTTTGGTTAGCAGCAGTGATGTGATTTTGACAAATCACCAAAAATAGGATAAATGGAATTAGAAAGTGAATAGGATATATAATTAAAGCTTATTATGTCTATTTTTATATGAAAGAAATAGATAGGCAAATGAATTTTATATTATGAGATATTTAAATTTTAGTGAGACTGGTTCTGAATGACTTCGTGATCCCCTATTCTGTCTTGGAAAAATTATTAAAAATTGTGCAAAAATAATCATGGAGCATAGTCTTTATTCTTAGAATCCTTAATGAGTCTATTTTTGATTAGAATAAATGAGAACATAAATTGAATTTTGTACAATGAGATAACTGAGTTTTTGTAAAGATAGGTCAGAACCACCGAATAGTG
Organism: Gossypium bickii; assembly: GCA_025503065.1. Lineage (NCBI taxonomy): Eukaryota > Viridiplantae > Streptophyta > Magnoliopsida > Malvales > Malvaceae > Gossypium > Gossypium bickii. Next base: position 6,767,738 of record CP106714.1, on the reverse strand, counting down.
AAACAGGAGAAATTTTGATGAATAAACTGTACTAATTGGCCACAAAAAAAATTCTGGAAAAAATTATAGTAAGAAGATATATGAGTCTAGTTTTAAGAAAAATTTTCGGATCTAAATTTCGAGTTTCGTAACTCGAGTTATAGTTAATTTAGTCAACATGACGCAGATGGACAGTTTCAATTTTTATGCCCCAAATTAGTAGTTAAGTTTAGTAATGTCTCGAGGTCGACTCCGGCAACGGTCTCGGGTAAAGGGTGTTACAGTCCAAATCAAATTTATTTAATTAAAAACCTATTTTTATTCCAGCAACTGGACATCCCAGTTGGCATTTAAAACTCATTTGAACTACCACGTAGGATTGTTGTTAGGGAGGTAATAGAGTAAAGTGATCATTTCGTAACAAAACAATAACGTAGTGACTAAAATGTAATATTTTAAACATAAGTGACTAAAATGTAACTCAAAACAAACAAAATTGACTATTTTTATAATTTACCTTAAAAGAATTGAATAATAGATAAACAATTTAGTGGGTTTAATCTTAACCCTATCATGGACCTAATATGACTAACCAGGGCAATTAATATTGGAGGGAAAATCTCATCATATTCGATAAAATTAAAGTGGATGAAGTATCGGTTTGGAGAGATTAATTTGGTGATCCGTAAATATCTTAGGATTAATTAAACTGAATTAAAATAATAAGTTGAATAGATAATTTTTTTAAACCTTTAAATTGGAAAGTAATACACATTAGTGCATTCGAATTCATGTCCTTTTGTATGGATAATTATACCAATCAAGTTAAACTCAATTACTAGATAATTAAATTAATTGAATCAAATTTTTAATTTTAACAATTTTTTACGAATTAATTTTAAAATTTTTAATTATTTAATTAAATTAAAGAATTGATATAACTGATTGAATTAAAAATCGAAAATCTAATGAGCGGTCCGAAAGCCTTATCCGTCTTCAAAAATATTTGAATAATAATATAAAAATAAATTTAAGAACAAAATCAAATTAAAAAGTGGGCTGCGTTCTAACTTCCCATATTCAAAAGCCTTTTCAGTTATTTGTTGGTTTCAGTGTAAATACGAAGCATTTCAATTTCCAGTTTCTTAAGGGAGACGTGACTGCAGAAGATTAACGAAGAAAACTTGCAGAGATCGGATTATGAGGCAAATTCGAAAAGGAAAAAAAAGAAGGAAGATTTTGAGAAGAAGGTTTCAATAAAAGACTCAATGGATATTGAACAAGAAAACAGCAATTGCAGTAAAAGCAATGAAATTCTCAATTTAATTCGCAAATTCCTTGAAATTCAACAGCGTAGAGCTCAGGCTTACTTCAAGCTTAAAACGTAAGCCTTCTTCATTTCTTTTTGCTCCCCAAAAAGAAACCCCTAAATTTGATTTGGATTTGATGGTTTGTTTGGATTTGTTTAAATCCATTCTTTTATTTCAATTTTTTTTCTTATTCTTAACTATTTATTGGGGTTTGCTAATCAATACTAGTTTTAAATTGCTAAAAATCAGGGAAAAAATCCATGAATAGTGAATCCATGCGTCTAGTAGTTCTTGAAATCCCTCCCTTGGGTTAATTTTTTTCTTATTTGTATATATTTTGGTGGTAAATAAGTGATTCCATGCGCCTAATTAGAACCTGGGTTTTTCAGTATGAAATGCATGTACTTATACTAACGCTTACTTAAGCTTTATCTTGAAATGAAAAGAGTAAGAATAGGAAATTGTTTATAAAACGTTTCTTACGGCTGATAATTCATATATTCATGTTGTTTTCGTGTTGGAGTGATAAGAATGTACTTTGAACATGTATGATTTTGAATTCCTTAAATTTGGAAAGTCATGTATTTGTGTAGTTTTCGTGTTTAAGGTATTATATACTTCTAAAATTTTTATGGACATGTGCAAGAATAGGAAATTGTTTGTAAAAGGTGTCTTCGATGCTTAACGAACCATTTTCATGGAATAAATTGTGTCCTTGAGTGATGAGAATATACGTTGTGTAAGTCCCATATCGTGTTCTTTAGACCTGGTGATCTTTGTTTTATGTTGTATTCATGTTATTTATTGTCATAATGTTTAAGGTGTTATGTAGATTTTGATACATTCGTGTATTCTTGTCTTATTCGTATTATTATTTGGATAAATCTGCTTTTATCATCCAAAAGAAGCAGAAATCTGCTACAGTACCAACCCAGTACAACAAAAGAAACTATGAAAAAATGATCTAAAGATAACTATTCATGTTCGTATTATTTTTTGTATCATGTTTTTAGTTGTTTTTCTCGTTTGCTTGTTGCCTGGTATAAATATAACGCTTTAAAAGGCTTCGACTGAATGTAGTATATGTTATGTTTACTATGTTTTTTTTAGAGAGAATTTTGAACGTTAGTTTTGGCATTAAACTAATCAGGGGTTTTTCGGAGTACATGAAATCGGGAGGGGAATTGGCCTACCAGCAGCCTTGCCGTGAGATCACAGTAGAGTTCAATGATTGCTCGAAACAAGTTCTGAGTTCAACACCTGATCATATCATAAGCTTTGAATTCATTTTTTTGAGACCATATGTTCTTACTACATTGGCTTGAGTGCAGATCCTTGAGATGGAATCTCTGTTTTTAAACCCTGATTACTGCCGAGTTGATCTAGCTGAGCTGCTCAGAGCCATCCAAAGTCAGGAAAAGCAGAAATTACATTTGGTATGTCTCTATTCATTCTTGTACCATTGCTGCTAAGATTATTATATTGAACAATGGAATTATAATTTAATGTTGTCATTCTATGTTATTGGAAATGAGTGTCAGGTATGGGTATATAAAACTCAATTTCAATATTATATTAAATATATATGATACATATTCTTTGTCATCAACCTTCTTACCTGTATGGCTATATTTTATCTGTGCCTAAGTGTAAAATCCTGCATTCTCTGCTGACGATGTATTATATATATTCTATACATAGACTGCCACGATTCAGGTCTTGAAGAAGGCAGGTCGTCCGTCAGAGCGTCCGGTGAACCACGAGAATTGCTTATTTAAGAAGCCAATGGAGCATGAATGTATGCATCTCCAGGAGATAACAGAAGCTGCCGGAAGCGAAGAAGCAGAAGCAAATTCCGAGTATGATAATGCTCTCAAGGAAGCCATTAGAGGAGTGCAAGATGCTATAACTGCCATTAACGAACATTTAGAAGAAGTGAGATATGAAATCACAGCCCTTGAAACAGAGTAAGTTCAATATTACATAACCCAAAGTGTGCAGTCACTCAAATTATATAGACTCTGCAAGGATTACAAGAAAAGGGTTCCGGTTTGGATTCGGGTCAAGGTTGGTGTAAAGTGCATGTTCTGTGTGCTGGGTTGGGTCAAATTTAGTCTAAATTTTTTGTGCTTGATACATAGGGCTTGGTTGACGAAAGGTAAGGTTTTAACTTTCCTTTTTTTAATTTCAGTATAGAAATAGTTCATATTATGGCGTTGTATAGAATATGGGTATTCTTTTGGGTTTCGAATTGCTTGGTTGAAAATACGTGCTGTTTTTTGCTTTTTAAGTCATCATTCTTTGTATAACAATTAGACTTGATCATGGATTGAGCCACCTGGTTCAACTTAAAGGCTCTTGAGAAGATTTGGATAAGAATATAGGCTTGAAATCAAGCTTGGACAAAATTTTCTGTGTACTTGAAAGTTATGGTCTAAGCGAATTTAAGAGTTACGTGTTATGAATTGATTATTATTCTTTTTTGCTAATAATATTAATTTAAGAGTTACAAATTAATAATTTAAAGCTTAGTTTATTAAGACAGTTTTCTGCTTTGATTGTTTTGGAAATTCTTATCCCAAATCATTAAGTTAGTACTACATTAAGAAATACGTTTTTTAATAAATTTTTTTAGGTTAAATTCAAGTTAATTACATCATTCTTTTAATTATATGGTTATTAAGTTTTTTTTTTTTCAAAATGTAGGGCGAAGCCATAAAATATTTTTTTGGATTAAAATTAAATTGTAATTTTTATGATAGTAAAAATATAATTTCAACATCTTAATAATTTATATTTTTATAATTTTAAAAGGATTAAATCAATTTTTTATAATTTTTAGGGAGGGTAAAGTGTAATTTTATCTTTATTAATTTATAATTTTAAAAAGTGTTTAAACAATAAAATATTTTAGGGGATCCGGGCTCCTATCAGCCCTCGGCTATGCCTTAAATATTATATCTTTTAACGGTCTTAATAATAAGAGTAGGATTTGGATTTTAAAATCTAAAATATAGAGACGAAATTGTTAAAAATAAAAGTATAAAAACAGATGGTGTTTGTCACCTATTCAAACTAATAAATGTACTACTAATCATCAACCGGAAGTAAAAAAGGTTACCATTATTATTTACTGTTATAAAAATAATTTAATATGGTTAAAATTTATTGAGTTTTAGTTATTAAATAAATTATGAGTCAAATATGTGAAGATATTTTAGTAATTAATTTTTAATTGACAATGATTGATTAGAAATTAAGATTAATTTGGAAAAATTATATATTAGAGTTATAATTCTTAAATTACACCTAAATAATTTTTTGGCTTATAGGCATAGGTGTCTTTAGGGGGATTCGTAGGGCCCCCGTCTCCCCTAAAATGAAAAATTTTTTATTTAGTTCTTCTAAAATTTTTAAGATTTAAAATTAGTAAAGGTAAAATTGCACATTGCTCCCTAAAAATTATAAAAATATAGGCTATTCACAATGGTAAAATAGTATTTTTGCCATCGTAAAGATTACAATTTAATTTTTGCATCTCCTAGTAAAATTTTCTGACTTCGCTAATAAAAAGTCAATTATGATTTTTTTGTAAAATTAAGCTCATCTACTTAATTGGCTCCAAATTAAGTCTTTCAAGTAACTATTTTTTACTCGAATAACATTAATCGTTGAAATCGATTGATGAATCAATTAAACAATAAAATTTGAGTAAAATATGTAAGCATAATAATTTTTTATAGTTTTCGACAGATGTCCATGTATTCATGGCATGATTAAGTAATCTTAAACCCATAAACAACTAAAATAATTGCTTAATTTACAAGAAAAGAACAAATTATAATTTAATAAAGAAAGCAAAGTATTATTCTCGTACAAATGCTTTACTTAATTTGGATTTTTATAACATATAAACTTTACTTTTACTTTAATTATCTTTTCTTTTAAGAAATTCTTTACTTCTTTGAATTGGTATGCTTTCGGATCAAATTATTTGAGTATATCATGTCAAATTTTTTTGTAAAATTCTGAAAAAGTATTTAAAAATATAGAAGATTATTAAAATTATTAACAAAATATTATAAAAAAAGCATAAAAAACAAAAAAAAAACAAATTAAAATCATATGAAAAACACAATACTTTAAATTTCTTTTTACTTTAGCATCTCAAGCTTTCAAGTTACACTTGCATATACCTTTCTTCCTACAATTTATGGTAATGTGCCTTGTTTTTAATTAATTATTATATGAAAGGATATTTGCTACTCTTTATTTACTTATCTTTCTTCTCAATAAATTTCTTCTCAAAAAAAAAGTATATAAATGAAAAAAAAAATTAAAATTTGAAAAAAATTAAAAAGCATTAAAATTAAAATTTAAAACTATAAAAATTATGAAAATTATCTAAAATATAAAAAATTATTTAAAATATTATAAAATATAGAAAAGTGAAAATATTATAAAAAAGTTTAAAAATTAGATGAATTACAAAAAGGGTAAACTACCAAAATAGTCACTTTTGTTTACCTCAGGTTACATATTAGTCACTTACGTTAATGTGTTGTAACATTTTAGACACTTAACTGTTAATTGTCGTTACCGGTATAATGGTACGCTGACTTGGCACATTAAATTGTCATTTCAAAAAAAATTTTGGCTAAATTTTACAATTGGTCCCCATATTTTTTGTTTTGAGCAATTTAATTTTTTTCATTTTGGTCCCATAAAAAAGCTTTAACATATGGAAATAAAAGAATAAAGGAGGGAGGAAAACAGAGGGAGAAGAAGAGAATGAAAAAAAAAAGGAAAGTTCAAAAAACATAAAATAAAACAATTAAATTGCTCAAAACGAAAAAAAAATATAGGGACCAATTATATAATTTAACATAAAATTTTCATTTGAAATAATGATTTAACGTGTCACGTCAACTTATCATTACCCCGTTAACAGAAACTAACGCTCAGTGATTAATATGTTATAATACTATAACGTAACTGATTAAAAAACATCAAAGTTATAAAAAATATATACATATTGTAAACATATATAAAAGTGAAAAAATTACAAAAGAAAATTATATAAATGAAAAAAATTAAAATCTTAAAAAATTTAAAAAGTATTAAAATTAAAATTTTAAAATATAAAAATTATGAAAATATTTTAAAATATAAAAATTATTTAAAATATTATAAAATATAACATTTCAAAAATAAATGATTAAAATATAACCTGAGACAAATAATTTGCCCTTATAAAAATAATACAACATCGTAACAATTATGAAAAAAATATGAAAATTATAGAAAATTATTAATAAAATATTATAAAAAAGCATAAAATTTTAGAAAACACAAATTAATTTTTAAAAAATAAAAAATTTAAAATTTAAGTAAATAACAAATTGAAGTTATTTGTAATTCTTTTCTTGTCATTTTAGCCCCTTTTCAATTTTCAAAATAATTTGTAATTCTTTTTTTGTAATTTTAGCCCCATTTCAATTTTCTTAATTCTCATAACACAATAAACTTGATTTACCATTTTTTTAAACAGCTTTTCAAATCTTAATCCATCTAATATGTTTTTAAAAAATTTAAGTAAATAACATCATCTCTTCCTTTTTACATTTTACAATATTTGTTTCTAATCTACTTCTTCACTTTTTTAATGTTATCAAATGAGACATCTTACTCTTAAACCACACCTCCTCCAACTACCATTTCTCCATCATTCCTCCTTTTTATCTTTATCCCTTCTTTTCTTTCCTTCCTCCCTATTATCTCCTCCATTTCTCACAAACTCACTTATCAATGGAGATGGATAATGAGAATGAGAAACATCCCTCGCTGCAACAGATTACCCATCCTTTTCATCAGCAACATCCCTTGGTGTTAGTGGCAGAGCAAAGCAATGAAGCTCTCAAAGCTTACTGCGATGGATGTGGGGAACTGCTTTCAGCTCCATGCTTCTCTTGTATTCATTGCAATTATCACCTTCACAAGCAATGTGCAGAGACACCCCCTGAAATTCCTAATCACCCTCTCCATCCGCAGCACTCAGACGAAGGTCTTTTTCTGCGACAAAGGCCAGATCCTGATGATGACGACGTATATGGTTGTGCATTATGCAAGGAAAAACGTAACATGTTTTTTTATGAATGTAACACATGTTATTTTTCCATTGACATCAAATGTGCTCATTTATCTTCTTCATACAAGTTTAACCAACAGCCCAAACTTGACCTCCACCCACATCCATTGACCGTCATAGAAAGTCCCATGGCCATAGATGGACTCATAAGATTCAACTGCTTCTGGTGTCATGAACCATTCATAGATGCTATATATTTTTGTTCTGACTGTCCATCATTCTTCATTCACAAGAAATGCGTTGATGAGCATACTTTTCTTAAGCATCCTTTTCATGAGGAACATCTCTTGGTGTTAGTGGCAGAGCAAAGCAATGAAGCTCTCAAAGCTTACTGCCATGGATGTGGGGAACTGCTTTCAGCTCCATGCTTCTCTTGTATTCCTTGCAATTATCACCTTCACAAGCAATGTGCAGAGGCACCCCTTGAAATTCCTAATCACCCTCTCCATCCCCTGCACGAAGAATCTGGCCTTTCCCTTCGTCAAAGGCCAGATCCTTGGGTAGATGGTTGTGCATTATGCAAGGAAAAACGTAACATGTTTTTTTATCAATGTAAAGCATGTTGGTTTTCCATTGACATCAAATGTGCTCATTTATCTTCTTCATATAAGTTTAACCAACAGCCCAAACTTGACATCCACCCACATCCATTGACCGTCATAGAAAGTCCCATGGCCATAGATGTACTCAAAAGATTCAACTGCTCCTGGTGTCATGAACCATTGATAGATGCTATATATTTTTGTTCTGACTGTCCATCATTCATCATTCACAAGAAATGCCTTGATGAGTTACCCACTGAAATTGATCACCTTACTCATCGCTTACACCGTCTTATTCTTAACCGTAGTGATAGTAATTACTTGTGCAACCTATGCCAAAAGGAACATTCCGGACCTTTTTACGGTTGTTCTCTTTGCCATTTTAACATCAATGTTGAATGTGCTTGGCCGAGGTCTACTGTCGAAGATAGAAGTCGTCATCAGCATCCATTCACCTTACTTAGGAGACAAGATTCATTCATTTGTGATGCATGTGGCACTGAAGGAAATTATATTTTATATATATGTTCAACATGCAGCCTGATGGTCCATAAGAAATGCACTTCACTCCCACGCATTATCAAATTTTCACGACATGGTCACTGCATTTTCCACAAATATTTTCTTCAAACACAAGAGCTTACAAAGCAAGATTGCAAGATTTGTTTCAATGAAGTGAAACTAGATCGTGGGAGTTACTCTTGTGGGAAGCCAGGTTGCAATTACGTTGTCCATGTGAATTGTGTCTTAGAGAGAGAAGATTTGTACGAGGTAATTGAGGATGAAAAGCAATGGGAGGAGCTTTATGAAAAATCTATGCAGTCTTCCATCATTCGTGTTATTGAGGTGAATGAAGCTGGGGAAGCTACAAAGATTGAACATTTCAGTCATCAACATTGCTTGGTGTTAGCAGACAAGATGGAGGAGGTAATTGATAGAAAATGTGACGGATGCATGCTATCTATCTCAACTCTCTTCTATTATTGTTCAGAATGCCCCTTTTTTCTTCACAAAACTTGTACTGAATTGCCAAAAATCAAGACTCATTGGTTTCGTAAATACAAAGCCATCCTCTGTTTCAAAGGCTTCAAAGAATGTGAGTTTTGCTTGCGACATTGTAGTGGTTTCTTCTACGATGTTGGAGGAGCTTGGGATATGTGCATAAGGTGTGCTAAAGTTGCTGATATCATTAAATGTGAAGGACACCAACACTTTCTCTTTTTTGATTTCAATTGCAAAGAGAAATGTAATGGTTGTGGTAAACTTTGTTGGGATGGTGCATTCAGATGTGGAGTGTGCAGATTTGCTTTGGATTTTGGATGCTTAACATTACCACATTCAGCTCTTCACAAAATTGATGAACACATGCTAAAGCTTACTTATGATGATGATAAAGAGCAAAGTTATTGTGATATCTGTGAACAAGAAAGAGATCCAAGCCTTTGGTATTATTCCTGTTCAATCTGCAATACTTTTGCTCATACAGAATGTGTTCTTGGAAAATTTCCATTTCTCAAGGATGGGATCTCATGGCCTTATACCTATGGCAATCATCGTCATCGTCTTAAATTTTTTAGGAAGGCTGAGGGCTACCTTGAATGCTTTGGTTGTGGTAAACTTTGCCAAAGAGAAATTCTCAAATGTGAAGAGTCTACATGCGACCATATTGTGCATTATGAATGTTGGACTTACGGAGTTTAAAGCTTTGTGGTAAGTACTTTCGATGATTAAATAGCTATTATTTTTTAAAAAATCATCAATGCTATTATTATTTCATGATTTTATTTTCATTATTAACATCTGTTCTAATTGTCTTCATGGTTGCAGATGTGATTTGCTCAAATGGAAGGCATCAGAAGTTTTATCTGATCCGATCCAAGGAGTTCACAAAGGATTTGCCATTTCATGCCTACTTCTTGGATGAAAGATGCTCAAATTCTAAGTGTGATTTGGTTGAAGTGTTGGTTTGTTTAAGATATGTGTGGGTTTAAATGATTTGAATTGAAAATTAGTTTGGAGTTGATGTATGATTTGTTGGAGTGTGTAAGATTTGATTTCAATATTATTGTGTGGTTTATTGGATTTGAATTATGAAAATGAATAGTTATTTGAATGATTTGGGCAATGTTAATTAAGTAATTAAAATATGTGTTATTGTATATATGAAATTTTGAATACAACATAATTATATGAAATAAAAACTTAATTTCAAAATATTCAATATCCATTCCAATCAACTACATTTCATCACTTATCACTTGTGCCTATTTATATTTATTTTATTTTATTATATGATTAACATTTGTTTTTAATATTTAAAAAGAATATTTAGTTATTTATGTGACATACACGTGAATTTTTACGTAGATGCTCCAAATTAAGTCTTTCAGTTAACTATTTTCTTTTTTAATAACATTAATAGTTGAAATCATTTGATGACAATAAAATCTGAGTAAAATATGTAAGCATAACAATTTCTTATGATTTTCGACTGTTATCCATGTATTTATGGCATGATTAAGTAATCTTATGGTTTATTATTATTATTATTATTATTATTATTATTATTATCATTATTTTTTTATTTTTTATTATTACTATTATTTATTTATTTTGACTATTATTATTCATTTATTATTATTACTATTACCATTATCATTATTTTTTTATTATCATTATTATTATTTATTTTTACGATTATTATTCATTTATTATTATTATTGTTATTATTGTTATTATTATTATTTTATTACTATTATTTTTTGCTATTATTTTTTACTATTATAATTATATTTTTTTTTTGTGTTTATTTACATATTTTTCTTTTTCTTTTTGGTTTGTTTATTTTATTTTATTTCCGTCCTTATTATTGTTATTCACACTAACACAATCATTATTTCATTATGCATATTTGTACCATTTTTTTTTACATCTCACCCATTTTTTTTTACATCTCACTACCAATTTACGTTACTTTAGTCTTTATCCGATACATCAAAATTTTAAAACAAGCAATGTAATAACCAATTTTGCCCGGGCCCAATACAGATTAGAAGCCTGCGTGATAAAACAAAAATAATAATAAGCCCAAAAGTAGGATGAAAATAGTCCAAATTAGTAGTAATGGGTCAATGCCCATTTACAAAGAAAACCCGGCCCGATGAACAAAATACACCAAAATAAACCCAATAGTTTAAAAATAAAATAGTCCGTCTACAAAATTACAAAAAAACCCAAAGCAGAAGTCCAATACAGAAGCCCAAAATTCTAAAATCCTAAAACCTATACAGACCCAAACCTAATTACATAAGCCCGAAACGGCCCAAAACCCGAGATTACAACCGGCCCAATGACCCAGTCCACAACAGCCCGAATCAGAAAAAGGAAAAAAACAAGAAACCCTAGCCAGCGCCGCCAGCAACCTTTCGTCTGCCATACGCGCACCTCTCTGGCTTCTCGCGTGCGCTCCACGGGCTCCTCGCATCGTTCCCTGCGCCCACGTCCCTGACGATTCGAGCTCCCCCAGGTGCCTCGTCTGCCGCTCCTCGCATGCCCCCACCATCGCCATGCCCTGCAAAAACAAAAACAAGAAGCAACGGAGAAACCAAGAACAGAGATACGGAGAGAATAGTTGAAAAATAGAAAAAGACATTGTGTTCGGCTATAAAGCCATTCAAAATCAATGTAAAAGGGGTTCTTCTTTTTCTAAAAAAAAAACACCCGCACATTACCAGATATCAAGAAACAGAATCAATAATCAAAAATAGAAAGGTTGAGTTACTATTGTGATTTACCTTTTATCGTTTCTTCTTACAATACAAGATTGCTATAAATAAAAAAAAACGATAGGAGGAGGGATTTTAATCGTTGTATTCTGGCTTTCAAAAGGAAAACCACCAGTAATAATCAATAACCGAAACATCAAGGTTTTTTTTTTGGGGCTTATCTTGCATTTTATTGGCTTTCGTTCTTACTTGTTTTACGCCACTTCGATATCTGAAAAACAAAAAAGAAGAAAGAAATTACCCAAACCCGCAGCAGCGTCGTTGAAGAGCCCATTCTGTCGTCACCGTCGTTTTTCGAAAGTCGAGTCCTAGGGAATGGTTTTAAGGGTGACTTGAACCAGAGGGCTAAAAGACTCAGTCTTGGGGCACCACTGGCCACCGATACGGTGGTGGCTCAGTGGTGCGTCGAGGAGCTTGAGTTTGATGAGGGAAAGCGGCGGAGAACCAAAGAGGAGGGCTATAGCTGCTACGTTAGAGAATTAGGTTAGAAATGAATCAGGGCAAACTTAGGGCTTTTAAGAGTTAGATGAAAACGGCGCCGTATCGTATCATTAAGGCGACCCGACCCGACCAGATTAGAAAGGTCCGCGAGTTTTAAAGCCAAAAAGGGAGATTTACGTTTCCGGTCCCTCGCTTCTGTTTTAATTTTGAATCGGCCCTTTTGCACCACTTTGTTTTTACAGATTTTACCCGCACGTTTCTCTAGAATGTCAATCGGGTCCTCAGCCACAAATGCGCATAAGAGTTTGGAGCATTTGCCCGACCAGTCCCCTTGCCTTAGTGTGTTTTCTAATTTAGGCCCGCAATTTCATTTCTATTTTAATCCGATCCCTAATCTGTCGATTTTTTTTAAAAACCTTTAACTGATCATTTATTCACTAATTTTGATATTTTATAAATCATCTCAGGTTGTTTATTTATTATACTGGGAATTTACATTTCATTATATAATTTTAATTTATTTAAAACCCTCTACATTATTTTGAATTGTTTTACATACTATCTATTTTAAATTTTATATTGAGTTACTTACTTCAATCATTCTGCTAATTGTTTTTTTTTATGTCTCATTTCTCTTTAAATTGTTATTGGTCTTTGTTTATTAATATTATTATTTAGACGGTGTATATTGTTTAGTTATTACTTTCGCCTGAGCCATAATTTATTTACTTGTATTGTCATATTATTATAGTTCATTGTATAATTTCGTATTCATTATTTCATTATTATTGTTATCATTCATGCATGTTAATATTTTAGGTTAATGGTCTCAATGTCATGTATTATGTGTATCATGTTGTCATTGTGCCAAATTCATGTCCCATTATCGTTCTCTTCATCGTGTAATTCCATCCGCGCTTTGAATCATATTGCTTTAAAACCTAACCTAAAATCTTTTATAAATTTCATCCAAAATTAAAAGTTTCCAAATAAGGCAATATTCTATGTTTAGAAATTCGAGAGATCGTGCCCTACGTGTTGGGTTTCGGTCTTCTCACTTGGCCAAACAATCAAATATCCTTTTGATGTTTTAACGCACGAGTCTCGGGGATTAAGAGATGATCTTGGATTTGAAGATTAAAACCATCGTGTCTTATGTACTGGATGTGATATTTTATTCCTTCGGAACAAGAAAAGCTTGATATTAAATTCGAGAAAAATTAAAATATTTCAGAAAGAGATTGATTTTTAAATTCTTTTCAAAATTTTCAACTTTCGGCATTGGGACATTAGTTAATCAATTTGGTACCAATTTTGGGCGTTGCAAGGGTGCTGATCCTTCCTCACACGTAACCGACTCCCGAACTCGTTTTCTCAAATTTTCGTAGACCAAAAACGTTGTTTTAGTAAATCAAAATGTTTTATTAAAACAAAGGTGATCCGATCACACCTAAATAAAGATCGATGGCGACTCCCTTTTTAGTCGATTCCCGTTTTATCAAAAAATGGTTACGACAGCTTGGCGACTCTACTGGGGATAAGAAAGTCAGGCCATAAATTGATTGATTTTTGTCCTGTTGTCGGAAATCTAGAAAATTACTTTGGAAAAAAAATAAAAAATTTAATCCATCTAATATATTTTTTAAAAATTTTAAGTAAATAACAAATTGAAGTTATTTGTAATTCTTTTTCTTGTCATTTTAGCCACTTTTCAATTTTCAAAATAATTTGTAATTCTTTTTCTTTCTTTTTCTTGTCATTTTAGAATAACTTGGAAATCTTTTTCTTGTCATTTTAGCCCCTTTTCAATTTTCAAAATAATTTGTAATTCTTTTTTTTAGCCACTTTTCAATTTTCTTAATTCTCATAACACAATAAACTTGATTTACCATTTTTTAAACAACTTTTTCAAATCTTAATCCATCTAATATTTTTTAAAAAATTTAAGTAAATAACATCATCTCTTCCGTTTTACATTTAACAATATTTTGTAATGAAATACTTCTTCACTTTTTTAATGTTATCCCATTTCTTTTTTACAAGTTAACGCATCAGCATAAAATGAGACATCTTAGTCTTAAACCACACCTCCTCCAACTACCATTTCTCCATCATTCCTCCTTTTTATCTTTGTCCGTTCTTTTCTTTCCTTCCTCCCTATTATCTCCTCCATTTCTCACAAACAGAGATGGATAATGAGAATGAGAAACATCCCTTGGAGATGGGTGAAAGTGAAAGTATGAGCGAAAATAAGAATGAGTGTGAGAATGAGAATGAGAGTGAGAGTGTGAGTGAGAATGAGATTGAGAATGAGACTGAGACTGAGAATGAGACTGAAAGTGAGAGTGAGAGTGTGAGCGAGAATGAGAATGAGAAACAGATTATCCATGATTTTCATGAGGAACATCCCTTGGTGTTAGTGGCAGAGCAAAGCAATGAAGCTATAAGAAAGTCAGGCCATAAATTGATTGATTTTTGTCCTGTTGTCGGAAATCTAGAAAATTACTTTGGAAAAAAAATAAAAAATTTAATCCATCTAATATATTTTTTAAAAATTTTAAGTAAATAACAAATTGAAGTTATTTGTAATTCTTTTTCTTGTCATTTTAGCCACTTTTCAATTTTCAAAATAATTTGTAATTCTTTTTCTTTCTTTTTCTTGTCATTTTAGAATAACTTGGAAATCTTTTTCTTGTCATTTTAGCCCCTTTTCAATTTTCAAAATAATTTGTAATTCTTTTTTTTAGCCACTTTTCAATTTTCTTAATTCTCATAACACAATAAACTTGATTTACCATTTTTTTAAACAGCTTTTCAAATCTTAATCCATCTAATATTTTTTAAAAAATTTAAGTAAATAACATCATCTCTTCCGTTTTACATTTAACAATATTTTGTAATGAAATACTTCTTCACTTTTTTAATGTTATCCCATTTCTTTTTTACAAGTTAACGATCAGCATAAAATGAGACATCTTAGTCTTAAACCACACCTCCTCCAACTACCATTTCTCCATCATTCCTCCTTTTTATCTTTGTCCGTTCTTTTCTTTCCTTCCTCCCTATTATCTCCTCCATTTCTCACAAACAGAGATGGATAATGAGAATGAGAAACATCCCTTGGAGATGGGTGAAAGTGAAAGTATGAGCGAAAATAAGAATGAGTGTGAGAATGAGAATGAGAGTGAGAGTGTGAGTGAGAATGAGATTGAGAATGAGACCAGAGACTGAGAATGAGACCAAAGTGAGAGTGAGAGTGTGAGCGAGAATGAGAATGAGAAACAGATTATCCATGATTTTCATGAGGAACATCCCTTGGTGTTAGTGGCAGAGCAAAGCAATGAAGCTATAAGAAAGTCAGGCCATAAATTGATTGATTTTTGTCCTGTTGTCGGAAATCTAGAAAATTACTTTGGAAAAAAAATAAAAAATTTAATCCATCTAATATATTTTTTAAAAATTTTAAGTAAATAACAAATTGAAGTTATTTGTAATTCTTTTTCTTGTCATTTTAGCCACTTTTCAATTTTCAAAATAATTTGTAATTCTTTTTCTTTCTTTTTCTTGTCATTTTAGAATAACTTGGAAATCTTTTTCTTGTCATTTTAGCCCCTTTTCAATTTTCAAAATAATTTGTAATTCTTTTTTTTAGCCACTTTTCAATTTTCTTAATTCTCATAACACAATAAACTTGATTTACCATTTTTTTAAACAGCTTTTCAAATCTTAATCCATCTAATATTTTTTAAAAAATTTAAGTAAATAACATCATCTCTTCCGTTTTACATTTAACAATATTTTGTAATGAAATACTTCTTCACTTTTTTAATGTTATCCCATTTCTTTTTTACAAGTTAACGCATCAGCATAAAATGAGACATCTTAGTCTTAAACCACACCTCCTCCAACTACCATTTCTCCATCATTCCTCCTTTTTATCTTTGTCCGTTCTTTTCTTTCCTTCCTCCCTATTATCTCCTCCATTTCTCACAAACAGAGATGGATAATGAGAATGAGAAACATCCCTTGGAGATGGGTGAAAGTGAAAGTATGAGCGAAAATAAGAATGAGTGTGAGAATGAGAATGAGAGTGAGAGTGTGAGTGAGAATGAGATTGAGAATGAGGCGAGAGATGAGAATGAGGACTGAAAGTGAGAGTGAGAGTGTGAGCGAGAATGAGAATGAGAAACAGTTATCCATGATTTTCATGAGGAACATCCCTTGGTGTTAGTGGCAGAGCAAAGCAATGAAGCTATAAGAAAGTCAGGCCATAAATTGATTGATTTTTGTCCTGTTGTCGGAAATCTAGAAAATTACTTTGGAAAAAAATTAAAAAATTTAATCCATCTAATATATTTTTTAAAAATTTTAAGTAAATAACAAATTGAAGTTATTTGTAATTCTTTTCTTGTCATTTTAGCCACTTTTCAATTTTCAAAATAATTTGTAATTCTTTTTCTTTCTTTTTCTTGTCATTTTAGAATAACTTGGAAATCTTTTTCTTGTCATTTTAGCCCCTTTTCAATTTTCAAAATAATTTGTAATTCTTTTTTTTAGCCACTTTTCAATTTTCTTAATTCTCATAACACAATAAACTTGATTTACCATTTTTTTAAACAGCTTTTCAAATCTTAATCCATCTAATATTTTTTAAAAAATTTAAGTAAATAACATCATCTCTTCCGTTTTACATTTAACAATATTTTGTAATGAAATACTTCTTCACTTTTTTAATGTTATCCCATTTCTTTTTTACAAGTTAACGCATCAGCATAAAATGAGACATCTTAGTCTTAAACCACACCTCCTCCAACTACCATTTCTCCATCATTCCTCCTTTTTATCTTTGTCCGTTCTTTTCTTTCCTTCCTCCCTATTATCTCCTCCATTTCTCACAAACAGAGATGGATAATGAGAATGAGAAACATCCCTTGGAGATGGGTGAAAGTGAAAGTATGAGCGAAAATAAGAATGAGTGTGAGAATGAGAATGAGAGTGAGAGTGTGAGTGAGAATGAGATTGAGAATGAGACTGAGACTGAGAATGAGACTGAAAGTGAGAGTGAGAGTGTGAGCGAGAATGAGAATGAGAAACAGATTATCCATGATTTTCATGAGGAACATCCCTTGGTGTTAGTGGCAGAGCAAAGCAATGAAGCTCTCAAAGCTTACTGCCATGGATGTGGGGAACTGCTTTCAGCTCCATGCTTCTCTTGTATTCATTGCAATTATCACCTTCACAAGCAATGTGCAGAGGCACCCCGTGAAATTCCTAATCACCCTCTCCATCCGCAGCACTCAGACGAAGGTCTTTTCCTTCGACGAAGGCCACATTGGTCTGTATATGGTTGTGCATTATGCAAGGAAAAACGTAACATGTTTTTTTATGAATGTAGAAGATGTTATTTTTCCATTGACATCAAATGTGCTCATTTATCTTCTTCATATAAGTTTAACCAACAGCCCAAACTTGACATCCACCCACATCCATTGACCGTCATAGAAAGTCCCATGGCCATAGATGTACTCCTAAGATTCAATTGCCCCTGCTGTCATGAACCATTGATAGATGCTATATATTTCTGTTCTTACTGTCCATTCATCATTCATAAGAAATGCCTTGATGAGTTGCCCACTAAAATTAATCACCCTTCCCACCACATACACCCTCTGTTCTTTAATCGTAGTGATGATGTTAGTTTTTGCAAGAGATGCCAAAAGAAACATTCTGGAACTTTTTATTGCTGTTCTCTTTGCCATTTTAACATCAGCCTTGAATGCACTTTGTTGAGGTCCATTGTTGAAGTTAAAAGAAGCCATCAACATCCATTCTCCTTGCTTTGGAGACAAGGTTCATTCATTTGTGATGCATGTGATACCGAGGGAAATTATATTTCTTATATATGTTTGAAATGTTACATTGTAGTCCACAAGAAATGCATTTCACTCCCACGCATCATCAAATTTTCTCGACATGATCACTGCATTTTTCACAAATATTTTCTTGAAACACAAGAGCTTACAAGGCAAGATTGCCAGATTTGTTTCAAAGAAATGAGACAAGAGCGTGGGAGTTACTCTTGTGGAAAGCCAGGATGCAATTACGTTGTCCATGTGAATTGTGTCTTAGAGAGAGAAGATTTGTACGAGGTAATTGAGGATGAAAAGCAATGGGAGGAGCTTTATGAAAAATCTATGCAGTCTTCCATCATTCGTGTTATTGAGGTGAATGAAGCTGGGGAAGCTACAAAGATTCAACATTTCAGTCATCAACATTGCTTGGTGTTAGCAGACAAGATGGAGGAGGAAATTGATAGAAAATGTGAGGGGTGCATGCTATCTATCTCAACTCTCTTCTATTATTGTTCAGAATGCCCCTTTTTTCTTCATAAAACCTGTGCTGAATTGCCAAGAATCAAGACTCATTGGTTTCGTCAAAACAAAGCCACCCTCAATTTCGAAGGCTCCAAGTATTGTCACTTTTGCGAGCAATATTGTAGTGGTTTCTTCTACAATGTTAGAGGAAGTTGGGATATGTGCATAAGGAGTGCTAAAGTTGCTGATATCATTAAATGTGAAGGACACCAACACTTCCTCTTTTTTAATTTCAAATGCAATGAGAAATGTAATGGTTGTGGTAAAAAGTGGGAGTATGGAGGTGCATTTAGATGTGGAGAATGCAGATTTGCTTTGGATATTGGATGCTCAACATTACCACATTCAGCTCTTCACAAAATTGATGAACACATGCTAAAGCTTACTTATGATGATGATAAAGAGCAAAGTTATTGTGATATCTGTGAACAAGAAAGAGATCCAGGCCTTTGGTATTATTCCTGTTCAATTTGTGATACTTCTGCTCATACCGAATGTGTTCTTGGACAATTTCCATTTCTCAAGGATGGGATCAGATTTCCTCCTCCTTGGCATAATCATCATCATCATCATCTTAAATTTTTTAGTAAGGCCGAGGGTTTCCCTGAATGCTCTCATTGTGGTAAGTTTTGCCAAGAAGAAATTCTCAAATGTGAAGAGTCTACATGCGATCATATTGTGCATTACAAATGTCGGTATTACCGAGGTTAAAGCTTTGTGGTAAGTACTTTGGATGATTAAATAGCTATTATTTTTTAAAAAAATCATCAATGCTATTATTATTTCGTGATTTTATTTTCATTATTAACACCAATTTTAATTGTCTATGTGATTGAAGATGTGATTTGCTCAAATGGAAGGCATCAGAAGTTTTATCCGATCTGATCCAAGGAGTTCACAAAGGATTTGCCATTTCATGCCTACTTCTTAGATGAAAAGATGCTCAAATTCTAAGAGTGATTTGGTTGAAGTGTTGGTTTTTTAAGATTTGTTTGGGTATGAATGATTTGAATTGAATATTAGGTTGGAGTTGATGTATGATTTGTTGGAG
Organism: Gossypium bickii; assembly: GCA_025503065.1. NCBI lineage: Eukaryota > Viridiplantae > Streptophyta > Magnoliopsida > Malvales > Malvaceae > Gossypium > Gossypium bickii. The sequence goes on along the minus strand of CP106714.1, from coordinate 6,748,108 downwards.
TGTGTAAGATTTGATTTCAATATTATTGTGTGATTTATTGGATTTGAATTATGAAAATGAATAGTTATTTGAATGATTTGGGCAATATTAATTAAGTAATTAAAATATGTGTTATTGTATATATTAATGAAACACCAATTTTGCTTCATGCTAAATGCTTTTTTCTTACACTTGTTTGTTTCGCATATATTTATTTTTATATGAAATTTTGAATACAACATAATTATATGAAATAAAAACTTAATTTCAAAATATTCAATATCCATTCCAATCAACTACATTTCATCACTTATCACTTGTGTCTATTTAATTTTATTTTATTTTATTATATGATTAATGTAATTACCTAAAATTTAGTACGGGCGCTAATTGAGAAAATTATTGAAAATTTGAAAACAGAGTTTCGATTTTATTTAAAAAAAATGGCCTAGTTTAGGTCCACGTCAAAATTCCAGAGAGAAATAGGATTCGGGAGTTAGTTACGCACAAGGACGGTATTAATTTTCAAAAATACGAGTTTAATTTAATATTGAATCGTGATCCGATTGAAACACGGGAATTTTAATAAATAACATATTATCATATATATATATTCATTTAAATATAATTTGATAATTTACAAAAAAAAAAATAAATAAATAAAGATTTTATTTTAAAAACACGAGAATTTTTTGAAGCACGTGAATTTTTGAAAACACGAAAATTTTTGAAACTCGAGAATTTTTTGAAACCGAAGAATTTTTGAAAACACGAAAATTTTTCAAAATATAAAAGGCATGGTCCAAGTACTTAATTGTGCACCCTAATTTCAAAATATTCAATATCCATTCCAATCAAAATGTTAATAAATTTCAACCTACTATCCCCTACAAAATGATATATATATAATAGAAAATCATGGGTAATTTCTATATCTATTATTATCAAATGATTAAGTTATCCTCTAGACACAAGGTATATATTTTCCAAGCCGCTCTCATGGTCAATATTTTTGGAATTGGATCAAATCAATCACCAATTATTGATTTATCCCAGTTCCTACTTCCCCACGAATTTATCTTGAATCGTGATCTTTTGGCTCAACTTTATCCTAGTTTTGTCGAGGAAGCAACCCCATTTTTTACCTTGAATTGGTCAAAATATGCGGAAGTTCTTACTTTTCGTGGAGGATTAGATCCAATGACTGGGGGTTTACAGTTAACTGATATTGCACACTATCATTTAGCTATTGCAATTCTTTTCCTAATGGCGGGTCAAATGTATAAGACCAACTGGGGCATTAGGCATAGCCTAAAAGATATTTTAGAGACCAAAACAGGACAAATTTTATTTTAAAGTGACGTTTAAAATTGTTTTACAAAAAAAAAATTGTACTATGGAAAGCGAACAAGAAAAGCTATACTATAATGGTTTTAGCAAAAACCTTTTAAATAATTAAGTAGTTGAAATAAAAACTTTAGAATAATTCAATAATTATTTTATAATTTTTTAAAGTTGAATGATGTAAAACTTCCTAATAATTTAATAAATTTCAACCTACTTTCCCCTAAAAAATGATTTATATATAATAATAGAAAATCATGGGCAATTTCTATAACTATTATTATCAATTGATTAAGTTATCCTCTAGTCACAAGGTATATATTTTCCAGGCTGCTCTTATGGTCAATATTTTGGGAATTGGATCAAATCAATCACCAATCTATCAATACAATTCATATATATATATATATATCTGAGGAAATGCATACAATAAAATCATATAGGAATATAATGCCAACAATAGTTCAAAGGTGTGATTCTTGATTATATTAAGTTCACTGCCAATTATTTTGGCATATTCTTATTTCTTATTTCAACCGCACATCCCTGTTTGAATATATATATATTTATATACAATAAATCAATAAATTTTAAGCATGAGAACAAAAACTCGAATGGCAAATAGTTTAAACTGGCAAAAGTAAAATACCATGTATTTTGATACTGTTAGTCAGGTTCTCTCATTTTAATCTCTTGTCTAGTCGTATTCCCGACCATCGTAAACGACTCATATTCAGGTATGAATATAAGAATACAATTCACATAACTTAGGAACACACAATGAACAAAACATATTCATATCCAACATATCGAATATTCAAGACTCACTCCCTAATAAAAAGCTACTAACATTTAATGTAGGATTACACAGAGAGAGTTGCATGATTACACAGAGATAAGCAAAGATCCCACACGATAATCCGACGACAGGATACGATAATCCGACGACTCTCTAAATACATGAAAATCTACTTGCTCTCAGAATACAAATGCTTAAAGCTACTAGCTATCCCCTCTAAATCACACCCTTACTAAACCCAGAATATAACCTCACCAAGCACAACTCCATTTGGAAGATAAACGATTGTCACCGGTTCCAACATCAAACAGCCCCGATTCTCATGTTGCCACCTTTCAACTCTGCATGTTAAACAATGCCGGAATTCGACTCGTTCGCCTCTTCCATTTGGCTAAGCTTTTCTCCTGCTAGCATCAAACCTCAAAAGCACATTTTTCTACTTATTCCATGTTAACATTTTTATTGTTCAGACAAACTAATTCCAGGATTGAAACTAACCGATTGTGGTTTCTAAGGAAACCGAGTCCTCGGTCTTCCCCTTCCCCTTTTCTTGACAGGATACGAAGGAGCCGGTTTTTGTCCTTGATTAACATGTGTACCCATCGGTGACACATTTTGGCCATTGGAAGTTTCAGCTGTAAATGGCCGAACCGGGGCAGGAGTTGGATTGATATCGTTTTGATTAGGGTTAGGATTTGGGTTTGATCCACTAAATGGGAAAAATGGGGAAAACCCAGACGGGAAAGGGCCGTTAGGAGGCACGCAAACAAACGGAGGACCCTCGGACGGCTCTGGGAATATAGGAACCAAGGTACGCACTGGTTTTACATCCAAAACTTCAGATTTATTGATTGAATTTGGATGAACAGTGTTTCCACCCATCACTCCTTCCATTTCAAACGAAAATCAAGTCTTTCAACCACAAAATTTATGCACTAACCCTAAATCCCCAATGTGAACCAAAATTACAGTAATATTAGTCCTTTGAACCTTTTTCTTCAAAACCATGAAAAACCCATATAAGTGTCCTCCATCTTGACTTGTTTATGCACTAAACAAAGCTCCTATGTGAACCAAAATTACACAAAGATCAGCACTTTGAACCCAAAATTTTCTCCCCCTTTTCTCTTCAAAACCAGTAAAAACCCACTTCAGTTCTTCACCTGTTTATGGACTAAACCACAAAAATTACAGAAAGATAAGCCCTTTGAACCACAAATTTCCCCTATTCTCTTCAAAACCAGGAAATACCCACTTCATTTTTCACCATTCTTGACTTGTTTAAGCACTAAACCAAGCTCTTATGTGAACCAAAAAAATTTCCCCTTTTTCTTTCCTTCAAAACCAGGAAATACCCACTTCAGCTGCACTGAATCAATGTCCTATGTGGAAAAAAATATTACAGAAAAAAAAAAGAAATCAAATCTTTAAAATAAAACATTTCTTAAAAACAAGAAAAATACCCATTTCATTTTTCACGATTATTGACCCTTTTTATGCCAAAAATAATAAATAAACAGAAAGTATGAAGACAAAGAGATCTAGGGTTCTATCTTGAAAAAGGAAGCAATTATTATATGATTTTTAGCATAAAACATTAACACAAAATGGAATTGATGTTTACCTGAAGAAGAAGAAGAAGAAGAAGAAAAGCAAGAAAGCGAAGAACAGTGGACCGACTTTGAGGTGTAGATAGATGGGATTTGGGGTGCTTAAAAGCTTTGCTCTAAGAATATATATATATATTATTTAATATTTTTTTTGGTTCTCCTTCAGAATAAATAAATAAATAAATATACCTACCCATGTGGGTGAAAATGAAATATATATATATATACACACTAAGTTTTTTTCCATGTTAAATGGCATTATGTGGTGTAAAATTTTGAAAATATTTTTTTATAAAAATATTATATTTTAAAATAATAAATAAAAATGAAATAGTAATTTTTTGAACGAATGATTATTTTATTTTTATTTTTATATTTTGAATTTTAAATTTAATTAATAATATTATTAAAATTTATTTATTAAATTTACTAGAGAGAAATTTATTTTTTAATCATTTAACTTCGAAAAGTTACAAAATAATTATGCAACTATTAGTAAATTTCTTTTTTGATCACGTAACTATGAAAAGTTATGAAATGATCACATAACTGTTCAATTTTATCTTTTTTTTACCAGTGATAATTTTTAAAATTGACATAATAGTAATTTTAACTCTTAATATTTATAAATTATGTCGATTTAGTCTTAATTTTAAAAAAAAATAACATTGTATTTTTACACATTATGTAATTTGATTTTATTTTCACGATTTTACTTTTCTTTGTGATATTAAAAATTACTTTTAAAAGAACGAGAAAAGATTAAAAAAAAACTATTATCTTAGATTTTAGGGTGTTTCTATTTTTTTATATTTTCAATCAAATTTAATTGATAAATTTATTTTTTTAGCTTTTTAGATAAAATGGCTAGTACAAAATAAAACTTCTGAAAGAGACTAAATTAGACAATGTGTAAATATTGAGGGCAAAATTTTTAGAACTAAGACTAGATTGACACACTGTATAAATATTGAGGGTTAAAATTGTTATTATATCAATTTTAAAAGCTATTACCCAAAAACAAATTTACTAATATTTAAGTTATTACTTATCTAGTTTACTAAAAAGGTAAAATTATAAACAAACATGAATTTAATAGAATTTTTTCAAAAAAGTTTACATTTTATAAACAAATTTACATTTTTAAAATTTAAAAATAGAAAGACTGAACGTTGAATAAGAATTACATTTAAACCTGGAAAAGTCAAGATTTAGGTGAAAGTTTGGAGATTTAAAAGTAAGGGTTTTTTCCCCCAATCCCAAATTTAGGATTTTCCAAGCTTTTGAAATTTTGAATTTGTTGATTGATGGCACGGGGACCAACACACAGAACCGGGAAAAAAGAAGTGAGTTACAGGGTTTAATTGAATATTTAATTTTAGTTATTAAATTCAATTATCACGCTATTCATTTATATACACACACTACCAGTAAGCCCTAGGGTTAGGGTTTTCCAATCTATTCCAGCTTTGCATTTATTATGTTGTACTGCAACATTTTATAGGTGAAGATGTGTTTTACGTTGTTCCTTTCTTTCCCATAAAGAAATCGTGTTCTTTTTTTTTTTATTAAACTTATTTTTAAGGTTTCAATGGATTCGATTCAACGACTCTCTATCTCTATTTTTTTAATATAAAAAATTTATTTATTATAAATATAAACATATGTTTTATCAAGTATAATATAATGCATATTAGACAGAAAATTAAATAAAAACCAGATGTATATGTAGGTGATGAGAGAGAAATTCAGACATTGTCATATAAATTATATTTAAAACGGTTAAAATATATTTTTTATTTATTTGAAATTTAAAAACGTAAGTTCAATGATTGACATAATTAAAATTCTTTTGTCTAATATAAATACATTATAACATCATTTTTTTAATTCCATAATTATTAAATAACGAAAAATTAATAATATTAATAATTAAATTTGAAACTTGAAAAACACAACCTATATTCCTAATTTACAAAAAAAAAAAAACGAGCACAATAGTTAAATTTGTAAAAATAAAAATAGAGTATATTCTTAATTTACAAAAAATATATATAAATATATAGAAATTTATGGTATATTTTAATCATTAAAAATATTGTGTATACAGAATGGCTCATTCAAGCAAGCAATATAGTCCAACATAACAAAATATTTAATATCAAAAAGGGGAGTGTGGAGTGTCATTTAACTCCATAAAGTAACCATTTCGCACCCAAATGCATAACAGCTTTTTAACTTAATTCCAAAGAAGATTGGTTCAGGCATCACATTCTTCTATCAATCTATTTATCTATCTATCGTTTCGTTCCATTTTTTTTTTTAATAAAATTGTAGTGGTAGTTCATTTCTATAACAAAATTCCCTAACATCGTTTAGATAGACTACCAAGAAATGCTCCTTTGCCTATCACCGTTGCCGATGGAGGGAACCGAAAACCCATCAGCAAAACTGCCTTTCAGCCACTTGGATGCTACCCTCAATCTCTAGTTACTGAAAGGCTGATAATTTAGTTAAAAAGAGTCCTGCTTGTTGTGTTAAAAACAGATTATAACTCGTCGTGGGGCTCGGATCCTCCTCCTCCTTTTTCATTGGTTGAGCTATCTGAGTCCCCCGCGGGTTTGTCATTTTCAGAGGTATCCTCCTCAGAACTGGTTATGTTCTCTGATTTGGTCTCGGTTTCATTCTTTACGGGCTTCTCGACTTTAGGTTTTGGCTTGGGAATTCTCTTGATACTTGCAGCCTAAACCAATAGCAATATATTAAACACAAGCTAGGCGCATTGAAGCAAACTACTAAGTATCGTTTTTTCTGGCATTGATCAACTAGAACAGGCAGCAATACCTTGTCTTGCAAATTGAACACCTTCTCATATACTTCTTCAGATGTGAAAACAGGTGTGCTGTATCCAGACGTCCTGGACAGAAGGTTGACATGATAGTTGTCAAATTGAACATGTAAGAAAAGGTTCAAAAGCAAGATTAAAAGAGAACCATGACGAGAAATATATGTTTTACTCAGAGCATGCGACAAAAATATCATGACCATTAAGTTTCGGATCAAGAAAAGCAAAAATTCAATAATAAAAAGGCCGCAAGTAATGATTTGAATGTTTAGCATAAAAGAAACCAGTTCCAGAAAACTATAAGAACTCAAACAAAATAATCTACGGGGGAGAAAGAAGATCAGAAAAGGTATGGCATCATTAAGGGCTATGTTACTTGGACTCTGATATGAGTAGGTTAGAAGGGACTATGGTGTCATCAATTATTTTTCAAGATTTCCATAATTTTGGAAGGTCGACGAAGGATCATATCCTCATATCCTATACCTACAACGAGACATGGATTGGACATGGCTACTAAAAGAAAAGTGAAATGGACATGGATGCTTCAAGAAAAATAAAATCAGAGAAATACAGATTGAGGGTCCACAAGGGCGAGCACACAAAACGAGTCATAAGGGGGCAGGGTCATCACTCATCATAACCATTTTATCATAAATGGGCTAAACAGGTCCCTCCTTGGCACTTATCTTACAATGAGAGGAGCCAAGTCTGGCTCCAGCGGGCCAAATCATATGGGGAAAATCCTTATTCTTCTGACCCAAAAATCATTGTATCTTCATTAAATTCAAAAAAAAAAAAAAAAAAAAAAAAAACTTTAATGACCTAAATAATTCAAAAATAATATAAGTTATTATGATGTCCGTGCCTCTTTTACTTTCTCAGTTTCTTTTGCCATAAAAGGAACCTTTTCCTATTTTATCTTTCACCTATGCAGATGATCTATATAATACTTTAGAGAGAGGTCAGTGTATGCACATAAAAATATATATTTCTAAATATCCAACATCTCACTGTGCTATATGAATGACTTCGAACATAATACTAAGAGCAATAACTTACTTCTTTTGCTCTGCCTCCTTCTCATCCAACCAAGTCTTCAACTTGTCCATACTGGTCGACAACTGAAAAGCAAAATGTTTATAAGTTTTTGCCACAGATTTAAGCAGATACCTAATCTAGAAAATATCACAAAGAGAAGTTCAAAAGTGAACAAATACCTCGTCTATTCTGTCTTTCGGCAGCCACGGTTTTTCTGTCTCCCACCCACGAATAGTCTACACAGATACCCACAAAAGTAAATATCCATATATCAGTTAACTAAATCTTTTTGTCTCAGAGATGATGGTCTTTTGATAGATGGGTCTGAATTCTGATTTATTAAGGCATAACAACTGCATAAAACCTTATAGGTAACATTTAGTAGAGAGCATGTCAGAGATAAACAATCTGATGTACCTGTTTCAAGTCAGAGAGATATTGTCGAGCAACTTCTACTGCTTCTGGCCGTGCAGTCAACTCCTTAAATCTACACATTAGTTAGTCATAGAAATTATTTCAGTCCACCATGTCACATTTAAAAAAGAAAAAATAATCCCAAGAGAAAAGAGGATACCGGAAAAATATTGGATCAGCTGTCGCTTTTAATGAATTTAGACGATCTTGAAACTCCGAGGCACTCGCATCTTCACCATCAGTATACAACCATTCTTGAACCTGAAAAAAGAATGCTCTATGCTTAGTTTTTATGAGTGAACTTACTAAAACAATCTCTGAAAAGATGGTACTCACCTCATCAAGATTTTTGATAACAGATTGGCGTTCATCATTTGAAGATACTTTTTCAAAGTCTTCAGATGTTTCAAGCTGAAAATAATACGAAACATATTACTAAAACTGAATTTGTTCTCTAAAAGAAAGATTGTATGCCGCAGACAAATGAAAAACTTGTATAATCGACCAGACAGTTAAGAATTAAATAAAGTGCAGAAACTAAAACAATTTCCGTATGCAGAAAATCTGAAAAAAGGGTGAGACATAACTCAAAAAACATCCATCATGACAGAAAGCAAATATAACAGCTAAATAAAATTAAACAGAAAAACAAAAAACCACACCTTCTCTTTCGTAGCATATATATATTCTTCAAGGTTATTTTTTAACTCTGCTGTTCTTCTTCGCTCTGCATCCTTCTTGTCCAATGCTTCCAATCTACGTTTAGCTTCAGCCAAAGATTCTTTTGAAAGAGGCATTCCAGGTCCTGTTGTTTTCTCCACTATCTGCAGAGAAAAGAAAATGGGAAGAGGGATAAGATAAAAAAGCAACAGTAATGAGCTAATACAAAAAAATATATTCTAGCACAAGCAAGGGAAATAATCGCATGTAACTAAATGTTCCAACATTGTGTCCACCTTCAATGGTATTTTGAAGGTCCGCTTCTTTAGTTTTCTTTCTGTACCAAGATCCGTTGTATTTGGTTCTTCAACAGTACTGTTAGACCCATTACTAACTCCGCCATCTGACTCCGAGTTACTGTTACTTTCTTCAGAAGTGCTGTTAGTACCATTGTCAACAGAAGCATTGGGGGAAGCACTGGTTGTGGTCTCTACAGTCAAATTCTTTTTAGGAACTTCTATCCATTCTGTTATTTGGATAACAGCATCTGCTTGATCCAAAGAAAGAATTCCACTTCTACTAAGAGAGAAATGCAAGTTTGTTTTGATGGGAGCAGACAAATTCCTTGATGAGTACCTGCATAAGGCAGATAACAAAACACCTTCGATTATTTCTTGCAGAAGTAGTAAAATAAAATTATAATAAAGCATCAAGTAGGGTTTTTCTATGAATTAATTCATAATGTCACCATAACTGATAAGTTCACATTTGACCCTCATCCTCCCAACCAAAAAGTATGAGGTCTTTCCTAAGTCATTTTCATTTGTTTCAAATGTTATGATACCAGATCTTTTATACAGTCTCAAAATCCCCTTCAAAAGAAACTAAACCAAACTATTAACACCGAATCATTGAAAGGTGACAAAGATCTGCATAAATCCTTACTTCTCAGCTGTATCCGTTAAACCAGACACCGCATAGTAAGCAAATACAGGAGAGGTAATCCCTGGAGGTAAAAGATCTTCACGATCGTAGGCAAGTGATACTTCAAAATCTTTACTGTGATTAATGGACTTGAATATCTGTAAATGAAAAATCAGGCATTACCATTAGTAAAACTACTAAGAAGATAAGAACTCCTTTTAAACTCTACCTCTAAAAGGGTTCAAACAACACATTGTTTTACCTTGCTGGGAAGTTTTTTCATCCTTGGAACAAGTAAAAGCCTGGTCAACTCATCTTTTGAGAGATCAGCCCCATCTAATTCAACAACAAAACCATAGGAGGAACCATCAACCATCCCCAGCTTACGATTCAACTTAATTCCATCACTTAAATTTGCAGCATGTAGTGCAGAACCAAGAACGATAGCTTCATCAGCATCGAGATGTTTGTCTAGATCTTTCCTTCCAAAATATTCCTGGAGCGTAGCCTGTTAAGGAAAACGGAAACAAGAATAAGATTTTATACCACACCTCCTCATGTATAAAAATGTGAACCTTCGACAAAAATGCAACTAGGTAATTCTAAATTCTTTTTAATGATTTGTTTCTGCACATATGCAACAGGGGAAAATGTAGAACAAACCTGCAACTTTGGAACTCTAGTAGCACCTCCAATCAGCTCCACAGCATATATATCATCAGCTTTAAGACCTGAATGCTTAAGCACTTCTTTTACAGGTACAAGAGATTTATCCCAAAGATCTGCACAGAGCTCTTCAAACTTCTCACGAGTTATGGTGCTCCTGAAGGGAAGAAAGAACAAAAAAGCAAATTCAGACAAGCACAAGCACAAGCATAGCACCCAAAGATTACCACAAATTCCAGATAATGTTCAAACTTATTTTCTCTGTGATTGTGTGACGAAATCATTGCATGAGGCCTACGCACCCTATCTAGCTTAGAATTTTGTTGTTCATTTAATTTTCTCTATTTTATTTAATATTCAAATTACGAAGTATCCATAAATATAGACACCCAGCTGTCCACTACCATTTATTTGATAAGAAAAAGCAAAACAATTTATAACTTCTAAGGACAGGATGAGAATGAATGGGTAAAGAAAAATTAATAGATTTTTTTTATCATTTTTGCGAACTCCACAGAAACGATGATATTTCCTAAAGGAATGATTTAAGGCCCTAAAGGGGAAGGTCGAAGAGAGCAATATCTATAAATTGTTCACAGATTCTTACATGATATCCTGGCATTAATAAGATAAAAATATGAAACAAGTTAGAAGAGAATACAGAAAACTAGAAGAAGCAAATGTTGATCCCAGAAGTACTCGAGCAGTTTAAGACTAGTCAACAGTTTTAGAGAAACAGTAAACATCTCAATCCTTGGCTTCAATCGTAAGTTTTTTTTCTAAGAAGAATATGAATCAAAGTCATACTCAATCTCAAGTTTTTCTATCATGGACAAGAAATATACAAATCCATACATAAGCATGTACCTAGAATTAGATAAGATGATTTAAAGGCTACATACCTGAAATCCCGATCATCATAGAGGGATTCAACAGATATTGGAGCTGCTGTATTTGCACTTAAAATTTCTTTTGTACGCTTAACCTGTTTCTTCAACTTAGCCATTGCCTTGGGATGCTTCCTCACATCGACCCCATTTCCAACTTGTTTATTGAACTCATCTGCAAAATACTCCACCAGCCGTAACTCCATGTTCTGTCCTCCTAGTTCTGAGTCCCATCTAACATCCTTCACCTGAAAAAGATGTTAAATGTCAATGAACATGGAAACAATATCCAGATATAGTATGATGAGACATTTAACTGTGAGACAGATTGGAATAATAGGCAACAGCCGGTTATCAGAAGAGTAAATTCAAAGTCCATTCGATATTGTCCTAGGAAGAAAGCAGCAGCAGGAGCAGTCCTCCTTTTGGAACAACTATCAGTAGAAAAGCATTTTAAAAAGTGGAGGGTTGTTAAAAGGTTCTTGTTAAGTGGAAATATAAGTCAGCAAGAAAGAAATTGTAGATTACAGTGATGAAATTACAGCACTATTAAATCTTTTACCAACTTTCAGTAAGTTTAAGCTCAATCAGACCCATTCTTCTCAGCATGGAAGGTATTGATGCAGTCAACGAAAAGACTTATAAAAGAATAAAGATCCGTTCCTAATGCCATATAAAAGAATAGACTACTGGATCCGTTAGAAACAGCGAAGCTTTTAAGAGAAACCTAAGTTTTTAGCATCTTGGTATTTATAATCAAAGAATTGTTAACAGAATAAAGAAATCAATGATCAATCCAATTTACTGATTTGATTACAGATTATCAATCACCTTCTATTGATTAAAAGAATAAAACTAATGATCTTATCTAATTCATCGATTTATTTACAGTTTACCAATTATCCTCTATTGATTAACAGAATAAAGAATCAACGATCAATCTAATTCACTGAATTACAGATTATCAACAATCAGATTTCAATTCCTAATAATTGCATTCATTACAAACCCTATAACTCATTAACATATCATCAACACTAACACTAAGAGATTTCTAGCTGGATACTTAACAGTTTAAAGACAATAGCAAAAGTAAGTTCCATATACGTTTTAAAATTGTAAAGTTTTTTGCTTTTTACCTGAAATTGGTTGACAGAAACAGTTTTCCCGAACTCCTTAGCATTATAAGCAGAATAAAAAACAAGAGCTGCATAAGTACTACTCGAACCCATATCATACAAAATCACATGTCTCGACTCATTCGAGAAATCTTTATCGATCCCATACTGTAATGCCGCCCCCGAATGCTCGTTTATCAGCGAAATGACGTTTATTCCAGCCATTTCCGCCGCCTTCAACAACCCTTTCCTCTCCGCCTGTCCAAAATACGGCGGCACCGAAATCACCGCATCTTTAACCATCACTTTAGAATGAAACTCCGCCAAATTCGACGCGTACTTCAAAATCATCCCCAACAACTCCTCAACGGAGTAACTAACATCGCTCGAAACTCGAATCTTGGCGGCGCCTCTAGAATCTTCAACTACATCAAACGGAAGGTACATTGAATCGGCGGAGCGCTTGACGTCTTGATAGGGCTTCCCAATCATGTCTCGAAGATTGGAGAACACTTTGTCGGGATAACGAGCAACGATCCCGGCGGCTTCTTCACCGAGCAAGCGAGTCTCCGATTGGAATGCGACCAAGGCTGGGGATTTCCTCTTGGACATCTCGTTGATGGCTATGGTGATCGGACTTTGGCCAGGTTTCAGATTCACGACGGCCACTTTTAGCCATTCTGAACCTAGATCTATGCTTGAAACAGCCGATTCCGACCTAATTAGGAATAACGATAGCAGGGATAAGAATATCCCTAATCGGAATAGCATATTCTTCCTGAAAAGTATTGCTTACAATTTTTTTTTTTCTAAAGTAATTTGAGAGAAGACTTCAGAGAAGAGACGAAGGTTCTTGACGCAGTGAGTCAGGGAGGGGCAGCTGCAGATCGAGTTCTGGTTATTTATACCGAGAGCTGACTAGGGAGAGTGTTTGACGTGGAGAGTGTAAAATGTCCTATTGGAAGAAGCCACGTGGAATAACTGGCACGTGGCGAATTTTTAGCTGCTTAGATGTGTTGTGCTTTCGTGTCCGTTACTTGGTCGTTTGCGGGTTCTTTGGGCAAATTCACCTTTTAATTTGACATCTTATAAAATAAATATCCTCAAAAATAAAATAAAATAAACTTTTTTTTTTCATTTTCAATAGAGACTTTGATATTAAATTTATTCTTTTAAATCAAGTTCCATATTTATTATAAAAGGAATTATTGTATGAAATTGTGATTCCATATATTTTTATCTCTTTCTAACAGGAGAATGACAAATAAGATTTTTTCTTCTGATTTTAGTTTTTTCCTACTGACAAAAGGATAGGAACAACGTGAAATCATAGTTTCATACAATCTTTTCTTATTATAAAGTGGAATTAAAGTTATTGATTATGAATTGTTCATATAGAATGATGTGGATTTGAGTGCGCTGAAACGTATTATCCTCATATTTATTTATGGGTTAGGAGAGGCTATGATAGTTGTAGACATTATGTCAAAAAAATAGATATATATGATCAGAATCTATAATGAAATTATTAAAAAAAAAATCATGCATGTTTGAGATAATAGTTATGACAAAATTTGTTAGTAATTGCATTATGTCAGACTTTAGAGTTTGAGATGTGAATTTTATCCATACAAATTTTTTACTTTGTACATGATCCAATTGGTTATTCTTAGTAGGTAACTGATTATGCAAATCTCTCGTTATGGAATTTGTGGAAGTATGAGTAGCACTTTCAGTGATTTTACATTTCAATGCAGAAAAGTGAAGTTAGTATTCGGAGTATTTCAGTGATTCTGCACTTCAATACATTTTAGTGTTATTTTAACATATCTTGCTTGTTCATTTGAGTCAATCATGGGCTACAGACTAAAGAGAAAGATAAATGGTAAGTGATTAAAAACTATTAAGAAAGAGAGATATGTGATTAATTAAATAGGTGTTAAAGAAAGATATGGTAAGAAAAATATGTAGTGAGAGCATTATTATATCTAAATGCGTTATACCAAAATATAAATAGACATATTATAGTGCATTAATTAAATTAGAGCAACTTAAATAAAAAGTTAGTGATATTACTTAAATTTATAAGGCTTGATTAAAGTTATGATTCATATGAGTACTTATTAAGCTTTTTTAAAGCATAACGCGTAGTATATAGATAGTGTTCGGAAGGAAAAGAGTTCAGTTAAGCTATATGAATCACATTTCATCATTGGCAAGGTATGAATTATGAATTGTAAAAATAAATTATGGAATTAAACTGGCATGAATGCAGATATACGATTTGGTCGAAATTGGAAAGTAGTGTTTTAAATGAATTGTAATATTGAATGCAAGTAGAAATGTTTAAGTACATTGTGGATAATTGCTAAGTGGGGAACATTTGTGTTTTGGATGACATTTTGAGGTATTTTGAGAATTAAAAATGGTTAACAATGATTGGGACCGGTTAAAGGTTGTTTATACATGAATTTGAGGTGTTTTAGGCTTGATTTTAGGTCCCCTGCACCCTTGACCGATACTAGATGAACTTGTATCGGTACAAGTACTCCAGAGAGTAAAAATGAACAATGTCAGGGGAGTTGTACCTATACTTGGAATAGTGAGTATCAGTACAAGCACCCTGTTTTACCCTATTTTTGTTCAAAGTTGGCTCAAACAAACCCCAAATGATCTCCGATTGCAACCAAACTTTAAAGCTTAGAAATTATTCAAATTACTCCAAAATATTCTAATAAACTTCAAATTAAGTGTTTGATATTGTTTATCAAGTTTTGTGACGTCAGTGAACTTAGTGCCTAAATGTGGCATCCTTTGCTCAAGTTATCGGTTTAACTCGAGTAAGGTGTCTTACACTATAAATAGAGGTTCGAACATCTCATTTAGGACTTTTTCATCTTTTGGCAAACTTGAATACTCTAAAATTCTCTCCACATCTCTACAATCACAACAACTTTCATAGCATTTACTTTTCTCAATCCCCCTATTACTGCCATCACCGTCACCTACCATCGTACTTGTTTTTTGATTACTGCGACACTCATTTTCACTTAATTGTAAAATTTCCTTTGTTAACCAAAAGAACTATTGTTGTATTGAATCAAAAAGTAAATATCTCCAAAGAACTATTATTATTACCTATAATGGATCATTAGTTTATTATACTTTCAAAATAGACTTCACTTTAGCAATTAACAATGTTGTGAAAGATACAAATTACTTGGTGAAAATTTCATCACAATTTGATTCATACTCTACAAAATCTATAATAAATTATAAATTTTATGCATTGTTTTTGATGCAGGAGGGCGTAGTTTTAAATACGTTGAAGTGCGTTATCCTCTTATTTAAGGGTTGAGGAGGGGCTATAGGTAGTTCTAAGCATTGCATCAAAAAGAACAGATATAATAATAACTTATAATGATATTAATGTTAAAAAAAAAAACTCATAAAGGTGAAATTCACACGATGAGCAGGGGCGCAGTCAGGGGGATTGGCAGAGACCCCAACCCCCTTTAAAATGGAAATTTTTTCATTTAAGTCATTTAAATTTTTTAAAATTTTAAATTAGTAAAGGTAAAATTGTACTTTGGCCCCTCTAAAAATGATAAAATTTTTATTTAATCCTTTAAAATTATAAAGATATAGGCTACTCAAATAGTGAATTGTATTTTTACTATCATAAAAATTAAAATTTAATTTCGGCCCTCCTAAAAAAAATTTCTGCCTTCGCCCCTTACTTTGATAGATAATGTAATGATCAAACCAATCTAAGACCGGTTAGAATTTTTTTAATAAAATGTGAAGTGGTTATAGTAGTAGTACAAGTAATATGACTTGCAAGAAATAAGTAGATACGCGGAGCAACAAGCACTAAGATCGATGATTTATTTATGACGGGTGTCGAATTCAATAAAAATAAATGCCCTACAAAAGAATATAAACTTTGTATATAACGGTGAGCAGGGTTGAGTTTACAAATACTGGAAATAATTTTATTTCTTAAATAAAAACAATGGGGGAGTTTTGAAATTAAAAACTAAATTATAATTAAAAGTGTCAAAAGAAATATTGCAAGATACAATATAATAAAGGGTCAATATGTATTTTAACCCTCGAACTTGTCCAATTTTACCTAATTGGCCCCTAATTTTTTTGGACCTAGTTGATCCATGAACTTGTATTTTGTCAACCAAGTCGGTACCTTCCTATAAGAAAATCAATATAATGTGAATCTAGTCAAAGGTAAAATCAGTATGAATGTAAAGACAATTTCGATATGTTATGATAAATCAATTAGCATCTCACATAACTCTCGTAGTTTAAATTATGTAAATTTTTAATGACAATAGTTTATTCTAAGTTTACAAGTACAATATATTTATAACGAGTTTGGTTTTTAACTTATGTTTTACGTTGGGATTATATTTTTCTTCTAAATTTCAGAGGGAAAATTTTAACGATGTTAACCATTCTTAAAATTCAGATTAACACTTTAATAAAAATAAAATATTTAAACTAACTAATAACATTATAAGCATTGAGAAATTGAATTATGTAAAAAATTTATTTATAAAAAATAAATCTCAAATTTAAATATAATATAAACATCGGAATTGAAATTAAAATGTGATATTTTTATATAATCTAAAAACCACAATTAAAAATTAAGCATTTTGTTAATAATGTAAAAAACAATTTTGAAATAAAATTTAGCCTTTATTTATGATTTAACCCTCTAATTATATGTGTTTTCTCATTTTGAAACAATTTTTTTTATATTGTATTGGTATATAAAGTATCATTTTTATTCTATTTTACCTAAAAAATTATCAATTTTCAATAAGAATTATTAAAAAGCAGATATAAATCGGGACATTGAATAAATATATAATGAGTTATTTGGCCCTTCAATTTTATAAAAAATGTCATTTTAATTCTCTATTTAATGTTTCGTCTCTTTTAACCCTTAAAATTACATTATTTGTCAAATCAACTCAAAATTAAATAAAAAGCTAAAATAATTTTTTAATAAAATTAGATGATGAAATAAATCATTAAGCCATTAATAAATGATTTTTAAGAAACAAAATTTAAAAGCCCAATTACTGAAGAGCCGGTTCAAAATAATGCTATCATGGTCAATTAACCCAGCCACCTATGAAAAAATATTTTGGCATTTCCATTGCCGGGAATTGAACCCGGGTCTCCTGGGTGAAAGCCAGATATCCTAACCACTCGACGACAATGGAATATTTACTAAGAATTTTAAAACTATATATAAATAAGGATCTGATTGCTAGGTGTAATTTTTTTACAAAATATAGTTTATTTATTTTTCTATGTTTGTTTGCAGAAAGATTCTTTGATCAATACAATTGTATTTAGAAGTTAACCCAATTTTCTCATGTTTCTTCCTAAAAGGTTGATAAAAGTATTATGGAAGCCTCCATATTAAGAATTAGATTGTATTTTGATCTTTATACTAAAAAATTTGAGAAATTAGTTTCTATATGTTAGATCAAAGAGTAAACTGATTATTCTTTTAAAATTTTTATATATTTCAACTGTCAAAAACGAGTTTTTATATATCACCATGAGTTACATGTGGTATGTCACATGTTAGTGTATGGTTATTTTATTAGCCACACAAGTTTTTAACAAGACAAATGTATCAAAATTTTAATAGAAAAAATCGATTTGCTTTTTAATCTAACGTATAAGAACTAACTTGTCTATTTTTTTAGTAGATGAGGTAAAATTGCAACCGGTCTTCATCTTTCATGTACTCTACAAAGTATGAATCAACTTAATTTCACCTATAATTAAAGTTGTGAAATATGGAACATGCTAGTACGGTTCAATCTTTTTTTTTTTATGCTATACTAATGTGATGCTATTAATGTAGAAAATATTTTTTTAGAACAACAAATGTCTTCTTAATCACACTTCGAAACCTTAAATGTATCACATTAAAGAGTTCGTGAGCTATCTATAGTACTTGCATTTGACACCATTCTCTCAAATGGTATCATGCCCTACGATATAGTGTAAAAAAACTTATAAAACTTACATAAAGTTAATTTAAAAAAAGACTTATACTAGTTTATATTCTTTTATATAACACGTAAATTAAATCAAAATAATATAAAATTTATAATAAATAACCTCTATAAAAAATAGTAATTGTCCAAAACTTTCATATCACTTTTTATAAAAAGTATAATTTTTTTGTCATAACTTTAGAAAGTTAATTTTTTATAAATAAATTATAATAAAAGAACCTATAACACTTTTTATAAATAAATATACTATTTTTATAATATATAATATGGATACGAAAATGAATTATGTATATGCTTTGCCATAACTTTTTATAAATAAATATATTATAATATTTTTATAATACAATCTTTTGGCCATAATTTTATAAAAATCAACAAATAAATATTTACTTAAAAATAAAATATATATTATTACTTTAATAATAAATTTATAATTTAACATATTTTTATTAATTTTATAAAACTTAAATAATCAATATATTTTTTGGTGAATTACAATAATAGGGCAAAGCTTGAACAACAAACATAACTAGCGCAACTCGAATCTAAGTCACACCTGGGATAGTGAACACTCTTTATTATCAAACCATCATATGGGGTTAACAAATAACCAAAACTTTTGATTTTATACAATTTTTACTTCAACGTCTTTTAAAGATCATTTTCGATTATCATCTTACTAGTATCAATGCATTTGAGTTCAAGCACTTATCAACATATTGATTTTGTCGATCACTATTGCATTAATTATTGTCATCTCCTCCAATTGACCTCTAAAATGATCTTTCATCTGACTTGATATGATTTAATTATTATACTTTAATCTGATCAAATTTAGTCAATGTATTTTTCATATTGGGTAAAAATCCAGAAAATATCAAAAAAAATTAAAAATTACCGGAAAGGACGGGGTTCAAAAATATTGACCTAAAGGGCAATTTTCCCCCAAAACGCGTCCCGTCGTAGCGCGTTTTAGTGGAAACGGCCTAAAGCGCGTCCCGGGGAGCGCTTTTGGCCACATCAAGAAAAACGCGTCCCACGGCGCACGCTGTGACGTGGCCAAAAGCGCTCCCGGGGCGCGCTTTAGGCCTTTTTAAAAAAAAAAACTATTCTCGAACATTTTAAAAATTTACGAGAATAAACCTTTATAAAGGCTCAAAGTGACAACACCATTTTTTTTAAGGTGTCATCAATTAATAAAAAAATATAACTTACAAAGGAAATCTTTATATAGACCTAAAGTTTCATTTTCCTTGTTTTCTTGAGTAAAGCGGGATATGAGATATGTGTATTTATAGACTCATGAATAGTTTTGCAGAACATTCTAAAACAATGTGGGATTCCTTCCTCTTTTAACTAACAACATAAGAAAACAAGGAACAATGTGGGATGACATGTTGTTAGTTAAAAGAGGAAGGAATCCCACATTATTTAGGAACAAGCTACAAAACTATTCATGAGTCTATAAATACACATACATATCCCACTTTACTCAAGAAAACAAGGGAAATGAGACTTTGGGTCTATATTGTTTAGGAACAATGTGGACGCGTTTTCGCTGACGTGGCCAAAGCGCTCCCCCGGGGACGCGCTTTAGCCCTTTTTTCCTCAAAAAAACGTCTTGTGGGGACGCGCGTTTTGGGAAATTGCCCTTTCCGGTCAATATTTTTAAACCCTATCTTTTCCGGTAATTTTTCATTTTTTTTGATATTTTTTGAATTTTTACCCTTTCATATTAGCTAATTTTAGTTTTTGAACTTTTTCGAATTTTAAAATTTCTGAACAAAATGGTATAAGTTAAATTTTGATATTAGTTGTAGCGACATTTATTATTAAATTAGTTCATCTCTAACCTATAAAGAGGATAATAATATGTTTCAATATATTCAAACTTATATTTTCTTACATTAATAATACTCATAACAATCGAGCTAAGACACGATTAGCAAAAATAACATAAATTTAACATTATTGTATATAGTTAGGACAAAAAATTAGAAGAGATTTACTCCTGTGCAAACAGAACAAAGCGTAGGCCGATGATAAGTAGAGATGTTATTATAAAAGGAAATTGAAACCCCGATATCAAACATGAACAGAATAATTTCAGAATCATTTGAAACCCAGAAGCATAAGAAGCGCTCAAAAAACATCTTCGGCGACCCCTTTTTACCCCAAAACCAAACCAACAAGTCAGCGACTCTGAGTAATATATAATTGAATTTCCTCTATATTGTTTTGGGGGTTTTAAAATCGAACTTTGGCGTTGATTTGAATCGAAAACAGTAATGTCCGCATCTACCGTCTCGATCACCGCCAACCCAGCGGCGGCGACGCCTCGCCGGCGTTCCCTCGTCGCCGATAAGAGATCGAACATTGAAGCTTTGGTTGTTGATCCAAATGCTACTGGGGTTAACCTTGTGGAAGATAAAGCCGCCGCTGCTGCCGTTGGTACTGCCGGTTACAGAAGAGATCTGAGCCACGATTCGGGTCGTGCGGAGCCGTCAAAGGACCCGTTGCAAGCGAAAAGGGTTGTCGTGGGTCAAAATTCGAACGGCCCGCTGCGACGATCGCGGAAAGGAGCGGTTAACAAGGCCGAGAAACCTCGGTGGTCGACTGCGGTTAGCATTTTTGCTAAGAATTTAGCACTTTTGCTTGTTTTGGTTGGATTAGCTCAGATTATTAGGAGATTGGCTTTGAAATCTGGGGATGTTAGTAGCGTTGGGACACATACGGGATTAACTGAATTTGAGGGTAGGGTTGCTGAGGTTGAGAGTTTTTTGAAGACCACGGCTAAGATGATTCAGGTTCAGGTAGAGGTTGTTGATAGGAAAATTGAAAACGAAATTGGTGGGTTAAGGAAGGAATTGAATGAGAGAATTGTGGATCAAACTGTGGTATTGGAGAATTCATTGAAAAAATTGGAAGAAAAGAATGAGGAATTAGATAAGTCCTTGAGTGAATTGAAGAGTGCGAATTTGTTGACAAAGGAAGAGTTTGGAAAGATGTACGAACAAATGTTAAAAGAGAAGGGTCAAAATGGTGAGTCTGAGAATGCAGTGAGTTTAAGCGATCTAGGAGCCTATGCGAGAGAGATTGTGAAGAATGAGATTGAGAAGCATGCCTCGGATGGGCTTGGCAGGGTTGATTATGCTCTCTCTTCAGGTGGGGGAAAGGTTGTTCGGCATTCAGAGCCCTTTCTTGCTGGAAAGGGAATCAACTGGTTTCTCAAAACTAGCCGAAATGGAGTTCATCAGGATGCAGACAAGATGTTGAAGCCAAGTTTTGGAGAGCCAGGGCAGTGTTTTCCATTGAAAGGAAGCAATGGGTTTGTTCAGATTAAGCTGCGCACCGCTATTATCCCAGAGGCTATTACTTTGGAACATGTTGCCAAGGTATTATTGTCATTATGCTTACGTTGTTGTAAAGTTTCTTTATATTTGTCTTTGTTTTATGATGCAACGTGTAACTGTAATGCATTTCTTTTGATGAATCTGAAGCTCTAACATAAGATCCATAGGATGGGAATATTCAAACTTGAGCTCATTTAGCCAGTCCTTTTTTGCCAAAGTAATTTACACTTAATATGAACTGTATCTTTAGACTCTGATTCAACCCCTGATCTTGCAATAGCATTCTGCTTCTTATTCTTTCAGGACACTGTTTCCCCTATCTAACAGCTATTAACTTTGCTAGATTTGTTATAGTTAGGAGATCTATCGCAATTTTAATGAGGGCCACAACTTTTATAAAGTTGGATATATATATATATATGTATGGATCTTTTAGAAATTAAAGGAAAAAAAAATATGTACAATTACTAGGTAACAACATATATCTGGATATATATGGATTTTGAATAAGGATTGGTAAATATAACACCCTCCTTCCCTGCATCCTACCTCAGATAGGTAAATATTTTTGTCTTATTTTTTACAGTTATATGTAAATAACGAGGTTTTAATAGTGTTTCCTTTCCTTCAAAAGTGGTTCCATGCAAAGAGATATTGGTTAACAATACAAATACTGAGGATTGTTTGAATAGCGTGTGCTGATGAGGACATTGTATATATATGTAATTACTTTTAGCAGAGGCATAGTGGCATACTTGTGGAAGTAGTAAGTGAAGATATAGATTTTACTGGCACTGCTTGATTTGCATCTAAAGAGTACAAAGAGCTATTTGTATATGTAGAGAAATAATTGATTGATAGGAATAGACATTTGATTGGTTGCCAATTTTTGTTTCTTATATTTAGTTTCCCACAGGCGATTTTCAACTTAAGGTATTAGGTATCTGTTGCTTGAAGAACAGAAAGGACCCTTTGGTAGATGGCTGAAAAATGCCAAAAGGGGTTTCGTTTTGGCCTTCCATATTAACTTACAACATCTTGAAGTGCCATTATTTGTTCTTGTTAATCTGTCTTGTTTTTTTTGCCTATCTTGACTAAACCAACAAGTGATGGATTGCCAAAGTTGAAATTTACCATTGTCACTTGATTAATGAAAAAAAAGAATCATTCTTGGTTGAGCTTCCCACCTTTCATCTATGATGTCAGAATTAGGATAGCTCACCGCTATTTGTATGAATATACATGCCTTTGCTTCTTGCAGCCTTGCCCTTTTCATAATTTTAAGATAATAGCAAAAGAATTTAATATTTTGGAAAATGTTGAAACACCAGGCAGAACAAGCTAATATAACAATGGCAATTTACTGAAAAATAACCAAGTACATAGCTAGAAATAATGTGGAAAAATAAGAGCACAAGAACACTAGGATTTATGTGTTTTGGCTTTAAGCATGATTTGGTAGGGGCAATGAGAAATTTTTACTATGATTGTAGCAAGATGAAAAAAACAAATAGTTTTTTGCCCAAAACTCTTTGGAATTCAGTCAAGCTGGTGCACTCAAGATAGACCTAGGCAAATTGACAATTTCGTATAATTTTCATTTGGAATTGTTGGAATGCTCTTTCTGTTTTCATTCTCTATCAACTTTGTCATAAGTGCTTATTGTGTTGTGCATGTACCATGAACAGAGTGTTGCATACGATAGATCCAGTGCACCCAAGGATTGCCGCGTCTCTGGCTGGCTGCAAGGCCGTGATCTTGATGTCACTGTTGATGCCGACAAGATGTTTCTTTTGGCAGAATTCACGTATGACCTTGAGAAGAGTAATGCTCAAACCTTTGATGTATTGGATACAGCAGGTATCGGAATTGTTGACACAGTTAGGCTGGATTTTTCTTCCAACCATGGAAGTGCTTCACATACCTGCATTTACCGTTTGAGGGTGCATGGTCACGAACCCGATTCTGTTTTGATGGTGAAAACGGAGTTGTGATCCATATTGTATTTGCCAGCTGCATTCTTCTCGGTACTTGTTGATTTTGTCTCTTCGTTTAATTATATATTGACTCAGATCATTCTACTAACTAGATACAGATTCCTTATCCTGTTAGAATTCCGTCTGTGTAGCAAATGAGTGTGAATCTACTTTTATGTTTCCACTTTCCAGTTAGGTTCTACTTGAATTAAGAACAATGATTTTGATATATATATATATATACACACATATATATATGAACCAGAAGTAGATGAATTTTGTCTCCTGGTAGGAAAATTTTCATAGAATTTTGTTTCCTACGTGATAACCGGAAAATTCGGAATGGTATGTAGTAGATTTGATAGCTTGTGTATTCATGTCATGCTTGTGTTATTTTTCTGTGTCAAAATCATGTTTAAGGTGTTATTTATTCATATGAATTCTGACATCTATATCTATACTATATGTCTATTCTTCTATATTTATACTATTATTATTTAATTATTTATGCCTGTGATTGAGTTGGTGCCACAAGTTTGTTAGACACTAATTCACTTGGGAGAATTACAAAAATTGTCTTAACATACCTAAAATAAATTATATTTAATTTTTTTATTTTTTCAAAAGAAAATACACATTATTGGATTTGAACTCATGTTATTTACATCATATAAAATATTAATTTTACCACTAAATCAAAATTTTATTGTAATATAACATTTACATTTTAATTGTACTATACATGTTTTATCACTTTCATCGGTTGTATCTATATTTTTATTTTTATAAAATTATTTAAGCCCTGAATGAGTTGGTGTTAGTGTGAATCAATCAAAAATAAATTCGGTTAAGAAAATTACTAAAATATTTGTTCGTAATTAAAATAAATTATATTATTTGAGAGTATTTTCATATTTTTATTTAAAAAAATTGCACGTGATTACCACTAAATCAAAATTACATATTGTGTTCTAAATATGTGATTTTCATACACATATGCACGTGATAAAATTTAGTTAAATTTCAAGATATTGAGTTGGTGTCAACTATAATTGAATCTCAACTCAATTATTAAATTACTAAAACTCTTATTTTAATAAATTAATAAATATTAATTTAAATATATTGTTATTTATTCATATAAAATCTAGAAAAAATAATGCTTGCTCTCAAATTTTTTATTTCAACCAAAATAATATTATCATATATATATATTTTTTCTATTTGCTTCTGTAATATCATATTTAGTTTGTTCTTTTCCATGTCTAGTAATTTTGGCGGATAAAAATTACAATGCCTAATTTATTAATTTAGTTTATTTATTAATTCAAAGCTAAAGTAGTGATTTATGAACTCTTTTTCTGGGTACATGTGTTTTATGAACTGTAATGAGCAAAAAAAGGGAGGAAAAAGGGCTGTTCTTGCTGGATGATTCCTTTGGTGGTTGGAGAGGGGACAAAGGTTTCTTCAATTATTTGAATGTCGCCATGAAATCCTATGATACTATTTATAATATGAAATGCTTTGTTGGATGGATTATGATCACCACTATCTATAATTATCAGTTTATATAGCTTATTAAATCGAATAATATGTCGGGTTTTAGTTAAATCTCAATCAGTAAAATCGGATTTTTTTAATTATGATGTTCAAAACTTTTATCTATCGGATTAATGGTTTTCTATAACTTTTTAAATTTGATTTTTTTGAGTAATCTCATTATATGTTCTGATTATATTTTTATTCTTTTTGACACGACACCTAAAACTATCCATATTCTCTTTCCAACCCATAAAAGGAAGTATAATACAGTTCAGCGCACTCGAACCCACATTCTCTTACATTGATAATAATGTCCATATCAATCGAGTTAACACACAATCGACTTGAAGTTTTTACATTTTTATCTTTTTAACCAAAACCCATGCTTATTTGATTGTTTTATGTAGCTAGTTTGGTTTCTAAATACTAAAATCAGATTAATAGACCGGTTTTTTGGAATCCGGTTTGATGATCAAAATTAATGGTTTAGACCGGTGGGGGACCATTGATCAAGAAGCGTAGATCTAGGGGAGTCCATGCTTTCGAGGGTAGGCAATGCCTTTGACCGCCCCGAGCGGCTTCTGACCCCATTTTTATGGGTTTATTAATACGGTCGGATTAAGTAAGAATAAAAATTATAAATATTTTACTAATGACGAGAATTTAAATATTTATTATATTAATTTCATATAATATATTATATATTATATATTACAAACTTTAGATTTTGATTTGAATAATTTATTTAACTCGTGGATAATTATTATTTTTAATAATTTTAAATAAATAAAATTTAAAATCTTAAGTAAATTTTAAAAAATTTACCTAATTTTTTAAGTAAAAAATAAAAAATAAAATCAAGATAATTAACATTATCATAAATATAAATATAAAAATTATTTAATTATCATAAAGATAAATATTATTTATCTTAATATTTAAATTTGTTATTATTTCATTTTAAAAAAAATTATCGTTATAATCTAATTTAAATTTTATTTAAAATTTTCAATAATTAAATTAAAAATAAATTATATTTTAATTAATATATACAACCAATCCGTATGAAAACAATAATTAACTAATATAACTAAATCTACTGTGTATTTAAATATTTAAGTTTATGAGTGTCAATTATATTTATCGTTTCATTTTGATTCTGAATTATTGTTTTTATCTCATTTTATCTAAAAATAAAATAAAATTCATTGATAAAAACATGAAAGATGATAAATTGTTATCAAGAGTAAATTTTTAAAGTAAAATAGATCAAAATTAAAGTTGAACTTCGTGTGTTGGCTTGACGGTCAAAGTGTTTATAGTCTCAGATGTGGTTTGGGCTTGAGTCGTACTAGTCACATTACTGTTAAAGCTTTGCCTTGTAATCCTTCACGACGATATATTATGATATGTCATATTTGTATTCTTATTTATCCTTTTTTTAGCCCTCCGATGTTTTTTGGTTTTGGGCGCAATATATATATGTCAAGTGGTTCAAATTCAAGATCTTTCAATACAATAGTTATATGACAAGTGAATCTTTTTATCATATAATTCCATCCTCGAGCTCGAGGTTGTAATTTACAAAAAAAAAATTAAAATTAAATTTTAAGTAATAAAATAAGATAAAAATTAAATTTCAAAATGAAAAAACGGATATCACTAGTTAATAAAAAATTAGAAAATAAAATTATTATTATGATAATATTTTTGTTTTTAATATTTTTATATAAAATTTATAAAAAAATAAAAAAAAATAAGTTGGACCAACACGCTTTAACTACTTCCAAATCCAAAGGAATAAAAGAATTTTCTTGAACTCTTCATTCAAAAAGATCACACACGAACAAAGAAAAGAACCAAATTTTTTTTATTTTCCAAGAAAAAAAATACTTAAAAGCCAAGAAAAATCTAACAAGGCATCTGTTTTAACTCTTTACCCATAAAAAATAATGGAAGGGACATTTGAGATTCGATCCCCACGTTTGACCGTTTCGTTTTGAGGAGTTTCTTTTCTTTGGGGCGTTTCATTTTATTTTCTCGAGAAAATCTATCTCCTAAAATCCGACCAACCAAGCAATAACCAAAAAAAAAAAAAAAAAAACAACCCACTCTTATATTTTTATTAATATTAATACTCATATGTGAACAATTGGGTTTTTTCCTTTTCATTTTATTTTCTCGAGAAAATCTCTCTCAAAATCCGACTAAACAAACAACAGCCACCCCCCCCCCCCAAAAAAAAACCCAATGTTTATATTTTATTTAACGTTCATAGAAACAAAGCAAATTTGGGTTCTTGTCTTTGAACAATAAATCTAAAGGCAGACATCTTTTTAGGAAACTCCAATACTTTTGTATTTTTGTTATTGTTTTATTTTAACCCCAATTTGGTCATTGGGTTTCAATTCAACCACAAATTCTAGAACACTTAAAAAGAAAATCACCCCAACATTCTTACATTTTTTCAGGTTTTCTTCTTTCTTTTTCTTTTGACCCTTTTTGTCTCCTTCAACTCCTCCTTTTGACTAAGTTTTTCTCATATTGGGAGGTATCAAATATATAGACAATTATTTTATTTATATATATATATGTTTGCTTCAGTTGACTTCTTCCTTCCTTCTATGAAAACTGATTGATTTCTAAATAGAAAGTATGGGTTTTTTCTTTCTTTTTTTTTTCTTCTCTAATGAGAAAAAAAAATCACAAATTTTACATGTTTTGAATCATAATTTTCTTTTGTTGTTTATTTTATTATGTATTTATTCATTTATTGCAGGTAATTTAAGGGGTTTTAATTTGTGATGATTGGGGTTGGATTTTCTGGCATTACACTAATGAATCAAGACAGAACAAACCAGCAGGCTTCAGTAAATTCCCCCCACTTTACTTATTTTCTTTTTCTTTTTAAATTTTAATTATTTTTATTTGTTAAATTTTTTTCAATTTATTTTGTGTTAAATTCTTTTTCCAGTCTTTGATTGGTAAAATATTGAGTGTGAAGGGAAGAAATCAAAGTAATAAAGAGATTGAAGTGAGATTTGGTTCTTCAGGTGAGTGCTTATAGTATCAAATAAATTTACCAATTATCATAATTTTCTCCACTGTGAAGATATTTTAGCATTTGCCACAAAAAAAAAAAAAGTTAGAAAAAAGGTGATAGGAAAAGAAAATGTTCTTATCATATTTTTAATTATTTGATTCAAGAAGAAAAGTTGTTCTTCATGAAAGAAATTCAATTATTTTGATTATTTGTCAAAGATGCTATTCTATTCTCCTTTTTTTAATGGAAAGTAATTAGCATCCATTTATTTTTGCTTTTTGGGGTACAAAAATATGTTGAGATTTAAATGTAAAGTGGCTTTTTTTGGGGTACAAAAGAGTTTGGGGTTGGGGAAATTGGGAAAGAGGGGTTGTAGACGTCGAGATTCGAAATTTGCGGGTACTTCTTAAAGGTGGCTACATGAACCAACTAGATTAAGTCCCGGAATTTCTAAGTTTTATCTTTTTCTATCTTTCATTTAGATGATAAGGTTGATCCTTACTATGGTGATGATGAAAGCATGTATACGTTCTATGGTGATACAACATGGATAAATACATATACATATATATATATAATTTCTGACGATTACCACGGAAAGAGGCAAGAAAATGGCAATTCGTTTGAGAATATATTCTTGTTTTGGAATTTTTATCCATGGAAGCTTAGCAGTCACCACCACTTTTGTTGATGTTTCCTTTCTCTTTTTTCTTTTTTTGCTTTTTATATAGTCTTAGTTCTTAGTGTTGAACCGAGTACTGGTAGGAAAATCAAGTGTTTGGTTTCTAGCAACGAATGTTTCGCCGAAAAAGAAAGTTCTTGTTCTTTATACGGTTATAAATTGCAACAAATTCAGTAAATTTTGTTTCTTTATTTTTTTTATCTTGCTTCGTAATTGTTTGTTGATTTTGTTCGTTTTTGCAGAAGAACAATATGATTTGCCACTTCAACCTTTGCTTTCGAGAGAAAAAAGCACAAAAGCTGCTAGTGAGAATATATCTCTCCGGTAGTGTCCTTAGATGGGTTTTTTTTTTTTTTTTTTTTAATAATTATCTTGGTCTTTTTTGAAAAGCAGGTTTGCTTATTTGATAAAGCAGGCTCTTATCAATGTTTCATTTGGTTTGTTAGTGTCTTCGTTGCGACATGGAATGTAGGAGGTAAATCTCCAGATAGCAAACTCAACCTCGATGATATTCTTCAAGTTCGTGAAGAATCAGACATATATGTGTTAGGGTAATTTTCGCAATCTCTCTCAGATTTTGCCTTGAGATTCTCGGATTAACATTTAGTTTGTGCTAAAGCGAGTATAAGCTGGTTGAGTTAACCTGGAAAAAAAAAAATCCATTTTGAAGGGTTTTGTTATAGGATTTTCACTAATATTCTGGTTGGATATGTTTTTATCATGCAACGGGAATTGTTTATATTGAATTTTTTCTTTTGGGTTTATTAGTTTTCAGGAAATCGTTCCGTTGAATGCCGGAAATGTGCTTGTGATCGAAGACAACGAGCCTGCGGTGAAATGGCTCACCTTAATAAACCGGTCACTAAACAAGGCGAATTATGTTCCTTTAAGAGGATCCAGAGCCATTGGCTCACCCGGGGGTTCACTGGTTTTCCCGAAAACTTCACTTAGAAAGGCCAGCAAAGCTTTGAGGACAGAGAATAAACGGAAGCTGAAGAGCTGCAACTGTCCTATAGGTTTGGAAAGGAAGAATAGCAAAGAATTCTGTTTCCGGTGCCCTCAATCGCAAACGAATGAAAATGATATTTCATCCGAAGACGATGAAGACGGACCTAACGGTCCTTCTAGTGCAAACTCGATTAAGTATAGCCTTGTAGCAAGCAAGCAAATGGTAGGAATTTTTCTCACAGTATGGATGAGGAAAGAGCTTGTACAATATGTAAGCCACCTACGGATATCCTGCATAGGTCGCGGTATTCTCGGGTGCCTTGGCAACAAAGTAAGTTGAGAACTGAACCATGCATTGTTTATTTCTGTCGGATATATATTGAAATGAAGATTTTTGAATGCAGGGCTGTATATCGGTGAGCATGCTTTTCCACAAGACAACCTTATGTTTCTTGTGCAGTCATTTGGCATCTGGAGAAAAAGAAGGCGATGAACTTCGGAGAAATTCGGATGTCATAGAGATACTTCGGAACACGCAGTTTCCGAGGATCTGCAAAACATCGAACAGTAGGGTGCCGGAAAAAATTCTGTGTCATGAGTATGCATCTATGAAACTATGAGCCATGTTTTAAAATTGTCAAATCTGTTGCAGTTTTTGACATTTACAATCCCGTATTGTTCAATGTTTTTCTTCAGAAAATTTTGTATTATTTTACTTATTTTCATCGGAAAATTTTTGCAGCCGGGTCATATGGCTAGGGGATTTGAACTACAGGATAGCTTTAAGCTACTCTGATACTGGAAAGCTTCTAAAAGAGAAAGCCTGGGATACATTGTATAACAATGATCAGGTAATTTCGTAACCATATTAAAAAAGAAAAGACCTGAACATGGAAATTTTCGAGAAGTATTGTAAGCATTCGTGTTGGATACGTACTCATATCTGATGCTTCCTTGACTGAGTAAGCATTCGGATATGAGTGCCAAACACGAGTACTTAAAAAAATGAAGAGCCAGAGCAACACAGATTTTAACCGTTGCAGGATTTTCTATATTACAACGATTTATGTTGCTCCTATTCTTTATATTTCTCTTTTTAAGCACTGCATTTGGCACTTAATGTCCGACACATATGTGCATGAAAGCTTCAAAAAATGCAAACTTTTGTCGGACATATATCCATATTCAACTCTCTCAGAGTAATCATAGACTACATGGATTGATTCAGGTCATTGATGATTATTGCTAATACAAGAACTGTTTGTGCATTTGGATGCACAGCTAAAGATCGAAAGGGAGGCGGGCCGAGTATTCAAGGGATGGAAAGAAGGAAAAATATACTTTGCACCAACTTACAAATACTCTCTTAACTCGGACATCTATGCCGGAGAGACCGTTGAAACGAAAAGCAAAAGGAGAACTCCAGCTTGGTATGTACTTGTAAATTTTCAGGTTAAAAAACCCGGATTGGATTGGAGTTTAAACTGGTCAGATTTTAGGTGTTCGGTTTAATTGATCAGATTGGTCAGTTTAAAAATATTTTGAATGTGTCCTATATAAGAACGAACTCTTTTATTGATTCTAACGGTTGAGTTTTCAGGTGTGACAGAATACTATGGCATGGAAGTGAAATATATCAGCTTTCGTATGAACGGAAAGAATCGAGGTTTTCCGATCATCGGCCAGTTTGTGCGACATTTTGGGTGAGCGTTGAAGCAATGGAGGATGGATCAAAGAGAAGATGACCTTTTGTTAAATAGACAGGAAGAAGAAATCATTTTCCAAAAAGAAAAAAAATCATAAAATCTGGTTATTTTCTACAATTATTCCATGTTTAGGCATACAGAAAATGTAAATTAATTCACTTTGAAAATTAAAAATAATTATTCTGCTAAGATCATGAAAACGTATTATTTGTTGGAGAAATTTTACTCAAATTTGAATTATTAAAAAAAAATTGTTAAATTTTCCCTTTTTTTTTCCCTCGAAAACTTTATCTAAATTAGAAACATTTGATAATCACTTTTATTTGTATCAAGTTACACTTATATTTGAAATGTTACGCTCTAATCACTAACATTATTGTTTTATTACGAAATGGTTATTTTGCCATTAAGATTTGTTATCTCCCAAATGGCAATCCCAATAAAAAAATATTTTATAACAGATCTTAACGGTAAAATGACCATTTCATAATAAAATAATAACGTAAGTGACTAAAATGTAACATTTTAAACATAATTGATTAAAATATAGTTTGAAACAAACAAAAGTGATTATTTTAATAATTTATCCAATTCATAATAGACTTTACCCAATCTATAAACACTTAAATAACTTCTCTTAGTAAATGAAAAAAAGTAAAAAAATAATAATAATAATAACCATAAGCCGAGTCATAAAAATTCCAAAACTTTTCATTTATATATTTTCAATAAAATAATATAGTTTCAAACAAACTAAAAAAGACCAAGATTTTTCAGGTACTTACATTTCTATATTTTCAATAAAATAATATACTTTTCAGGTACAAGGAAAATAATCAAGCCATGAATGATTATATATATACCTGTATTGATTATGTATAAATTGATAAGCAAACAAAATAAAGCAAATGGTAGAAGAGAGAAAAGGAGATGATAAAAGAAAAAGCACATCAAAATTGCTCACTTTTATTTATTGATAAAATGAAATGAACGAATTTTTCAGAATAGATGTTAATTCTTAACTTCAAACATCAAAAACTATATATCCTAACAGATGTTCATAAATACAAAGATGGAGAGCATTGACCAAAAAGTATGTTGTTAGATAGGTCCTTTGCGCCGTTACTTGATGAGTCGACAAACAAACTTGCTAACCCTGGAACATAATATCAACCAGGGTATAATCCCAACCTGCAATTTAGGAGATAAATGGCAAAACCAATAAACTTGCTATGTTAGGATATGGGTTGGACAAAGATATCGAACATGAATCCTTCAAAAACAGATGAAGGGTCGGAGTAAAATAGTTTTAATCCATATGAGAACAGATGAAGAGTCGGAGTAATATAGTTTTAATCCATATGAGAAACAGGCAAGTACAGCTCAGGTAAAGTACTTGTGTTCATGGCATTACACACCTCAATATGGGGATTTTAGATGGTCTTTTAGATAGGCTATGTTAAAAACAATTGGAATAAACAAGAGAAAATCAGAGATGGAATTCATATCCTATTTCCATAGAAGGAAGAAGTTAAAATTATAATTATGGTTAGATTTGCTAATATTGAAAAGAATTTTTACCCGGACATTGTTGTCTGAAGAACCCCCAATCTTCCAGGATAACAGCCTCCCTGCAAAAAATGGATGGTTGTAATCCAATCAATAAATAATCGATTTTCTCCGATTTAGTGTAATTTATATTTGTCCTCCATTTGCTTCTTGCTAATGCTTTCTGTTCCGGTGTTCTTTTATTCATTTGTCATCCAAGGGACAAACTTACTTTTCAGAGTATGTCATTAAGAAGCATGTATACCAAATTTTATGGGCAACATGATAGTGTCAGCTCATGCATATTTAGACAAACTAAAGTTAATAGTCAATGAGGAAAATGAGCTAAAATCTAAATATTTGCCAAAATCATTATCGTGCATTACCAAAGGGTTGCACAAGATGTTGGGATACGTAAGCAACAGGAGAGCTCCAAAACCAAAGGATTATCACAACATGAGCTATAACCTGCTCAAGAAGACGATAAATCTCTTAGGATATTTAATCAAGCCAACAAGCATATACAAACTTCTAGATAGTTTCGTTACACAGAGAAACACCTTTACAATGAACAATACTTTCAAATACAAATCATATGACAGCTTCATCTCTTGGGTCAGATATGCCTGATCTGAAATCAAATGTTGCTTCTATAAGTACAGATGATATGGTAACAACGTAGGGATTAAAAAGAAAGAAAGGGAAATAACTAGACTATAGTGACTGTTTATGTAATGAAGCTTTCTTTTTTGGAAAAGAAAAGCAATATAGCCGAAGAACAAGAAAGAATATTTAATGATATGGTCAAGTAATTGAAGCCGGCTTTTTCCGTATTATAAGTATAATCTGTACAGCAATGATATTGATCTCATTTGTCTCTCAGGATTAAATTAATCCTTACTCTCCTCACCTGTTAAACTTAACAGTAAATATACAGTATATTCCCCAAACAAGGTTTAAAAACCTGATATTCCATCAATTTAGACCACTAAACCCATGTTATTCCATCAATTTAGACCACTAAACCCATGTTGCTTGGACCCTTCAATTTTTCTTGAAGTATCCATGTCCAATATTCAGTGTCCAGCTCATGGATACGGGAATTATGAGCTCAAATGATCCTTTAAATACATGAAAATTTTAAAGAAAAAATTAACCATACCTGTGTCAGATACATACCCGTACAACACTTAACACCCGAGTCCGAATAACATAAATCAAATCTCCATATCAACCATTATTTAATTGTTCAAAGAATCAAATTCATAAAAGCTTATGCAATGGGAAAATATTAAGCAATTAACCAAAGGCTAAAACCAAAAGTGGCCTCACAATTTGCAAGTTCCTTCTCCTTGGCAGCAGCCATCCTCCTAAGCTTAGCTGCTTGTGCAAATGTAGATGGCCTATGAAGCAAAATAGATGTTGTTTATGCGCCAATTGTGATTGATAAGCTGATTAAATGGAATTAAACGCTATTTAAATCACTTACTGCGAATAGGAGGCAGCCTCTTTTAGAAGCTGCTTAATCTCTGCACGAAGCTGCATTTCCTTATCAGTTTTGGATGCTCCCTAACCATGAAAAGGCAAATCTAATCACCATTGTGAAAAAACACAAGAGAATCTAGTATATTAAAATAAGCAACCATAAATGACAATATCAAGCGGAATTTGGTACCCTCTTCAAATCTTGGAGCCGTTTGGCGGCAAACTGAAAGGCGATGATAATGAAGAAAACAAAAGGAGCTGCCAAGGATCTTGTTCGTTCTAGGATTTCTCCTCCTCCCACGACTTCTCCTCCTCCCGGCATTTCTCCTCCTCCCAGTATTTCTCCTTCTCCCATTATTTCTCCTTCCATGTTTCTCTTAAGCTGTTACATGAAAATTTTGAGGGAAAGAAAAATGTATCAAGGAAATAAACCTAGGAATGAAATTTTCCTTCTTTTTTGCAGCCTGACTTACATTTTACCTTATTCAAGTCCTATATAAATAAATGTTCTATTGTAAAATCAAGCCTTTGTTCTTCCTGTTTATAAAAGCACGAGTTTAACTAAATAAATATTATAATTAAAATTGATTCCCCAAGGCAATTTCGACTTTGATGAAATCTTCCTTTGAATCCCTATATGAACTTTACTTTAAATAAACCATTTTTTTGTCTTTACTAGATCTTTCATCTTCACTGATATTAAATCGAACACGACACACTTTGAAAGTCAGAGCTTTAACTCAATGTCATTAGTTCCACATGAAAGGAGAAACAATAATAGTAACAATAACTTAATGGATATTGCAGCAAACCTATTAACTAGGAGATGAAAACACAAAAATTCAAAATAATAATAAATAAATAAATACAGACATCAGTAACCAGTTCCAACAAACGGAAGGAAAGACCATGGGATATAGAATCAGGAATGAGACAAAAAATTGAAAAAAAAAAATTGAAAAAGAAACCCTAATTTCTGTAATGATAACGATCTAACATGCATCTAATAAGTCTCATAAATCAAACAGTCGTTAACAGAGGAATTCCCAAACCCTAAACAAGCAAATTTATTCAAAATTCCCACCCATTAATCTCTTTCTAAACCACCATAGGAATCCCGAAAAAAGCCCTTTAACATTACCTAATTCGAAGATAGCGTAAATTTCCAAACGCTAATTGCTAAATACCCCCACAAATATCAACAATAATTCATAAAGAGCATCGATTAAAGGAGAGAGACATGAAATTAATAACTTACCTGGGAAACAGCCGATTGCTAAATAAAAATGCAGAGCATGCGGATAATTTGTTTAAAAATGGAAAGAAAAAGTAAGAAAGTTAATTAATGGTTAAATTCTGCTATTAGTCCTTGTAGTATGTGTAAATTATGGATTTAACTTTGTATTTTAATTTAATCATTTTAATCTCTATACTTTTTGAATATTGAAAATTTAATTTTGACTAACAGTAAGTCCAAAATTCTTGAGTTATGTCCTTCTCAACATACATCACAAAGTAAGTTGAAATAAAATCATCCTCCAATTTTATTTCGAAGCCTAGTCTTCATAATTTTCGTGATTGAAAATATTCGTTCTGTTGTTACAATAGACACCGAAACCTCTATTTGTTTAAAAATCCTGTAAGGTGATGACTTCAGTTCAATTGTTATTCTTCGTATTCGTAACCTCTATTTATTTAATTAATGTCCTTTCTTTTATATTCCTTTTAATTGTTTTGGGTGTGGGAAGAAAGATCAAACGGATTAAGCCATTTACGATAGATAATAGTTCTCTGAATTAGAAAAAAAAGATTTGTTTAAAAAAATTAATGTATAATAAATTTTTTGACCCTCCAACTTTATAAAAAAGGTCATTTCAGCCCTCTCTTTATTTTATTTTTTTACCTCTTTTAGCTATTAAATTTATATTTTTTGTCAAATCACCTCAAATTAGATGAAAAAGTTAACTTTTGTTAATTTTACTGAAGTGGCATACATGTAGATTGTCATGTGGATGACATGTCAACATTTTTTAAAAAAATTAAAAATATAAATATTTTTAATGCTTTTCAATTTTTAAAATTAATTTTTTAATTTTTTTAAATTTTTATAATTTTGAAAAACTAATTAAATGTTGACATGTCATCCACATGTATAATATGTTAACAAAGTTAATAAATATTAACTTTTCAATCATTTTCAAGTGATTTGACAAAAAAAGAAGGCAAATTTAAGAGCTAAAAAGGGCGAAAAATTAAATAAAAGGCTAAAATAATTTTTTTGTAAAGTTGGAGGGCAAAAAAAATCATTATACCAAGAATTAAAATCAATTTTAAACATGCTAAATAAAATAATGAGACTTTAAATCACTACTTTAAAAGTGAAATATAATTATTTGAGTATAAACATAATTTCAATCCCAATTTACATCAATATTTTATATAATTAATATTAACATTATAAATTTAAAAAATCTAAAAGTTACACTTATAAATTATACATAAATTCGATCTAAGAAAATAAATTCTTAAAAAGTTAAAAGCAAATAAAAAAGTATATATAAAAAATTGAGAAGTAAAAAAAAGTTCCAAAAATCAGCATCGCTACTTCCAAATCACATATATCACCATCTAAAATTTCCTTGTAAAAACAGGATAATGTTTATCCATTTGTAAAAAAATATTTATTAATTATATTTATATAAATTATTAATTAATCTTTATAATAACCCTTAAAAAAATAATTTATATGGATAGTCAACCAATTATAAAATATTTTCATTTTAACTACTGAAATAAAAATTTTACAATTTAAATATTTACGTTACATAGTTTGATCATTTTGGTCATTCCCATTAAAATCTAAACAAAAATAGAATTTTTTGTTGAATAATAATATTATTTAAAAAATTCACATTTGCTTTCTTTCTTTCATCGTCATCATGTTCATCATCACCGTCTTTCGTTACCAAAACATTAAAATCACAAAAAAGTTGACTTAAAATTTAGAAAAGAAAATT
Organism: Gossypium bickii; assembly: GCA_025503065.1. Classification (NCBI taxonomy): domain Eukaryota; kingdom Viridiplantae; phylum Streptophyta; class Magnoliopsida; order Malvales; family Malvaceae; genus Gossypium; species Gossypium bickii. Next base: position 6,710,456 of record CP106714.1, on the reverse strand, counting down.
GGGATCGATAATTTCCTCAGGGATGTAACTAGAGACGGTTGATAGGGAACCCAACTTCATTTAAAATTTTTAAAATTTTAAATTAATAAAAATAAAATTATACTTTAATCCCCTACAAATGATAAAATTTTAATTTAATTATTTAAAAATATAAAAATATAAATTATTAAAATAACAAAATTATATTTTTAAAATCGTAAAAATTACAATTTAATTTTGATGGCTAAAATAATCTCTCTGTTCCCTTGAGCTAATGTTATGAATCTACTCCCCCAAAAGCTTCCTCTCTGTTTCTCTTCAAATATTTTTCCCAATCCCTTTTCCATAGCCCAACAGAGAAGATAAAAAGCATGGAGATTACAAACAAAAACCAGAGAATTCAAACCCCACTTCAATTCATCACCACCTCTCATTTGCTGAAGCTACTCATCAAGATTTTGCTCCCATTTTCACTTCTTTCTGTTATATTATCCTACCCATTTATATGCAGCTTCTAAGCTTTGGCATATGGTTTAGAACTCTTTAGTTTCCGTGTAGGCAAGAATTACATGTTTTTGCTTTGCAATGGCTGCTTGTTTTCATTGCCACCAGCTCTGGTTTGATCGATAGTTGTTGCATAGAGACTGATATTAAAGCTGAAAAGGGTGTGGAGATGAGCAAGGGAGGTAGCCAAACAGAATTAGGGGTGGAATCATCAAAGGCAGAGCCAAAAGGGTCCATTTCAAAAGAGACAGTTGTTGCAGAATATGATGAAAGAGAAGAAGAGGTGCCCTTGGTTGTAGAACTAGAAGATGAAGATGAAGAAGATAGATCAAATGAGGTTGTTTCAGTAGAGGAGGATGAAGATGAAGATGAAGATGAAGATCTTTTAAGTCGTTGAGTAATGAAGAGTTCAACAAGAAATGTGAAGATTTTATTAGAAAGATGAAACAAGGGATTCGTTATGAAGCTAGGACTCGAATTTAGCATTTTTAATATGAAACGGAATTAATAAAATTTTAAATTTATTTTTTGATTTAGATCAAATTAATCTAGATTTAATATTTTAGACCCATTTTTTGTGTGTGAATCATATGGATAAAAATGTACTAACTTTTTTCTAAATTTTTAGTGAGTAAAGGATGGTGGTGATGAAACAAAGAAATAAAATGTGTAATTTTTAAAATAATATTATTATTTAACAGAAAATTTTATTTTTGTTTAGATCTTAACGGACCCGACTTTGAGTTTGAATCAGGTTGGTGTAAAAATTTAGGTTTGGGTTTAGTTTAGTTCAAAAATGAGTTTAAAATTCTGTCCAAATCTAATCCAGACTAAAAATATTAAACCCGAGTTTGATCCAGTTTATTCGTATTAAATTATTATTTTTATATAAAAACAAATTTAAAAAATTTGATACATACAAAAAATATTTAAACTTAAATAACACTAAACATTAGTTTAGCAATGCTTTTTAAAAGTATTTTTTGGGTCAAAAAAACACATTTGGTTAAAAGTTAAAATTGTTTATTTTTGCTTTTAGAAAAAGAAATGTTTTTTCAAAATATTTTTTTTTTCCAAAAGCACTTTTGAAGCATCTTGTTTAGTAATATTATTATATCAAAAGTATTTCGAATAAGTAATGTTAAACTGACCCTAAAATAGTTACAACTTAGTAAATAAATACTCTAAAATAGTAACAAAGCAGTAACAAAATAACAACAAATCAACAAATTCGGGTCGAGAAGGGCTAAAAAAACTTATACGAGGCTCAGCTCAGCTCGTTTAAAAAACAAATCTTATTTATTGTTCAGGCCCATTTTTTAAGACTATATTTTATTTTTTGAACGGACCTTTGAGTCTTAGCATATAATTGAATCTATAATCGAGTCTAAATGGATTGACCAAAATAATTAAACTATAAATTTTTTATTTGGATACCTAAAATGAAAAGGTTGGATAATTGAGTTTGCTCAAAAAATAAATAATAATAAATCTTCCTTTTTTTTCTCCATTATCTCCTCTACTTTTGACGATTTTTATTCTCTTTCTCTCTCTTAAGCTTTTAGCTTCCCATTCTCTCTCATTTCCTTCTCTTGCTTCTCTTTTCTTTATTATTTTTTTTCATTTTCTCATTCGATTTTCTCTCTCCCCAATCACAAATCTTCAAAATTCCAATAAAAAATAAAAAGGAAAAAGAAAAGATTTCCCATTTGTTTTTTTAATCGTTTGTTTTGCTGAATCTCGATGTTTTGTTCTTTCTATTCTCGGATCCTTTTTCTTCTAGCTCAAAAATTACGGTTAGAATTCACATATATATATTGGTTTTAAGGGTTTCCTCTTTTGTTATTAATGATTGTTAGATCAAGGATTTTGTTGTAATTTTAATTATCTTTTTTGTGTTGATTTTCAGATTTCTAGTTTTCGGTATTACCTCAGCTCTCAGTTCAATCAGAAACCATTATTGAGCTAATTCAAAGAGTTAGTATTTTTGGCAAAAATTTCCCCTACTCCTTAAGGCAGGTAATCGAGTTCTACATTTCCTTAGATTTTTTTTTCGTGTAGTTCTTTTTTTTCTTTTTTTCTGATTCTTTATTGAAATTGGTAGATATGGATTAATCTAATGTAACTAGGTAGTTGACAGTGCAATTATTGCAGCGTATAGATTATTAATGACGGATTATTGGAGTAACTTATGACAGAATTATTCTGCAATAAATGCATTTTGGATTTTACCTTTTATCTGAACTTATTTATTGTCATCATTTCTGGAAATGTGTTATTCGCTTTCTAAATTAGGTTAAAGGGTTTAATTGAACTTCCAAAGATTGAAGCGATTTTTCCTTTTTTGGAATAGAATTGGACCTTGATACACGGTTTACATCCATGTTTGCTGTATTTTATACTCTGCGGATAAATTTGTTTTCTGTCAACAGTCTCTAATCTTTCTGCATTCCATGACTTTTTTGGTCATTTGCGAATCGGTTATCTATAGAGAGATGACGTTTTCTTTTGTTCGCAAAACAGCTATCCTTTGAGAGAGGACTTTATATGTCGTCTCCGAATTTGTTCTATGTGGAGAGATGTGAATATATTTTCCCAACGACTTTTGTTTGGTTCCATTGATTTAAAATGTGTATTTATGCTTTCCTAATTTCTTCTTTAATATTTGAATAAATGGGTCAGCTGGTTGATCCACTTGTAGCTTGTCGTGATGCGTAAAGCGCGTATATCGTAAAGAGAGAGAGAGAGAGAGAGATAATCATGTACCTATAGCAGTTTGAGTGCAATTATGAAAAAGTGAGAGGAAAAGGTTCTGCGTTTTCTTTGGTTCTCGGTATTTTAAATTTGCTTGTTTTCCATCTTTTCTCTTGTTTCAGGTTTTGGATGGTTCTCACTTGTTGGTAGGGAGTTTGTGTGTGATTACAAAGAGATGAGTCACACAAAAAATGAGAGGGAAGATGGGATTCTCTCTAAGGATCAGACAGAATCATCGTTGATTGATGATGGCAACTGTGGAGGAGGTACCGGTGGGGGAGTTGTTCTAAAGAAAGGACCATGGACGTCTGCTGAAGATGCAATTTTAATTGACTATGTGAAGAAGCATGGGGAAGGCAACTGGAATGCTGTTCAGAAGCACTCTGGACTATTTCGTTGTGGAAAAAGTTGTCGCTTACGTTGGGCAAATCACTTGAGGCCAAACTTGAAGAAAGGGGCATTTACTCAAGAAGAAGAACAGCTGATCATTGAACTCCATGCAAAGATGGGAAATAAATGGGCTCGAATGGCTGCACATGTGAGTGTTCAATTCAGTTACTGTGGATCTAGTTATTTTCATGATTGGTTGAATACAGAAACTTTTTGAACCTAACATAAAAAAGAGTTAAAAAGTATTACATAAAAAAAGTAGACTTTGGACACTTTCCTTCTATAATAAATTTAGAGCAGGTTAAATGACTTGATACAGTGGTTTAGTGATTTTTATGTGATGTCACACATAAGAGCAATGTTACTCCTGGCCTGGTTGAATTGTTCATATCCCAGGATTATAACAATTAATAAAAAACACTGCTCGGTATCATGATTTCCCCTTCTTCCGTCCCCTGTTCTTATCAGATCTTACTCCTGAAGCAAAAAGGATATTAGTGAGAGAACAAAAGACAATTTAGTCATTCTTTGAAATGAATAAACCACATTTGGCATTTTTTTCTGTATTATGATTTTTTGTGCTAGATGCTGAACAATAGCAATTTATGTTTTCCAGAATTCTATGGCAGCTATTTCACCTCGGAAATGCTAAACACTTGTGCAAAGCATGATAAAACTTCCAGCTACCAAAGTTTTATACATCTGTCTTTTAGGTGTCTGAAGCTCTCTTTGCTCTGTTGTGCAGTTGCCTGGTCGTACGGATAATGAGATAAAAAATTATTGGAATACCCGGATTAAGAGACGTCAGCGTGCTGGGTTACCTCTCTACCCTCCTGAAGTGTGCTTGCAAGCATTGCAGGACAGTCACGGTACCAGTGCAGTTAATGGAGGGGATAAAGGACCTCATGATATCTTGCAGAACAACAGCTATGAGATACCTGATGTCATATTTGACAGTTTAAAGACAAGTCAAAATGTCCTGCCTTACGTCCCTGAACTTCCTGATATATCTACAAGCAGCATGCTGATGAAAGGTCTAGGTTCTCAATATTGTAGTTTCATGCCCCCAACAATCCATCGCCAGAAACGTCTTCGAGAAGCTACGGCCTTTTTCCCTGGTTACACTGGTGCTGTTAAAAATGAATGCCCCTTGTTTGAGCAGTTTCAAGATGATATCTCAGACAAGGCTGCTCAATCCTTTGGGTTGTCTTTTCCAATTGAACCAGATCCTGCAACCAAAAACTCCTTGCAATTTGGTGTATTCCCAGGTAGCCATAACCTTTCAAATGGCAATTTCTCTACTTCAGAGCCTCCTTTGGAGGCTGTGAAGTTGGAGCTCCCTTCACTCCAATATCCAGAAACTGAATTAGGTAACTGGGGCACATTTTCTTGCCCACCACCTTTACTTGAGTCTGTTGATGCTTTTATCCAGTCACCACCACCAACCAGCATAGCAGAGTCAGATAGCCTTTCACCCCGTAATAGTGGCCTGCTGGATGCTTTACTTCATGAGGCAAAAACTCTAAGCAGCGCAAAGAACCATGCATCTAAGAAGAGTTCAAATTCAGCTACTCCCGGTGATATAGCTGAAAGTTCCACCTTCAACATCTGTGAGACAGAATGGGAAAACTGTGGTGAGCCTCTTTCTCCAATGGGTCATTCAGCAACTTCTCTTTTAAGTGAGTGTATCAGTGCAAGTGGCAGTACGTTGGATGAACAGCCACCTGCTGAAACCTTTACTGGTGAGCACCTCTCTGATCTAAACTTGCTAAACATGATATTCTGTAGTTTTTACTAAAATTTAAATGGATATCGTAGTCAGATATCCTAGGATTCCTATCTGTATCTGCTCCGAATTTGTCTTGGGTTATAAATCTAATATCTGTATATCAGATATGAATCTGCAAAAATCGGATCAAATACTGTTGGATATCCAACTTTTCAATATCCATCGTCATCCCTACTTGATCTAATATTCCAAGTGTACTGGCGAGAAATGTATGTGCTCAATTTCTCTATTGTTTTTCTAGTGTGTAGTAACTCGATTTTGGATTGTTTTTCAGAGTCTCATGTGAAACCAGAGCCAGCTGACCATGTTTTCACCCCAGAGATACAAAAGGAGGCTCCTATTCGGTTGGACAGTTGTCACCCTGATACATTACTTGCTTCTAATTGGTTTGAGGAAGATTCTGGTTACGATAAGGACCAGACCATCATGACTGATTCCATAGCAGCCCTTCTTGGTGATGATTTGAGTAGTGAATACAAGAATATGGCAGCTGGAACATCTATCTCGAGTCAAGCATGGGGCCTTGGTTCTTGTGCATGGAACAATATGCCTGCCGTCTGTCAAATGTCCGAACTCCCTTGAGATGTGCCCTCTTGATTGTATGAACTTCTCTGAAGCTATTTTCTTTTTGTTTCATTCATTGCATGATTTGTTTGACGTGTGTAGTCAAGCGGGCCTGATGTAACGAAGTTCATATGGGGTGAGACTATAATATGGTAAGAGTCGTGAATGTTCGGTTTGTTGTTTTCGATGTTTTTCTTGTTGAACGGTTGAATGTGTGTATGCCGATACAGAACTATTAGGCATACAGATGCATTCAAGATGTTGTTATAATTTTAGAATAATTGTGCACTTTTAGCATGGAATCTTGGTACCATGATTTTGGCTATTTGATGCATGTGCCTTAGCTGATACTGATTTGTGTATGAAACCCATTTTTAGTTCTCAGTCATACCAGCATTGCATCTATGTTACTCGGATTCGGGTACAAGTATCAAATAGGAGTATGTGTTCGATACAGGTTGTTCAATAATCTCTTAGTTCTTTTTCATGTATTCGGAGTGCCTTTAGTATATACTTATATCGGACACAGGTGTTTTTAGTCCGCAACATGGCTTTGAAATAAACGTATGAAAAGTTTCTTTAACCACTTTTGGTGGTTATGTTGGTGTTTGGTTCCTTCTTTGAAGATTTATTTATTTGCACTTTTGGGACTTCTTACTTTTTAATGCTTAGGGTTTGGTACATATTTTTATGGGGAGTTGCGGTGGATTGGATTGGTACCTTTCTACTTGCGGTTGCCTTATTTAGTTTTTGTTCCCCTCTTTTTATTTTTTCAGTATGATTTTCCCATGCTTCACCAAATTATAGAGGAAAAAAATCTTAAGTTCAAATATGATTCGAGTCTCTATACACCTCTCCTTTTATTTTTAGGAATTTAATTAATTGATATTTTAAATTTAAAATTTCAATTTTAGTTGTTATCTCTATTAAAATTCTTCCATTAAATGTGACATTTCAAAAATTAAGAAAAAAGTTCAAATGTCAAAAATATTGATGTAAATTTTTATATTAAAATCACCTATTCGAATTCGATATGATAAAATAATGTTTTTTGTTACAATAGAAAAAATAGCATCAACATTGTAGTTGTAATAGAAATAGATAATAATATTAATTATTTAAATAAAATTATAAAAATATAAATACAAATTTATATTAAAAATTAAGTGTAGACCTTAAAATTGAAATTCAAGACTTCCCTGTATTGGGAAGGAGAAAAAACCTGAGACCTTGGTTAAAGGGGTAGGGAGAGGCGTAGAATGGCAAATGCCATTGACACACATATTGATGGTTTTTCTTTCTATTTCTTTTATTTGTGTTACTCGGAGTATTATGCTGTGTACACTACTCTGTCACTTTTTTAATATATTCTTGTTTTCATCACTTAGATTTTTTTTATTAATTTAGTCCTTGTTAGTTTAATTTCATTTTTTAGTCACTTTATCGTTAAAATGCTCTCGTCCCCAGATGAGAATATTGATATTATTTTCTTTTGATTGTTTAGCTCTTAATATTATAAATAATCTATTAATTTGATCTTAAATCTAAAAAAAATTAACAAATTTATCCCTCAATTTTTGCATATGCCATCAATTTGGTCCTAATCCTAAAAATTCAAAAAACTTACCGAACTTAATCCACAAATTGGTATTTATGCTATACCCTTTTTCTCGTTTTAGCACCTAATTTTTTTTTTAGTCACAAGTATATAAACTACTTTTTTTTCTAAGTTGATACCTTCGTTAGTCAAACTGTTAAGTCTATTTCTTTTTTAAAAGACTTAACCCACAAATTGGTACCTAAATTATAACTTATTCCCCATTTTGGTACCTAAATATTTTTTTGTCACAAACGATACTTAAACTATTCTTATTTACCCAATTCTTATAACCTCAAAAAATATATTTTTAATTCTTTTATTTTTTCCTTCTTTTTACATTATTATCTCTATTTTTTCTTTCTTCTTCCTATATTGTGACTAGAAATATAAGCAATGCTCAAAATTTGTCCTCTAAAGATTGAGATGTTGGCGATTAATTTTATTTTTAAACTTCGCTACCTACTTGCTCTACCTAACAAAATTCAAAATTGTGTTTCATCAATTAAAATTAGTATTTTCAAAACTAGATCAGGAATTGGTCGGGGTATTGATCTGGAGGCAGGGTTGAATGTATTGATCCGCAAACCAATACAATACAATTGAACCAAGCTAAAAAATCAATAGAATTAAGTTTCTTTAATTTTAAATATTTTTATCTTTATGAAGTTTTTAAATGATTTATTTGATAAGTTTGACAAACTAATCATATTGAAAAATAGTGGCTTGACTGGTTCGGCTACCGGTCTAATTCTAAAGAGAAAAGATTAGCGACTTAATTAACAATTGAACTAACATAGATACCATATTGACTTATATAGAACAATAGTTAAAACTCTTGTTAGACACTTATTCAAGATATGTTACCCCATCCCCTCCCTCCAATATTGTATTAAAAAAAAACTAAAAAAGGGTACTACCAACTTGAAAAAAAATAAATAAGATTTCTTGCCAAAAAAAATGTATAATAAGACAGTTTAGATACTAATTTATAAGTTAAAACTCTTAAAAAAATACTTTATGGTTTGACAAATGAAAGTACCAACTCAAGAACAAACAGTAGTTGAGTATTAAAACATACAAATAGTAATAAATAATATAAAAACAAAATTAAATATTATAAAACATAAAAATATAAAGAACTAAAAATGGGTTGAATATTAAAAACGAGGGCGACCACAACCATCAAATTCCTCCTGCTTCGGTGGCGATGGCATCAACAACAGTGGTGAAAGCAAAAATGTGCCAATGAAATTATGAACCCAAATTTGCTTTGGTATGTATCAACATCTGCTTTGGTAAGAGTCTCTCAGATTCTCCAGTAAATTTAACATACATACATGCACACACATTTATGCTTATAAATAGCAATAAACAACACATATAAAATGATGTTCATGACTTATAAAAGACACACAACACACAGCAACTTAGTATAAATCACAAAAATGTTGGGTAAATTAGAACCAAAACAATGATTGAAACCATAAAGCATTAATTAAAACAAAAATGGCCATCGTTATAGGTATCTATGCAAATACTGCTCCATACAAAAATCAATGAGATGTAGCATAATTTATATAAATATATAAAGCTAATTGCTGCAGAAAACATCTGTTATGGAAACCTCTATGCCATACCAGAAGTCAAAATGTAGGAACTAAGGAGAGAGGTTGGTTTCGTTATACATATGTTGTAGCTCAGGCAGGTTCTGAATTGCGTTAATACGATTCCCTAGTGAAGATATATCTCACTTCTCAGCCCGTCGGTGTTTAATCAAGTGACTAAGCTGTGCTTTTCTTGCTTCTAAAGTTTTCCTTCAGTAATGCAAATTTTTTCTTGCATTGGTTTACAGTCTTCCCGGGAACAGCGGTGGCTACTCGTTCCCAACGCTGACTGGTTTCCTTTGGGAATGTCTTCAGAGCCTGAATCAGAGCTCTTTCTTGTACAGCAGACCATACATCTTGTTCTGAACTTGATGAAACACCATTGCCAGAAACCACATCGACAGGACTACTTGCAGTTTTACCCGAGTCCTCAGGGCTACTTGTCTTCGCAGTTGTGTTTTCAGTCCTTGAAGGCATAGAAACTACTCCTACTTCCTCCCTAGTGGAAAGTGGAGATGCAATAGTTGCCGCCGGTTTCCGCTTCTCAAGAAAAGAGTCAAATGCTTTGGTAGCATCAGGCTTCTGGAGGAGTACTGTTTTGGTAGCTTTTAGAATCTCTTCCACAGACCGACCCGTACCAATGTACTCTGAAATAACCTCCCACCTACGAGATGTCCCTTTCGGATATTTCTGGGTTCCTTTTCTCAAAAGCTCAATCTCTTCCTTGGTCCAAGGTTTCTCCTTCTTCTCAAAGCTGCTGCTCGAGAGGATACTTCCATTTGAATCCACAGAACCATTCAGATGTGAACCATTCGTTTCATCTATTTTTTTCTCTTCAGTGTTGCTATTGTATCCACGGGCATCTTGGATAAGTTTAGCCCGCTCTAATGCTTCTTTGTTATCCATCTTATCACATAAACTTCTAAGCTGCTCAATGCCAAGGGTCATACATAAACTTTCTACATCCTCCTCAGAAAGATCAAGTAAATGTTGCAATAAAACAGGTGCAGAAAGTGTTCGAAGTCGAGTTCGCTCTTTCCGGAGGAGCTTCTTCTCTTTCTCCTTATTTTTCTTATGCTGTAAAGCAGCTTCGGCAGCTCGTTTCTCCTCCTCATCTTTCCGGCGTCTCTCCTCTTCAGCAGCCCTAGCAGCTTCTTCCTCCTGCAACTGCTTTGCACGAACCTTAGCTTCTTTTTTCCTCTGTTTCTCAGCTTTCTCCTCTTCCTTCCTCCTAAGTATTCTTGGATCTCTTTTATATGCATTATCAACAAGTGCACGAATCCGAGCATATTCCTCCTTCCTAGCCTTCTCGGATAGTTTTGCATTCTGCCTCTCCATCCACCTTTTATGGTCCCGAGACTCGGCTTGTTCGAGGTCATACTCATCCGCATGTGGGAATTCCCTCCAGCTTTTGAAACTATACCAAAAATTATAGAAATTGTCTACATCTTTTATCGGAGTACTGTCATCTCCTAAAGAGGGGATAGGCTGGGTCACCGACCATCGCCCATTCCTCATGAAAGCTGGACCAAACACCTTGAAGAAGTCTTGTGGGGCACATTCGGTAGGAATTTCATCATCAAACTCATCAGTGGAGTCATAGATTCTTCTCCTTACAGGATCGATCAAAATCTCATATGCTTCTTGGATGGACTTGAAGTGATTCTCAATTTCATCCTTCTTAGCTTGTTTTGCAGCCTCCGTCTCCTCTGCAAGAAGAAGATTCGCGAGTTTGTCAGGATGATGTCTCAAGGCAGCTTCACGGTAACTTTTCCTTATCTGATCCTCAGTGGCAAGATATCTTAAATGGCTCAACCCAAGCAATGCATAGTGATCTTGCTGCTTGCCATCAGCACCAGATTTCTTTTTCCCTTTGTTGCTATACGAATCAGATGATGGCATATACACTTGCTCCTTATCAGTACAGACTTTCTGATCATCAACTTCAGTAGTATCATCTTCCTCACAGCCAAAGAGTTTAAGAGCAGCATTATGAAAGGCATGGCCAGCCGGTTCATATTTTAAAGCCTTAAAAGGAAGGCAATTTGAAGAAACATAGAGTGGCTGTCCGTCCACAAGCTCCTGAGAATACGATATAAGCTGAATGCTTGTGCGGACCGCCATAATGTTTATGGTGGATACACGAAACCACAAAAGGGCAATAAATGCCAATACCAATATCTGGGAATAGCTTTTGCTAGTTTGACAATCTGCAAAAAGTTGCAATCAGCACAGCTTGTGTTAATACGTTCAAAACAGATATATAATGATGCAACCAAAAGATTATTTCACGATATCGGCTCGGTCAGCAGGAACCATTCGGTTAGCTTAGCCCTACAGTACCAGACTGCTCGATCGGAGCTAACAAATGTACGATTAAAGAAATAAAAAGACCAGAAAGAAAACATAAATTATCTCTTCATCCACAACCCCCAACCACAATCATTCCTAAAATAAAAATCATTACTTGAAACCTCCGTTACCCGGACTCGGCAGTTAGGGGTGCCGTACCGGTATCGACACGGATTCCGACACTGGACACGGATCAGATCCGGCTAAATCGACGGACGCGGCGGTGGGAGAACTGAGAAGAAAAGACGATGAGAGGGCTGCGGCGATAGTAGAGATTTGATAAAAGCCCCTAACGGCAGTCGGTCGGCAATAACAGAGAAGAAGATAACATGTACTCGTAACTTTTACAGTTTCAGCTCCTAGGGTTTTATTGTTAATGATGGGGTTTTATGGTTACCTTAGAATAACGAGCGAGGAGGCAATGAATGTTACTGGTGACGCAGTTTCCTTTGATCTGAAACTCGGGTATTACATATGTGCGTGTGTATATATATAATGCAAGTACAAGGGTAAATGCGTCGGCTCTCGGCCGAGTATGGAAGATAAGCAGGGCACGCAACTGAGACACTTTGGTTAGCCCAAATCTTAAGCCTAATTACTCAAAATAGTGGCGCATTTTATTTTATTTTATTTTTCACTTAAAAGATGAGCTCAAACCAAATTTATTAGTTGGGATTAGATATGATTATGGGTCGGGTTTAAGTCAAATCGATATAAATTCTTTAAGTATATTTTTTAGGTTTAGATTTGGTCTGATTTAAAAAATGGGTCAAAAATTGTGTTTAAACTCGACTCAGATTGACAATGCTATCCTCGAGTTCGGCTTGGTTCGCCTGTATTAAACTTTATATTATTTTTTAATATAATACATCAAATGTACTAAAAATATTAAAATAAATTTTTCCCAACAAATTGAAAATACATTAAAAAAAATTATACTTAAATAACAATAAGATAGTTGCAACTTAACAAGCAAATACCTCTAAAATAGTTATAAAATTAACAATAAAACAAAAATTATATAATATTTAAACAATAAAAAAGAGGTAGTAATAATATAATAGCAAAATGACAAGAAAATAACAAATTCTGGCCTTGGCAGAAAAAATCTACTTGAGACCTAACTTGTTTAGAAAATAATTTTTTTTCTCCAAATTCATTTTTGGGTCTATATTTTTGCTTAAACCCTCACACTTTTCAAACGGACTTTTAAACCTGAGTGAGTGACTCGACCCATGATCAGGTCTAGTTGAGACCAATTTCATATTTAAAGAGAATTGGTAAAAACACCTCTCTAGTCCCTCTTAATTTTGATATTGAGTAAATTGATCTCTCTCAAAAAATTAGAGCAATTTAATACTTCCCAATTTCAAAAGTGAGCAACCAAAGACAATTAATTACAGTGTTAACATTCTCGTCAATTATATATAATTTTAATTAGTATCATAACAAATTTAACTCTCGATGTTTATATATTTTATGTTACTGTTGATGGAATGCCTAAATGTTTCAAGCCAAAATTTTAAATCAAGACTAAATTGATTAAATATATAAACTTTGAGAATTAAATTATTATTATCCTAATAAAATATTTATAATTCATGAAAAATATTAATGTTATAATTAATTATCTTTACTCATTTTCGAAATTGATTGAAATTAAATTATCAATTTCTTGAAAGGATCATTTTACTCAATAGTATTTTTAATTTAGTTTGGTTAACTTATTAAAAACAACTTAAATATAAAATTTAATTCAGTTTAAATAATTGTGATGAGGCAGGTAAAAACATTCACCCAAAAACATGATGAAATTATAAGTTAGCCTTTCAAAATAATTATAAAGATATAAATTAATATAATTATAAAATTTTACTAATTCATAATATAATTTTACTAATTCAAAATAATTATAACATAATTTTACTAATTCATAATTTTTTGGACTATCGAGGTTTATATCTTCAAGTGTAAAAAATTAGGTTGTCACGTGACATCATTTGATTGACTGACGTTGTTAACAACCGAACTAATGAGATAGACAAAAATGAAAACATGAGAACCAAAGTAATGGAGGTACCAAATTCAAAATTTATGCACAGTACAAGAATCAAAATAGGTATTAAGACTTTAATATATGGATTAGTTCAATCAAACTATAATCAAATTTTTAAAATTTTAATTAAATCATTAAAATATTAATATTACATTAGTTTGAGTGTTACATGATAAATAACATGAATTATATTATAAATAGGTTCAAAACAAATAATCTTCTAATTTTAAGAACATGTCAAACTCTTATATTAATTATATACGTGCTTACAGTTTAATTATGTATTTTAAATACATTCTACATAAAATTTAAATTTGACAAAAAAATAACAATATAATATTAATATTAATAATTAGCTAAATTTTATGCCATCTAAACTCTAAACTAGTGATATTTTTGAGTGATAATTATATCCAATTTATTAATCAACAATAGAAAAGCTCAATCAACATAAGAATTCAACCCTAATTATAATATTATTCACAACACAATATTTATTGATAAAAAAAACAATATAATGTTAACACAGTATACAACAATTATCCACCCACCATTCTTGTTGAAACTTAAATATAATGGTTGTAACCTGTCTGCAGAAAAATGCATATATAGACAAATATGGTATCAGAGCTTTTGAGTTTGAATTTAGCAATTGCTTTATCTTTTGTATTTCTTCATTCAATGTCTTATTGTAACCATATTGCTCTAAACCTGAAATACAAAAAGAGACCCTAACCTAAAATCGAAAGTCTAGCCTGTTAAGTTAAAAGGGGAGGTAACCTCATTTATTGTTGTAATCCACAAGTTCGTAGCTCTGCAAACTTCCTTTTGGGATTGAAAACGTTGTTTGCTTCGTCGGTAATGACTTATTTTCGCCATCGTCTGTTGTAATCTCGAGGCCACATGCATGGCAAAGGGATTCCACATCCAATTCCTATAAAAAAAATACCACATCCAAATCAGAATACATACATTTACAATGCTAAAGTAAAGGATCTATGTTGTTCCGACTCTTCTTTTATTTTGAAGAATTCGTGTTCAACACGTATCTGAAAACTTAGAAAAATTTGAACATGCTAATATCTGACACTCGTATCTGAATCCAAGTAACATGATAAAAAATCTCAAGTGTAGGAAATAATACCTTCATCATCAAAAGTTTGGACAATTGCTCCAAAGGATAAGGATGAAGCTTGTAGCAACAATTATTTATATAGGAAATTGCCAGTGCTCGAACCTGTAAAAATATTTGAAAGTGGAAATGAAAATTAAAGGGCAAAACACGTACAACAAATACAAGGAACTTATCTATGTTACTTGAACCTGGGTATAAATATTAGACATGGATATGTATCGGCACAAGCATTCTCAAAATTTTTCATGCATTTACAAGGTCCTTGAAAGACCATATCTCAATACCAAAGACTTGCAAATTAGGAAATTTTGTAAGATTTAAAATTTGAAGGATATTTAAAAAATTGAAGAATATTTAACCTATTTCCATATTATCTTTAAGCTTAAAAAATGAAAAATTATCATGAAAACAATCTTACAATTCCACAAAAAAATCATTCTATTTTGATTTAGTATATGTTAAAATACTTTTCTAGCAATTTTTTCGTATTCGTTTACACATAAATTGACTATAACAGAATTTGTATATGTCAACTTTCATATCTGGCTTTTTTTTTTCCTTTGTTTATTGAAGTACTCATGTTCAACATTCGTGTCCAATATATATCCGGATATAAGTATGGGATATCCTCCAAGAACTCAAATACATGAAAAGAAATTTAGGGAAAAGAAAATGAACAAACCAATGTCACACACACTCGAGTCCTGTCAACATAAATTTCTAACATTATGTCCATAAAGCATTGTACCACTATACTCAATACCATGGTTGAAAACTCTGTGCAACAAATCAAAAAAGAAAATGCCAAAAAGAGAAAGGTTACGCAACAAATGATGTGGTAGATTACCTCGTTCACATTAGGCTCTATAATACAGTACTGTAAATATGAAGCCTCAGATGATACGGTACAGAGAAAACGCTTATAATCTCCCATTCGATAAAATCTGTAGAGAAATAAAGAGATATCTTAGCTCCCTTCCGATTTGAGATTAATTTCTGAGAAAATAATTAAGAAATTGCACCAGTAGGCATTGAGAAACTTCAAGGTTACCTTAGAACTTGCCGGGCAAAATGCATTTCTTTAGACTTCATTACGGAAGAAGGTACATTGCGAAACCAATATGACAATGACTCCTCCTGCAAATCCGAAGCAGTAGTTCAGAACCAATAAGGATGAAATTATCGATGGAGTACATAGTCATGAAAACAGTGAAATATAGATATCACCGTTTGCTGGTTCTTTGAATCGAGGTGAAGAAGCACGTAAAATGAACGAAACTGCGCTTCATTCTCGTAAACAAAGTTGTTGTTGCGATTAGCTTCATACAAAACATACAGAGATGCCAAAGCCTTTGTAAGCTGCTCCATGTTTAGATATTGCAATGACGAAATACTTGAACTGGTACAGTTTCTGAGCCTTTGGTGAGAGATTACATGAAATTTTACCTGTGTGGTGAAATATATAAAGATTCTATATTGGATCAAGCTTTTACCTATGTGGTAAGAACTGAATCAGAGGTTGAACTGGTTGGACCTTCAATCCCGGTTCAATTGGTTGACCCAGGCAATTCAACCACTTAGAAAAAGAATAAATTAATAATTAATTTTTTTTTTAAATTAAGAAAACTATATTTTCAAAATTCAATGATAAACAATGAACCAAAACACAATGAAAAAATCCAAATCTTTTTGTTAAAAGATAAAAAATAATAAAGGAAAAACAAAAAATCTGGTTTTTTTCTATTCCCAATTTCCAACTTTTTACTGTTTCAAATTTGTTTTGGCTAATTCCAGCTATTTCTCACTGATTGGACCTTTGATACCCGGTTCAACCGACTGGTCTGGCTCAATTCTGACAACACTGGATTTTGTTCTATCTAAGCAAGACTATTCAAGCTACTCTGCCACAATACAACCAGCTATGTTACTCAGATTTGGACGGAAGCATTGGATACAGGCATGTGTCCCCCGCAAGGTCGCTCAATTGGTTTAAAAGTTTTTCATGCATGTGACGATATCCCTGTGGAGTCAAAACCCCACACTCATGTCCAAATATATGTCAAATACAAATATCAAACATTGATACTTCAAGTTAAATGAAGGGCCGGAGCAACATAACCAACCGAAACCTACAATGATAAATGAGTTAAAAACACAGTATCCACCAGAAAGATACCATCATCAATAAGATGAAGGATGTAAGCTTTTTTAAGGTTTAGAATGCAATGCAGGTGATAAGAATGAAGTATCATCAATAGGCATATTCTGACATAGAATCTGGAGAAGAGTAAATCAAGCAATACAACAGTTGCTCCAACTCTTCATTTTTCTTTAAGTTTCTATGCTTGACACTCATACTCAACTCATACCTTGACGTGTGTATGAGGATATAATCCTCCAAGGACTCTCAAAATATATGAATATCTTGAAAATCGAACATATCTGTGTCCACTACTCACAATCAACTTCGAGTAACATAGGTGCAACTCATGACTATGTTGCTCAGACTATTCATCTTTCTGTAGGTATATGTGTTTGACCCTTGTGTCTAAAATTTGGATATAGGTATGAAAATGAAGATACCCATGTTAGAAACATTTGTATCCAACACTTCCACTTGAGTTTGAGTAACATAGGCTCTTGATACAACAAATATAAAGGTTTAAACAAAAGGCAAATGTTTATGGCAATCAAATCATTCCCTCCAAATATATGAAAATCTTGAAAGAAAAAATTAATATACCCATGTTAGACAAACACACTCCTTATTCAACACTCTCATTTGATTCCAAATAATAGAAGGCATATGTTCCTGGGCAAGAATATCGTACCATTTTCTCGTACATGCAAATTGCTCTATCATTGACAATATGCTGCATGCTAAGATCCTGCCTTATTGATCGAGTCCTATCGAAAATGAAGTCATGAACCACTTCAAAAGGATGTTCACTCGAGTCCAGTAGGTTTAAAAGGTAGTTTAATGTATCTTCTAATACTGCGAGAGGGCGCACATCCGATGCTTGGACATGCTTTACTGATATGGTTCTGCAAAACTAGCAAAAGTAAAGGATTATCAACAGCCTTCAACATTCGACAAAATGCATTTTAATATAGATATTGTCATATTTAAGCGATGGGATTAAGCATACAGATTAACTTCCTTACTTATTAAACATTGCTTTCCACGTAATTGTGATTAATCTAATAAAGGAGTAGTAGCATAGTTATGTTACTCCAACTCTTCATTTTTATTTAAGTATCAATATTTAAAACTCAGACTTCGACACGTATCTGGAAATGGGTATGGGGATATGATCCTTAAAGGACTCTCTACATCTGACACTCAAAACAAAGTCCAAGTAACATAGAATAAAAGTGCACAAGACTCCTAAATTCTTGGTCGGGGGATTTAACTGTCATGTTCAAATCATTGGATAGACCATGTCCGAAAAAGCATTGAACACAAATACTACGAAAAATAAAGAGTTAAAAAAACATAGACACGACCAGAATTTTGATATCATGGTAGATGAGACGCATGATTCCTTTTTTAGGATCATATTAATAGCAAATTCATAAACATAACAACATAAAAGATTGATTATATTTAGCAGTACAAAATTTATATAACATATGAATTTGGATAAAGAATATCTGATGGTTAATATCTGCATTTGCTCCTTAATTTGTTATGGATGATAATTATAGTATCCGAATCCGCAAAAAAAAAAAAAAAAAAAAAAATTAAATATTTTTGGATATCTGAATCCACACCATTACAATCTGTACTTTTATTAACAATTTATTTAAGATGATAAATTTCAATCAACCTCAAAGGCAATGCATGAATACCCATTGTGAACACCTTAATGAACTACATATTAAAAAGCTGTCCGAACAAATAAAACAAAAAAAAAAAATTAAATGCTTGAAAGTACAAAAGCTTACCTTTTTGACAGCTAAAGATGGAGATGTTTTCCTAGGATCTCCATGTAACCTTTCCAAAACAGCTAAATCTCGTAGGCGTTCCCGCTGAGCCCTCTCCCCATCTGTTGTAACAATGATGAAAAGGTTACAAACTACATATTTTGATAAATAAGAAGCACAGATACTTCTCTCAACGCAGTGTACAAGTGCGGGATACAATTCCAACACGATAAATATGTGCCGGAAAAATAAAATTAAAAATTAAAAACAAAGTCGAACACTGTTAAAACATGATCATAACATGGTTGGACGCGTACGGACATATTTTCGGTACTAGAGGTATCTTGGTAGCTAGCAATCCAGCATAAACTAATTGCTACTTGGTTTCATATTTATGTCTGCAAAGTGAAGTTGCAATTAGAGCTTCATGTTGCTACCATTTTCTTCAGCTTCTAGGAACCAAAGTTAAGTAACCAAAGTAACAATCGAGCAAATTTATGAAAAATCATAAACCAACATAAAAAAATACGGAAAACCCAAATTTCAGAACATTAAAACAAGACTAAAGTTGCCAACTTTTAGCTTCTAATCACAAATTATGAAATAATTAAATAAATAAATTACCAGGGCACATGAAAGGGCAAGTTCCAATTATAGAACCAACGTCTTCTCTTGCTTCTTGTTCTTCTTGTCGTTGATTAATCCCAGCATATGTTTCGGATTTCCGGTTACGGATATGGCCGGGATTTCTAGTATTGTTAGGGGTAGTTGCAGTGGTAGAATTGGAGCGTGGAACGAAGTTTGAGGTTTGGGTGGTTTTGGTTGGATTTGTAGAGAAATTTTGAGACCGGAAACGTGTTGGGCCGGTCGAGGAAGAAGAAGAAAAGGAGGGCTGGTTTCGACGCTGTTGAAGGCGGCGGCTGCTGTCGTCCATGGCGTCTATTGCCCTATTGAGCTTCGGTTTTCACCTTCGACAGCGGTGTTAATACGGCCACAACAGATATATAATGCTAAAACGATGCAACCAAAAGATTATTTCACGATATTGGCTCGGTGAGTAGGAACCATCCCGTTGGCTTAGCCCTACTGTAGCAGACTGCTCGCTGGGAGCTAGCAGATGTACGATCAAAGGAAAAAAAAAAAAAAAAAAAACTAGCAAGGAAAGTAAATTATCTCTTCATCCAGAACCCGCAGCCACAATCCTTCCCAAAATAAAAATCATAACTTGAGACCTCCATTACCCAGGCTCGGCATTTAGGGGTGCCGTACCGGTGTCGACACGGATCAGATCCGGTGAAATCGAAGGACACGGCGGTGGGAGAACTGAGAAGAAAAAACGATGAGGAGGAAAGGAAAAATAAAGAAGGAGGATACACGGCGGCAGGGATGATCATAGACGATATCTGATAAAGTAGCCGCTGGCGGGAAAGCCCCCAACGGAAGTCGGTCGGCAGTAACAGAGAAGGAAATAACCTGCACTCGTGACTTTTAGACTGTTAAAATATAAATATCATAAAACAATATTCAAAATCAATAAAAAAAATCAAAATATTATGAGAATAAATTTTTTAATATTAATTAAAATTTTTGAAAAAAAATAAAAATAGGGATTTTAAAAATATGGAGGAGAAAGCGGTGTTATCTTCAAAACTAGTTAAATTGCTGAAAGCTGAGAGCAATGAAGAAACTTTTGCGGTTCATACAAAAATTCACCTTAATTTTGAGATTGAAAAGTATGAGCGTTATTGGTAACAACGAGAACGAGTTAATTAGCTATAATTCAGAGACAAAAATACTACTTTTTTCACAAACAAGCTACACAGAAACGGCAAAGGAATTTTATTTGTAAAATACAATCTAATGATTGGAGGGAAACGGATGAAATCGGGAAAATGAAAGAGATAGTTAAATCGTACTCTCAACTCCGCTGGAAGAAGGGGGAATTATGATCACATTTTATCAAGAATTAGTCATTGCATATTTGATGAGGAGAACTCAAAATTGAAGGCAAAAACTGAAGGCGAGATACACAAAAGAGGAGATCCGAATGGCATTAGCAGAATTGGCCCCTACCAAAGCACCAAGAGAGGATGGCTTCCTAGCATTATTATACCAAAAGTGTTGGTCAATTATTTGGAAAGGTGTTACATCATTTTGCCTTCGTCAACTAAACGGAGTACGGATATTAGCTCAATCAATAAGACTAATATTATGTTAATTCCAAAAAATTCAAATCCTTCAAGTATAACTCAATTTAGGTCGATCAGCTTGTGCAATGTGCTTTGTAAATTGATGGCTAAAGTTATTGCTAACTGACTCCAGAGTGTGATGGATAAGTGCATTGATTTAGCACAAAGTGCTTTTGTACCCGGAAGACTGATTTTTGATAATGTTTTGCTAGATAATGTTTTGCTAGCCTATGAACTCCTACACACTTTAAAACACAATAGGCTAGGGAAAAATGGATTTATGGCGGTAAAATTGGATATGAGTAAAGCGTACGATAGGGTTGAATGGAATTTTGTGGAGGAAGTTATGAATAAATTGGGATTTGACTCGGAATAGGTTGCTTCACTAATGAAATGCGTTAAGACAGTGTCGTACTCGGTGGTCTTGAATGGTTATATTGGAAATACTTTTTGCCCTTCTAGAGGATTAAGACGAGGAGATCATTTGAGCCCATTTTTATTTTTATTTTGTGGAAAAGGTCTATCTAGTCTTATGAGGCTAGCAATGCAAGGAAAAACTATTAGAGGTGTCAAAGCAAGCAGAAGTGGTTCGCATATTTCACACCTACTTTTTGCAGATGATAGCATATTTTGTTTGGGGAAGCTAGTGAAAAAGGCGAAATTTATTAAAGCAGATTCTGCATGAATATGAAATCTATTCTGGTCAAAGTATTAACTATTCAAAGTCTACTATTTTCTTCGGCACTAATACACAGGAAGAGGTCAAGAGAACAATAATTAGAGTGATTGGAGTACGTAGTTCAAATAATCTAGAACAGTATCTAGGTTTACCTAACTTGGTAGGTAGAAAAAAAGAAAGCGTCTTTTCAGAACTTGAAGGATAGACTACAGCAAAGAATTGATAATTGGACTATCAAGTATCTTTCACAAGGGGTAAGGAGGTATTCATTAAAATTATTCTTCAATCTATTCCAACTTATTCAATGGCTTGCTTTTTGCTTCCTAAGTCTTTATCTGCCGATTTGGAAGGTATAATTGCGAGATTTAGGTGGCAAAAACATAAAGGAAAAAAAGATATACATTGTGCGCATGGAAGGATATTTGTTCGTTAAAATAAGCTGGAGGTCTTGGTTTTCAAAAACTTGATACATTTAATATCGTACTATTAGCTAAACAGGGTTGGAGTCTTATTAATTAAGCCCGAATTCAAATTTTCCAAATGCTTCTTGGGGAAACTTACCCTCACTTGGAAGAGTGTCTGGCCAGCCAGAGGAATTCTGGAGAAAGGCTTATGTTGGAGGGTTAGCAAGGGGGATCGCATCTCGATTTGGATAGACCTTTGGGTGTCAGGTAATGAAAAAGAAAAGATTCCAAATCAAAGCATGAATGAAAATATAGAGTTTGTCGGACTTAATTGATGAAGTAAATAAAGCGTGGAAGACTGAATTAATTGTCAATACCTTCCATCTGGATATTGCTAAAAAGATCATGCAGATCCCTTTAACGAGGTCAGTTCATGAAGATTTCCAAGTCTGGAGAGAAGAGCCATCTGGAAATTTTTCCATAATGAGTGCCTATAAACTATTACAGGAAACTACTCTTGATCTTAATAATTTTATACAAGCCTATACTTAAGCTTTTTACAAGAAGTCGAGGAATCTAAATATTCCTTAGAAAGTGAAAATTACAGTATGGAAAATTTCTTGAAATTATATTCCTACTTTTTTGAATTCAAGCTGAAAAGAGTGGCTGTTGAAGATCGGTGTCCTAGGTGTCATCAGAATGAGGAAGACAGCAATTGTGTTCTCTGACAGTGCCATACAACGATAGAAACATGGAGGTTGTTAAACTTTCAATGGATACTCAATAGTAATGCTCAAAACATATGGGAATGGCTTACCTGAGTGTTTACTCAAGGGACCGTGGAACAGTGTTGCATTTTTTGTTGCGTGCTTTGGTTAATCTGGACAAACAGAAACAGATTAATTTATGAAGGAAAAAACACAAGCCGCTATATCTCTAATCAAATTCTCAATCATATCTCTAATCAAACCCAACTTAGCAGCAATACTTGCATTTGTTTTCTGTTGGCCATTTTAATTCCAGTCGATTTTCTTCAAAATAAAAAAATAATATTTATTAAATATTAACTAAAAAATTCTCAATAATGATAAAATATCCCTTTTAAATTTTAATAAAAATTATAAAATTATTTTAATTTTTAAAAAAATTCAACAAATATTATATTCAATATTCCCCCAATTTCAATAATGTGAATCAATTTTGAGAACATTTTAATTATTTTTTTCATGTTATTAATATATAATTTTAATTTTTTTTATGTGAATCAATTCTAAATTTGTTGAATAATGAATTAACTTTTGTGAAATTTATTGATGAAATTTTTTCCTTTTTAGGAAATAGTAGCTTCGGTTCATTAAAAAATGAAATTTATCTTACAATAAAGGGGTTACAAAGTAAAAATATATAATACACCATGCTTTTGGATAGACAGTGGTTGTAGTACAATGGAATCTTTTACTTTACAGTTACAATAATTAAACTCACCACTAACGTTATTTTTAATCTCAATTTGCTGACTTGTCATTACTAGTCAGCATGATTTTTTAAACACTTGATCACCTAAAAAATATCTCAACAAGATACTCCGATTCCTAATGATCTGAATACTAAACGAAAAATTAAAAAGAAATAAAAAAAATTGACTAAAATCAAAATTAAAAGAAATCAGATTAAGGGTGAGTTTGGATGAACGATGCGCTTAATGTAAAAATAATAGTGACGGTAAAATTAGATACTATAGGGTAAAAAAAAAGTAAATTAAACGCATCACACCGTTTATCCAAACCCTAAAACTAACACCATCACAATTTTCAAAAAGAAAGAATGAACTTTATCAACCATCAAGCTTTCATCTACTGTGTCCAACAAAAAGCTTCCACCAAAAAACCAATCACAAAATCAATTGAGAACTAAGAAAAAAAAACAAAACTACTGATGAATTTTGTATTGCTAAAATTTATTAATTTATTTATTTGATATTTGTAAATATTTT
Source organism: Gossypium bickii (assembly GCA_025503065.1). Taxonomy (NCBI): domain Eukaryota; kingdom Viridiplantae; phylum Streptophyta; class Magnoliopsida; order Malvales; family Malvaceae; genus Gossypium; species Gossypium bickii. The sequence continues at coordinate 6,686,537 of CP106714.1, read as the reverse complement.
TATATATTTAAAAAAAACTGACCACCTTAACCCTTTTTTATCTTCAAAAATATCAAACTGGGACCCACCTTGACTCCATACATACATACATGCATACATGTATGCATCCAATGATGGATTAGATGAGTTGATACACAAAAATAACTAAAAGATATACAAGTATTATAAGAATATAACAAATATATCAAAACAATGATTGAAACCATATAGCATTAATTAAAACAAAAATAGCCATTGTTATTGGTACCTATGCAAATACTGCTCCATACAAAATCAATGAGAAGTAGAATATTTTATATCAATATATAAAGCTAATTGCTGTAGAAAACATTTGTTATGGAAACCTCTATGGCATAGCAGAAGTCAGAATGTAGGAACTAAGAAGAGAGGTTGGTTTCGTTACACATGTTGTATCTCAGGCAGGTTCCGAGATGTGTTAAGACAATTCCCTCTTGAAGATATATCACTTCTCGACCCCGTCGGGGTATTTAATCAAGTGACTAAGCTGTGCTTTTCTTGCTTCTAAAATTTTCCTTCAGTAATGCAAATTTTTTCTTGCATTGGTTTACAGTCTTCCCGGGAACAGCGGTGGCTACTCGTTCCCAACGCTGACTGGTTTCCTTTGGGAATGTCTTCAGAGCCTGAATCAGAGCTCTTTCTTGTACAGCAGACCATACATCTTGTTCTGAACTCGATGAAACACCATTGCCAGAAACCACATCGACAGGATTACTTGCACCTTTACCAGAGTCTTCAGGGCTGCTTGTCTTTGCAGTTGTGTTTTCAGTCCTTGAAGGCATAGAAACCCCTTCTACTTCCTCCCTAGTGGAAAGTGGAGATGCAATAGTTGCCGCTGGTTTCCTCTTCTCGAGAAAAGAGTCAAATGCTTTGGTAGCATCAGGCTTCTGGAGAAGTACTGTTTTGGTAGCTTTCAGAATCTCTTCCACAGACCGACCCGTACCAATGTACTCTGAAATAACCTCCCACCTACGAGATGTCCCTTTTGGATATTTCTGGGTTCCTTTTCTCAAAAGCTCAATCTCTTCCTTGGTCCAAGGTTTCTCCTTCTTCTCAGAGCTGCTGCTCAAGAGGATACTCCCATTTGAACCCACAGAACCATTCAGATGTGAGCCGTTCGTATCATCTATTTTTTTCTCTTCCCTGTTGGTATTGTATCCCCGGGCATTTTGGATTAGTTTAGCCCGCTCTAATGCTTCTTTGTTATCCATCTTATCACATAAACTTCTAAGCTGCTCAAAGCCAAGGGTCATACATAAATTTTCTACATCCTCCTCAGAAAGATCACGTAAATGTTGTGATAAAACAGGTGCAGAAAGTGCTCGAAGCCGAGTTCGCTCTTTCCGGAGGAGCTTCTTCTCTTTCTCCTTATTTTTCTTATGCTGTAAAGCAGCTTCGGCAGCTCGTTTCTCCTCCTCCTCTTTCCGGCATCTCTCCTCTTCAGCAGCCCTAGCAGCTTCTTCCTCCTGCAACTGCTTTGCACGAACCTTAGCTTCTTTTTTCCTCTGTTTCTCAGCTTTCGCCTCTTCCTTCCTCCTAAGTATTCTTGGGTCTCTTTTATAGGCATTATCAACAAGTGCACGGATCCGAGCATATTCCTCCTTCCTAGCCTTCTCGGATAGTTTTGCATTCTGCCTCTCCATCCACCTTTTATGGTCCCGAGACTCGGCTTGCTCGAGGTCATACTCATCCGCATGTGGGAATTCCCTCCAGCTTTTGAAACTATACCAAAAATTATAGAAATTGTCTACATCTTTTATCGGAGTACTGTCATCTCCTAAAGAGGGGATAGGCTGGGTCACCGACCATCGCCCATTCCTCATGAAAGCTGGACCAAACACCTTGAAGAAGTCTTGTGGGGCACATTCGGTAGGAATTTCATCATCAAACTCATCAGTGGAGTCATAGATTCTTCTCCTTACAGGATCGATCAAAATCTCATATGCTTCTTGGATGGACTTGAAGTGATTCTCAATTTCATCCTTCTTAGCTTGTTTTGCAGCCTCGGTCTCCTCTGCAAGAAGAAGATTCGCGAGTTTGTCAGGATGATGTCTCAAGGCAGCTTCACGGTAACTTTTCCTTATCTGATCCTCAGTGGCAAGATATCTTAAATGGCTCAACCCGAGCAATGCATAGTGATCTTGCTGCTTCCCATCGGCACCAGATTTCTTTTTCCCTTTGCTGCTATATGAATCGGATGATGGCATATACACTTGCTCCTTATCATTACCGACTTTCTGATCATCAACTTCAGTAGTATCATCCTCCTCACAGCCAAAGAGTTTAAGAGCAGCATTATGGAAGGCATGGCCAGCAGGTTCGTATTTTAAAGCCTTAACAGGAAGGCAATTTGAAGAAACATAGAGTGACTGTCCGTCCACAAGCTCCTGAGAATACGATATAAGCTGAATGCTTGTGCGGACCGCCATAATGTTTATGGTGGATGCACAAAACCACAAAAGGACAATAAATGCCAATACCAATATCTGGGAATAGCTTTTGCTAGTTTGACAATCTGCAAATAGTTGCAATCAGTACAGCTTGTGTTAATATGGTCACAACAGATATATAATGCTAAAATGATGCAACCAAAAGATGTTTTCATGGTATTGGCTGGTGAGCAGGCACTATTCAGTTGGCTTAGCCCTACAGTACCAGAATGCTCGATTGGAGCTAGCAAACGTACGATTAAAGTAAAAAACTAGAAAGAAAAGTAAGTTTCCTTTTTTTTTTTTTTTTTCCAAACATGATAAAATGATGATAAAACAGTTCCAACCATAACATAATACTTAATAGCAGAGACAATAAGAAATACAAACACAAATTATATAATTGAGTACAATGCAACCACCAAACTCATTACCCATAAATTGAAAGATATTATATAGTTGAAACACAAAAATACATAATAAATATTTAAACCCTAGAAATTACCTTAGAACAGTGATTCAGTGAACAGAGATTTCAAAGACTGAGAGAGGCAGAGGTCAACAGCCAACCGACGGATAGAGATGAGGAGCAGAGGTCGATGGCCAAATGACAATGATGACGATGCAGAGGTGAGGAGGGCAGGAGAGGCTGACAGTAAGGGTGAGCTGGGGGGAATGGCTGACAGACAGAGGTTAGCAGCTGGGCGACGGGGTCGAGGTGGGCAACCGACAACGGGATAACGCCTGCAGCAGGGAGGGGAAGGTTTTTTTTCTTTTTTTTAGTTTTTAGTTTTAGGATTAGTAACTTTTATTTAGGAATTAGAATTTTTATTATTATTTTTTCATTCCTAATTCCGAACTTTTTTATTTTGGGTTTAGGCCATTGGCCAGTTGAGGCTAGGGGTATTTGGGCTTGAGATTTAATTTGGGTTTGGAGTGTAAATCGGTTATGAGATATTGAGTTTGGGTTTAGTATATATTATTTAATAAGTATGTTAAGTCTGTTAATTCGGTTTCGACGGTTCTGAAATTCAAAATCGGAACCGACCCAAGATCACTGCCCAAACCGATGTAAGAAACCAAAACCACCCAAATCGTACCAGAAAACCCAACCGGGTCGGTTGGGTTGGTTTGGGTGGTTTGACCCAAATTCTACACACTGCTAAAAGTCATTACTTGAAACTAGACTCATTATTCTTGCAGAAGTGCACACATCACAAGACACTTTAAACAAGGCACATCTTTTATGAACAAAGATAAAGCTAGGTATCAAAGGTTTGCAACTAAGTCAGTCTAGACCTAATGTAGATAATAGGAGTCTTTTCTCTATTGACTTAACGAGCCGTGTTAAACAAATTCTAACAAAAATCTCAAAACTCATTTACTAAAGAAGACAACAATGAACAGTTAATAAGCTCATAAGGAACAGAAATGGAGTGAAACAGATTGTCGCTACCTTCGAAAACCCATTTTCCCATCCTCATAAACAAGAGAGGGAATATTATTTTAATCAAAATTACGAACAAAGAGACAGCTAGGCATCAAAGGTTTGCAATTAAGTAAAAGTATTGACCTAATGGATTACAAAAAGGAAATTTTTTTCATTGATTATATTCATCATACAAAATGTTCGATTCACTTAGCAACACGCGCAAAACAAATACAAACAGAATCTTAAAACTAAATTATTAAAGAAACCATGTTTAAACAGTGAATAAGCTTGTCTAGGGGGAAAAATGTAACAAAATGGACCATCACTCCCTTTCCCTTCAAAAGCCTATTTTTATTCCATTCTTCCAAACAAGAGAAAGAAAATAATTTTAATCAAAACTATTAAGAAAGATAGAACTAGACATCAAAGGGTTTTTTTTCTTTTTTTTTTTTTTGAAGAAAATTATTGATTCCCTAAATCCATCTAACAATTCGTTCCATTAGCTTAGCAACTCGTATGAAACGAATTCTAACATAATCTTAAAACTCATTTACTTTAGAAGCCAAGTTTAGATGGTGAATAAGCTCGTTTTCCTTCAAAAACCCTTTTTTTCCATCCTTCCAAACAAGAGAAAGAAGGAAAATTATTTAATCAATTATGATAAAACGTTTCACACCCAATCACAAATGAAACAATATTAAACCCTATATTCTCGTTCATTAAGAAAACATATAGTAACTTCTTTTACCTTCCCCTTTCATTTTTTTTCTCATACACAAACCGTTTCTTCCCATGTTCCCTACAATCTAACCTTCGAATTCAACAATTTGTTCCATTACAAGCTTTTTTTTTCTTCATTCAAGTTTGAACACACAAAAAAAAGGGAAAAAAAAAACTAATACAAAACAAAAATCAAGAAAACTAGGGTTACCTTGGATTAACGTGGCGAGGAGGCAATGGATGTTATTAGTGACGCAGTTTCTTTTGATCTGAAACTGGGAATTACATGTGTATATATATAATATAGGGAAAAGGGTAAATGAGTAGACTCTCGGCCGAGTAGGGAAGATGAGCAGGGTATGCAGTTGGGACACTTGGGCTAGCCCAAATCTTAAGCTTAATTACTGAAAACAGGGATCATGGGTCGGGTCAAATTCGGTCCATACAGATGCAAAATTTTAGGTCTAGACTAGCTTAAAAAATAAGTCCAAAATTTTGTCTAAACTTAACTCAGATAAAAAATATTAAACTCGAGCTCAGATCGGCCTGCTCATATTAATTTTTTTATATAAAAATAAATTTAAAAAACATAATACATCAAATACACTCAAATAATAACAAATTAGTAAGCAATGTCTCTAAAATAGTAGTAAAAATAATAATAAAACAAGCTTTATACGATATCCAAATAATAGCAACAAAATAATAGCAAAACAATAAAAAACAGCGGCAAAACAACAACAAACAACAACAGGGAAATTTTTTTTAAGCAAATTCATATTAGGCCGGGCTCAAATTAAAAAAATATTACCCTAGGCCTGGTTCATTTAAAAGCAGGGCCTTATTCTTTATCTAAGCCTATTTTTCAGGCCTATATTTTTACCTAAATTTTCTTACTTTTTAGGTCGACCTTCGGGTTTGGACAGGTTACCCATCCCATGGTCAAGTCTAGTTGAAATATACTTTTTATTTAAAGAAAATTGGTAATAACATCTTTTTGGTCCCTCTTGATTTTGATATTGATAAAATCAGTTATTCTCAAAAAAATTTGGAGCAATTTAATCCATGAAAATTTCGAAGGTGAACAAATAAGGGGAATTAAATACAATATTAATGTTTTCCATCAATTGCACATAATTTTAGTTGGTATAATAAGAAATTTAATAATTGACAAGGATTAAATTGTCTCAATTTTTTTTGAGAGACCAATTTACATAATATTTAAATTAAAAAGAGCTAGAGAAACCTTTTTACCAATAAATTTCTATATGATATTTTTAATTGAGTTTTTTTAATTTATTAAAACTACTCAAAATTAAAATTTTATTCGAAACAAATAATTTTAACCATATAGGGAAGAACATTAACCATAAAAGAAGATTAAATTATATTTTCACGTTAATAATTATACATCTATAAGGTAATTTAATGATAAAATTACCCTTTTAATCTTTCAATGGTGATTTATAGAGGGTTTTAAGGCTAACTTAAAGTGACTGTCACATAAAATCTTTGAAAAAAAGTCTGAAATAGGGAAGTGGCAATTTACGCTATCATGTCACGAGACACCTTTAATTTTTTCATTTTTCTGGACTTCGAAGTTATGTGTCGCACCATAATGGTATGTCTGTCACGACGCGACTTAAAATTTCAAATTCTTTTCGTATCGCAGTTCTATGTTGCGACAGATGAAAATGTTTCGCAACACGCACAAAAAAATTAATAATTCGTATTCTCGAGTCGTATCGAATTCCTTGGGCTATGCTTAATCACCTTAAACTACATTTAAAACCACTATCACCCCTCCTAAAACCTCGTTCCTAGTTTACTAGGGTAAAAACAATAAAAATTATAGATAAAAATCCAAAATACAAGTAATTTACAATATTTACAAAAATTAATAATAAAGTTCGATGATTAAATTTTAGGTGTAGCTGTTGGAGTCGTCGGTATCCAACTAGAGGTGATAATGGGCTGGGTCGGGCTTAGACAAAATTATAGGCCAGTTTTTTAGGCCCGAGCCCAGATCGGCTCATATTAAATTTTTTTAGCTTTTTTCATTAAAAAATTTAAAACAACTATTAAAACAAAAAACAAATAAAAAATATGTAAATTTAAAAAGTATATTTGATTAAAAATAAAATATATATTTAATATATAATTCGGGCCGGGCCGGGCCGAGCCCGGGCCAAAAAGTTTTACCCGATGCCCGGCCCGTTTTCTAAACCGGCCTTGTTTTTTCCCAAACCCAATTTCGGGCCTGTATTTTTACCCGAACCCTCCCATTTTCGGGCAGACCGTCGGGCCGGGTCGGGTAGCCCAACTTATGATCACCTCTATATCCAACTCCAGTCCCCTTCTAGTTCCTGTGCCTTAATTTCGATGTCCATTGTTGCTTCAAGAGTGCCTTTGAAATAATGTTTTACTCTTTGGTCATTGACTAATAAAATTCTCCTGTCTTTGGCTGTTAATTCTACCATGCCATGGGGGAATACCGAAGTAACTGTGCATGGTCTTGTCCATCTAGAATGCAATCTGGGAGTAGTTTTTATCTAGAGTTAAAAAGCAATACCTTAAAAGTTATCTCTTGAGAAGAAAGGAATGGCTTAGTGACAACTAAACAAAGTTTATAGTTCATGGGGAGATATTTAATGAGTAATTTGATACGTAAATTTTAATTTTATGTAATTGTATATACAAACCTTTGTAAAATGGGAATCCAGATGAATTTATGTATCAAAGTCTACATTGAGCTATTAGAATTTACATATCAAATTTATTTTGAGGGCTAGAAGGGCCCCAACCCTTCTTAAAAAATGAGATTCTCATTTTTAGTCTTTTAAATTTTATGAATTTTTAAGTTATGACATGGTAAAATTTTACTTTGGACCATCAAAAAAGATAAGATTTTAAGTTAGTACATGGTAAAACACCTTCATATTTATTTTACTTGTTTTATTCAAGAAATAAAGTTATTATCCGTCTTTGCGGGTACAGCCCTACTTGCCGCAATCTATTAATTTTATATTTTCAAGTAGGTTCTATTTTTTTAGGTCTTTACAATCTAACAATTAAAACAATAAATTCTAATAATAAACATATAAAGACTAAATTGAAGGTTATTAAAAAAGTGTGTAGGGATGAATTTGAATAAAATTTATAGTTCAATGGACTTAAGACGAAAATAAACCACCGAAATTCATTACACAACATTTTTTTTTTGATATAATCTGACTGATAATTATTAACACATGGCTCAAGGCGAAAAACATTAAACAAAGTTCAACAAATAACAAATTGAAAAGACCAATAGACAATTAAGCCGCAGACCCCAACATAAAGCAACAAAACAATAAGTAAAGGAAACAACTGTCAAGCAAAAAAAACGCCTAGAATCTACAAATACCAAAAGCAAGAAGAAAACCGCCTAGGCCAAAACAGCAGCACACTTCCAAAAGCCAAATTTCAGCCAAACAATTCCCTCTCCTTCAGATAAAACAAATAAGAAAAAAGAAGGGAACGAGTGCTTTGAAAAACTAGACTGGAGATTCAACGAACCTTCTCCACATTCAAAGCAAATCAAAAGGCACCTTGATATCTATGGTTCCAAGACAATCGATCATTCATCGCCAACCTCTACACAGAATCTGGCACTCCATCATCCCAACCCCCGAAAGCCTGTCTTCTCCGACCTTCCAAAGCTAATGTGTGTGCCACACCATTCACCAATCGGGGCATAAAGAGGTAAGAAACCTCATCAAAACCAGCTTCTAAAATATTAATATGATGCGTGATCGGTCTAAGAACTGACTTATCTTCCTGTCTTTTCTTGATACTTTTGATAACAGTTAGCGAATCTCCTTCCACGATCAGTCGCCGAAAACTCATCGCCCCCGCCAGAAGAAGAGCCCTTTCGCATGCCCTTGCGTTCGCCACAAAGGCATCGACCACGTCCTTGAAAAGATAAGTCTCTGCCCCCATTATTTCTTCTTCCGAGTTTCTGGCTAAAACCACTGTTATAGTGATTCAAACATCACTTTGAAAGGCTGCATCAAAGTTTAATTTAATAATTCCAGCGTCTGGGGGTTTCCACATTTCATTTGCCATAGATCTAAAGGACGGACAGAAGTTCTCATGAATAAGATTAAGATCTTGACCATACCCCTTAATAAAACCCAGAAACTCCTGCAAAGAAAACTTTACACCTTCATGTATCAATTTATTCATTCAATACCATCGACCCCATAAGGAAAGGGCCATAATTTGTATTTGTTGTTCTTCTGCTGCAGAAAAAGTATTAGCAAAACGAGTCTTACAACTTATCAACACTTTGAAAGACGGAACTTTGATGTTTAACGATGTCCACACATACTGTAAGAGCTCACAAGACCACATCAGGTGATCAGCATCCTCTGGATCTTTCTTGCACAAAGGGCAGACAGTTTCAACACTCAACGTTCTATGTACCAGATTGCAGAAATGGGGCAAAAAATTATTAAACATCCTCCATATGTGAATTTTTACTTTTGCTGGAATGTGTAAAGTCCATAATGACTTGTAAAATTCAGTGTAGTCCTCACCGTCAGGGGAAGTGTCTGAAGTATTCTGTATGTGTTCTGAAAATAGGACCTGATACCCGCTTTTAACTGTATATTCCCCTAAACCTTCATATTTCCAGACCATCAAGTCCTCCGATCTACCCTCTAAAATAGGAACGGAGAAAATACGGGTTGTTGTATCATCATAAAAAATGTTATGAATAAGCTCCTCATTCTAGGTATTAGTCTCATAATTGATCAGTTGATTCACAGTAGTCCAGTTAGGCATTATCCTTTGGACTGATACTCTATTGTTCTCTCTTCCAGGCAGCCAATGATCATTCCAAATGTTGATACAGGTACCTTTACCAACACGCCACAGTATTTCTTTCACTATCAATTCTCGAGCACTGCAAATGCCACGCCAGGTAAACGAAAGGTAAGATTCAATGTTTGCTGAAAGAATATTTGAATAAAGATGATAACGGGCTTTTAAAACTTTGGCTAAAAGACACTTTGACTGAGTTAAATTACGCCAAACATGTTTTGCTAATAAGGCCTTATTGAACAAAACCAGATTTTTAAAACTCATCCCACCAGCTTCTTTCGGTTTACATAAAGGCTCATATCCGCTCCAATGTTTGAGGTCTTATTGTTGGTCCACCAAAACTTATTCATAACTCATTCCAACTTTCGACACAATAATTTCGGCATGAGGAAACACTGCATAACATAAAATGGTATAGCCTGCAAAACCGACTTAATAAAGACCTTATTCCCTTCAATTGATAGATAACACAAGCTCCACCCTTCAACCCGTTTTCTAAAATGATTCACAAAATTAGCAAAGCTCAAGTTTTCTTATGACCAACCATCATAGGAAGACCTAAATATTTCTCGGGGTTAGAAGCCACTCGAACTCCCAACATATTAACAATATTCTATTTGACGCTAGAATCCACGTTAGCCCCAAAATAAATAAGAGATTTGTCAAAATTCACCATCTGTCCAGAAATCAGTTCATATTCATTAATAACGTCTCAAACAGCTCTAGCTCATTCACATGAGGCATCACCAAAAAGAATGCAGTCGTCAGCAAAAAAATAAGTGATTAATAGAAAATCTTACCCTGCCAATAGGGGCACCCTTCATCAAATCTTTTTGCTTGGCTTCCGAAATAAGTGTAGAAAAACCCTCAGCACAAATTAAGAAAATAAAGAGACTAAGAGGGTCCCCCTGTCTTAATCCTCTTAAGGGAGAAAACCATTCACTATTACACCCATTGAGACTCACAAAATAAGTTACTGAACAAACGCATCTCATAGTGAGAACAATCCAATCATCATGAAAACCCAGATGCTTCATCATACCCGTCAAAAAATCCATTCAACTAGATCATACGCTTTACTCGTATCGAGTTTTAGCACAAAATTCCCCTTCTGGCCACGCTTCTTCATTTTGAAAGAATGAAGGACCTCATAAGCAATTAAGACATTATCCAAAATAAGTCTTCCTGGGATAAAAGCTCATTCAGCTTCATTAATGCAACATCCCAAAATAACACTCATATGAATCACCAAGACCTTCGTGATAATTTTGTATACTACGTTATAAAGGCTTATGGGTCTGAATTGTGACATATTCTTCGGTTTTTCAATTTTAGGAATCAAAACGATGCGAGTTTTATTGATATCTCCTATTTCAGATTCACCATTAAGAATAGATAAGCAGTAAAGGGAGATTTCAGGCCCTATAATATGCCAATACCTTTGAAAAAATATAGCAGAAAATCCATTAACACCGAATGCATTCAAAGGCGCCATCATCTTAACAGCATAGGCAATATCATCATCAGTAAACTGTTTAAGCAAAGCATCATTCATGCTTTTAGTGACTTTTTTCTCCACTAAGCCAAATAAATGCTCATCCGAACCCATGCTAGAAGCCGAAAAAAGGTTAATAAAATAGTCCGAAGTAAGCCTTAAAATGTCTTTAATCAAAGAGAGTTTTCAACCATTTTCATCTTCTAATGTAATAATTCGACCACGAAACTGACGATTGACTGCTACCTTATGAAAATAGCTGGTATTGCGATCTCCGTTCTTCAGCTAATTAACGCGGGCACGTTGTTCCCAAAAGAGTTCTTCTTTATCAGCCTCTCAATTAAGATTCATCTGAACATCTGTTATTTCAGCCAAAATCTCATCAGAAGGTTCTTGGCTATAGAGGTAATTCAATCTTTCTTCAAATGTCACACGTTTTTTTCCTTTCCACTCGATTTCTAGAAGTACTCCATTGTTGCAATCGGCGTCCTAATTTCTCAAGCTTCCTGGGAACACTTCCTGAATCCTTTGCCCACCATCCTTTAATCATCTCCTCGAAAGAGCTTTCCAAACACCACTTGGCTTCAAACCAAAAAGGTCTATCATGTCTACATTGATCATTCTATTTTATGTGTATAGTGTCTAAAAGGATAGGACAATGGTCTGAAAAAGAATGACCCAAATGTTCCAATTGATAGCTTGGAAATAGATTCACCCAATTTAATGTAGCAACCCCACGGTCCAATTTTTCTCGTATATTAGAGGCTAAAAATCTTCCTCTTTCCCATGTAAACCACCTCCCAACAAAACCCAAATCAATGAGATTGCAATCTTCCAGAGTCATCTGAAACTCATTCATCTTCCTTTCTGATCTAAGGCGACCACCTTCTTTCTCAAAAAAACTAGTAATTTCGTCGAAATCTCCCAACACAACCCACGGGTAGTTTGATCATGACTCAACTGCCTAAGTAAATCCCAAGATGCACTTCGCCCTCGACCATCTGGATTTCCATAAAACCCCGTTAGCCACTAGACTTCTCTGCATTCGTTATTATGGATTTTAGCATCAATATGAAACGAGGAAAAACTCTTAAGACACACCAAAAAAATTTCCTTTCCACCCAAAAGATAATTATCCTTTTGAACCAATTGCACCAACCTCAATGCCATTCTCAAATCCACATTTCAACCTCACCATTCCATTCTTTTAGAACTTAATTTTGTTTCCATAAGAAACAAAATTTGGGGATTAACGACTCTTAATTTTTTCTTGAGCCTTTTAACGGTTCATGATCTCCCCAAACCACGAATATTCTAGCTTAATATTTTCATTGTGCCCATCTTCAGTAGTAACACCCTAAAGAGCTATGGGTTCCTCCACTCTTCTCTGTCACTTTTTTCCTTCTAACATAGCTATTGGATCATGTTCTTCCTCCAAAACTAGTCCATGGGCCCATTAACCAAGCCACCAAGGTTCGAATCTCTTTTGCTCCAATCACGCCAATTATTATGCCCATTATATTATACTGGTGATTTGACCCCAACGGAATGGGATTGGGATTTAATATTTGATTTTTAAAATCTTCCCCTAAATTTCGCCTAATATCTTTCTCAATATTTATTAAATTGCTTTGATTGGAACCTTCCAAAATTTCAGCACTGATCTGTGATCCATCAGCATCACGCAACCACCTACTCGCCACCACATTCCGTCGCCTTAGCACCGCCCGTAATGATAAATCCCATCTGAAAATAATTTTTGAGGGCTCAATTTTAAGACGAAAAGGACAGTAACTTTCACCATGCCTTAATTTGCCACAGATAAAGCAAAACAGACTTAATTTTTCATACTTAAAACGAGCGTAAACCGTCATATCCTTCCCAATCTGAATCTTCTTCTTGCATTTTAACGGAGCTAATACATCCAAGTGGACACGAATATGCATGTATTTTTTTAAACCAAAATTTGGAGTAGAAGTGTCATAGTCGAGAAACTTTCCCAAAAATTCCCTAAATTGTTTAGTCATTGTTTCAGTAACCAGACCTAGAGGTAATGTAATATCCTGAAATAGGGGTTGTGCGTTTGGAGCATAACTCAAGTGTTGGTGGCCTTTAAGAGTGGTTTGGATGTGTTTTAAGGGTTTTGGGAACTATAAAATATAAGGGAATGCTTTGGAAAAATTTTGGATTTAAGTGTAAAAAAAAAGGGAATTGGGCTATGGAGGCCTTAAGTATAATTTTAGGAGTTAATTGACATGAAAGTTGAATTGGTAAAGTGGCTTGGGGCGCCACTTAAGGGCCTTGGTGGAAGGGACTCAAGTTCGAGTCACGCTGGAAGTGATTTAATTTTTGGTTTCTGGCGTTTAAGCAAGGGAATGCTTAAAAGGAATTTATGGCGGGTTTATGTCACAAAAAGACCAGCAGCAAAGTGGCTTGGACGCTTGCAGCAAGGGAGTTTCGTGAGGACTCAAGTTCGAGCCCAGATGGTAGCGCTTGGGTGTTCCATTTTAGTTTTTGGCGTTGGAAACAAGGGAGCTAGTGGAAGGAGTGCTTAAAAGAAAATCTTGTTGAGGTTATGTCATGAAATGCGCCACAGCAGAGTGGCTGAGGCGTGGGGGGTTTCTTTCTCAAGTCATGGGTTCGAAACTTATGTGCAGCAATGAATGGTTTTATTTCTTTTCTTTTTGGACGGCAAGGAGAAAAGCTTATGGCCTGCACATGGGCACTCAAGTGGATGAAAAATGCTTGATGGATAGTAGTTTTTTTTTATTTGGCTAGAATAATAAGATAATTAGTATTTTATTTTATTGGAATAGTGGATTATTATTTTATTTGGAAGAGTGGGATAAATATTTTATTTTATTGGAATAGTGGATTATTATTTTATTTGGAAGAGTGGGATAAATATTTTATTTTATTGGAAGAGTGGATTATTATTTTATTTGGAAGAGTAGGATAATTATTTTAAGAGTGGGATTATTATTTTATTTTGTTTATCTTTTTGAAGAGGTGATTAATAAATAGGATAGTAGATAGATATTGTTTTTTAAATTAGATTAAGTGATTGGATTGTTGTTGAATCTGCTGGAAGGATAGGATAAATTGGTATTTTATTTATTTTTTAAAAGAGGGAAAGAGAGTGGGACGGCATGGGCTTTAAAGAATAAGGGATGATTGGTTTTATTTTATTATTTTAAATGAAGTGGTAAGGTTAATTTATTTTAAGTGGTAGATAGAAGATAATGGGGATTGTGTTTAGTTATTTTAATTGGGATTGTGTAAGTGCCGAATTTTTATTTTATTAGGGAAAGTGTCATTCCTTTAATTCTTTCTTAATCTCCATTACCGAAATTTCTAGTTAAGAAATTTCTCTCTTGTTCTCTCTATTCTTTGAGGTAAGAACCGAAATTTTAAGTGACCACTTGGGATAATTCGTGCATCTTCTTTCCCTTTCTTTTCTTTTACCTTGCCAAAGCTGGAATTTCCCTCAAACTCACCCCTTGCCGTATTATTCAACCACCAACCCTTTTTCTCTTCTTTTCTTTACTTAGGCCGAATATTATAGCCTCATTTGCTCTATATTTCACAAACGGTGGCTGAATCTTTGAGAAGACAAAGAAGAAAGGAGTTTTCGGGAAATTGATCTGTAGTGGTAAGTATTTTCTCTTTAGCATTAGGCTTTGGGTTCTTTCTCTTTTGGTATGCTGAAAACAATGGTAAGCCTTAATATTTTGGGTTGGCCGAACCTTATTTGGACCTTGGTTTCATGTCTTGTTTTGTAGTCAAGGGAGGATAACGTTAAAGGAGTAAGGAAATCTTTCGAGTTTCACTTCTTCAAGGTAAGGTGACATGTAGTTTCGGCTAAGGGCTTTGAATATGGATTTATTTGACATATGGTGTGTAGGATCTCGACTACTCAAGACACAAGTGACAATTTCGGGATTTCAATTTACTTTGGAGGAGTAAAGGCATACGTTTCGGGTTTTTGTGATAGATTTGGGATTCTCTTTAGATCTTCGATTAAACAGGTGTGTAAACTCTTACACACTTTATTAGTTAGTATTGCATATTATGTTACCGTAATTATTGTGATAGTGATTTTCCTTGTGGGCTTGAGCATGGATTCCGGGTAAGTCGCTTGTAATTTTAAATATATTATATGAATGACATGATGGGTAATATACTATGCCATGACTTATATGCATGATTGATGATAATATGTTAAGCATGTTATGAGCATGTTGGTAATGGGATTGAAGAGAGGAGGGGGAAATATTCTATATGGACTGTCACCAGTGGTTTTGACCACACCGTTGATATAAATTGTGACTAAGTCCCAGTGGTTTGGTACCACCAGTGGTTTTGACCACATATTGATAATTGTGACCTATGGTCATCAGTGGTTTTGACCACACGATGGGTTGGCCCCATCACTTGATATATTTGTGACTTCGGTCACCAGTGGTTTTGACCACCAGTGGTTTTGACCACACGGGGTAGAAAAAGGAGTACGGATGGCTAGCTTGGGTTGCATGTTTGCATGTCTTACTAATATTTTGTGTATGAGTTTGCACTACCGGGTTGGGGATTTATACACTGAGTCTTGGTGACTCACCCCTTCCCATATCATTTCAGGTGACTCATAGATCGCGGATGAGGAGCCGGATGGACTCGAGGTGGCCATGCAGTGGACATTTGTTTTAAGTGAACTTTAAATTTTAGTTTATTATACTTTATTGATGGTTTGGTTTTAATCAAGTTGTAATAAGGCCTCCTAGAATTATTTTATTATTGCTACATGTTTTGAATATTTTGTTTTAAACTATTTAATTATGTTAAAAACGGGTATTCATGTTTTCTTAAATTCAAACGTAATTGATTTTCTTTCGTACCATCGGGTACATCCGATAAAATTGTAATAATCCGACTTAATCAAGTTTTAAATAACTAAGTTAAGTTTTGTTTCTTTGTACACACAAATGTTTTTTTTTTTACGAGATAAATAAAAATGAGACATTTTCATCAAAACTCAAACCGGCTAAAGGAATTTTAAAAATGGTTTTCTCTGTGACATACCAAATTCGGTCGTAGCGTTTGGGCCGGGTTTGGGGTGTTACAGGTAATTCATGCACTTGTACCCAAAACTCAGTGAAGTTTAACGCTAGGACTGATGGGTCTTCTCCGTTTTGAACTTTTTGCACTATAAGCAAGTGGTTGTTGAAGAACCACGGAGTGCCAGAAATTACCCTTTGGATATTAACTTCATGAAAGAATTGGAACAAGTACCGTTTGTCGCCTAAATCTGTGATACAAATCCCACCAATTAGGTGCCAGAGATCTGCCATTGTATTGCATAAAGAGGGGAAGTGGACAACATTATCCGTTAGGCATCGCCCCATCAAACAGAACTGGTAGTTTCTATCCACCATTACTGCTTCCTCATCATCCAACAAACTCAAGCCAGCTAACTCTTCTTCCATAACAGATAAATGCAGCAAACTTTCA
Organism: Gossypium bickii; assembly: GCA_025503065.1. Lineage (NCBI taxonomy): Eukaryota > Viridiplantae > Streptophyta > Magnoliopsida > Malvales > Malvaceae > Gossypium > Gossypium bickii. The sequence continues at coordinate 6,670,072 of CP106714.1, read as the reverse complement.
AACCAACACAAGGAAACTGAGAGGTAAAAGGAGAAAATAAAACCAGAATCTGAAAAAAGAAATGACAGGACCGCAACGAGACTACGTGCCAAAAGGCAGACAGAGAATTCGTGCCAACAGGCAGACGCTGAAAATTCCTATATTTTATGATATTATAAGTGTAATTATAAGTACAAATTTCAAGCAGGGATGAAGTTAAAAAAATATTTTTTAATTTGTCTTAAATAAGCAGTTTAATTAAATTTAAAGGAATTACTATTAATAAATTTTAATACGAACAATAAACATGAGGCTATAAGTAGGTCATATACATGGATTTTTTCTTTTATCTTCGTTAATTCCTCATATTTTTTTAATTTAAATATTTTCATTAATATTAAATTTTTAAATATTATAACTTTCATCGCTATTTATATGAACTTCACGTTTTTTTTATGAACCCTTTATATTTTTAAATTTTAATTTTGTAATTTTATAATTTTTGAATTGTTGAGCATGAATTGATTCTTTTTGAAAAAGTTTAAGGGTAAAATTTAGCTTAAAAAAATTTAAAGGCTAAATTGATAGAGAATGTAAACGTTGAGAGTTAAATTTATCATTATACAATTTTACAAGTTATATTTAAGTTGGTATTGTTCATTAAAATCCTTTAAAATAGATCATACACCTAAACCTATTCGTGGGTCGGGCTATTTGCTCAGGTTTGAAGATCCGCAGAAAATTTGAGAGGATTTGGATAAAAATATTAGGTTCGTTTAAAATATGGGCTGGGCTCGAGATTGAACATTACTCGGCCCATTTTTTAGTTTATAATACTTTATATTATGTAATTTATAACACATTAAAAAAAAACTTATACTGATTATATAATACTACTCTAATATAAATATTAAAATAAAATAAATAAATATTTTTAAAATATTTAAAAAATAATGTGCGAGCCTAAAATGGGTTTGAGTTAGTCTTTTGCAAATATAGGTGGGTTTGAATAAAATTTTAGACTCATATTTTGGGCCAAGCCGAGCTTGGGCAAGTATAAAATACGATAATATCATACTTAGGCCCGATCCGAACCTGACTCAACTTATGAACACCTCTACTACATAGCTCAATCATTTAAAATGCTTAATAGACACAAAAATAGTATAATAAAAAAGTTATATTGCATTGTCGATCGAATCTTAACTCGATTGACATGGACATTATTGCTAATGCAGGAGGACATAGATTCGAGTGTGCTGAAGCGTATTATTCTCCTATTTATGGATTGGAGAGGGGCTATAAGTAATTTTTGGCATTGTGTCAAAAAAAAAATATGATCAAAATCTATAATGAGATTATTAAATATATATATACTGCATTAGATGATTGACACGACAAATTTATTATATGTATTGTTTTTACATTTAAAATTTTATATTTTTATATATTAAGCACTTAATTAAGTTGGTGTCATGAATCTATTGAGCATTAATTTAAAACTTTCTTTAATGCCCCAAAACCCTCCATGCATTGGCATTTTCTACTTTAACTGATGGAAAATCTTAGTTGCACTGTAGATTGGTCATTCAATACTAATTTTAAACTTGTCGATACAATATTTAATTTTATCACTATAATAACTAATATTATCGTCACTACTCTTTTCAATGTCATCAGATCTAATAGCGTTCATTTGGATGGGCGATGTGATTGAAAATAGAGGTAGCAGTTGTTATATTAATTACTATAGCATTTAGATTAAAATCAATTATGGAATATTTGTTTGGATGCAAACGCAAAAGTGACGATAAAGTGAATTATTATAAGAATACAAAATGGCCATTAAAGACTCTAGATTATATTTTATACAATTAAAGTTATTATTTATTTGAAAATTTAATATATAATTAAAATTATATTGAAGTATTATTTGACATGTTTATTTAAATATTTTAATTAATATATTATTAAATTATTTATAGTGAAATGAATATTAATTTTAAAAACTTGTAAATCAAAATAATTAAAAAGTAAATAGTTTAAAATCTTTTAAGTCATTAAATTATAATATAATTAAATGCACGGTTTATTATTTTATTAATTAAAATATAATTTATTTTTAATTTAACACTAAAGAATTTAAAAGAATTAGCAACAAAAATAATTGAAAGAAAATAGAAAAATATATGTTAAAAATGAAGAAATTAAAATATTATTCTTTAAAACAAATTTTCAATTTAATGAAATAATTAAAAATAAAATTTAATTTTTAAAAAATTAATGATAACAAATTTAAATATTAAGAAAAATAATATTTTTCTTACTGATAATTTAATAATATTTATGTTTATGATAATTTTAAATTTTTTTATTTTTTACATAAAAAAATACGTAAAATTTTCAAAATTTATCTCTCTTCCAAATTTTACATAAGATTTAATATTTTATTTATTTAATTTTGTTAAAGAATAATAATGATCCTTCTGTTGATTTATTCCCTGTCATTAGAATAAATTCTTAAAATGGTCTCATTAACAAGAAATTGACTGGACCTACCACGTCAGCAATTTTATATTCTTTTGTGAAAATTATAAAATGGAAAATTGTTCTTTTAGTCCCTTTCAAAAATTACAATTTTCTTTTTCTCTTTCCGTCCTCTTGTCTTCTTTTACTTCACTGCCTGTCACCTCTTTCGGCCAAGGCAATCGTCACCACCTCCTTTTATTTCTTTTCTTCTTCTTCTCTCCCGTCCCTTTTGTTGTTTACCCTTAGAAAGGCTGGTCTTTTTTTTTTTCCTCTCTTTCTCTCTCTATATTTTTCTTGTTATCCTTCCATGGCTAACCCCTCAAGAACTGGCCAATGCCTCCCTCACCTGCAAAACTCTTCATCGAGTCACCCACTCATTCACTCTCTGCTGCTCCCTCGACGATTCAAAATCTTTTAAAAACCTTATCGTCCCCTTTCACAACACCCTTAAGCCTATTTTTTCTACACCCCTTATCAAATCCTCTCCTCTTCTTCATCCTTAAATCGCCAATTTTGGAGAACCAATTCGTCGCAAAGTTTGGTCCTTTCCAAGTTCAGCTCATCGGATGCTAAAATGGGTTTTGCTCATGACCCTTTTCATGTGATTCAACCTTGCAGGTTACATACATTGTCAAAGGCAGCGGTCGCCTCCAAGTGGTTGGCGTCGACGGCAAAAGGGTCTTGTAAACCATTGTCAAAGTGGGCAATCTGTTGATCGTGACAAGGTTGCTGATCCAAATGGGTTGTCGTGGTTCTCAATCATCACCACTCCAAAGTAAGCCATTGTTTCCTAAACCACAAGACTTTGAATCCATTAAAAACTCCATTAATATTACCAATTGTGAAACCTTAGCCTGTTGTGATTTGAGACTTGGCTGAAAGCATTGAGGCATGGAAGGCTATACCACTTAAAGTTCTTCAAGCAACATTCAAGGTTCCTGCTGAGACAAAGAAGCTTTTTCCGGTCCAAGAGACCAATGATGTCATCTTTCTCCCACCTCCAAAATGAAGACCATCCATTTAGCTGTCTTCTGCTAGTTTTTAGTGTTTTATTAGCTCCCTCAATTATATATTTATCTACAATATATATAAAATTATTTAAGTTGGTGTAATAAATTAACTCGATTTGATACTAATTTAATTGTAAAAATTTTAAAATATTATTATTTTAAAGGGTATTTTAGGCATAATAATTTATTTGACCCTCCAACTTTTAAAACAATATTATTTTAGCTCTCTATTTATTTTTTCATCTCTTTTAGCCATTAAACTTGTAGTGATTGTCAAATTTTCACATGAATACCACTACGCCAGTAATATTAATTTTCTATTTATTTTGAAATAATTTGACATATAATATAAGTTTAGTTAAAAATAACAAAAAAAGTAAATGATAAGTTATTTTTGTATATTATTATAAAGATATTTTTATCATTTAATACTTTTATATAATATTTAAAAAAACTGAAAATAATATATAGGAATCCAACACAAGATCACTAAACTCAAATAGAAATCTCTTACTACTACTACTTAATAATCATTTATTAAAATAATTTTATAAATATGTTTTTAACATAAAATATTAAAATATTTTCATTCATACATATCAGGAGTGAGATAAAATTTAATATTGACAATATTATTGATTGAGTTGTTAGAGGTTAACTCGACATCAACTAAATATTGTTGACAATATCATGATAAACAATTGTAATGCATCTCTAATCTCTAGTAATAGATAATATATTTTATTGATCAATTAAGTTTTTACTCACAATTTAATATGAATTTTTCTTTTTAATATTTACATATTAGATATATTATTATTAATTAATTTAAAAATATCATAATAAATAATTGTAGTATTTTTAATATTCTTAAATTTAAAATTTTATTTTAAGTAAATTCTTATATTTTCATATGCTTGTTATAGAAATTTTAGGTAAATTATTATTTAAGAATATACAAATATACCAGTAAATATTTCTATTTATTTAAATATTTAATAACTAGGGTTTTCTATCAGATGAAAGCAGAACGATTTTAGGTGGTTTCAATCCCACTCGCAAATTGTGAAGTCTTTCGTTCTCTGTTTTTCTCTGCATTGGTTCTCTTTTCTGAACTATGGGCAAAAACGTGGTATCTGACGAAGAAGGTGATACCGTAATAATTTTTTTTGGTTTTTTTTTTTTGGCTAACGAATCCTTAAATTTTCTTACAATTTTTTTTTTGATTTGGGTTTGGGGGTTCAATGCGTGCAGAGGAGTTGGAACTCGACGAAGATGGAGAGCCCATTGTGGGAGACACACTCAATGGCCGCGACCCTGACGACGACGACGAAGAAGAAGACGGTATAGCTTGTTTCTGATATCCAATTTCTCCTTTCAATATTGGGGATCTTTTTTGAGTTCTGAGTTCGTTTTTTTTATTTATTTAAATTTTTAGAGAAACAATGACAATGAAAATAAAATTAGGGCTGAATGCCATGATGTGTGTTATTCTTTTTTCCTGTTTTGTCAGTGGTTCATGAATTCATTATAAAATAATTAGGGTTGAATGCCATGATGGGTGTTATATTTTGCTCCTTTGGGCGGGAGGGTGTTCTTCAGTTTTGTCTGGGTTCATAAATTCGTTGTAGTTATTTGATTATTTATTTTTGTTTTGAACAGATGAGGGGCAAGATGAATATGAGAATGATGGATTCATAGTTGATGATGTGGAGGATGAAGAGGTAGATGAAGCTGAAGAGAGGGAAGATAGTGATGAGGAGAGGCGGAAAAAAAAGAAAAAAAGAAAGAAGAAGTGAGTATTTTTCCTACATTGATGCTATGTTACTGCTACATTTTCTGTAAAATGAAGATGAGATATTATTAGTATTTTGTTTATTTGGTTTAAGAAAGCTTAATATCATTCTATTAGACAGAGAGGGTAGTTTAGCTAATTTCTGATGATGTTTATATCAATGTTTTCAGGGAAGCTGAGGACCTTGATGAAGATGACTATGAGCTCCTCCGGGAGAATGATGTTAATGTACCAAAGGTTGTTAGATTTGATTCCCTGCCCCGAAGAAATAAAAAATGATGATTGTTAAGTTCTATGAGTGTAATTTTATCTCATTTAAGTTCTTTTAGTTTTGCTGAATTAATGTTAGATTTGATCATACTGATTATTTTTGTATAATTTGTTTCCCTGCGCAACTGTTTTACCTATATAATTGAGCTTTCTGCTTCATAATTTTTTCCAGGGTAGCAAGAAATTTAAGCGGCTAAAGAAGGCTCAAAGGGATTTAGATGGGGTACGATATGGGCTCTCTGATGATGAGTTTGATGGTAGCATGAAGGGTGGAGCAACTGCTGAGGAGAAGCTTAAGCGTACCTTATTTGGCGATGATGATGGTTTGTATATTAAGCATATCCATTATCATTATCATTTGAATTCAGTTTTAAATAACTGGTTGGTATATGTAATATTTTAGGGCAACCTCTTGAAGATCTTCCTGAAGATGAAGAACAAATAGAAGAGGAAGAGGATGGAGATATGGGTGAAGAAGATGAAATGGCAGACTTTATTGTAGAAGAAGATGATGTGCCTGGGGCTTCCGTTAGGTACAACCTGTGTGCTGGATGAATATGCCGATCCCTTTTATACTTTAATTTTGGAAGTCTCTTGAAGTAACTTGTTTTGTAGACGGAAGAAGATGAAGAATAAGAAATCAAGGCATGCATTTGATGTTTCGTCATCTGCTTTAAAGGAAGCTCAAGATATATTTGGTGATGTTGATGAACTCCTGCAGCTACGCAAACAGGGATTAGATTATAGTGATCAGAAAGAGAGGAGACTTGAAGATCAATTCGAACCCACTGTTCTTTCTGAAAAGTATATGACGGTAAAGGATGATGAAATTCGGACGATTGATATTCCAGAAAGAATGCAGGTTTGTTGATATAGTTATTAATGTTCTAACTATTTATTTCCTTGATATCTCTTAACATAAGTCGATTGGCTTCACATTTGTTTTTGTAGATTTCTGAGGAAAGCACTGGCAGTCCTCCAATGGATGAAGAGAGCATAATAGAAGAGAGCAACTGGATGCATAAACAGCTTACAAGTGGTGCAGTACCGTTATTTGGTAAAGAAAGGACGGATCTTTCTATAAACAAGGATGACATCATGAGGTTTTTGGACCTAACACATGTCCAGAAATTAGATGTACGACTTACTGATTTGATTGATACATGACTATTGTTGCACTGGTTTCTTTTTTCTTAGTATTCTTTCTTTCAGATTCCCTTTATTGCGATGTATCGCAAGGAGCAGTGCCTAAGTCTGCTGCAAGATCCTGAGCCACATGAGGTTGACGATATTGATCAGGAAAAATCCGATAAAAAACCTACAATAAAGTGGCACAAGGTAACTAATCAAATTTTTTTTATTGTGTATCTAATCAACTTCAGAAGTTTATTCCTGTTAATAATGGATGCCATGCTTCATTTTAGGTACTTTGGGCAATTCGGGATCTGGACCGGAAATGGCTGCTTCTTCAAAAGAGGAAGAGTGGCCTTCAGTCACATTATAGTAAGCGATTTGAAGAAGAATCTCGTCGGATATATGATGAGACAAGACTTAACTTGAACCAACAACTTTTTGAGTCAATTCTTAAAGATCTCAAGGATGCGGTATCAGAAAGGGAAGTTGATGATGTTGATGCCAAGTTTAACTTGCATTTCCCACCGGGTGAGGTTGGTGCAGATGAAGGTCAATATAAGAGGCCAAAGAGGAGATCACAATATAGTATTTGCTATAAGGCTGGTCTCTGGGAGGTTGCAAGCAAGTTTGGATACAGTGCTCAGCAACTTGGATCTCAGCTATCTCTTGAAAAGTTGGTAAGTGTGCTTGGGTAATTTCTGTTATATTCTATTGAGATCTAATGCTCATTCTTTGATTGTAGCCTGATGATGAGTTGGAAGATCCTAAGGAGACGCCAGAAGAGATGGCTTCAAACTTTACATGTGCAATGTTTGAGACTCCACAATCCGTCCTCAAAGGAGCCAGACATATGGTATACAGTGTTCTTCTTATGAGCAAATAAGTACTACTGTTGACCATAACAACCTTGTTTTATCATGTCTACTTATTTATTGTTTTTCCTCTAGGCGGCGCTTGAGATAAGTTGTGAGCCATCTGTCAAGATATATGTTCGTAATATCTATATGGAGAATGCTGTAGTATCAACCAGTCCAACACCTGATGGAAAAATAGCCATAGATTCTTTCCATCAGTTTGCTGGTGTTAAGTGGCTGCGGGAAAAACCATTGAGCAAATTTGAGGATGCACAGTGGCTTCTAATCCAGAAGGCTGAAGAGGAGAAGCTTCTTCAAGTAACTTTTAAGCTGCCAGAAAAAAATATGGATGACTTGATTAAAGAATGTAACGAAAGATATCTCAGTAATGGCGTTAGTAAATCTGCTCAACAATGGAATGAACAGAGAAAGCAGATACTGAATGATGCTCTTTTTGGTTTCCTTTTGCCATCGATGGAGAAAGAAGCAAGATCCTTGTTGGCTAGTGGAGCTAAGAACTGGTTACTTTTGGAATATGGCAAGGATTTGTGGAATAAAGTTTCCGTGGGGCCTTATCAAAAGAAGGAAAATGATATTAATTCTGACGAGGAAGCTGCACCACGTGTCATGGCATGCTGTTGGGGCCCTGGGAAGCCTGCAACTACTTTTGTGATGTTAGATTCATCCGGAGAGGTGCTTGATGTGCTTTACACTGGTTCTCTTACATTACGGTCTCAAAATATTAATGACCAGCAACGCAAGAAAAATGATCAGCAGCGTGTTTTGAAGTTTATGACTGATCATCAACCACATGTTGTTGTTCTTGGAGCTGTGAATTTGTCTTGTACCCGCTTGAAAGATGATATTTATGAGGTAGGCTTATCATTGTTGAGATGTAGGCTTTCTTTTCCATTTATCTAAAATAGTGTCCTTTAGCTTTATGTTTTAGTTTTGTTTTTCTTGGTTAATTTCTTTTTGTTGTTATTTTAGCAAAATATTAGTTTAGCATGTCTCTACCACTTCTAAGTTTGCAGATCATTGTTTGAGATGTGTCTCACTTTGATAAGGCCTATTGTTATTTAAGTCCCTTTCAGTGAATTTCTTATCTTCTAATGGTAAATCTTTTTTTGGGAACCTTCTAAAGGTAAATCTTACTTCAGTATTCTGATCACTTGTCCCACATGTTATGAAGAACAAAATTTCTGTACTTGCCCTCATAAAAAGACCCACATGTTATCAAGAACAAATTTCTGTACTTGTCCTCTTGAAAGGACCCAAATTACTTACTGAAATACTTGCTTCAAGCATCCTGATTAACTATGATAATGGAACTGTAATTGTTTATGAAGTTGTTGGTTTCTCAATTTTTAGTTGTCTTGTATAGTTGGTCCTTTTATTCCTTGTGCTTATTTAGTATATTCCATTGTTATCAGATCATATTCTGATATCAAGTATGTCATTTTTTGCAGAATGAATGAATTTTCAGTGTTCAATAAGTTGTGCTTCTTAAATGGTCTGTTCTTCATGCTATTTGCTGCTTATGTAGTTTATGTCTTCTTTACCAGATTATTTTTAAGATGGTGGAGGAAAATCCTAGAGATGTTGGGCATGAAATGGATGAGCTGAGCATTGTATATGGGGATGAGTCTCTACCCCGTCTCTATGAAAATTCTCGGATTTCAGCGGATCAGTTACCTGGCACATCAGGTGAATAGATCTTCATTCACAATATTCTGCCTGTAGTTTTTGAATTGTTGTTAGGTATGCAAGTTTCTATCCATCTTGATTTATTGATGATCTAGTCCATTATAAATATTGTCAGGCATTGTTAAACGGGCTGTTGCTCTTGGGCGTTATCTTCAAAATCCACTGGCAATGGTTGCAACTCTGTGTGGCCCTGAGAAGGAAATATTGTCTTGGAAGCTTAATCCTATGGAGAACTTTCTAACAGCAGATGAGAAGTATAGCATAATTGAACAGGTTTTGGTTGATGTCACAAACCAGGTTGGCCTTGATGTTAATTTGGCTGCAAGCCATGAATGGTTGTTTGCTCCTTTGCAATTCATTTCTGGTATTGGGAGTAGAAAGGCAGCATCACTGCAGAGGTCATTAGTAAGAGTTGGAACAATTTTCAGTCGAAAAGACTTTTTGCAAGTCCATGGACTTGGGAAGAAGGTTTTTGTCAATGCGGTAGCCTTTCTACGTGTCCGTCGGAGTGGGCTTGCTGCCAATAGTAGCCAGTTCATTGATTTGTTGGACGACACTAGAATACATCCAGAATCTTATCTTGCTGCTCAGGAATTGGCCAAAGATGTTTACAATGAGGATTTTAAAGGTGACAATGATGACGATGATGCATTGGAAATGGCAATAGAACATGTTAGGGACCGACCAAGTTTGTTAAAATGCCTTCGTCTTGATAACTATCTAAAAAGCATGAAGCGCGAGAATAAGAGGGAGACCTTTTTTGATATAAGAAGGGAATTAATTCAGGGCTTTCAGGATTGGCGGAAACCATATAAAGAACCAAGTCAAGATGAGGAGTTCTACATGATTTCGGGTGAAACTGAGGATACCCTGGCTGAAGGCCGGGTTGTGCAAGCAACAGTTCGCAGAGTGCAAGGTGGACGGGCTATTTGTGCACTTGAATCTGGATTGACTGGGATGATTATGAAAGAAGACTACGCTGATGACTCGAGAGATATTGTCGAGTTGTCTGATAGGCTGCATGAAGGTGATATCCTGACCTGCAAGATCAAATCAATTCAAAAGAATAGGTATCAGGTGTTCCTGGTTTGTAAAGACAGTGAGATGAGAAGCCGGCACCAGCATGTCCAGAACCTTGACCCTTACTACCATGAGGAGCGAAGCGGCATACAGAGCGACCAAGAGAAAGCTCGTAAAGAGAGGGAAATGGCCAAGAAACATTTTAAGCCAAGGATGATTGTCCATCCACGCTTCCAAAATATTACTGCCGATGAAGCTATTGAGGTATGTTGCGAGTAATGAACTTTTTAAGTTTACCTTAATTTTAAGTTCACCGTTGCTGTGATCATATGGTATATTCTATAAGTTCAAAAGAATAAATATAAACTCTTCTCAATTTCCTTGTTCCAACTTCCAATCTTGCAATAATATTATTTCAATCTTAATGCATCTTTCGTGTGCAAAAAGAAAATACAAAATTAACACATGATGACTTGATTGTTTGTGATGATGTTGCACGTTAGGCAGGTTTTGGATTGATAACCCAGTTTTGATGAATATGTAATGGTGAATAAGTAGACCAGTTGCTGTAACCTGAGGTATCCAAACATCTAATAATACAATTAATCCCATAGAATGTACAAAATTAACAAATGATGACTTGATTGTTTGATGATGTTGCACATTTGGTAGCTTTTGGATGCATTTATTATCCAATGCAGCTTGTGGTTGCTTAAAGCCATGACACCTTGCTTCCTTCTCAAATATGAAATATCTGCAATCTCATTTTGTTTTGCTTCTTTAAACTGATGACTGACCATATATTTGGATTTAATCATGTTTTTCTTTTCTTGTGTTGGGCAGTATTTATCCGATAAGGATCCTGGAGAAAGCATCATCCGTCCCAGTTCTCGTGGGCCTTCTTTTCTAACCTTAACTCTCAAAGTTTATAATGGTGTTTATGCTCACAAGGATATAGTTGAAGGTGGAAAAGAACACAAGGACATTACCAGCCTGCTCCGCATTGGGAAGACATTGAAAATTGGGGAAGACACTTTTGAGGATTTGGATGAGGTAAGTCATTCTCTTAATTCTTGTTTTCCTGGGTTTTTCTGATATATGCCTTAAACTTTGCAAGGGATGTGAATAAATTGGAAATAACCATATAGGCATTTTGCTTAATTGGGAGTTAGGTTGCAGTAGGAATCTTGTGCACTTGTAGAAACAGTGGCTGATCATTAACTGGAAGACAGATTTTAGGGTTAGAACATAGATGCTGAAGAATTGAATGTTGATTGTTTTTTGGTTGTTATCATCATTCAAAAAACCTGTTTGTCCTTAAACTTTGAGGACTTACACCGGAGGATTCTGAACTTTTAATTTACTGTTCTTGCATGGGCAAGAATTCATGGTTGCCCCTTGATGTGTTTGGCTTTAAAGCTGTATGGATCATCTTAATAAAAATGAACTAAATGATATTTATTTATTAACTTTGAATGCAGAAGCCCCCTAAACAAAATTAGGAAGAAACCATTAACATTGAATTTTTTTTTTTTTTTTTTGAATAAATTGTTGTAACATAAAATGATATATTGCGAGGCATAAGAATGCATGTAATGTATGCCTTTTGGATGCATTTAAATTGCAGGTAATGGATCGATATGTTGACCCCCTTGTGTCTCATCTGAAGGTGATGCTGAGTTATCGCAAGTTCAGGAAGGGAACTAAAGTAGAGGTTGATGAGCTTCTAAAGATTGAGAAATCAGAGTATCCTATGAGAATAGTGTATTGCTTTGGCATTTCTCATGAACATCCTGGCACTTTTATTCTTACTTATATACGGACTTCGAATCCACATCACGAGTATATTGGCTTATATCCTAAGGGATTCAAGTTCCGAAAAAGGATGTTTGAGGACATTGATCGTCTGGTTGCTTATTTCCAGAAGCATATTGACGATCCACAACATGAGTCAGCTCCATCAATTAGATCAGTTGCGGCAATGGTACCAATGCGGAGCCCTGGTGCTGATGGCTCTTCTGGGGGATCTATGGGTGGTTGGAAAGGGCATTCTCATGACAGGGGTCAATCTTCCACTCCAGGTTCTAGAACAGGTAAACATTGAAATATTGTTTGTGTTAAATATATCTATTAAATGCATCTCCGTTTACTGAGTATCACTTGAGTATGACATACTGACATGTTCGAATTCTCCACTAGTTCTTCTATTAGTCTTCTGAATGTGAACTGCCGAAGTTTGTTTGACAATGGAAAAGCCAGCCCGATTCCGAACCATTTGACTACATGTTTCAGTAAATAATCTTTTTAGTTTTGACTAATTATTTAGCTTTTGTTGATTTTTTATAATTTTCTTGCAGTAAATAAATGAAGTTCATTCGTTGTGCGAGAAAATTAGTAATAATTGCCTGTACATTAGAAAAACTTCGAATTAAGCTACCTAGAATGTTGCTCCCTTTTTTTGTATGCATTCCTGTATATTCAAGTTTTGTCTAATTTGTTGTCAATTTGGTTGTTTCATGTAGGTCGTGGCCGAGATGGGCATCAAAGTGGTGCTCCACGTGGTGGTCGTGGACGTGGTAGGGGTGGCTCGTATAACAGCAACCGGGGCCGTAACAATGGGCAAGATTCCTCTTATGCTGATACCCCCAAATGGGATTCAGGTAGCAGAAAGAAAGGGGATGATGGTGGTTGGGGCAGTTTCCCAGGAGCTAAAGTTCAAAACTCTCCAGGTACAGATGCTTTCCCTGCTGGTTGGGGTGCTTCTGGGACTGAAAGTGGAAATGGCAATGGCAGCGGCAGTGGCTGGGGTGGCAGTGGCAGCGGCAGTGGCTGGGGTGCTTCTGGAACTGAAAGTGGAAATGGCAATGGCAGCGGGAGTGGCTGGGGTGGCAGTGGCGGTGGCAGTGGTTGGGGTGCTTCTGGAACTGAAAGTGGAGGTGGCAATGGCAGCGGCAGTGGTTGGGGTGGCGGTAGTGGAGGTTGGGACCAAGCAAGTGGTGGTACTGACAATGGGGGTTCCGGCTGGGGATCTGCTCCCAAGAGCAGTAATTCTGGTGGTTGGTGAAACCCTCAGAAATTTTGTTTTTCCCCTAAACCAAGCCATGGGTTGTAGGGCTTAGTTTTTAAGCGGCATCTTTAGCTTTGCGTGTAGGCTACCTATTCACTCTTGCTAATAAAAATCAAATCTTTTTAGTACTGCAAGTGTATATATTTATTATTACTTTAAATCAAGTAGGCATAGAGATGGCAGTGGTAGATTTTTGCTTAAAGGTTGGGTTTTAACTTCTTATTTTAAAGGGTTTCGAGTAAAAATATTAAGTCTTACAACTACCAAGTAAATACGAATGTAGGTAAAACAAAAGAATCAAGGATCAACTTGGAGGATGGAGTTTTGGTCCCATTTTTCCTTCATTCTTCTTGTATATATTTTTGTTGTTTGATAATTTGAAGTAAGAGTAGGGATGTTATTTGTATTTTTCTTTCTTTATGAAATGTAATTATAGCACGTTGAGGTTAAAATGTAAATATTAAGAAAATATAACCAGTTCATGTTTAATAGATTTAATAAAAGCGATGTATTTACATTAGAGCTTTAAATAACATCTAATTAATATTTCTGTAATAGTGTATTAATGCAGTTGGAAAACATCCTTATTCTATGGAGCTTTGTTCAGTGAAAGTTTCATTGTACAATTGATTTATCCTTATACAAGGAAGTAATTGATTATCCTTATACAAGGAAGTAATTGCGACTTCAATAGTTAGTCCTAACTTCTTATAAAGGTTAACCTCTCATAAAGAATGTCTACTAATTGAATGCGGAATTACAAGTAAAGCTAATTGAAAAATAATCAAACAATTCAACATAACACTCTTCAAAAGATGCATAAAAATTATCCGCCCTTGATAATTTATAACTATCCATAAAAGTTATCTCTTGAATGAGAGAGTAACGGCTTAGGGACAATTAAGTAAAGTTTATAACTCATTTAAATCTCAAAAATTATATATAAACATTTTTTTGGATATATGAATATTGATTCAATATGTAATTCGATATGTGAATTTTAATTTTTTAAAATTAAATATATTAAAATTTAATTCCCATCTAGTTTTTAGAATTCGTTAGCACTATAAATCTTTTATTTATCCTTTATATTCGAAAAGATCTAGGGTTTGTTTCGACAATACAATATAATTGAATGAAAGTGTAATTACTCGAGTAGTAGTTACAATAATTATACTCTCTTGTAATTCCTTACGTTACATGCAATTTTATTTAATTATTCTAGCATTTCATATTTGTTGGGCTATTTCGTCTTTAACATTTAACAAATACTCATTGTCATCATTTGTTCCTTGATAGAGTTATTCAGCATTTGAATCTGAATATGTATAATTAATGTCAAGATATTCGTTTTCAATGTACTCTTCAACGTATGAATCGTCTCAATTCCACCTGCGAATGAAGTTATGAAGTATGCAACATGCTAATACGTATGATCCAATCTTATTTTTTTATGCTTTATTGAGTCGATGTTAATATGAGAAATTTTTTTTTTTAGAACAAATATCTTCTCAATCACATTTCGAAGTTTTAAATGACTCAAATTAAAGAGTTTGTGGGATGTCTTTAGTGCTTGTGTCTAGTTCTATTATTTCAAATGGTATTGTATCCCATTATATGGGCAACAAGAAGTACATAAGGACTGCTATGTGAGTTGCCACGCTAACATAGCTAAAAGATTAATGTTTTCGTCAACATTTTCATTAAAAATGTGATTTGACTATTGTTTAAAAGCTTGATGGTCAAATTTAGCTAAAAAAAAGAATAGAGTTTAAATTGATAAAAGATGCAAATGTTGAGGGTTAAATTTGATATTATACATTTGTTTATTTATTTACTATGATGAAGCATAGGCTAATATATATACATCGGAAATGGAACAAGGATGAAAGTCTTTAACTTCCAATACAGAGGGTGCTCTAGATTTTCACGCAAAACAAACATATATAAGAAGGTACAGGGACCATGGTTAAACATTAATGATAGCAGTTGCTGTCAAATTTATTACAGCAGTACTAGTAGTGCAACCAACGATGAACATATATCACATTATTATTCTACGTTTTGACAGCCTAAGCAACATCATTTCGATCAATGGTTAAGCAACCTCACCCAAGAAATCTGCATGTAAATCGGCATTACTGCAATAAAGGCTAGCGGTTTGATCAAATCCATTTTGCTTCAGAATTTCTATAGCTTTCGTCACAAGATCCTTATTGCTTATTTTAACATTCCTTCCCGTAAATACTTTCACCACTGCATCGGTAAACGCCCCATAAAATTTTCCATCGAGGACCACGTCGAATGATGTCTCGTATGCTTCACACCCACTTACCCATATCCCTTTATCTTCATGTGGCTGCGAATCCAATAACCCTTTTGCTTCGTGATTGAATTTGAGAGACACAATATCCCTTCCGAAGAATCCAAAAAACTGCTCCGCTATGTTTGTTGCTTGGTGGGCAGCATCTGATACTAGGTCTATGATATCATGTATGACATGAAATTCAATGCTCTTACCCCGAGTTATACACTCCAGTGATTTTTCGCCCTTCCGTAAAGTGTTGGGTCCGATTTGTTCTTTCTCTTTGTCGATGAGGCCACCGCTGTGGCACGAATCCGAAAGGATCGTGAAGTTTACTTTGTGGGGTAGTTGGTTAACTAAATCCCTGAAATCCACGTCTGTGCAAACAGTATAATTAATTAGTTGGAACATATACATATGCATGGATGCAATGGGAAATTAAAAGCTAGGCGTAGGCTTACCAGTGATAAGAATTAAAATCGCAAGGCACGATAGCTTCATCCAGTCTGAGAGGCTGACCGGGTTTCAAAACAGGAACAGCTGTTCCGTGTCCACTAAAGTAGAAGAACAGGACATCTCCTGATCTAGCAGTTTTAACCATTTCATAAAGTGCAGCCTTAATATTTATTTATACCCGTAGGCATAGCCCATGAGCCTCGTATATAATTATCAGTCAGCACCTTAATAAACCGTAAATCAAAGTTAAACCTTTTTATAATCAACCTTCTTATGTTCTCCACATCATTTATGCATCCTTTCAGATTGTAAGGGGTCTTTGGGTAATTACAACCCACAAGAACAGCTTTCTTGTTATGCACCAGCTCCTTAATCACAGGTATGGCTAAGGGTGTTGGAGTGGTGACCAAGAAAGCTGTATCAGCATTCTTATCACTGCAATAAAGGCAAGGGTGTTGCTCGTGAAATCCAAGGCTGGTTATTTCATCCCTAACAGTCATCACAAGCTGTTTATTGGTTAATGTACCATTGGTCTCGCTGATAATCTTTTGAAGTGAATATGTAAAGGCCCCATGCGCCTTTCCTTGGGTTTTGTCACTCGGTTCCAAGTCAAGGGATAGCTCATCGGCTTGGCACCCACTTAATAGAATCCCCTCATCCTCCGTTAATGACCTTGGCTCCTGAGAGGGTCGGAATTTTAAACTCACGTTGTCTCGAAAGATTCCGGTCAAAAGATGGCCAATGTTGTTGACAATATCTAATCCAGAGCTGAAGGCAACTGTTGTGCCCAATACGTTGGCTGCTATTTGTAGGCCTTGGTGTAATGATTCAAGTGAAATTCCCCTCTTCTGGGTGTCAACAGATGGTGCTATACCCCTTGGAGTACTATGGGGTCCAATTTGTTCTTTCTCTTTGTCGATGAGACCACCGCTGTGGCACGAATCTGAAACGATTGTGAAGCTCGTTTCTTTTGGCAGCTGCTGAATCAAGTGCCTGATGTCCACGTCTGCATAGCCATGTTTAATTATACTGATTTAAATTGCAAGAGCTAAATAAGTTAGCTTAATAAATATATTTTATATTTATAAAAAAATGATATGATTAACAAAGGAAAATATGTAGTTGACGAGTTGTGATCCCATTTTGGAATCATGATCAACATTAATATTTAAAAAAAATAATAATTAATTCTTATTTTTTAAAATTTAAAGTTGGATTTGTATTTTGACATTTAATTTTCGATTTGTTGAATTTGAGTTTTAATGGGTCAATGTTTAAGGGTCAATTTTCGAAAACTATGAAATTGTGGGTTCAAACACTACTATGTCTATGTGTACTATATTTCTATTTTTTTATTCATAAAAAAATGAAAATGACAAAAAATTTCTTTGTGCAAATTCCTCTATAAGACACCATTAATTAGGAAGAATAAAAAAAACCTACCATAAATGAGATTGAGATCACAAGGCACGATCGCATCATCCTTCCGGCCTGGTTTCATGTCTGCCTCAACTCCATGTCCACTGAAGTGGAATAATAGGACATCTCCTTCTTTAGCCTCTTTCACCATTTTTGTAAGTCCAGCCATAATGTTTGCACGTATAGGCATTTTTAGGGACCCTGGTTCGTCAGTTATGAGCTCAACATGTTGAGGATCAAAGTTAAACCTTTTCAAAATCACGTCTCTCATGGCATGCACATCATTTATGCATCCTGTCAACTCGTAGGGGGTGTTGGGGTAGTTGCATCCCACCAGAAGAGCTGTCTTCATTCTGTCTTTGAGTTTGCTTGTCTTCTGATTCGGATGTTGCAGGAAGAACCCATATATATACACACACAAACTAGTTTACGTTATACCATGCAATGCCATATAACTCATAAGCTCACAACAAGTTGGCACCTACAATGTTTTTATTTCAAAATATAATTCTCAATATTTATATTTTTTTAACTAAATTCTTGTTTTTTTAGTTAAATTTAATCATTAATCTTTTAAATTATTTTTCTTTAACAGAAATGTTTGACTAAAATATTAATTTTTTAACGATGTTGGCATGACAATCCGTGTGGTAGTTCACATGTACTTCAAGCCAACCTAATATTATTTGTCATATATGTTACAACAACAAATAATTTAAAATTTATGAAAAAAATATTCAAAAAAATGTTTATATAATTTTAAGAGAATAGCATGAAGTACATATGGATTACCATGCGGGTTGCCATGTTTAAATATAATGTTTTAGTTAGTATAATTTTCATTAAAAACA
This sequence comes from Gossypium bickii, assembly GCA_025503065.1. Classification (NCBI taxonomy): domain Eukaryota; kingdom Viridiplantae; phylum Streptophyta; class Magnoliopsida; order Malvales; family Malvaceae; genus Gossypium; species Gossypium bickii. Next base: position 6,651,676 of record CP106714.1, on the reverse strand, counting down.
TCAATTCGATTGTTTTTGAACGGACCTGTCCATGGGTTGGGGCTTGACAAAATTTTAGGCCCATTTAATAAGTTCGGTCTTGACCGGCTCGAAAAATGGGCCTAAAATTTTGCCCAAGCTTGACCCGAATAAAAATGCTAAGACCCGAGCTTGGCCTGGCCTGCCCGTATTAAAATTTTTACATTATTTAAAAAAAATATAAAACTCTAAAAACATTCAAATAAATGTTTCCCAACAACTTGAAAATAAATTTTTAAAAATCTTTATACTTAAATAACTCTAACATAGGTGCAACTTAATAAGTAAATGTCACTAAAATAATAGCAAAATTAACAATAAAATAAGACTCATATAATATCCAAACAATAACATCAAAAAAGTAGTAACATAATAATGAAATGGCAGGAAAATAGTGAGAAAACAACATATATATTTTTTTCTTTTTGTAAATTCGGGTCGGGCTGGAAAAAAAAAAACTTACTTGAGGCCCTTATCCAAGCCCATTTTTCGAGTCTATATTTTTGTCCAAACCTTTCCACTTTTTTAGAATTTGGCCAGACCCATAGACATGTCTATTTTTAAAAGGTTAATAGTTAAATTTGATTTTTTTTAAAGATTAAAAGACCAAGTTTAACTAAAAAGGACGAAATTAATAAATGATATAATAATTAGCTATTTTTATTTATTTCTTTTGGTGTTCAAGAATAATACATATTATACATATGTCTGGATAGAGCAAATCAGATGCACCATTCAAAAAATTGGGTTTATATGTACTATTAGTTAATTAGATGACTCACTTCAATAAAAAAATAAAATTATTTGGTTCATCAAAAAAAAAAAAAAATTAATTGTAAATTTTAAAATTAGAAGTTACAATATTAAGGAAACATTACATTCATGCTTTACTCAATAATTAATTAAAATATTAAATTAATAATCAAAATATATCTAAATCCGTAATAGAATTTTTCATACATAAGTTACTCAATCACTGTATTACATTGTTTAATTGTCATTATAACCTCCGTTGTAACAACTCAAAAGAATAATCACAAACCAATGTATATTTAGATTTAAATGTAGAATTAAGGCTTAGTTTGGATGAGCGGTGCGTTTACTTATGGTTAGTGTAAAAATAACGGTGGTGGTGAGATTAGATATTAGAACGATACTATAACGTGTGACAAAAATAAACTAAACACACCGTACCACACTCAACTAGCCCTTCCAAACTCACCTAAAAGTTGCTAAAGTTTCCTTCCTAACATTAAACCAATGTAACATCAACTATTTGTACTTATTTTAATCAAAAGGACAAGAATCAATCAATCTATGGCCTGACTCTCGAAGTCCCCAGTGGAGTCGCCAAGCTGTCGTAACCATTTTTTGATAGAACAGTAAACGACGCGGTCGATTCAATTTTTGAAAAAAAGAAAAGGGAGTCGCCACCGATCTTTATTTGGGTGTGATCGGATCACCTTTGTTTTAATAAAACGTCTCAGTTTATTAAAACAATGCTTTTTGTCTACGAAAATTTGAGAAAAATGGGTTCGGAAGTCAATTACGTGTGAGGAAGGATTAGCACCCTCGACACGCCCGGAATCGGTACCAAACTAATTGATCGATGTCCTAATGTTGAAAACTTTGAAATGATTTGGAAATAGATACTTTTTATTTCTAAAACTTGAAAGAATTGGAAGGGACGTTTAAGGCTCTCTTATTTTTGAATAGATAAAGCATCATGTCCAGTAAGTTAGGGCGCAATACTTTAGACTCCCGAAACTAAGCTTGCCTTTTAAAACTTAGTTTTACATTTGAAGAGGATCTCCCGTCATTTGTCAAACGAGAAATCAGAACCCAGTAAGTTAGGGCTCGTTTTCTCGAAGGTCCAAATTAGGAATATTGCCTCTATTTTAATAGAAAAAGAAACTTATCCGAAGTATCTAGATGTCGAGTCCAGTAAGTTAGGGCGCGACATCTCGAATTTCCTAGGTTGAGTGTTTCGTTTAAAATTTAAATTACGATTTCAAAAGGGATATCCCGTTGTTTAACTTTAAACGAAAGAAGCTGGAACCCAGTAAGTTAGGGCTCGATTCACTCGAATTGCTAACACGGACTATCGATTTAAAACTTAAATTTGCGATTTTTGAAAGGGATATTCCGTTGCTTAACTTAAACGAGAAAAATCAGAACCCAGTAAGTTAGGGCTCGATTCTCCCGAATTGCTAATACGGAAATATTAGTCGTTATAAAGATTGAGATGTCGAAAAATAGTGAGATGACGATGAGAATATTGATAATAACAATAAACGAATAATAATAATATAAGTAATGGTAAAAGGGAAGTATTATGACAATAGTATTGACAGTGCTAGAAAATAATGATAATGATGATGATATATGAAAATAATGATGGTAGTTGATGAGTGAAATAGTATATATAAATAAAGCTATATACATACATATGGTAGTAATATAATGATAGTAATGGTAATGGTATTGTAGTGATAAATAAACTGATAATGATAATGATGGAAATAATAAAATGATAATAGATAAGGTAGTAATATACTAGTGATAATAATAATAGTAATAGTAGAAGAACAGAATAACAATATGCAAATGTAATAATAGTAAACATAATAATAATAATAAACAATGGAAATAGCAAATCGTAATAAAAACAATGATAATAATAACGTAGTAATAATAATAGATACATGTATGAAAATAATAATTGTAAAAGATAAATAAATTATTAAATAATAAGTAAAGAAGGGTTATGATGTTAATAAAATAACAAAGATAGTAATATTAATAAAAATAATAATGGTGCATAATAGTATAGTAATAATAATGCAAATAAAGTAAATAAATAAAATAACAATATTAGCAAATAAAATGCATACATATATATAAAAATAAAAATATAATAATAGTAATACTAATAAAAATAAATAACATAATATAAACACACAAAATGTACAAATACGTAGAATATAATAATATAATAATGGTGATACTAATAATAATATATCAGGGTAATAATAAAATAATAATAAATGATTAATAATAAGAAAAATTAAATAAAGCAAAAAAAATAGTAAAATTGGAAAATAATTGAAAATGGGTTAAATTGCATTAAAGACGGAATTTTTGGGTCAATTTGAAAATAAAGCAGAGGTTCAGGGGCAAAAAAAACACGCGCGTAAAAGACGGGGATCGAAAGGGCAATTTTCCTAGCAAATTAAACGCTGCGCTTTGAGGGAGGACCAAATCGCGAAACCATGCAGAATTTCAGGGCCAATGTGCGAATACTGAAAACTTGATTTGAAAAACTAAAAATGCGAAAGGGCTGATTGTGCAATTAGCCCCCATTGATGAAAATGCGCGGATCCTTTAGTCGGGTCGGGTGACGCGCGCGGGTCTCTGGCCAAACGACATCGTTTTGGGCATAAATGGCCAGCCTCAAAACGACGTCGATTTGAGGGGCTATATAAGGTCCTAAAAATCAGAAAAAAAAAATTCATTTGAGCTGTTTAAATTTTTAAAAAAGATTGACTGTTTTCTTTTCTCTCTGCAGGAAGGGGACTCGGCACCACCAATCCACACTGACCACTGCATGCATCATCGCCACGCACACCACACCACCGCACACGTTGGCCGGAAGAGGTAAAGTGTATGTTTTTTTTCTTCTTTTTTTAGATATACTTTATATATATATGTAAAAAGCAAAAAAAAAAAAAAAAAAGAAAGGCTTTCGAAAATAAAATAAAATAATCACCTCCTTTCGACTTCTGTTTTGATTTTTTAGTTTTAATATTCCCTGCGCTTTCGTGTTTGGATCTCTTGATTTGTGTTGAAATTTCTAGAGTTTGTTTCTATTGATCGAAAAAAAGGGCCTCCTGTACAATGGTTTTAAAATCGGCCTTTATAGCCTTTCTTTTACAAGCATTCTTTCCCTTTTCTGTCTTGTCTTTGTTTAATGGCTTTGCAGGCGCTTGGGCGGTGGCGAGGGCCGTGCTGCAGACACCGTCAGACTGGTGGCTAGTCAGAAGGCCAGGGGTCAGAAGTCAGATGCCCTAGGTGCGGCGCCACTTGTGCTAGGGTTACTGTTCTGCTGATTTTGGGTTTGTAATGGGCTAATTGGGCTGTTGGGTTGGGTAGGTTCTTTTTTATTGGCCTTGCTGTTTGTAAAACGGGTTTTAATGGAGTATAGTTTTTGCAATCGGGTTTGAAATTGGGCTGGGCATAATGGGCTTGTAAGCCCGGGCAAAATTGGGCTATGACAATGAATAATGAGTTAACGATCATATCAGACATCCATTAGCAACCTAATGGTCCAATGACTTAAATGATAAATTTTGAATAGTTGAATGACTAATTTTGAACTTTTGAAATTACTAATAGCCGAGTAACCTTGAATGTAATTTACCCTCTCTTGTTTGACTTAAAAAATCAAATACAAGATGCACTTTTCCACAATTGGCCAACATCAACAATGTGGAAATAGCACGATCCATACCTATAATTATTGATACCAAAGGAAGAAGAATTCAAGGACTAAATGACATGAATATAATGTAGAAAAAGTTATGGAAGAAAAAGTCCACGAACCCCTTTCTTTTTCGTTTCTAGATTTGTATATAAGGGAAGAAAAACTGTGATTTTCTTTTTGTCGCTATATCTAGTAAACTACCCATAAAAAATATATCTTGAGTAGAAAGGGATGACTTAGGGAAAATTAAAAAAAATTATAATTTATCGAGATAAATTTTAAAATTATATAAATATTCATTCAATGTGTGATTTAATAGGTAAATTTTAATTTTATGTAATTATATATACGACCTCTCGTAAAATGAGAATCTAGATAAATTTATGAATTTACGTATCAAATTCATTTTGGGGGTTGGAAAGGCCCTGACCCTTCTTAAATGATAAATCTCGTTTTTAGTCTTTTAAAATTTATTTTTAAGTTAGTACATGGTAAAATTTTACTTTAGCTCTTAAAAAATTATAAAATTTTGATTTAATCTTTTAAAAATTAAAATGATATAAATTATTAAAATGATGAAATTTTATTTTAACTCTCATAAAAATATGTACAATTTAATTATGACTTTTTAAAAAAGAAATTTCTAGCTTCACTCTTATTCAAATTTCAAAAAGTACTTGAAAAAAAAAGTTTTGCTGACTAAGGCAACAAAATAAAGGGAAACGAGATTCACGAGGGGATGAAGACGAAATACAAAACCAAATGGATAATCAAAGGAGAAAAGTTGTATAAAATATATGTGGTAACAGGGAAGAGATGCTAAGGGATTAGATATTTATAATATTAATTTATATTTTGTTATTCAATATATATTTAATTTTTTTCACTATTTATTGTTATACAAATATTAGATTTATCTAAAAATTATGCTATTTGTTCATAGGGTTAATTGTATTTTAGCTCGGAGCAATGAACCTATTTGAAGTGGTTCATATTGTCCTAGAAAAACTCATGTATGAACAATGATTAATTTTACTTCCCCACTTAACTACTCTAGGCTGGGGTAGGTTTTGGCGGAGAAGTTATAGGCACATTTCCATATTTTGTATCTGGAATATTTCACTTAATTTCCTCTGCTGTATTGAGCTTTGACGGTATTATCATGTACTTTGGGATCTGAAACTTTTGAAGAATCTTTTTCATTTTTCGGTTATGTATGGAAAGATAGAAATAAAATGACCATAATTTTGGGTATTCACTAGGTGATTTTCTTTTAGTATATGATTATCTGGGCTCAGTTCAATTTTAAATAAAATAATCTAATTTTCGAATTGAACCAAACTTAAACTGGTACCAAATATAAATCTAACATAAACCTAGCCACCCATGAATGCTTTACATACTAATAAAATCAACTAATATTTTATAAATACTGATTAAATATTTTCAGTTAATATAAATGTTGATTAAATAACATAAAAATTCATGTGCATTCTTTACATAAAGTTAGAATCATTGTCTACAGTTGATTGAGTCTTAAATCGATTGATATTGACATTGTTGCCAGGAGAATGTGGACTCAAGTGTACTAAAGTATATTATCTTCTTATTTAAATGTTGAGAAGAGATTAAAGATAATTTGAAACATTATATCAAATTTTATTATAGTGGATGAATGGTTGTTTTTGATCACAAGCCAAATTTTGGGTTTTATTTAGTATGAGCTTTGTTATTAAACTTATTGCATTAATATTGTGCTAGTTGATTTATAAGACTCTTCGAGCTCTTTTTTTTTTTTAGAATAAAAACAAATTGAGCTCCTTTTTTTATTTTATTAAAAAATAATAAATACCTACTTGTTAGTTAAATAAATTTTCCGCTTTGGGTCTTAGACCTTATAATATATATGATGTATATAAATAATTAAATAATAAATTATTAAAGTTATTTCCAAAAGTTTAAAATAAAAAATAAATAAAAGAAGAAACAAAATTATATACATAGTAAAGAAAAAACGATTGATGTAGACAGTACGATTGACAGTAACATTAAACACTGTTACTCAAAAAGGGACGCTCCAGTAGGTTTGGAATCAAAGCAAGGGTAAATGTTCCTTCATTTCCACCCTTGTGGGGGTGTTTTCAAATCTAAATTTTATATTTTTTTATACAAAAATAAAAGAAAAATATAAACATAATAAAATTTCAACTCAAATTTCTATAATTTTTTTATAATTTTAAAAAGAAAATGAATTTTGTGATTCATACAAAAAAAAAAAAAAACAAGAAGTACTGCAAAGTTGTATTAAGTAAATTTGAAGACACAAAATTATGATTCCAACAGTGTTATAATCAATACTTCTGACTCGAAGATGGTGTCGGCCGTTGGGGGGTTAGACGAAAGGTATTAATTAACTTTGTTGTGGTGTAGATGATGAGCGTAAATGGTGAATTAATTGCATTTAATTGTCCCTCCAAAATTAATTGTACGTAAACAGAGCTGTTTATAGGTAGCGTAGCAGTTGACCCGACGGATTAATTATAATATATATTAGAAATTTTATTACGTGGCTGGAAATTATAAGTTTAGAGTACAAATATCTGTTTAGAAATAATTTATAATAAATAATTAAATGTATTATTTAAAATTAATTAATAATAATATATGGAATATCTATGTTATTAAAATAAAAAAATAGATTAATTTGTTTATCATAGTTGTTAAAGTTTGTATGACCTTAATCACATCATTTGTTCGACCTCTTGCCCTTATAGATTCTCATTAAGCATAAAACCGTGCATCAAGGGTTGCGACCAAGAGTGTGGGACTCCCAGCGGTACGAACCATGCCACACAAGTAGAATCTATCACATCCTAAAAACCGAATTAGAAAAATTGAGTTAGTGAAACCAAGAGTGGTTATATTTGGCTTTTGAGTTAAGGTTGTGAAAATTTTGTAAAGTGAATTGATTTGATTAAGTGGTAAGAGATTATGCTTGTGTGAGAGAGGTTTTAGGTTTAAATCTTTTCCCTTTGTATTTTTTTCAATTTTGTCTAAACCTCTAGCTTTGGGTATTTGGCAGGAGCGACCCTGGGGGTTGTTTGGAGGTGCTGATGCGCCTAAGGCCAACAAGAGAAAGGGTCAAAATATTGTTTTCTAATTTTTAAGGGGCCCAAAAATTTTCTTTTAACTTTTAAAGGTCAATTTTTTTACCAACTTTTAAAGAGCCCCAAAAAAGCTTTTTTTAGCTTTAAAGTAAGAGTTTATTTTTTTAATTTAATGTATTATATTCCACATGTATTTATCTTATTGAGTTATCTACGTAATAAATTACATCTCGCTAAAAATATTTTATATATGAAATTCCACATCATCCCTATTAACTTTGTTAACCGTACTTTTAATAAATATATTAGAAAAGTAGATTGAAAAGGTTGATGGCAAAAAAAAAAAAAAAAATTTAAAAGTGCAATCAGAACTATTTTGACAAAATATATAAATATTAGTGGTCAAATTTATTATTAAACTTTTTAAACTTGATCAAATAAAAATATCTAATATTAAAGTGATTAATGAAACAATTTAAAATTCAGATTTTTCCACCTCACATTGTCCCTTCTTGGTTGTTTGGTTTCCAAGTCGGGACCCAAAGTCTTTAAAGATTGACTTTTATTGTTTGGCTTTCTCTATCCATTGTAAAGCATATCAAACAAATCTCCTTGGTAGGTTAAGTGAATAAAATCAGTAAGCATTCTAAGGCATAAAAAATAAACAAATTCTCGATGAAGTAGGGATGTGCAAATTTCAGATAAAATTGAATTGATTCAGTTAATCGATCGAATTCGGTTAATCAGCCTATTAATCAAATTAATTAGGTCGGGGGTCGATTAATAATTTTTTGGAAGTTCGGTTAACGGTTAATTCGGTTCAAAATTGGTCGGTTAATGGAATTAACCGAATTGAATAAATAATATTATAATATATAGCATTCGGTCGGTTTGGTTAGTGTTTTAGAAATATAAATTAACCGGTCGGTTAATTTTTTATATGTTTTATACTTGTTTAAACTAAAAATAAAAAAAATATATAAATGTCGGTTAATTCTGTTAACTGACTAAATTAACAGAAAAAGTTCGGTTTAGTTAACAATATTTAAGAATTTAAAAGGGTCGGTTAATTCGATTAATGGTAATTTGAGTCGATGAATAGGTCGATTAACCGATTGATATAAAAAATAAAAATAAAAAAATAAAAATAAGACGATAGATATAAAAAAAATCACTATTGGTTTCGAAATCTTTGTTTTTTGCTTGTAATTTTTGTAATCTCTAAAATAGATTGACAATGTTCGGGCTTTTTATAGCCTATTACACTATTTTTTTTATTTCAACTGTTTGCTCTACTATTTACTTTTCTATTTCTGCTTGTTTCGTGTTTTGTTTCCCCTCTTTTTTGTAGGTGTTGGGGTCAACGAGGAAGAGTCTTGCTGTTTTGGTGTAAGGCGGTAGGCGGTCCTCGGGACGAGGCGTGGGCGGCACGCCCGAGGAGGAGCGGCGCACATGGAGGCTGGAAACCCTAGGGTTTTCGAATTAGATTAGGTTGTGGGCTAAACGGGTTTTAGGGTTTTTATTACTGGGCCGTTTGGACTCGTTTTGTAATTGGACTTTGTAACAAACAAAAAAAAATTATTGATTATTTTTTTTTGGGGGTTTAGTAAGTGGGACAAAATAGGACTTGGTTTAGTCTGTCCATGGGTTGGGGCTTGACAAAATTTTAGGCCCATTTGATAAGTTCGATTTTGACCCGGCTCTAAAAATGAGCCTAAAATTTTACCCAAACTTGACCCGAATAAAAATGCTAAGACCTGAGCCTGCCCTGCCACGCCCATATTAATTTTTTTACATTATTATAAAAAAATTATAAAACATTTAAATAAATGATTTCCAACAACTTGAAAATAAATTTTAAAAAATCTTTATACTTAAATAACACTAATATAGGTGCAACTTAATAAGTAAATGTCACTAAAATAATAGCAAAATTAACAATAATGTAACGCCCCTTAATCCTAAACCGTCGCTGGAACAGGGTTACGAGGCATTACCGGACATATCAGACAACTTACGAATAATTCACAATAAAAAACACATTCATAGTACAATTTAATAATTAAGTCCCTATAATGAACTCTAGAAATTTTTAAATACATGTATTAAAAATGTAACGGGACTCGTTTAAGTATTTCAGAATATATATATATTTATATAAATTTCGACAGCATTTCTGCTTATTTTCACATATAACCCCCTACAATTAAAACCGTATTCATTCCAAATATAACCAATTCAACCAATTCCAAAATCCAACAATTCAACCAATGCAATTTCATATTTAATCATATTTAAATTATACTTATAACATCAAAATACCAAATATCATTCTTTACAACAAAAGTCATGTAGTAATTTAAAGTGACCAAAATAACACCTATGTACATGCCACTTTTATCAAAGAAGAATACATCACCGAGTTTTGTTCTCGAGTCGGAGATCGCTTTGGATGCTTTGATCGAACTTTGAACACCTATTAACTTTGCACGGAAACAATCAGATGCGCTGAGTATACATATACTCAGTGGTATTACCATAATTCAAATTATAAACATAATAATCATATCATTAAATCATATAACTATAAATTTGACTAAACCAATTCAAACATAAGATGGTCATTTTCAATACATTATACAATTCAAATTTAGCTATTTAACAATTGAAATAATACACATTCATGTTGAACCATTATCCATCTCATGAACCAATGGTTCATGCTTTCCAATGTCATACTCATATTCAATTCACAATTTTTCAATTCATGTTCTATTTTCACATTGCTTTCAATGGCTCAACCGTTTCATTTTATTCAATTTAACATTTCCTTTAGTTACCCCCATTAACATACTCGGACTTCAACGGATACACGGATTTCAACCCAAACACACCAATACGGCACATTGAAACACCCCACACCCGGCCCACGAGCCTGAACCGGATCTGGTATGTTCCTTAAGAAAATCGGTTTTCGAAGTCCTTTATTACTTAGAGAATATTGGTGTATTTTTAGAAAACTGTTCATTTTGGGTTGGGCTTAGGTTAAAAACCCGTTTATTTAATTTAGAAATCATTTAATTAGGGTGACAAAATAATTTAGGGTTTAAATGTAAAGACATAAAATTTTAATATCATAAATGTAAAGTGTTTCGAAGCATAATAATTGCAAGTAAATAATAGTAACGAAAATAAAACTATGGCTTTTTAGGCCTTATTACATCAATAATTTCCAAACTTAAACTTTAAAGAACTTTATAAAAATAAAGGTCCAATTCAGAAATATTTTCTTTGCTACGCATGGCCACCTTTAGCTCCTGCATCGACCCGGTCCATTATCGCCATCACCAAAAAATAGTCCTCAAAGGGGTGAGTCAACTGGACTCAATGTGTACACAAACTAACAAACAATATTTCAGCATACATATTCATATCGTAACATATACATATCAAAATGATGCAACCCAAACCCAAGCCTAATTATCCATCCGCTACACACCACCCGTACTCCGGCCGGTCACACCGTGGGGGACTACTAAGTCAACCCTCCTTCCGCTACACACCATCGAAGGCGATCATTGCGCATCGACGTGCTCATCGCCCATATACGTTGTGTCATTAGACACTATGTTCAGATATTGTAACCGAAGTTACCATATATAGATAATGTAACCGAGGTTACCATGTTCAAGTAATGGTACCGTAGCCACCATATTTCGTTGGTGAGACGAAGTCAACACCTATCTTCCCCTTTCACAAATATCCCATATGCCCCAAATATTTATATCATGCATATCTTATTTCTCATTCATATTACATATTCAAAATATATATATCATATTTGTAATCCTATCGGAAGTAGGAAACGTACCTGGGTACTTTTACCACATTTGTGGCACTTAGCCACATTCTTATTCTCATGCACATTTATATGTATATAAAAATAATTTCCATAATATATTGAGAGTTAGTGTGGATACACACCTTATTCGCTTAATGGATTCCTTGAATTTCCGAAGTGAGTCGATCACAGATTCAGACTTTAGATCTGTTAACTCCTATATTTGGCCCATCATATATAAACATATTAATACCCTTTTGATTTTAAAACCAAATCCTACTAGGAATAGAATTACTAACACTTACCTTGTTTGCCAAATCAAATCCCAAAGTTGTGGTATTCCTCCCTGAATTTCGGCTACCCACTAGATCCACTGATTTGATAAATCTTTGATTAACACGAATAGATCTAATTATTAAAGAGATAACCTAGGCCGAATATAACTTCTTACCTTGAATCCTTGAGTTCCCGAAAATATTCCTTTTCTTGTATGTCTGTCGAAATCTGATAAACCCCTTGTATATTCGGCCATTCACAACAATAAGATTAGTACCCTGATTTTGGTAAAAAGAAAAGGAATAGAAATTGATTGACCACAGATCTTACCCTTTTGATGTTGTAGTTGATTGCTCCTTTACTTAGAATCGACAAAGATTCAGCTTTGATAGTAGAAACAGAGAAGAAAATAGAAGAAGAGAAGATGGATTTTACTTAAGGAAAAATTCGACAGAGAGGGGAGAGAGCTAGGAATTTTTTACAGAGCGTAAAAAAACAAACCGAGGAGTAGCCCTCCTTCCTTCCTTTTATAGACAAAGTTATCAGCCAAGGAATCCCTTACTTGGCCACCACTCCACATATGTGATAATATTATCTCTTTTATTTAAAAATAAAAGCATTTAATCCATCAATTATCTCCTCAAATAATCCAATTAAAGAAAATCCTTTATTTATCACTTAATATTCACATATTAATGAGAATAAAACACCTTTATTTCTAGAAGCATGTGCCGTCCACCCTTAAGCCCAAAGCAAAAATTAAACTTCATTTATTTGCTTCCTTGTGACTCGAACTCAGGCCCAACACCTTGCATGTGGCGCCATTTCCATAGGCCCTAAGTGACATCTTGAGCCACTTTTCCAAGCTTTGTTTGTGTGTCAAATTTCACCAACTTTTTCTTTTAAGGCCTCCTTGCCTTTATTTCCTATTTTAAACTTTAAAACTCATCATTTCTGGGGTCATTTCTAAGTTTCCTAAAATTTTCGATCGGCTCTGAATTTGCCATTTTTCTTACATTTCCAAGTTTCCCGAAATGTACAAGTTTCCTAAAATGTTCAGTTTCCAAAATGTTCAGGTTTCCAAAAATGTGTACTTTCCATTTTTGAACCATTTCCTTACATTTCTAGGTTTCCTAAAATGTTCATGTCCTAATGCATTTCCAGGTTGCCAAAAATGTTCATTTCCATTCATTTTCGTACATTTCTGAGTTTCCAAAAATATCAAAAATTTATTCATTATGCTTAAGACTTGCTATTTCTTACAATTAAACTGAAAATGCATAGGCCCTTTCGAGGATGTTACACAGATTGTGCCTAAAACGGTACATAGTACCTGATCAATATACGACACATAAGTGCCTGAAACGACACACGAGGTGCCTGAAATACGACACATAAGTGCCTGATCGGCAAAGCCAATAAATCCCGTACTCTTCCAAATCCTATGGCATGCCAATTATATCCGACTCAGCCCGACTAGTTAATAGGGTATTTCAGCTCTCAATTTCAGTTTCATTTTCATAACAAATTCAATTTCAATATCAATTACACTTTTCCATTTCAATCCACATACAATTCAATTTCAATACATATTCATCATTCAACTCAATTTCCATTCAATTCAATAAAAACACTTACCTTATAATTTACTTGCCATATACATAAATTAATTTAACATTTAATGAATAAATAAATAATTTAAATTATAGTAATACAAACCCGAATTTGCTTGATTATTTCTCGGTAACCTTCTCCTTTCCTTTGTGGGTCGTTGCCTCGAGTTCCTTTTTAGCTACGAAAATAATAATAATTTACATTATTAATTGCAATATTAAATTACAATAAATAATTAGATTTTATTCAATTCCTACTCTTCCTCTTCATTTCACATTCTTTATACACAATTCTATTATTTACTTATAAGTTCTTTCAAGGCTGTCTACCTGAGTTATTGTCACTAAATCATCTATATCTTGAGTTACAGAATTCCAAATTAAGATCCATAAATTTTATATGAAACTAAACTCATATATCTTATTTCCATAAAATTTTTAGAATTTTTGATTTAGCCAATAAGTACAGTTTATTCTTTAAAATCACCCCTATTCTGTTGTCTGATAGTTCCAACCACTCTTTGCTAAAACTTAATTATCTTTTTATACAGAATTCAAATGATATTCTAGTTTCTTTCTTATAAAATTAGACTCATTAAGGAATCTAACCATATAAATTATGTCCCACAATTATTTTTGTACGATTTTTAATTATTTTTCCAAGTCAGAACAGGGGATCTCGAAATCACTCTAAATTAGTCTCACAAAAATCTAAATATCTCAAAATACAGAATTCCTTTACTTTATCTGTTTCTTTCATATAAAAATAGACTCAATAAGCTTTAATTTCGTATCTCGCTCAACTTCTACTTCCATTTCTACCATTTTTGGTGATTTTTCAAAGTTACTCTTCTGCTGCTGTCCCAAAACTGTTTTCTTATAGCTTATTTTGTAATTAAGTTTACTTATTTCCTTAACTTAATTCATGCTTTGTTTCTACTTAAATTCCTTTTATATTCAACTTGACTATCTAATATTCATAATAAAACCCTAATTTATAATTTCTTCCAAATTAATCCCTATAATACAAAACTTATAGCTTACTTTACAATTTAATCCTTTTACTAATTCTAACTTAAATTTCATTCAATTTAATCCCTTGTTAATCTTTTTCTTCAACATGAAATTTGTTTAAAAGCTTATAAACTTTCAAACTATCAAATTAGTTTCATCAAAACCTTGCTTTAAGGCTTCTAAAATATCAAAATTAAGAGAAAAGAGCTAAATTTAGCTTACCAATTAAACTTGAAGCTTTAAATCCCAAATTTTCCCTTTTCTTTTCTTTCCCCTTTTCTTCCCCTGTTTTCGTCTTATTCTCTGTTTCTTCTTCTTCTTTTTTTTTTTGTTCTTCTTTCTTTTTACTTTCTTTTTATTTACGTTATATTACTTTGATATTAAGTAAATAAATTATTTTATAACAAATGTACCAATATTTTTATTACAAGTGTAACTATATAATTATTACTATTACACTTGTCATCTATTTTTATTTTTATTTTATATATTTTAAAAAATTGTTTTCATTAAAAGCATTAATGACTGGACGCAATTTCGAATTGTGTGGCATGCCAAGTCTGGTCTTAACGCATAGGCCGAGTTTGGAGTGTTATAAAACCCGACCTAGATAAAATAATGACAAACTTGAGCTTGACCCGACTCACCTATATTAAAATATTTATTATTTTTTTATTTTAAAAATATAATACATCAAATACACTAAAAACATTAAAATAAATGTTTACCAATAAATTGAAAATACATTAAAAAAAGTCTTTATACTTAAATAACATTAAGATAGTTGCAACTTAGCAAACATGTCTCTAAAATAGTAGCAAAATTAATAATAAAATAATAGTTATATAATATCTAAACAATAACAATATAATAGTAAAATAACAATTAACGGTAATAAGGAAAATTTTTTAAGCAAATTCAGGTCAGGTTGTGTAACATCCTAAAATAGGGGCTGTGTGTTTGAAGCATATCTTAAGTGTTAATAGGCCTTAAGATTTGTTTTCACGTGTTTTAGGGGTTATTAAAGCTCGAGGATAAAAAGGGACTATTTTGGAAATTTTGAAAATTTTGGGTCAAAAGTGAAAATTGGGTGATGGAGGCCTTAAGAATAAATTTTTGGTAAGTTATGGCATATAAAATGCCCTGGTAAAGTGGCTTGGGGCGCTGCTTTAAGGGTCCGGGAAGCCTGTGCAAGAAGGGAGGAGGTTCGAGTTGCAAGGGAAGCAAAGGGAGAAATTATGTTTTTGCATTATGAAGCGCGGCTAATGAGGCTTTAAAAGAAAATCGAGGTGTTTCATGTCACAAAACGGCGCCTGGGCGAGTTGGCTAGGACGCTAGCAGCAGGAGAGCTCTCGAGGTCGGGGGTTCGAGTCCCCATGGATGCGCGCGAATGTTTTATTGTTTTGCTTGGCGTTAAAGCTCAAGGGAGCCAAGGAAAGAAGGGTTAAAAGGAAATTTTGATACGTTTATGACAGGAAAGTCAGGGTGGCCGAGTGGCTGGCATTGGAGAGTCCTCTCCAGGTCTCGAACCCGAGACACGGGGGACAAATACCGATGTTCTTTTTGGCCTTTTTTTGAGCGTGAGATGGGTGTCCTGCATGGCCCTTACGCGCATGCAGTTTTTGGGGAAGAGGCATGCACGCATGCTTGTTACCCTTATGTTGTTTTATTTTATTTTATTATTATTATTATTAATTTACCTCTCTGCTAATGATGTATGGGGCTGGTCATTTTTACTATTTTAATGATGTATGGGTTATATTTTTCTAGTTTATTTTATGAGGGGAAATAGTTTTGTTTGCTTGTATATTATTATTTTTATTAGTTTAAGCAAGCATGGGTTTCATTTTATTAGTATTATTACTATTATTTTAACTTTTATTATTAGTATATGCGTGAGGTATATATGGGGATTAGTTTGGTTTCTATTTTATTATAAATGGTGATGGGAAGTTGATATATATATATATTATTATCATTATTATTATTATTATTATTATTATTATTAGTATTATTTTATAGCAAGGTGATGAGAGTGTTATTTTTATTTGGAGGATGAGTTGTTTGTATTTTATTTTTATAAGTACGGGGTAATAGTTTTATATTTGTTATTGTTATTATTATTATTTTTATTAATAATATTTTATGTATAGAAAAGGAGGTAGTATGGGGGATAGATTAAACAATGGATTTGTTTATCTCTATGAGGATGGAAATGAGAGCATGTGCGGCATGGGTTGGTGTTTTTTTGTTTTAATAATTTTTATTGTATGGGAAAAAGAGGATAGCATGTTCGGTTTGAATATTGCACAAGCATGGCCGAAATTTGATTTTTGGTTCTTCCTTTCTTGACATTTTGGTGCATGGCCGAATGGTAAACTCCTTAGAGACCTTCATTCCGGCCTTGGGTTTGAGGAAAGCTTGGCCAAAAACCTTTGTTTTGTTTCCCTTTCATTTTTTTTTTGTCTTAGCCGAAAATGGGAGAAAGTAAGAGAGACTGAGCTGCGGTTTGGAAGGAATAGCGAGAGAGGTAGCCATTGTTTTGGTTTTTGCTTGCTCTTTCTTTCCTTTTTGCTCTTGACCGAGAGAGGGCAATATTCGAGCTTCGATTTTAGAAGGAGCTAGGAAGCTCTCGTCTAGCTTAGGTACTTGCATGGTTTCCTTTCATTGTTGCTAGCCGATCATGCTAGGCACTATTGCCGAATCCTTATTGAAGGTGGTGCCGTGACTACTTCCTCTTAATCTTTTCAAGCAATAATAGTGGTAAGTGTTTCTTTGGAAGTCCGTTTTTGGACCCTTTTTATGTTACGTGTCAAAATCAAGGCTAGACTTTGATTTCTAAGATTGGCCGACTATGCTTAAGGCCATATTGATGTGTTTCCTTTGTACCAACTTTAGAGAGTATTAAAGGAGCCTGTTGGTTTCGGCTATTCAAGGAATATTGGTAACTACCAAGGCAAGCAAATCATTTGGGACTTGGAAAAAAAAAGCTAGGATTTTCGACTACTCAAGGGTCAAGTTTTAGTTCTCGGGCTTCAGTGAGGGGCAAAATCGTCAAGTATTAGGGAAGCTTCCGGGATTTCGGCTTGTTGGTAAAAAATATTTAGTAAGATTTGATACTTAGATTTATGACTTGGGTGATTAACTGTTTGATCTGATAAAGTGTACCGATGGACGCAAATATTAGTCAAGAAGATAAAGGGGTAGCCCCTATCCCAAAGTTTAAAAGGAGAGCAGTCTCGGCGGTGCGAGATTGGCCACCGGGGTGTGGGCCAGCGTCCGAACAACAGCGTAGGCAAGTAGCCGTAGTATCGCTTAGGGATAGCTTCGGGATTGAGGGCGTAACGTTGTTTGTGATCAGGTGCGTAGTTATCGCACTGTTCTCTTGCTGTTTATATATGTTATATGTAAATGTATATGTTGTGCATGTTAGCCGAAATAAGGGCTAAGATGTTGGATACCCAAGGTGGGTGATCGTTTAATCAGGTGTGTAAACTCCTACACACTTTATTAGTATAAATTGTTATTATGATGATATTTTATAACCTCTCATGTAGTAATTTTGCCTTGTGGGCATGAGCTTGGTTTTCGGGTAAGCCCTCTATTACTCAATCTATGATATATGTTGTGTATGCCATCATATGCTGTTAAATGTTATGCTATATACAAATACGGGATCATGATACTTGTTATGTGAGCATGATGATGTGGGATAAATGAGTGGAGGGGGCAGTGATATTCGTGTCGACGGACACCAGTGTTTTGGTAACACATTGTGACTACGGTCACCAGAGGTTTGGTACCTCCAGAGGTTTGGCACCTCATAGCGTCTCGTCCCTGTGGCTTAGTACCACCGTGGGTTGGCCCCACTATGAGATATGGGATTGACGCCAGTGATTTGGTATCACACGATGGGTTGGCCCCATCATTTGATTGTGACTTTAAGTCACCAGTGGTTTGGCACCACCAGTGGTTTGGCACCATAAGTATTGACGGATATCGTGACTTTAAGTCACCAGTGGTTTGGCACCACAAGTATTGACGGATATCGTGACTTTAAGTCACCAGTGGTTTGGCACCACCAGTGGTTTGGTACCACACGGGGTAGAAAAAGGAGTATGGATGGCTAGGTTGGGCTTCATAATTGCATATTCATGTGTATGTTTGTTCTGTGGATATGGACCAAGCCCGTATGTGGGGACATGTGTATTAACTATGCACTGAGTCTTGGTGACTCACCCCTTTCCCTATCTTTTTCAGGTGAGTAGATCGCGGAGACGGAGCCGGAGAGGACTCGAGGTGGCCATGCTTGTTCCTCGATTTTGAAGTTTTATTTCGTACCATTAAAGTTATTATTTGCTAAATTCGATTGGGTTGTAATATGGCCGCCTATTATTTTTATTCGTATGATTAAGTAGTAGTTTTACCTTATTTCTAACGAACTTATGAACTGTTAAGCGAATCGATAAAAGCAACGTTTTCAAAATTAGAACTCGTACGCGTTTTCAAAGACGTTACCATCGGGTAGCCAATTTTACCAAGTTATCAATAACCCCGATATTTTCTAAAAATCTAAATGATCAAATGGTTTTGAAGGAAAAGAAAAAGTTTTTAACTCAATCGCGTTTATCAAACCAACCTATCTTAGTTTTAGCAAAACACCGTTTTACAAATTCAGCAATATTTTCAGATTTCCAAATGTTAATCCGAATCCTTCAAAACGTTTTTACTCCGTGACATACTAGATCCGGTCAAGGCTTGTGGGCCGGGTTTGGGGTGTTACAGGTTGGGCCCGAACAAAAATATCTTACCTGAGACTCAACCCGTTTGAAAAGTGGATATTATTTTTTGTCCATCCTGTTTTATGCAGTACTGATGTGCAAATTCCTTCCACAAAATGTTTGCATATGCATGGATTTCGCATGCATTTTCCAAAACACAAAAGACAAACAAAACTGTTGTACCTGCCTGCCTACCTACCTACATGTCGTCATCTTTATGGTCAGTACACATGCTGTACATTAGTGTGTGTATATATAGAGGTTCTTAGTGAGATAGTGGAAGCACATTGATACAACGGTACAAGCAATACAGAAATAGTCAAATTAGCGAAGCAAGATGAGCAAGGGTACGAAGAGAGCAGTTCTGGTGGGATGCAACTACCCCAAGGCCCAATTCAGCTTGCATGGATGCATCAATGATGTGGAAGCCATAAGAAGTGTGATCCTGAACTTTGGGTTCCACGAAAGCGATGTTAATGTCCTCACCGATACGCCAGGGTCGCCGATTCTGCCTACTGGTGCAAACATTAAGGATGCACTTAATAGAATGGTGAACAAGGCTAAACCAGGAGATGTCCTATTTTTCTACTTCAGTGGACATGGAACACGCATTCCAATCTTTCAACCTGGCCAGCCTTTCAAGCATGATGAAGCAATCGTGGCTTGTGATTTAAATCTTGTCACCGGTAGGTTTTTGTTTGAATTTATATATTTTTATTTTAGCAATATATATTCATACCCTATATATACATGGTTTCTGCAGATGTGGACTTCAGGCGTTTAGTTAACCGGCTACCAGAAGGAGCAAGCTTCACAATCCTATCAGATTCGTGCCACAGTGGTGGTCTTATTGAAAAAGAGAAAGAACAGTTTGGTGCTGAGCATATGATGACTCCAGTAAATCCCCACACCCCTAGACCGTGTAAGGCTAAGGCTAAGAGTGTTCCTTTTGATATCATACATAGTGCGATCGATACAGCAGCAGGCATCCTACACGACGCAACAAATATTGGCCAAAAGATTTTCGGAATTTTCGGGAAAGATGTGAGTCTCAAATTCCATCCTCACTACGTAAATGGGTTAATGGTGTTGGATCCACTGGAGGAGGATGAAGGGATTTTATTAAGTGGGTGTGAAGCCAATGAGACATCATATGACGTGGTTTTGGGGAATAGAGCCTTTGGGGCGTTCACTCATGCAGTGGTTAACGTACTCGGTAAGCACAAGGGTATAAGCAACAGAGAACTTATGGTTGAGGCTGCAAGGATTTTGAAGAACCAAGGATTCGATCAGAACCCTTGCCTTTATTGCAGTGATGAGAATACAAACGCAACTTTCTTGGGTGACTTAGCTTAAATTTCAGATCAAAATGCCGGTGCTCAGGCTGTCAGTGTCATCAATAATAATGTGCTTATGTTTTGCACTACTACTAGAATAAATTTGACAGCCTGTTGACTTATATCTACCTACCGCTGTTTTCCTATGCATCTCCTTATATAGTGTGCGTTGGCTATGTGTGAAATTCTAGTGTATTAATAAATAAATATATAAAAGCTTTTATTGTCTTATTTTGTCCTATAGAGTTTTTTTAATATTTTAAGTTACAGTAAGGGAGGTTCCGGATTACAACAGAAAAATGGAGTAGAGAACTCCAAGGTGTTGCAACGATCTTCGTCAATAACCTTCCAAATAACATGCATTAGGTGAGTGATTTCAAGGTTAAACGGGTCCGATTCTATTATAAATGGCTTGTGGTAAATATGACGCGCTCCAATTTAAGATTTTCATTTTGGTAGAGATCCTTTCCAGTTGGAGACAAAGGATATATGTAGACGGACATCGACCACTAGAAATGAGCGTTCGATTGGATCGAGTGAAAAAATTAAAATATTTTTACAATTTAACTAATTCTATATTAAAACACATCACTTTGAAATCATATTAAAAAATTCATTAAAAAAAGAGTAAAAATAGTATGATAAACTTGAATAATTTATTAACTTATTTAGGTCCCAAAAATGATAATTTTAGATTTTTCTAATTTTTTATATATTCTATAGATTTTTTAATATATATTTTTAAAATTTTTAAAATTTTTCTATTTTAAAGTCTGAAACTTTTATAAATATTTTGAATTTTTTTGAGAGAAAGATCAATTTGCTCATTTTCAAAATTGACAGAGACCAAATTTATTGTAACATCCCAAAATAGGGCCTAGGAGTTTTAGGGGTAATTTAGGAATTTTAGCCTTAGAGTGTTTGGAATTTTACGAAATGTTTTATGATAATGTTTTTTTATTATGGTTTTTAGAAAGTTAAATCAATTTCTGAAAATGAGTTTTAAATACCTTTAATTTCGAATTGAGGATTGATTTGTAAAAGAGTCAAAATTGTGAGTTTTTAAGAGGAAATTAAACCAAATTTTTAAAAGCAACCAAAAATTATCCCCACCTATAAGTTTCACATTAGTCTTCTCCATCTCCATGCTTTAGCCGTCGCTTGCTCCCAAAGCTCCTATCTTCCACTTTTTGTTCTTAAACCTTAATTCTTTTGATTTCTATCATCCGAAACTATTTTTTTTAGTTTTTTTTAAAAAAAGGAGAATCGACTTTAAAAAACGAAAACGGGAGTCGCCACCGATCCTTTTTTGGTGTGATCGGATCACCTTATAAAACAATATTTGTTTTTATTTAAAATATTGATTTTGGCCTACGAAATTCAAGAAAAAAAGGTTCGGGAATCGATTACGTCTTTAGGAAGAGTTAGCACCTCGTGGCGCCCAAAAATTGGTACCTAATTGATAAATAATGTCAAGATTTTAAAAAAATATGATTCTTTTAATTGAAAGAAAGTCAAGACTCACTTATCTCAAGGAAATAAAATGCCACACCCCATAAGTTAGAATGCAACATTTCAAGACTTCGAAAATAAGTTTGCCTTTATTGGTAGAAAACCCTTACCTCGAGATACAAAACATCATATCCAATAAGTTAGGATACAACATCTTAAATTCATGAGAATAAATTTTGATTTGAAGTTAATGGGTTTCAATTTTAAAAAAAGAAATACTTAATATTTTAAGTCCAACGAGAAAAATCGAAACCCAGTGTGAGTTAGGGTACAATTTTTCTCGAAGCTCTCTAATATTATGTATCGCCTTTTTTTTTTGAAAAAAATCTTTTGAATAAAATGCGACAATCTAGCAAAACAATTTTTTTATTAAAAATGATTTGAGTAAAATATTGCATTAATACATTACAACATACATACCAAATAGCAATTCACCATAATTACAAGTCATATTAACAATTAATACTAATATAGATAATTAAAGAAAGAGTAATATAAAATAACGAATGATACGAATAATAGAATAACTATATTAAAGCAAACATAAAAATCATAAACAAATAAAAGAGCATGGATAAACAAATATAAGATATAAAGCAGTAAATAACGAAAGATAAAAGAAACTACTAAATAAATATGAAACTTTACATGCAAGATTAAATGTAAAATAAAATAACAACATAGAATGAGTGACATATACCAAATAATAAATAGATATTACAAATTAAAAAAACATATATATAAAATGATATGGCAAAATCTGAAAAAATAATATATATATATTCATGAGAAAATAAGTAAAATACATCTTTCAATAAATAAATGATATATAACTTTAAATAAACACATATTTATAATAAAATAATCTAATACATATATGCATAAAAAACTACATATTTAAGAATAAACAATATAAACAATATGTGTTATACAATATACAAAATTTTATACAATATCAAGGATAAAATAATTTAAATGTTATATATAATATAATATAATAACATATAATATACAAAATTTAAAAAATGTATAATATAATAACTAATATACAAATTCTAAAATGATATGTAATATATATAAATAATATTAAACTTAATAAAATAACCTAGTATAAATAATAAATAGTAATAATTTAATACATATATAATACTAAAATAATTAAAAATAAGAATAAAAATGAAAATAAAAAATCAAAGAAACAAGGATCAAATCAAAATAAAAAAAAAAAACTAAAGTAAAATTGTAAAAAGGATGATGTTGGAACGTGCGCGAAACTACAGGGACTTATTGGGAAATTATACCCTATCTCTTAAACGGCGCTGTTCCATCATCTGCCTTTAAAATGACCTTAGGGACCAAATTGAAATAGAGGAAAATTTTCAGGGCTGAATTAAAAATAGAATAGAATTTAAATTGAACTAAATTAAAAATAATAAACTTGCGGAAGGACCAAAGAGCAATTAGACCATCTAACAAAAACACGCAGATCCTCCCCGTGTATCGGGTCAACACGCGGATCTTGCTTCTTTAAACGACGCCGTTTTGGTCATTAATAGACCAGACTAGAACGACTTCGTTTCACTGGCCTATATAAGTAAAACTTTTGTAAAAAAAAATCATTTTGAAGCCATTTCAGAAAAAAAAAATAAAACAGAGCTTAAAAAAAGCTCTCTCCCTTCTAGCCTCCGACCATGGCTCCGGTGACAGACCACCGCACACACCACCACACACGACGGCCGAAAGGTCAAAAACTCAGTTTTTAGCGCAGATCGAAAGGTAAACTCGTTCTCCTTGTTTAATAGTATTTGTAAAAAAAAATGCATGAATAAAAACGCAATGGAATAATCAAAAATCATCTTGGCACTTTGATTTTTTTTTTTTTGTGTCTTATGGTTATGATAATTGTGGAAACCATTTTTAAAGTTTTAGAAAACGGGGGATCGACTTTAAAAAATGGAAATGGAGTCGCCACCAATCCCTTTTTACTTAGGTGTGATTGGATCACCTTGTAAAACATTTTATTTTAAAACATTTGATTTTGGTCCACAGAAAACAAGAAAACGGGTTTGGGAGTCGGTTACGTATGAGGAAGGGTTAGCGCCCTCATAACGCCCGAAAATTGGTACCTAATCGATAAAATCATGTCCTAATGCTGAAAATTTGAAATAATTTTAAAATATGATTTCTTAAAAAAAACTTGAACAATTTGAGTTAAAATTTGAGATTCCTTTATTCCGAAAGAATACAAACATCACATCCAGCACGTTAGGACATGATATTTTTAAACCCTCGTAACTAATATCATCTCATAGTTTACAAAATTTTATCAAAAGGATATTTAGCTATTTAGTCAAACGGAAAATCGAAACCCAGCACGTTAGGGTACTATTTCTCGAATTTCTAAATACAAAACATTGCCTTATTTTAAAAAACCTTTAGATAAAATATAGTACTTTTGCAAAAATGTATTTTATTTTAAACAATGATCCACATGAAAATATCGTATTAATACATCATCAAATATAAGTACCAATAACTATCATGAAATGCTAACATTTCACATTAATATAGGCAATATAAAATACAACTAACAATAATACTTACACTAAAGCAATCAAAAATAAATGAAAGAGTGTGGACAAATATAAAGCCATAAATAAATATAAATAAATAAATAAATATGAAAACTTCTCATGCAAGATTAAACATTTCATGCAATGACATATGCCAAATAATAAATAAAGATTTCAAAAAAAAAAAAATATATATATTTTGGGATAATAAATAAAATACATTAATAAATAAATATTTTATAACTTTAAATAAAAGCATATTTATAATAACATAATACATAAAAGAAAAATATATTTAAAAATAAATAATATGTTATACAATATAAATATATTTTATATAAAATAAAATTTAAAAAAATTATATATAATACTATATAATGTACAAAATTTTAAAATATATAATATAATAACCAATATATAAATTCTAAAATAATATGTAATAAAAATAATTAAACCAAATAAAATAATAAATGATAATAGTTTAAAATACATAAGGATAATACATAATAAAAAATATATACAAGTTTTATACTATTAATAAATTAATATACAAACAATAAGAATAATATAATATTTTAATATAGTATTAGAATATTTTAAAAATAAAATAAAATATAAAATAAAGAAAAGATGATTAAATAGAAAATAAAAATAAATGTAAAAGGATTAAATAAAAAATATGCGTCATACTGTAAGGGCTAAAATGGCGATTATGCCACATTCAAAAACGACGTCGTTCGGACATCCATGCTTAAATGGCCTTCGGACCAAACTGAAACCAAAAGAATATTTTAGGGCTAATTTAACAAAATAAAAATTCAATTTGAACTTAATTAAAAAATTTAAAATAGCGGAAGGACCAAAGAAGCAATTAGCCTTTTTAACAAAAACGCGCGGATCCTCCCCGGGTTCTCGGGTCAACACGCGGATCTTACCCCTGGATGACGTCGTTTTGTGTTAATTGGGTTAAACAAAAAAGACGTCGTTTCTAACTCGTTATATAAGTTAAAAGTTAGCCTAAAAAATCATTTTTAACATCTTTAAGGAAAAAAAAAATGAGGCAGAAGCTCTGCAGGCTCCCTCCCCTTCGGCTGAGAGGCAAGAATCTGTTAGGGTTACGCGTCACCACGAATCTTGCCACAAGACGTGCCACCTCCGACGACGGTCAGAAAGCCCAAATTTTCCACTTCGCAGCCGAATTAAAGGTAATCTCTTTTTGTGTTATTACTTTTTTTTATACTATTTGTTTATATATATATATGTAACACCCCTAAACTGTATCCATCGCCGGATCTAAGTTAAGAGGTATTACTAAACTAAATCCAATCCATAAACATTATTCAATAAAGATCATTTGCTATTCGTGTGGTCATTTACATTACCTTACGAAATATGTACAAGCTTTACTCTCTTTTTATAACAAGTTATCTATTACTCCCAAAAGCAAATTTCATTTAACAAGGTCATTTTATCAAAATTTAACCTACTTCGTAGATAGCCCCACATGCAAACCAACTCATTACACATATACTACTAACATGGGATATTAGTTACTACAATACACAATCACCACATTCGGCTTCGCACAAATAAGAACTTCAACCGAAGGGTCATTCAAGCTATATTGTTATATCTCAAGCATAACGCATAATTACTTATACTATCAAAAGGATTAACCCCATGACCGAACATACATAAGATCAAGTACCACAATTTAGCCATTTTCGCATGGCATACATCCATTAAAGATTCGTCTTATACAAATCCTAAGAAAACAAAATAGCTTATACATGCCATAATCATCAAGGATTTATCCATCAATAAGGAGTACCAAAATAGATGATAGTATGATGAGCTTCCGAATTGATCCACGAGCTTAAGTTGAACCTTCCAAAAGTGATCTACAAATCCTAGAAACAACGGAAAGAAAGTAAGCTTCACAGCTTAGTAAGATTTCAGCTTGCTAAACTAAGTACATTTATTCTACTAAAATTTTCAGTAAGCAATTCATGTACCGAACAACAAAGCTGAACAATCAAGATTTTAAGAAACAATTCATGAATATTGTATGATTAACGCACTTCTATATATATATACTTACCATTCGAAACTTAGTCTTTCATACAAAATTCTAGGGCACTATTTCCCAATGATACTATATACCCATTTACACATATAACATAGTCCTTTAAAGCGAACCACATACCTGTACGTTGATAATTTAGTTCAACAGTGTTTCGCATGATTAGTAACCTCGATAAAATCACTATGTAACGTATCGCTCACACAGAGCCGTTACTCAAAAATCCCGTAACGTATCGCTCACACAGAGCCGTTACTCCAAAAATCCAGTAACGTATCGTTCACACAGAGCCGTTACTCAAAAATCCAGTAACGTATTGCTCACACAGAGCCGTTACTCAAAAATCCCGTAACGTATCGCTCACACAAAGCCGTTACTTATTCACCTGCAAACTTAGTGCTCAATCATAGTTTCGTACTCATAGTACATTTTGTAAACTCGTAATTCATATAAAATATACCAAGTCATTCATGTAATCGAGCCAACAATCATCTAAGCATAGAATCGCCCATGCATTAAATTCATGAAAATAATTATATTCCCATGTTCAATGTAACTAAAATATCTAGCACATTACCCTCATACTATGTCTTTATTTCGAATACATTTCTTGCCTTCACTTAGAGTATACACATGTTTATACACATTTGCATTCAGATTTAAGGCGGTACGAAATTCATACTACTCATTCCGCATCTTAACTTACCTTGCATAATACAAACAGTAAAAAAAATTCTCCACAACTCATTCGACAATATTAATTCAATCATCCAATAACCATTAAATATTTTCAATGAACAAGGAATTGGTTTAATTAATTCATTTGCTTGAAATCTTACCTCGGAAGTCGATGATTTTAATTTCCCAGCTATTCGTTTACTTTTGTCTTTCCACGATCTAAAACCTTCTCTTTTTGTCCTTGATCTAAATGATTCAAATTGAACTAATTCAACCACATTTTCATTCAATTAAAAGCAAAATTATATAATATACAATTGCTAATTTACCCCCTACATTTTTAATGTTTATAAAAAAAAAATCCTTAAAATTTGAAACACGAAATATTAAGAATTTAATTGCCCCTGTCAAAGGCCGAACGCTCACCATCTCCATACAAGTCTCTATGAATTAATTATTATATAATTTAACACACTTATGTTCATGAAGGCCGAATATACAAGCTTAATCTCTTGTTCTCTTATGATCGAATTTGCTAACTCACTGTACAGTACACATGCATATTCTTCAATACATGACCAAACAACAAGCTAAATAAACACTATTTATATTTATCCCATTCTAGCCGAATAATAAGAGCATTCCTATGCTCAAATCCAAAATAAATTCTATAATCCTCATACACTTTAAGCTACTAGTCTTCAATTCATCTAAGTCTCTTAAGCAATTCATGTTGGTTTTTTTTTTTTCAAATCTATACTAAACATTTTTCAGTCAAATACAACAACTCAAGAGTGCTCATCCATGGCCGAATATTAACATGCTTAACCCCAAAATTTTAACATGATTTTATTAGCATTCAAAACAACCAACTCCAATATGTAAAGGTTTACTAAAACCAAGCTAGAATACCCACCTTACTACTACATGCAAGGCCAAAAAAAAATGGAGGTTTAAGCTTCCTTCATTTCTTTAGAAAGAATCGGTGAAGAAGATGATGATGAGGAAAGAGAGAATGAAATTAAAAACACATTTCCTTTATTTTATAAAATAAATACTTATTATAATATACTTAAACTAAAAATTAATGCACCCATTATACATAAAAAAATTGTTTTCCTAGCATGCTTGCCGTCCACATCATGAAATTAGGGAAATTTGACATGCAAGTCCTCATGCAAGAAAGACACTTCAATTAACCCTTCAACTTAATAGATACTATTTTTACTACTTTAACTATTTAGTCCTTTCTCTTAATTCAATTATATCAACAAACACATTCACGCAATTCATCATTCATAGCATATCAACTATATAATTTATAAGAGATTTCTAACTCAGATTCGTGGTCTCGAGACCACCATTCCGGTTAGGGTTGTATTTGGGCTGTTACAACTCTCCCCCTTAAAGAAATTTTTGTCCTCGAAAATATTACCGGCAAATAGGTGAGGATAACGTTCTTTCATTGATTTCTCAGTTTCCCAAGTTGCCTCCTCTATCCCGTGTTTATGCCACATCACTTTGACCAATGATATCTTCTTGTTTCGTAATTCTTTTACTTCACGATCTAAAATACGAATTGGTTCTTCCTCATAAGTCAGATCAGGCTGAATTTCAATCTCGGTTGGACTAATTACATGAGAAGGGTCAGATCTATAGTGTCGAAGCATCGACACATGGAAAACATTATGAATCTTGTCTAACTCAGACGGTAACCTCAATTTGTACGCAACCGGCCCGATACGTTCGATAACTTCATAGGGCCCAATAAACCTCGGACTCAGTTTTCCCTTGCGACCAAATCTTAGTATCTCCTTCCACGACGATACTTTCAAGAATACTCGATCTCCAACCTGAAATTCAATGTCCTTACACTTCAAATCTGCGTAAGACTTTTGACGATCCGATGCCGCTTTCAAGCTATCACGAATTACTGCCACTTTCTGTTCGGTTTCCTTAATCAAATCAACCCCGTGCACCTTGTTTTCTCCAAGTTCAGTCCAGTACAAGGGTGTATGACATTTACGACCGTACAACGCTTCGTAGGGCGCAATTTTGATACTAGATTGAAAGCTATTATTATACGCAAATTCAATCAAAGGCAAGTATCGTCCCACGTACTTTCAAACTCAAGAATGCAACATCTCAACATATCCTCAAGTACTTGGATAACTCGTTCAGACTGACCGTCCGATTGAGGGTGGAAAGCTGTACTAAAATGTAACTTGGTACCTAAAGCATCTTGCGTTGTCTTCCAAAATCGCGATGTGAACACAGGATCTCTATCCAAAACAATGGAGATAGGTACCCCGTGTAACGCATAATTTGCGATACGTACAATTCAGCCAACCTATCAAGTGAGAAGTCCGTGCGTCTTAGGAATAAAATGAGCTGATTTCACACCTATCAACAATAGCCCATATTGAATCTTTCTTACTCGGCGTCAACGGCAATCCTGACACAAAGTCCATAGTGATTCGTTCCCACTTCCATTCAGGTATCATAATCGGTTGGAGAAGTCTTGATGGAACTTGATGCTTAGCTTTCACTTGTTGACAAACTAAGCATTTCGATACAAATTCAGATATGTCCCGTTTCATACCAGGCCACCAATAGAATTGTTTCAAATCATTATACATTTTCGTGCTACCCGGATGTATCGCCATTTGACTATTATGAGCCTCATTCAATAACATCTGAATCAAGTCCATGTTCTTGGGTACACACATTCGGCCTTTGTATTTCAAACAGTCA
Organism: Gossypium bickii; assembly: GCA_025503065.1. Taxonomy (NCBI): domain Eukaryota; kingdom Viridiplantae; phylum Streptophyta; class Magnoliopsida; order Malvales; family Malvaceae; genus Gossypium; species Gossypium bickii. The sequence continues at coordinate 6,621,606 of CP106714.1, read as the reverse complement.
TTTTCATCGACTTGAAATTCTGACTCTGCATTACTTTCACCCTGAACTCGTTTAACATTCATATCTTTATCAGCTTTCTGTGCATCACAAATTTGCTGAATAAACATCGGTCTTGCTTTTAACTCGGCTATGATCGAACTATCACCTGACATAACCACCTGTGTGTTCAATGTACGAAGAGCAAACAATGATTTCTGACTTAATGCATCCGCGACAACGTTAGCTTTCCCCGGATGGTAATCAATCACCAACTCATAGTCCTTCAACAGTTCTAACCATCTACGTTGTCTCAAATTCAGATCTTTCTGAGTCATCAAATACTTCAGACTCTTGTGATCCGAGTAAATATGACATTTCTCACCATATAAATAATGACGCCAAATTTTTAACGCGAACACAATAGCTGCGAGTTCTAAGTCATGTGTCTGGTAATTTCTTTCATGCGGCTTCAATTGTCTCGAAGCATAGGCTACGACTTTGTCTTCCTGCATCAAAATGCAGCCCAAACCATTCAAAGAAGCATCAGAATAAATAATAAATTCTTTACCCGATTCAGGCTGTACTAACACTGGAGCTTCAGTCAAAAGGGCTTTCAACTGATTGAAGCTTTCCTGACACTTTTCCGACCACTCGAACCTGACATCTTTCTGCAATAGCTTGGTCAACGGGGTAGCTATTATAGAAAAACCTTTCACAAATCGTCGGTAATAACCCGCAAGTCCCAGAAAGCTTCGGATCTCAGAAACATTCTTTGGTGGTTTCCAATCAATAATGGCTGATATTTTGCTCGGGTCAACACGAATACCCGATGCTGACACGACGTGACCCAAAAAACTAACTTCCTTCATCCAAAATTCACACTTGCTAAACTTTGCATACAACTGTTTATCTCGCAAAGTTTGTAGCACCAATCTCAAATGCTCGGCATGCTCGGCCTCATCTTTGGAGTAAATCAGTATATCATCAATAAACACTACTACAAACCGATCTAAAAACTGTCTGAAGACTCGATTCATCAAATTCATAAAGACAACAGGTGCATTAATAAGCCCAAAAGGCATAACCAGAAACTCAAAGTGTCCGTACCTCGTTCGAAACGCAGTCTTTGGCACATCCGTATCTCTGACTCGTAACTGATAATAGCCCGATCTCAAATCTATCTTTGAAAATACTGAAGCCCCTTTCAATTGGTCAAACAAATCATCAATTCGGGGTAAAGGGTATTTATTCTTTATTGTCACTTTATTCAGCTGCCGATAATCAATACACATCCGCATTGTCCCGTCTTTCTTTTTCACAAATAGAACTGGTGCACCCCACGGTGAGAAACTCAGTCGTGCAAAACCCCTATCTGTCAACTCTTGCAACTGTGCTTTCAATTCTTTTAATTTAGTTGGTGCCATTCGATATGGAGCTATCGAAATCGGAGTTGTCCCGGAAACTAGTTCAATGCCAAACTCAATTTCTCGCACTGGTGGTAGACCCGGTAATTCTTCAGGGAACACATCTGAGTATTCACACACAACTAGTACTGATTCAATCTGTTTTTCAGATACTTTATTATCCAGCACGTAAGCCAAATAAGCTTCGCACCCTCTTTTCACATACTTCTGTGCTAACATTTAGGATATTACAGTAGGTAGTGCACTCAAATCATTAGATTCAACCTGGATGATCTCACCGTTTTGGCATCTCAAATCAATAATCTTTCTTTTACAATTTACCACTGCATTATACGAAGTTAGCCAATCCATTCCCAGAATTATATCAAACTCATCAAAAGGTAACTGGGAAGCAGGAATCCCGAATCATCAGTGGGCAACCTTTACATACTTTATCAACCATTACACAATGACCCAAAGGACTGGACACACTGATCGTAAACTTAGTAGACTCAACAGGTAGAGTCTTACTGGATACTAATGTTTCACTCACATACGAATGAGTTGAACCGGGATCAATCAAAGCAGTTACAATAACATCAAAGAGATTGAAATTACCAGTAATAACGTCCGAAGATGAAGCCTCCTCTCTAGTACGAGCAGCATAAGCTCGAGCCGGTACATGGGTATCTGCTCGAATAACTACATCTGAAGCTCTCCTTTGAACACCGCTCCTACCTCCCCCACTACGAGCTGGTCTACCTCTAGCTGTAGTATCACTCGGTCTCGCACTCTGAGTAATACCCTTCTCAACAGTCTCTGGACAATCCCGTACAAAATGACTTTGTGAACCGCACTGATAACAAGCGCGACTAAAAGATTTACCCCAACACTCTCCGAAATGTCGTCGACCGCACTGCTGACACTCAGGTTTGCTCAATCGAGCATTGCCAACACTAGCCACAGATGTAGCTCGCGAACTCACTGGTGGTCGTTCTCTAATTGAAATCCCGGTATTAGTCTTAGATCGACTACTATCATTCTTGAACTTCTTCATTGTCATCTGTGAAAATCTGTCCGCGGATCTCTTTCGAAATTCTTTAGATTCAACTTCAACTTTTCGTTTTTCTTTCCCTAATTCTTCCGCTTTACAAGCTCTTTTAACTAGCATAACAAACTTGTTAATCTCAAGAATGCCAACCAAAAGTTTGATATCTTCATTCAAACCATCTTCGAACCTCCGACACATAGCAGCCTCAGAGGATACACATTCGCGAGCGTAGCGACTAAGTCACACGAATTTGCGCTCGTATTCGGACACCGTCATACGACCCTGCTTGAGCTCAAGAAATTCTTTACGCTTGGAATCTATAAAGCGCTGACTTATGTACTTTTTATGAAATTCAATCTGGAAGAAATCCCAGGTTACTCTCTCCTTTGGAACAATCGACACGAGTATTCCACCGGTAGTAGGCGAATCCAATAATGATATGGCACACTTTAAACACTCATCGGGTGTGCAAGACAACTCATCAAAAACACAGATAGTATTATCGAGCCAAAATTCAGCTCGCTCCGCATCATCATTATCTTCAGCTCTAAATTCTTGAGCTCCATGCTTTCGAATACGATCAACAGGTGGTTTAGTTGCTCGCTCAGGATTGGCAACCGGAGGTACCATTGGTGTTATAGGTGGAACATTTGGATTCGGGGGTGGTTGAACAGCCGGAGTGGTTCGTAAATAATGACTGAACCAATCATTCATCATATTATGGAAGGCCTGCTTTACCCTCTCATCTGGGCCAATAGCAGCAGGTCGAGACTCTTCTGACGCAGTCTCTTGCATGGGAGCAGGAGCAACACTCTCGACATCATCAGCTAATGCCAGCTCGGGATCTGGATCCATTACTATATAAGAGAAATAAATACATTTCACTGTCAGAAGTCATCACACTATCACATTGTAAATTATGGCATGTATAGCTAGACTCTAACGTGCCACGCTAGTCCGAGGGTCGACTAAACCTGGCTCTGATACCAATCAAATGTAACACCCCTAAACTGTATCTATCGCCGGATCTAAGTTAAGAGGTATTACTAAACTAAATCCAATCCATAAACATTATTCAATAAAGATCATTTGCTATTCGTGTGGTCATTTACATTACCTTACGAAATATGTACAAGCTTTACTCTCTTTTTATAACAAGTTATCTATTACTCCCAAAAGTAAATTTCATTTAACAAGGTCATTTTATCAAAATTTAACCTACTTCGTAGATAGCCCCACATGCAAACCAACTCATTACACATATACTACTAACATGGGATATTAGTTACTACAATACACAATCACCACATTCGGCTTCGCACAAATAAGAACTTCAACCGAAGGGTCATTCAAGCTATATTGTTATATCTCAAGCATAACGCATAATTACTTATACTATCAAAAGGATTAACCCCATGACCGAACATACATAAGATCAAGTACCACAATTTAGCCATTTTCGCATGGCATACATCCATTAAAGATTAAATCTTATACAAATCCTAAGAAAACAAAATAGCTTATACATGCCATAATCATCAAGGATTTATCCATCAATAAGGAGTACCAAAATAGATGATAGTATGATGAGCTTCCCAATTGATCCACGAGCTTAAGTTGAACCTTCCAAAAGTGATCTACAAATCCTAGAAACAATCTGAAAGAAAGTAAGCTTCACAAACTTAGTAAGATTTCACTTTGCTAAACTAAGTACATTTATTCTACTAAAATTTTCAGTAAAGCAATTCATGTACCGAACAACAAAGTTTGAACAATCAAGATTTTAAGAACCAATTCATGAATATTGTATGATTAACGCACTTCTATATATATATACTTACCATTCAAACTTAGTCTTTCATACAAAATTCTAGGGCACTATTTCCCAATGATACTATATACCCATTTACACATATAACATAGTCCTTTAAAGCGAACCACATACACATGCGTTGATAATTTAGTTCAACGATGTTTTGATGATTAGTAACCTCGATAAAATCACTATGTAACGTATCGCTCACACACAGAGCCGTTACTCAAAAATCCCGTAACGTATCGCTCACACGCAGAGCCGTTACTCCAAAAATCCATAGAACGTATCGTTCACACGCAGCCGTTACTCAAAAATCCAGTAACGTATTGCTCACACAGAGCCGTTACTCAAAAATCCCGTAACGTATCGCTCACACAGAGCCGTTACTTATTCACCTGCAAACTTAGTGCTCAATCACAGTTCATACTCATAGTACATTTTCTAAACTCGTAATTCATATAAAATATACCAAGTCATTCATGTAATCGAGCCAACAATCATCTAAGCATAGAATCGCCCATGCATTAAATTCATGAAAATAATTATATTCCCATGTTCAATGTAACTAAAATATCTAGCACATTACCCTCATATTATGTCTTTATTTCGAATACATTTCTTGCCTTCACTTAGAGTATACACATGTTTATACACATTTGCATTCAGATTTAAGGCGGTACGAAATTCATACTACTCATTCCGCATCTTAACTTACCTTGCATAATACAAACAAGAAAAAAATTCTCCACAACTCATTCGACAATATTAATTCAATCATCCAATAACCATTAAATATTTTCAATGAACAAGGAATTGGTTTAATTAATTCATTTGCTTGAAATCTTACCTTGGAAGTCGATGATTATAATTTCTCGGCTATTCGTTTACTTTTGTCTTTCCACGATCTAAAACCTTCTCCTTTTGTCCTTGATCTAAATGATTCAAATTGAACTAATTCAACCACATTTTCATTCAATTAAAAGTAAAATCATATAATATACAATTGCTGATTTACCCCCCTACATTTTTAATGTTTATAAAAAAAAAATCCTTAAAATTCAAAACACGAAATATTAAGAATTTAATTGCCCCTGTCAAAGGCCGAATGCTCATCATCTCCATACAAGTCTCTATGAATTAATTATTATATAATTTAACACACTTATGTTCATGAAGGCCGAATATACAAGCTTAATCTCTTCTTCTCTTATGATCGAATTTGCTAACTCACTGTACAGTACACATGCATATTCTTCAATACATGACCAAACAACAAGCTAAATAAACACTATTTATATTTATCCCATTCTAGCTGAATAATAAGAGCATTCCTATGCTCAAATCCAAAATAAATTTTATAATCCTCATACACTTTAAGCCACTAGTCTTCAATTCATCTAAGTCTCTTAAGCAATTCATGTTGTTTTTTTTTTAATCTATACTAAACATTTTTCAGTCAAATACAACAACTCAAGAGTGCTCATCCATGGCCGAATATTAACATGCTTAACCCCAAAATTTTAACATGATTTATTAGCATTCAAAACAACCAACTCCAATATGTAAAGGTTTACTAAAATCAAGCTAGAATACCCACCTTACTACTACATGCAAGGCCAAAAAAAAATGGAGGTTTAAGCTTCCTTCATTTCTTTGGAAAGAATAGGTGAAGAAGATGATGATGAGGAAAGAGAGAATGAAATTAAAAACACATTTCCTTTATTTTATAAAATAAATACTTATTATAATATACTTAAACTAAAAATTAATGCACCCATTATACATAAAAAAATTGTTTTCCTAGCATGCTTGCCGTCCACATCATGAAATTAGGGAAATTTGACATGCAAGTCCTCATGCAAGAAAGACACTTCAATTAACCCTTCAACTTAATAGATACTATTTTTACTACTTTAACTATTTAGTCCTTTCTCTTAATTCAATTATATCAACAAACACATTCACGCAATTCATCATTCATAGCATATCAACTATATAATTTATAAGAGATTTCTGACTCGGATTCGTGGTCTCGAGACCACCATTTCGGTTAGGGTCGTATTTGGGCTGTTACAATATATATATAAAAGACAAATTGAAAAGAGATAAAAAGAAATAAATGAAATAAGAATAAAAAATTCACCTCTGGGTTTTTTTTAATCTCTATATCTGTATATTCGAGTATATATTTTTTGTGCGTATTCCCTGTATTTTCTTCTCCGCGTATCTATTTTTTCTATCTCTCTTTGCCCGTGTGTTACAGAATAGGTCAGGCTTTTATAACCTTGAAAATAAAAAGGAAATAGATTGTTTCTTCCATTTTTGCTGTTGTTTCCTTTCATTTTGCAGGCGACCGATGGGGAATCTGGCGATGATGGGGTGTAGTTCGCGAGGATTGCGGCGTGATTGAGGGCTGATTGCGGCGCGAGGGGCTGGACGAGGTTGCGGCGCGAGGGTTTCCAGCAAACCCTAGGTTTCCTAACTCTGCTTAGTGTCTGGGCCCTTTTGGGCTACGTTGGTTTTGGGTTAAGGTCTGTTTAGGTATGGGTCTGAGTGTTGGGTCAGGGTGTAACGGGTCACGGGTTTAGTCTGGGTCTGGGTAGGATTTGGGATTGTATTTTAGTTTTGGGCCTTTGTAATCTGGACTATAAAATGGACATTTGGTATATATTTTTTATTTTTATTTTTGGTTTGTTTTATTTTTCACAGGCCCGGGCACAAATGGGCTTCTACAATAACTGTTGTGAAAGTGCAAATGTTTACATGTTCTGTATATGTTAAATGTTAGTGACAATGTTTTGCTAAAAATGCAAATATACAGTGATGGTGCACGGACAATCGGTAAGTGATATGTGTTTAATTTTGGATATTTTGGCCTTGTGCTCTTGAAACCATTGGATATAGTAGGTATGACATAGGATTATGAGTACTCATCTATATGTACAGTGATTTTGGGTGTTGAGGCCTTGAGACATGTTGGAGGAATAAAAGAATCTGAGTTAGGCTCTATTCAATGGGACATGTGAGGGGAAATAATGAGAGTGTTAGCTTTATATGTAATAGCCCGATTTTGACCCTAATCAGAATCGTGGTTTCGAGACCACAAATCCGAGTCTAAAAAATATTTTAAAATTATTTTGCGTGTTTACTAAGTGTGAATTTGCTTGTGTTAAATTTTCGTGTATTAATTTCGTTGTTTGAGTGTCAGATTAAATAAAAGGGCTTAATCATTTAAAATGAAAATTTGATGTTAGTTGTGAAAGTGCTTAATTGTTGTTGTCTTTTTAACATGGAGGATTTATATTGCAATTGGACCATTTTTATATTGTAGTGTACGGCAACATGCCATTATTATATGTTTTATATGTTGAATGTTATAAATTAAAATTTATATTAATATATAATAATGTTATATTATATTATATTAACATAAAAACAAAGCCATAGTGTTATTTCTCTCTTTCCATGACCGAATAACAAAACAAAAAAGAAAAGACAAAAGAGTTAGGGCATTCGGACATTGTGGGAGTTGATTAAGGTATATGTCTAGCTCGGTTTTTGATAATTTCTACGTTTTTGAGATCGTTGCTATGTGATTTAGTTAGCCCATGCTTGAATTTTTGAATTGGTTGTGTATTTCGTGAATTGCCATTGAAGGAAGCTTGTTGTTTTTGTGGTTTGATGATGAAATATTGATTATATGTGTTAGATTAACAAGTTTTGTTTTTGAATTTTTGATGAAATTGAGTAATTTGGATTAAATTGCAAAAATAAATTTGATGGACTAAAACGCAAAACAAATGAAATGTATGAGCTTGTATAAGGACTATGAATATTCGGCCAAAAGAAGTGTGGTCAAATTTTGAATATTTTGTATTTTGTGCAATAGGGACTAAATAGTGAAAATGTGAAATATTAAGGGTAAAAATGTAATTTGCCCATTTATGCATTTTTGGACTAAATTGAATGAAAATATGTTTGAATGAGCTTAATTTGAAATTACTTAGATCAAGAACAAAAAGGATCAGGATTGGATCGGGGAAAGGAGAAGTTAATCGAATAGTCGGAAAACATAGTCCGTCGATACTCGAGGTAAGTTTTTAAGCAATTGAGTTGAATTAATTTTTTCTATAATGATGCATATGTATTTAACGATGGTAAATTTGTACAATGTTGATATTACCGAATGGATTATTAGTTGGGAGATGATTAGAGTTGAATGTAATGTAACATATATGTTAATGGTATAACTACATGTGATATTGAATTGAGAAATAGATATAGCCAAATGTGATGCATGCTTATATAAAAATGATTAGCCGAATGTAATGTTGATTTGAAGATGAAATAAGCTAATTTGTATATATGTAATTGAGATGTAAGTTTATGTATATATAAATGAGGAGTAAGTTGGGGAAATGCAAGAATGTATGAAAATAAAATACCGAGCACTAAGTGTGTGAAATCGGTTGTTTAGCACTAAGTGTGCGAGAAGTTAAAGGTAACAGCACTAAGTGTGCGATACGTTACAAGAATTTGGCACTAAGTGTGCAAGTTATTAATATGACGACATTAATCATGTGATATGTTAATAGATTTCTACATGGAGTGTGCAGGTTTGCCGATCTTTTAATGGTAATAATTATCGAATGTACTAAACAGAATATAATAACCAGGTATGCGATGATAAATCATCTTTTTGATGATAAGTAAGTTTAATTGCTGAAATGAGAATTCAGTATTGTACATATTAATATGTGATTTATATGGATCGAAATGTGAGTATGAACTTCAGTAGTATATATATGTGTATTTGTTTTGAGGTGAGAAGAGGATTATAGATCTAGATGAATGTCATTATTAAATGTTGGGATATTCGGCATAAAGGATTATGAAATGTGAAAGTTGTCTATTATAATGTTTGATACATTGTTTTGTAATTGCTTATAACTTACTAAGCTATGATAGCTTACTTTATGTGGTTGTTGTATTGTTTATTAGGTTTTGAAGTCAAAGTTCACGCTCAGGGATTATCATCAAGTCTATCACACTATCAATAGATTTTGGTATTTCATAAAATTTGTACTTCTTTTTAAAACTACGGCATGTATAGGCTATGTTACTTTTGAGTTGATTTTGAATGGTGTGTATATGTATAAATGCAATTCGAAAATGGCTAAATTGTGGTATTATGGTTTTATATAGATTCGGCCATGGTATTAACTTATTTTGGAGTATAAATCCTAATGTGTTTATGTTTGGTATTTGGTTATGTGGTTTGAATGAATTGAGTTAAATCATAGTTGTGAATATTCGGTCATGGCATTTGTATGATATAGTAAATATACTTTCATGATTGGTATGAATGGCATTATAGGTCATGTCCCTGGGTTGTGCATATTCGGACATGTTATGTATATGATTATGTATGAAGCTTGATTTTATATGTTTAGGTTATTGTAAGATATGTACGAATTTGATAATTTGGCCATGATAATTATCAGAAATATGGTCTATAGTATAGATGAATGCTTTTGGCAATTGGTATGATTTTGGGTACATCCTAATTTCGGTTAGGTAAGGTCTTGGTATATAGGTATAATTGGTCTTTAATAATTGAGTAATTGTGTAGCAAAGTGATTATAAACATGAGCATATTCGGTTAATGAAAATTTAAATGACCAAATGAATAGTGACCTTTGCTTATTGTTGAAAATGCTTGTAGTATATATATGTGTGTTTGGTTGAATAAATTTAAGCTAAGTGCAAATATGTTTAAGCATTCTTTGAAAGTATATCATTATTTACAATGTCTTCAGTTATGTCTACTTAAATAGTAATTATTTGCTATGATCTGTGTTAAGTTTAGTAATGCCCTGTAACCCTAATATGGTGATGGATACGAGTTAAGGGTGTTACATTTTGATTGGTATCAGAGCTACGATTTAGTTGGTTCTTGGACTAACGTAGCGCGTGTGAGTCTAGCTATACATGCCATAATTTTTCTGTGATAGTGTGATGACTTCCGACCGTGAAATGTGTTTTCTTCTTTTGTATAGTAAATGGATCCTGATCCCGAGTGAGTCGTAGCCGATGATGTCGAGAGTGTGGCGCCTGCTCCCACGCAATGGACCGCGCCGGTTGAATCTTGACCAGCTACGAGTAACCAAGATAAGGGGGCTAAACAAGCCTTCTTTAGTATAATGAATGATTGGTTTAATCAGTATATCCGGACCAATCCAGCTGTTCAACAACCCCCAAACCCAAATACTCCACCTGTAGTACCTATGGTACCTCCGATCATTAATCCTGAGAGATTAAATAAGCCTCCAATTGACAGAATCAGAAAATATCGGAACTCAGGAGTTTAGAGCTGCGAGCTGAATTTTGGCTTGATAATACAATTCGTGTTTTTGACGAACTATCCTGTACGCCCGATGAGTGCTTGAAATGTGCTATATCTTTATTATGAGATTCTGCTTATTATTGGTGGAACGCTCTGGTTTCGGTTGTTTCGAAGGAACGGGTCACTTGGGGTTTCTTTTAGACAGAGTTTCGCAAGAAATATATTATCTAGCGATTCATCGATAAAGAACACAAGGAATTTCTTGTAACACCCCAAACCCGGCCTAGAAGTTAGGTCCGAATCTGGCGTGCCACATGGAAGTTTTTTTTTTTTTCAAAACCATCTTTGCAATTGTCAACAACTTGTTTGAGACTTACATCCTCTTTGTAAAAACCCAAAACACTTAAGCAATTGTGTCTACGTGAAACCATAATTATCTTTAATAAACCTTTTCGGTTGTGAAAGCATATTTGAAAAAGTTTATTTTGAAATCCATTTGTCAATCGATTTTGGAAAACCTATATTTTAGTTTTTAGAAAAATTCTCGTTTAAAACAATTTAAGCAAAATACTAAGTAAACCAACCATGAACCAAATAATAAAATACTCTAGAGGCCTTATTACATTTTAAACCAAAATAGCAAAATAATAAAATAAACGAAAATAAAAATTTAAAATTTGATAACACCATTTTGTAAATATAGCCTCCACCGAGTCATCCATGGGCCCAAGTCCTCACTACGGAGCATTACCTACAAGGGTTAAGAGAAAGGGGGGGTGAGTTACAAGAACTCAGTGTATAATCCACTTACCATCATCCATTGGTCGGAACACACATAGTAATATTTTGGGCCTAAGCCCATTTACAATTATAACATAATAACATGTTTATAATATGCATGTGATATGCAATTCCCAAACAAGCCTAATTTCCATCCCCTAACACCCCCGTACCAATCAATACACCTGTGGGGATCAAGTCAACCCACCCCGCCAAACACACCAATCGTAGGCATTAAGCCTTTTTAATAAAATTGTAGTGCACTACCGAACTAGATTGTGACATTGTCACCGAACTAGAGGCATATAGCCAAATTTGTGGCAGGGCCACCGAACTAGAGGCATTTAGCCAAATTTGTGGCAGAGCCACCGAACTAGATTTTTGGCAACAGGCCATTCTTCTCTTCATCAAATACCCCGCCCCATGCAATCATGCGTGCATAGCAAAATATAGCCATATAACAATTTATCAAATAATCCATAACATAAATGGGTTTATCATAAAACATTTCATTTGGGCCCATAAAACAATTTAGTAACTTGTCCATTTAGCCATTTAGCGGACTTTGGCCCATATATCGAACTAGAATATTTTTGGCCCATTTATCGAACTAGAGTATTTTTGGCCCATTAATCACATGAGGCCCATATAGCAACATATTTCAATTTGACCCATAAAGGATATTTTCATAATTCAGTCCGTAAGGACATTTTTGTAATTCGGCCCATTAGGGGCATTTTCGTAACTTGACCCGTAAGGGCATTTTCATAATTCGGTAATCGTACCCACTAAGGGTAATTCAGTAATTTACCCTCCAAGGGTATGATGGTAATTTCGCAACCTAGGCTTAATTACTAATTTGGGGCATAAAATGAAACTGTCCAACTGCGTCACACTGACTAAATTGACCATAACTCGAGTTAGAAATCTCGAAATCTAAATCCGTAAATTTTCCTTGAAACTAGACTTGTATATATTTCTACTATAATATTTCCAGAATTTTTAACTTAACCATTTAGTACAGTTTATTCCTTAAAGTTTCCTCTGTTTCACTGTCTGACGATTCTGACCTCTCTTAACTTATTCTCAAATATCTTACCGTCCGCTTTTCATCTACTGCTCCCACTTATTTCTTTTGAAAATAGATTCACTAAGGAATCCATACATATCAATTATAACTCTTAATTCGCTTTGTACAATTTTATAAGATTTTTCCAAGATAGAACAGAATACCTCGAAGTCATTCAGAACCAGCCTCACTAAAATTTACATATATCCGAATATAAAATTCCTTTTCCTTCTCCGTTTCTTCCATATTAAAATAGACACAGTATGCTTTAATCTGATATCTTACTCACTTTGTAATTCCTTTTATCCAATTTTTCGTGATTTTTCAAATACACACCACTGTTTCTGACTGAAACTGTTTTATTACAAAACACGTTTACCACTACGAGTATACGCACGTCCGAGTGATCACGGATGCCGGTTATCGGTTTTCTTCAGTATTTCTACCGAATCACAGAATATTTCATGTAAAATTTCAGAGAGATGTGAGATTTACTCACCATTTCAAACATATATTTGGAAGGGTACGGGATTACACACCTTATTCGGAATCCGTAACACGATATTCTCCGCGGCACCTAAAGATACAATCGATCAACAATTAATCCCAAAACCGAATTTACCACTTCAACCAATTATTTCAATTGATTAACAATCTATCACTTACCAATAATCCGAGTCTCGAATTACGAGGGATAGGTGTTCGATTGGCCCTCCGATAAAGTACTTCGAGTCCTTAGAAGTGATTAACACAAAAACAATGTTAGCCACACCTTATTCGGCTTGAGAAAGAATCACCACAATACACCCCCTTCACCTATATATGGCTTGGAAGAAAAGAAAAGAAATGAAAAGAGGAATATACGATCACTTACCGATTTGATTAAGAAGAGATTGGATGGAAGAAGAGTGCCTTGTAATTTCGGCTATCAAAAGGGGAATAAACAATAGATGAAAATCTTGATCAAACAAAAGAGCAAGAAAGTGCACAATTGTGCTAGGGAATTCGGCCAAAGTAAAAGAAAGAAGAAAATATGGTCACCAAGGCTTGTAATTTCGGCACAAAGCAAAGGAAAAGAAAAGAATTTGAGAGGAAAAACAATGCACTATTGTGCTACTATGATTTGGCAAGGAGGGTTGCAAAATTGAGAGAAATGGCACAAAGTTGTCAAAAGGATTTTTGGCCAGAACAAGGCTAAGACTTTACCAAATGCCAAATAAAATTTCAGCCACCTAATTACTCCAAAAACTGTCCACATGCATCCCCCCTTAGGATAAGATTTTGGCCACCCAAGCTTTCCAAAACATCATCCATGGAATAAGCCTCATGTCCCCCTTTCTTTCCTATTTCTCTTGATTCCTTTCCCCAACTTCAACCTTGCCTTTTCTCTTAGCCATCTTGCCAAAAAATAAGAAGTCCACCTTACCATAAATACCTCTTGACCGACACTTAAGGAAAGCATGCAAAAATAATCAAAATTTTCACACAATGGGATTTGAACCTTTTCCCTCAAAGTCCATCATGTGGCATCATATCCTCTTTACCAATTGCTCATTTATGCAAGCTATTTACTCATAAATTTCCATATGTCTTGAAGCTACTTACCATCTCTCCTTAAAGTGCTAAAATACCAAATTTTTCATAAAGCCCAATTAAACCCGAGACTTCATAGAAACCTCGTAACCTTCCAAATCCACTTAACTAATAAGTCCAATTTGCAATAACACCATTCTCATATTCTTGAAGATTTTAAACACTCCTAAGCCCAAGGCCCAATTGGCCCAATCCTACTGGGCCCAATTTTGGAATGTTACATTTCTTGAGCTTAAACAGGGTCGTATGACCGTATCTAAGTATGAATGTGAGTTTGTGAGACTCAGCCGATATGCCCGCGAGTGTGTTTCATCTGAGGCTGCTATGTGTAAAAGATTTGAAGAAGGATTGAACGAAGACATAAAATTGCTCGTTGGTATACTTGAAATAAATGAGTTTGTAGTATTAGTTGAGCGAGCCTGCAAAGTCGAAGAGTTAGGAAAAGAGAAGTGAAAAATTGAATTCGAAGCTAGAGATTTTCGTAAGAGATCAGCGGGTAAAACTTCTCAATCTGCATCAAAAAAGTTCAGAAATGACAGTAGCCAATCCAAGACTAATACTGGGTTTTCTATACGAGTGCGACCACCAGTGAGTTCACAAGCTACCTCAATAGCTAGTGTTGGCAATACTCGACCTAATAAACCCGAGTGTCAACAGTGTGGTAGAAAACATTTTGGTGAATGTTGGGGCAAGTTCAACAACCGAGCTTGCTACAAGTGTGGTTTGCAGGATCATTTCATCCGGGATTGCCCCGAGTTAGCTGAGAAGAATAATGCTCAAAGTGTGAGATTGAGTGGTGCTACAGCTAGAGGTAGACCACCCCGAAATGTGGAAGGTAGAAGTGATACTCAGAGAGGGACTTCGGATATAGTTACTCGATCAGAGGCTCGTGTGCTGCGCCAGCCTATGCCATCTGTGTGCGAGAGGAGGCTTCATCCCTAGATGTTATCAACGGTATATTTACTCTCTTTAATACTAGTTTAATTGCTTTGATTGATCCTGATTTAACTCATTCTTACGTGTGTGAAACATTAGTATCCAGTAAGACTTTACCAGTTGAGTCTACTGAGTTTGTAATTCAGGTTTGAACCCCCTGGGCCGATGTGTGCTAGTTGATAAGATGTGCAGGAATTGCCCTTTGATGATTCAAGGTTCATTTTTTTCGATTGATTTGATGTATCTACCTTTTGATGAGTTTGATATCATCCTCGGTATGGATTGGTTGGTCAGTACGATGCGTAGTGAATTGTAGATGAAAGACTATTGATCTACGGTGCCAGAATAATGAGATAATTCGGATTGAGTCTGCTGATTTAAATGGGCTACTAGCAGTGATATCTTCGATATTGGCTCGGAAGCATATGAGAAACGGTTGCAAAGCTTACTTTGCTTATGTGATTGATAGTAAAGTGACCGAAAAGAAGATTGAATCAGCACTGCTTGTATGTGAGTATCCAAATGTGTTTCCGGAAGAATTGCCAGGATTGCCACCTGTTCGGGAGATAGATTTTGGTATTGAGTTAGTGCCAGGGACGACTCCGAGCTCGATAGCTCCATATAGAATGTCACTGACTGCATTAAAAGATTTGAAAGCCCAGTTGCAAGAGTTGACAGATAGAGGTTTTGCTCGACCGAGTTTTTCTCCCTGGGGTGTGCCAGTGTTATTTGTGAAGAAGAAAGACGGAACTTTGATGATGTGCATCGACTATTGACTGCTTAATAAAGTGACCATAAAGAATAAATACCCGTTGCCGCTATTTTCATGGATTTGATGAATCGGATATTCAGACAGTATCTGGATCGGTTTGGAGTTGTGTTTATAGATGACATTCTGATCTATTCGTGCAATGAAACCGAGCATGCCGAACACTTGAGACTTGTGTTACATATTTTGGTGATAAGCAGTTGTACGCGAAATTTAGCAAATGTGAGTTTTGGTTACGTGAAGTTAGCTTCCTGGGGCATGTTGTTTCAGCATCAGGTATTCGGGTTGATCCGAGTAAGATTTCGGCTATACTTGATTGGAAACCCCCGCGGAATATTTCTGAAGTTTGGAGTTTTCTGGGACTTGCCGATTATTATAGACGCTTCGTGAAAGATTTCTCAATGATTGCAACTCCGATGACAAAGTTACTTCAGAAAGATGTTAGATTCGAGTGGATGGAAAGGTGCCAGAAGAGTTTCAATCGAGCTCTTTTTTTTTTATTAAAAAATAATAAATATCTACTTGTTAGTTAAATAAATTTTCCGCTTTGGGTCTTAGTCCTTATTTTGGGTTTTATTTAGTATGAGCTTTGTTATTAAACTTATTGCATTAATATTGTGCTAGTTGAATTATAAGACTCTTCGAGCTCTTTTTTTTTTAGAATAAAAACAAATTGAGCTCCTTTTTTTATTTTATTAAAAAATAATAAATACCTACTTGTTAGTTAAATAAATTTTCCGCTTTGGGTCTTAGACCTTATAATATATATGATGTATATAAATAATTAAATAATAAATTATTAAAGTTATTTCCAAAAGTTTAAAATAAAAAATAAATAAAGGAAGAAACAAAATTATATACATAGTAAAGAAAAAACGATTGATGTTGACAGTACGATTGACAGTAACATTAAACACTGTTACTCAAAAAGGGAAGCTCCAGTAGGTTTGGAATCAAAGCAAGGGTAAATGTTCCTTCATTTCCACCTTGTGGGGGTGTTTTCAAATCTAAATTTTATATTTTTTTTATACAAAAATAAAAGAAAAATATAAACATAATAAAATTTCAACTCAAATTTCTATAATTTTTTTATAATTTTAAAAAGAAAATGAATTTTGTGATTCATACAAAAAAAAAAAAAACCAGAAGTACTGCAAAGTTGTATTAAGTAAATTTGAAGACACAAAATTATGATTCCAACAGTGTTATAATCAATACTTCTGACTCAAAGATGGTGTCGGCCGTTGGGGGGTTAGACGAAAGGTATTAATTAACTTTGTTGTGGTGTAGATGATGAGCATAAATGGTGAATTAATTGCATTTAATTGTCCCTCCAAAATTAATTGTACGTAAACAGAGCTGTTTATAGGTAGCGTAGCAGTTGACCCGACGGATTAATTATAATATATATTAGAAATTTTATTACGTGGCTGGAAATTATAAGTTTAGAGTACAAATATCTGTTTAGAAATAATTTATAATAAATAATTAAATGTATTATTTAAAATTAATTAATAATAATATATGGAATATGTATGTTATTAAAATGAAAAAAATAGATTAATTTGTTTATCATAGTTGTTAAAGTTTGTATGACCCGAATCCTGTCATTTGTTCGACCTCTTGCCCTTATAGATTCTCATTAAGCATAAAACCAGACTGGGGTTGCGACCAAGAGTGTGGGACTCCCCGCGGTACGAACCATGCCACACAAGTAGAATCTATCACATCCTAAAAACCGAATTAGAAAAATTGAGTTAGTGAAACCAAGAGTGGTTATATTTGGCTTTTGAGTTAAGGTTGTGAAAATTTTGTAAAGTGAATTGATTTGATTAAGTGGTTAAGAGATTATGCTTGTGTGAGAGAGGTTTTAGGTTTAAATCTTTTCCCTTTGTATTTTTTTCAATTTTGTCTAAACCTCTAGCTTTGGGTATTTGGCAGGAGCGACCCTGGGGGTTGTTTGGAGGTGCGGTCGCCTAAGGCCCAAGGCTGAAAGGGGTCCAAAATATTGTTTTCTAATTTTTAAAGGGCCCAAAAATTTTCTTTTAACTTTTAAAGGTCAATTTTTTTACCAACTTTTAAAGAGCCCCAAAAAAGCTTTTTTTAGCTTTTAAAGGCCCCAATTTTTTTTACCAACTTTTAAGAGACTTAAAATTTTTTTCCTCCAATTTTTAAGGAATCTAAAGCCTCATTTTATTTGCCTATGGCCCCAAAAATGTCAAGAACGGGCTGATATCTGGTTTAAGAAATATTTGTGTGCATTTGTTAACAAGAATGAGCTTTTTAGTTTAATGGTAAGGTTTTAATCTTTCATAAGTTTGTTTATTGAAAAGTTCTTTTACTGAGTTAATTTTTTTAGATAATTGTGTTTATTTTCTTTAAAGTAAGAGTTTATTTTTTTAATTTAATGTATTATATTCCACATGTATTTATCTTATTGAGTTATCTACGTAATAAATTACATCTCGCTAAAAATATTTTATATATGAAATTCCACATCATCCCTATTAACTTTGTTAACCTTACTTTTATTAAATCTATTAGAAAAGTAGATTGAAAAGGTTGATGGCAAAAAAAAAAAAATTTAAAAGTGCAATCAGAACTATTTTGACAAAATATATAAATATTAGTGGTCAAATTTATTATTAAACTTTTTAAACTTGATCAAATAAAAATATCTAATATTAAAGTGATTAATGAAACAATTTAAAATTCAGATTTTTCCACCTCACATTGTCCCTTCTTGGTTGTTTGGTTTCCAAGTCGGGACCCAAAGTCTTTAAAGATTGACTTTTATTGTTTGGCTTTCTCTATCCATTGTAAAGCATATCAAACAAATCTCCTTGGTAGGTTAAGTGAATAAAATCAGTAAGCATTCTAAGGCATAAAAAATAAACAAATTCTCGATGAAGTAGGGATGTGCAAATTTCGGATAAAATCGAATTGATTCAGTTAATCGATCGAATTCGGTTAATCAGCCTATTAATCAAATTAATTAGGTCGGGGGTCGATTAATAATTTTTTGGAAGTTCGTTAACGGTTAATTCGGTTCAAAATTGGTCGGTTAATCGAATTAACCGAATTGAATAAATAATATTATAATATATAGCATTCGGTCGGTTTGGTTAATGTTTTAGAAATATCAATTAACCGGTCGGTTAATTTTTTATATGTTTTATACTTGTTTAAACTAAAAATAAAAAAAATATATAAATGTCGGTTAATTCTGTTAACTGACTAAATTAACAGAAAAAGTTCGGTTTAGTTAACAATATTTAAGAATTTAAAAGGGTCGGTTAATTCGATTAATGGTAATTTGAGTCGATGAACAGGTCGATTAACCGATTGATATAAAAAATAAAAATAAAAAAATAAAAATAAGACGATAGATATAAAAAAAATCACTATTGGTTTCGAAATCTTTTTTTTTTGCTTGTAATTTTTGTAATCTCTAAAATAGATTGACAATGTTCGGGCTTTTTATAGCCTATTACACTATTTTTTTATTTCAACTGTTTGCTCTACTATTTACTTTTCTATTTCTGCTTGTTTCGTGTTTTGTTTCCCCTCTTTTTTGTAGGTGTTGGGGTCAACGAGGAAGAGTCTTGCTGTTTTGGTGCAAGGCGGTAGGCGGTCCTCGGGACGAGGCGTGGGCGGCACGCCCAAGGAGGAGCGGCGCACATGGAGGCTAGAAACCCTAGGGTTTTCGAATTAGATTAGGTTGTGGGCTAAACGGGCTTTAGGGTTTTTATTACTGGGCCGTTTGGACTCGTTTTGTAATTGGACTTTGTAACAAACAAAAAAAAATTATTGATTATTATTTTTTTTTTTGGGTTTAGTAAGTGGGACAAAATAGGACTTGGTTTAGTCTGTCCATGGGTTGGGGCTTGACAAAATTTTAGGCCCATTTGATAAGTTCGATTTTGACCCGGCTCTAAAAATGAGCCTAAAATTTTACCCAAACTTGACCCGAATAAAAATGCTAAGACCCGAGCCTGGCCCCGGCCTGCCCATATTAATTTTTTTACATTATTATAAAAAAATTATAAAACATTTAAATAAATGATTTCCAACAACTTGAAAATAAATTTTAAAAAATCTTTATACTTAAATAACACTAATATAGGTGCAACTTAATAAGTAAATGCCACTAAAATAATAGCAAAATTAACAATAATGTAACGCCCCTTAATCCTAAACCGTCGCTGGAACAGGGTTACGAGGCATTACCGGACATATCAGACAACTTACGAATAATTCGCAATAAAAAACACATTCATAGTACAATTTAATAATTAAGTCCCTATAATGAACTCTAGAAATTTTTAAATACATGTATTAAAAATGTAACGGGACTCGTTTAAGTATTTCAGAATATATATATATATATTTATATAAATTTCGACAGCATTTCTGCTTATTTTCACATATAACCCCCTGCAATTAAAACCGTATTCATTCCAAATATAACCAATTCAACCAATTCCAAAATCCAACAATTCAACCAATGCAATTTCATATTTAATCATATTTAAATTATACTTATAACATCAAAATACCAAATATCATTCTTTACAACAAAAGTCATGTAGTAATTTAAAGTGACCAAAATAACACCTATGTACATGCCACTTTTATCAAAGAAGAATACATCACCGAGTTTTGTTCTAGAGTCGGGATCGCCTTGGATGCTGAATCAGAACTTTGAACACCTATTAACCTGTGCACGGAAACAACTGTACGCTGAGTATACATATACTCAGTGGTATTACCATAATTCAAATTATAAACATAATAATCATATCATTAAATCATATAACTATAAATTTGACTAAACCAATTCAAACATAAGATGGTCATTTTCAATACATTATACAATTCAAATTTAGCTATTTAACAATTGAAATAATACACATTCATGTTGAACCATTATCCATCTCATGAACCAATGGTTCATGCTTTCCAATGTCATACTTATATTCAATTCACAATTTTTCAATTCATGTTCTATTTTCACATTGCTTTCAATGGCTCAACCATTTCATTTTATTCAATTTAACATTTCCTTTAGTTACCCCCATTAACATACTCGGACTTCAGCGGATACACGGATTTCAACCCAAACACACCAATACGGCACATTGAAACACCCCACACCCGGCCCACGAGCCTGAACCGGATCTAGTATGTTCCTTAAGAAAATCGGTTTTCGAAGTCCTTTATTACTTAGAGAATATTGGTGTATTTTTAGAAAACTGTTCATTTTGGATTGGGCTTAGGTTAAAAACCCGTTTACTTAATTTAGAAATCATTTAATTAGGGTGACAAAATAATTTAGGGTTTAAATGTAAAGACATAAAATTTTAATATCATAAATGTAAAGTGTTTCGAAGCATAATAATTGCAAGTAAATAATAGTAACAAAAATAAAACTATGGCTTTTTAGGCCTTATTACATCAATAATTTCCAAACTTAAACTTTAAAGAACTTTATAAAAATAAAGGTCCAATTCGTAAATATTTTCTTTGCTACGCATGGCCACCTTTAGCTCCTGCGCCGACCGGTCCATTACCGCTCATCACCAAAAATAGTCCTCAAAGGGGTGAGTCAACGGACTCAATGTGTACACAAACTAACAAACAATATTTCAGGCATACATATTCATATCAGAACATATACATATCAAAATGATGCAACCCAAACCCAAGCCTAATTATCCATCCGCTACACACCACCCGTACCTGCCAGTCACACCGTGGGGACTACTAAGTCAACCCTCCTTCCGCTACACACCATCGAAGGCAGTCGCTGCAGTCGACGTGCTCATCGCCCATATACGTTGTGTCATTAGACACTATGTTCAGATATTGTAACCGAAGTTACCATATATAGATAATGTAACCGAGGTTACCATGTTCAAGTAATGGGACCGTAGCCACCATATTTCGTTGGTGAGACCGAAGTCAACACCTATCTTCCCCTTTCACAAATATCCCATGTGCCCCAAATATTTATATCATGCATATCTTATTTCTCATTCATATTACATATTCAAAATATATATATCATATTTGTAATCCTATCGGAAGTAGGAAACGTACCTGGGTACTTTTACCACATTTGTGGCACTTAGCCACATTCTTATTCTCATGCACATTTATATATATATAAAAATAATTGCCGTAATATATTGAGAGTTAGTGTGGATACACACCTTATTCGCTTAATGGATTCCTTGAATTCCCGAAGTGAGTCGATCACAGATTCAGACTTTAGATCAGTTAACTCCTATATTTGGCCCATCATATATAAACATATTAATACCCTTTTGATTTTAAAACCAAATCCTACTAGGAATAGAATTACTAACACTTACCTTGTTTGCCAAATCAAATCCCAAAGTTGTGGTATTCCTCCCTGAATTTCGGCTACCCACTAGATTCACTGATTTGATAAATCTTTGATTAACACGAATAGATCTAATTATTAAAAAGATAACCTAGGCCGAATATAACTTCTTACCTTGAATCCTTGAGTTCCTAAAATATTCCTTTTCTTGTATGTCCGCATCGAAATCGATAAACCCCTTGTATATTCGGCCATTCACAATAATAAGATTAGTACCACGATTTTGGTAAAAGAAAAGGAATAGAAATTGATTGACCACAGATCTTACCCTTTTGATGTTGTAGTTGATTGCTCCTTTACTTAGAATCGACAAAGATTCGGCTTTGATAGTAGAAACAGAGAAGAAAATAGAAGAAGAGAAGATGGATTTTACTTAAGGAAAAATTCGACAGAGAGGGGGAGAGCTAGGGAATTTTCGGCAGAGCAGAAAAAAAAGCAAACTGAGGAGTAGCCCTCCTTCCTTCCTTTTATAGACAAAGTTATCAGCCAAGGAATCCCTTACTTCCTTTTATAGACAAAGTTATCAGCCAAGGAATCCCTTACTTGGCCACCACTCCACATATGTGATAATATTATCTCTTTTATTTAAAAATAAAAGCATTTAATCCATCAATTATCTCCTCAAATAATCCAATTAAAGAAAATCCTTTATTTATCACTTAATATTCACATATTAATGAGAATAAAATACCTTTATTTCTAGAAGCATGTGCCGTCCACCCTTAAGCCTGGGAAGCAAAAATTAAACTTCATTTATTTGCTTCCCTTGTGACTCGAACTCAGGCCCAACACCTTGCATGTGGCGCCATTTCCATAGGCCCTAAGTGACATCTTCGAGCCACTTTTCCAAGCCTGTTTGTGTGTCAAATTTCACCAACTTTTTCTTTTAAGGCCTCCTTGCCTTTATTTCCTATTTTAAACTTTAAAACTCATCATTTCGGGGTCATTTCTAAGTTTCCTAAAATTTTCGATCGGCTCTGTAACTTGCCATTTTTCTTACATTTCCAAGTTTCCCGAAATGTTCAAGTTTCCTAAAATGTTCAGTTTCCAAAATGTTCAGGTTTCTAAAAATGTGTACTTTTCATTTTTGAACCATTTCCTTACATTTCTAGGTTTCCTAAAATGTTCATGTCCTAATGCATTTCCAGGTTGCCAAAAATGTTCATTTCCATTCATTTTCGTACATTTCTGAGTTTCCAAAAATATCAAAAATTTATTCATTATGCTTAAGACTTGTTATTTCTTACAATTAAACTGAAAATGCATAGGCCCTTTCGAGGATGTTACACACATTGTGCCTAAAACGGTACATAGTACCTGATCAATATACGACACATAAGTGCCTGAAATGACACACGAGGTGCCTGAAATACGACACATAAGTGCCTGATCGGCAAAGCCAATAAATCCCGTACTCTTCCAAATCCTATGGCATGCCAATTATATCCGACTCAGCCCGACTAGTTAATAGGGTATTTCAGCTCTCAATTTCAGTTTCATTTTCATAACAAATTCAATTTCAATATCAATTACACTTTTCCATTTCAATCCACATACAATTCAATTTCAATACATATTCATCATTCAACTCAATTTCCATTCAATTCAATAAAAACACTTACCTTATAATTTACTTGCCATATACATAAATTAATTTAACATTTAATGAATAAATAAATAATTTAAATTATAGTAATACAAACCCGAATTTGCTTGATTATTTCTCGGTAACCTTCTCCTTTCCTTTGTGGGTCGTTGCCTCCCTTTTTAGCTACGAAAATAATAATAATTTACATTATTAATTGCAATATTAAATTACAATAAATAATTAGATTTTATTCAATTCCTACTCTTCCTCTTCATTTCACATTCTTTATGCACAATTCTATTATTTACTTATAAGTTCTTTCAAGGCTGTCTACCTGAGTTATTGTCACTAAATTATCTATATCTTGAGTTACAGAATTCCAAATTAAGATCCGTAAATTTTATATATCTTATTTCCATAAAATTTTCAGAATTTTTGATTTAGCCAATAAGTACAGTTTATTCTTTAAAATCACCCCTATTCTGTTGTCTGATAGTTCCGACCACTCTTTGCTAAAATTTAATTATCTTTTTATACAGAATTCAAGTGATATTCTAGTTTCTTTCTTATAAAAATAGACTCATTAAGGAATCTAACCATATAAATTATGTCCCACAATTATTTTTGTACGATTTTTAATTATTTTTCCAAGTCAGAATAGGGGATCTTGAAATCACTCTAAATTAGTCTCACAAAAATCTAAATATCTCAAAATACAGAATTCCTTTACTTTATCTGTTTCTTTCATATAAAAATAGACTCAATAAGCTTTAATTTCATATCTCACTCAACTTCTACTTCCATTTCTACCATTTTTGGTGATTTTTCAAAGTTACTCTTCTGCTGCTGTCCCAAAACTGTTTTCTTATAGCTTATTTTGTAATTAAATCCTAATTAAGTTTACTTATTTCCTTAACTTAATTCATGCTTTGTTTCTACTTAAATTCCTTTTATATTCAACTTGACTATCTAATATTCATAATAAAACCCTAATTTATAATTTCTTCCAAATTAATCCCTATAATACAAAACTTATAGCTTACTTTACAATTTAATCCTTTTACTAATTCTAACTTAAATTTCATTCAATTTAATCTCTTGTTCATCTTTTTCTTCAACATGAAATTTGTTTAAAAGCTTATAAACTTTCAAACTATCAAATTAGTTTCATCAAAACCTTGCTTTAAGGCTTCTAAAATATCAAAATTAAGAGAAAAGAGCTAAATTTAGCTTACCAATTAAACTTGAAGCTTTAAATCCCAAATTTTCCCTTTTCTTTTCTTTCCCTTTTTCTTCCCCTGTTTTCGTCTTGTTCCCTGTTTCTTCTTCTTCTTCTTTTTTTTTTGTTCTTCTTTCTTTTTTACTTTCTTTTTATTTACTTTATATTACTTTGATATTAAGTAAATAAATTATTTTATAACAAATGTACCAATATTTTTATTACAAGTGTAACTATATAATTATTACTATTACACTTGTCATCTATTTTTATTTTTATTTTATATATTTTAAAAAATTGTTTTCATTAAAAGCATTAATGACTGGACGCAATTTCGAATTGTGTGGCATGCCAAGTCTGGTCTTAACGCATAGGTCGGGTTTGGAGTGTTACAAAACCCGACCTAGATAAAATAATGACAAACTTGAGCTTGACCCGACTCACCTATATTAAAATATTTATTATTTTTTTATTTTAAAAATATAATACATCAAATACACTAAAAACATTAAAATAAATGTTTACCAATAAATTGAAAATACATTAAAAAAAGTCTTTATACTTAAATAACATTAAGATAGTTGCAACTTAGCAAACATGTCTCTAAAATAGTAGCAAAATTAATAATAAAATAATAGTTATATAATGTCTAAATAATAACAATATAATAGTAAAATAACAATTAACGGTAACAAGGAAAATTTTTTAAGCAAATTCAGGTCAGGTTGGGCCCGAACAAAAATATCTTACCTGAGACTCAACCCGTTTGAAAAGTGGATATTATTTTTTCTCCATCCTGTTTTATGCAGTACTGATGTGCAAATTCCTTCCACAAAATGTTTGCATATGCATGGATTTCGCATGCATTTTCCAAAACACAAAAGACAAACAAAACTGTTGTACCTGCCTACCTACCTACCTACATGTCGTCATCTTTATGGTCAGTACACATGCTGTACATTAGTGTGTGTATATATAGAGGTTCTTAGTGAGATAGTGGAAGCACATTGATACAACGGTACAAGCAATACAGAAATAGTCAAATTAGCGAAGCAAGATGAGCAAGGGTACGAAGAGAGCAGTTCTGGTGGGATGCAACTACCCCAAGGCCCAATTCAGCTTGCATGGATGCATCAATGATGTGGAAGCCATAAGAGGTGTGATCCTGAACTTTGGGTTCCACGAAAGCGATGTTAATGTCCTCACCGATACGCCAGGGTCGCCGATTCTGCCTACTGGTGCAAACATTAAGGATGCACTTAATAGAATGGTGAACAAGGCTAAACCAGGAGATGTCCTATTTTTCTACTTCAGTGGACATGGAACACGCATTCCAATCTTTCAACCTGGCCAGCCTTTCAAGCATGATGAAGCAATCGTGGCTTGTGATTTAAATCTTGTCACCGGTAGGTTTTTGTTTGAATTTATATATTTTTATTTTAGCAATACATATTCATACCCTATATATACATGGTTTCTGCAGATGTGGACTTCAGGCGTTTAGTTAACCGGCTACCAGAAGGAGCAAGCTTCACAATCCTATCAGATTCGTGCCACAGTGGTGGTCTTATTGAAAAAGAGAAAGAACAGTTTGGTGCTGAGCATATGATGACTCCAGTAAATCCCCACACCCCTAGACCGTGTAAGGCTAAGGCTAAGAGTGTTCCTTTTGATATCATACATAGTGCAATCGATACAGCAGCAGGCATCCTACACGACGCAACAAATATTGGCCAAAAGATTTTCGGAATTTTCGGGAAAGATGTGAGTCTCAAATTCCATCCTCACTACGTAAATGGGTTAATGGTGTTGGATCCACTGGAGGAGGATGAAGGGATTTTATTAAGTGGGTGTGAAGCCAATGAGACATCATATGACGTGGTTTTGGGGAATAGAGCCTTTGGGGCGTTCACTCATGCAGTGGTTAACGTACTCGGTAAGCACAAGGGTATAAGCAACAGAGAACTTATGGTTGAGGCTGCAAGGATTTTGAAGAACCAAGGATTCGATCAGAACCCTTGCCTTTATTGCAGTGATGAGAATACGAACGCAACTTTCTTGGGTGACTTAGCTTAAATTTCAGATCAAAATGCCGGTGCTCAGGCTGTCAGTGTCATCAATAATAATGTGCTTATGTTTTGCACTACTACTAGAATAAATTTGACAGCCTGTTGACTTATATCTACCTACCGCTGTTTTCCTATGCATCTCCTTATATAGTGTGCGTTGGCTATGTGTGAAATTCTAGTGTATTAATAAATAAATATATAAAAGCTTTTATTGTCTTATTTTGTCCTATAGAGTTTTTTTAATATTTTAAGTTACAGTAAGGGAGGTTCCGGATTACAACAGAAAAATGGAGTAGAGAACTCCAAGGTGTTGCAACGATCTTCGTCAATAACCTTCCAAATAACATGCATTAGGTGAGTGATTTCAAGGTTAAACGGGTCCGATTCTATTATAAATGGCTTGTGGTAAGTATGACGCGCTCCAATTTAAGATTTTCATTTTGGTAGAGATCTGTAACATCTTAAAAATTTGAGTATCAATATGTTGCTTGTCTTTGGTGTTAGCTCGAATATGATTTTTTTTTTATGTGCTAAATATAGTCTTGAGAAGGCTCGGATTTACTTGGAATTAGAATCAATTTTAGTAAAAGAGTACTTTAGTGAAAAGGAATCAGGTAACCTTGGAGTTTAAGTTATTTAAGTGATAAAAGTTAGCATAAGATGAGCAAGTGGTAAAGGAGATATGATGCCATGTATGTTTGCTTGAGGGAAGAGGTTTGAATCCCTTGGTATGTATTTTTGTGACTAAAATTTTTGTTTTCTTTTCACTCATCTAGCATGTGTCGGTCAAGCTATATTTTTGGAAGGTTGGACTTTTGGTTTTATGACAAGGTGGCTAATGGATTAAGACAAAAATTGACATAGGAAAAGGAATCAATAGGATAAGGTAGGTAGGGGTACAAGTGGCTTAAATTGAGGAATGTTTTATGGGAAAGTAGAAAGAAATTATGGTATGGAGGAAAATATGGGAAAGTGGAAAGAAAGAAACAAAAAAAAAAAAAAGGAGTAAAAAGGGGAATATGTTGGCATTTTCATGGGTGATGTTTTAAAAAGTGTTTTTGGTCAACACTTATCCATTTTTGGAGAAGCAACACACGGCTTGGGAAGGAGTATTTGGGTAGCCAAATTCTTCATTTGTCATTTGGGAAAACTTTGGTGCTTGTTAGGCCAAATTCCTTTTAGCATTACTTTGTGTCATTTTTTTCTTGCTCCAAACTTCTCTTCTCTAATCCATACCCCCATAACCGAATATTCTTTCTCATTTTTCCTCCATAGCCAACCCCTTCATCTCGTCTTTATCATTTCTTCCCATTCGTGTTGACACTCACTCCTTTGATCAATCGAGTTATAGTGGAAGGCCGGATTTTAGAATCTCGTAGGGAAGGATCGCGATTGTGGTAAGTGACTCTTGTGAGTGAGTACTTTTGGGCTTTTGGAACCTTTAAGATATCGATGCTAACTTTTGATCGAATTTATTTTTAGGGGCAACGAAGAGTGGTTCTTTAGGGAATCCTAATCAAGGTGTGTAATCCCTTACTTTCCGAATACATGTTTGAAATGGGATGTGTAATCTCATGCCTCTCTAAATGTTTACATGAAATGTTCTGTGAATCGGTCACAAGATTGAAAAGCCGAAGACCAGCATCTATGGCCACTCGGGCGTACGTATGTTCGAAGTGGTAATCATATTTTATAACAAAACAGTTTTGGTTAACAGCAGTGACGTGATTTTGAAAAATCACCAAAAATAGTAGGAATTGAATTAGAAAGTGAAGGATATATGGATTGAAAGATAATCGAGTCTATTTTCTTATAAAAGAAACGGAGCAAGCAAAGGATCAGTATATTTTGAGATTTTTAGATTTTTGTAAGACTGGTTCAGAGTGATTTCGAGATCCCCTGTTCTGACTTTGAAAAATCACTATAAATTGTAGAACAATAATTACAGGACATGGTTTATATTATTAGAATCCTTAGTGAGTCTATTTTTATTTGGATCAAACTAAATCAGTATTTGGGTTCTGTACAATAAGATATCTGAGATTTTGTGAAGAGAGGTCAGAACTGTCAAACAGTGAAACAAGGGATACTTTGAAGAATAAACTGTACTAATTGGCTAAGCCAAAAATTCTGAAAAAATTACAGTAAGAAGTTATATGAGTCTAATTTCAGAGAAAATTTACGGATCGAAATTTTGAGTTTCCCAACTCGAGTTATAGTCATTTTAGTCAGTACGACGCAGATGGACAGTTTTGATTTTTATGCTCCAAATTAGTCATTAAGCCTAGGTTGCAAAAATTTCCATCATACCCTTGGAGGGTAAATTACCAAATTACCCTTAGTGGGTACGATTACCGAATTATGAAAACGCCCTTATGGGCCAAATTACAAAAATGCCCCTAATGAGCTGAATTACGAAATGTCCTTATGGACTGAATTACGAAAATACCCTTAATGGGTCAATTTGATAAATTGCTATATGGGCCCAACTTGATAAATCGATATATATGGGCCAAAATTGCTAGATCGATATATATATGGGCCAAAATTTGCTAGATCGTTAAATGGGCTAAATTGCTATTTTGACTAACGGGCCAAATTGATAATTTGTAATATGGGCTTTTTGTTGAAATTTACCTTATGAATATATTGTTATGCATTATATATATACATGATTGCATGGGTTGGGATAATTGTGAAGAGAAGAAAGGCTGTTGCCAAAATCTAGTTCGGTGGCTTTGCCACAAATATTTTTAATGGCTTAATGCCTCGGTTCGGTGACTTTGTCACAATCTAGTTCGGTGGCTCTGCCACAAATATTATATTTGGCTTAATGCCCGCTATCGGTGTGTTGGCGGGGTGGGTTGACTTGATCCCCACAGTGTGTGTTGGTTGGTACGGGTGGTGTGTAGCGGATGGAAATTAGGTTTGGTTGGGAATTGCATATCACATGCATTTTTATATTTTATTTATATAATGCACATTTGTAAATGGGCTCAAGCCCAACTAATTGTTTAAATGGTTTTGGCCAAGTGAACACGGTAAGTGGGTTACACACTGAGTTCTAAGTAACTCACCCTTTATTCTTCTTACCCTTCTCGTAATGACAATTGATGGAGGTTTGGGCGAGGATGACTTCGTGTGGAGGCCATACTACGAATGATGAGTTATAAAAACTTTGGATTTCTTTTAAGTATTTTTATTTAAGTACTATTTTAAATTGCGGTGTAATAAGGCCTCTAGTATTATTTTTATGGATTTTTATTTGTGGATGGTTTTTAATATGTTTTAATTACTTAAATGGGATTGTTTAATTTTTATAAATGTTTTCTTAAACTTGCGTATAAAAAGGGGGTTTTTGTTAAATATCACCCACTCGTAAAATTTTGTGAAAACTCTTTTATAAATTCATTTCAACCAATTATTTAGATTTTCAACCAATTATCTCTCTCTAAATCAAATTGTAAACTCTTATGTTTTAAAATCATGGTTTTTCAAATAAATCTCGATTTTTGATAAACTCCGTCTTCAAAATCGTTTTGAAAAATTATTTTCATTAAAAGCATTGACGACTGGACGTAAATTCGAATTGCGTGGCATGCCAAGTCTGGTCTTAACGCATAGGCCGGATTTGGGGTGTTACATTTTGTGGTATCAGAGCCAGTTTCAAAACTCGGCTGTGGTTTGGGTTCAACAACAAATTTTGTTTAAGAACTGTTTAAATTAGTATGGCATCATGAGCATCCGGCACCAAGTCAAGTAAGTATTTGTATATTAAATATTTATTATTGTGATATGACCCTAGGAACACTCTAGAACTTCTAGTTTTAGATGTTGAAAACGGTATAGATTGAGACTATAGGAAGTGATTACGAAAACAACTTTACCTCTTATATCTCATAAAATATCGTTAATAAATACTGAAATAGTATACTGATTCATAAAACTTGTGATCAGATTAAACCAAAATACCCAATATGAGTACTAGAGGACGTGGACGTGGACGTGGACGTGGTAGACGTGGACGTGGTAGAGGCCGAGATGCTAGGGTAGCGTCTGAAGCGTCGGGTCTTATGCCGGAAATGGATGCACCTGTGTCACCTGGGACTGAGATTGGATCTCATGATCATACGAGAGAGGATAATGCTTTGACTCGAGCAATGTTGCGATTCTTAGAAAGGGTTCTCGGGGTTAGAACCGGTCCAAAGAATCAGTGGATCAATCTCGAACGACTTAAATCAAGTGGTGCCGAGGTTTTTAGAGGTGTCTCGGGTGTAGCTCCGAATGTTGCAGAATATTGGCTCGAGGCTGTAGAGCGGATTATGGATGATATGGAGGGCACTGTCGAGCAAAAACTGAGAGGGGCTGTGTCTTTGCTAAGAGACGAGGCGTATCAATGGTGGCTTACGATTCGAGAAGGCACCGAGGCTGCATTGATTACTTGGGATTTCTTCAAAGCCGCTTTCCAAGGAAAGTACGTCGGGACAAGTTATGTAGATGCTCGGAGGAAGGAATTCCTAAATTTGGTTCAAGGAAATAAGACGGTGGCGACTTACGAGGCGAAATTTCTTCGCTTAGCCGTTATGCTCGCACAATAGTGTCTCATCGATCATGAGCGTGTATGTATGCTTTGAAGATGGGTCTGAATGATGAGTTGCGGTGCTGATAGCCCCACAACAAGTACAATTTTTGCCTCGCTTGTGGAGAAAGCCAAGATAGCCGAAGAGGCTAAGAATTTAGAACGCCAGAACCGGGAAAGAGTTAGAGGCAAGAGGGATATTAGGTACACGGGCTCTGCTAAAAGGTTCCAGAAGAGGCTCCGAAATGATGAGTCAGCTCAAGCTAGAACACCTGTAACTACCAATCGTAGTCGAGCTATCAGATCGACGTGGGAAGTGACACCAGGGAATCTTTGGAGGAAAAGCGGTGCCTGCTATAAATGTGGTTCCAAAGACCATCAGTATAAGAATTGCCCTCGACGGACTGATACGACTCCAGTAGCTCGTAACCCTGATGCTCAACCAGCTAGAGGCACTCCGCAGCCACCGAGAGGCCGTGGACCAGGTCGTGGCGGTAATGGTGTTGGACGTGGTCAAGATGCACTGGGTCGAGGAAATGGCTTTAGAGGTAACGCGGAGGCAAGACAGCCGGGGTTGGTCTATGCGGTTAGGCGTCGGGAAGATGGCGATGCACCTGATGTGATAACTGGTATGTTTTTCATCTTTGATGTACCTGTTACTGCTTTGATAGATATCGGGTCTACGCACTCGTATGTTGCTAGTGCCATATCTGGAAACCTGAATATTAGATCTGAGGTTATCGATAGAGAGATGACGGTACTTAGTCCTTTAGGACAGTCGGTAATTATGAATAAACTGTTTAGAGACGTGCCCTTAGAAATCCAAAGAGAAATATTTCTGGCGGATTTGATGGAATTGCCTTTTGGCGAGTTCGATCTTATTTTGGGAATGGATTGGTTAGTGAAGCACCGGGCGCAAGTAGATTGTGCTGAAAAGCGGATGTTGATAAGGACTGTGGATGATGAGGAGGTAGTTATGATTGGTGAGCGAAGGAACTTTTTGGCAAATGTGGTATCTACTTTGAAGGCAGAAAAGATGGTGCGGAAAGGGTATGGAGCATTCCTAGCCTTCATTAGTGCTTTGGATGCCAAGGAATTATCGGTGGAAGGTGTGATAACGGTGAAGGAATTTCCGGATGTCTTTCCCAAGAACTTAGGGTCTACCTCGGATCGAGAAGTAGAGTTTGGTATTGAGCTTTTGCCGGAACAGCTCCGGTGTCCATTGCTCCTTATAGAATGGCGCCAGAAGGAGTTAAGCGGAGCTTAAAGCTCAAATTCAAAAATTGTTAGATCGGGGATTCATTCGACCTAGTGTGTCTCGTGGGAGAACACCTAGGTTTTGTTCGTCAAGAAGAAGGATGGGTCGATGCGTATGTGCATTGATTATAGGCGATTAAATAAATTGACGATCAAGAACAGGTACCCATTGCTTGAGAATCGATGACTGTTTGATCAATTGAGAGGAGCTTGACTTT
Source organism: Gossypium bickii (assembly GCA_025503065.1). NCBI lineage: Eukaryota > Viridiplantae > Streptophyta > Magnoliopsida > Malvales > Malvaceae > Gossypium > Gossypium bickii. The sequence goes on along the minus strand of CP106714.1, from coordinate 6,588,525 downwards.
CTCCAAGATTGATTTGAGATCGGGTTATCATCAACTAAAGGTTAAAGAGGCGGATATTCATAAGACGGCATTCCGAACTCGTTATGGACATTATGAGTTTTTGGTTATGCCATTTGGTTTGACCAATGCACCAGCTGCATTTATGGACATGATGAACCGAGTCTTTCAACCCTATCTAGACCAGTTCGTAGTGGTGTTCATAGATGATATCTTGGTATATTCGAGGAATGAAGAAGAACATGACTCACATTTGCGCATTGTGTTGAAAATTTTGCGGGATAAGCAACTTTATGCCAAATTCGATGAAATGCGAATTTTGGTTGAAGGAAGTGACTTTCTTGGGGCATGTGGTGTCAGCCGAAGGAATAAGAGTTGATCCTCGGAAGGTAGAGGCTGTGTTGGAATGGAAACCACCGAGGTCAGTGGCTGAAATTCGGAGTTTCCTAGGGTTGGCTGGTTATTACCGGCGTTTTGTTGAGGGGTTTTCATTGATTGCCGCACCCCTAACTAAGTTATTGCAAAAAGGAGTACCGTATGTGTGGACCGATAAACAACAAGAAAGTTTTGAGAAACTGAAGAAGATTTTGACGGAAGCGCCAAGATCGATTCAACTCGAGGTGGAAAAGAGTTTACCGCATTGTGATGCGTCACATACGGGTTTTAGGATGTGTGTTGATGCAAAGTGGGAAAGTGGTGGCATATGCTTCTCGTCAGTTGAGGCCGCATGAAGTCAACTATCCTACTCATGACTTGGAGTTGGCTGCAGTGGTGTTTGCTTTAAAGATTTGGAGGCACTATCTCTATGGTGAGAAGTCGATCATTTATACGGACCATAAGAGTCTTAAGTACCTCCTTACCCAAAAGGAGTTAAACCTGAGACAACGGAGATGGGTGGAGTTGTTAAAAGATTATGACTTCTCAATCGAGTACCATCCTGGAAAGGCTAACGTGGTGGCAGACGCATTGAGTCGTAAGGTAGTATCGGAGTTGAGAGCAATGTTTGCTCATCTCAGTTTGTTTGAGGATGGCAGTCTACTAGCGGAACTTCAGGTGAAGCCTCTGTGGTTGGAGCAAATCAAGGAAAAGCAGTTATCAGATGAAAAGTTGGGTCCTTTAATGCAACAAGTTGAAAGTGGAATAATAGGGGATTTTGGATTGAACAAAGATGGCGTGCTATGTTTTTGTGGAAGAGTTTGTATGCCCATGGATTCGGATTTGAGACAAATGATTCTACGGGAGGCGCATAGTAGTCCTTATGCTATGCACCCCAGAGGAAATAAGATGTATCGGGATCTTCGTGAGCAATATTGGTGGCCAGGGTTGAAACGAGAGGTTACTGAATTTGTGGGGAAATGCTTGACTTGTCAACAAGTGAAGGCGAACATCAATTACCATCGGGATTATTACAACCGTAAAAAGATTCCTCTATGGAAATGGGAACGGATAACGATGGATTTTGTTAGTGGTTACCCTTAACACCTACTAAGAAAGATTCTGTTTGGGTGGTAGTTGATCGATTAACGAAGACTGCTCATTTTCTACCAGTTAAATACAGATTACTCGTTGCAGAAATTGGCTAAGCTGTATGTATCTGAGATCGTGAGGTTGCATGGGGTACCAATGTCTATCATATCGGATAGGGATCCCAGGTTTACATCACGGTTTTGGAAAGCTTTACATGAGGCTTTGGGAACAAAGTTAAACTTTAGCACGGCTTTTCATCCTCGATCGGATGGTCGATCGAAAAGAGTAATTCGATTTTTGGAAGACATGTTACGTGGTTGTGTAATCGACTTCAGAGGTAGTTGGGAGGATTTCCTACCGTTGGCAGAGTTCGCGTATAATAACAGTTACCAATCCAGTATTCAAATGGTGCCTTACGAAGCTTTATATGGTCGTAGGTGTCGTACCCCTACTTGTTGGACTGAATTGGGAGAGCGACAGTTGTTGGGTCCTGAGTTGATATTTGAGACGCGAAGAAAGGTAAAAGGTGATTCGAGCATGGTTAAAGGAAGCTTGGATCGACAAAAGTCGTATGCGGATCCCGAAGCGTAAGGATATTGAGTTTCTTTGTGGGGCGGAGTCTTTTTGAAGGTCTCACATTGGAAGAAAATTTTCAGATTTGGAAGGAAGGGCAAGTTGAGCCCTAGGTTCATCTGGACCATATCGTGTGATGAAGCGTGTTGGTCCAGTGGCCTATCGAGTTGAATTACCTCCGGAGTTGAGTCAAATTCATAATGTTTTCCATGTTTCCATCTTTGGCGCTATAGATCGGATCCGTCTCACATAAATCGTAGAAGAAGTGGAGTTGAGATCGGACTTGTCTTTCGAGGAGGAACCAGTGAAAATATTAGACCGAGATGTTAAGGTGCTAAGAAAGAAAATTGTGCCGTTGGTCAAGGTTTTATGGCGTAATCACGGAGCGGAGGAAGCTACGTGGGAGCCTGAGGATGCAATTCGACAACAATATCCTCACCTCTTCTAATCAGGTAAATTTCGAGGACGAAATTTTCTTTAAGGGGGGTAGAATTGTAACATCTTAAAAATTTGAGTATCAATATGTTGCTTGTCTTTGGTGTTAGCTCGAATATGATTTTTTTTTATGTGCTAAATATAGTCTTGAGAAGGCTCGGATTTACTTGGAATTAGAATCAATTTTAGTAAAAGAGTACTTTAGTGAAAAGGAATCAGGTAACCTTGGAGTTTAAGTTATTTAAGTGATAAAAGTTAGCATAAGATGAGCAAGTGGTAAAGGAGATATGACGCCATGTATGTTTGCTTGAGGGAAGAGGTTCGAATCCCTTGGTATGCATTTTTGTGACTAAAATTTTTGTTTTCTTTTCACTCATCTAGCATGTGTCGGTCAAGCTATATTTTTGGAAGGTTGGGCTTTTGGTTTTATGACAAGGTGGCTAATGGATTAAGACAAAAATTGACATAGGAAAAGGAATCAATAGGATAAGGTAGGTAGGGGTACAAGTGGCTTAAATTGAGGAATGTTTTATGGGAAAGTAGAAAGAAATTATGGTATGGAGGAAAATATGGGAAAGTGGAAAGACAGAAACAAAAAAAAAAAAGGAGTAAAAAGGGGAATATGTTGGCATTTTCATGGGTGATGTTTTAGAAAGTGTTTTTGGTCAACACTTATCCATTTTTTGAGAAGCAACACACGGCTTGGGAAGGAGTATTTGGGTAGCCAAATTCTTCATTTGTCATTTGGGAAAACTTTGGTGCTTGTTAGGCCAAATTCCTTTTAGCATTACTTTGTGTCATTTTTTTTTCTTGCTCCAAACTTCTCTTCTCTAATCCATACCCCCATAACCGAATATTCTTTCTCATTTTTCCTCCATAGCCGAACCCTTCATCTCGTCTTTATCATTTCTTCCCATTCGTGTTGACACTCACTCCTTTGATCAATCGAGTTATAGTGGAAGGCCAGATTTTAGAATCTCGTAGGGAAGGATCGCGATTGTGGTAAGTGACTCTTGTGAGTGAGTACTTTTGGGCTTTTGGAACCTTTAAGATATCGATGCTAACTTTTGATCGAATTTATTTTTAGGGGGCAACGAAGAGTGGTTCTTTAGGGAATCCTAATCAAGGTGTGTAATCCCTTACTTTCCGAATACATGTTTGAAATGGGATGTGTAATCTCATGCCTCTCTAAATGTTTACATGAAATGTTCTGTGAATCGGTCACAAGATTGAAAAGCCGAAGACCAGCATCTATGGCCACTCGGGCGTACGTATGTTCGAAGTGGTAATCATATTTTATAACAAAACAGTTTTGATTAACAGCAGTGATGTGATTTTGAAAAATCACCAAAAATAGTAGGAATTGAATTAGAAAGTGAAGGATATATGGATTGAAAGATAATCGAGTCTATTTTCTTATAAAAGAAACGGAGCAAGCAAAGGATCAGTATATTTTGAGATTTTTAGATTTTTGTAAGACTGGTTCAGAGTGATTTCGAGATCCCCTGTTCTGACTTTGAAAAATCACTATAAATTGTAGAACAATAATTACAGGACATGGTTTATATTATTAGAATCCTTAGTGAGTCTATTTTTATTTGGATCAAACTAAATCAGTATTTGGGTTCTGTACAATAAGATATCTGAGATTTTGTGAAGAGAGGTCAGAACTGTCAAACAGTGAAACAAGGGATACTTTGAAGAATAAACTGTACTAATTGGCTAAGCCAAAAATTCTGGAAAAATTACAGTAAGAAGTTATATGAGTCTAATTTCAGAGAAAATTTACGGATCGAAATTTTGAGTTTCCCAACTCGAGTTATAGTCATTTTAGTCAGTACGACGCAGATGGACAGTTTTAATTTTTATGCTCCAAATTAGTCATTAAGCCTAGGTTGCAAAAATTTCCATCATACCCTTGGAGGGTAAATTACCAAATTACCCTTAGTGGGTACGATTACCGAATTATGAAAACGCCCTTATGGGCCAAATTACAAAAATGCCCCTAATGAGCTGAATTACGAAATGTCCTTATGGACTGAATTACGAAAATACCCTTAATGGGTCAATTTGATAAATTGCTATATGGGCCCAACTTGATAAATCGATATATATGGGCCAAAATTGCTAGATCGATATATATATATGGGCCAAAATTTGCTAGATCGTTAAATGGGCTAAATTGCTATTTTGACTAACGGGCCAAATTGATAATTTGTAATATGGGCTTTTTGTTGAAATTTACCTTATGAATATATTGTTATGCATTATATATATACATGACTGCATGGGTTGGGATAATTGACGAAGAGAAGAAAGGCTCATTGCCAAAATCTAGTTCGGTGGCTTTGCCACAAATATTTTTAATGGCTTAATGCCTCCAGGTTCGGTGACTTTGTCACAATCTAGTTCGGTGGCTCTGCCACAAATATTATATTTGGCTTAATGCACCGCTATCGGTGTGTTGGCGGGGTGGGTTGACTTGATCCCCACGGTGTGTTGGTTGAATACGGGTGGTGTGTAGCGGATGGAAATTAGGTTTGGTTGGGAATTGCATATCACATGCATTTTTATATTTTATTTATATAATGCACATTTGTAAATGGGCTCAAGCCCAACTAATTGTTTAAATGGTTTTGGCCAAGTGAACACGGTAAGTGGGTTACACACTGAGTTCTAAGTAACTCACCCTTTATTCTTACCCTTCTCAGGTAATGACAATTGATGGAGGTTTGGGCCGAGGATGACTTCGTGTGGAGGCCATACTACGAATGATGAGTTATAAAAACTTTGGACTTCTTTTAAGTATTTTTATTTAAGTACTATTTTAAATTGCGGTGTAATAAGGCCTCTAGTATTATTTTTATGGATTTTTATTTGTGGATGGTTTTTAATATGTTTTATTTACTTAAATGCGATTGTTTAATTTTTATAAATGTTTTCTTAAACTTGCGTATAAAAAGGGGGTTTTTCTTAAATATCACTCACTCGTAAAATTTTGTGAAAACTCTTTTATAAATTCATTTCAACCAATTATTTAGATTTTCAACCAATTATCTCTCTCTAAATCAAATTGTAAACTCTTATGTTTTAAAATCATGGTTTTTCAAATAAATCTCGATTTTTGATAAACTCCGTCTTCAAAATCGTTTTGAAAAATTATTTTCATTAAAAGCATTGACGACTGGACGTAAATTCGAATCGCGTGGCATGCCAAGTTTGGTCTTAACGCATAGGCCAGGTTTGGGGTGTTAAAAGATCCTTTCCAGTTGGAGACAAAGGATATATGTAGACGGACATCGACCACAAGAGGTGAGCGTTCGATTGGATCGAGTGAAAAAATTAAAATATTTTTACAATTTAACTAATTCTATATTAAAACACATCACTTTGAAATCATATTAAAAAATTCATTAAAGAAAGAGTAAAAATAGTATGATAAACTTGAATAATTAATTAACTTATTTAGGTCCCAAAAATGATAATTTTAGATTTTTCTAATTTTTTATATATTCTATAGATTTTTTAATATATATTTTTAAAATTTTTAAAATTTTTCTATTTTAAAGTCTGAAACTTTTATAAATATTTTGAATTTTTTTTGAGAGAAAGATCAATTTGCTCATTTTCAAAATTGACAGAGACCAAATTTATTGTAACATCCCAAAATAGGGCCTAGGAGTTTTAGGGGTAATTTAGGAATTTTAGCCTTAGAGTGTTTGGAATTTTACGAAATGTTTTATGATAATGTTTTTTTATTGTGGTTTTTAGAAAGTTAAATCAATTTCTGAAAATGAGTTTTAAATACCTTTAATTTCGAATTGAGGATTGATTTGTAAAAGAGTCAAAATTGTGAGTTTTTAAGAGGAAATTAAACCAAATTTTTAAAAGCAACCAAAAATTATCCCCACCTATAAGTTTCACATTAGTCTTCTCCATCTTCATGCTTTAGCCGTCGCTTGCTCCCAAAGCTCCTATCTTCCACTTTTTGTTCTTAAACCTTAATTCTTTTGATTTCTATCATCCGAAACTATTTTTTTTAGTTTTTTTTAAAAAAAGGAGAATCGACTTTAAAAAACGAAAACGGGAGTCGCCACCGATCCTTTTTTGGTGTGATCGGATCACCTTATAAAACAATATTTGTTTTTATTTAAAATATTGATTTTGGCCTCTGAAATTCAAGAAAAAGCAGGTTCGGGAATCGATTCACGTCTGAGGAAGAGTTAGCACCCTCGTGACGCCCAAAAATTGGTACCTAATTGATAAATAATGTCGAAGATTTAAAAAAAATATGATTCTTTTAATTGAAAGAAAGTCAAGACTCACTTATCTCAAGGAAATAAAATGCCACACCCCATAAGTTAGAATGCAACATTTCAAGACTTCGAAAATAAGCTTGCCTTTATTGGTAGAAAACCCTTACCTCGAGATACAAAACATCATATCCAATAAGTTAGGATACAACATCTTAAATTCACGAGAATAAATTTTGATTTGAAGTTTATGGGTTTCAATTTTAAAAAAAGAAATACTTAATATTTTAAGTCCAACGAGAAAAATCGAAACCCAGTGAGTTAGGGTACAATTTTTCTCGAAGCTCTCTAATATTATGTATCGCCTTTTTTTTTTTGAAAAAAAACTTTTGAATAAAATGCGACAATCTAGCAAAACAAATTTTTTATTAAAAATGATTTGAGTAAAATACTGCATTAATACATTACAACATACATACCAAATAGCAAATCACCATAATTACAAGTCATATTAACAATTAATACTAATATAGACAATTAAAGAAAGAGTAATATAAAATAACGAATGATACGAATAATAGAATAACTATATTAAAGCAAACATAAAAATCATAAACAAATAAAAGAGCATGGATAAACAAATATAAGATATAAAGCAGTAAATAACGAAAGATAAAAGAAACTACTAAATAAATATGAAACTTTACATGCAAGATTAAATGTAAAATAAAATAACAACATAGAATGAGTGACATATACCAAATAATAAATAGATATTACAAATTAAAAAAACATATATATAAAATGATACGGCAAAATCTGAAAAAATAATATATATATTCATGAGAAAATAAGTAAAATACATCTTTCAATAAATAAATGATATATAACTTTAAATAAACACATATTTATAATAAAATAATCTAATACATATATGCATAAAAAACTACATATTTAAGAATAAACAATATAAACAATATGTGTTATACAATATACAAAATTTTATACAATATCAAGGATAAAATAATTTAAATGTTATATATAATATAATATAATAACATATAATATACAAAATTTAAAAAATGTATAATATAATAACTAATATACAAATTCTAAAATGATATGTAATATATATAAATAATATTAAACTTAATAAAATAACCTAGTATAAATAATAAATAGTAATAATTTAATACATATATAATACTAAAATAATTAAAAATAAGAATAAAAATGAAAATAAAAAATCAAAGAAACAAGGATCAAATCAAAATAAAAAAAAAACTAAAGTAAAATTGTAAAAAGGATGATGTTGGGCAGCCTTTGAAACTACAGGGACTTATTGGGAAATTATACCCTATCTCTTAAACGGCGCTGTTCCATCATCTGCCTTTAAAATGACCTTAGGGACCAAATTGAAATAGAGGAAAATTTTCAGGGCTGAATTAAAAATAGAATAGAATTTAAATTGAACTAAATTAAAAATAATAAACTTGCGGAAGGACCAAAGAGCAATTAGACCATCTAACAAAAACACGCAGATCCTCCCCGTGTATCGGGTCAACACGCGGATCTTGCCTCTTTAAACGACGCCGTTTTGGTCATTAATAGACCACACTAGAACGACTTCGTTTCACTGGCCTATATAAGTAAAACTTTTGTAAAAAAAAAATCATTTTGAAGCCATTTCAGAAAAAAAAAATAAAACAGAGCTTAAAAAAAGCTCTCTCCCTTCTAGCCTCCGACCATGGCTCCGGTGACAGACCACCGCACACACCACCACACACGACGGCCGAAAGGTCAAAAACTCGATTTTAGCGCCGTCGAAAAGGTAAAGTCGTTCTCCTTGTTTAATAGTATTCGTAAAAAAAAATGCATGAATAAAAACGCAATGGAATAATCAAAAATCACCTTGGCACTTTGAATTTTTTTTTTTTTTTGTGTCTTATGGTTATGATAATTGTGGAAACCATTTTTAAAGTTTTAGAAAACGGGGGATCGACTTTAAAAAATGGAAATGGAGTCGCCACCAATCCCTTTTTACTTAGGTGTGATTGGATCACTTTGTAAAACATTTTATTTTAAAACATTTGATTTTGGTCCACAGAAAACAAGAAAACGGGTTTGGGAGTCGGTTACGTATGAGGATGGGTTAGCGCCCTCATAACACCCGAAAATTGGTACCTAATCGATAAAATCATGTCCTAATGCTGAAAATTTGAAATAATTTTAAAATATGATTTCTTAAAAAAAACTTGAACAATTTGAGTTAAAATTTGAGATTCCTTTATTCCGAAAGAATACAAACATCACATCCAGCACGTTAGGACATGATATTTTTAAACCCTTGTAACTAATATCATCTCATAGTTTACAAAATTTTATCAAAGGGATATTTAGTTATTTAGTCAAACGGAAAATCGAAACCCAGCACGTTAGGGTACTATTTCTCGAATTTCTAAATACAAAACATTGCCTTATTTTAAAAAACCTTTAGATAAAATATAGTACTTTTGCAAAAATGTATTTTATTTTAAACAATGATCCATATGAAAATATCGTATTAATACATCATCAAATATAAGTACCAATAACTATCATGACATGCTAACATTTCACATTAATATAGGCAATATAAAATACAACTAACAATAATACTTACACTAAAGCAATCATAAATAAATGAAAGAGTGTGGACAAATATAAAGCCATAAATAAATATAAATAAATAAATAAATATGAAAACTTCTCATGCAAGATTAAACATTTCATGCAATGACATATGCCAAATAATAAATAAAGATTTCAAAAAAAATATATATATATATTTTGGGATAATAAATAAAATACATTAATAAATAAATAATTTATAACTTTAAATAAAAGCATATTTATAATAACATAATACATAAAAGAAAAATATATTTAAAAATAAATAATATGTTATACAATATAAATATATTTTATATAAAATAAAATGTAAAAAAATTATATATAATACTATATAATGTACAAAATTTTAAAATATATAATATAATAACCAATATATAAATTCTAAAATAATAAGTAATAAAAATAATTAAACCAAATAAAATAATAAATGATAATAGTTTAAAATACATAAGGATAATACATAATAAAAAATATATACAAGTTTTATACTATTAATAAATTAATATACAAACAATAAGAATAATATAATATTTTAATATAGTATTAGAATATTTTAAAAATAAAATAAAATATAAAATAAAGAAAAGATGATTAAATAGAAAATAAAAATAAATGTAAAAGGATTAAATAAAAAATACGCGTCATACTGTAAGGGCTAAAATGGCAATTATGCCACATTTCAAAACGACGTCGTTCGGACATCCACGCTTAAATGGCCTTCGGACCAAACTGAAACCAAAAGAATATTTTAGGGCTAATTTAACAAAATAAAAATTCAATTTGAACTTAATTAAAAAATTTAAAATAGCGGAAGGACCAAAGAGGCAATTAGCCTTTTTAACAAAAACGCGTGGATCCTCCCCGGGTTGTCGGGTCAACACGCGGATCTTACCCCTGGACGACGTCGTTTTGTGTTAATTGGGTTAAACAAAAATGACGTCGTTTCTAACTCGTTATATAAGTTAAAAGTTAGCCTAAAAAATCATTTTTAACATCTTTAAGGAAAAAAAAATGAGGCAGAAGCTCTGCAGGGCTCCCCTCCCCTCGGCCTGAGGCAAGAATCAGTTAGGGTTACGCGTCGATCCATGATCTTGCCACCGTGCCACGTGCCACCTCACCGACGGTCGAAAAGCCCAAATTTTCCACTTCGCAGCCGAGTTAAAGGTAATCTCTTTTTGTGTTATTACTTTTTTTTATACTATTTGTGTATATATATATTATATATATTATATATATATATATATATATATATATATGTAACACCCCTAAACTGTATCCATCGCCGGATCTAAGTTAAGAGGTATTACTAAACTAAATCCAATCCATAAACATTATTCAATAAAGATCATTTGCTATTCGTGTGGTCAATTTACATTACCTTACGAAATATGTACAGGCTTTACTCTCTTTTTATAACAAGTTATCTATTACTCCCAAAAGCAAATTTCATTTAACAATGTCATTTTATCAAAATTTAACCTACTTCGTAGATAGCCCCACATGTAAACCAACTCATTACACATATACTACTAACATGGGATATTAGTTACTACAATACACAATCACCACATTCGGCTTCGCACAAATAAGAACTTCAACCGAAGGGTCATTCAAGCTATATTGTTATATCTCAAGCATAACGCATAATTACTTATACTATCAAAAGGATTAACCCCATGACCGAACATACATAAGATCAAGTACCACAATTTAGCCATTTTCGCATGGCATACATCCATTAAAGATTCATCTTATACAAATCCTAAGAAAACAAAATAGCTTATACATGCCATAATCATCAAGGATTTATCCATCAATAAGGAGTACCAAAATAGATGATAGTATGATGAGCTTCCGAATTGATCCACGAGCTTAAGTTGAACCTTCCAAAAGTGATCTACAAATCCTAGAAACAACGGAAAGAAAGTAAGCTTCACAGCTTAGTAAGATTTCAGCTTGCTAAACTAAGTACATTTATTCTACTAAAATTTTCAGTAAGCAATTCATGTACCGAACAACAAAGCTGAACAATCAAGATTTTAAGAACCAATTCATGAATATTGTATGATTAACGCACTTCTATATATATATACTTACCATTCGAAACTTAGTCTTTCATACAAAATTCTAGGGCACTATTTCCCAATGATACTATATACCCATTTACACATATAACATAGTCCTTTAAAACGAACCACATACCTGTACGTTGATAATTTAGTTCAACAGTGTTTCGCATGATTAGTAACCTCGATAAAATCACTATGTAACGTATCGCTCACACAGAGCCGTTACTCAAAAATCCCGTAACGTATCGCTCACACAGAGCCGTTACTCCAAAAATCTAGTAACGTATCACTCACACAGAGCCGTTACTCAAAAATCCAGCAACGTATTGCTCACACAGAGCCGTTACTCAAAAATCCCGTAACGTATCGCTCACACAAAGCCGTTACTTATTCACCTGCAAACTTAGTGCTCAATCATAGTTTCTTACTCATAGTACATTTTGTAAACTCGTAATTCATATAAAATATACCAAGTCATTCATGTAATCGAGCTAACAATCATCTAAGCATAGAATCGCCCATGCATTAAATTCATGAAAATAATTATATTCCCATGTTCAATGTAACTAAAATATCTAGCACATTACCCTCATACTATGTCTTTATTTCGAATACATTTCTTGCCTTCACTTAGAGTATATGTAACATCCTAAAATTGGGGCTATTTGTGATTAAATTATTTTTGTTATGTGGTTGAGCTGTTGTGTTATTAATTATGGTGTAGTAAGGCTTAATTATGGATTTTTAGTAGGTTTGAGTAGGGGGAAAAATATTATCTTCAAGCTTTTAAGGTGAGGAGCCTTAGCAGGTAGGGGTTACAAGAATAAATAAGGGATTTGTTGTCATAAAATGAGCCTAGAATAAGTGGCAAAGGGAGGGCCACTTGGGAGCTACATGTGACGCCACTTTGAGCAAGGGAGAGCCTTGGTTGAGTCACGGAATTCTCCTTTTTAGCACCTTGTTTGGGCGGCAATAAGAGAGAAAAATGCTCAAATTTGTTTTAATATTAAAGGATAATATGAGCATTTTAAATTGGATTTTAATTGCTTAATTCTAAGGATAATAGAGATAAATAGTGAGGATATTACTAAGTTTTAAAAAAAATAGATTATTAATTAGATTTTTATTTAGATAATAAGATAGTAGGATATACTAAGGATAATATTAGCTTTTATCATTGGATATTAATAAGGATTTATTTTATTTTTTTTTAAATAAATTATCATGGGATTAATTGATGGGATAATCAAGGATTTTATTTGTTTAATTCTAGGGATAATTAGGATAATATTAGTTTTATTTAGATAAACAAGATAATAGAAGATAAAAGGGGATATTAAGGGATTATTAATGGATTATTGGGGATTAATTCAAATTATTTTGAATTAATTAAGAAGGGGTGGACGGCAAGGGTACTAAGTGCCTATAAAAGCATTAGTTGACCCCTTGTTTTTTTTTCTTTTTCCTCATTTTGCTAAGTGACCGAATTCCCTAACCCCTCCTTTGTTCTTCTTGTATTTTCTCCATTCTCTCAAACCCCTTCAAGCCGAAACTCTTAGCACCTTTCTTTCCCCATTAATTTCCTCTTTGGCCGAATACACCAGTTGAAGTGCCGAATTCTTTTCTTTCTCTTTGGTCAAGCCTTAGCCGAACTCAAGCAAGGGCAATCTCCTCTGATTTCTTCTTCAAACGATCCTAAGGGTAAGTAGGTACTTATAGCCGAAACTCCATAGTTCTTTCTTAGTCTCTTGCCAATTTCCATTAAAGGGGTAAGTACCGACTTTGATGAGGCTTCTAAACGTGTTGTGATAAGCGATTCTTTTTCTAGGTACTCTGGATTCGTAAAGCAATTGACTCAAGCCGCTAATCCATAGTGTTCGGATTTTTGGGTAAGTGTTGGTAGTGTACTTAAATAGTTATTCGGTATTTCGTTTAAGCCGAAGGCTACTAACTTATTGATTTCCGATTCATGGAATCAGAAGCAGATTCAGGAGTTTAGTGTTGTGATTAGTACCCAAAGGTGTGAAGGTAAGAATTCGGGTTCACAAGGAACCCTTCTCAAATTATTTGGTTTGGCCGAATGGCCCATATCATTAACCCTTGAGTTGGGCCGATTATAGGAACAAGGAGTTTGTGAGTGGTCGATTGGTTTTGTCAGGAGCTAGGACTATCATCGACATCAGGTGTGTACATACACACATATAACTTATTATATATGCTGAATATTGAATGCTAACTTAATTTATGTAGCATTGGATAATATACCTTATTGGTATAGATGGAAATTCGTAAGTACACATTAATATGTTTTTGTTATTTTATGCTTTTGGGAAGCATGATGTATTGATACATGTGATAAATCTGGTTATGATTGTTTGTCAATTGTGGGTTTAAAGAGTGGAGAAGGCGGTGATAACGTGTTGACGGGCACCGATGTTTTGGTAACACACCGTGACTACGGTCACCGAGAGGTTTGGTACCTCCGGAGGTTTGGCACCTCATAGCGGCGTGTCCTCGTGGTTAATACCACCGTGGGTTGGCCCCACTTGAGATATGGGATTGTCTCGCGGTAATTTGGTATCACACGATGGGTTGGCCCCATCACCCGATTTGTGTCTCACGGACACGGTGTTTTGGTAACACATCGTGACTATATGTCACCAGGTGGTTTGGCACCACCAGTGGTTTGGTACCACAACGGGGTAGACAGCATGGCGTATGGCTGGCTAGGATTGGGACCCATAATACTTGCATATTAATTGTTATATGTTGTGTATGAAATGTTAAAATCGGGGAAGGGTTACATCTTTGAGTCGTGGTGACTCACCTTCTCCTTTACATTTTTCAGTGACACATAGATCGCGGATGTGGGCCGGTGGACTCGAGGTGGCCATGCGATTGGGTCTAGTTTAAATGAACTTTGATTTTAAGTTATAATATTTTATTTCCGGTTTATATTTTATTTGGATTGTAATAAGGCCTCCTAGAATATTTTATTATTGTTATATGCTCGAATACTTGATTTAAATTTGTTACTACTATTAATTAACAATCATATGTTTTCCAAGTTAGAACGAAATTGTTTTTTACGAGCCATCGGGCACACTTGTAATTTTATAATAATTTGAGTTAATTAATATTTCCAAAATTTTGTTTTATACACCTCAAAGGTTTCAACCAAAAATAATTATCTTTTACTAAAACATCAAATTTCTTCCAAGTTTTCTAAATATTTTCTAAGTAGCAAACCAGATTCGGCCATAGCGTTTGGGCCGGGTTTGGGTTGTTACAGTATACACATGTTTATACACATTTGCATTCAGATTTAAGGCGGTACGAAATTCATACTACTCATTCCGCATCTTAACTTACCTTGCATAATACAAACAATAAAAAAAATTCTCCACAACTCATTCGGCAATATTAATTCAATCATCCAATAACCATTAAATATTTTCAATGAACAAGGAATTGGTTTAATTAATTCATTTGCTTGAAATCTTACCTCGGAAGTCGATGATTTTAATTTCCCGGCTATTCGTTTACTTTTGTCTTTCCACGATCTAAAACCTTCTCCTTTTGTCCTTGATCTAAATGATTCAAATTGAACTGATTCAAATTGAACTAATTCAACCACATTTTCATTCAATTAAAAGCAAAATCATATAATATACAATTGCTGATTTACCCCCTACATTTTTAATGTTTATAAAAAAAAAATCCTTAAAATTCGAAACACGAAATATTAAGAATTTAATTGCCCCTGTCAAAGGCCGAATGCTCACCATCTCCATACAAGTCTCTATGAATTAATTATTATATAATTTAACACACTTATGTTCATGAAGGCTGAATATACAAGCTTAATCTCTTCTTCTCGTATGATCGAATTTGCTAACTCACTGTACAGTACACATGCATATTCTTCAATACATGACCAAACAACAAGCTAAATAAACACTATTTATATTTATCCCATTCTAGCCGAATAATAAGAGCATTCCTATGCTCAAATCCAAAATAAATTCTATAATCCTCATACACTTTAAGCCACTAGTCTTCAATTCATCTAAGTCTCTTAAGCAATTCATGTTGTTTTTTTTTTAATCTATACTAAACATTTTTCAGTCAAATACAACAACTCAAGAGTGCTCATCCATGGCCGAATATTAACATGCTTAACAATTTTAACATGATTTTATTAGCATTCAAAACAACCAACTCCAATATGTAAAGGTTTACTAAAATCAAGCTAGAATACCCACCTTACTACTACATGCAAGGCCAAAAAAAAAATGGAGGTTTAAGCTTCCTTCATTTCTTTGGAAAGAATCGGTGAAGAAGATGATGATGAGGAAAGAGAGAATGAAATTAAAAACACATTTCCTTTATTTTATAAAATAAATACTTATTATAATATACTTAAACTAAAAATTAATGCACCCATTATACATAAAAAATTGTTTTCCTAGCATGCTTGCCGTCCACATCATGAAATTAGGGAAATTTGACATGCAAGTCCTCATGCAAGAAAGACACTTCAATTAACCCTTCAACTTAATAGATACTATTTTTACTACTTTAACTATTTAGTCCTTTCTCTTAATTCAATTATATCAACAAACACATTCACGCAATTCATCATTCATAGGATATCAACTATATAATTTATAAGAGATTTCTGACTCGGATTCGTGGTCTCGAGACCACCATTTCGGTTAGGGTCGTATTTGGGCTGTTACAATATATATATATAAGACAAATTGAAAAGAGATAAAAAGAAATAAATGAAATAAGAATAAAAAATTCACCTCTGGGTTTTTTTTAATCTCTATATCTGTATATTCGAGTATATATTTTTTGTGCGTATTCCCTGTATTTTCTTCTCCGCATATCTATTTTTTCTATCTCCACATTGCCTGTGTGTTCTGAGAATAGGTCAGGCTTTTATAACCTTGAAAATAAAAAGGAAATAGATTGTTTCTTCCATTTTTGCTGTTGTTTCCTTTCATTTTGCAGGCGACCGATGGGGAATCTGGCGATGATGGGGTGTAGTTCGCGAGGATTGCGGCGTGATTGAGGGCTGATTGCGGCGCGAGGGGCTGGACGAGGTTGCGGCGCGAAGGTTTCCAGCAAACCCTAGGTTTCCTAACTCTGCTTAGTGTCTGGGCCCTTTTGGGCTGCGTTGGTTTTGGGTTAAGGTCTGTTTAGGTATGGGTCTGAGTGTTGGGTCAGGGTGTAACGGGTCACGGGTTTAGTCTGGGTCTGGGTAGGATTTGGGATTGTATTTTAGTTTTGGGCCTTTGTAATCTGGACTATAAAATGGACATTTGGTATATATATTTTTTTATTTTTTTTTGGTTTGTTTTATTTTACACAGGTTCGGGCACAAATGGGCTTCTACAATAACTGTTGTGAAAGTGCAAATGTTTACATGTTCTGTATATGTTAAATGTTAGTGACAATGTTTTGCTAAAAATGCAAATATACAGTGATGGTGCACGGACAATCGGTAAGTGATATGTGTTTAATTTTGGATATTTTGGCCTTGTGCTCTTGAAACCATTGGATATAGTAGGTATGACATAGGATTATGAGTACTCATCTATATGTACAGTGATTTTGGGTGTTGAGGCCTTGAGACATGTTAGAGGAATAAAAGAATGTGAGTTAGGCTCTATTCAATGGGACATGTGAGGGGAAATAATGAGAGTGTTAGCTTTATGTGTAATAGCCCGATTTTGACCCTAATCAGAATAGTGGTTTCGGGACCACAAATCCGAGTCTAAAAAATATTTTAAAATTATTTTGCGTGTTTACTAAGTGTGAATTTGCTTGTGTTAAATTTTCGTGTATTAATTTCGTTGTTTGAGTGTCAGATTAAATAAAAGGGCTTAATCATTTAAAATGAAAATTTGATGTTAGTTGTGAAAGTGCTTAATTGTTGTTGTCTTTTTAACATGGAGGATTTATATTGCAATTGGACCATTTTTATATTGTAGTGTACGGCAACATGCCATTATTATATGTTTTATATGTTGAATGTTATAAATTAAAATTTATATTAATATATAATAATGTTATATTATGTTATATTATATTATATTATATTATATTATATTATATTATATTATATTATATTATATTATATTATATTATATTAACATAAAAACAAAGCCATAGTGTTATTTCTCTCTTTCCATGACCGAATAACAAAACAAAAAGGAAAAGACAAAAGAGTTAGGGCATTCGGACATTGTGGGAGTTGATTAAGGTATATGTCTAGCTCGGTTTTTGATAATTTCTACGTTTTTGAGATCATTGCTATGTGATTTAGTTAGCCCATGCTTGAATTTTTGAATTGGTTGTGTATATCGTGAATTGCCATTGAAGGAAGCTTGTTGTTTTTGTGGTTTGATGATGAAATATTGATTATATGTGTTAGATTAACAAGTTTTGTTTTTGAATTTTTGATGAAATTGAGTAATTTGGATTAAATTGCAAAAATAAATTTGATGGACTAAAACGCAAAACAAATGAAATGTATGAGCTTGTATAAGGACTATGAATATTCGGCCAAAAAGAAGTGTGGTCAAATTTTGAATATTTTGTATTTTGTGCAATAGGGACTAAATAGTGAAAATGTGAAATATTAAGGGTAAAAATGTAATTTGCCCATTTATGCGTTTTTGGACTAAATTGAATGAAAATATGTTTGAATGAGCTTAATTTGAAATTACTTAGATCAAGAACAAAAAGGATCAGGATTGGATCGGGGAAAGGAGAAGTTAATCGAATAGTCGGAAAACATAGTCCGTCGATACTCGAGGTAAGTTTTTAAGCAATTGAGTTGAATTAATTTTTTCTATAATGATGCATATGTATTTAACGATGGTAAATTTGTACAATGTTGATATTACCGAATGGATTATTAGTTGGGAGATGATTAGAGTTGAATGTAATGTAACATATATGTTAATGGTATAACTATATGTGATATTGAATTGAGAAATAAATATAGCCAAATGTGATGCATGCTTATATAAAAATGATTAGCCGAATCTAATGTTGATTTGAAGATGAAATAAGCTAATTTGTATATATGTAATTGAGATGTAAGTTTATGTATATATAAATGAGGAGTAAGTTGGGGAAACGCAAGAATGTATGAAAATAAAATACCGAGCACTAAGTGTGTGAAATCGGTTGTTTAGCACTAAGTGTGCGAGAAGTTAAAGGTAATAGCACTAAGTGTGCGATACGTTACAAGAATTTGGCACTAAGTGTGCAAGTTATTAATATGACGACATTAATCATGTGATATGTTAATAGATTTCTACATGGAGTGTGCAGGTTTGCCGATCTTTTAATGGTAATAATTATCGAATGTACTAAACAGAATATAATAACCAGGTATGCGATGATAAATCATCTTTTTGATGATAAGTAAGTTTAATTGTTGAAATGAGAATTCAGTATTGTACATATTAATATGTGATTTATATGGATCGAAATGTGAGTATGAACTTCAGTAGTATATATATGTGTATTTGTTTTGAGGTGAGAAGAGGATTATAGATCTAGATGAATGTCATTATTAAATGTTGGGATATTCGGTATAAAGGATTATGAAATGTGAAAGTTGTCTATTATAATGTTTGATACATTGTTTTGTAATTGCTTATAACTTACTAAGCCATGATAGCTTACTTTATGTGGTTGTTGTATTGTTTATTAGGTTTTGAAGTCAAAGTTCATGCTCAGGGATTATCATCAAGTCTATCACACTATCAATAGATTTTGGTATTTCATAAGCTGTACTTCTTTTAAAACTACGGCATGTATAGGCTATGTTACTTTTGAGTTGATTTTGAATGGTGTGTATATGTATAAATGCAATTCGAAAATGGCTAAATTGTGGTATTATGGTTTTATATAGATTCGGCCATGGTATTAACTTATTTTGGAGTATAAATCCTAATGTGTTTATGTTTGGTATTTGGTTATGTGGTTTGAATGAATTGAGTTAAATCATAGTTGTGAATATTCGGTCATGGCATTTGTATGATATAGTAAATATACTTTCATGATTGGTATGAATGGCATTATAGGTCATGTCCCTGGATTGTGCATATTCGGACATGTTATGTATATGATTATGTATGAAGCTTGATTTTATATGTTTAGGTTATTGTAAGATATGTACGAATTTGATAATTTGGCCATGATAATTATCAGAAATATGGTCTATAGTATAGATGAATGCTTTTGGCAATTGGTATGATTTTGGGTACATCCTAATTTCGGTTAGGTAAGGTCTTGGTATATAGGTATAATTGGTCTTTAATAATTGAGAAATTGTGTAGCAAAGTGATTATAAACATGAGCATATTCGGTTAATGAAAATTTAAATGACCAAATGAATAGTGACCTTTGTTTATTGTTGAAAATGCTTGTAGTATATATATGTGTGTTTGGTTGAATAAATTTAAGCTAAGTGCAAATATGTTTAAGCATTCTTTGAAAGTATATCATTATTTACAATGTATTCAGTTATGTCTACTTAAATAGTAATTATTTGCTATGATCTGTGTTAAGTTTAGTAATGCCCTGTAACCCTAATATGGTGATAGATACGAGTTAAGGGTGTTACATTTGATTGGTATCAGAGCTACGATTTAGTCGGTTCTTGGACTAACGTAGCGCGTGTGAGTCTAGCTATACATGCCATAATTTTTCTGTGATAGTGTGATGACTTCCGACCGTGAAATGTGTTTTCTTCTTTTGTATAGTAAATGGATCCTGATCCCGAGCGATTCGTAGTCGATGATGTCGAGAGTGTGGCGCCTGCTCCCACGCAATGGACTGCGCCGGTTGAATCTTGACCAGCTACGAGTAACCAAGATAAGGGGGCTAAACAAGCCTTCTTTAGTATAATGAATGATTGGTTTAATCAGTATATCCGGACCAATCCAGCTGTTCAACAACCCCCAAACCCAAATACTCCACCTGTAGTACCTATGGTACCTCCGATCATTAATCCTGAGGGATTAAATAAGCCTCAAATTGACAGAATCAGAAAATATCGGAACTCAGGAGTTTAGAGCTGCGAGCTGAATTTTGGCTTGATAATACAATTCGTGTTTTTGACGAACTATCCTGTACTCCCGATGAGTGCTTGAAATGTGCTATATCTTTATTATGAGATTCTGCTTATTATTGGTGGAACGCTCTGGTTTCGGTTGTTCTGAAGAAACGGGTCACTTGGGGTTTCTTTCAAACAGAGTTTCGCAAAAAATATATTATCCAGCGATTCATCGATAAAGAACACAAGGAATTTCTTGAGCTTAAACAGGGTCGTTGTAACATCCCGAAATTGGGCCTAGTAGGATTGAGACCAATGGGCCTTGGGAGTAGGAGTGTTTAAATTTTTTTTTAGAATAAGAGAATGGCATTATTTCAAGTTGGACTTATTAAGAAGATGATTTTAGAAAGTTACGGGTTCTATGAAGTTTGATTCAAGTTGGGCCTTAATGAAAGTTATTGTTTAAGCCTATTAAGGAGAAATAGTAAGAAGCATCAAAACTTATGGAAATAAGTGAGTAAATTGTTATCATAAATGAACTATTGGTAAAGAGGTTATGGCATCAAGTGGAGAGCATGGAGGGAAGGGGTTCAAATCCCATCTTTTGCAAAATTTTGATTTATTTTTGTGTACTCTTCCAAGTGTCAACCATGACATTATTAAAGAAAAGAAATAAAAGAAAAAGAATAAAAAAAGAAATGGGAGAAAAAGGAATGATGGAGAGTGATTTGTGGAAAAAAGAATGATGGAGAGTGATTTGTTGAAAAAGAAAAAAAAAATATAATGATGAGATTTGAAAAGAATGGGGTAGGTGAGAAAAAAAAATGCATGGAGGGTGTAATAGCCCGATTTAGGGGATAGTCGGAACAGTGATCTCGAATCACTAAACCGAGAATAGAAAAATTATTTTTATGTTATTCTATGTGTTATAACATGTTTATAAACATGCATGAAATTTTTGGGTGCCTCAATTTTAGCGATTGAAGGCTTAATTTGAAAAGGACTAAATCGCATCAAGTGCTAAAGTTTAATTTTAATTGCTAAAGGTGCAAAATAGCTATGGGCTATTAATTGGAGGCCCCAATTGTGCAATTTGGCCTTGTTTTAAGTGAGTAGGCCGCCATGTGACATAGGGGACAATAATTTTAATTTTGGTCAAAATAGGTGGAAATTAGGTGATAAAATGAATAGAATAAGATGAGTAAAAGATGCTATCATCTTTTACTATTCATCTATCTTCTCTCCACCGAAAATTGATGAAGAAATGGAGCTTTGGGGTTTGAACTTTCAGCCAAGCTATTTCCTTATTAGTAAGTGATTTTGATGGCTTTAGTTGATAATTTTTGTATTTTGGAACCCCAAAGCTTAAGCTAGCTAATGAGGGGACTAATTTGTAACATGGTTGAGAGTCTAGGGACTTGCCATGAGAGATTTTATCCTGGTTGCAAGGTCTCAAGTACTTTATCAAAGGTTCAATCGAAAGCCTATCCTCGTAATAGGTTATTCGGATTTTTGGTGTCGTGGAGAGCATCGCGTTACTGGATTCGAATAAGGTGTGTAATCTCATACCCTTCCAAATACATGTTTGAAATGGTGTGTAATCTCACACTTCTCTGAAATTTTGCATTAATGTTCTGTGATTTGGTCAAAATACCAAAGAAAACCGAAAATCGGCATCCGGAATCACTCGGATGCGCGTAGGTTCATAGTGGTAACCATGTTTTTGTAATAAAACAGTTTTGGTCAATGACAGTGACGTGATTTCCAAAAATCATGAAAAATAGGAGAAATGGAATTAGAAAGTGATTAAGATATCAAATTAAAGTTTACTGTGTCTATTTTAATATGGAAGAAACGGAGAAGGAAAAGGAATTTTATATACTGAGATATCTTGATTTTAGTGAGACTGGTTCTGATTAACTTCGGGGTTCACTCATCTGTTTTGGAAAAATCATATAAAATTGTACAAAATGAATTATGGGTTATAATTTATATGTATGGATTCTTTAGTGAGTCTATTTTCAAGAGAAACAAGTTGGAACAGTATATGAAAACCGTACAGCCAGATATTTGAAATTAAGCTAAGAGAGGTCAGAATCATTGGACAGTGAAACAAGGGAAACTTTAAGGAATAAACTGTACTAAATGGCTAGGCCAAAAATTCTGGAAAAATTACAGTAAGAAGATATTTGAGTCTAGTTTCAAGGAAATTTTACGGATCTAAATTTCGAGTTTTCTAACTCGAGTTATAATCAATTTAGTCAGTATGACGCAGATGGACAGTTTTAAATTTTTATGCCCAAATTAGTAGTTAAGTCCAGAATTGCGAAATTACCCCGTTTGGGCCTAAAATGGATTTTTGACCCAATAGTTCCGAAGAGACCCAAATAGAATTCTGTGCCACTCGAGGCGATAGTGAATCTTCGAAAACACCGTTAAATATGAAATTACCGAATTACCCTTGTAGGGTAAATTACCAAATTACCCTTGTGAGGGTAAAATTACCGGATTACCCTTGGTGGTTAAAACTACTGAATTACCCTTGGAGGGTAAATTACCGAATTACCCTTGGAGGGTATATTACCGAATTACCCTTGGTGGGTAAATTATCGAAATACCCGTGGAGGGTAAATTACTGAAATACCCTTGGGTTACAAAATTACTGAAATACCCTTGTAGGTAAATTCTTTGAAAAATACCCTTGGGTTACAAAATTACTTGAAATACCCTTAGAGGGTAAATTATCAAGTACCCACAGGTTGCGAATACAGAAATACCCTTAGAGGGTAAATTATCGAAATACCCTGGGTTGCAAAAATTACCGAAATACCCTTAGAGGGTAAATTATCGAAATACCCCTCGGTTGCAAACAAAATTACTGAAATACCCTTAGAGGGTAAATTACCGAAATACCCCTCGGTTGCAAACAAAATTACTGAAATACCCTTAGAGGGTAAATTACCGAAATACCCTCTGGTTGAAAAAAAATTACCGAAATACCCTTAGAGGGTAAATTACCGAAGTACTTACAGGTTGCGAAATTACCGAAACACCCTTAGAGGGTAAATTATTGAAAATACCCTATATGGGCCAAATGTGATATTTGTTATATGGGCCAAATGTGATATTTGCTATATGGGCCAAATGTTATATTTGTTATATGGGCCAAATGTGATATTTGCTATATGGGCCAAATGTGATATTTGCTATATGGGCAAAATGTTATATTTGCTATATGGGCCAAATGTAAAATTGCTAGATCGATTAATGGGCCAAATTTGCTAGATTGCTTAATGGGCCAACTTGTGTTATGGGCCTTATGTTGAAATTATTCTATAAATATTGTTATGCTTTGTATATGCATACATGATCGCATGGGTTGGGATAAATGACGAAGAGAAGAAAGGCTCGCTGCCAAAATCTAGTTCGGTGGCTTTGCCACAAATATTTTAAATGGCTTTGCTGCCAAAAATCTAGTTCGGTGGCTTTGCCACAAATATTT
Source organism: Gossypium bickii (assembly GCA_025503065.1). NCBI lineage: Eukaryota > Viridiplantae > Streptophyta > Magnoliopsida > Malvales > Malvaceae > Gossypium > Gossypium bickii. The sequence goes on along the minus strand of CP106714.1, from coordinate 6,564,471 downwards.
TAAATGGCTCATTGCCAAAATATTTTAAAATGGCTCTGCCAAAATCTAGTTCGGTGGCTTTGCCACAAATATTTTAAATGGCCTGTTGCCAAAATATTTTTAAATGGCACATTGCCAAAAATCTAGTTCGGTGGCTCTGCCACAAATATTTTAAATGGCTTTGCTGCCAAAATATTTTAAATGGCTCATGCTGCCAAAAATCTAGTTCGGTGGCTCTGCCATAAATATTTCAAATGGCCTATTGCCAAAATATTTTAAATGGCCTGTTGCCAAAAATCTAGTTCGGTGGCTCTGCCACAAATATTTTAAATGGCCTGTTGCCAAAATATTTTAAATGGCCTGTTGCCAAAAATCTAGTTCGGTGGCTCTGCCATAAATATTTTAAATGGCCTATTGCCAAAATATTTTAAATGGCCTATTGCCAAAATCCAGTTCGGTGGCTCTGCCACAAATATTTTAAATGGCTTAGTGCCTCTAGTTCGGTGACTCTGTCACAATCTAGTTCGGTGACTCTGTCACACTCTAGTTCGGTGGCTCTGCCACATTAAATGACTTTATGCCTGCGATTGGTGTGTTGGCGGGGTGGGTTGACTTGATCCCACGGTGTCTTTGGTTGGTACGGGTGGTGCGTAGCGGATGGAAATTAGGTTTCGTATGGGATTTGCATATCATATGCATATTATATACATGTTATTATGTTATAATTGTAAATGGGCTTAGGCCCAAAATATTGCTATGTGTGTTCTGACCCAGTGGATGATGGTAAGGGGATTACACACTGAGTTCTTGTAACTCACCCCCCTTTTTCTTAACCTTTTCAGGTAATGCTCAGTGACGTGGACTTGGGCCTTGGATGACTTGGTGGAGACCATACTTCAGAAATGGTTTATTTGGACTTTAGACTTCTTTCTCATTTATTTTATTACTTTACTATTTTGGGTTAAATGTTGTAATAAGGCCTCGAATTTTCTTTCAAAAATGCTTCTGCAACTCTATTCCCAAACATCCCATTTTTGTGAATTGTTTATTTCAAATATGTTTTCACAACAAAAAAGGTTATTAAAGATAATTACGTTTTCAAGTAGATAACAATTGAGTGTTTTGGGTTTTAACAAAGAGGCTGTAATTCTCACACAAGTTTTTAACAATATCAAAGATGGTTTGGAAAAATAAAAAATTCCATGTGACACGCTAGATTCGGGCTTAACGTCTAGGCCGGGTTTGAGGTGTTACATTTAGTGGTATCAGAGCTCAGTTTGCAAAACTCGGCTGTGGTTTGGGTTCAAAAGAGTTTTCCAAAGTTGTTTAAAATTTTGATTTATAAATGCATGTTCTAAAGGAAGTATGGCACCACGGGTATCCGGCACCAAGTCAAGTAAGTAGATGTTATCATCTTATGATTATGATTATTGTGATATGACCGTAGAAATACTCTAGAAGTTTTGGCTTTAGGAGTAAAAAACTATAGAGATTGAGACTTTAGGATACGTTTTGCGAAAACCACTTCAACTCTTATACTCCATAAGACATTGTTTAATAAACATCGAATAGTCTATTGATTCATAAGACTTGTAATATGATTAAATCGACATTAGTGAATATGAGCGCTAGAAGATGTGGACGCGGTAGACGCGGGCGTGGTATAGGCCAAGGTGCTAAGGCTAGATCTTCGGCACCGAGGCATGTGCCTGAAAGGGAGGTACTGGCATCGTCAGTGGCTGAGACAGGATCTCATGATCGAACTAAGGTTGATGAGCTAACTCAAATAGTTAAGGAGGAATTTGAAGAGGTTAAAGGAATTGGTAAAGCACATCGAGTTGGGAGTGTGGACTGTAGGAAGAAAAGAGATCGTGATTCTTTTGGGTCACAGTGTCGTTCTGTAAAGCATGTCAATGCACGTCCAAACTTTCCGACTTGCGACTATTACAAAATGCGTCATCCGGGAGAATGCTGGAGGAGGTCAATAGCATGTATGAGATGCGGGTCTAAGGAGGATAAGGCTCGGGATTGTTTCATCACCATCAAGTCAGGTATGTTTTGGTTGGATGTGATGATTGAGTGTAGAAAAATTTGAAGTATAAGTGGTAGATGACTGCTTGCTTCTGCGGTTAGACGTTTGGTTGTGTGAAAGAGGATTCAAGATTATGTTAAAAGTATATTAGTGTTATTAAGATCGAGTCTGCAATGAAAGCATAGTGGTGTGATTTCAGCAGAAGTGTTTAATAGTTGATTGGAAATTTCGAGGACGAAATTTTCTTTAAGGAAGGGTAGAATTGTAACATCCCGAAATTGGGCCTAGTAGGATTGAGACCAATGGGCCTTGGGAGTAGGAGTGTTTAAATTTTTTTAGAATAAGAGAATGGCATTATTTCAAGTTGGACTTATTAAGAAGATGATTTTAGAAAGTTACGGGGTTCTATGAAGTTTGATTCAAGTTGGGCCTTAATGAAAGTTATTGTTTAAGCCTATTAAGGAGAAATAGTAAGAAGCATCAAAACTTATGGAAATAAGTGAGTAAATTGTTATCATAAATGAACTATTGGTAAAGAGGTTATGGCATCAAGTGGAGAGCATGGAGGAAGGGGTTCAAATCCCATCTTTTGCAAAATTTTGATTTATTTTTGTGTACTCTTCCAAGTGTCAACCATGACATTATTAAAGAAAAGAAATAAAAGAAAAAGAATAAAAAAAGAAATGGGAGAAAAAGGAATGATGGAGAGTGATTTGTGGAAAAAAGAATGATGGAGAGTGATTTGTTGAAAAAGAAAAAAAAAATATAATGATGAGATTTGAAAAGAATGGGGTAGGTGAGAAAAAAAAAATGCATGGAGGGTGTAATAGCCCGATTTAGGGGATAGTCGGAACAGTGATCTCGGAATCACTAAACCAAGAATAGAAAAAATTATTTTTATGTTATTCTATGTGTTATAACATGTTTATAAACATGCATGAAATTTTTGGGTGCCTCAATTTTAGCGATTGAGGGCTTAATTTCGAAAAAGGACTAAATCGCATCAAGTGCTAAAGTTTAATTTTAATTGCTAAAGGTGCAAAATAGCTATGGGCTATTAATTGGAGGCCCCAATTGTGCAATTTGGCCTTGTTTTAAGTGAGTAGGCCGGCCATGTGACATAGGGGACAATAATTTTAATTTTGGTCAAAATAGGTGGAAATTAGGTGATAAAATGAATAGAATAAGATGAGTAAAAGATGCTATCATCTTTTACTATTCATCTATCTTCTCTCCACCGAAAATTGATGAAGAAATGGAGCTTTGGGGGTTTGAACTTTCAGCCAAGCTATTTCCCTTATTAGTAAGTGATTTTGATGGCTTTAGTTGATAATTTTTGTATTTTTGGAACCCCCAAAGCTTAAGCTAGCTAATGAGGGGACTAATTTGTAACATGGTTGAGAGTCTAGGGACTTGCCATGAGAGATTTTATCCTGGTTGCAAGGTCTCGAAGTACTTTATCAAAGGTTCAATCGAAAGCCTATCCCTCGTAATAGGTTATTCGGATTTTTGGTGTCGTGGAGAGCATCGCGTTACGGATTCCGAATAAGGTGTGTAATCTCATACCCTTCCAAATACATGTTTGAAATGGTGTGTAATCTCACACTTCTCTGAAATTTTGCATTAATGTTCTGTGATTTGGTCAAAATACCAAAGAAAACCGAAAATCGGCATCCGGGATCACTCGGACGCGCGTAGGTTCATAGTGGTAACCATGTTTTTGTAATAAAACAGTTTTGGTCAATGACAGTGACGTGATTTCCAAAAATCATGAAAAATAGGAGAAATGGAATTAGAAAGTGATTAAGATATCAAATTAAATTTTACTGTGTCTATTTTAATATGGAAGAAACGGAGAAGGAAAAGGAATTTTATATACTGAGATATCTTGATTTTAGTGAGACTGGTTCTGATTAACTTCGGGGTTCACTCATCTGTTTTGGAAAAATCATATAAAATTGTACAAAATGAATTATGGGTTATAATTTATATGTATGGATTCTTTAGTAAGTCTATTTTCAAGAGAAACAAGTTGGAACAGTATATGAAAACCGTACAGCGAGATATTTGAAATTAAGCTAAGAGAGGTCAGAATCATTGGACAGTGAAACAAGGGAAACTTTAAGGAATAAACTGTACTAAATGGCTAGGCCAAAAATTCTGGAAAAATTACAGTAAGAAGATATTTGAGTCTAGTTTCAAGGAAATTTTACGGATCTAAATTTCGAGTTTTCTAACTCGAGTTATAATCAATTTAGTCAGTATGACGCAGATGGACAGTTTTAAATTTTTATGCCCAAATTAGTAGTTAAGTCTAGAATTGCGAAATTACCCCGTTTGGGCCTAAAATGGATTTTTGATCCAATAGTTCCGAAGAGACCCAAATAGAATTCTGTGCCACTCGAGGCGATAGTGAATCTTCGGAAACACCGTTAAATATGAAATTACCGAATTACCCTTGTAGGGTAAATTACCAAATTACCCTTAGAGGGTAAAATTACCGGATTACCCTTGGTGGTTAAAACTACTGAATTACCCTTGGAGGGTAAATTACCAAATTACCCTTGGAGGGTATATTACCGAATTACCCTTGGTGGGTAAATTATCGAAATACCCGTAGAGGGTAAATTACTGAAATACCCTTGGGTTACAAAATTACTGAAATACCCTTAGAGGGTAAATTACTGAAATACCCTTGGGTTACAAAATTACTGAAATACCCTTAGAGGGTAAATTACCAAGTACTTACAGGTTTGCGAAATTACCAAATACCCTTAGAGGGTAAATTATCGAAATACCCCTGGGTTGCAAAAATTACCGAAATACCCTTAGAGGGTAAATTATCGAAATACCCCTCGGTTGCAAACAAAATTACTGAAATACCCTTAGAGGGTAAATTGCAGAAATACCCTCGGTTGAAAAAAATTACCAAATACCCTTGAGGGTAAATTACAAAGTACCCACAGGTTGCAAAATTACCAAACACCCTTAGAGGGTAAATTATTGAAAATACCCTATATGGGCCAAATGTGATATTTGTTATATGGGCCAAATGTGATATTTGCTATATGGGCCAAATGTTATATTTGTTATATGGGCCAAATGTGATATTTGCTATATGGGCCTAATGTGATATTTGCTATATGGGCAAAATGTTATATTTGCTATATGGGCCAAATGTAAAATTGCTAGATCGATTAATGGGCCAAATTTGCTAGATTGCTTAATGGGCCAACTTGTGTTATGGGCCTTATGTTGAAATTATTCTATAAATATTGTTATGCTTTGTATATGCATACATGATTGCATGGGTTGGGATAAATGACGAAGAGAAGAAAGGCTCACGCCAAAATCTAGTTCGGTGGCTTTGCCACAAATATTTTAAATGGCTCATGCCAAAATATTTTAAATGGCTCATTGCCAAAAATCTAGTTCGGTGGCTCTGCCACAAATATTTTAAATGGCTCATTGCCAAAATATTTTAAATGGCTCATTGCCAAAATATTTTAAATGGCTTTGTTGCCAAAAATCTAGTTCGGTGGCTCTGCCACAAATATTTTAAATGGCCTGTTGCCAAAATATTTTAAATGGCCAGTTGCCAAAAATCTAGTTCGGTGGCTCTGCCATAAATATTTTAAATGGCCTATTGCCAAAATATTTTAAATGGCCTGTTGCCAAAAATCTAGTTCGGTGGCTCTGCCACAAATATTTTAAATGGCCCTGTTGCCAAAAATCTAGTTCGGTGGCTCTGCCATAAATATTTTAAATGGCCTATTGCCAAAATATTTTAAATGGCCTATTGCCAAAATCCAGCCGGTGGCTCTGCCACAAATATTTTAAATGGCTTAGTGCCTCTAGTTCGGTGACTCATCACAATCTAGTTCGGTGACTCTGTCACACTCTAGTTCGGTGGCTCGCCACATTAAATGACTTTATGCTGCGATTGGTGTGTTGGCGGGGTGGGTTGACTTGATCCCACAGTGTGTCTTTGGTTAGTACGGGTGGTGCGTAGCGGATGGAAATTAGGTTTCAGTATGGGATTTGCATATCATATGCATATTATATACATGTTATTATGTTATAATTGTAAATGGGCTTAGGCCCAAAATATTGCTATGTGTGTTCTCGACCGGTGGATGATGGTAAGGGGATTACACACTGAGTTCTTGTAACTCACCCCCTTTTCTTAACCTTTTTCGTAATGCTCAGTGGACGTGGACTTGGGCCTTGGATGACTTGGTGGAGACCATACTTGAAAATGGTTTATTTGGACTTTAGACTTCTTTCTCATTTATTTTATTACTTTACTATTTTGGGTTAAATGTTGTAATAAGGCCTCGAATTTTCTTTCAAAAATGCTTCGCAACTCTATTCCCAAACATCCCATTTTTGTGAATTGTTTATTTCAAATATGTTTTCACAACAAAAAAGGTTATTAAAGATAATTACGTTTTCAAGTAGATAACAATTGAGTGTTTTGGGTTTTAACAAAGAGGCTGTAATTCTCACACAAGTTTTTAACAATATCAAAGATGGTTTGGAAAAAAAAAAAAAATTCCATGTGACACGCTAGATTCGGGCTTAACGTCTAGGCCGGGTTTGGGGTGTTACAGTCGTATGATCGTATCTAAGTATGAATGTGAGTTTGTGAGACTCAGTCGATATGCCCGCGAGTGTGTTTCATCTGAGGCTGCTATGTGTAAAAGATTTGAAGAAGGATTGAACGAAGACATAAAATTGCTCATTGGTATACTTGAAATAAATGAGTTCGTAGTATTAGTTGAGCGAGCCTGCAAAGTCGAAGAGTTAGGAAAAGAGAAGTGAAAAGCTGAATTCGAAGCTAGAGATTTTCGTAAGAGATCAGCGGGTAAAACTTCTCAATCTGCATCAAAGAAGTTCAGAAATTACAGTAGCCAATCCAAGACTAATGCTGGGTTTTCTATACGAGTGCGACCACCAGTGAGTTCACAAGCTACCTCAATAGCTAGTGTTGGCAATACTCGACCTAATAAACCCGAGTGTCAACAGTGTGGTAGAAAACATTTTGGTGAATATTGGGGCAAGTTCAACAACCGAGCTTGCTACAAGTGTGGTTTGCAGGATCATTTCATCCGGGATTGCCTCGAGTTAGCTGAGAAGAATAATGCTCAAAGTGTGAGATTGAGTGGTGCTACAGCTAGAGGTAGACCACCCCGAAATGTGGAAGGTAGAAGTGACACTCAGAGAGGGACTTCGGATATAGTTACTCGATCAGAGGCTCGTGTGCCTGCCAGAGCCTATGCCATCTGTGCCCGAGAGGAGGCTTCATCCCTAGATGTTATCACTGGTATATTTACTCTCTTTAATACTAGTTTAATTGCTTTGATTGATCCTGATTTAACTCATTCTTACGTGTGTAAAACATTAGTATCCAGTAAGACTTTACCAGTTGAGTCTACTGAGTTTGTAATTCAGGTTTTGAACCCCCTGGGCCGATGTGTGCTAGTTGATAAGATGTGCAGGAATTGCCCTTTGATGATTCAAGGTTCATTTTTTCCGATTGATTTGATGTATCTACCTTTTGATGAGTTTGATATCATCCTCGGTATGGATTGGTTGACTATACACGATGTCGTAGTGAATTGTAGATGAAAGACTATTGATCTACGGTGCCAGAATAATGAGATAATTCGGATTGAGTCTGCTGATTTAAATGGGCTACTAGCAGTGATATCTTCGATATTGGCTCGGAAGCATATGAGAAAGGGTTGCAAAGCTTACTTTGCTTATGTGATTGTTAGTAAAGTGACCGAAAAGAAGATTGAATCTGTACCTGTTGTATGTGAGTATCCAAATGTGTTTCCGGAAGAATTGCCAGGATTGCCACCTGTTCGGGAGATAGATTTTGGTATTGAGTTAGTGCCAGGGACGACTCCGAACTCGATAGCTCCGTATAGAATGTCACTGACTGCATTAAAAGATTTGAAAGCCCAGTTGCAAGAGTTGACAGATAGAGGTTTTGCTCGACCGAGTTTTTCTCCCTGGGGTGTGCCAGTGTTATTTGTGAAGAAGAAAGATGGAACTTTGATGATGTGCATCGACTATTGACTGCTTAATAAAGTGACCATAAAGAATAAATACCCGTTGCCGCGCATTGATGATCTCTTCGATCAGTTAAAGGGAGCCTCAGTATTTTCAAAGATTGATTTAAGATCGGGTTATTATCAGTTGTGAGTTAGAGACTCTGATGTGCCTAAGACTGCTTTCCAAATGAGATACGACCATTACGAGTTTTTAGTGATGCCGTTCGGACTCATTAACGCCCCTGCTATTTTCATGGATTTGATGAATCGGATATTCAGACAGTATCTGGATCGGTTTGGAGTTGTGTTTATAGATGACATTCTGATCTATTCGTGCAATGAAACCGAGCATGCCGAACACTTGAGACTTGTGTTACATATTTTGGTGACAAGCAGTTGTACGCGAAATTTAGCAAATGTGAGTTTTGGTTACGTGAAGTTAGCTTCCTGGGGCATGTTGTTTCAGCATCAGGTATTCGGGTTGATCCGAGTAAGATTTCGGGTATACTTGATTGGAAACCCCCGCGGAATATTTCTGAAGTTTGGAGTTTTCTGGGACTTGCCGGTTATTATAGACGCTTCGTGAAAGATTTCTCAATGATTGCAACTCCGATGACAAAGTTACTTCAGAAAGATGTTAGATTCGAGTGGATGGAAAGGTGCCAGAAGAGTTTCAATTGAGCTCCTTTTTTTTTTTATTTTATTAAAAAATAATAAATATCTACTTGTTAGTTAAATAAATTTTCCGCTTTGGGTCTTAGACCTTATAATATATATGATGTATATATAATTAAATAATAAATTATTAAAGTTGTTTCCAAAAGTTTAGAATAAAAAATAAATAAAAGAAGAAATAAAATTATATACATAGTAAAGAAAAAACGGTTGATGTAGACAGTACGATTGACAGTAACATTAAACATTGTTACTCAAAAAGGGAAGCTCCAGTAGGTTTGAAATCAAAGCAAGGGTAAATGTTGCTTCATTTCCACCCTTGTGGGGGTGTTTTCAAATCTAAATTTTATATTTTTTTATACAAAAATAAAAGAAAAATATAAACACAATAAAATTTCAACTCAAATTTCTATAATTTTTTTATAATTTTAAAAAGAAAATGAATTTTGTGATTCATACAAAAAAAAAAAAAAACCAGAAGTACTGCAAGTTGTATTAAGTAAATTTGAAGACACAAAATTATGATTCCAACAGTGTTATAATCAATACTTCTGACTCGAAGATGGTGTCGGCCGTTGGGGGGTTAGACGAAAGGTATTAATTAACTTTGTTGTGGTGTAGATGATGAGCGTAAATGGGGAATTAATTGCATTTAATTGTCCCTCCAAAATTAATTGTACGTAAACAGAGTTGTTTATAGGTAGCGTAGCAGTTGACCCGACGGATTAATTACAATATATATTAGAAATTTTATTACGTGGCTGGAAATTATAAGTTTAGAGTACAAATATCTGTTTAGAAATAATTTATAATAAATAATTAAATGTATTATTTAAAATTAATTAATAATAACATATGGAATATGTATGTTATTAAAATGAAAAAAATAGATTAATTTGTTTATCATAGTTGTTAAAGTTTGTATGACCCGAATCCTGTCATTTGTTCGACCTCTTGCCCTTACAGATTCTCATTAAGCATAAAACCAGACTGGGGTTGCGACCAAGAGTGTGGGACTCCCCACGGTACGAACCATGCCACACAAGTAGAATCTATCACATCCTAAAAACCAAATTAGAAAAATTGAGTTAGTGAAACCAAGAGTGGTTATATTTGGCTTTTGAGTTAAGGTTGTGAAAATTTTGTAAAGTGAATTGATTTGATTAAGTGGTTAAGAGATTATGCTTGTGTGAGAGAGGTTTTAGGTTTAAATCTTTTCCCTTTGTATTTTTTTCAATTTTGTCTAAACCTCTAGCTTTGGGTATTTGGCAGGAGCGACCCTGGGGGTTGTTTGGAGGTGCGGTCGCCTAAGGCCCAAGGTTGAAAGGGGTCCAAAATATTGTTTTCTAATTTTTAAGGGGCCCAAAAATTTTCTTTTAACTTTTAAAGGTCAATTTTTTTACCAACTTTTAAAGAGCCCCAAAAAAACTTTTTTTAGCTTTTAAAGGCCCCAATTTTTTTTTACCAACTTTTAAGAGACCTAAAATTTTTTTCCTCCAACTTTTAAGGAATCTAAAGCCTCATTTTATTTGCCTATGGCCCCAAAAATGTCAAGAACGGGCTGATATCTGGTTTAAGAAATATTTGTGTGCATTTGTTAACAAGAATGAGCTTTTTAGTTTAATGGTAAGGTTTTAATCTTTCATAAGTTTGTTTATTAAAAAGTTCTTTTACTGAGTTAATTTTTTTAGATAATTGTGTTTATTTTCTTTAAAGTAAGAGTTGTTTTTTTTTTTTTTAATTTAATGTATTATTTTCCACATGTATTTATCTTATTGAGTTATCTACGTAATAAATTACATCTCGCTAAAAATATTTTATATATGAAATTCCACATCATCCCTATTAACTTTGTTAACCGTACTTTTATTAAATCTATTAGAAAAGTAGATTGAAAAGGTTGATGGCAAAAAAAAAAAAAAAATTAAAAGTACAATCAGAACTATTTTGACAAAATATATAAATATTAGTGGTCAAATTTATTATTAAACTTTTTAAACTTGATCAAATAAAAATATCTAATATTAAAGTGATTAACGAAACAATTTAAAATTCAGATTTTTCCACCTCACATTGTCCCTTCTTGGTTGTTTGGTTTCCAAGTCGGGACCCAAAGTCTTTAAAGATTGACTTTTATTGTTTGGCTTTCTCTATCCATTGTAAAGCATATCAAACAAATCTCCACTTCACAAAAAACAATTTCTTGGTAGGTTAAGTGAATAAAATCAGTAAGCATTCTAAGGCATAAAAAATAAACAAATTCTCGATGAAGTAGGGATGTGCAAATTTCGGATAAAATCGAATTGATTCAGATTAACCGATCGAATTCGTTAATCACCCTATTAATCAAATTAATTAGGTCGGGGTCGATTAATAATTTTTTGGAAGTTCGGTTAACGGTTAATTCGGTTCAAAATTGGTCGGTTAATCGAATTAACCGAATTGAATAAATAATATTATAATATATAGCATTCGGTCGGTTTGGTTAATGTTTTAGAAATATAAATTAACCGGTCGGTTAATTTTTTATATGTTTTATACTTGTTTAAACTAAAAATAAAAAAAATATATAAATGTCGGTTAATTACATTAGTTAATCGATCAATTAACCGAAAAAGTTCGGTTTAGTTAACAATATTTAAGAATTTAAAAGGGTCGGTTAATTCGATTAATGGTAATTTGAGTCGATGAACAGGTCGATTAACCTATTGATATAAAAAATAAAAATAAAGAAATAAAAATAAGACGATAGATATAAAAAAAATCACTATTGGTTTCGAAATCTTTGTTTTTTGCTTGTAATTTTTGTAATCTCTAAAATAGATTGACAATGTTCGGGCTTTTTATAGCCTATTACACTATTTTTTTATTTCAACTGTTTGCTCTACTATTTACTTTTCTATTTCTGCTTGTTTCGTGTTTTGTTTCCCCTCTTTTTTGTAGGTGTTGGGGTCAACGAGGAAGAGTCTTGCTGTTTTGGTGCAAGGCGGTAGGCGGTCCTCGGGACGAGGCGTGGGCGGCACGCCCGAGGAGGAGCGGCGCACATGGAGGCTAGAAACCCTAGGGTTTTCGAATTAGATTAAGTTGTGGGCTAAACGGGCTTTAGGTTTTTTATTATTGGGCCGTTTGGACTCGTTTTGTAATTGGACTTTGTAACAAACAAAAAAAAAATTATTGATTATTATTATTTTTTTTTTTGGGTTTAGTAAGTGGGACAAAATAGGACTTGGTTTAGTCTGTCCATGGGTTGGGGCTTGACAAAATTTTAGGCCCATTTGATAAGTTCGATTTTGACCTGGCTCTAAAAATGAGCCTAAAATTTTACCCAAACTTGACCCGAATAAAAATGCTAAGACCCGAGCCTGGCCCCGGCCTGCCCATATTAATTTTTTTACATTATTATAAAAAAATTATAGAACACAAAACATTTAAATAAATGATTTCCAACAACTTGAAAATAAATTTTAAAAAATCTTTATACTTAAATAACACTAATATAGGTGCAACTTAATAAGTAAATGCTACTAAAATAATAGCAAAATTAACAATAATGTAACGCCCCTTAATCCTAAACCGTCGCTGGAACAGGGTTACGAGGGATTACCGGACATATCAGACAACTTACGAATAATTCATAATAAAAAACACATTCATAGTACAATTTAATAACTAAGTCCCTATAATGAACTCTAGAAATTTTTAAATACATGTATTAAAAATGTAACGGGACTCGTTTAATTATTTCAGAATATATATATTTATATAAATTTCGACAGCATTTCTGCTTATTTTCACATATAACCCCCTGCAATTAAAACCGTATTCATTCCAAATATAACCAATTCAACCAATTCCAAAATCCAACAATTCAACCAATGCAATTTCATATTTAATCATATTTAAATTATACTTATAACATCAAAATACCAAATATCATTCTTTACAACAAAAGTCATGTAGTAATTTAAAGTGACCAAAATAACACCTATGTACATGCCACTTTTATCAAAGAAGAATACATCACCGAGTTTTGTTCTCAAGTCGGGATCGCCTTGGATGCTTTGAATCGAACTTTGAACACCTATTAACTGCGCGCACTAAACAACCGTGCACACGAGTATACATATACTCGATGGTATTACCATAATTCAAATTATAAACATAATAATCATATCATTAAATCATATAACTATAAATTTGACTAAACCAATTCAAACATAAGATGGTCATTTTCAATACATTATACAATTCAAATTTAGCTATTTAACAATTGAAATAATACACATTCATGTTGAACCATTATCCATCTCATGAACCAATGGTTCATGCTTTCCAATCTCATACTCATATTCAATTCACAATTTTTCAATTCATGTTCTATTTTCACGTTGCTTTCAATGGCTCAACCATTTCATTTTATTCAATTTAACATTTCCTTTAGTTACCCCCATTAACATACTCGGACTTCAGCGGATACACGGATTTCAACCCAAACACACCAATACGGCACATTGTGCCTAAAACGGTACATAGTACCTGATCAATATACGACACATAAGTGCCTGAAACGACACACGAGGTGCCTGAAATACGACACATAAGTGCATGCCAATTATATCCGATAAATCCCGTACTCTTCCAAATCCTATGGCATGCCAATTATATCCGACTCAGCCCGACTAGTTAATAGGGTATTTCAGCTCTTAATTTCAGTTTCATTTTCATAACAAATTCAATTTCAATATCAATTACACTTTTCCATTTCAATCCACATACAATTCAATTTCAATACATATTCATCATTCAACTCAATTTCCATTCAATTCAATAAAAACACTTACCTTATAATTTACTTGCCATATACATAAATTAATTTAACATTTAATGAATAAATAAATAATTTAAATTATAGTAATACAAACCCGAATTTGCTTGATTATTTCTCGGTAACCTTCTTCTTTCCTTTGTAGGTAGTTGCCTCGAGTTCCTTTTTAGCTACGAAAATAATAATAATTTACATTATTAATTGCAATATTAAATTACAATAAATAATTAGATTTTATTCAATTCCTACTCTTCCTCTTCATTTCACATTCTTTATACACAATTCTATTATTTACTTATAAGTTCTTTCAAGGCTGTCTACCTGAGTTATTGTCACTAAATTATCTATATCTTGAGTTACAGAATTCCAAATTAAGATCCGTAAATTTTATATGAAACTAGACTCATATATCTTATTTCCATAAAATTTTCAGAATTTTTGATTTAGCCAATAAGTACAGTTTATTCTTTAAAATCACCCCTATTCTGTTGTCTGATAGTTCCGACCACTCTTTGCTAAAAGTTAATTATCTTTTTATACAGAATTCAAATGATATTCTAGTTTCTTTCTTATAAAAATAGACTCATTAAGGAATCTAACCATATAAATTATGTCCCACAATTATTTTTGTACTATTTTAATTATTTTTCCAAGTCAGAACAGGGGATCTTGAAATCACTCTAAATTAATCTCACAAAAATCTAAATATCTCAAAATAAAAAATTCCTTTACTTTATCTGTTTCTTTCATATGAAAAGAGACTCAATAAGCTTTAATTTCATATCTTACTCAACTTCTACTTTCATTTCTACCATTTTTGGTGATTTTTCAAAGTTACTCTTCTGCTGCTGTCCCAAAACTGTTTTCTTATAGCTTATTTTGTAATTAAATCCTAATTAAGTTTACTTATTTCCTTAACTTAATTCATGCTTTGTTTCTACTTAAATTCCTTTTATATTCAACTTGACTATCTAATATTCATAATAAAACCCTAATTTATAATTTCTTCCAAATTAATCCCTATAATACAAAACTTAGAGCTTACTTTACAATTTAATCCTTTTACTAATTCTAACTTAAATTTCATTCAATTTAATCCCTTGTTCATCTTTTTCTTCAACATGAAATTTGTTTAAAAGCTTATAAACTTTCAAACTATCAAATTAGTTTCATCAAAACCTTGCTTTAAGGCTTCTAAAATATCAAAATTAAGAGAAAAGAGCTAAATTTAGCTTACCAATTAAACTTGAAGCTTTAAATCTCAAATTTTCCCTTTTCTTTTCTTTCCCTTTTTCTTCCCCTGTTTTCGTCTTGTTCTCTGTTTCTTCTTCTTCTTTTTTTTTTTGTTCTTTCTTTTTACTTTCTTTTTATTTACTTTATATTACTTTGATATTAAGTAAATAAATTATTTTATAACAAATGTACCAATATTTTTATTACAAAGTGTAACTATATAATTATTACTATTACACTTGTAATCTATTTTTATTTTTATTTTATATATTTTAAAAAATTGTTTTCATTAAAAGCATTAATGACTGGACGCAATTTCGAATTGTGTGGCATGCCAAGTCTGATCTTAACGCATAGGCCGGGTTTGGAGTGTTACAAAACCCGACCTAGATAAAATAATGACAAACTTGAGCTTGACCCGACTCACCTATATTAAAATATTTATTATTTTTTTATTTTAAAAATATAATACATCAAATACACTAAAAACATTAAAATAAATGTTTACCAATAAATTGAAAATACATTAAAAAAGTCTATATACTTAAATAACATTAAGATAGTTGCAACTTAGCAAACATGTCTCTAAAATAGTAGCAAAATTAATAATAAAATAATAGTTATATAATATCTAAACAATAACAATATAATAGTAAAATAACAATTAACGGTAACATGGAAAATTTTTTAAGCAAATTCAGGTCAGGTTGGGCCCGAACAAAAATATCTTACCTGAGGCTCAACCCGTTTGAAAAATGGATATTATTTTTTCTCCATCCTGTTTTATGCAGTACTGATGTGCAAATTCCTTCCACAAAATGTTTGCATATGCATGGATTTCGCATGCATTTTCCAAAACACAAAAGACAAACAAAACTGTTGTACCTGCCTACCTACCTACCTACATGTCGTCATCTTTATGGTCAGTACACATGCTGTACATTAGTGTGTGTATATATAGAGGTTCTTAGTGAGATAGTGGAAGCACATTGATACAACGGTACAAGCAATACAGAAATAGTCAAATTAGCGAAGCAAGATGAGCAAGGGTACGAAGAGAGCAGTTCTGGTGGGATGCAACTACCCCAAGGCCCAATTCAGCTTGCATGGATGCATCAATGATGTGGAAGCCATAAGAGGTGTGATCCTGAACTTTGGGTTCCACGAAAGCGATGTTAATGTCCTCACCGATACGCCAGGGTCGCCGATTCTGCCCACTGGTGCAAACATTAAGGATGCACTTAATAGAATGGTGAACAAGGCTAAACCAGGAGATGTCCTATTTTTCTACTTCAGTGGACATGGAACACGCATTCCAATCTTTCAACCTGGCCAGCCTTTCAAGCATGATGAAGCAATCGTGGCTTGTGATTTAAATCTTGTCACCGGTAGGTTTTTGTTTGAATTTATATATTTTTATTTTAGCAATATATATTCATACCCTATATATACATGGTTTCTGCAGATGTGGACTTCAGGCGTTTAGTTAACCGGCTACCAGAAGGAGCAAGCTTCACAATCCTATCAGATTCGTGCCACAGTGGTGGTCTCATTGAAAAAGAGAAAGAACAGTTTGGTGCTGAGCATATGATGACTCCAGTAAATCCCCACACCCCTAGACCGTCTAAGGCTAAGGCTAAGAGTGTTCCTTTTGATATCATACATAGTGCGATCGATACAGCAGCAGGCATCCTACACGACGCAACAAATATTGGCCAAAAGATTTTCGGAATTTTCGGGAAAGATGTGAGTCTCAAATTCCATCCTCACTACGTAAATGGGTTAATGGTGTTGGATCCTCTGGAGGAGGATGAAGGGATTTTATTAAGTGGGTGTGAAGCCAATGAGACATCATATGACGTGGTTTTGGGGAATAGAGCCTTTGGGGCGTTCACTCATGCAGTGGTTAACGTACTCGGTAAGCACAAGGGTATAAGCAACAGAGAACTTATGGTTGAGGCTGCAAGGATTTTGAAGAACCAAGGATTCGATCAGAACCCTTGCCTTTATTGCAGTGATGAGAATACGAACGCAACTTTCTTGGGTGACTTAGCTTAAATTTCAGATCAAAATGCCGGTGCTCAGGCTGTCAGTGTCATCAATAATAATGTGCTTATTTTTTGCACTACTACTAGAATAAATTTGACAGCCTGTTGACTTATATCTACCTACCGCTGTTTTCCTATGCATCTCCTTATATAGTGTGCGTTGGCTATGTGTGAAATTCTAGTGTATTAATAAATAAATATATAAAAGCTTTTATTGTCTTATTTTGTCCTATAGAGTTTTTTTAATATTTTAAGTTACAGTAAGGGAGGTTCCGGATTACAACAGAAAAATGGAGTCGAGAACTCCAAGGTGTTGCAACGATCTTCGTCAATAACCTTCCAAATAACATGCATTAGGTGAGTGATTTCAAGGTTAAACGGGTCCGATTCTATTATAAATGGCTTGTGGTAAATATGACGCGCTCCAATTTAAGATTTTCATTTTGGTAGAGATCCTTTCCAGTTGGAGACAAAGGATATATCTAGACGGACATCGACTACTAGAGGTGAGCGTTCGATCGGATCGAGTGAAAAAATTAAAATATTTTTACAATTTAACTAATTCTATATTAAAACACATCACTTTGAAATCATATTAAAAAATTCATTAAAGAAAGAGTAAAAATAGTATGATAAACTTGAATAATTAATTAACTTATTTAGGTCCCAAAAATGATAATTTTAGATTTTTCTAATTTTTTATATATTCTATAGATTTTTTAATATATATTTTTAAAATTTTTAAAATTTTTCTATTTTAAAGTCTGAAACTTTTATAAATATTTTGAATTTTTTTTTGAGAGAAAGATCAATTTGCTCATTTTCAAAATTGACAGAGACCAAATTTATTGTAACATCCCAAAATAGGGCTTAGGAGTTTTAGGGGTAATTTAGGAATTTTAGCCTTAGAGTGTTTGGAATTTTACGAAATGGTTTATGATAATGTTTTTTTTACTATGGTTTTTAGAAAGTTAAATCAATTTCTGAAAATGAGTTTTAAATACCTTTAATTTTGAATTGAGGATTGATTTGTAAAAGAGTCAAAATTGTGAGTTTTTAAGAGGAAATTGAACCAAATTTTTAAAAGCAACCAAAAATTATCCCCACCTATAAGTTTCACATTAGTCTTCTCCATCTTCATGCTTTAGCCGTCGCTTGCTCCCAAAGCTCCTATCTTCCACTTTTTGTTCTTAAACCTTAATTCTTTTGATTTCTATCATCCGAAACTATTTTTTTTAGTTTTTTTTAAAAAAAAAGGAGAATCGACTTTAAAAAACAAAAACGGGAGTCGCCACCGATCCTTTTTTGGTGTAATAGGATCACCTTATAAAACAATATTTGTTTTTATTTAAAATATTGATTTTGGCCTACGAAATTCAAGAAAAACAGGTTCGGGAATCAGTTACGTACGAGGAAGAGTTAGCACCCTCGTGACGCCCAAAAATTGGTACCTAATTGATAAATAATGTCGAAGATTTAAAAAAAAATATGATTCTTTTAATTGAAAGAAAGTCAAGACTCACTTATCTCAAGGAAATAAAATGCCACACCCCATAAGTTAGAATGCAACATTTCAAGACTTCGAAAATAAGCTTGCCTTTATTGGTAGAAAACCCTTACCTCGAGATACAAAACATCATATCCAATAAGTTAGGATACAACATCTTAAATTCATGAGAATAAATTTTGATTTGAAGTTAATGGGTTTCAATTTTAAAAAAAGAAATACTTAATATTTTAAGTCCAACGAGAAAAATCGAAACCCAGTGAGTTAGGGTACAATTTTTCTCGAAGCTCTCTAATATTATGTATCGCCTTTTTTTTTTGAAAAAAATCTTTTGAATAAAATGCGACAATCTAGCAAAACAATTTTTTTATTAAAAATGATTTGAGTAAAATATTGCATTAATACATTACAACATACATACCAAATAGCAATTCACCATAATTACAAGTCATATTAACAATTAATACTAATATAGATAATTAAAGAAAGAGTAATATAAAATAACGAATGATACGAATAATAGAATAACTATATTAAAGCAAACATAAAAATCATAAACAAATAAAAGAGCATGGATAAACAAATATAAGATATAAAGCAGTAAATAACGAAAGATAAAAGAAACTACTAAATAAATATGAAACTTTACATGCAAGATTAAATGTAAAATAAAATAACAACATAGAATGAGTGACATATACCAAATAATAAATAGATATTACAAATTAAAAAAACATATATATAAAATGATATGGCAAAATCTGAAAAAATAATATATATATATTCATGAGAAAATAAGTAAAATACATCTTTCAATAAATAAATGATATATAACTTTAAATAAACACATATTTATAATAAAATAATCTAATACATATATGCATAAAAAACTACATATTTAAGAATAAATAATATAAACAATATGTGTTATACAATATACAAAATTTTATACAATATCAAGGATAAAATTATTTAAATGTTATATATAATATAATATAATAACATATAATATACAAAATTTAAAAAATGTATAATATAATAACTAATATACAAATTCTAAAATGATATGTAATATATATAAATAATATTAAACTTAATAAAATAACCTAGTATAAATAATAAATAGTAATAATTTAATACATATATAATACTAAAATAATTAAAAATAAGAATAAAAATGAAAATAAAAAGAATTAAAAAATCAAAGAAACAAGGATCAAATCAAAATAAAAAAAAAACTAAAGTAAAATTGTAAAAAGGATGATGTTGGAACGCGCGCGAAACTACAGGGACTTATTGGGAAATTATACCCTATCTCTTAAACGGCGATGTTCCATCATCTGCCTTTAAAATGACCTTAGGGACCAAATTGAAACAAAGGAAAATTTTTAGGGCTGAATTAAAAATAGAATAGAATTTAAATTGAACTAAATTAAAAATAATAAACTTGCGGAAGGACCAAAGAGCAATTAGACCATCTAACAAAAACACGCAGATCCTCCCCGTGTATCGGGTCAACACGCGGATCTTGCCTCTTTAAACGACGCCGTTTTGGTCATTAATAGACCACACTAGAACGACTTCGTTTCACTGGCCTATATAAGTAAAACTTTTGTAAAAAAAAATCATTTTGAAGCCATTTCAGAAAAAAAAATAAAACAGAGCTTAAAAAAAGCTCTCTGCCTTCTAGCCTCCGACCATGGCTCTGGTGACAGACCACCGCACACACCACCACACACGACGGCCGAAAGGTCAAAAACTCAGTTTTTAGCGCAAATCGAAAGGTAAACTCGTTCTCCTTGTTTAATAGTATTCGTAAAAAAAATGCATGAATAAAAACGCAATCGAATAATCAAAAATCACCTTGGCACTTTGATTTTTTTTTTTTGTGTCCTATGGTTATGATAATTGTGGAAACCATTTTTAAAGTTTTAGAAAACGGGGGATCGACTTTAAAAAATGGAAATGGAGTCGCCACCAATCCCTTTTTACTTAGGTGTGATTGGATCACCTTGTAAAACATTTTATTTTAAAACATTTGATTTTGGTCCACAGAAAACAAGAAAACGGGTTTGGGAGTCGGTTACGTATGAGGAAGGGTTAGCGCCCATAACGCCTGCTTAAAATT
The DNA here is from genome assembly GCA_025503065.1 of Gossypium bickii. Lineage (NCBI taxonomy): Eukaryota > Viridiplantae > Streptophyta > Magnoliopsida > Malvales > Malvaceae > Gossypium > Gossypium bickii. Next base: position 6,543,982 of record CP106714.1, on the reverse strand, counting down.
GGTACCTAATCGATAAAATCATGTCCTAATGCTGAAAATTTGAAATAATTTTAAAATATGATGTAACACCTCAAACCCGACCCACGAGCCTCAACCGGATCTGGTATGTCACGGAGTAAAAACGTTTTGAAAAATTTGGATTTAAGTGGAATTCTGAAAATAATGTTGTAGTTATAAAACGGTGTCTATTAAAACTCATGTGGGATTGATTTGATAAACACGATTGAGTTGAAACCTTTGAAAACATTGGATCGTTTTAAATTTTTAGAAACATCGGAGTTACCGTTAACTTGGTAAATTTTGTTACCTGATGGTAACATCCTTGAAAATGCGTACGATTACTCATTTTAAAAATGTTACTTTTAACCGATTTGCTTAACAGTTTATAAATTCATTTGTAATATAATAGAAATAAAGTAAAAGCAACTACTCAAACATCCAAAATAATAATAAGCGGCCATATTACAAACCAAAATTTAGTAAATAGTAAACTTTAACGGTACGAAATAAAATTTCGAGTCCAAGGAACAAGCATGGCCGCCTCGAGTCCTCTCCGGCTCCATCTCCGCGATCTACTCACCTGCGAAAAGACATGGGAAGGGGTGAGTCACCAAGACTCAGTGTATAAATCCCCAACCCGAAAATACAACTCATACAGAAGATATTAGTAAGACATGCAATTATACAACCCAAACTAGCCATCCATGCTCCTTTTTCTACCCCGTGTGGTACCAAACCACTGGTGGTGCCAAACCACTGGTGACCGAAGTCACAAATATCAATGATGGGGCCAACCCATCGTGTGGTACCAAACAACTGATGACCATAGGTCATAATATCAACATGTGGTACCAAACCACTGGTGGTGCCAAACCACTGGGACTTAGTCACAAATATCAATATGTGGTGCCAAACCACTGGTGACCGAAGTCACAATTATCAAATGATGGGGCCAACCCATCGTGTGGTACCAAACCATTGGTGACAGTCCAGAGAGATCATCTCCCTCCTCTCATCAATCCCACCATCATCATGCTCACTAACAAGTATCATGATCCCATACATCATGCATTCATATGTAGCATAGCATTTAACAGCATATGATGGCGTACACAACTTACAACGTAGATCAAGTAATAGGGGACTTACCCGAAATCCAAGCTTATGCCCACAAGGCAAAGTTACTACATGAGAGGTTATATATATATATATCATTATAGTAACAGTTTATACCAATAGAGTGTGTAAGATTTTACACACCTGATTAAACGTAAGTCTAAATGAATCCCGAACTATTTGATAATAAAAACCCGTAGAGTCGATCTACCACACTAGGTTCCTTGCTCCTACATTTGGTCAAACAGTAGGGTCATTACCAAGGCCATTCAGCCACACCAATAAATCCCGAAAGATGAGGTTATGCATAAACTACATCATCCTTACCACTTGCCTTACAAAAACAACTCACTACGCAATGTATGCGAGCCCGCTTCTCCCCCTACAATCGGCCAACAACCAAATAGGTCTCAATAGCCTTCAGCTTTTTACGACATAAAGAATGAAGAGCCAAAAGAGATAACCTTACCATTTGACTTACCTAAAACCAATTGGAGAAGGACCAACAACTAGATCTGCTCTTGTTGATATTCGACTAAGACTACAATGGAAAAAAAAAAGAAAGGAAATTTGACAAGGTTAGAGAGCTTAGAAGATTTGACCAACAACCATGGAAGGAAAAGAAAGTAACAGGAGCTAGCCGAAAACACTCCCTAGAACTTCTTCAAAACCGAAACCCCAAGCCCCTTGGAGTCTCCCATTTTCGGCCAAAGCCTGAAACTCAAGGCCACAAGAGTTGGTTACCCCTTACCTCGACAATTCCTTCACCTAGATGAACACCAAAGTTCGGCCAAGCCTTGAAGAAAAAGATGGAATAGCCGGCCACTTTAAAAGAAACCAAGGAGAGAAAGAAGAGCAAAATTTCGGCACAACTCAAGGGCATAACTCCCAACCGAAAGTACCCTCCTAGGAACCACCATATTCGGCCACCACAAGGTAAAGAAAAGAAAGCAATTTCATGAATTTTGGCCAAGAAACAACTTGAAGGGAAAGTAGAACCAAACCAAGAAATTTTCGGCACCTCCAAAGCTCTCAAAACCGACCAACAAGCTCCCAAGCCCCATGCTTCATTCGGCCATACCCCTCCCCCATAAGGTGTTAATTTCCAACACCAAAAGCAAACATTGTTTATTCCTTCTCCCATCACCATTGAAATAAAACAATTCATTATTAATAAATTTTCCCATCACTTATTCATCTTCCAATAAAAATAATAAAAATAAAATAAAAGTGACAACAATCCCATACTATCCAGCAGCTTTTGAAAATAAAAACAAATTGTTTCCCTCCATGCCAGCATTAAAAATTAAAATACCTATGCTGCTGCCCCCAGGTCGAGACCTGGAGAAACACTCTCCACGCCCCAGCCACTCTGCCACAGCTCCTTTCATGACATAAATGCGTCGAAAATTTCTTTTAAACACTTCCCCGCTGGTTCCCTTGCTTAGCGCTAAAAACAAAATAAACGTCCTTGCGCTCCCCTCTGGACTCGAACGCGAGTCCTCGCGCCGCAGCCCTCCTAAAGCACCCTTAGCCACTCGGCCAAGGTCTCCATTTGTGACATAAATCCGCCATAAATTTTCTTTAAGCCTTCCCTCGTTTCAGAGCCAACAATCAAAAATAAAATACCTTGCTCTCAGCGTGACTCGAACCTAAGTCCCTTACCCCAAGGCCCCTAAGTGGCGCTCCCAAGCCACTTGGCCAGGCCGACTTTTATGCCATAACTCCGCCAAAATTATATTTAAAGCCTCCTTCACCCAGCTTCTTTAATGCCAAAAAAAAATAAAACTCCCCAAAGCGATTTCTGGGGTTTGAACCCCTGTTCTGCCGCACCTTCTAGCTCCCTGGTAGCACCCTAACCACTCTACCAGCCACTTTCTTGTGTCATGATTCGCCCCAGTTTATAAATAAGGCTTCCTCACTTAGCCTTTTCTTATCAAGCACTAAAAGAAAATTTTTAATGCTAAGTCAGACCCGACCCGGGGTTATGACTAGGCTCTAAAACAACCTTAACATATGCATTTCTTCAGGCAATCACCTAAAAATAAAATAAGACACAAACAACCCCTACTTCGGGATGTTACAGTTCTACCCCCCTTAAAAATAATTTCGTCCTCGAAATTACCTGGATCAGAAGAGTTGGGGGTATTGCTGCCGCATCACATTCTCGGGTTCCCATGTGGCCTCTTCTGTACCATGGTTTCGTCATAACACCTTTACCAAAGGTACCGACTTCCTCCTCAGAACTTTGACATCTTGATCCAAGATCTGTACCGGCTCTTCCTCAAAAGACAAGTCCACGTTCACCTCAATATCCGTAATCGGTACGATGTGTGATGGATCTGATCGATAGCGCCTAAGCATTGACACATGAAAGACGTCATGAATCTGACCTAATTCTGCTGGCAATTCGAGCTGGTAAGCTACTGGTCCCACACGTTTCAACACTGTGTACGGTCCGATAAACCTAGGGCTTAGCTTACCCTTCCGGCCAAACCTCAACACTTTCTTCCAAGGTGATACCTTCAAGAAGACCTTATCCCCCACTGTATACTCCACATCTCTGCGCTTAAGATCAGCGTATGATTTCTGCCTGTCCGACGCCTCCTTCAGACGAGCCCAAATTACCCTAATCTTATCTTCCGTCTCTTCCACCAACTCTGGACCCAACATCTGACGCTCGCCCAATTCTATCCAACAGGTAGGAGTACGGTATTTCCGACCATACAGCGCCTCATACGGTGCCATCTGAATACTCGCTTGATAACTATTGTTATAAGCGAATTCTGCCAAAGGTAGGTACTCCTTCCAACTACCACGAAAGTCCAAAACACAGCCTCTTAACATATCTTCCAAAACCTGGATTACTCTCTCAGATTGTCCATCAAACTGTGGATGAAAAGCCGTGCTGAAATTTAACTTCGTACCCAACGCCTGATGTAAGGCCTTCCAAAATCTCGACGTGAACCGGGGATCTCTATCTGAGATAATGGATACAAGTACTCCATGCAACCGCACTATCTCAGCTATATACAGCTTGGCTAACCTTTGAAGCAAGTAGTCAGCCCTTACTGGTATGAAATGGGCCGATTTAGTTACCCGATCTACTATCACCCATATAGAGTCTTTCTTACTGGGTGTAAGGGGAAGCCCACTTACAAAATCCATCGTAATCCCCTCCCACTTCCACTGTGGGATCTTTACTGGCTGTAACAGCCCTGATGGCAACTGATGCTCAGCCTTAACTTGTTGGCATATCAGACACTTGCCCACTAACTCGATTACTTCCTGCTTAAGACCTGGCTACCAAAACTGCTCCCTTAAATCCCGATACATCTTGCTGCCTCTAGGATGCATAGCGTACGGGCTGCTATGCGCTTCTTTAAAGATTCGCTGCTTCAAATCATTATCCCTAGGCATACATACTCTCCCCTGAAAATACAACACTCCATCACTACCCAAGCTGAAACCTTCGGCCTCACCACTCTGTACTTGCGACCTCCGAGTACTCAAAACTTCGTCAGTCAACTGCCTCTCTCTGACCTCATTGATCCAAGATGGTTTTACCCGCAATTTTGCCAGAAGACTACCATCCTCAAAGAGACTTAGGTGGGCAAATATTGCTCGCAATTCTGCCACCATCTTACGACTCAAAGCATCAGCGACTACATTAGCCTTACCCGGATGGTACTCGATAGAGCAATCGTAGTCCTTCAGCAACTCAAACCACCTCTGCTGCCTCAGATTTAAATCTTTTTGAGTCAAGAGGTACTTCAGGCTCTTGTGATCCGAGTACACCACCGACTTCTCCCCATACAGATAGTGCCTCTAAATTTTCAAGGCAAAAACCATAGCAGCCAATTCCAAATCATGTGTCGGATAATTACCTTCGTGAGGCCTCAACTGTCGCGACGCATAAGCGACCACTTTTCCTTCTTGCATCAACACACACCCTAAACCAGTATGCGATGCATCACAATACACAGTGAATTCCTTTCCTGACTCAGACTAAATCAAGACTGGCGCTTCTGTCAAAAACTTCTTGAGTTTGTCGAAGCTCTCTTGCTGCTTCTCAGTAACTTGGTCAACGGTGCTGCAATTAAGGAGAAATTTTCCACGAATCTTCTATAATATCCTGCCAACCCCAGAAAACTTCAGATTTTCGTAATCGACTTTGGTGGCTTCCACTCCAACACTGCCTCAATCTTACTAGGATCTACCCTGATCCCCTCAGCTGAAACAACATGCCCTAAGAAAGTTACCTCCTTAAGCCAGAACTCGCACTTGTTAAATTTGGCGTACAACTGTTTCTCCCTTAACACTTGTAGAACCACATGAAGGTGTGCGTCATGCTCCTCTTTAGACTTCGAGTACACCAAAATGTCGTCTATAAATACTACGACGAATCGATCCAGATAGGGTTGGAAAACCCGGTTCATCAAGTCCATAAACGCGGCGGGTGCATTTGTCAAACCAAAAGGCAATACCAGAAACTCGTAGTGCCCATACCGAGTACGGAATACCGTCTTATGGATATCAGCTTCCTTCACCTTAAGCTGATGATACCCCGACCTAAGGTCGATCTTAGAGAAAACTGATGCACCCTTAAGTTGATCAAACAAATCATCAATCCTGGGCAAAGGATACCTATTCTTTATTGTCAGCTTGTTCAGCTGTCGATAGTCTATACACATCCTCATTATTCCATCCTTCTTCTTGACAAAAAGCACTGGAGCTCCCCAAGGCGATACACTCGGTCGGAAGAACCCTCTATCCAACAACTCCTGGATCTGGGCCTTCAACTCCACTAATTCTTTCGGTGCCATCCGATACGGAGCTATAGACACTGGCACGGTTCCGGGTAACAAGTCTATACCAAACTCAACTTCACGATCAGGAGGTAGACCCGGGAGTTCTTCTGGAAACACATCGACATATTCCCTCATAGTCCACACATCTCTCACCGCTGTATCCTTAGCTTCCAAAGCACGAACATGCATGACATATGCTTCACAACCTTTCCTAACCATCTTTTCCGTATTCAATGCCGAAACCAGATTAGATAGGAAATCTCTCCTCTTACCTATCATCACTACTTCATCTCCTTCCACGGTCTTTAACACCATGCGCTTAGCTACGCAATCCAGGCTAGCTTGATACTTTACTAGCCAATCCATCCCGAGAATCAGATCGAACTCTCTAAACGGTAGTTCCATCAAATCAGCCAAGAACACGACCCCTTGGAGTTCTGGGGTACATCCCTATAGAGTTTACTTACTTCTACAGAGTGACCCAGAGGGCTTAACACAGTCATCCTCTTAGAAGTAATCTCAAAGTCTAAATTCAGAGTTTTCACTACGCTACTAGCAATGTATGAGTGAGTCAAGCCAACATCAATCAAGGTGCTATAGGGTACCCCAAAGATCAAAAACATACCGGTTATGACGTCCGGTGCGTCGCCCTCCTCTTGACGCCTCGCGGCATAGACCAAACCAGGTTGTCTAGCCTCAGTACCACCGGTACTTCCACTCGATGCCCCACGAGCTCTCGGCGGCTGTTGGTTATCCCTCCTGTTTAGTGGACGATCCTGACCCTCAGACCTCAGCCTCGCTGCCTTCTTCGGACAATCCCTAACTCGATGTGTCACGAATCCATATTCGAAGCATCCCTGTATATCCTTCCAACACTCTCTCGCGTGAGACTTTTCACACCGAGCACACCGCGGCGGCCATTGAGTATTAGCAGCAGCAGCAGGCCTAGCAGCTCGATCTGACCCATCATACCTTGTCTTCTTCTGCTGATTCCCAGAAAACCTCGAGGATCCGGAGCTCCTCTTATTCCAGCTCCTATCTTGATTCCGTCTAAAAGATTGTCTTACCCCTTCAGCAACTTTAGCCTTCTCTACTAGAACGGCGAACTCTCTTTCCTGTTGCGGAGCTATCATCATCCTCAGCTCATCCCGCAGCCCATCCTCGAATCTGACACAACGTTCATACTCAGTACTCACAATACCCCGAGCATACCTACTCAATCGGAAGAATTCAGCCTCATACTTTGCCACCGTCTTATTTCCCTGAACCAGGTTCAAGAAAGCTTTCCGTTGTGCATCCACGTAGCTAGCTCCTATATATTTTCTCTGGTAGGCTGCCCTAAAGAATTCCCATGTGAGATCCTCCGCTGTCGCTCCATCCCTTACGGTGAGCCACCACTGATATGACTCATCCCGAAGTAGCGAGATTATACCCTTCAGTTTTTCCTCAGCTGAAAAGTCCAAGTCATCCATAATCCTCTCGGTTGATTCCAGCCAATACTCCGCCGTATTGGGAGCCACACCTGATACACCTCGAAATATCTCCGCTCCATTCGCTCGGAGTCGTTTAGGTATAGATTTTCGAGCTCCCGTACCTCTACCTGCCTCAGCCATTATTTCTAGAACTCGCAGCATAGCCCGCGATACTGACTCGCCCCCCGTCTGATCCTGTTATCCAACATCAAAAGTTGGGGCTAGTGGTGGAGGTGGTATCTCATTATCCGATCCCTGGCCTGACCTAACTAGTTCTGACACAGCCATCCGGCCTCTACCGCGTCCCCGACGGCCACGGCCTCTAGAACTCATCTCTTATCGCGCGATCTGATTTAAAAAGTTTTATAAATTAGTCATTGTTCCACTGATTAGTAGTGAAGAAATTTTATGAACGGAGTTTTAAAAGTTGTTCTTTCGATCAGACAAGTTTCAAGTCTTCTATTCTAATTCAAAGATACACATTCACTTATTCCATCACCTATTTGTCCTATTCCCATCCCGGGGGTATTTTCGTCATTTGCCCTACAGGGGTATTTTGGTAATAAACCAGGGTAAATTTGTAAATCTTGACAATTCAAGGGTAAATTAAAAAAATTGCAAAATTTGGGGGTTCTTTTCGGAGAATTTGATTTCCAAATTGGCAGTGTTGCAAAAATTTTGAAAACCGGGGTCATTTTGGTAATTTCGTAAGTTAGGGGCAATTTTGTAAATTTTCCAAAATCACGGTATTTTTGACATTTGCAGATTAAGGATTTTGGGGTATGTTTGTAAAATAATAAATTTTATTGAATTTGGGGGTAGCTTAGTAATTTAGAAACCAGGGGCAATGTTGTAATTTTACCACTAGGGGTATTTTTGTAATTTCTATAAATCGAAAATTTTTTTTGGAAAAATTTTGTAAAATAATGCTCACAAGTTTAAGGGAAATTTTTAAAAGTTCTAAAACTGGAGTTTTTATAAAAATACGGCTACTTCCCTTTCGGGTTTTAGTAATTGGGTTTAGCCTATGAACAAGTCCTTACTGTTAGGGTGAACCGAAGCTACGCACCAGGTAGGATTCCTGCGAAGAGGAGGTGAGTCACTAGGACTGCTTAAGTACCAGGCTCTTTCGGATCCAATCCTAGACATGCGCACAAGGGTTACTACACCCTAACTCGGCGACTTAGTCATAGGTTTGTTTAATTAGGCAATTAAAATCTTATGCGATTGTTGGGGTAAACTAGTCCTAGGTTCAAATACTTTTCGTACTATCTACGTTCCATTTCTACCCCTTTACAGATAATCATTCACACAGAGGTTAAAAATACTTACCCGGGTATATTGGTGACGGAGACTCGATGCCATGTTGTTCAAAACAAAACCATTTTCATAATATTTCACAGAAGCCTAGCAAGAAAACATTTTTGGGCCTTGGGCCCCCACAGCCGAGTTTTGAACCGGGCTCTGATACCAATTATGTAACACCCCAAACTCGGCCCATGAGCCTCAACCGGATCTGGTATGTCACAGAGTAAAAACGTTTTGAAAAATTTAGATTTAAGTGGAATTCTGAAAATAATGTTGTAGCTATAAAACGGTGTCTATTAAAACTCATGTGGGATTGATTTGATAAACACGATTGAGTTGAAACCTTTGAAAACATTGGATCATTTTAAATTTTTAGAAACATCGGAGTTACTGTTAACTTGGTAAATTTTGTTACCTAATGGTAACATCCTTGAAAATGCGTACGATTACTCATTTTGAAAACGTTACTTTTAACCGATTTGCTTAACAGTTTATAAGTTCATTTGTAATATAATAGAAATAAAGTAAAAGCAACTACTCAAACATCCAAAATAATAATAAGCGGCCATATTACAAACCAAAATTTAGTAAATAGTAAACTTTAACGGTACGAAATAAAATTTCGAGCCTAAGGAACAAGCATGGTCGCCTCGAGTCCTCTCCGACTCCATCTCCGCGATCTACTCACCTGCGAAAAGACATGGGAAGGGGTGAGTCACCAAGACTCAGTGTATAAATCCCCAACCTGAAAATACAACTCATACACAAGATATTAGTAAGACATGCAATTATGCAACCCAAACTAGCCATCCATGCTCCTTTTTCTACCCCGTGTGGTACCAAACCACTGGTGGTGCCAAACCACTGGTGACTGAAGTCACAAATATCAATGATGGGGCCAACCCATCGTGTGGTACCAAACCACTGATGACCATAGGTCACAATATCAACATGTGGTACCAAACCACTGGTGGTGCCAAACCACTGGGACTTAGTCACAAATATCAATATGTGGTGCCAAACTACTGGTGACCGAAGTCACAATTATCAAATGATGGGGCCAACCCATCGTGTGGTACCAAACCACTGGTGACAGTCCATAGAGATCATCTCCCTCCTCTCATCAATCCCACCATCATCATGCTCACATAACAAGTATCATGATCCCATACATCATACATTCATATGTAGCATAGCATTTAACAGCATATGATGGCATACACAACTTACAACGTAGATCAAGTAATAGGGGACTTACCCGAAATCCAAGCTTATGCCCACAAGGCAAAGTTACTACATGAGAGGTTATATATATATATCATTATAGTAACAATTTATACCAATAGAGTGTGTAAGATTTTACACACCTGATTAAACGTAAGTCTAAACAAATCCCGAACTATTTGATAATAAAAACCCGTAGAGTCGATCTACCACACTAGGTTCCTTGCTCCTACATTCGGTCAAATCGTAGGGTCATTACCCAGGCCATTCGGCCACACCAATAAATCCCGAAATATGAGGTTATGCATAAACTACATCATCCTTACCACTTGCCTTACAAAAACAACTCACTACGCAACGTATGCGAGCCCGCTTCTCCCCCTACAATCGGCCAACAACCAAATAGGTCTCAATAGCCTTCAGCTTTTTATGACATAAGGAATGAAGAGCCAAAAGAGATAACCTTACCATTTGACTTACCTAAAACCGATTGGAGAAGGACCAACAACTAGATCTGCTCTTGTTGATATTCGGCTAAGACTACAATTGAAAAAAAAAAAGAAGGGAAATTTGACAAGGTTAGAGAGCTTAGAAGATTTGACCAACAACCATGGAAGGAAAAGAAAGTAACAGGAGCTAGCCAAAAACACTCCCTAGAACTTCTTCAAAACCGAAACCCCAAGCCCCTTGGAGTCTCCCATTTTCGGCCAAAGCCTGAAACTCAAGGCCACAAGAGTTGGTTACCCGTTACCTCGACAATTCCTTCACCTAGATGAACACCAAAGTTTGGCCAAGCCTTGAAAAAAAAGATGGAATAGCCGGCCACTTTAAAAGAAACCAAGGAGAGAAAGAAGAGCAAAATTTCGGCACAACTCAAGGGCTGAAACTCCTAGCTGAAAATACCCTCCTAGGAACCACCATATTCGGCCACCACAAGGTAAAGAAAAGAAAGCAATTTCATGAATTTTGGCCAAGAAACAACTTGAAATGAAAGTAGAACCAAACCAAGAAATTTCCGGCACCTCCAAAGCTCTCAAAACCGACCAACAAGCTCCCAAGCCCCATGCTTCATTCGGCCATACCCCCCATAAGGTGTTAATTTCCAACACCAAAAGCAAACATTGTTTATTCCTTCTCCCATCACCATTGAAATAAAACAATTCATTATTAATAAATTTTCCCATCACTTATTCATCTTCCAATAAAAATAATAAAAATAAAATAAAAGTTACAACAATCCCATACTATCCAGCAGCTTTTGAAAATAAAAACAAATTGTTTCCCTCCATTCGAGTGCCCCATGTGCAGACCACAACACATGCCAGCATTAAAAATTAAAATACCCATGCTAATGCCCCCAGGTCGAGACCTGGAGAAACACTCTCCACGCCCCAGCCACTCTGCCACAGCTCCTTTCATGACATAAATGCGTTGAAAATTTCTTTTAAACACTTCCCCGGTGGTTCCCTTGCTTAGCGCTAAAAACAAAATAAATGTCCTTGCATTCCCCTCTGGACTCGAACGCGAGTCCTCGCGCCGTAGCCCTCCTAAAGCTCCCTTAGCCACTCAGCCAAGGCCTCCATTTGTGACATAAATCCGCCATAAATTTTCTTTAAGCCTTCCCTCGTTTCAGCGCCAACAATCAAAAATAAAATACCTTGCTCCCAGCGTGACTGGAACCCAAGTCCCTTACCCCAAGGCCCCTAAGTGGCACTCCCAAGCCACTTGGCCAGGCCGACTTTCATGCCATAACTCCGCCAAAATTATATTTAAAGGCTCCTTCACCCAGCTTCTTTAATGCCAAAAAAAAAAAAACTCCCAAAGATTTTTGGGTTCGAACCCTGCTTTTTACAGCACCTTCTAGCTTCTTCCCAGTAGCGCCTAACCACTCTACCAGCCACTTTCCTGTGTCATGATTCGCCCCAATTTATAAATAAGGCTTCCTCACTTAGCCTTTTCTTCTCAAGCACTAAAAGAAAATTTTTAAAGCTAAGTCAGACCCGACCCGTGGTTATGACTAGGCCCTAAAACAACCTTAACATATGCATTTCTTCAGGCAATCACCTAAAAATAAAATAAGACACAAACAACCCCTACTTCGGGATGTTACATATGATTTCTTAAAAAAAAAACTTTAACAATTTGAGTTAAAATTTGAGATTCCTTTGTTCCGAAAGAATACAAACATCACATCCAGCACGTTAGGACATGATATTTTTAAACCCTCGTAACTAATATCATCTCATAGTTTACAAAATTTTATCAAAAGGATATTTAGTTATTTAGTCAAACGGAAAATCGAAACCCAACATGTTAGGGTACTATTTCTCGAATTTCTAAATACAAAACATTGCCTTATTTTAAAAAACCTTTAGATAAAATATAGTACTTTTGCAAAAATGTATTTTATTTTAAACAATGATCCATATGAAAATATCGTATTAATACATCATCAAATATAAGTACCAATAACTATCATGACATGCTAACATTTCACATTAATATAGGCAATATAAAATACAACTAACAATAATACTTACACTAAAGCAATCATAAATAAATGAAAGAGTGTGGACAAATATAAAGCAATAAATAAATAAATATAAATAAATAAATAAATATGAAAACTTCTCATGCAAGATTAAACATTTCATGCAATGACATATGCCAAATAATAAATAAAGATTTCAAAAAAAAATAATATATATATTTTGGGATAATAAATAAAATACATTAATAAATAAATAATTTATAACTTTAAATAAAAGCATATTTATAATAACATAATACATAAAAGAAAAATATATTTAAAAATAAATAATATGTTATACAATATAAATATATTTTATATAAAATAAAATTTAAAAAAATTATATATAATACTATATAATGTACAAAATTTTAAAATATATAATATAATAACCAATATATAAATTCTAAAATAATATGTAATAAAAATAATTAAACCAAATAAAATAATAAATGATAATAGTTTAAAATACATAAGGATAATACATAATAAAAAATATATACAAGTTTTATACTATTAATAAATTAATATACAAATAATAAGAATAATATAATATTTTAATATAGTATTAGAATATTTTAAAAATAAAATAAAATATAAAATAAAGAAAAGATGATTAAATAGAAAATAAAAATAAATGTAAAAGGATTAAATAAAAAATACGCGTCATACTGTAAGGGCTAAAATGGCAATTATGCCACATTTCAAAACGACGTCGTTCGGACATCCACGCTTAAATGGCCTTCGGACCAAACTGAAACCAAAAGAATATTTTAGGGCTAATTTAACAAAATAAAAATTCAACTTGAACTTAATTAAAAAATTTAAAATAGCGGAAGGACCAAAGAGGCATTTAGCCCTTTTAACAAAAACGCGCGGATCCTCCCCGGGTTCTCGGGTCAACACGCGGATCTTACCCTTGGACGACGTCGTTTTGTGTTAATTGGGTTAAACAAAAATGACGTCGTTTCTAACTCGTTATATAAGTTAAAAGTTAGCCTAAAAAATCATTTTTAACATCTTTAAGGAAAAAAAAAATGAGGCAGAAGCTCTGCAGGGCTCCCCTCCCCTCGGCCTGAGGCAAGAATCTGGTTAGGGTTCTGGCGTCGGTCCGCCAGATGCGCCGCCGCACGTGCCACCTCCGACGACGGTCAGAAAGCCCAAATTTTCCACTTCGCAGCCGAATTAAAGGTAATCTCTTTTTGTGTTATTACTTTTTTTATACTATTTGTATATATATATATATTATATATATATATAAAAGACAAATTGAAAAGAGATAAAAAGAAATAAATGAAATAAGAATAAAAAATTCACCTCTGGGTTTTTTTAATCTCTATATCTGTATATTCGAGTATATATTTTTTGTGCGTATTCCCTGTATTTTCTTCTCCGCGTATCTTTTTTTTCTATTTCTCTGTGCCCGTGTGTTACAAAATAGGTCAGGCTTTTATAACCTTGAAAATAAAAAGGAAATAGATTGTTTCTGCCATTTTTGCCGTTGTTTCCTTTCATTTTGCAGGCGACTGATGGGGAATCTGGCGATGATGGGGTGTAGTTCGCGAGGATTGCGGCGTGATTGAGGGCTGATTGCGGCGCGAGGGGCTGGACGAGGTTGCGGCGCGAGGGTTTCCAGCAAACCCTAGGTTTCCTAACTCTGCTTAGTGTCTGGGCCCTTTTGGGCTGCGTTGGTTTTGGGTTAAGGTCTGTTTAGGTATGGGTCTGAGTGTTGGGTCAGGGTGTAACGGGGCACGGGTTTAGTCTGGGTCTGGGTAGGATTTGGGATTGTATTTTAGTTTTGGGCCTTTGTAATCTGGACAATAAAATGGACATTTGGTGTATATATATATATATATATTTTTTTGGTTTGTTTTATTTTACACAGGCCTGGGCACAAATGGGCTTCTACAATAACTATTGTGAAAGTGCAAATGTTTACATGTTCTGTATATGTTAAATGTTAGTGACAATGTTTTGCTAAAAATGCAAATATAAAGTGATGGTGCACGGACAATTGGTAAGTGATATGTGTTTAATTTTGGATATTTTGGCCTTGTGCTCTTGAAACCATTGGATATAGTAGGTATGACATAGGATTATGAGTACTCATCTATATGTACAGTGATTTTGGGTGTTGAGGCCTTGGGACATGTTGGAGGAATAAAAGAATGTGAGTTAGGCTCTATTCAATGGGACATGTGAGGGGAAATAATGAGAGTGTTAGCTTTATGTGTAATAGCCCGATTTTGACCCTAATCAGAATAGTGGTTTCGGGACCACAAATTCGAGTCTAAAAAATATTTTAAAATTATTTTGCGTGTTTACTAAGTGTGAATTTGCTTGTGTTAAATTTTCGTGTATTTATTTCGTTGTTTGAGTGTCAGATTAAATAAAAGGGCTTAATCATTTAAAATGAAAATTTGATGTTAGTTGTGAAAGTGCTTAATTGTTGTTGTCTTTTTAACATGGAGGATTTATATTGCAATTGGACCATTTTTATATTGTAGTGTACGGCAACATGCCATTATTATATGTTTTATATGTTAAATGTTATAAATTAAAATTTATATTAATATATAATAATGTTATATTATATTATATTATATTATATTAACATAAAAACAAAGCCATAATGTTATTTCTCTCTCTCCATGACCGAATAACAAAACAAAAAAGAAAAGACAAAAGAGTTAGGGTATTCGGACATTGTGGGAGTTGATTAAGGTATATGTCTAGCTCGGTTTTTGATAATTTCTACATTTTTGAGATCGTTGCTATGTGATTTAGTTAGCCCATGCTTGAATTTTTGAATTGGTTGTGTATTTCGTGAATTGCCATTGAAGGAAGCTTGTTGTTTTTGTGGTTTGATGACGAAATATTGGTTATATGTGTTAGATTAACAAGTTTTGTTTTTGAATTTTTGATGAAATTGAGTAATTTGGATTAAATTGCAAAAATAAATTTGATGGACTAAAACGCAAAACAAATGAAATGTATGAGCTTGTATAAGGACTATGAATATTCGGCCCTACAGAAGTGTGGTCAAATTTTGAATATTTTGTATTTTGTGCAATAGGGACTAAATAGTGAAAATGTGAAATATTAAGGGTAAAAATGTAATTTGCCCATTTATGCGTTTTTGGACTAAATTGAATGAAAATATGTTTGAATGAGCTTAATTTGAAATTACTTAGATCAAGAACAAAAAGGATCAGGATTGGATCGGGGAAAGGAGAAGTTAATCGAATAGTCGGAAAACATAGTCCGTCGATACTCGAGGTAAGTTTTTAAGCAATTGAGTTGAATTAATTTTTCTATAATGATGCATATGTATTTAACGATGGTAAATTTGTACAATGTTGATATTACCGAATGGATTATTAGTTGGGAGATGATTAGAGTTGAATGTAATGTAACATATATGTTAATGGTATAACTATATGTGATATTGAATTGAGAAATAGATATAGCCAAATGTGATGCATACTTATATAAAAATGACTTAGCCGAATGTAATGTTGATTTGAAGATGAAATAAGCTAATTTGTATATATGTAATTGAGATGTAAGTTTATGTATATATAAATGAGGAGTAAGTTGGGGAAATGCAAGAATGTATGAAAATAAAATACCGAGCACTAAGTGTGTAAAATCGGTTGTTTAGCACTAAGTGTACGAGAAGTTAAAGGTAACAGCACTAAGTGTGCGATACGTTACAAGAATTTGGCACTAAGTGTGCAAGGTATTAATATGACGACATTAATCATGTGATATGTTAATAGATTTCTACATGGAGTGTGCAGGTTTGCTGATCTTTTAATGGTAATAATTATCGAATGTACTAAACAGAATATAATGACCAGGTATGCGATGATAAATCATCTTTTTGATGATAAGTAAGTTTAGTTGTTGAAATGATAATTCAGTATTATACATATTAATATGTGATTTATATGGATTGAAATGTGAGTATGAACTTCAGTGGTATATATATGTGTATTTGTTTTGAGGTGAGAAGAGGATTATAGATCTAGATGAATGTCATTATCAAATGTTGGGATATTCGGCATAAAGGATTATGAAATGTGAACGTTGTCTATTATAATGTTTGATACATTGTTTTGTAATTGCTTATAACATACTAAGCTATGATAGCTTACTTTATGTGGTTGTTGTATTGTTTATTAGGTTTTGAAGTCAAAGTTCATGCTCAGGGATTATCATCAAGTCTATCACACTATCAATAGATTTTGGTATTTCATAAGCTGTACTTCTTTTAAAACTACGGCATGTATAGGCTATGTTACTTTTGAGTTGATTTTGAATGGTGTGTATATGTATAAATGCAATTCGAAAATGGCCAAATTGTGGTATTATGGTTTTATATAGATTCGGCCATGGTATTAACTTGTTTTGGAGTATAAATCCTAATGTGTTTATGTTTGGTATTTGGTTATGTGGTTTGAATGAATTGAGTTAAATCATAGTTGTGAATATTCGGTCATGGCATTTGTATGATATAGTAAATATACTTTCATGATTGGTATGAATGGCATTATAGGCCATGTCCCTAGGTTATGCATATTCGGACATGTTATGTATATGATTATGTATGAAGCTTGATTTTATATGTTTAGGTTATTGTAAGATATGTACGAATTTGATAATTTGGCCATGATAATTATCAGAAATATGGTCTATAGTATAGATGAATGCTTTTGGCAATTGGTATGATTTTGGGTACATCCTAATTTCGATTAGGTAAGGTCTTGGTATATAGGTATAATTGGTCTTTAATAATTTAGAAATCGTGTAGCAAAGTGATTATAAACATGAGCATATTTGGTTAATGAAAATTTAAATGACCAAATGAATAGTGAAAAGTGATTATAAACATGAGCATATTCGGTTAATGAAAATTTAAATGACCAAATGAATAGTGACCTTTGCTTATTGTTGAAAAATGCTTGTAGTATATATATGTGTGTTTGGTTGAATAAATTTAAGCTAAGTGCAAATATGTTTAAGCATTCATTGAAAGTATATCATTGTTTACAATGTATTCAGTTATGTCTACTTAAATAGTAATTATTTGCTATGATCTGTGTTAAGTTTAGTAATGCCCTGTAACCCTAATATGGTGATGGATACGAGTTAAGGGTGTTACATTTTAATTGGTATCAGAGCTACGATTTAGTCGGTTCTTGGACTAACGTAGCGCGTGTGAGTCTAGCTATACATGCCATAATTTTTCTGTAATAGTGTGATGACTTCTGACCGTGAAATGTGTTTTTTCTTTTGTATAGTAAATGGATCCTGATCCCGAGCGAGCTGTAGCCGATGATGTCGAGAGTGTGGCGCCTACTCCCACGCAATGGTCCGCGCCGGTTGAATCTTAACCAGCTACGAGTAACCAAGATAAGGGGGCTAAACAAGCCTTCTTTAGTATAATGAATGATTGGTTTAATCAGTATATCCGGACCAATCCAGCTGTTCAACAACCCCCAAACCCAAATACTCCACCTGTAGTACCTATGGTACCTCCGATCATTAATCCTGAAAGATTAAATAAGCCTCCAATTGACAGAATCAGAAAGTATCGAAACTCAGGAGTTTAGAGCTGTAGTAGATGATGATGCTGAACGAGCTGAATTTTGGCTTGATAATACAATTCGTGTTTTTGACGAACTATCCTGTACGCCCGATGAGTGCTTGAAATGTGCTATATCTTTATTATGAGATTCTGCTTATTATTGGTGGAATGCTCTGGTTTCGGTTGTTCCGAAGGAACGGGTCACTTGGGGTTTCTTTCAGACAGAGTTTCGCAAGAAATATATTATCCAGCGATTCATCGATAAAAAACACAAGGAATTTCTTGAGCTTAAACAGGGTCGTATGACCGTATATAAGTATGAATGTGAGTTTGTGAGACTCAGTCGATATGCCCGCGAGTGTGTTTCATCTGAGGCTGCTATGTGTAAAAGATTTGAAGAAGGATTGAACGAAGACATAAAATTTCTCGTTGGTATACTTGAAATAAATGAGTTCGTAGTATTAGTTGAGCGAGCCTGCAAAGTCGAAGAGTTAGGAAAAGAGAAGTGAAAAGTTGATTCGCCAGAGATTTTCGTAAGAGATCAGCGGGTAAAACTTCTCAATCTGCATCAAAGAAGTTCAGAAATGACAGTAGCCAATCCAAGACTAATGCTGGGTTTTTTATACGAGTGCGACCACTAGTGAGTTCACATGCTACCTCAATAGCTAGTGTTGGCAATACTCGACCTAATAAACCCGAGTGTCAACAGTATGGTAGAAAACATTTTGGTGAATGTTGGGGCAAGTTCAACAATCGAGCTTGCTACAAGTGTGGTTCGCAGGATCATTTCATCCGGGTTGCCAGAGTTAGCTGAGAAGAATAATGCTCAAAGTGTGAGATTGAGTGGTGCTACAGCTAGAGGTAGACCACCCCGAAATGTGGGAGGTAGAAGCGACACTCAGAGAGGGACTTCGGATATAGTTACTCGATCAGAGGCTCGTGTGCCTGCCAGAGCCTATGCCATCTGTGCCCGAGAGGAGGCTTCATCCCTAGATGTTATCACTGGTATATTTACTCTCTTTAATACTAGTTTAATTGCTTTGATTGATCCCGATTTAACTCATTCTTACATGTGTGAAACATTAGTATCCAGTAAGACTTTACCAGTTGAGTCTACTGAGTTTGTAATTCGGGTTTTGAACCCCCTGGGCCGATGTGTGCTAGTTGATAAGATGTGCAAGAATTGCCCTTTGATGATTCAAGGTTCGTTTTTTTCGATTGGTTTGATGTATCTACCTTTTGATGAGTTTGATATCATCCTCGGTGTGCATTGGTTAACTGTACACGATGCCGTAGTGAATTGTAGATGAAAGACTATTGATCTACAGTGCCAGAATAATGAGATAATTCGGATTGAGTCTGCTGATTTAAATGGGCTACTAGCAGTGATATCTTCGATATTGGCTCAGAAGCATATGAGAAAGGGTTGCAAAGCTTACTTTGCTTATGTGATTGATAGTAAAGTGACCAAAAAGAAGATTGAATCTGTACCTGTTGTATGTGAGTATCCAAATGTGTTTCCGGAAGAATTGCCAGGATTGCCACCTGTTCGGGAGATAGATTTTGGTATTAAGTTAGTGCCAGGGACGACTCCGAGCTCGATAGCTCCGTATAGAATGTCACTGACTGCATTAAAAGATTTGAAAGCCCAGTTGCAAGAGTTGACAGATAGAGGTTTTGCTCGACCGAGTTTTTCTCCCTGGGGTGCGCCAGTGTTATTTGTGAAGAAGAAAGATGAAACTTTGATGATGTGCATTGACTATTGACTGCTTAATAAAGTGACCATAAAGAATAAATACCTGTTGCCGCGCATTGATGATCTATTCGATCAGTTAAAGGGAGCCTCAGTATTTTCAAAGATTGATTTAAGATCGGGTTATTATCAGTTGTGAGTTAGAGACTCTGATGTGCCTAAGACTGCTTTCCAAATGAGATACGACCATTACGAGTTTTTAGTGATGCCGTTCGGACTCACTAACGCCCCTGCTATTTTCATGGATTTGATGAATCGAATATTCAGACAGTATCTGGATCAGTTTGGAGTTGTGTTTATAGATGACATTCTGATCTATTCGTGCAATAAAACCGAGCATGCCGAACACTTGAGACTTGTGTTAGATATTTTGGTGATAAGCAGTTGTACGCGAAATTTAGCAAATGTGAGTTTTGGTTACGTGAAGTTAGCTTCCTGGGGCATGTTGTTTCAGCATCAGGTATTCGGGTTGATCCGAGTAAGATTTCGCTATACTTGATTGGAAACCCCGCGAATATTTCTCAAGTTTGGAGTTTTCGGGGACTTGCTTGGTTATTATAGACGCTTCGTGAAAGATTTCTCAATGATTGCAACTCCGATGACAAAGTTACTTCAGAAAGATGTTAGATTCGAGTGGATGGAAAGGTGCAAGAAGAGTTTCAATTGAGCTCCCTTTTTTATTTTATTAAAAAATAATAAATATCTACTTGTTAGTTAAATAAATTTTCCGCTTTGGGTCTTAGACCTTATGATATATATGATGTATATAAATAATTAAATATATAATAAATTATTAAAGTTATTTCCAAAAGTTTAGAATAAAAAATAAATAAAAGAAGAAATAAAATTATATACATAGTAAAGAAAAAACGATTGATATAGACAGTACGATTGACAGTAACATTAAACATTGCTACTCAAAAAGGGAAGCTCCAGTAGGTTTGAAATCAAAGCAAGGGTAAATGTTGCTTCATTTCCACCCTTGTGGGGGTGTTTTCAAAACTAAATTTTATATTTTTTTTATACAAAAATAAAAGAAAAATATAAACATAATAAAATTTCAACTCAAATTTCTATAATTTTAAAAAGAAAATGAATTTTGTGATTCATACAAAAAAAAAAAAAAAAACCAGAAGTACTGCAAAGTTGTATTAAGTAAATTTGAAGACACAAAATTATGATTCCGACAGTGTTATAATCAATACTTCTGACTCGAAGATGGTGTCGGCCGTTGGGGGGTTAGACGAAAGGTATTAATTAACTTTGTTGTGGTGTAGATGATGAGCGTAAATGGTGAATTAATTGCATTTAATTGTCCCTCCAAAATTAATTGTACGTAAACAGAGCTGTTTATAGGTAGCGTAGCAGTTGACCCGACGGATTAATTATAATATATATTAGAAATTTTATTACGTGGCTGGAAATTATAAGTTTAGAGTACAAATATCTGTTTAGAAATAATTTATAATAAATAATTAAATGTATTGTTTAAAATTAATTAATAATAACATATGGAATATGTATGTTATTAAAATGAAAAAAATAGATTAATTTTTTTATCATAGTTGTTAAAGTTTGTATGACCCGAATCCTGTCATTTGTTCGGCCTCTTGCCCTTACAGATTCTCATTAAGCATAAAACTAGACTGGGGTTGTGACCAAGAGTGTGGGACTCCCGCGGTACGAACCATGCCACACAAGTAGAATCTATCACATCCTAAAAACCGAATTAGAAAAATTGAGTTAGTGAAACCAAGAGTGGTTATATTTGGCTTTTGAGTTAAGGTTGTGAAAATTTTGTAAAGTGAATTGATTAGATTAAGTGGTTAAGAGATTATGCTTGTGTGAGAGAGGTTTTAGGTTTAAATCTTTTCCCTTTGTATTTTTTTCAATTTTGTCTAAACCTCTAGCTTTGGGTATTTGGCAGGAGCGACCCTGGGGGTTGTTTGGAGGTGCGGTCGCCTAAGGCCCAAGGCTGAAAGGGGTCCAAAATATTGTTTTCTAATTTTTAAGGGGCCCAAAAATTTTCTTTTAACTTTTAAAGGTCAATATTTTTACCAACTTTTAAAGAGCCACAAAAAAGCTTTTTTTAGCTTTTGAAGGCCTCAATTTTTTTTACCAACTTTTAAGAGACCTAAAATTTTTTTCCTCCAACTTTTAAGGAATCTAAAGCCTCATTTTATTTGCCTATGGCCCCAAAAATGTCAAGAACGGGCTGATATCTGGTTTAAGAAATATTTGTGTGCATTTGTTAACAAGAATGAGCTTTTTAGTTTAATGGTAAGGTTTTAATCTTTCATAAGTTTGTTTATTGAAAAGTTCTTTTACTGAGTTAATTTTTTTAGATAATTGTGTTTATTTTCTTTAAAGTAAGAGTTGTTTTTTTTTTTAATTTAATGTATTATTTTCCACATGTATTTATCTTATTGAGTTATCTACGTAATAAATTACATCTCGCTAAAAATATTTTATATATGAAATTCCACATCATCCCTATTAACTTTGTTAATCATACTTTTTATTAAATCTATTAGAAAAGTAGATTGAAAAGGTTGATGGCAAAAAAAAAAAAGTACAATCAGAACTATTTTGACAAAATATATAAATATTAGTGGTCAAATTTATTATTAAACTTTTTAAACTTGATCAAATAAAAATATCTAATATTAAAGTGATTAACGAAACAATTTAAAATTCAGATTTTTCCACCTCACATTGTCCCCTTCTTGGTTGTTTGGTTTCCAAGTTGGGACCCAAAGTCTTTAAAGATTGACTTTTATTGTTTGGCTTTCTCTATCCATTGTAAAGCATATCAAACAAATCTCCACTTCACAAAAAACAATTTCTTGGTAGGTTAAGTGAATAAAATCAGTAAGCATTCTAAGGCATAAAAAATAAACAAATTCTCGATGAAGTAGGGATGTGCAAATTTCGGACAAAATCGAATTGATTCAGTTAACCGATCGAATTCGGTTAATCAGTCTATTAATCAAATTAATTAGGTCGGGGGTCGATTAATAATTTTTTGGAAGTTCGGTTAACGGTTAGTTCGGTTCAAAATTGGTCGGTTAATCGAATTAACCGAATTGAATAAATAATATTATAATATATAGCATTCGGTCGGTTTGGTTAATGTTTTAGAAATATAAATTAACCGGTCGGTTAATTTCTTATATGTTTTATACTTGTTTAAACTAAAAATAAAAAAATATATAAATGTCGGTTAATTCTGTTAACTGACTGAATTAACCGAAAAAGTTCGGTTTAGTTAACAATATTTAAGAATTTAAAAGGGTCGGTTAATTCGATTAATGGTAATTTGAGTCGATGAACAGGTCGATTAGCCGATTGATATAAAAAATAAAAATAAAAAAATAAAAATAAGACGATAGATATAAAAAAATCACTATTGGTTTCGAAATCTTTGTTTTTTGCTTGTAATTTTTGTAATCTCTAAAATAGATTGACAATGTTCGGGCTTTTTATAGCCGATTACACTATTTTTTTATTTCAACTGTTTGCTCTACTATTTACTTTTCTATTTCCGCTTGTTTCGTGTTTTGTTTCCCCTCTTTTTTGTAGGTGTTGGGGTCAACGAGGAAGAGTCTTGCTGTTTTGGTGCAAGGCGGTAGCCGGTCCTCGGGACGAGGCGTGGGAGGTACGCCTGAGGAGGAGCGGCGCACATGGAGGCTGGAAACTCTAGGGTTTTCGAATTAGATTAGGTTGTGGGCTAAACGGGCTTTAGGGTTTTTATTATTGGGCTGTTTGGACTCGTTTTGTAATTGGACTTTGTAACAAAAAAAATTATTGATTATTTTTTTTTTTTTTGGTTTAGTAAGTGGGACAAAATAGGACTTGGTTTAGTCTGTCCATGGGTTGGGGCTTGACAAAATTTTAGGCCCATTTGATAAGTTCGATTTTGACCCGGCTCGAAAAATGAGCCTAAAATTTTACCCAAACTTGACCGAATAAAAATGCTAAGACCTGAGCACGGCCCCACACCCATATTAATTTTTTTACATTATTATAAAAAAATTATAGAACACAAAACATTTAAATAAATGATTTCCAACAACTTGAAAATAAATTTTAAAAAATCTTTATACTTAAATAACACTAATATAGGTGCAACTTAATAAGTAAATGCCACTAAAATAATAGCAAAATTAACAATAACGTAACGCCCCTTAATCCTAAACTTTCGCTGGAACAGGGTTACGAAGTATTACCGGACATATCAGACAACTTACGAATAGTTAACAATAAAAAACACATTAATAGTACAATTTAATAATTAAGTCCCTATAATGAACTCTAGAAATTTTTAAATACATGTATTAAAAATGTAACGGGACTCGTTTAAGTATTTCAGAATATATATATTTTTATATAAATTTCGACAGCATTTTTGCTTATTTTCACATATAACCCCCTGCAATTAAAACCGTATTCATTCCAAATATAACCAATTCAACCAATTCCAAAATCCAACAATTCAACCAATGCAATTTCATATTTAATCATATTTAAATTATACTTATAACATCAAAATACCAATATCATTCTTTACAACAAAAGTCATGTAGTAATTTAAAGTGACCAAAATAACACCTATATACATGCCACTTTTATCAAAGAAGAATACATCACCGAGTTTTGTTCTGGAGTCGGGATCGCCTTGGATGCTGAATCAGAACTTTGAACACATATTAACCTGCGCACGGAAACCACCGTACGCTGAGTATACATATACTCAGTGGTATTACCATAATTCAAATTATAAACATAATAATCATATCATTAAATCATATAACTATAAATTTGACTAAACCAATTCAAACATAAGATGGTCATTTTCAATACATTATACAATTCAAATTTAGCTATTTAACAATTGAAATAATACACATTCATGTTGAACCATTATCCATCTCATGAACCAATGGTTCATGCTTTCCAATCTCATACTCATATTCAATTCACAATTTTTCAATTCATGTTCTATCTTCACATTGCTTTCAATGGCTCAACCATTTCATTTTATTCAATTTAACATTTCCTTTAGTTACCCCCATTAACATACTCGGACTTCAGCGGATACACGGATTTCAACCCAAACACACCAATACGGCACATTGTGCCTAAAACGATACATAGTACCTGATCAATATACGACACATAAGTGCCTGAAACGACACACGAGGTGCCTAAAATACGACACATAAGTGCCTGATCGGCAAAGCCGATAAATCCCGTACTCTTCCAAATCCTATGGCATGCCAATTATATCCGACTCAGCCCGACTAGTTAATAGGGTATTTCAGCTCTCAATTTCAGTTTCATTTTCATAACAAATTCAATTTCAATATCAATTACATTTTTCCATTTCAATGCACATACAATTCAATTTCAATACATATTCATCATTCAACTCAATTTCCATTCAATTCAATAAAAACACTTACCTTATAATTTACTTACCATATACATAAATTAATTTAACATTTAATGAATAAATAAATAATTTGAATTATAGTAATAAAAACCCGAATTTGCTTGATTATTTCTCGGTAACCTTCTCCTTTTCTTTGTGGGTCGATGCCTCAAGTTCCTTTTTAGCTACGAAAATAATAATAATTTACATTATTAATTGCAATATTAAATTACAATAAATAATTAGATTTTATTCAATTCCTACTCTTCCTCTTCATTTCACATTCTTTATACACAATTCTATTATTTACTTATAAGTTCTTTCAAGGCTGTCTACCTGAGTTATTGTCACTAAATTATCTATATCTTGAGTTACAGAATTTTAAATTAAGATCCGTAAATTTTATATGAAACTAGACTCATATATCTTATTTCCATAAAATTTTCAGAATTTTTGATTTAGCCAATAAGTACAGTTTATTCTTTAAAATCACCCCTATTCTGTTGTCTGATAGTTCCGACCACTCTTTGCTAAAATTTAATTATCTTTTTATACAGAATTCAAATGATATTCTAGTTTGTTTCTTATAAAAATAGACTCATTAAGGAATCTAAACATATAAATTATGTCCCACAATTATTTTTGTACGATTTTTAATTATTTTTCCAAGTCAGAACAGGGGATCTCGAAATCACTCTAAATTAGTCTCACAAAAATCTAAATATCTCAAAATACAGAATTCCTTTACTTTATCTGTTTCTTTCATATGAAAATAGACTCAATAATATTTAATTTCATATCTTACTCAACTTCTACTTCCATTTCTACCATTTTTGGTGATTTTTCAAAATTACTCTTCTGCTGCTGTCCCAAAACTGTTTTCTTATAGCTTATTTTGTAATTAAATCCTAATTAAGTTTACTTATTTCCTTAACTTAATTCATGCTTTGTTTCTACTTAAATTCCTTTTATATTCAACTTGACTATCTAATGTTCATAATAAAAACCTAATTTATAATTTCTTTCAAATTAATCCCTATAATACAAAACTTATAGCTTACTTTACAATTTAATCCTTTTACTAATTCTAACTTAAATTTCATTCAATTTAATCCCTTGTTCATCTTTTTCTTCAACATGAAATTTGTTTAAAAGCTTATAAACTTTCAAACTATCAAATTAGTTTCATCAAAACCTTGCTTTAAGGCTTCTAAAATATCAAAATTAAGAGAAAAGAGCTAAATTTAGCTTACCAATTAAATTTGAAGCTTTAAATCCCAAATTTTTCCTTTTCTTTTCTTTCCCTTTTTCTTCCCTTGTTTTCGTCTTGTTCTCTGTTTCTTTCTTTTTTTTTTTGTTCTTCTTTCTTTTTATTTTCTTTTTATTTACTTTATATTACTTTGATATTAAGTAAACAAATTATTTTATAACAAATGTACCAATATTTTTATTACAAGTGTAACTATACAATTATTACTATTACACTTGTCATCCATTTTTATTTTTATTTTATATATTATCATTTAATAATAATTTATATATCCAATATAAAACCATAAAATAATGATATACATTATAATTTAATATAATAAAACAATAAAAATTTTAGATTTTTATCATCAATTGGCGCCTCATTTATGCTAAATGGCTTAATTGCCATTTTAGCCCATTTTTGCTTTCTTTTAATCTATAATTAGACTTTCACTCTTTATTCAATTTGATCTTTTTTTCCTAATTACTTTAAATTAAGCTAAATTCACTAAATAAAAATCTAATTAAACACACTATTAGACTCATAATTACTCCTAATAATTATTTACTAACTCGGTTTACTAAGACGGAGGCCCGATAACACACTTTTTCGGTGCCCACGGATTTTGGGTCATTACAAATAAAATATGACTTGTAAAATATCTAAACAATAACGTTATAAAAGTAGTAACATAATAGTGAAATAGTAGGAAAATAGTGAGAAAACAACAAATTTTTTTTTCTTTTTGTAAATTAGGGTCGGGCTGGGAAAAAAAAAAATCTTACTTGAGGCCCTTATCCAAGCCCGTTTTTCGAATCTGTATTTTTGTTCAAGCCCTCTCACTTTTTTGGAGTCTGGCTTGATCCATAGACATGTCTATTTTTATAAGATTGATAGTTAAATTTGATTTTTTTAAAGATTAAAAGACCAATTTTAACTAAAAAGGACCAGATTAATAAATGATTTAATAATTACCTATTTTTATTGGTTTCTTTTGGTGTTCAAGAATAATAAATGTTATACATATCTATGGATAGAGCAAATCACGTGCACCATTCAAAAAATTGGGTTTATATGTACTATTAGTTAATTAGATGACTCACTTCAATAAAAAAAATAAAATTATTTGGTTCATCAAAAAAAAAAATTTAAAAGTTAGAAGTTACAATATTAACGAAACATTACATTCATGCTTTACTCAATAATTAATTAAAATATTAAATTAATAATTAAAATATATCTAAATCTGTAATAGAATGTTTCATACATAAGTTACTCAATCACTATATTGCATTGTTTAATTATGATTATAACTTCCGTTGTAACAACTCAAAAGAATAATCACAAACGAATGTATTTTTAGACTTAGATGTAAAATTAAAGTTTAGTTTGGATGAGCGATGCGTTTAGTTATGGTTAGTGTAAAAACAACGATGATGGTGAGAGATATTGCTGTCGTAACCATTTTTTGACAAAAACGGGAATCGACTTTGGTTTTGAAAATAAAGAAAACGGGAGTCGCCACCGATCTTTATTAGGTGTGATCGGATCACCTTTGTTTTAATAAAACATTTGGATTTACTAAAACAATGTTTTCGGTCTACGAAAATTCGAGAAAACAGGTTCGGGAGTCGGTTACGTACAAGGAAGGGTTAGCACCCTTGTAACGCCCAAAGTTGGTACCAAATTGATTGATGTTGTCCTAAAGTTGAAAACTTGAAAATCTTTAAGAAAAAAAATTGAAAAGAATAAAATTCGTCCATTCGGGATTAAATCTTAAGATCATCTCGCTTCGAAGGAATAAAAGTATCATACCCAACACGTTAGGATATAACACCCTTATATTTCGACACCGAGATCATCTTCGACAAGAAAAGGATATTTGAATATTTAGTCGAACGAAAAGATCGACACCCAACACGTTAGGGTGTAAATTTTCGGCCTTCTAAACACACAAATATTACCTCTTTTGTATGAATTTAAAAATGTCGGATTGCAATTTAAAACCGTTGATCCACATGAAACGACAAAAATACGAAATCAACAATACTGGTAACAAAAGACACAATAATATAAAGGTGTAAAAATGTAACATCCTAGATTAGGGGTTATGCGTTCGTGCCTAATTCATGAGTTAGTAGGTTTTGGCAGTGTTGGAAGTGTATTAAGGGTTTTTAGAATTTTAGGATGGAAGAAGAAAGCTTTGGAAAATTATTGGTTTTTAAGTAAAAAGGGGAGCTAGGTAAATGAGGCTTTAAAAGAAACTCCGTGTGAAGCATGACACAAGGAACCATGTGGTAAAATGGCATGTTTTATGAATTATGAATGTGTTATGTGAATTCTAGAAATAAGGAAATGTATGGAAATATATGGAAATGTATGGAAGTGTATGGAAATGTGTGGAAATGTGTGGAAATGTATGGAAATGTAAGGCAATGTAGGGAAATGTAAGAAAATGTAAGGAAATGTAAGGAAATGTATGGAAATGTATGGAAATGTAAGGAAATGTAAGGAAATGTATGGAAATGTATGGAAATGTAAGGAAATGTAAGGTAATGGGAGGAAATGTATGGAAATGTAAGGAAATGCAAGGAAATGTAAGGAAATGTCTTGTCTTGGAAATGTAGGGAAATGTCCTAAAAATGTAAATGAATAAAGAGGAAAGTGAACATTTATGGAAACTAGGAAATGTAAGGAAATGATTCAAAAATGGAAAGTGAACATTTCTGGAAACTTGGAAATGTAAGAAAATGGCAAGTTTACAGAGCCGATCGAAAATTTTAGGAAACTTAGAAATGACCTAGAAATGTCAAGTTTTAAAGTTTAAAATAGGAAATTAAGGCAAGGTGGCCTTAAAAGAAAAAGTTGGTGAAATTTGACACACAAACAGGCTTGGAAAAGTGGCCTGAAGATGTCACTTAGGGCCTATGGAAATGGCGCCATATGCAAGAGGAATGGGCTTCGATTCGAGTCACTTGGGAAGCAAATAAGGGAGGTTTTATTTTTGCTTCCAGAAGACTGAGGTGGACGGCACATGCTTCTAGAAAGGAGGTGTTTTATTTTCATAAATATTCGATTAAAAAGGTGATAAATAAAGGATTTTTAAATTGGATTATTTTGAAGAGATAAATGTTGGATTAAACTCTTTTATTTATAATAATTAAAGGATAAAGTTATCAAAATAGAAGAGTGGTGGCCAAGTAAGGGACTCTAGCCTAGTAAATTTGGCTATAAAAGGAAAAGAGAGGCCATTCAGCATTATTTACTCTTCCTTGATAACCTCTGCGAATTTTCTCTCAGAACCCCTATTCTTTTCTTCTTCATTCTTCTCCTCTCAATATTCCAAAAGCCGAAAGCTTGCTAAGATCAAGGCCATAGCCGAAGGTTGAAGTGAAGGTGCAATCGATTTCTTCAAATAAGGGTAAGATCCAAGTTTGGTTTCCATTCTTTTATACTTTAGACTTATCGAAATCTAGGACTAATTCCATTAATGTTCATGGTTGCTGAAACCTTGAAGATTTACTAAGTGTCGACTACAAAGAAGGAGAAGTTCTTTTCCCGAAGGTACACCATAGGCCGCGCGTTCCCTAGTTATTCAGTGAATTTCGGGATTTAAGAATCTAAGGTAAGTCATATTTAACATTCGGCTAAGGGTTATTTGTTGTGAATAAATGTTAGAAATTGATCTAACATGTAGTTATAGGGATCTCGACAGAGGGATACAAGGATTTCGGGATTTGAGAGTTTCAAGGTAAGTTTTAAGTATACTAATCCTACTAGGATTTGGATTTATAGCCGAATGGCTCTTTACTAAGTATTAAATGATTGAATGTAGAGAATTAAGATCTAAGGCATTAGATCAAGCTTTTCGGGATTTGGATTGGAAACCTTAAGCGAATCAGGTGTGTACTCACACTAACTTTCAATATATATATTGGCAATAATTGTTTTAATATATGAATGTGTATGAGAATGAGAATGTGGCTAAGTACCACAAATGTGGCAAAAAGTACCCAGGTACGTATTCCTACTTTTGATAGGATTATGAATGTGTTATATTCTGAAAAGTGACATGAATGTGAATTTAAGTATGACATGAATGATATGTAATAATTGGGGCATTTGGGATATATGTGAAGGGAGAAAGTGAAGGTGATGACTACGGTCTCACCAACGAAGGTGCTGACTTCGGTCTCACCAACGAAATATGGTGGCTACGGTCCCATTAATTGAATATGGTAACCGATTACATTATTCGAATATAGTGTCTAAAGACACAACGTAAGTGGGCGATGAGCACGCCGATCGCAAATGATCGCTTTTCAATGGTGTGTAGCGGATGGAGGGTCGACTTAGTAGTCCCCACGGTGTACAGGTTGGTACGGGTGGTGTGTAGCGGATGGACAAATAGGCTTGGGTTTGGGTTGCATCATCCTTTATTTTGTATGAACATGAAATTGATATGACTTGTATGCCTGATTGTTGAAAATTAGTACTGTGTACACATTGAGTCTGTGGACTCACCCCGTTGGGGAATTATTTTTTTCAGGTGATGAGCAGTAATGGACTGGGTCGGCAGGAGCTAAAGGTGGCCATGCATCACTTGAAGAATTTATTTAGAAATTTGGACTTTATATAATTTTAGTACTTTAAATTTTATTTTGGGTTTGAATGATATAATAAGGCCATAAGGCCCAGTTGGATTTTCTTTATTTCTGTTTATTTTTATTTGATTATGATACCATTTATTTTTTATTAAAGTTAAGTAAATTTATTTCTTTTAAAATAATAAACCCTAAAATTATTTTGTCACCTTATTTAAGTTGGATTTTCAAAATCTATTAAATGGGTTCCAATTTAAGCCCAACCCAAAACAATGTTTTCTAAAATTTACAATTTTTCTCTAAGTAACCAAGAATTTGAAAACCGGTTTACTTAAGGAACATACCAGATCCGGTTCAGGCTCGTGGGCCGGGTGTGGGGTGTTTCAAAAAAAGGCAAAAGATGGCTTTGAAATAGTAATAAAAAAGGGGGTTAAAGGTATTAGTAAAGATCGAGATAATAAAAAATATATACAATATGATAGTACAAACATAACAATAATGAATATAATAATAATAATAATAATAATAATAATAAGATAATAATGATAAAATAATAGTAAGTATATACAAGTAATAGTATAATAATAATAACATAGAAAGAATAATGACATAATGATAATAGCATAATAATAATAATAGAATACGAAAATATGCACAATATAATAATAATACTAGATATGTACAATATAATAGTATATACTAATAATAATAATAGTAATACTAAATATGTACAATATAATATTATATAGTGATAATAATGGTAATAATATACATAATAATAATAATAAATACAAGAGTAAATATATATGTAGCTAATAATAGTAACTAATAATAATAGTAATAATAATATAGTAATGATAATAATAGTAGTAATAAATAGTAATATGGAAAATAATAATACATAAGGATGAAAAACAATAATAATAATACTAAAATAATAATAATACAATTAAAAAGGAAAAGTAGGACTAAATCGGGTTTAAAACAAAGCTTCAGGGGGAGGTTTGAAATAAAATAAGAGGAGAAGGGCTTATTTGTGACGCGCGCGAAACCTAGAGGGTCCAAAATAGCAATAAATCCTTTTATTGAAACGGTGCGCTGGGGGAAGGACTTAATTTGAAGTCGTGGAAAATTATCGGGCCGAAATCGAGAAAATAAAAGACTTGATTGCACAGACACGAAAAAAGCGGAGGGACCAATAGGGCAATTAGCCCCTTTGACAAAAACACGCGGACCATCTGGCCGGATCGGATCGCGCGTGCGGGTCGCCGTGAAACGGCGCCGTTTCGGGATTAATCCCCCTAGCCTAAACGACGTCGTTTAGTGTTTATATATAAAGCCCAAAACCTCTTTTAAAATTCATTTTTTTCTTTGTTTTTAAAAAAAAGTTTTCACCTTCTCTCATTCTCTGCAGGTGCGCAAAAGGGGGAGGGGTTCTCCGGCGGGGCGACGCCATCGCCGGCCACCGCCACCCAAAGATAAGTTTTTCTTCTTTTTTTTTTTATTTTCTCTTGATATTATATATGTATAAATATATACTGTTTTTTTTTTATGAAATGGGTTTATATGATTTCGAAAAAAATAAAAATAAGAACAAAGTAGAGATAGACCTTCAAACTTCGTTTCGTGCTCTTTGTGATTGCTTGGATCTTTGTTTTTTGATTGATTCCGAAGAGACCAAAAAAAGTCCTCGTTACAGAGTCTGACATCGGTTTTTATAACCGATTCGTGAAGAAAAAAATAAAATATAATGATTTGTTTATGCTATCTGTTTCTATTCTTTATTGCAGAATGGTGGTGGAGTGGCGCAAAAAGTGGCGTGCGTGGATTGCGACGATGGCAGACAGAAGCAAGTGGGGGTTTGCGGCGCAGGAGCATGGTGCTGGTAGCTTGCGGCGCTAGGGTTAGGGGAAAAGCTAGGGTTTAGGTTTGGTATTTGGGCTGAGATCTTGGGCTTGTTCTAGTAATTGGGTCATTTTAGGTTGTAATGGGTTTGTTTGGTTTAATTTGGTTTCAGATTTGGATTGTAAAAAGATTGGAGTACTTTCATTGGGTTTTAATGGGCCCTAGTTTGGGTTCTAGTATTTCTGTTTGTTTTTGGGCCTCGGGTTAATGAACCCGGGCCAAAATTGGTGCTTACAATTGTAATGATACTTTAACGTGAGAAAAATAAATTAAATGCACCGTACCACACTCAACCACCCATCTAAACCCACCTAAAAGTTGTTAAAGTTTCCTTCCTAACATTAAACCAAGGGAAAAATACCCAAAAATACCAAAAAAAAAAACTGTATATACGGAAAATGGCCGATTTTTAAAAAATTTACAGAAAAAGGCCATTTCCTCACAAAACGCGTCCTCGTCAGCGTGTTTTGTGCTAATGTGGAAAAAACGCTCCCCCATAGACGAGTTTTAGCCCGTGTTTTAAAAAAAAACTATTCTCGAATTTTTTAAAAATACGAAAATAAACCTTTATAAAGGTTCAAAGTGACAACAGCATTTTTTTTAAGGTGTCATCAATTAATAAGGAAATATAACTTACAAAGGAAATCTTTATATAGACCCAAAGTCTCATTTCCCTTGTTTTCTTGAGCAAAGTGAAATATACGATATGTGTATATATAGATTCATTAATAGTTTTGCAGCTTGTTCCTAAACAATGTGGGATTCCTTCCTCTTTTAACTAACAACATGAGATGACATGCTACACTATATTTGATTTTTTTTTTTTTTTACAAAATAATTTCTCTTTTTTTATATTTTGTTAACATTTTCTTATATTATAAAAAACAAGAAACAAAACAACTCAAATATATTTTTTACAAATCAAATAAGATCATACTACATCACATGATAAAATAATATAAGCAGCCAAAAAACTCAATGGATGCATTCAATGAAAAGGCAACCATTTTCTCTTGCAAACTCTATTCCCTCTTTCTTTGTCACAGCCCTCTGGCTTTCCTGAATTTCGTTTTTGATGTTTACAAAATGATATAAATAAATAAAGTGTTGTTCTATGTCACAGCAAAATTTACCTTGACAACTTTGTTTCCGACAAGCATCTTGATGCAGTCTTTATTTGTGGAGTAGAGTTCGAATTCCTTAGCCCACACTTCAGAAAGATTTGTAAATGTTTCCCTTCGTGTTACATCATAAACTGTTCAACAACACTTTTAAGACCATAGCTATGTTTTCAGTTGGACTCAAAAGAACAAGGAATAAAGGGCACAATACTTGAGAAAGGACAGTGCTAGACATGCTAGCAAAAAGAGGGAAAATAGTTACCCATAACGACCCCTTGTGCGCCTCTGTAGTAAGAACTTTTCAATCACGATTTAACAAATACTTCGATTAATAGGTTTATTTCAACATTACCTTGGTAGGTTTATCTGAAGGATATAGGATTGTGTAATTTTCTTAAATAAATAATAAAACTTCAACAGAAATCGCAGTCCAAAGCCTTAAATATTGCCAGCTCCTTCAAACCGTTGTTTTTCGCCGTTGTCTTTGTCGTCAATTTGCTACTGCAAAACATCAAAATCTCTGCTGTAATTTCACCCAAATAGCAGCTCTTTATGCCATCCAGTAAGCTGCTACTTGATCCTTTAATTTGCAGCACCAAGTAGCTTTCCTTCAATGCTCTTTGGCTTGATCTTTGATTCCGTTTGGTGCTCCCATTTTACTGATTCGATATGCTGCTTATCGCCTCAATTTTGCTGCTATGTCGTGCTTCAAATTGCTGCCATTTGTGCTTGCTATTTCATTAATTTTGCTGCTTTCACCACCTCAGTTATTGCTGTTAATTATCTCCAAAATTTCTGCTCTAAGATGCTGCCAATTGCCGATCATTACTCCTATATATTGTTGTTGTTAGTCGCTACAAGTAAGCGGCCATTAAAATTTGGTTTAGTTGTCGCACTTTTTAATGTTATTGTGACTCGCTACTAGATTTAAGATTAATTCTTGCTTTGGATTAACTGGTTAGTGGTGGAGTTATGAAGCTTTGTTTGATCAGTTAATTTGATTAAAATTTGATACATCAGAAGATTGTTAAAATTAATTAAATAGCTGAAATGTGTTTAGAATTAATTGAATAGATTAACTTGGTTTGTTTTTAAGATAAGAGAAACTAGAAGATTATTGCATGTACAAGTTTCATATATGCAATTTGTTCTCTTTTTTTTAATAGTTCTTTTTTATATGTTAACAATTCTAAAATGCAACAAGATTAAAGATCTCAAAACATAATTTTATAATATAAGAAATGTTAACAAAATATAAAAAAAAAAAAGAGAAATTGTTTTGTAAAAAAAATCAAATATAGTGTAGCATTTCATCTCACGTTGTTAGTTAAAAGAGAAAGGAATCCCACATTGTTTAGGAATAAGCTGCAAAACTATTCATGAGTCTATATATACACATATCTCATATCCCACTTTACTCAAGAAAACACGGGAAATGAAATTTTGGGTCTATATAAATATTTCTTTTGTAAGTTATATTTTCTTCTTAATTGATGACACCTTAAAAAAAATGATGTTGTCACTTTGAGTCTTTATAAAGGTTTATACTCATAACTTTTTAAAAAATTCAAGAATAGTTTTTTTTTAAAAAAAAAATGGGCTAAAACGCGTCTACGGGGGAGCGTGCTTTCCTGCTGCATCCCCACAAAACGCGCTGACGTGGATGCGTTTTGTGGGGAAATGGCCCTTTTCCGCAAATTTTTTATAAATTGACCTTTTTCCGTAAATAAAATTTTTTTTTTAGTATTTTTGAGTATTTTGCCCTTAAACCAATGTAACATCAAGTATTTGGACTTATTTTTAAACACTTTTAATGGAGTTGCATGAAAATTTATACACAAAAAAACAATAATTTGAAAAGCTTTCCATAGTACAATTTTGATATACTTGCCCTCCAATAAGAAATCAACATGTGGAGTGGGTGATTAATCTGAATTGGGGTGAGGACAGGTGTTGGGAGGGACAGCGTAAGACAAGGTGGTTCCCGACTGAAGCAAGAAAGCATCTAACAAAAGGCAGCTAGGTATTCCTTTGTCAGACAAAGAAGACAAAAGATAGAAAATATAGGGTGGTGGTCGAAGATAAATGATTATAAACAGCACTGATATGATTTGCTTCGCCTTCGTCCACCACCTCATCTTTATGTTTTTATCTTGGTCGTGAATCACGTTGGCCTTCGTCTACAAGTGCTGTCGGTCCTACTATTGTGCTTCTGTTGCCTAGCTTCAGATTTCTTTGTCTTAGGGTCTATTTGAATTGGGGTGATGCTAGAAAAATATTTTTAAGGATTGAAGTTAAATTATATATTTTTATAAGAATTAAAATGTAATTTCATAATTATATTAGTTTATATTTTTATAGTTTTTAGAGGTCTTAAATCAAAATTTTATTATTTTTTGGGATAAATTGTGATTTTACAATATTTAACTTTTAATTTTAAAGATTTTAGAAAGGCCCAAATATCAATTTTTTATTTTAGAGGTCTAAAAAGTAATTTTCATTTTAAGGGGGCCACTCCCCCTGCCTGCTTCGGTCACCGCCTTTAGCGATGGGATTAATTCTAGTGAGATTGAAAATAGAGGTGTCAGTGAGATTAATTATTATAGTTGTCGTAACCATTTTTTGACAAAAACGGAAATCGAACTTGGGTTTGGAAAATGAGTAAAACAGGAGTCGCCACCGACCTTTATTAGGTGTGATCGGATCACCTTTGTTTTAATAAAACGTTTGATTTACTAAAACGGGGTTTTGGGTCTACGAATATTCGAGAAAACAGGTTCGGGAGTCGGTTACGTGCGAGGAAGGATTAGCACCCTCGCAACGCCCAAAAATCGGTACCAAATTGATTAATTAATGTCCCAATGTCGAAAGTTTAAGAATTAAAAAACGAATTTAGAAATTTGGTTTTTTTTTTTGAGATGTTTGAGTCTTCTTAGAATATTAAGATTTCCTTGTTTCGAAGGGACCAAATATCACATCCAATACATAGGACACGATAATTTCAATCCTCAAATCCAAGGTCGTCTCTTAATCCCTAAGACTCATTTATTAAAATAACAAAAGGTTATTCAATTATTTGGTCAAGCAAGAGAACCGAAACCCAACACATAGGGCCCGGTCCCTCGAATTTCCAAACACAGAATATTGCCTTATTTTGAAAATAAAATTATTAGTTCTTTGGGGTGAAATTGATAAATAAAAAAACTAAGTTATGTTTTAAATGAACGTTACTCAAAACGTGAATAGGGTCATGCGATGAATAATGATGTAACACGAATTATGCACAAAATAATAATATAAGTATAATAATAGTAATAATAATAATAGTAAAGATACGAAATATGGATAATATAGTAATAATAAATACGTATAATGTAATAATATGTATAGTGATAAAGTTAGTATGTACAAGTAAAAATATGAAATATATACAAAATGATAATATAAGTATAATAATGATAATAATAACATGCAATATATATATACAATATGTTAATATAAACGTAGCAATAATAATATAATAATAATAGTAATAATAATAAAAGTAGTGAAAAAGTATATAATGAAATAATAATACAATGACAATAATACAAATAAAAAGTGACTAAATCTAGTAAAATAATAACAATAGGAATATGTACCACATAATGGTATAATGATAATAATTAGTAATAATAATAGTATAATAATGACGATAATAGTAGTACGAAATATATACAATATAATAATATAAATATAATAGTAATAATAATAATGAAATTAATTAAACAATTAGAATGATGAATTATATATACGAAAGTATAATAATAATAATAGTAGATAGTATAATGGAAAATATAAAATAAAGTAATAAAATAATAGTAATAATAAAAATAATAGAAATAATAATTAGTAATAATAAGAATGAACATATATACATGGCTTATAATACTAATAATAATAACTATTAATACTAACAATACTATAGTAATAATAATATATACAACAAAATACAGTAGTAATAATAATTAGTATGGTAATAATAATAAAATAATACTAATAATAATAATAATAATAATAATAATAATAATAATAATTCGAGATATATATACAATGCGTATAAAATAATATAAATATAGTAATAATAATATACAATACGTCCAAAGTAATAACGTAAATATAGTAGCGATAAAAATATAATGATAATAGCATGAATATAGTGATGGTAATAATAATAATAATGATACTAATAATAATAATAATAATATAATAATAATAATAATATGCGATGGTATAAAATAGAATAAATGTGATAATATACAATTAATCATAATAGTATAGTAATAATACTAGAATATTAATAGTATGATAATAATAATAAAATAATAGTAATATAATAATAATAACAAAAGGTAATAATAATACAAAATATAATAAATATAATAATATAGTAATAATAATAATAATGACATCAAAAGGATAATTACAAAAATAACCAAGAAAGGGTTAAATCCACATCAAAATAAAATTAGAGGGGTTAATTCGAAAATGAAATAAAGGAAAGGACCAGTTGAAACGCTAAAAAAGGAGGGACCTCGCGAGCAATAAAACCTTCTCGCCAAAACGCACAACAGCAAGGGGGATCAAATTACAAATCAAACTAAAATTTCGGGCCAAATTTTAAAGCGATAAAAACCTGATTAAAAACCATAAAATTGCGGAAGGGCTGAAAGTGCAATTAGCCCTTCCGCTTAAAACACACGCGATCCTCGCTTTGGGTCGGTCGGTCGCGCCAAGCGGCGCCGTTTTAGCTTATGGCGTTCCCAAAACGACGTCGTTTTGGAGCGCCTATATAAGCCCCTTTTCTTTTTTTTTTTTTTTTTCATTTCGCTACCCTTTTTAAAAAAATTTCTTTCTCTCTCTCAACTCCCTTGGCACAGGCGATTTCAAGCCACTCCCACCATGCGTGCCATGCATGCACACACACACGACGCTGTGGCCTGGAAGGTAAAAATTTTCCCTTTTTTTTTTTTTTTTTTTTTGGTATGTATACGTGTGTATATATGTATATATATATGTATTGATTAATAAAATAAAAAAAATCGAAGGGACAAACACTAAAAAAAAAAGGGAAGGTGCGAAGTCACCTTCGAAAGTTGTTGATCTGCTTTTTTTGATTGAAAGTTTTCCTTTTTTTTTTTTTTTTATCCTTTTGATTCCCAAAAAAAAAAATCCCCCGTTACAATAATTTGATTCGGCTCTTATAGAGCTTGAGCAACAAATAAAATACAATATTCTTCCTTTTTTCCTTGCTGTTGTGCTGGTTTCTTTTGTCTTATTGCAGGTGATAGTGGTGCCAGCAGCATGGCGCACTGTGCCAAGTGGGTGGGCGAGTTGCGGCGCACCAAGGGATTAGTGGAGGCATGCGGCGCAAAGGGGGCTAGGGTTTCAGAAACCCTAGCCAAAATTTTGAAAGTTTGGGCCTATTGGGCTTGGTTTGTAAATTGGGCCCCGGGTTTTAGTTATATTTGGACTTAATGTGGGATTTATTTTGTAGATGGGTTTATTTATTTTTTTATTTTTTTGTTTGGTTTAGTTGGGCTAGTAAAATTAGGTTTGGGCTTGTTTATTTGGGTTAGGTTTAATGGGCCTGGGCAATATTTGGGTATTACAATAGTGATGAGATTAAAATCACTGGTGAGATGTGTGTTAGGATTTAAAAATATAGATTATAGATTTATAGTAAGAAAGCAAAATGACCATTATGAACATTAAACTAAAATTAAACTAAAGTAGTTTACACCCTTTTGTATATTTTTGTACAATTAATATTTTAAAGATAAAAATGTTATATTTCATATTTCATTTATATAAATCATGCATGTTAAATTTGACATAAATTAAAAATTTCTAACTATTTATTTTATGTTAAAATACTTTTACCTGTTTACTAAATGTTAATATATATAATATTTTAGATCGATAAGATATAAATATCAAATCAATTTGAAAATTTGAATGCACGAATCTTACAATGATATCGATAAATTCAATGGTTGGATTGTTAAATTAATAATCATATAAAAATATATGGAAGCGTGTAAAATTACTTTAGTTTCACACTAGTGTAAGCCGATCTCTCCCATTTTAAGATATAAAGTTAATTATATAATTTAAAATTATGTAATTAATATTATTTATAAATATAAGTATAAATATATTTCTTTATACGCCTAACTAATATAAAGAAAATCCACAATCAAGCAATTGGTTGAGGGAAGGTCGGGCTCCCTTTTGGGAGAAATCTTCTAATTGTCATCTATTTGGGAGTTGATGGACCCCTTAATAAAAGGTATTATTCTCGTGTCGGGTTTTTTTCCCTGGCCTCCACAAAGAGCCGCTATATGATTCTCAAAGGGGGGCTCGGTTGGTTGAGATAGGTACAATGGCTCTTTGCGAAGATTGAGGAAAAAACCTTGACACGAGGACAGTACCTTCTATTGAGGATTTTGTTGGCTCTCAAGCGGGTAATACTTCGAAGACTTCTCCTAAGAGAAAATCTAACCTTCCTTCAACACTATTCACACACCCTTATCCCAAAGCAACAACCAAATATCGCTACAACCACAATCAATCATACAAAAATTCCAAATAATAACAAATAAGAGAAGGAAGAAAGTCTCCTATGTTAGCATCCTCAAATAGGACTTAAAGAATCAAATAAAAGAGAATGAAAATATATAAAAAAAATGAAACATAAACGTACTGGATTCAATTGAGAGTTAATCGGAGAGTTTTAGACGATGGAGCTGGCTCAAACAAAAGGTCAAGGAAAATCAAATAGCTTTTGAATAGTTGAATGACTAATTTGTAACTTTTGAAATTACTAATAGCCGAGTAACCTTGAATGTAATTTACCCTCTCTTGGTTGACTAATATAATCTTATTGAGAAGATGAACATATTGGACTCAAGTGACCATCCGATGATGGTAGACAAAGATCAAATAGCTTCCTTGTTAGAGTTTTGAGTTTGAATCAAAAGTTTTAGGCCATTTTAAGGAAAATTAAATCATAAAGTTGAAAGAGGAAGGAAAG
Organism: Gossypium bickii; assembly: GCA_025503065.1. Classification (NCBI taxonomy): domain Eukaryota; kingdom Viridiplantae; phylum Streptophyta; class Magnoliopsida; order Malvales; family Malvaceae; genus Gossypium; species Gossypium bickii. The sequence continues at coordinate 6,502,784 of CP106714.1, read as the reverse complement.
AGCTATACTTTGATGTGTTTCTTTGTTGAAGGAGGAGGTCGGACAATGGTGAGCTTACTAGAATACAATTGTGAAAGAGGTTCCTAAAACCTTAAAACTTTTGAATAGTTTAGTGACCAACTTGTAACTCTTCTGAAATTGAGTGACCAAAGTCCAAACTTACTAATATTTAAGCGACCTTGGCTGTAATTAGCAAACTAATGGTCTAATGACTTAAATGATAGATTTTGAATAGTTGAATGACTAATTTGTAAGTTTTGAAATTACTAATAGCCGAGTAACCTTGAATATAATTTTCCCTATCTTGTTTGACTTAAAAAATCAAATACAAGATGGACTTTTCCACAATAGGCCAACATCAACAATGTGGAAATAGCACGGTCCATACCTATAATTGTTGATATAGAAGGAAGAAGAATTCAAGGACTAAATGACATGAATATAATGTAGAAAAAGTTATGGAAGAAAAAGTTCACGAACCCCTTTCTTTTTTGTTTCTAGATTTGTATATATGGGAAGAAAAACTAGTGATATTCTTTTTCTCGCTATATCTAGTAAACTACCCATAAAAATTATCTCTCGAGTAAAAAGGTATGACTTAGGGAAAATTAAACAAAATTTATAATTTATCAAGATAAATTTTAAAATTATATAAATATTTATTCAATGTGTGATTTAATACGTAAATTTTAATTTTATGTAATTATATATACGACCTCTTGTAAAATGGGAATCCAGATGAATTTATGAATTTAAGTATCAAATTCATTTTGGGGGCTGACCCTTCTTAAAATAATAAATCTCGTTTTTAGTCTTTTAAAATTTATTTTTAAGTTAGTACATGGTAAAATTTTACTTTAGCTCTTAAAAAATAATAAAATTTTAATTTAATCTTTTAAAAATTAAAAAGATATAAACTATTAAAATAATAAAATTTTATTTTAACTTTCATAAAAATATAGACAATTTAATTATGACTTTTCAAATAAGAAATTGCTAACTTCACTCTTATTCGAACTTCAAAAAGTACTTGGAAAAAAAGTTTTGCTGACTAAGGCAACAAAATAAAGGGAAACGAGATTCACGAGGGGATGAAGACGAAATACAAAAACCAAAGGGATAATCAAAGGAAAAAAGTTGTATAAAATATATGTGGTAGCAGGGAAGAGATGCTAAGGGATTAGATATTTATAATATTAATTTATATTTTGTTATTCAATATATATTTAATTTTTTTCACAATTTATTGCTATACAAATATTAGATTTATTTAAAAATTATGCTATTTGTTTGTCGGGTTAACGTATTTTGGGCCGGAGCAATGAACCTATTTGAAGTGGTTTATATTGTCCTATAAAAACCCATATACGAATAATGATTAATTTTACTTTCTCACCTAACTACTCTAGGTTGGGGTAGGTCCTGGTAGAGAAGTTATAGGGACATTTCTATATTTTGTATCTGGAATATTTTACTTAATTTCCTCTACTGTATTAAGCTTTGACAGTATTTCGAAACTCTTGAAGAATCTTTTTCATTTTTCGGTTATGTATGGAAAGGTAGAAATAAAATAACCATAATTTTGGGTATTCACTTCATTTTGCTAGATATAGGTGATTTTCTTCTAGTATATGATTATCTGGGCTCAATTCAATTTTAAATAAAATAATCTAATATTTTGAATTGAACCAAACTTAAACTGGTATTAAATATAAATCTAACATAAACCTAGCCCCCCATTAATGCTTTGCATACTAATAAAATCAACTAATATTTTATAAATACTGATTAAATATTTTCAATTAATATAAATGTTGATTAAATAACATAAAAATTCATGTGCACTCTTTACATAAAGTTAGAGCCTTTGCTAACAGTTGATTGAGTTTTAAATCGATTGATATTGACATTGTTGCCAGGAGAATGTGCGCTCGAGTGTACTGAAGCATATTATCCTCTTATTTAAAGGTTGGGAAGAAATTATAAATAGTCTTAAACATTATTTCAAATTTTAAACTGTCGGCTTTGGGTCTTAAACCTTATAATATATATGATGTATATGAATAAATTAAATAATAAATTATTAAAGTTATGTCCAAAAGTTTAGAATAAAAAATAAACAAAAGAAGAAATAAAATTATATAAATAAAAAGCAAAGATATAATAGGAAAGAAAAACTTAAAACGATTGACGTAGACAGTACGATTGACAATAACATTTACTTCATTTATTTCCACCCTTGTGGGGGTGTTTTCAAATCTAAATTTTATATTTTTTTATACAAAAATAAAAGAAAAATATAAACATAATAAAATTTAAACTCAAATTTCTATCTTTTTTTATTGTAATTTTTTATAATTTTAAAAAGAAAATGAATTTTGTGATTCATACAAAAAAAAAAGAGAAGTACTGCAAAGGTTGTATTAATCAAATTTGAAGACACAAAATTATGATTCCAACAGTGTTATAATCAATACTTCTGACTCAAGGATGGTGTCGGCCGTTGGGGATTAGAGGAAGGTATTAATTAACTTTGTTGTGGTGTAGATGATGAACGTAAATGGTGAATTAATTGCATTTAATTGACCCTCCAAAATTAATTGTACGTAAACAGAGCTGTTTATAGGCAAGGTAGCAGTTCACCGGACGGATTAATTATAACATATATTAGAAATTTTATTACCTGCGTGGAAATTATAAATTTAAAATATAAATATCTGTTTAGAAATAACTTATAATAAATAATTAAACGTATTATTTAAAACTAATTAATAATAATACGTGAAATATGTATATTATTAAAATAAAAAAATAGATTAATTTATTTATTATAGTTAGAGTTTGTGTGATCCGAATTCTGTCACTTGTTTGACCTCTTGCCCCCACATATTCTCATTAAGCATAAAACTAAACTGGGGTTGCGACCAAGAGTGTGGGACTCCCCGCGGTACAAACCATGCCGCACAAGTAGAATCTATCAACCAAGAGTGGTTATGTTCAGCTTTTGAGTTAAGGTTGTGGAAATTTTGTAAAGTGAATTGATTTGGTTAAGTAGTTAAGAGATTATGCTTGTGTAATAGAGGTTCTAGGTTCAAATATTTTCCCTTTGTATTTTTTCCAATTTTGTTTAAACCTCTAACTTTGGGTATCTGGTAGGCCGGGCCCTGGGGGTTGTTTGGAGGTACAGCCGCTTAGGGCCTAATATCGAAAGGGGTTCAAAATATTGTTTTTCAATTTTTAAGGGGCCCAAAAATTTTCTTTTAACTTTTAAAGGTCAATTTTTTTACCAACGGGCCCTAAAAAAAAAACCTTTTTTAGCTTTTAAAGGACCCAAATTTTTTTACCAACTTTTAAGGGATCTAAATTTTTTTCCTCCAACTTTTAAGGAATCTAAAGCCCCATTTTATTATTTTGCCTAGGGCCCCAAAAATGTCAAGAATTGGATGGTATTTGGTTTAAGAAATATTTGTGTGCATTTGTTAATAAGAATGAGCTTTTTAGTTTAATGGTAAGGTTTCAATCTTTCATAAGTTTGTTTATTGAAAAGTTTTTCTATTGAGAATTTTTTTAGAATATTGTGTTTATTTTCTTTAAATTAAGAGTTATTTTTTAATTTAATGTATTATTTTTCACATGTATTTATCTTATTGGGTTATTTAAGTAATAAATTACATCTCACTAAAAATACTTTATATATGAAATTCTACATCATCGCTGTTAACTTTGTTAACGGTACTTTTATTAGATCTATTAGAAAAAGCAGATTGAAAATGTTGATGGCAAAAAAAAGCTCAAAAATACAATTAGAGCCATTTTGACAAAATATATAAACATTAGTAATAAAATTTATCATTAAAATTTTTAAAATTGATCAAATAAAAATATCTAATATTAAAGTGATTAACGAAATAATTTAAAATTCGGATTTTTCCACCTCACATTGTCCCTTTCTTGGTTGTTTGGTTTCCAAGTTGGGACCCAAAGTCTTTAAAGATTGACTTTGATTGTTTGGCCTTCCGTATCCATTGTAAAGCATATCAAACAAAGATACACCTATTCTCCACTTCAAATAAAACAATTTCTTGATAGGTAGAGTGAATAAAATCAGTAAGTTAATTTTTGGATCATGCATTCTAAGGCATAAATAATAAACAAATTCTCGATGAAGTAGGGGTGTGCAAATTTCGGGTAAAATCGAATTAATTCGGTTAATCGACTGAATTCGGTTAATCGGTCGGTTAATTAAATTAATTAGGTCGAAGGTCGGTTAATAATTTTTTGGAAGTTCGGTTAATGGTTAATTCGGTTTGAAATTAGTCGGTTAGTCGAATTAACCGAATTGAATAAATAATATTTTAATATATAGTGTTCGGTCGGTTCGGTTCATTTTTTAGAAATATAAATTAACCGTTCGGTTAAGTCGGTTAATTTTTGATATGTTTTATACTTGTTTAAACCAAAAATAAAAAGATATATAAATTTCGGTTAATTCTATTAACCGGCTGAATTAACCGAAAAAGTTCTATTCGGTTAATTTTTTTAAAAAATTTTGATTTGGTTAACAATTAAGGATTTAAAAGTGTCGATTAATTCGGTTAATGCTAATTTGGGTCGGTTAACTGATTAAACACCCATACAATGAAGTGGTATTTAATATCTATGTGCTTTGTACGAGTGTGAAGCGTTGGATAGTTGTGGATATGTGCAATCTATTTGTGTTGTCGTTGTTTCAACACCATAATCAATTCACTTTTGCCGTATCCATAATAATTGTGCACAAGAGGGATTGCCCACAGCAGTGCTTGCCCTAGATGCGACCATAATCTCGAAGACATCTTGCATGTTCTACGTGATTGTCAGACGGCCAAGGAAGCTTGGAAGCTCATAGTCCCTCCAGAGAAACAACACAGGTTTTTTTTTCTCGACCTCTACAAACTTGGTTCACTACTAATCTTAGCTGTCATTTTAAAATGCAGGACAAAGATATTACTTGGTCGTGCCTATTTGGGATCATAGCTTGGCGAATTTGGAAGAATAGGAATCTCTTCATCTTCCAAAGCATAGATGGAACGCCACTCGAACTCATTAAAGCTTCACTCAGCTGGGCACAAAATCTTGAGGCCATTATCACTAAACCCAGGGTTGTCGAGATTTCTCCAGAGCTCCATCAAAACTGCTCTGACAATTGGGTTCTTCTCTCTTCTGATGGAGCAGTGGCTAGTATATCCGGAAACGCTGCAGCGGGAGGAGTGCTACGTGATCGGGATGGTAATTGGATCTTAGGATACACTCATTACCTGGGCAGCTGCTCACCAATGGAAGCAGAACTATGGGGGCTGCATGATGAAGTATTCATCCTACTGAATAAAGGATACAAGAAGGTCAAGCTCCAAACTGATAATCTTAAAGTAATCAGGGCCTTGACTAGAGGAGACATGGTTTACTCGGAAACTACACTTCTCAGAAGGATCAAAAGACTATTGCTCTTAGCAGACCAATGGGAAATCAAGTATGTTCCCAGGGAAGGTAATTCAACCGCAGACCAACTTGCGAAGATAGGACTCTCTTGGCAGATTGCTCTCCGAATTTTTGAACTGCCACCAGATATCGTAGCCACAGCTCTCCTTCAGGACAAAGCGTACAATGTCTTTTAGAAATCTTTAAGCTATTTTTAATCTTTCACCAAAAAAAAAAAAAAAAAATAATTGTGCACAACATTTCTCAACTACAGTACTTCAACTGTGGATAATGAGATAAAACTTTATTTTTATTTTTTGCCCTACCATGAAATTTAACTTAGTAAATAATAGGAAATTCGCGGAAATAGAAAAACTTAGCTTAACATATTTAATAACTACTGTTTAGGTTAGGATAGAAATTTCAAAATTTGAGAAAATATAAAGATTAAAAATGATCAAATCAAAGTAAAAGACTGAATTAATTTGCAACTTACATATAGTATATTAATTAATAGAAATTTTTGACCAAATATATCCTTTATTTTTTTAACCCAATCGCTCTTTAGATTTTCGAAAAAAAAAATCTTTTCTTTATCAATATACTGCTTCTTCTACACATTCATGGCTAACCCATAAAGGGAATGCCTAATAATAATTAATTAGGACTCATTAAAAAATCGATAATTAATGCCTAATAATAATTAATTAGGACTCATAAAAAAATTGATAATTTACTCATGAGAAAAATCTTTACCACATTAGGCACTAATTTCTTTTTAATATTTAATTAGATCAGGTAATCATTCAAATTGAGAACGGAAGCTCATTACTTTTTGTTTCCCTATAATTGGGGTCGTAGAGCTCTATCCATTTATTCACTCGACCCAACTTTGAGTTCAATTCATTTTTTTTTGTTCCGCACAAAAATTTAAAAACAGTTTTTTTTGGGAATGATTTGGAAAAAAAAAAGGATTATTAAAATTCTCCATTGTAACGGCATCCTCTTTTCTCCATTCACTCCTTCCAGGATCAGTTTTAATACCGATGGTCTGAACGAATCCCTTTCTTCATACAAATGTGTAAAAGGAATATATCCATAATTTATAACATATTTCTATATTGGCATTGATGTAATTTTTTCATTTTAATATTAAATTACAATTGTTAGAGAAATATATGTTAAATTATATTTTTATTATAATTTAAATTATATAATTTTGAGTTACAATTTTATTATTATTTCAATAATATAAAACAAAGAGTTACTATTATAAAATACAAACATTAGCATTTAGTATATAGATATTTTCATTCAATTAGTAGTTAAAAAGAAGTTTGAATTTCATTAGTACTTTCATTAAAACATTTGTTTCAAGATTTTAATTATTAAAATAATTAATTATATTGAAAATTTTGAATAATAAAATAAATGAAGTAAAAATATATTATTTGATAAATTAAAAAAATAAACACTTTGTAACTAGACTTTTTCATGGTTTGAATTGCCTGTTAGGTTTGCTTTGGACCGAGCTTGGAAAGGATTTTTATGTTTCGAATTAACTCAACTCGAATTCAATTTAAATAATAATATTTTTAGATTTAAATTTAATTATAAATATTAATATAAAAAAGACTTGTTTTAATATTTTATTAATTTTTAAACATTAAAATGGGTTAATTGGCCGAGTTAGGATGACCCAAAAATGGGCTTGATTTGAAAATTATTTTGGAACCAAACCATGACCCAGCTCAGCCCATGAACAATTCTACATGCAACAAATAAAAGATTAGACACTAAGCATTCACAACCACGCATGAAGGATTTATATTTGACAATATATAATTTTATATACTACCGTTGAACCAAATGATGACACATCATATTTTTTTTTCCAAAACTTAATTCACTTGACATCATTTTTAATTACGAGGCATCATTTGATTCACTAGCTATATAAATAATAATATTTGATGCACCCTTAACTTAATGCTCCAAATTTTATGATTTCTTGGATTATAATTTTATCATGTAATTAGATATGGTTTAGTGGTTAAATATTTTGGTTGTATGCTTAAGATTTTGAGTTCAATTCCCTTTCTTTGAATTTTTATTGTTTTTCTTCCTTCACTTGGCTGGTCACATGTAGGTTGTCTTTTATTTTTGTTTACATGTTGGCAAGAATGAGCCTGTTGGTTTAGTGGTAAGACTTTCATTTACCCTTAGCATTTTATTAGTCTAATTAATTTTATTTTATTTAAAAGAAAAAGATAAATTTGTTTCTGTAAACTTTGGCTGCTAAGAAAATTTCCTTCTACTGTTTCTTCTATTCTTCCTTCCTCTCTTGCCGCCTCTCCTTCTGTTTTCTTTCTTTCTTTTACAGTTTTCCATATTTTCGCATTGTCAATCTTTTGTCCTCCTTTGGGTAAGCGTTGGTTGTTGATCTTTTAAGGATGTGATTTTATTTCTCTGAGGTAAGTGAATTGTTTGGTTGATTGGTTGGTGTCGGTTCTAATTGATTTTATAATTCTGTTAGGTGACGATTGTGGAACGGGTAACCTCTCGACGAATTAAGTGCTATTAAACTACTATTTTATCTTGGGTAAGTGACAAAGTACCTAAATTTAGGGGCTAGTTTTGTTAAGCAAGTATGTACCGAATTCAAGTCTTCGTTTTGGATTTTTCGTGCTAAGTGGGTTGGTTGTGGTTGTCGTGTGTGCAGAAACTTGGAAGTGCTACTGTAGTGTTGTAATCATTAGCAATCAAGTGTGTGTTGTAACCTGTAAATTCTAAAAAAAATGAAAAATTGGAAATTTTAAGAAAAATCGAAAGAAGGTAGACGACGTCACATGGTAGTGTGTCGAGCCGTGTGCTCGGTCGTGTGAGCCACACGGGCCTATAAGCCACACAGTCTGGTCAGGTAGGGCATGTGGGCCACATGATTTGGTTTGATAGGTCGTGTGAACCCATTTTGAGTGGTTAGTTGGGCAATGCTCGAGTTGAGTGTAAAATTTTGGACTTTGAATCGTAAATATTTTGAATGCATGCTAGACCATGCAATTTGTAAATCTATGCATACATAAAATACTATAAGCATGTTCTGATCAGAAAAACTCTGAGTCAGCTATTTAGTTTGTTTTGTTCTATTATCTCTTATGTATGAATAACACATATCTAATTTGTTTTGAGTAGATGTGGCATGTTAGAATGACTATGCATGATCACATAGTATGATTTTGCTTATGCATTGGGGTGGGATATGGTTTTGTGAGGAGGAAGTCTGATTCTGGTAGTATAACTGCACTATATAATTCTGGCAGTATTCCTGCAATATATTTCTGACATCATCACTGCATATTATCTGAGTGACATATGACCATATTTTGGTGTGATGGATGGGTTATTGTAGCCTTATTTGGTGTGATTGGGTGGACGGAGTTGGTGTGTAGCAGATGGGGGTAGGATTATTTTGTATAACTTTACTATGCTAAGCGATATATAATTTCTGATTTGTCTGTTCTAATATGTGCATCTGTGTATGTTTCTGTATATGCTTCTGGTTGTGGGCCAAGGCACAAACTGAGCTTTATAGCTCACCCTATGTGCTTAATATTTTAAGTAACCACGAACTTGGGATTGGGTGATGTTCGAGAGCTCGGATTAGTTCTTTGGAATAAAGCTATTTTATTGATTCTTATTTAAAAATTTATGGACTTTTAGACTGTTGGACTGATTTTTGGACTTTTTGATGCATCGTTGAAAGCACCAAAAATATCCTTTTCCTTACAAAATAATGAAAAAGAACAGTAAAGAGGAAGCAGGGTCGAATCCTCAGGGACCGGATTATACGAATGCTTGTTTCTCGAAATCCTGGGCAGAATTGTGCCCAAGAAAACCTGCGTTCCTGAAAAAATAAAACTAACAGAATTAAAAGTTTTGATCTGGGAGCGAAAATAAAATAAAAACAGAGTTGAGAAGTCGAATTGAAATTGCAAAAATTAAAAATAAGAAATAGAGTTGAGATAAGGAAATTCTAATGGGAGATTCCAGCCTCCAGTTGCCTCGATCCGCCTTGGGTTTAATCCTTAGCTTTTAGATGATCCTTCTCAAACCGAATAAGCCAGTTATAGTGGAAAAAGACGCCTACGACCACCAGCTCCAAGGATTTAAACTTCGATTTAGTGGAACTTGACTCTAGCCAACAATCACTCTTGTGGGATCATCTTATGCTAGATCACGTTTCTCAATGGCGAATCCCACGCCATTTTGTCTCTTGGGCTTGCCAACCTGACGCAGTAAGCTAACGAACCGACTGTGCAATCTTCTCAAAATATACAAAGCGGCCGTTCCTTGCACATGTTGAAAAGATCACTTTTTAAGGGACATGGACGGAAGCGTCAGCCCCGTAATGCGGAGAAACGATGAATACCCTGTTGAGAAGGCTATACGAATATTCTAAACCTCAAGAACCCTTTTTGGGGATTTTCCACAACCTTTGGCTAGATGGGTTTTAGTTGTTCATGGTTGTGGTGGAAAAGAAAATAAATATATAATAAAAATGGAGATTTTATTAAAGGGAAATATGGAAAGAACAAAAGAATTTTGGGGAGAGAGTGTTTTTCTGAAAAAAGAGACCCCTCAACTGGGTCACTTCATCCCCTATTTATAGTGTTAAGATAGATAGACTAGTCCTACTCAAATTCCTAAAGATAATTACAAATAATCAAATATAAATAAAAATAAAATAAATCTTAAAATTAAATAATCCTTAATAATTATCTTAATATTAATTATCCTAATATAATCAAAATAGAGTTTGATAGAATAAAATCTCTTCTTTTTGCATTCCAACCCTTGTGTCCTCCATGCTTGCACTTTTGGCACCAACTTTTCCCCGTGTAGCACATTGACCCATTTTATCTTTAATTTCATGCTTTTGGCCCTTAATTTTGCTTTTGCCTCCAATTTAGTCCCTATAAAATAAAATCTCATAAATAGCTCAAATTAGCAGGATCATACTCAGAATAAATACATAATTAATACATAAAAATACATTATTCTAGAGTATTATCACATTTATTTTTGATTTTGAGTTTTGTTGGTTTTTAGTTAATTATTTTAGAAAATCTATGATTTTTGGTAATTAAAATTAAATATTCAGTTTTCAAAATTTAAACAAGTCAAAGAGTTTTCCACTGTAAAATTTAAATAGAGTTTTCCACTGTAAAATTTAAATAGGGAATACATGTTTTTACGAAGGAAATAAATAAAGTTGATAGCGTGACACTTTAATAGAACTTGATATTATAATCAATCATTTTGGAGAACACACATGTTTTACAATTGTCAAGTTTTCTAATTAATAGAATAAAGCAAGTTTTTGTAAATTTCTTATTTAAGAATAAGATATGTTTAGGAAGCAAATGATCGAAGATATGTTTAGGAAGCAAATGATCGAAGTTTTGGTATGTTAATGTAATCTTTAAATTTAGTCATAACGTTTAGACTGGGTTTGGAGTGTTACACTTAATGCATGAATTTCATGCAACATTAGTGAATAATGATATGAAATCTCATCATTAGATAAAACAAAAAATAGTGAAAGCCACATAAATAAATCCTAATATCTTTATTACAACATAATTAAATATTAATTATAATTATTTTATTTTTTTTCACAAGTTTAAAGTTTAAAGTTTATAATTTATATCAAGTGTCGAGTTTAAAATTTATATTTGACTAAAATTATTAGTACTTGTTTAGGAGTTGTCTACTATTTTCTATTTCACAAGCGATGAATGCTATATTGGTGTTAACTATTCAGTATTAAATAATCACCTATATTTAGCGTAACCTTCTGTTTGGGTTGACTTTTTTTTTTTTTTATGATCAAAATTCAATTTTGATCTTTATACTATACTGAAATTTAAAATTTAACTTTTATGCTTCAATTTTAAATATAATTTAATATCTATATTTTTATAATGTCATTAGTAGTCTAAATAATCAAATATTGATAACTATTTTGATTGAAATATTGACCCAATTTTTTTTAAGAATATTATTCCAACAAAACAAAAAATAGTTTATCAAAATGAGTTTGAATGGGTTTTTTTTAAGAATAAATCTGCATTAACATTTTAACTGAAATAGTAAAGAGACCAAATTTTGTTAAAAAAGAGAGTATAGAAATTAAATTTCAAATTTATACATAGTAAGGGATCAAAATCATAATATGATTGAAGGCACTCTATACTTAAAGTAAACTATACCAAATAAAAGTATTGGGATTAAATCTCTTAAGCATGTTGCACTTACAAGTAGCGAAAGAGAGGAAAAACAAGCTTTCAACTCAAATGAGAGAAGATGATATTTATTGAATTGATGAATAATTTCAAATGGTTCTAGGCCGTGGAGCCATAGTATGGAGAAGTGTAAAACAAATTTGCGTTGCTGACTCTGCTATGGAGGCCGAGTATGTGGCTAGTTCTGAGGCAACGAAAGAAGCAATATGGCTTTCAAAGTTCTTAATCAAACTTGAAGTTATTCTTGGTATGGAAAAAGCTATAACACTGTATTGTGATAACAATGTCGGAATAGCTAATACCAAAGAAATGAGAAGTTACAAGAGGACGAAACACATTGATTGGAAGTATCACTTGATACTAGAGGCAGTAGTCGAAGGAATTGTAGATGTGATGAAAGTAGCTTCTGAAGATAACCTTGCGGATCCATTTACTAATGGTCTTGTAACTAGGAGTTTTAACAAACACGTCGAGGATATGGGAATGCGAAACATGACACATTTACTTCACTAGGGCAAGTGGGAGATTGTTGGGAAATGTGTCCATATTGTTAGGAAATGTGTCCATATTGCAGTAAACATGTAACTGCTTTCTATTTATTTGAACGATGAATAAATAAATAAAGTTAATTCACATTTTACTATTATCTATTTTGTATTTTCTGTCTTTTATATTTACAATGCATAGCGAAATTGTGACAAGCAAATATTAATTCATTGATTGTTTAATATTCAAATTGAAGATAAGTGGCACTGTAAAGAACGTTTACATTGCGAGAAAGATAACTTACTTCAGTAGATAATCTAAATGAGTCCGTAATCCCATAAAAGAATCAAAGTGAACATTTGATTCAAATACTGAGAAGGATTATTATGTATTCTTTGGTAGAATGATACATTGGACTGGACCCAAGATGAATTAATTTTAAATTCGTTTGTGAGTTATTTCACTTATGACGTTCATGTGTGATTTACCTAAATCCTGAGTTAGTTATTAACCATGTGTATGCAACTCATGTGCTTATAAGTGAAGGCTTATGCTTTAAAGATAATCGAGCCCATAGTCGGTATGTTGGGTACATGACTTATGTATGTCATGGCTTTAATAGCAATAGTGGAATTCATAAGCTCAATTAAAAAGTTAATGATATCCTCTCATACATTGTGTGGATTGATAAATATGGAATATGGTTATGAGTTGCTTGTTCTCGAACGAGCAATTTATCATAGTCATTTGTTGACTGTGGTCATATTAATCATTAAGAAGACACAATGGCGACAATGGGATAAAATAAGATTGTATTGAGTGAATGGATTTAACTCAAATGAATCAATGATATCATATGAGGGTAACACACACATGACAGGGTTATTGGACAAAGCAGTTGGATGAATTGCTTTCGTAAAGAGTATACAATAAGGAGTTTTCAATCATGATACTTCTTATGGACTGACTCCATAATTAAGTAATTGTGAATTATTGGAAAGATGCTTCTAGACATAATTGCAATCAATAGAGCCCAATTGTTTATGTTCGATTGGTCCCTTTGCTAGCTCAACAAAAGCTCGATTGGACTGCTTTTGAATCAAAAGAAAATTCTACGACTTTGAGAATAATTTAATTAAGTCAATTTATTCAATGTGGAATTAAATTAGGTGGTCGTGAGAATTGTTCAACTAGAGAATTTGATTAAAGAATTTTATTGAAAAAATAATTTGAAAAATCTAAGTAATTTTTGGAAAAATTAATTTTGATCAAGTAAAATTAAATTAATCAAATCAATTAATATTAAAATGATATTTTTTGGATGTTAATTTTCAAGTCAGACAATTGGCCTAATAGGTAATTGAACTTGAAAATAGAACCTGAGATCGTAAATTGGTCTTGGGAGCCCAAAATCGAGACCAAGACCCAAAAACTGGTCTAACTGGGCCCGATATATGAAATTGGGCCAACGATCCAATCGAGGGCTAGATCGGACTGGTCGGGTTGTCATTGACTCAGACCGAATTGGTAGCAGCTGAACCGGCTCAAGGTGCCGTAAGGGTGTCGCACCTACATCACCAAACACGGCGGTGCCAGTGGCTGCGACGATGGAGTCCCAGTAGCTGGCGGCGGTTGGTCATCGGTGGTTGAGTAGTGGAAGAGTTACACTCCTACTAGGACTCTACCAGAGAATTTGATTTCAGATTAACTATTCCAAAAATAATAATAGTTTAATAGTTTAACATTAAATTTAATTAAATACTTATCTTAATAGTATTTTATTAATTTAATATTAAAGTGATTATTTTAATATTAAATTTAATTTAATGTTTATCTTGTAGATAAATATTCTATTATTTTAATAAGATTTAATATTAAATTTAATCTAATATTTATCTTGATAAATATTATATTATATTAATTTAATATTAAAGTGATTATGTTTAATCATAGTTGAATTCTCTCAACTCTCACTATATAAAGAGAGCATTGAGTTATTATTTACACACATTTGAATTCAAGAGAAAGTTGTAGAGAAAAAATCCTCTGAAGAGATTATTCTAGAAAATTTCTAGAGACATTTTTCTAATTTACAACTTGACCTAAAATTTAGAGAAATTGCAAAATTATCTCACTGATAATTTTTGTAAAAAAATTTCTAATTCTAAGCAAGCCCACACTTGACAGACATGAGTTTGAGGATTGTGGAGAAAATTACTCGGTTGAAGCGCTAATCCTAAATGAATCGAAAATATATAATTTTAATTAAGTATTTATTACTTTAAATATGATAATATTTTTTAAACTCATTTTTTCCAACAATATAAGTGAAGGAAGAGGAGATTGAAGTAATAGAAATGGTGGCAACAGAAATGATAGCAAGAATTACAGAATCAATGATGACTAAAGTAAAGACAAAGGATGGGATTTTGATAAATCCAAGATAAAATGCTTCATATCGCAAAAGTTTGGTGATTATCATTTTGAATGTTTTTCTAGGCTACCAAATGATAAGGATGAAGGGAACCTAAGCCAAATGTAGGATATGCGAATATAGGTTGTAATATTTTTTTGGTATTTAAATTATGATTTTCGTTCTATGGTGATTATTGTACTGTGGATATCATGAGGAAAGGTCACGTCACAATTTCATAATTAAAATTGCACGTGAAATTTAGCGTTTTCTGAAAACCTTTAATGTTTTTGAAGACCGATCCCTATAAGATCCATCACCGTCAAATGACATATAATTTAATGCACATCAATTGTGCCAGCTGGTCCAAGCCCATTGATTTCACTATAAATTCCATGCTTTTAGGTTAACCATCTTCACACAATCAAATCAAGCTAGTTAGCAATGGCTTCCACTACCAATTCCCCATCAACCCTCCTCCTCACCCTTCCTAATTTCTCCATTCAAACTTCAACATTCCTTCCCAAAACATCTCAAAGTTCCATATTTAAGAAGAAAAAGCCTTTCAACTTTAACTCCAAAAGAGTAGTGTCATGCAAAGCCAGCAATGGGAAACAAAACTGTTGTGCGGAAGCGTGTAAAAGAGTATAATTATTGTACTGAAAAATCACACTGAGTTCAATTCCCAGGAAAGAGAGGTGGATCACGAGGATCGCTTAAGTACCAGATCTTTCCTAGCCAGAATATCCCTCTATCGTAATTTAATAGCACAATAAATAACTACAATCACACTCACAAGATATGAAAAATAAATAATAAAGAACACTGAATTTTAACGAGGTTCGCAAAAATTTCACCTACGTCCCTGCACTACCAAAAATATTTCACTCCAAAATTACAAGTGAAAAATATACAAATAGGGAGAGAGAACAATGCCTTAAGTAGAGAATGGCAAATTGTGGGATGAAGAAAATGAGCAATGGTTAGGCCTATTTATAGTTGAGGTTCAGGGATCAACTTGCAAAGTACCTATAAAAATAGGGACCAAAATTGCAATTATCCCATGCCAATTGTCACCCATTAATTTTGGTGCGCCAATTATTGCCAACCAAGGCCATTTGCTTCCAATGTGCTACAGCCCTCCATCTTTGACTTTTCAAAGAATGGGTTGTAGCCAATAATCTCCACCTTGAAGATTTGATTAGGATAATCTTATCTTCACACAATTCTTTCTGCCTTTGCCAACAATATTTGATAGTGCCTTCTTCAACTGTTAAACTTGCAGGATATTGATCAAGTTCAAACAATGTTCGAACTTGGTTGCTGTTACCACCTTGGTCATCATATCTGCGGGATTATCTGTAGTCTTAATCTTCTGAAGGCGAATCTTCCCTTCATCAATAATTTCCCGCACAAAATGGAATCGTACGTCGATGTGTTTTGTACGTGCATGATAGACTTGATTCTTTGCTAAATGAATAGCACTTTGACTATCACAATACACGTTAATATGCTCCTGAGCCAATCCCAAGGTTTTAACCATACCTTGTAACCAAATAGCTTCCTTTACACGACCTCTCATTACAGCCATGTATTATTAAACTTCGTGGTTGACAACGCGCAATCAGAGATCGTAGAGTAGACTTCCAACTGATTGGTCCTCCAGCAAGTGTAAACACATAACCGGTGGTTGATCTTCGTTTATCCAAATCACCAGCATAATCAGAATCAACGTACCCAATAACACCTTCACCAAGTGTATTATCCTGCTCAAACAGTAATCCAACATCCACGGTCTTTTGAATATACCGTAGAATCCATTTCACAGCTTGCCAATGTCCTTTTCGAGATTATGCATATACCGCCACTATACTAATCACTCGTGAAATGTCGGGTCTTGTACACACCATTGCATACATCAAGCTACCCATCGCATTGGAGTACGGAACTTGCAACATGTATTCTCGTTCCGTATTCGTCGAAGGAGATAAATGTGCGTAAAGCTTGAAATGAGAAGCCAACGGGTACTTACAGTTTTTGTCCGCTCGCTCATGCCAAATTGTCAGTAGTACCTTCTTCAAATCTCGCTTCGAGACAAGCTAACTCGCCATGGGCTCTATCTCTACATATTTCTATGCCAAGAATCTTCTTAGCTTCACCAAGATCTTTCATTTCAAACTCGAGATTGAGTTGAGTCTTCAATCTCTCAATCTCAACTTTGCTCTTAGATGCTATTAGCATATCATCAACATATAAGAGCAAGTATATGAAAGTTCCTTCTTGTAGCTTCTGAAATACACGCAATGGTCAAATTTACTTCTTGTGTACCTTTGCCCTTTCATGAACTGATCAAATCGCTTGTACCATCGCCTCGGGATTGTTTCAATCCATAAAGTGACTTTGTCGGGCTTGCAAACCCAATTCTCTTTACCAAAGAACCTCAAATCCATCCGGCCGAGTCATATAGATTTCCTCTTCCAAATCACCGTAAAAATGCGGTCTTCACATCAAGTCAACTAGTTCAAGATCATATTGCGCAGCCAAGGCTAGCAAAATCCGAATAGACGAATGCTTCACAACTGGAGAAAACACTTCATTGTAGTCTATTCCTTCCTTCTGAGCATAACCCTTTGCTACCAATCTAGCCTTGTACCGAATTTCATTTTTACCAGGAAATCCTTCCTTCTTTGCATATACCCATTTGCATCCAATTGCTTTCTTTCCCTTGGGTAGTGTCATCAACTCCCAAGTCTTATTTTGATGAAGAGACTACATTTCTTCATTCATGGCTTGCTTCCACTTTACACCATCAGGGTTACTTATTGCTTCGTAAGTAGTAGAAGGAGCATCATCATCTGCAATTGGAAGTGCATAGGCCACTATATCATCAAAGCGAGCAGGCTTACGAATCTCTCTTCTTGGCCTCCTATATGCAATTGAATCTTGTTGCTGTAGAAGTTCTTGGGTTGGAACTTCTTCATCATTTGTTGTTCCAATATCAGCTGGATCATTATTAACCTTTTCAAGCTCCACCTGCTGCAAAGTACTACTGGTTTTGTCATCCTTTTGTGAATCCTTTAACATGGTTGATTCATCAAAAGTCACATCTCTGCTAAAGACAATCTTCCTTGTATCAGGACACCAGAGACGATATCCTTTTACTCCACTAGTTATACCCAAGAATAATGCTTTCTTTGCTCTTGGGTCTAACTTCGATTCTTTTACATGATAATATGCAGTGGAACCAAAAACATGTAAAGAATCATAGTCGATGAGTGATTTACTACCCACATCTCCATAGGAGTTTTGCCATTTATTGCACTGATGGCAAACGGTTAATTAGATGGCACGCGATATGTAACAAACCTCAAATTTCAAAATTCCTTGCCCAATCCAGCATTGGACAACATACATCGAACTTTCTCTAGTATAGTTTGATTCATGCGTTCTGCCACCCCATTCTGCTGTGGTGTATCCCAAACAGTGAAGTGTCGCATGATGCCCTCATCTTGACATACTTGAAGAAATGGATCGTTTTTATACTCAGTACCATTATCTGATCGAAGTCGTTTGACCTTTCGACCAGTCTGAGTTTCCACCATCTTCTTCCATTTCAGAAATGCATCCAATACTTCACTTTTTCTTTTCATTAGATACACCCATACTTTTCTTGAATAATCATCAACAAAAGTAACAAAATAGTGCATACCTCCCAAAGAAGCCACTTTGGTAGGTCCCCACACATCACTGTGAACGTAGTCCAGAATTCCTTTCGTATTGTGAATTGCTGAACCAAACTTTACCCTCGTCTGCTTGCCCAGAACACAATGTTCACAGAATTCCAATTTGCAAGAATTTGCACCTTTCAACAAGCCTTGCTTCGCCAAAGTCTGCAAAGCTTTTTCACCAGCATGTCCCAAACGCATATGCCATAACCTGGTAGCCTCTGAATCTACATCTTTCGCAGAAACTGTTGATGTTGATCCAATAACTGTACTTCCATTTAAAAAGTACAAGTTATTTCTTCTTGTGCCTTTCATCACCGTCAAATTCCCAGCTGCTACCTTTAGTAATCCATCTCTCAAAGTGATTTTGAGCCCTTTAGATTCTAAGGCCCCTAATGAGATGAGATTTTTCTTCAAGCTGGGTACGTAGCGAACATCAGTCAAGACTTGGATTGAGCCGTCGTGATTCTTCAATTGGATTGTACCTACTCCAATTGTCTTACAAGCACCGCCATTGCCCATAAAACAACTCCACCTTCTAGTTCTCAGTAAGACTAGAAAATCACCCCTTATTAGGACACATATGGTAAGTACATCCCGAATCCAAAATCCACTCATCAATATGACATGCCATTGCCATGCCAACCAAGCTAAAGTCGACTCCTCATCATGTTCTCACACACATGCATTAGAAATAGCCTTGCCCTTTTGTAACTTAGGACAATTCTTTTTCCAATGCCCTTTTCACGACAAAAGGCACACTCATCTTTGGCGGGTCTCCTTTGACTTTCCCTTCTACCAGGCTTGCTGCTGTTGCTTGAGCGACCTCTTCTTTGTTAAGACTTCTACAGCTTGTATCTCTGTGATCTCTTTTATCTTTCTTTCGAGTCTCAGATCTATACAACGCACTGCAGACTGTATCAAATGTGATTGTATCCTTCCCATGAAGCAATGTGGTGGTAAGATGATCATATTCATCAGGAAGGAATTCAACAACAATAATGCCTTGTCTTCGTCTTCAAATTTCTCATCCAAATTTAGCAAGTCTGCTAAAATTTTATTGAATGAGTTCACATGGTCATTCATCGACATACCGAGTGCATACGTGAATCGAAAAAGTTTCTTTTTCATATAAAGCCTATTTTCAAGGCTTTTCGTTAGAAACTTTTCTTCCAATGTATTCCACAATTTCCTTGCTGATGCCTCCCTCATGACAGAGTACTTCTGCTCTTTGGCCAAACATAGACGAATTGTACCACAAGCTTGTCTATTAATCTTGGCCCACTCCTTGTCATCCATATTGTCAGGTTTTACTTCAAGGGCTATATCCAGCTCTTGCTAACATAAGACATCCAGGATCTCACATTGCCACATACCAAAATTATTGGTACCATCAAATTTCTCTACTTCAAATTTTGTATTGGTCACCGTAGTCCTTGCTGATGACGATGCCTGTGCCATTTTTCTCCTCAATCCCAACTACTGTATACGTGAATAGTGTCGCAAACTATCGTACTCCCCAAGTACGAATCTAGCTCTGGTACCAATTGTTGTGCGGAAGCGTGTAAAAGAGTATAATTATTGTACTGAAAAATCACACTGAGTTCAATTCCCAGGAAAGAGAGGTGGATCACGAGGATCGCTTAAGTACCAGATCTTTCCTAGCCAGAATATCCCTCTATCGTAATTTAATAGCACAATAAATAACTACAATCACACTCACAAGATATGAAAAATAAATAATAAAGAACACCAGAATTTTAACGAGGTTCGGCAAATTTCACCTACGTCCTCGGGCACTACCAAAAATATTTCACTCCAAAATTACAAGTGAAAAATATACAAATAGGGAGAGAGAACAATGCCTTAAGTAGAGAATGGCAAATTGTGGGATGAAGAAAATGAGCAATGGTTAGGCCTATTTATAGTTGAGGTTCAGGGATCAACTTGCAAAGTACCTATAAAAATAGGGACCAAAATTGCAATTATCCCATGCCAATTGTCACCCATTAATTTTGGTGCGCCAACTATTGCCAACCAAGGCCATTTGCTTCCAATGTGCTACAGCCCTCCATCTTTGACTTTTCAAAGAATGGGTTGTAGCCAATAAAAACGATGCAGACACTTCTTTTCTCGACAGGTTCGATAGAAGGGACATCCTTCTTGGCCTTGGAGGAGGTCTCTATGGTGCAACCAGCCTTGTTAGAGACCCATTTGCATTGGCAAACCCAATCGAGCCTGACCTGTCCAGCTGTGGGGAATCAACCGTAAATACCAGTACAACCTGCATGAACGTCCCTTGCTGCCCACCAAAGTTAAAAGATTCAAAGATCATAGACTTCGAACCACCTTTAGGTTGCAAGATCCGTTATCGGCCGGCAGCACATTTAGTTGAGCATGATTACCTGTATAAATTTGAATCGGCAATGGAGAGAATGAAAGCTCTCCCTGTGGATGATCCACGTAATTTCATGCAACAAGCCAATATTCATTGTGCCTATTGCAACGGGGCTTATAGTCAAGTGGGGTTTCCCGATCAAAAACTTTGAAGTTCTCTACTCGTGGCTTTTTTTCCCATTCCATAGGATGTATCTGTATTTCTTCGAGAGGATATTGGGCAAGTTGATTGGTGATCCAGATTTTGCAATGCCATTATGGAACTGGGATTCTCCCTGTGGGATGACTATGCCTCAGATATATTTAGATCCTTACTCTCCATTGTACGATGAAAACCGCAACTTGGAGCATCAGCCGGACGTTTTGGTTAATCTTAATGACGGTAAATCTGTTGTAAAACAAAAAAAAAAAGAAAGATGATTTTGATGAATTAACAAAGAGGGAACAAATAAAGCGTAATCTCTATGTAATGTATCAGCAAATGGTAAGGTCCAGCAAGACCGCTTCTTGTTTCCATGGAGCGGTGTACCGTGCCGATTGTGTATCCGAAACCGATATCGGTTGTACTCCCGAACCGAGAGGTGGTACCATTGAGAACGGTGCTCACCTCGCCGTTCACAAGTTCGTTGGTGCCAAGAATCCACCTTATAACGAAGACATGGGGAATTTCTATTCTGCTGGTAGAGACCCTTTGTTCTACGCTCATCATGGCAACGTTGATCGAATGTGGAACATTTGGAAGACATTGCCAGGGCAGAAGCGACGTGATTTCGACGAAAAAGATTGGCTCAATTCTTCGTTTCTTTTCTACGATGAGAATGAAAATATGGTTCGTGTTAAAGTTCGCGATTGCCTTGACTCTAAAACTTTGGGGTACGATTACCAGAGTGTTGATATTCCATGGCTTAGAAGCAAGCCAACACCTCGAAGGCGTCGTCTTGGTGTGGGGCAGGGTCAGGATCAGGGTCAGGATGTAGCAGCCAGACGAAAGAGTAAAAACCGCAGGGGTTTTCCTATTGTTTTAGACAAGGTAGCAGTGCGCATTGAGATTCCAAGGACAAAGAAACCAAAGAAAAAAGATGATGAAGAAGTATTGGTTCTTCAAAACATACAGCTAGACAGAAATGACTCAGTGCAATTCGATGTCTCCATTAATGACGATGAAGACGACGACAATCCTTGCAGACCGGAAGATTCGGAGTTCGTGGGGAGCTTTACGAATATACCGCACGGAGATTGCCACTCCGAGGCGATGATTAGTACAAATCTGTATTTGCCATTATCAGAAGCGCTGGAGGATTTGGAGATTCAAGGTGAAGATAGCATTGTGGTAACTTTGTTGCCTAAAGAAGGGGAAGTTTCGATTGGTAACATTAAGACCGACTACGTTTGTTGATTTGGGGGTGAATATTTTGCTTCATCCTTTGTGTTCTTGCTAGATCGGATTGATGGGTTCATCAATTTGTTTATCCTGTTTCATGCATGTGTTGTTTCTTTAATAAAAAGATGAAGCTAAACAAACAAAAGCACTGGCAGCTTTATCTTGCTCAAGAAGATAATCAACTCCCTAAATGCACATTATATTTTCTGTATATCATCAATTCAAACAGAAGATATTTTAGCTAACCTGTCAACAACTTGATTTCTTTCTTTAGGGACATGCTTAACTATCCAATACTCTTTGCACTGTAACATCTACTTAATTCGTCCAACCAAAACCAAATTTGATACTTTCAAATAGTCATCTTAAATAGCATTAAACGCTTCTAATAATAATTTGTCTGATTTAAGGTTTTAACATATCTTTTTTCTTCTCGTCCGTGATACTCTAGAATTTAACATTAAACACTAAACAAACACCTAAATTATGATTGGACTCGACAATCCAATCTCGCCAATTTTTATTATTGAATTTTACCATTTATTTTTTGTATTATTTACACATTTTAAGTATAATAATTTATTTGATCTTCCAGCTTTATAAAAAATATCATTTTAACTCTTCATTTAATTTTTTTATCTTTTTTAACCCTTAAACTTATGTTGTTTATCAAATTGTCCCAAAATAAATGGAAAAATTAATATATATAAACTTTGTTGACACATCCACATTATTGCCACATCAACATTTACTTAATTCTTTTTAAAAAATTTTAAAAAATTCTGAAAAATTAAAAAGGCATTAAATTTATAAAAAATATTAAAAAATCATAAGTTTTATTTAATAATATAATTATAATAATATTTTAGAATTTTTAAAATTTTTAAAAATTTTAATCATTTATTGACATGACATATATGTGGAATATCACGTCAACAAAGTTAATAAGCCTTAATTTTTCTAGTTTAATAATTAAACACTAGTTTAATCATTAAAAGAGGCAAAAAATTATATGAAGGGTTAAAATGATATTTTTTTTATAAAGTTAGAGGACTAAATAAGTCATTATGCCTAAATTTTATCATATTTATATAAATAAAAATTTTAATTTTACTAAAATATTTATTAAATAAATTTACTTTATAAATAAATTTGTCAAACTTATAAATAGGAATTTCGAGTCAATTAAAATATTTTTATCAAATGAGTGTATATAATAATAAATAAACTTAAATTTTATATTGAATTAATTTATATTAAATTATTATTTTTTCATTAACCCAAAAAAGTTATATTACTTATATTTAAATGAATTTTTTTATTATTTATATGATAGGTAGCTTTATATTTTACGTATAAACTTTTATAAAGAATATATTTATATAATCTAATCTAATATATCATAATTATATGAGGGCTTAATTTGCAAATTGGTATCTAAATTATGTTAATTTTTCCATCTTGGTATCTAAACTCTTTTTTTTTGTGTCATCAGTGATATCTAAACTACTTTTTTCCCAAATTGGTATTTTTGGTAGTCAAACCCTTAAGTCTATTTAAAAAAAAAAAATATCCAACCCACAAATTAATACCTAAGTAGTACTCGTTTTCTCAAATTAATACCTAAACTTTTTTTTTTTATCATAAGTGGTACCTAAACTATTCTTCTATCACCATTTTAAATCAAAATGTTATATTCGTTAAAAAAGTTACAACCAATTATAGATTGCCACATCATATAAACTTTTAAAAGAAATAAAAATTAACTTACTTTATTTTATTTTACATTATTTTTCTCTCTCTATATTTTTTACTTTTTCTTCTTTCTTTATAATGCCTAGTAATACCAACAATACTAGAAATTGATTCGCTCTAGATCGACATGCCGGTGATTAATTCTGTTTTGAAATTTCACCCTATTGATTAAACCTTATATCAATTATATTTAATTTGTGTTGGAATCACAATAAATAATTATATATATATTTATGCAAGAAATTAAGAATTTTATATAGTTCATGAATAATATATAATTCATATAAGGCTTAATCCAACATTCACCCTTGGGCATTTCCAGCATACTTCAACATCTACACCATATCATCAGTAGGCAGCCCAATGACTAACTTCTGTCGACGAACAGCCTTACACTCCGCTGCAAACAATCCCATCCACTCCAAGGGGCCATAAATTAACCCCAGCAATCGCCCCACACCATCCTTGAACACCCCACTCCATCCCCCAAGCCTTTCTTCACTCTGAATACAATACATCAAATAAAAATTAAGAGACGACTCCTCCATCCGCAAGGAAAGGATGTTGCCCCCTTTCAACCAACCATTATCAAACCATGGTTCATGTCACCAACCAAGCTCACTTACCACCAATAATGGCTCTAATCCAACAAACAGATCGCATTTTGCAAAGGAAAATGATCTCTTGAGCAATCCACTCTTTTCCAGTAAGTACTAATTCATTCCTAGCTAGCCACAATGACCATAACATAGCGCCACAAGCAACAAGCCACTTCCTCTTAATATTCGATCTTCCAAACATGCAG
The DNA here is from genome assembly GCA_025503065.1 of Gossypium bickii. Classification (NCBI taxonomy): domain Eukaryota; kingdom Viridiplantae; phylum Streptophyta; class Magnoliopsida; order Malvales; family Malvaceae; genus Gossypium; species Gossypium bickii. The sequence continues at coordinate 6,478,060 of CP106714.1, read as the reverse complement.
CAACATTTGTACACAAAATCACTGACATTCCAAGGAATCACCCACATAATACCCCACCATTGAAAAAACAGTCCCTAAGCTTTCCAAGAGAGGAAGAGAGAAATATTATCACAATTCTCTTCAGCTTCATTGCACCAAGAACAATTAACACAGCTATTAACTGTTGGAATACCTCGATCCCTTAAAAAATAAAAATGCATTTTGAAGGTATACCATTTTGGAATAACAGCCATAGGAAGCATTGCACCTTTGTTGGAACGCATAGCTTCCAAATGAAAGAAAACCACTACACCTTTTGATGCGCCAAAGAACCTCACAATCAAGAGAAAACACAACTTTTTTCACAGTACATTTCCTTTTGCTGTCCGCCTTCCACATCAACTAATCTGCCTTGTTCTCATTTAAAGAGACCCCTTTGAAAATCTGCACAACTCCATTGCAGACACCCTCTCCCGTTCAAACAAATCTCTTTTGAAAAATCTTTCACCCTTGTGAAGACCATCCCAAGCCTCGTTCACCATGATATTTTTCTTCAAAGCCAAGAAGAAAGTCTGGGGAATCTGTCTTTCAAAGCACACAGTCCAATCCAATGATCCATCCAAAATGAAACTGATTTCCCACTGCCGACGCACCATATAAAGCTTCCTTCACCTAATATTTTGTCCATCCCTTCGTGTCTTCTAACTTCCACACCTCCTTTCCAAACCTTCGATATTTGTTGAGAATTCACCACATTGGGCCTCCAACGATAGTTGCCATTTGCCAATACCATATTTTTCGTCCCTGTTGTTGATGTGGTGATTGTCAATTTAATTCTTACACATTAAAAGTACATAAAAATATTTATCAAAAATTAAAAATTAAAAATTTTTCTTATTTCAAATAAAAAAATCGTTAAGGGTTTTCTAAAAATTATGAAAATGCATTATTTAAAATTCAAAATTAAATAAAAATTCAAAAAATATATAAATTATTGCAATTTAAAAAAAAAATAATAAGGTCTAGACTTGTCCATAAAGTGATTTGGACAAACTTTTTATGTCTCGAGCATGAGACCAAACCAAAATAGAATTTAAAATATTTTTAAATTTAAATTTGATTATAAAAATTAATAAAAAATATATGTTTAATATTTTTTTTATTTTAAACAATAAAACAAGTTTTTTAGACGAGCTAAACCAAAAAAAAAGCTTAACTGCAACTTGACCTGACCAGGCCTAATAAGAAGCTTCAATCTTCTATGGATGACGACTCAACCGTTAGTATTATTGTGAAGAATATTAAGGCAAAAGCAATAGGTCCGACAACTTAACTTTTCGATTTGTACCGTGTCGATTTAACAACCCCACACATGTGCTCGTCAGTATAGGCTAGTCGTATTCTTGTTCCATGCACTAGATGGAGGAAGCTTCGATGGCCGTCGAAAACGCTGTGGTACTGGATCGACGATGGGTGGATCTGCTCAATTAGTGATACTTGGTCGTGGTATCGGAGATGCTATCGACTCTTGAACTCCGATTCTCCTCTTAGGACGGTGGCTATTCTCCTTTCTTGATCTACTAAAGTGATTATTTTCTTCTATTTGAAGAATTAAATAACCACTTTTTCAGTTTGCTTGCTGGTGATGGAATTTAGTTGTGGATTGATCAAGGAAATAGATGGTTTTAATTTTGTTTCAATCTTAATAAATACTTTTAATTTTCTGTTTTGTTTTAATGAATTCTTTCATGTTATTTTACTATTTGCAGTGGACGTATCAAGTTGTATATTTATTTAATTTATTTTTACTCAAAATAAAATTTCCACCTTACTTTCTTTAAAAAAAAAAAAACCTTCAAACGTAATGAGTTGGGTCCTGTTTAATCTATCTCGTCCTGAAAATAAAAATAAAAATAAAAAATTGCTCAAACTTGAGCCTGAATAAGTGCTCATCTCCAAGCGCCTCTTGTACGCTTCTTTGCTTTCTCCTTTGGGGAGTTTTTTCATTAGGGTATAGCCCTGCGCCTCTCAGCCCTATTCTCGTGCTCTGCAATATTCTGCACAGTGGTCTTCACCACCTTGATGTAATATGGTCTTTGACTTATTTCTCTAATTATATGGTTGATGATTTCCTGGATTAAAATAAAAAAGCCGAAAAAATCTGACATATGTAAGGCGTAGAAAAGGTGAGAATTAAGGACGTTGATAGGAGAAAAGAAGCAAAACAAAGGGGAAGGAGACTCACGAGGAAGATGAAGACGAAAACAGATAAATCAAGGTGGTGGACTGACTTATCTCAGGAATTAAGGGAAGTGCAGGTAGCGAGCAAGTGGTACAATATGTTGAAAGTGTGGGTAGGCAGTATATATGTGGTAGTGGGGAAGCTAATATTGGTAAGGTGGTATAAGGGATTGGATATTTATAATATCAATTTATATTTTATTATTTAGGGTAAACTACACCAAAGAGTATTAAACTATTAATATGTTTACATTTTGGTCACTTAACTTTAAAAAGTTACAAAATAGTCATTGAAATATTCGAATGTTTTGATTTAAGTCACTGGACTGGTAAATTTTGTTTACGCAGTATAGTTCTCTATGTGTGCAAAGCCTCGCTTAGTGAGTAATTCCACTATATATCTTTAAACATGAATACAACAAGTGATTCACCCTTTATCACTCCCCAAGTATAATGATCTGACCTTTGTAGCTGAAGATTAGAACACTCAGAACTTGGCAGTAAACACTCTCAATAGTGTTTACAATACATATTGCACTTGCTCACAAATTTAAATGCACTCAATAAGATCTCATATATAACTTATACAAGCCACTCTACATATATTCCATTCGGCTTGCTAACATAAAATCTAAGTCATGAATTCAAAGTAACTCCTTGAAAATAGTTAATACAATATCACTAATTAATTAAAGAACAATCAGTCGAATATATGATTCCAAATCAGCAACATAATCTTGATTGATCCTCCATATTCCAAGGATTTATTTGATTCACTCGAATCCAATCCAATCTCCAAAAGCCAAGATTTGGTTTTCATAGATGGACCTCAATTAAATAGCACATAACCATCTCCAACTATTTTCTTCGTTAAATTACCAAAATAAAAAAGGTAAGTATTTAACCACTTCAATGACAATCTGTAGTTGGCACTACCGAGTGCCACTCAGCAACTCTCAACACATTTTACCTCAACAAATATAATTAAATATAATTTAGTAATTATTATAAATGAATACTAATAACTCTCGGGATTAGGTTTTAGGATTAAGGTCTTAAGTTTAGAGTTTAGGTTTTTAGTATTTATTTATTTATAATTAATTATTATTTAATTATGTTTAAACAAAGCTACTAGGATTTATTTATATGTTTGTCACTATTTTTTTAGGCATAATGATTTATTTGACCCTCCAACTTTATAAAAAAATTATTTTAACCCTTCATTTAATTTTTTGCCTCTTTTAAAACTTAAACTTGCGTTGTTTGTCAAATCACCCTAAATTGGATGAAAAAGTTAACATCTGTCAATCCACATAAATGTCACGTTAGAAATTAATTACTTTTTTAAATATAAAAAAATTCAAAAAAGTACAAAAATTATTAAAAATACAAAAACTATTTTTAATATTTTAATTTTTTAAAAATCAATTAATTGCTAACGTGAGATACATGTGGACTTCCACATGGATGCCATGTCAGCAAAGTTAACCAATATATAATTAAATGCAAGTTCAATGGCTAAAAGAGGTAAAAAATTAAATTGAGGACTAAAATAACTTTTTTTTTAAAATAAAGTTGAGGCCAAATAAATCATTATGGCTGTGTTTCATACAATGATTAGTGTCGAAACCATCCTTTTTTGAAAAGGCGGGAATCAAACTTGGGTTTTGAAAATAAAAACGGGAGTCGCCACCGATCTTTTATTAGGTGCGATCAGGCCACCTATAAAATATTTTAGTCTACGAATTTCGAGAAAGTGGGTTCGGGAGTCGGTTACGTGCGAGGAAGGATTAGCACCCTCGTCACGCCCAAAATTGGTACCAGATTGATCAATTAATATCCTTATGTCGAAAGTTAAAAATTGTGAAAATGAATTTTAAAATATGATTCCCTTTAAAAATATTCGAATTTCCTCGAATTAAATATCAAACTTTTCTCGTTCCGAATAAAATATCACATCTAGTACTTTAGGACACGATAATTCAAATCCTCGAATCCAAGATGAATATTGCCTCGTTTAGAAAATCTTATCTCGAAATAACGGAATGCCACATCCAGTAAGTTAGGATACAACATATCGAATTCTCGAAAATAAGCTTTTATTTTTATTCAAAAACTTTTTATTTAAAAAATATTTCGCTATTTAGGTTAAATGAGAAAAACCGAAACCTAGTAAGTTAAGGCACGATTTTTCCAAATTTCTAAATGCGAAATATTGCCTTTACGAAAGAAATCAATTTTGTATTGGATAAAATGGAGCACAAATTTGTAACAAAATGCAGGAAATGAGGTACAACGCTAGCAAGCATACAGAACACATATGTTAAGTACAACGATAATAATAAGACGAAAATAGAAATACGATGAGTAAAACTGATATACTAAAAGGGATAATAAACAGATAACGAAAGAATAATAAGCGATATAGTAGCTTTACAAGCCGACAGGAAAATAAAAATAATAACAATAATAATGGTGATAATAGTGATAACAAAAATGATATTGAGATGTAAATCTAAATAAAAATATATGAAATGTGATGATACGAATGGAAATAAGAGTATATGTGAACTGATATAAGTATAAATATATGAACGAAAGTTAAATAAATAATAATATATACATTTATATATCATATAATAAAAGTAAAAAAATAATAATAACAATAATATCAATAATAATAACAATAATATGGTGATAATAAATATAATAATAGTAGTATGTATATACGAGCAATAGTACTATAATAGTAATATAGGAAGAATAATAACATAATAGTATAATAATAAAATAATAGTATAGTAATAATAGTAAGTATATACATGCAGCTAATAATAATAATAATAATAATAATAATAATAATAATAATAATAATAAATATGTACAATATAATGATAATATAAATATAACAATAATATAATAAAAAGACTAAAAAGATTACAAAACAACTAAAAAGGGATTAAATTGCATTTAAAACGAAAGTTTGGGGTCAATTTGAAATAACATAAAAGGGAAAAGGGGCCAGATTGAAATGCATGAAAGAAGGGAGGGCCTAAAATGGGTAATAACCCCTCCCTTCAAAACGCGCAGTAGTGGAGGGACCAGATCGAAAATCGGACAAGCTTCCTGGGTAAATTTAAAGAAAACGAAAACCAAATTGGAGGAATGTGAAATAGCGGAGGGGCTGAATGCGCAATTAGCCCCTCCCGACAAAACACGCGGATCCCTTGGCTAGCAGGTCGGGTCGCGGGTCGGTTCAGTGAAACGACGTCGTTTTGGGGCTTATGGGCGCCGGCCAAAACGACGCCGTTTTGTGTTGCTTATATAAGCCCCACTTTCTCAAAAAAAATCATTTTTATTCTCTGTTTCTTCAAAAAAGCTGATTTTCTCTCTTGTTCTCTGCGCAGCTCGAGAGAGGGGTACGATTCCCGCGACTGAACCGCCTTCCTCCGCTGTCGTCGCTGCGCGCGCGCCCATCGCGACGCGGTGGTCAGAAAGGTGAACTTTCTCCCTTTTTTTATTTTTTTCCGTATATTTGCAGAAATTGATGCGTCGTTGAATGCACCAAAATATATCCTACTCCCTGCCAAATAATGAAAGTAATAAAGAAAGGGTAAGTAGGGTCGAATCCATCGATCGGATTATAAAATGCCTGTTTTTCAAATCCTCGCGAAATCGTGCCCAAGAAATCCTGCGTTCCTGCAAAATAAAAAAACAGAATTAATAAATTCGATTTAGGATAGAACAAAATATTAAATAAATAGAAATCGTAAAAGTAATTGCGAAAATAAAAAAAATTAAGAGAGTTCAAAGAAGACGAGTTTTCTTATTTAGCGAGATTCTAGCCTCCGGTTGTCTCGTTCCTCCTTGGTTCCGTCTTCGGCTTTTGGATGACCCTTCTCTGCCCAAGTAAGCCAGCTTTATAGTGGAAGAGGACGCCTACGACCACCAACTCCAAGAATTTTGCCTTACGAATTTAGGGAGCCTAACTCTAGCCTGCTGTTGCTCTTGTAGAGTCTTTTACGCTAGATCAACATTTCCCAATGGCGAATCCCACGCCATTTTGTCTCTTGGGCTCGCTAACCTCTGACGCAGTAAGCTCACGAACCGACGGTGCAATCCTCCCAAAAACACACAAAGCGGCCGCCTTTGCATACGTTGAAAGGGTTGCTTTTAAAGGGACCTGGACGGAAGCGTCAGCCCCGTAATGCGGAGAAATGATGAATACTTGGGTGAAAAAGTTGATTGCAGGTTCTAAGCCTCAAGAACCTTTTTCTGGGGAATTCGACAACCTTCGGCTAGGTGGAATTTAGTGGCTCATATTTGTGGTGGAAAATATAAAAATATGGAAAAGGGAATTTTTATTGAAAGAAAAATAAATGAAACACAAAAGAATTATGAGGGAGGAGTGTACAGAAAAAAAAATCAACCAAATGAACTACTCCATCCCCTATTTATAGTGCTTAGAGTAGATAGCCTAATTCTATTCAAACTCTCCAAGATAATTATAATTTAACTAGAGATAAATAAATAAAGAAATCAAAATAATCCTAGATAATTATCCTAAAAATTAATTATCCTAATTTAAAATAGAGTTTGATAAAGCAAAGTCTCCTCTTTTTGCACTTCAGTCCCTCTGCCCTCCATGTTTACACTTTTGGCACCATCTTTCCCTTTTGTCGCACATTGGTCCACTTTTGTCTTTAATTTCATGATTTTGGCCCTTAATTTGCATTGGTCTCCGATTTAGTCCCTACGAGATAAAAGTCCATAAAATAGCTCAATTTAGTATAGTCTCATTCGAAATTAATATATACTTAACACATAAAAACATGTCGTTTTAAAGTGTTATCAGAAATAAAGAAAATAAAAAGAAACAAAAAAATAAATGAAAATACCTTCGAAAGAACGAATCTGTTTCGGGTTATTTTGAGTTTTTTTTTGAATCTGCTTTTTTTTAATTTTTGATTGATCCGAAAAAAAAAAGATCCTTGGTACATGGTTTTCATTCGGTTTTTATAACCGGATCTGAAGAACTAGTTGAGAATAAAATATACAATAGTTTTTATTTGCTTTTTGCTCGTGGTTGCTTGTTGTTTCGTCTCTTTTCTTGCAGGTTATGGGGCGTCAGTGGAGGAGCGGCGCAAATGGGTGAGTGGCCGACAGTGGCTAGTGGAGCGGCGCACCAGGGGGCTTGCGGCGCATCAGATGAGAGGGAACCCTAGGGTTCCCTAATTTTGATTAGTTTTGGGCCTAATTGGGCCACTAGGGTTTAGGGCCATTTGTTTGTTTATTCTTTTAATTGGGCCCGGACTATTTGGGCTGTTTACAATTAGGTTTGATGTTGTATTACTTATTATTCACTAAATATTCTTGAAATTATAAAAAACACTTAATATTAATTATATGAAAAATATATATTATTTTTAAATTAAAAATAAACACACGTGTAAAATATGTAACATTAATAAAACATGAAGTCAATTCGCATGTACATCAGACTATGCATCAATTCTCAAGTTCAAGTACAATTTCTCCTTTGGTAGAGTCAATAATATCCTTTCATACTATCTTCTTTTAATGCCATTAAACTTAAATCTAACTTAAAATAATGTTAAAATTTTCATTTATAGAAAACCAACATGAGTGAGAATTGATTGATTTGGTAAAAAATAAATATAATATTAAAATTAAATAAATATTAAAATAATTAAAAATAATAATAAAATTATTCATTTAATTCGATTGTGTAATCTCTACCTTGTAACACATACGAATGTGCATGATAAAGTATATGTGGATGGTAATAAAGTTAGGCGGGTGGATATTGGCAAATCCTCCACAATTGGCATGCTTGGTCCTAATATCTGCAACGCTCCATCATGGGTGTATGATCTTGAACACTACCATTACCTCCATGGATATGTTGGGTACATCCATCCTCGCCTCGCTTCACTTAATTTAATTTGTTTAAAATATTTTTAATCATTTAAATATAATTTTTAGAAAAAAAATATAATATTTTATTTTGTAATATTTTAATTATCAAAATAATTGATATTTTTAATTATATTAAATAATTTGGATGATATTATTTTACATCAATTATATCAAATAAAAATATATTTTAATAAATAAAAAGAAACACAAAAAATCACGTATAGACATAGGGACGAAGCCAAAAGTTTACTTTTGGGGGGCTAAAGTACAATTTTATCTTTGTATATGCATGTTAATTTAGAATTTTAAAGGGATTAAATTGGAAAATTTTCATCTTAGAGTGCCAAAGTGTATTTTTACAATTAAACTAATTTATGATTTTAAAAACTTCAAGGGACTAAAATAATAATTAGCTTAGGAGTGAAGCCAGGAAATTTCTTTTTTTGGGGGGCAGAAATAAATTGTTTATTTTAACAATAGTAAAAATATAATTTCACCAATTTAATAGCATATATGTTTATAATTTTTAAAGAATTAAATCAAATTTTTATCATTTTTGGTTGACCAAAGTGCAATTTTACCATTACTAATTTAAAATTTTATAAATTATAAAGAGCTTAAATAGAAAAATTTTCACTTTAGGGGGGCGGGGCCCCTGAATTAGCTATTGAGGATGTCATCCCTATATAAACATAGGGACGAAGTTAGAAATTTATTTTTGGGTCAAAATTAAATTATAAAATTTTAAAAGGATGAAAATATAATTTTTTTGTATATACTTATTAACTTAGAATTTCAAAAAGGATTAAAGTGGAAATTTTTTATCTTTAGAGGGTCAAAATGCATTTTATCATTAACTTATAATTTTAAAAGAACTTCAAAAAATCTAAAATAATAATAATTTGCCATGCGGCCCGTCCCTGTATAGACAGGGTGTATATATATTCCGACGATTTCAAATGTTTTTCAGGTTTTGTCACCTTTCCAAGAATGATCCACGTGAAACTTTGTTGCATGAAATAATGTGAATCCGTCTGCAACCATAAAATTTTACGATTATTTGCACCAAAAAAATAAATAAAAATTGTGGATACAACACCACGTTATCCAGAATACTGATTCGTTCAACGTTTTCTTTTTCCTTCCTTTTTGGGTTACTATACCATGACCATCATCAAGTGGGAAAAAGTAATTTAATGCACATGAATAATGACAAAGGATCCAACCCCATCGATTTTCGCTATAAATTCCATGCTTTCTTAGTTTAATCATCATCACACAAGCTATTTAGCTATGGCTTCCACTACCAATTCCCCATCAACTTTCATCACTCTTCCCAATTTCTCCAAAACATGTCGAGGTTCCATATTTAAGAAGAAAAAGCTTTTCAACTTTGTTTCCAAGAAAGTAGTACTGCCGTGCAAAGCCAACAATACAGACTCTTCTCTCAATAGGTTCGATAGGAGCAGGGATATCCTTCTAGGCCTTGGAGGAAGTTTTTATGGTGCAACCAACCTTCTTGGTGGTCACCCATTTGCATTGGCAGCCCCAATAGCTGCCACTGATGTAACACCCCAAACCCATATGGGTTACGAGCATTACGAAACCAGTCCAAATTGATGCACCCAAATAAAATTATTACATATTAAAATATACATCAATAAGCAAATCTCTATTATAAGACTATGCATAATGAAATAATCGAATTGTTATTAGTCACTTACGCATTCCATGAACACATGTACCAATCACCCAACATAAATCAAATGAACACATTACTGAACATAAATCTCATCCCACATTCATTCCAATCATAGATAACCATTCATACTAGTATGTGCTCGAATCAAGATATAATTTCCCCATATCACCAACATATTCGGCCGTGGACAATAAACATGCACTTTCACCTATTCATTCAATCATCATTCATTTCAATTCCAATTTTAACTATATCTCTACCATGCGTAACCATTCTACTCAATTTCTAAAATGATACCAACCTTATACTCGGATAATCCTCTTTTTTTTAACAATTCAAAGTCACATTCATCATTGGGTAGTATAACATACTTAGTGCAGTTAATATATTTACTTTATTTAACATTTGAGACACCTAGCAGGACTTATTCAATCACTCAAGGAGATAATCAAAAATCCATACCAAAAACTAACGCAATTCCAAATTTCCTATGAATAATCTATATGAATACGCTCCTTAGTAACTCATCTAGGGCATGCGCATACATTATGTACCATATATATATAATATCTCTATGTTATATGCGAACCATTTCTAACATCTCAGATAACACTTACACATCATTGAAACTACTATGGATCTTACAAAACATACGTATACAAGTAAGTATATCACTTATGAAAGTTTATTGACTCAAACCATATTATACACTACATAATATATATCAAATTCATGCATTCCATAACCACATAATACTTAGTATGTAATAATCTTGTAAGATAATGTGGTATTTAAAAGTTCAAACGTTCATACTAAGGGCACGAAAATTCAAAAGAATTAGACCGCATTTAATCATAAAAGTATAGCCATATTCGCATGGCTTATATACACTTTCTTAATGATCAAAAATATACAAAAGAGACCTAGCCTATACATGCCTTAAATCCTAGAGAAATATAACTTATAAGATACCAAAGATTTGGGATAGTATGATTGACTTCGACGAGGATCCCCGAGCTCGAGCTTCGACTTTAAAGATCTATAAGGCAATATAACAAACACACCATGTAAGCTTTAATAGCTTAGTAAGTTATAAGCAAAAAAATAAAATGCATAGCTACGTATTTCACCCTAAGTCTTTCATATATATATATTTGTCTAACTAATTGAATCATTAATAAAGTCATCACACATATTAGAATTACATTTATCAATCTCATGCTCATTCAATATCCAACAAAAGAATTGAATATTCATAACTGCATACCCATATCAAAATACTTACTTAAATTTTTATACCAAGATGAATAATCCATTATTCAATATGAACTTACCTGTTATTAGCCTCAAAAGAGGTATTAATATAAATAAGGGAATCCTATGAATCAAGTCAAGTCAATAAATCGTCTGGTTCAGAGTTAAATAACAATTGATTTTCCCAAAAGTAATTTCCCTATTCATTCTCTATGTCTTGGCATCCTTAGTTTAGCAATTAGTAAATAAACATTAATCACCTTTATTCTAGGCTAGATAATAAAAATAAAGTCAAAACTAGTACTTTTGATTCTGTAACAGCCCAAATATGACCCTAACCGGAACGGTGGTTTCGGAACCCGAATCCGAGTTAGAAATCTCTTAATAATTATATATTGATGTGCTATGTCTGCTGAATTGTGTGGATGTGTTTGTTGATATGATTGAATAAAAAAAAAAAAGGGGGATCAAATAGGTAAAGTATAAAAGTAGCCTTTATTAAGTGGGATGATTTATTTGAATTGTTTTTAGCATTAAAGGATTTGCATGTCAAATAGTCCATTTTATAGTAGTGGACGGCATAATGATGGACAAAAATTATTAAATTCATTTTGTTTTGATTAGTGACCTTTTATTTATTTTATAACTTGATTAAAATAAGGGGAAATAAAAAAAAAACAAATAGTGAGTGTTCATCTTCTTCCTTGTTTCTTTCCATTGCCGAAAGTTGGAAGGGGGGAAGGGAGCTTAAACTTGCAATTTCGGCTATTGCATGTGACCATAAGTTAGATTTTTAGTTGGTTTTGATGATTTTCTTACATTTTTGAGTTGGTCTTCTTAAATACTATCAAACCCATGTGGAAATTTAGAAAATAAAGCATGTTTTAGAATCGGCCATGAGTGAATATTTTGTTTCATTATGTTTGATGGAAGATGGTTAAACATATGTTAGAAATTTAACAAGTTTTGAGTAGTGAATTTAGATGAAAATGAATATTATGGCTCAAGTTAGGAAAATAAATAGTTAAGGGTCAAAAATTCAAAACAAATAGTTTGTATAGATTTGTATCTAGATGTAGAAGATTCGGCCCTTGAGGAATTAATCCAAATTCCATGTATTATGTGTTTTATAATTAGGGGGCTAAATTGTAATTATTGTAAAGTTAGGGGGAAATTTGCAAAAAAATGAAAATGGGTGTATTTATGGATCGAATTGATTGGAAATGTTTTTAAGTGACCTTGATTTAATTCATTTAGATCAAGTACAAAAGTAAAAGACTTTGGATCGGGGAAAAACAAAATTAAACGAGTAGCCGGGAAGCCTAATTTGACAACTATCAAGGTAAGTTTTAAGCAATTTGGTTAAATTGTAATTTCTTTTATGAATTACAATTGTTCAGTAATGATAATCATATTTATTTGTTTGTGACTGAACGTGAATTGGTAACATGAATATAAATTTTTGTGGTTGCCAAATACGAGCTTTGGGTTTCTATTGGCTTCGATTAATAGATAATGTTTGATTAATTAAGTGGCGATTGAGTATATGTTTATAATGTATGATTGTGGAATTGAGATTTATGGGAGTATATAATTAGTTCCTAAAGCCGAATATGGTATGATCTCATGGGTGAGATAGGTGATATCAATCATGTAAAGTTAGGATATATTTTGTATCTTAGTTTAGATCTGATGGTTTATGTTTATGAGAATTAGGTGGTAAATTGAAATGGAATATGGCACTAGGTATGTGTGAATTCAGTTAATAAACACTAAGGGTGCGGGGTGTTGAAGTAACGGCTCTATGTGAGCGATACGTTACGAGAAGTATCAAGGTAATGGCTCTAGTGAGCGATACGTTACGAGGAGTATTAAAGTAACGGCTCTATATGAGCGATACGTTACGAGAAGTATTAAGGTAACGGCTCTATGTGAGCGATACGTTTCGAGGAGTATTAAGGTAATGGCTCTATGTGAGCGATACGTTACGAGAAGTATTAAGGTAACGGCTCTATGTGAGCGATACGTTACGAGGAAAATTAAAGTAACGGCTCTATGTGAGCGATACGTTACTAAGTCTTATTAACTAGTGTGTAAGTACGAGGTTTGATAAAAGATTTTTATTATTAAAGATATTACATATTGGAATTGCACGGGTGTATTATTACATGATCGGCCTGATCGGTAAGTTGAATGGATAAGTAAACTAAAGTATGTACTATTTATGGCATGTTATGATTAAAAACGGGTTAAATTGTAGAATAAAGATTATAGCAAGTAATGAAAGTGTATGCTGTTCATTTTATTGATCGAAAATGTAGTATGAGAATGTATATATATTTGCACATGCATATAATGTAGTGAGGCAATTTAATTTTTGAATGATTGACTATTTGGAAATGGGATTGTAAATTAAATGAATTATTTGACTTGATAAAGTTTATATGTGAGTTAATTGCTTGAATCTTACTAAGCTATATTAGCTTACTTGGGATGTTAATTTCATTGTTTTATAGATTTCTATTGAAGTTAAAGCTCGAGCTCGAGGATCCTTGTCAGAGTCAAGCATACTATCAATTATTTTGGTACCTTTTTAGGAACAAATTTTAAGTCATGGCATGTATAGGCTAAACTCTTGTTTTTGAGCTTATCTTTTGAATTAAATATTGTTTATAATGCCATACGAAAATGGCTTTACTTCTATCTATGAATTGACTGAACATGTTTAAGTTGGTATATATATATATATATAAGTTTATGAAATTTTGGTTGATTGTTGCTTAATTTTGAATGAGTATGTTCGAGTGATAATGAGTGGCATAATACTTTGTAAAATGGTTGGATTGATATAATGTTTCGGGTTTATATTATGCATAAGAATAATTGGTTTGAAACATATGTGTTATAAGGTATATCTTACTTAAGTAAGTATGATAGGAAAAGGTTTCTTGTATAAACGAATGAGTTGTTAAATTAAAGACTTATAGTTTGCTTTCCAATTACAATATTTGGGCATGTGTTTAGATATAGATGGAGTAAGTTGTACTGGGTGTGTATGCTTACTAAAGGTGATACATTAAATAGCTATTAGATGTGTATTTGCTGGTGGGTATTCGGTTTTGGCATGTTTTTAAATTGATTTTTTTTTATAAGCATGCATGAGGAACAATGCCGAATGTGACAAGAATTTAATTGATAAACAAGTTGTTCTTTGAAATTTTGTTCATGATAATATTGCATAGAGTAATGGCATGAGAAATATACCTATTCGTTAGTAATGTATATGATATGAATTATCATATGTTTGATTGTTTGTAATAAAAGAAATGCAATAAGTGATGATGTACTTTATATATGGTGTGAGGTTTAGTAATACCCGTAATCCTAATCCAGTGACGGATACTGGTTAGGGGTGTTACAGGTTCCTTTGGGTTCGACATTTCGGTCTTGCCACTAAGCTATACTACTTCTCGATAGGTGCGCTTGCCTCTATTGTGGTGATGCCTCTATCGTGGTGATAGTTAGTTTCTAGGTTAGATCATTCATTATATAAATTTTAAGACTTTCAGACTACGATCAAAGGGCTACTGTTTGTTTCTTTTTCGATGACCATGAAATTCCAAGAAGCCAATATGGAATAAATATCTAGATGTGCTTTTGTGATCATCCAAGTCACCACCATAATCACTATCTGAATAACCAACCAATTTTAAACTCTGTGAGTGTACCATGATCCATCGTACCTTTGATGCATCTCAAAATTCTCTTTGCTGCAATCAAGTGATCTTGTTTTGGCTTTTCCATGTATTTTCTAACTATTCCCACTGCGTACATGATGTCTGGCTATGTGATAGTCAAGTACCTTAAACTTCCAACGGTACTTTTAAACAACGTTGGATTTATCGACTCTCTGGATGAATCAACACTTAATTTCATGTCTGGTTCTGCTGGCATGGCTACCAGCTTGCAATCTTTCATTTTGAATTTTCTTAAATTATGTTCCGCATACTTTTTTTGAGACACAAATGTTCCATCATTCATTTGTTTCACTTCGACTCCAAGAAAGTATGACATTTCACCAATATCTGTCATTTCAAATTATTTAGTCATATCTTTCTTAAAGTCATTGAACATACTTGGATTGTTTTCCGTGAAAATTATATCATCTATATATAAGAACACGATCATGATGTCACCAACTTCTTTAGATGGATCAACTGGCTTTCTTCGAGTAATTTCCTGTGTTCAACCCTCTCTAGCTGCCTCCGGCTCCTCCTTTAGGTCACACTTAGGGTGTTTATATAGACTTCAGAATGTGTTTCTTTGCTTCTAAGTATCATTTTCAGCATGAAATTCCTCTTTGCCACGGTAGGGACACGCCCGTGTAATTTGAGTCTAGGCCCGTGTTCGAGCCTGTTAAAGGGGCAGGGCCGTGTGACACAGTCCAGGCCATGTTGATTTCTCACTTTGGCCCATTTTCTCCGTTTTTGGCCCTTTTCTTGTTTTTTTATCCTCCTATGCTCTCCTAAGTATAAAACATGAAAACAAATGTTTAGGAGCATCAAATTCCACAATTAAAGGTATAAATCATCTAAAAGTATGCTAAATGTTGGTTTAAAATATGTGTATATTACGGCTTATCACCCTCTCAACATGTGAAGCAGAATACAGGGCTGTTGCAACATGCACGTGTCAAGCAATTTGGTTGAAGAATATTTTTGGGTGAATTATCTATTATAAAAGAAGGTCCAATTACAATTTATATTGAGTGTCTCATAGTCGAAGCAAGCATATCGATGCAAAGTATCATTTTTTTTTAGAGCAAGTGAAAAATAAAAATGTGGAATTAGTTTTCTGCAGAATAGAAGATCAATTGGCGGACATTTTTATGAAGCTATTGAAAGCAGACATATTCCATAAACTCAAAAGAAAAGCTTGGAATGAAAAGTTCAGTTTGAAGGGGAGTGTTAGAAAACAAACCGACTTTCAAAATCGGCATAAAAATTGCAGCCAAAGAATTTCTATCCAAATTGACTTTCAACCTCATGGAAACGTGGCTTGAAATTGGATTGCAAAGTGGCCTGCAACTTTGCAAATTGGCTTGCACAAATGATAAAGCATTTTCATGCTGGAAGTTTCATGAAAAACCAAGGACAAAGGATAATGATGACAGCAGCTTGAATAGTCTTAGACGCTAAGGCTTGATAACGTTTAAGTCGGTTTACTATGCTTATAAATATGTAAGTAGAGTCTTATGAAATTAAAATTAAATGAGTGTGTGTTGAAAATGTTAGTGAGATAGAGAGAAAAAAAGAAAGAAAAGTGTTGTGAGTTATATAAAAAGGAAAAACTAGCAGCAGCTAGTATGGAGAGAAAAAAGAGTTTATATTTGTATTGTGTTTATTTGTGTGTAATAAAAAAATAGTATTTGAGTTATTTTTATTACGCTTCCAACGTATTATATGTTCTAGTGTTGATGGCATCGGCAACTGATGTCGTGTGCATGAAGCTTGATGTCGTGCTCATGACGTTGGTTGCTGTTTGTAGGCTCTGATATAAGGTTTCAATGGAAATGCCCCTAGTCCTGTAATCAACAGATGGTGCTATACCCCTTAGAGTACTATAAGGTCCAATTTGTTCTTTAGTTTTATCAATTAGACCATCACTGTGGCAGGAATCAGAAACGATTGTGAAGCTTAATCCACTTGGTAGTTGCTGAATCAAGTGCCCCAAGTCGACGTCTGCACAACCATCGCAACCACCATATTGATATGAATAATAGTTCGCTTTGATTGAGGGTGTTTCAATAATTTGATATATTTGGCCTCTAATAAGAAATTAACATATGGAGTGGGTGATTAATCCGAATTGGGAGGAGGACAGGTGTTGTGATGGACAAAGAGGAAGACAAGGTGGTTTCCAACAGAAGCAAGAAAGCTTTAGCAAAAGGCAGCTAGATATTCCTTTTCAGACGAGGAAGATAAAAGATAAAACATATAGGGTGGTGGTCGAAGATAAATGATTATAACGACACTGATATGACCTGCTTCGCCTTCGTCTACCACCTCATCTTTATGTTTTTATCTTGGTCGTGACTCAAGTTGGCCTTCGTCTGCAAGTGCTGTTAGTCCTACAATCGTGATTCTGTTGCCTAGCTTTTGATTTCTATAGTTTTTGGAGGTGTTGAATCAAAATTTTATTATTTTTTTTGGAAAAATTGTAATTTTATAATGTGTAACTTATAATTTTGTAGACTTTGATTTAAATAACAAATTTTCATTTTATGGGGTATAAAGAGTAATTTCCATTTTAAGGGCCATGACTAGATTTGATTATGAACGACTACTTAAAATTTGCTCAAAAAGTGAAAGGATTTGAACAAAAATATAGGCCTGAAAAATAGATTTAGACAAAAAATAAGACACGTTTCTAAACGGGTTTAGCCTTTCGTAAGATTTTTTTTTTTCGAGCTTGGCCTGACCCAAATTTGCTTAAAAAGAATTTTCTAGTGCTATTTAATGTTGTTCTGTTATCATTTTATTATTATATTGCTGTTATTTTGTTGTTATTATTTGAATATTGTATAATTTTGTTTTATTATTAATTTTGCTACTATTTTAGAGATATTTTCTTGCTAAGTAGCAATTATCTTATGTTTTTTAAATATAATTTTTTTAATTGGTTAGAAAACATTTATTTTAATGTTTTTAGTGTATTTTATGTATTATATTTTTAAATAAAAAATAATATAAAAATTAATACGAGCGAGCTGGGTCGAGCTCAGGTTTAGCAATTTTACCTAAGCTAGGCTTGGACAAAATTTTAGACTTATTTTTCAGGTCAACTTAGTCCATGATCAGGTCTAGCCATGAGCCCTACCTGCTCTAGTCATCGCATCTAGCGACGAGATTAATTCTAATGAGATTGAAAATAGCGATATTGATGAGATTAATTATTATAGTGATGAGATTAAAATCAATAGTGAGATATGTGTTTGGATTCAAACAAAACAGTGACAGTAAGATAGATTATAAATTTATAGTAAGAAAAGTAGAATGACCATTATGGACATTGAAATAAAGTAGTTTATACCCTTCCGTATATTTTTGTACAATCAATATTTTAATGCTAAAAACGTCATATTTCATTTATATAATTCATGCATATCAAATTAAACATAAATTAAAAAATTTCAAACTATTTGTTTTATGTAAGAATACTTTTAATCGTTGAATAAATATTAATATATACAATATTTTAAATCGATATAATAGAAATATCAAATCAATTTGAAATTTTACATGCATGAAAAGTATAATAATATCGATAATTTTAATGGTTAGATTGTTAAATTAATAATCATACAAAAATATATAAAATCATATAAAATTACTTTAGTTTCATTTAAGCATATCTCTCCACTTTTAATATATAAAATTAATTATACAATTCAAATTTATGTATTGAATATTATTTATAAATATAAGTATAAATATATTTGTTTATACACCTAACTAATGTAAAAAAATGTTAAATATTATTTGCAAGTAAAGAAATAAAACAAATATTATAAATAGAATTATCAAAATTGTTAAGACAATTCTTCGGAGGTTGAATGGAATTAATGTTAACATTTTCGATCACTCTGTGAATGCCTCGAGCTTCTGGAACCTCCACTCCAAACCTCCTCACCTGATGAATCTTGGACACCTTGTTGATTGGATCAAAGTGATGAATAATAGCGAGTAAAATTCGATTTGATTTTTTTAAAAAAAATCAAATTTCAAGTTAATTGAATTTAGTTATTTGAGTTATTTGACTTTTTTGAGTCAACTCGAATAATAAATTCAAGTTTCGAATTGGAGTCAGGTTAAATTTTATAACTCGAATAACTCAAATAATAGATTGTTGTAAATACACATTTGATCCTTATCAATTTTGAAAATAAGCAAATTGATCTTTTTCTCAAAAAAAATTACAAATTTTTTTAAATATTTATAAAAAATTTCAGAATTTAAAAATTTTAAAAATATATATTAAAAATATAAAGAATATATAAAAAATTAGAAAAATCTAAAATTATCATTTTTGGAACCTAATAAATTAATTAATTATTCAAGTTTATCATACTATTTTGACTTTTTTTTTAATGAATTTTAAAAAATATATGATTTCAAAGTTATGTGTTTTAATATAGAATTAGTTAAATTATAAAAATATTTTAATTTTTTCATATTATATTAAAATTGGTATTGTCTTTTTTTATATATGTACATATTTTGTCACCACCACCACCACTACTACTACTACTACTACTATTATTATTATTATTATTATTATTATTATTATTATTGTTATTATTTATTTTATTATTTTTTTTTTCCTTTGATGGTTCATATTGGTATTAAAGTAGTATATATTAGGTGATTATCGCCGCCATTATATGTATTGTGAATTGTTTATTAGTATATTCATATTATTGTCATTTATTAGCGTGAAATTTTATTTGTATATCATCGTTCCATTTTCTACATTACCATTTTATCATATATAATTTATTAAAATCACGTCATGAATCACGTTTAAACATATTTACCTATAGTTGTTTTTATACTATACCCCCAAATAAGATAAATACCCATCATTTTAAGTTTTACATATGTTATTATAAAAAAAGGGAAAATTTTAAAAATAGGCAATATTTCGTATTTGGAGATTCGAGGAGTCGTGCCCTAACTTATTGAGTTTTCGATTATCTCGTTGAATCTAAATGGCCAAATATCCTTTTAAAATTAAGATACATGAGATTTAATATAAAAAATAAAAGACAAGCTTATTTTCGAGAATTCAAGACGTCATGTCCTAACTTACGGGATACGACCTTTTGTTACCTCGAGATAAGAAAGCCTTTTACATACGTTTTGATCTATTTAAGGGATTTTACTAAAAAATATATACATTAATACAAAGAGGGATCATATTTTAAATTCTTTTTGAGTTTTCAACTTTCAACATCAAGACATTAATTAATCAACTAGGTATCAATTTTGGGCGTCACGAGGGTGCTAATCCTGACACACCCCAAACCCGGCCCACGAGCCTTGACCGGATCTGGTATGTTCCTAGAAGGAAACCGGTTCAAAATTCGATTCTTACTTTGGAAAAAAAACTATGTGTTTTGAAAGAAAAATTATTATTGGGTTGGGCTTGAATTGAAAACGAGTTTATTTCATTAAAATTCCTTTACCTTAGGTGACAAAACGTTTAGGGTTTGTTTTAAAATAAATTTATTTAATCCATTAATTAATAATCGTTCGTAATCATAATAAATAAAAGAAAAAAAATAAAGAATTTCAACTATGGCCTTATTACATTAAATAATCCCAAAATTAAAATTTAAAATACTTAAAATAAAATAAAAGTCCAAGTCGTAAATTTCTTGCTGTGCATGGCCATCCCTAAGCTTCTGCCGAACCCGGTCTATTACTGATCGTCACCTGAAAATAGTCCCACAGCGGGGTGAGTCAAACAGACTCAATGTGTAACCAACACTAAGAATTAACATTTCAGGCATGCATTATCATATCACATACATATTCATATAACAGGTAAAATAATGATGCAACCCAAACCCAAACCTAGTTAGCCATCCGCTACACTTCCCTGTACCAACCTGTACACCGTGGGGACTACTAAGTCGACCCTCCTTCCGCTACACACCATCGAAGGCAGTCGCTGCAGTCGACGTGCTCATCGCCCCTATAAAATTCGTGGTCTTAGGTCACCACATTCAGATAGTGTGGTCTTAGGTCACCACATTCAGTTATCGTGGTCTTAGGTCACCACATTCAGAAATCGTGGTCTTAGGTCACCACATTCACTTCCCCTTTCATATAACCCGTATGCCCCAGATCATACATAGTATGCATTAACATGCCAAATTTCATATTCTTGTCTTTATTCACATGTTACATATAACATATTTCATGATCCTAGTAGGAGTAGGAAAATGTACCTTAGTACTGTGTACCATAATATGGTACTTAGCCATATTTTCACATTCTTAGTAATACATTTAATTTAAACATAGCCATGAACATATTAAAACTTAGGATAGGGTACACACCTGATTTGCTTAGCGGTTCACTTAAATCCCGAAAAGCTTGATCTAATTGCCTTAGATCTCAATTCCTACATTCGGCCAACCTTAATATATTAGCATAAAGCCTATTCGGCTATAAAACCAAATCCTAGTAGGATTTGTATTCTTAAAACCTACCTTGTTGCCGATTGGGACACCAACCAGTCCCGAAATCTTTGCTTTATTCCTCCTTGTATTCGGCCAGGCATTAAATTGACGAATGGGTTAGTCTTCAGCTTTTAAGAAGATAATAAATGGATCCACATATTAAAATAGGCCTTGGCCGAATTTACCTTTGCTCTTACCTTCCAAATCTTAAATCCCGAAATTGATCTTTTGTCTTAGGTGCCTGTCGAAATCCCTATAATCATATATTAGATCTATTTTTAACACTTAATCACTATTAAATGGCCTTTGGCCGAATGTCAAAGTGTGTCTCACCTTAGATCCTTGAAATCCCGAAAGCACTATTTAACTATGGAGATGTCGACAATAGCAGAGATCCCAGAGAACCTTCAAGTTTCGTCCAAAGATTACTAATAGGATTAATACCTTGATTTCGACAAAAAGTAGAAGAATGGAAACCGAATTTTTGATCTTACCCTTACTTGCAGAAATCGACAGCACCTATGCTTGGAGCTCCTCAAAGATTCGGCTATGGAGTCTTGAAGACTAGTCGACTATGGCCTAGAGGTGTGTCAACACTTTTGATTCTTGAGGCTTAAGGAATCAGCAAATGGTGGATAAAGAAGAAGTAGATTTTGGCTTGATAAAATAAAAAGAGAAGAGAGAATGTTGCTTAGGGAATTCGGCAGAGAATAGGAGAATTTGCTTAAGAAATTCGGCAAAGAAAGAGTGAATGAATGAATGACCTCTTTTCCTCTAGTAGCCGAAATTACTAGCTAGAGTCCCTTACTTGGCCACCACTTTTCTATTTTGATAGCTTTATCCCTTGAATTATCACTTTATTAAAAGAATTAATCCAACAATTATCTCCTGAAAATAATGATAAATCAATCTATTATTTATCTCCTATTTAGACGAAATTTAAAAAGAATAAAACTCCTCTTTTAGAAGCCTTATTGCCGTCCATCTCTCTGCTCCTTGTAGCAAAATAAAAATTTTATTTTGCTTCCTAGGTGACTCGAACTTAGGCCCAATTGCACATGTAGGTGGCGTCACATGCTAGGCCTTTAAGTGGCATTTCCAGGCCACTTTTCCAAGCCTGTTTGTGTGTCAAATTCCTCCTATTAATTTTTCTTAAGGCCACCCTGCCTTAGTTTCCTCTTTTTAAACTTTAAAACTTGACATTTCCAAGTTTCCAAAAACGTTTGTTCCCTCCTTTTAACCTAACATTTCCTTACATTTCCAAGTTTCCCGAAATGTTTACTTTCCTCTTTTGAATCATTTCTAAATCATTTCCTTACATTTCCTAGTTTCCAAAAATGTTCACTTTCCTTTTTTAAACTTAACATTTCCATACATTTCCAGGTTTCCAAAAATGTTCAAAATACATTCATAACACATAAGACATGTCATTTCGTATAATTAAACCGAAAATGTATAGGCCCTTTTCAGGATGTTACAAATCCTTTCTTGTGTGTAACCGACTCCCGAACCCATTTTATGAATTTTGTAGACTAAAGAAAAATCGTTGTTTTAGTAAATCAACCCTTTATTAAAACGATTAAATAACGAGGTGATCTGATCACACCTCATAAAAAAGATTGGTGGCGACTCCCATTTTCGTTTTTTAATAAAAATCGATTTCAAAAAAGGTTTCGACAAACTATCTTAGTGTTATTTAAATATAAAGACTTTTTTTAATGTATTTTCAATTTGTTGGGAAACATTTATTTTAATATTTTTAGTTTATTTGATATATTATATATTTAAATAAAAAGTTTTAATATGGGTAGACCAGGTGAAGCTCAGGTTTAGCAATTTTTATCTAGTTCGGGCTTGGACAAAATTTTAGACCCATTTTTCGGGTCGACTTAGCCCATGATCAAGTCTAGCCACGACCCTTACCTGCTCTGGTCACTGCCTCTGGCAATGAGATTATTTCTAGTGAGATTGAAAATAGCGATGGCGGTGAGATTAGTTACTATAGTGATGAGATTAAAATCAATAATAAGATGTGTGTTAGGATTCAAACACAATAGTGGTTTATAAATTAATAGTAAGAAAGTAGAATGACCATTATGGACATTAAACTAAAGTAGTTTACACTCTTTAGTATATTTTTGTACAATTAATATTTTAATGATAAAAACGTCAGATTTCATTTATATAACTCATGCGTATCAAATTTAATGTAAATTAAAAATGTTCAAGCTATTTGTTTTATGTAAGAATACTTTTAATCATTGAATGAATGTTAATATGTACAATGTTTTAGATCGTTATTGTAGAAATATCGACTCAATTTGCAAATTTATATGCATGAAAAGTACAATAATATAGATAAATTCAATGGTTGGATTGTTAAATTAATAATCATACAAATATGTATGAAAGCGTGTAAAATTACTTTAGTTTCACTCTAGTGTAAGTAGATCCTTCCCCTTTTAGTATATAAAATTTATTATACAATTTAAATTTACGTATTGAAATTATTTATAAATTTAAGTATAAATATATTTCTTTATACACCTAACTAATGTAAATAAAATATTAAATATTATTTGCAAGTAATGAAATAAAACAAATACTATAAATAAACAATTCTTCAAAGGTTAAATGGAATTAATGTCAACATTTCCAATCACTTTGTGAATGCCTCGAGTTTAACCTGCACTCCAAACCTCCTCACTTAATGAATTCACTATGGACACTTTGTTGATTGGCTCAGAGTGATAGGCAGGAGTGAATAAAAGTCGATTTAAATTTTTTTTTAAAAAAATAATCAAATTTTGAGTTAATCGAATTGAGTTACTTGAGTTATTCGACTTCTTTTAGTCAAATCGAATAAGTAATTCGAGTTTCAAATTGAAGTCGGGATAAATTTTACAATTCGAATAACTCAAATAATAGATGTAACACCCTATACCCAGCCCGATCGTCGAGCCCGAATATCAGGATGCCACACCACCGTCTCATGTCATACACAACGAATAAAATCTCATTTTAAACAAAAACATCTTCCACGATATCATTCGTAAAGGTTTTAAGTCGATCTTACTCTGTTAGGATCGTCTCGATTAAGCAACAAGTAAAAAATAATGGAATAAATTGAGAAATTGAACAGACAAATTTAACGTGGAAAAACTCCTCCAAAAAGGATAAAAAACCACGGGCAAATATAATTTTACTATAATGGCAAAAGAACAAAGAGTATAAAAGATGGAGATAAAAACTAGACCCCGAAAATAAAGAACCCTCAAAACGTAAACACAAAATTATCTAAATGTGTTATGAGTTCTAATATCAAATGGGTGTATTTTTCTAAGGTTGTAAAAGAACCTATTTATAGGTTAAATTGTCAAGTCAAACAAATTATGCTAATAAATGCTAAATCTTCTAGAAAGAAAATATATTTTGTTTAACTTGACTTGCAAGCAATCTCTTAGAATTTGGGTCACACAACTTTAACAATCTCCATCTTGACACGAATTCTTACAACGCCATCTTTGTCGAAGCCAACCATGGGCCTATCTTGAACTATGCAGGAAATTAACTGAGTCGAATCTGTGTTTAGAAGCTGGAAGACTTCTAGCCTTCAACTTGAGCATTGCCAAATCAAAACTAACCCGGGTCTGATCTTCATGAACACAGTGCCCTAACTTTTCAAAAACTGCATCCAAAAGAGAACATCTCTTCAACGAAACGGTCATACGTTTTTCCCTCCTATGACCAAGTTGCCTCCACTCCAAACGAGTTGCCTTCGACTTTGTAACGGACGAGGGACATTCGATTTCACTGGTAACTGTAGAACCTTCTAGAATATAAAGACTGCCGGTTTTTTTACCTTTTAACAAAACAAGAGCTCTATGATATACTTTAATACCGCTCGATTCGATGTTGATTCTACATCCTTTCAAGTCTAAACTACTCAAGGAGATGAAATTCTTTCGTAAATTAGGTACATACCTGACATCTGAGAGTGTCCTAATCGTCCCATCGTGTATTCTAATTTTAACAGTACCAATACCAAATACTTTACTAGATGAATTGTTTCCTATGCACAACTCCACCTTTAACCAAACTGTATGTGGAGAACCATTCTCTAATGGGACACATGTGGAAAAAACATCCCGAATCTAGGATCCACTCGGACGTGAGCTTAGAGTTATCTCTTGTTGACACTAACAAGAAATCATCACCGCTTTCATCGGCCAAATTAGCACCAGCTACATCTTCCTCGTTACTCTCAGCAGCTCTTTTATTTCGTAGTTTATAATAATCTACTTTGACATGACCTAATTTTTACAATAGTGACACCTTTTGTCTTGTTTCTTTGATGCTACCAAAACGGAAGCTTGCTTATTTGCCTTGCTATCCAAACCAAACTCATTGTCGAGTTTGTCTCTACTCAACAAATGACCCTTCACATCTTTTAACGAGAGTTTGTCTCTGCCATAAATCAGGGTCTCCCTGAAAGACTTGTATGACGAAGGTAAAGAGCACAATAATAGCATAGCCTGATCTTCATCGTCATATGAACCTCAACATTTTTTAAATCATTTAAAAGAGTAATGAATTAACTGATGTGATCTCTAAGAAGCTCACCTTCATTCATGTGAAACATAAATAGACATTGTTACAACACTAAACGGTTAGCCACAAGGCAGATGAGGTTTTCTCCATCAATACCTCCTGCAATACCGTATTCGTGAGGCACAACTGGATTGCAGACAAGGCCTTTTCATCAAGCTCTTCCTATTCTGTTTGATTTAGATTCTTAGGCTTTTTCCCGGTAACAACCTTTTTCAAGCCGGTTTGAACTAGAATTGCCATCATCCGAACTTGCCACAGGTTGAAATTTGTCTCACCATCGAACTTCTCAATTTCAAACCTTGTTGCTGTCATCTCTGAATAGGCTGATCTATAAAAATTGAACTAGCTCTGATACCACTTGTTAGGATCGTCCCGATTAAGCAACAAGTAAAAAATAGCGGAATAAATTGAGAAATTGAACAGACAAATTTAACGTGGAAAAACTCATCCAAAGAGGATAAAAAACTACGAGCAAAGATAATTTTACTATAATGGTAAAAGAACAAAGAGTACAAAAGATAGAGATAAAAACTAAACCCCAAAAACGCGAAAATAAAGAACCCTCAAAACGTAAATATAAAATTATCTAAATGTTTTTTGAGTTCTAATATCTAATAGGTGTACTTTTCTAAGGTTGTAAAAGAACCTATTTATAGGCTAAATTGTCAAGTCAAACAAATTATGCTAATAAATGCTAAATATATATACTAACAAATACTAAATCTTCTAGAAAGAAAATATATTTTGTTTAACTTGACTTGCAAGCAATCTCTTAGAATTTGGGTCACACAACTCTAACATACTCTTTAGTTATCATCGTTACGTGCTAATCATACATCAAATAGTCTTATATTAATAATTAAACTTGCATAGGGCTCCTTTAGCAAAATTGTCCAAGCAAGTACGTAGGTATCGATACTAGGACAAGGGTATTGATATTTTCTTGGTACGGTATCGATATCGTTTGTAAAATCGAAACCAAATCACTATTCTGTTTCTCGTTTAAAATCAAAGTCTCAGAAAGTATCGGTAACTTTGCAAAAGTATCGATAACATTACCACGAGTATCGATACTCGTGATATGGTATTGATATCAATCTACGATTTTGACTTCCTGCACATTTCAAAATCACAGAGGTGTCGTTTTAAAAACATGAATATCGACACCTCTGCTCCAAACTAGAAAAATAAAACATACTTGAGCATAAAAATCATTATAACTTGTACCAATTCATCATGCTATCATATCATCATCAAATAAACATCAAAACAATCGTATGATAGTCTCAAACATAGAAAGTGAGTCTCAGCAACAATCAACGTAGTACAAAACGAATTTTATAAACTTAGGAACAAATAATCAATGGAAGCATCCAAAACATCATGGTAAATACCAATAGAAGTCTATCACATTGCCTTATTCCCAAAAAATAAACAAATAACAATAACACCTACGAAATCACAGAAATGGACTTACTTGGATCACCCCTTGGAACTACATCGCTTACACCGGCACTTTAAGAAATGAATGGGTGAGCTTAACAAGCTCAGTGAATGCCTAGAATAACTACTATGCAAACAATTCATCAAGCATCAACGAAACAACCATATAGCACAACCTCAACAGTTCCAATACTAGTGTCATTATATACTTACTCGTGCATTATTTTCCAGTTCTTTTACATGGTAAACATATTCACTTTTAAACATATATCCTATTACACATATAACCACCTAACACCCAAGCATATTTCACAATACTCATATAATCACATAACATTTAAGCATATATCACAATACTCGTATAATCACAATATACATATAATCTCATAACATTTAAGCATATATCACAATACTTGAAATATCTTTATACATAAATTGGCACTTGAGTTATGAAACGTAAAAGTAGGCACTATCACCACTCATCGGATACACGGATCTCCAAAACACCACATAGACTCGTAGAGTTAAACATGTCTCAAAAGTGAAGCATAAAGCTAACACTCTCATTATTTCCCCTCACATGTCCCGTTGAATAGAGCCTAGCTCACATTCCTTTATTCTTCCAACATGTCTCAAGGCCTCAATGCCCAAAATCACTATACATATAGATGAATACTCATAATCCTATGGCATACATACTATATCCAACGGTTTCAAGAGCACAAGGCCAAAATATCCAAAGTTAAACACATATCACTTACCGATTATCCGTGCACTATCACTATATATTTGCATTTTTAGCAAAACATTGTCACTAACATTTAACATATACATATCATGTAAATGTACAGGCCAACTTAGCCCGGGCCCGAAATAAACCTACCCAAACCCAAAAAAAAGGCTCAATTGGCCCATTAACCCAAATCAGAATGGCTCAAAAAACTAAAAATTTTCTGGGAACCCTAGGCACCGCTCTCCACTAGCCACTGTCTGCCACCAGCACCGCCCCACGTGCTCCACCACTCAGGACCTGCAGAAAACATGCAACAGACAACAATGGTAGCAAAGAGAAATTTATTGTATTTTATTTTTGCTTTTTCCTTCAATTTCGGTTATAAAAACCGAAGGAAAACAATGTAAGAGGGGGGATTTTTATAGAATAAGAAAAAGAGAGAAAAATACAGAAAAATTCGAAATAAAAAGGCTTTGAAATAGATTCGAGGATTAAGGTTATAATCTTTGTATTTTTTACTTATTTATTTATTTTTCCTTTTATTTTTATTTTTTTCATCTTCGAAAATATATCTATGTGTGCATTTATCTTTATTTTCTTCCAAAAATACAGCTTATATCCGAAATAAAAAATAAAAAAAAGTTTTTACCTTTTCCGGCCACCGTGCACGGTGACTGGCGACGGAGGCACGGCGGCTGACTGGCTGGAAATCCCACCGGAGGCCTCAGCCCTGCAGAGAAAAAAAAAGAGAGAGTTATTTTTTTTAAAAGTGATGAAATGAATTTTTTTTAAAGAATTTTGGCCCTTAAATAGCCTCCCAAAACGACGTCGTTTTGGGGATGGCCTTAAACACCCAAAACGACGTCGTTTTGCCTCCAACCCGATTTCAACCCGACCTGCTAGGGAGGATCCGCGTGTTTTTTTACTAATGGGTTTATTGCGCTTTTGGTCCTTCCGCTTTTTTATGGTTTTGCGATTAAGTTTATGGTATTTTTTAATTTGGCCCAACAATTTATTTCGGATTTCAATTGGGTCCTCCCTGACGCTGTGCACTTTGAAGGAAGGGGTTATTGTCCATTTTAGTCCCTCCACTCCTTTCACGCGTTACAATTTGGTCCTTTTCCTTTCTTTTTATTTCAAAATTGCCCCGAATATCTTGTCTTTAATTCAATTTAGTCTCTTTTTATTATTTTCACCATTTGATTATTAATTTAACTAACTTCCTTATTATTATTATTATTATTATTATTTTCATTTTTTACTTTTATTTATTTATTATCATTCGTTTATTAATTTAATATTATCTATTATCATTACTTTATTATTATTTTTTTATTAATGTTATTCGTATTACTATTATTTAATATTTTTATTATTGTTACCATTATTATTATTATTATCATTATCATTATTTTTCTATTTTTATTTTTATTATCATTATCATTATTTTTCTATTTTTATTTTTACTTTTTTTGCACTTTCACTATTATTTGTTTATTATTACTATTTATTACTATTGTTATTTCTATTTTTACTACTATTATTGCTATTATTCTTATTGTTGTTACTATTATAATTATATCTCCTCTTTGTATTTATTACTTATTTTTATTATTTTAGTTTTATTATTATTTCTATTTTATTCTTTTTTCATTCGTTTTAGACTTGTTTTATTTTATTTTCGTCTTCATTATTGTTATTCATATTAATGCATTTATTATTCTTTCACCGTGCACATTTGTACCATCATTTTTCATATCATTACCACTTGTTGCGTTAATCTTTACCCGATACATCAAGTTTTCAAATAGTTGATACTTCATATTAAAGATTGGGGAAAATCGTGCCCTAACTTACTGGGTTTCGATTTTTCTCATTCGATCTGAGTAACGGAGTATCTCTTTTAAACCGCAATACAAGTTTGAAATAAAATACTTGTTTTCGGAAACTCGAGGTGTTGTGCCCTAACTTACTGGCCATGACATCTAGATACCCGAATCAAGTTTGTTTTAAAATGAAGGCAATGTCTCGTATTTGAAATTTTAAGAAATTGAGCCCTAACTTACTGAGTTCCGGTTTCTCATTTGACAAATAACGGAATATCATCCTCAAACTTGAATCTGAATTTTAAAGTCAAGAGACAAGCTCAGTTTCGGGAATTCAAAATGTTATGCTATAACTTACTAAGTATGACATTTTATCTCTTCGAAATAAGAGGGTCTTATCATCCATTTTGATTCGTTCAAGTTTTTAAAAACAAAAGAGGATCGTGTTTTCGAATCTTTTCGAATTTTTTGCATTAAGACATTAAATAATGAATTAGGTACCAATTTTGGGCGTATCGAGGGTGCTAACCCTTCCTCGTGTGTAACCGATTCCTGAATCCAATTTTTGAATTTTGTAGATCAAAATTGTTGTTTCGATAAATCAAACTGTTTATTAAAAACAACCGTTTTATGAGGTGACCCGATCACACCTCATCAAAAAGGATTGGTGGCGACTCCTGTTTTTTTTCATTTTCAAAAACCAAGTCGATTCCCATTTTTCAAAAAAATGGTTTCGACAGTAAACATTTGCGCTTTCGCAACAATTATCATAACCATATGTCACATGTTATAGCATCTAATCCCAATTCACATATTCACAAACACATAAGCACATAGTTCACAAGATAACATAGGTATGAGAAAGCTTACACTCAGAGTCTAGAGTAGGGTTTAGGCTACAAGTAAATTCCCAAATAACACATTGAATCATGTCCACAAGCAAATTATTTCAAACGCTCACCAATTACGCTTTCGTCGAAAAGCCGAAAGCTCAAATTAGACTTTCCTTGCCTTTATCTCTACTCAAACTAGCTCAAACACTCACTAAGTACTCAATCTTTTTGTCTAAAATCAATTCCGTTCATCTTATAATTTATCTACGACTAATTCCCAACCTTTAAACTAGAATAAAATACTGAATTCATGGTATCGACTTTTTTGACATGTTTTATGGCTATTTTCTGAAAATTCATTAAAACTCAAGAAATTTTTAACGAAACTTCAGAGTAAGTTTAGAAACCTTCTAATAATATTAAAACTAATTGAAAAACACTTTAAAATATCATTTTTATGCAAAATCTCGAATTTCACCATTAACAACCCAATTTTCGATTTTTATTCAAAACATGTGATTTAATGGCTAAAAACTTAGTTTTAAAGACTAAATAACATTTAAAACTATTTAGACGACAAAAAATCGAGCGTTTGATCAAAAATCCAAAAAAACCCACAAGCTTGACAATGGAGAAATCTATGGTGTTTTTCTTGGATTTAATGGAGATATTTGGCTTAGGTGATGATAGAAATCAAAAGAATTAAGGTTGAAGAACAAAAGGTGGAAGAGATGAGCTTTGACAGCAAGGGACGGCTAAAGCATGAATATGGATAAGACTAACGTGAAACTTATAAGTGGGGATAATTTTAGGTTGATTTTTAAAATTTGCTTTAATTTCCTCTTAAAAACTCACAATTTTAACTCATTTACAAATCAATCCTACATTCAAAATTAAAGGTATTTAAAACTCATTTTTAGAAATAGATTTAATTTTCTAAAAACCATAGTAAAAAAACATTATCGATAATCCATTTCGTAAAATTCCAAACACTCTAAGGCTAAAATTCCTAAATTACCCCTAAAACTCTTAGGCCCTATTTTAGGATGTTACAATAAATTGGTGTAAATACACATTTGGTCTCTGTCAATTTTGAAAATGAGCAAATTGATCTTTCTCTCAACAAAAATAAAAAAAAATCAAAATATTTATAAAAGTTTCAAAATTTAAAATTTTTAAAAATATATATTAAAAAAATCTAAAGAATATATAAAAAAACTAGAAAAATCTAAAATTATCATTTTTGGGACCTAAATAAGTTAATTAATTATTCAAGTTTATCATACTATTTTTACACTTTCTTTAATGAATTTTAAAAAATATATGATTTCAAAGTTATGTGTTTTAATATAGAAATTGTAAAAATATTTTAATTTTTCACTCGATCCGATCGAACGCTCACCCCTAATGGACGATGTCCATCCACATATATCCTTTGTCTCCAACCGGAAAGGATCTGTACCAAAATGAAATTCTTAAATTGGAGCGCGTCATATTTACCACAAGCGGTTTATGATAGAATCGGACCCGTTTAACCTTGAAATCACTCATCTAATGCATGTTATTTGGAACGTTATTGATGAAGATCGTTGCAACACCATGAATTTCTCTACTCCATTTTTCTATTGTCCACCCCTCTTGATTATAACAATCCGGAACCTCCCTTACTCTAACGTATAAAATTAAAAATACTCTATAGGACAAAATAAGACAATAAAAGCTTTTATTTATTTATTTATTAATTCACTAGAATTTCACACATAGCAAACGCACACTATATAAGGAGATGCATAGGAAAACAGCGGTAGGTAGATATAAGTCAACAGGCTGTCAAATTTATTCTAGTAGTAGTGCAAAACATAAGCACATTATTATTGATGACGCTGACACCCTGAGCACCGGCATTTTGATCAGAAATTTAAGCTAAGCCACCCAAGAAAGTTGCGTCTGTATTCTTATCACTGCAATAAAGGCAAGGGTTCTGATCGAATCCTTTTTCCTTCAAAATCCTTGCAGCCTCAATCATAAGTCGTCTGTTGCTTATACTCACGTGGTGATTCATGAGTACGTTAACCACTGCATCAGTGAACGCCCCAAAGGCTTTATTCCCCAAAACCAGGTCATATGATGTCTCATTGGCTTCACACCCACTTAATAAAATCCCTTCATCCTCCTCCAGTGGATCCAACACCATTAACCCATTTACGTAGTGAGGATGGAATTTGAGACTCACATCTTTCCCGAAAATTCCGAAAATCTTTTGGCCAATATTTGTTGCGTCGTGTAGGATGCCTGCTGCTGTATCTATCGCACTATGTATGATATCAAAAGGAAGACTCTTAGCCTTAGCCTTAGACGGTCTAGGGGCGTTGGGATTTACTGGAGTCAAAATATGCTCAGGACCAAACTGTTCTTTCTCTTTTTCAATGAGACCACCACTGTGGCACGAATCTGATAGGATTGTGAAGCTTGCTCCTTCTGGTAGCCGGTTAACTAAACGCCTGAAGTCCACATCTGCAGAAACCATGTATATATAGGGTATGAATATATATTGCTAAAATAAATATATAAATTCAAACAAAAACCTACCGGTGACAAGATTTAAATCACAAGCCACGATTGCTTCATCATGCTTGAAAGGCTGGCCAGGTTGAAAGCTTGGAATGCGTGTTCCATGTCCACTGAAGTAGAAAAATAGGACATCTCCTGGTTTAGCCCTGTTCACCATTCTATTAAGTGCATCCTTAATGTTTGCACCAGTAGGCAGAACCGACGACCCTGGCGCATCTTTGAGGACATTAACATCGCTTTCGTGGAACCCAAATTTCGGGATCACACCTTTTATTTTTTCCACATCATTGTTGCATCCATGCAAGCTGAATTGGGCCTTGAGGTAGTTGCATCCCACCAGAACTGCTCTCTTCGTACCCTTACTCATCTTGCTTCGCTAATTTGACTATTTTGTGTTGCTTGTACCGTTGTATTAATGTGCTTCCACTATCTCACTAAGAACCTATATAAAAATACACACTAATTTACAGCATGTGTACTGACCATAAAGATGACGACATGTAGGTAGGTAGGTAGGCAGGTACAACAGTTTAGTTTGTCTTTTGTTTTTTGGAAAATGCATGTGAAATCCATGCATATGCAAACATTTTGTGGAAGGAATTTGCATATCAGCATAATACTTGGACAAAAATAATATCCATTTTTCAAACGGGTCGAGTCTCGGGTAAGATATTTTTACTCGGGCCTAATTTGACCTGAATTTGTATTAAAAATCTTCCTTGTTATTTTATTGTTAATTTTGTTATTATTTTAGAGACATTTGTTAGTTAAGTTGCAACTATCTTAATGTTATTTAAGTATAAAGACTTTTTTTTTAATGTATTTTCAATGTGTTAGGAAACATTTATTTTAATGTTTTTAGTGTATTTGATGTATTATATTTTTAAAATAAAAAAATAATATAAAATATTTTAATATAGGTGAGTAGGGTCAAGCTTAGGTTTGGCATTGTTTTATCTAAGTCGGGCTTGAACAAAAGTTTAAGCCCGTTTTCGGATCGGACAGGGCTAGAGCCTAGAAAACAAGCCTAAAATCCCAACTCGATTGAGCCCATAATCAAGTCTAGCCATGACCCCTATCTGCTCTAGTCACTGCCTTTGGAGACAAGATTAATTCCTGTGAGATTGAAAATAGCGACGGTGATGAGATTAATTACTATAGTAGTGAGATTAGTTGCTATAGTGATGATATTAAAATTAGTGGTGAGATGTGTGTTAGGATTCATACACAGCAATGGTAGAAAGATAGTTTATAGATTTATAGTAAGAAAGCAAAATGACCATTATGGACATTAATCTAAAGTGGTTTACACATTTTCGTATATTTTTCTACACATTTTCGTATGTTTTTCTACGATTATTATTTTAATGATAAAAATGTCATATTTAATATTTCATTTAAATAAATCGTGCATATTTTTAACATAAATTAAAAATTTCTAACTAATTATTTTATTTAAAAATATTTTTAATTGTTGAATAAATGTTAATATATATAATATTTTAGATCGCTATGACAAAAATATTGTATCATTTTAAAATTTTACATATATGAAAAGTACAATAATATTGATAAATTCAATGGTTGGTGTCACATCCCCAAAATAGGGTTAAAAAAATTAGATTAATGAAATCAAGAATGGTCATGCTCTGCTTTGATTTGAGATTGTGAAAATTATGCCAAGTGAATTAATTTGGTTTAGTGGATAAGTGATTTGTTTGTGTGCCGGATGTCTTATATTCAGATATTTTTCTTTATATATATATTTTTTAATTTTTTGTTTCAACCTCTTACTTTGAAGAGCCACCTTATATGTTATTTTTACTCAACTAATGACAAAGCTTATGGTTCATTGGTCAGACTTCAGCTTACCTTTAGTCTTGTGGGTGCAAAGTTGAATTTTTTTTTTATTTGTTTTGTTTTAAACATAAATTGTGGTTGGTTCTAATAATAATAATAATAATAAGATACTAGATTTTGAGATTTTGTCTCCTGAGAATACGCTCTCAACCGTCCCAATTTTTCCATTCGCCATCCTCAGGTCTCTCTCTCATTACACTCATCTTCTCAATTCTTTTCCAATTTTTTGGTTTTTCTTAGTTTTGTTTAATTTGTCGCTACCAAGGTAATGCTCTGACATCTTTTGTTTTTCTTAATCTTGGGGCTTTCATTTGGTTTCTGTTTAACTCGTCGATATTGATATTTACAAATGTGATACTGTTAAATCTTGTTGGGTTAACAATTTAAAATTTTGATTTTTAAAATTAAATTTCTAAAATTTTTCCGCTGTAAACTAAATAACTCCTAAAGAGTTTTTCTATAAATAAATAAATAGTTTTAACGAGTGTTTGCATTAAACTAGAAATGATTTATCAAAATAGATATTATCAAAACACACGATTTGGAATTCAAATTTTAGGTTTTAAGTGAGTGTTTTCCAGACTTAAATTTTTCTAAACGTTTGTGAAAAAATTTGCCAAAGTGTATATTTTCGAAACGCATTTAGTTTGATCAAAGCAAAGGCTTTTAAACAAGTTGAATGTAATTCCTTAGCATTCGGTCATAATTTTTAGGCCGGATTTAGAGTGTTACAGTTGGATTGTTAAATTAATAATTATACAAAAATATATTAAAGCGTATAAAATTACTTTGGTTTCACACTGGTGTAAGCAGACCCCTCCCTTTTTAATATATAAAATTAATTATATCTTTTAAATTAATGTATTTAATATTATTTATAAATATATTTCTTTATACACTTAACTAATGTAAATAAAATATTAAATACGATTTGAAGCAATGAAATAAAGCAAAGTTTATGAATAAAAATATTAAAATTGTTAAATATTGAAAATGTTGAATGGGATTAATGTAAACCTTTCCAATCATTCTGTGAATGCCTCGAGCTTCTGGAACCCCTATACTCCAAATCTTCTCACCTGCGGAATCCATTATGGACACGTTATTTATTGGTTCAGAGTGGTCATTGTTGGCCTGCATATATCCTTTGTCTCCGACCAAGAAGAACTTCTTTCAAGATGAAGATCGAAATATGTCATATTTATTACTAGCCGTTTAAGGTATAGTCAAACCCATTTATCTTTGAAATCACTCTCGTAATGCATTGTATTTGGAAGGTTATTGATGAAGATTGTTGAACACATTGAGTTTCTCCACTCCATTTTTCTAATGTCAGCCCCCCCTTGGTTATAACAATCCGGAACCTCCCTTAATCTAACTTATTATAAAATTTAAAAACTCTAAATAAGACAATAAAATGTTTTATTTATTTATTTATACCACATTATAGCATGATGAACATTACAAATAGGCATGAATAAATAGACATATACTAGGGGCATAAGCTTGAAGACCTTGCTTACCCATACACTAGAATTTGACACATAACAAACGCACACTACATAAGGAGATGCATAGGAAAACAGCGGTAGGTAGATATAAGTCAACAGGCTGTCAAATTTATTCTAGTAGTAGTGCAAAACATAAGCAAATTATTATTGATGACACCGACAGCCTGAGCACCAGCATTTTGATCAGAAATTTAACTAAGTCACCCAAGAAAGTTGCGTTTGTACATCGCTGCAATAAAGGCAAGGTTCTGATTGAATCCACTGTCCTTCAAAATATTGGCAGCCTTAACCGTAAGTTGTTTGTTGCTTATTCCAGCACCCATGCGCTGATTGTGTACGTTAACCACTGCATCAGTGAACGCCCCAAAGGCTTTATTCCCCAAAACCAGGTCATATGATGTCTCATTGGCTTCACACCCACTTAATAAAATCCCATCATCCTCCTTCAGTGGATTCAACACCATTAACCTATCTACGTAGTGAGGATGGAAATCTTTCCCGAAGATTCCGAAAATCTTTTGGCCAATATTTACTGCGTCGTGTAGGAGGCCTGCTGCTGTATCTATCGCACCATGTATGATATCAAAAGGAAGACTCTTAGCCTTAACCTTAGACGGTTTAGGCATGTTGGGATTTACTGGTGTCGTCATATGCTCACCACCAAATTGTTCTTTCTCTTTTTCAATGAGACCACCACTGTGGCACGAATCTGATAGGATTGTGAAACTTGCTCCTTCTGGTAGCTGGTTAACAAAACGCCTGACTTCCACATCTGCAGAAACCATGTATATATATATATAGGGTATGAATATGTATATTGCTAAAATAAATATAAAAATTCAAACAAAAACCTACCAGTGATAAGATTTAAATCACAAGCCACGATTGCTTCATCATGCTTGAAAGACTGGCCAGGTTGAAAGATTGGAATGCGTGTTCCATGTCCACTGAAGTAGAAAAATAGGACATCTCCTGCTTTAGCATTGCACGCCATTCAATTAAGTGCATATTCCTAATGTTTGCACCAGTAGGCAGAACCGACGACCCTGGCGCATCGGTGAGGACATGAATATCGCTTTCCCTGAACCCAAAGTTCAGGATCGCATCCCTTATGGTTTTCACATCATTGATGCATCCATGCAAGCTGAATTGGGTCTTGGAGTAGTTGCATCCCACCAGAACTGCTCTCTTCGTACCCTTACCCATCTTGCTTTGGTAATTTGACTATTTTGTGTTGCTTGTACCCTTGTATTAATGTGCTTCCACTGTCTTACTAAGAACCTATATATACACACACTAATTTACAGCCTGTGTACTGTCCATTAAGATGATCATAAAGTGGATAGGGTTTTACTTTTTTTTTCTTTTTTCTTTTTAAATAATATTATTTTTGGCTAACATGCAATTTATTTAATTACATTAAGTATACCTAACATAAATTTTAAAAAAATAATAAAGGCTGTTTTTATAGATGTAACTTAGTCATACAAACATTTCATAAAATGTGATTGACTTTCTACCCGTTGTAAAGCATTAATAGGGGTAAATCTTAGAGCTGGCAAGGGGCTCGGGCCGTTAATTTTATTTTGACTTTTTTAAAGTTTATAAAATTTTAAATTAGTAAAGATAAAATTACACTTTTAATTTTTTATAAAAAAATAAAATTTTAATTTAATCATTTAAAAATTACATTTTTATTATAGTAAAAATTACAATTTATTTTCACCCTAAAAAAATTTGATGGTTTTTCCCTGTAAAGCACATCAAACAAAAATACAAATTGATAGACCTATTCTCCACTTCAAATAATGCAATTTCTTGGTAGATAGAGTGAATAAAATCACTAAATTATATTTTATGTTATTTAAAATAAATCCAATCTAAAATAAGTCAATTAGATCTATGATTTTTTTATTCAATTAGTTGGATTGATTAATTTGATAAAAAAATAAATTAGAATTTTAACTTTAAATAAGTATTAAAAATATTAATAATTAATAAACACATTCATTTCAATTAATTGTATACTATAGTAAATGGTAGGTTGTTGTTTATTAAAACTCTCAACACTATTCATACACCCTTATCCCAAATCAACAGCCAAATATTCACAACTACAATCAAGTAAACAAAAATACCATATAAAAACAAAACGTTAAGCTCAAATTCGAAAGATTATATTGGCCACCGAAATGATCTAGCATAACTATTAGAGTTTAAAAAACACCTTGTTTAAAACATTTGTTTTAATTTTGGAAGCGGATTGATCTTTAATGGTTGTTTTGTAAATGTAGGATTCTTGATATATATATATATATGTATGTATGTATTTTTCAAACCTCATTTACATGATCTCATGCAGCAGAAAAGAGATATCAAACATAGTTTTAATGAAAACTAAATTTCATGTATAAATAATTAAAATATGTATTTCGACATCCTAAAGTTTAATTAAATAACAAATTCCTGTTAGGTAGAGTGAATAAAATATTTTCACAAATTAAGTTATCTTTTATGTCATTTAAAGTAAATCCAATATAAAATAAGGTTGGAAGTCAATTCAATTATATCTATGATTTTCTATTTATTTAAAATAATGTTGAAGTCAAGTTAATTAGATCTATGATTTTTTATATATTAATTAGTTAGATGGATTAATTTGATGAAAAAAATAAAAAAAAATTAATCTTAAATAAGTATTAAAAATATTAATAATTGTGAATGAGGTCCTAAAACTTTAAAATTTTCAAATAGTT
Source organism: Gossypium bickii (assembly GCA_025503065.1). Lineage (NCBI taxonomy): Eukaryota > Viridiplantae > Streptophyta > Magnoliopsida > Malvales > Malvaceae > Gossypium > Gossypium bickii. The sequence continues at coordinate 6,438,551 of CP106714.1, read as the reverse complement.
CAGTGACCAACTTGTAACTTCTTTTTGGAAATTGAGTGGCCAAATTAAGTGTAAACTTACTAACATTTGAGTGACTTTGGGTGTAATTTACCCTATGATGAATATGAGTTAACGACCACATTGGACATCCATTTAAATTGAATGACTAATTTGTAACTTTTTAAATTGAATGGTCAAAATATAAATTTACTAATAGTCGAGTGACCTTGAGTGTAGTTTAACCTCTCTTATTTGACTTAAAAAATCAAATACAAGATCGACTTTTCCACAATAGCCCAACATCCTATAATTATTGATACCGAAGAAGAAATCAATGACTAAATGAAAGGAATACAATACAGAAAAAGTTGATAACCGAACCCCATGTGATAGCCTGAAGGTCAAGGGTGTTAATTGTCCTAGGTGTGGCTTGAGTTCGAGCCGTATTAGTTGCGTTTGTTGTTCGGGTTTTGTCCTGTTATTGTAATTCACCAAAAAAATATAATTTAGGGACATGTGGCTAAAGGCAGTAGTATTTTGATTGTTTTTTTATAGATGTAATTTAGTAATACTTTATTCTTTAGCCGAAAAAGATTTTTTTTATAATTTAATTAAAATTTACGATTATGATTCAATCCGGTGTAGCTTCTAGAGATGACAATAAAGCGGGGTAAGAGCAGATATTGCTAAATCTATTACCGCTCCATCATTTGCATGTTGTATACATCCATCCCGTCCCATTCCACCTTGCATTATTGTAACTGCTTCATACCTACTACCCAAAAGAAAAAATCCATCCTGTTTCGCCCTGCATCCACTTTTCAAACAACAAAACTCATTTTTTTTCGAAGCGAAACAATTCAAAATCTATTAGACAATTTGAGTTTTGTCATACCTAATAACTTCAATCCGAGTTCATAATTGAATACTGAGTTTAGATGGTAATTTGTTTTCCAAACTTTTTGATGTCGTGTTCTTCAAAATGCCTATGAACCGTTTAATTTGCCCTTTAAAAAACTTCAAATAAGTTGTTTATACTATGTGAAGTAGCTTTAAAACTGTTTCTTTTTTTTTTTTTTATCTATCCATTACTTATTTGGTGTAAGTAAAAAATCTTTTATGGGTTTGATTTTTTAAAAAAAAGTCAAATTTCATCAATTATTTTTTAATCACCATTATCAAATGTGTTTATTAATTTAGCATAAATATTTTTCATATTTATCATCAAATATTATTATAATTGTTTCATGTTACTTTACTTATTTTTCATATTTTTTTCAACTTAATATTATAATTTATTGTAGGTAACAATAATTAAAAATACATTATTTAAAATTAATTAAAAATTAAATACCTGAAATCACTTGCATGTAATATTAGAAACTAGTTTAGAAGAAATATACCAAACAAATTTTATAATTTAAATTAAATATTTAATTTTTTTAACACTTACTTTTTTTATTTATCAAACAACTTGTAAGTCTAACCTAATTCAAACCAAGGAAACTTATTTGGATTTTATGTTGCGAATTAAATAAAAAAACATATTCAGTTTAATTACCAAAACTCCAAAATATTTTTTTTGAAGACACCTAAAAAACCCCCTCTATAAAAAATAAGGATAATTTGTGATATTTTTCCTCTTAAATAATGTTATTTATATTTTTAATTATATTAATATTTTATTTTACTTATTATTGATTTAGAGAATAATTAGAGGACAAAAGAGCTTTAAAGTTTATTTTTGACAAGTTTTACAGGTTGGACTTTCAACATTTACAATATAGTTTTAGTATTTTGGCCATAACTTAAGCTACAAATTTTGGTTTTGGGCTCATAATATATAGATTTGAAGAAAATTGACATAACTAACTAAATTTGTTTCGCGGATGAAGCACAAAAACATCGGGAAGACATCCAAAAATGTCTTGGAAGTTTATATAATTAATGGCACTTTTGTATTTTCTCTATTATATTATTATTTTCCCTATAAATAGACATTATTAGGTTAAGACGAGGGGAGACCTAGTTTTATTTTGTTTTCTTTATTTTGTGGCCTTTTAAACTCTCCAACTAGTCGAAGGTTTTATCAAAATTTGATTTAATAAATTTGTGAGGCTTAATTTTTGCTTTAATTTTTCTTTGTTCTTTGGTATTCATGCATCTTTTGTTTTAATTACAACTTCTCAGGTTTATTGAATATTGTTTAGTCGGTATTTGATAGCTTAGAATGATTGTTTTGTCAATTAAAATTGTTAAATTAATTCATAATTGTTTAATTCATTCTAATACTAATGACAAACTGCATAATTCGTTTATGTCGTAGTTTATGTTTATGTGGTGTGAATATGTGATATAGCTAAAATGAATCTCGCTGGAATGAGTTTATTGGTTAGAATTTGGACTCTCTCGTTCTTAATGCTGCCGGTAAGTTAAATCTAGGGCGTTGAGTTACTAGGTTATTTATTGATTAGGAAATAATTTCAAATGAGTTTTCTCTTGGTTATCGAACAATGAAAGATTGGTTGCCCGACACTGAGTCAACAACTAGAACTAATTTATTAAAGGTATTGAAGTTATTTTTGTATTGATGATCGAATCTTTGAATCAAACGAAGATTTTACTTCTAGCTAGAGTTTCTTCTCATTAATTTTCTTTTCTTTTCTTTTCTTTTATAATTTATTTTTACTTTGTTTTAATTTTATTTTTAATTTTTAATTTTAAACTCTTTTTATATTCTTCATGTAAATTTTTGTTTTTATAAATCTCTACATCCTTGCATTACTTCAATACAACACCAAAAGTACCAAATGTCAAACACTGACGCTTATAAATAAAATTCTTGCAAAAGAAGCCGTTTTATTTTATCATAAAATTATGCATGAAATAGCCATACATGGCGATTACATAAGATTGAAGGCCTTAAAACACACAGACGTACCATAGTAATAAGCAAACACACAGACATAACATAGTAATAAGCAAACACACACACAGACGCAGTAATGAAGGCTAACTTCAACTTCGTAGTAGTGCACACCGAACGAGCACATTATTATTTAGTTTAGAGTTTCGACCTCTAGTGATCGAAAACCCTGGTTCAAAGCCGGCAGCTTACGCACATGTAGTGGTGTTGGATTGGTGGCCAAGAAAAGCTGCATCAGCATTCTCATCACTGCAATAAAGGCAAGGGTGCTGCTGTCCAAATCCTAGCTTTATTATTTCATTCCTAGCCTTCACCACAAGCTGTCTATTGGTTAATGCACCACTGCTCTCCCTGAGGACCTTCAGAACTGTATAGGTAAAGGCCCCAAACGCCTTTCCTTCGGTTTTGTCACTCGCTCGCATATCAAATGAAAACTCATTGGCTTGGCACCCACTTAACAGAATTCCCTCATCCTCCGTCAGTGACCTCAAATTCAAAATATCACGTTCATAATGGGGTAGGAATTTGAGACTCACATTGTTCCCAAAGATTGTGGTCAAAAGAGAGCCAATACCCATCATATTATCTGCTCCAGTGTTGATGGCATTGTCAACTGCTGTTATGACCAAGGAGCTTTGTGTCGCGCTTATGACGTTGGCTGTTGTTACTAGGCACTGGTATAAGGTTTCAAGGGAAATGCCCCTAGTCTTGTAATCAATAGGGGGTGCTATACCCCTTAGAGTACTATGGGGTCCAATTTGTTCTTTACTTTTATCAATCAGACCACCACTGTGGCAGGAATCCGAAACGATTGTGAAGCTTGATCCACTTGGTAGTTGCTGAATCAATTGCCCCAAGTCCACGTCTGCACAACCATCGCAACCACCATATGATATAAATAATAGTTTGCTTAGATTGAGAGTATTTTAATAATTTAATTTACCGAGTTGGTTACATACCAAAAATGGGATTGAGATCACAAGGCACAATTGCTTCACCCTCGTTGGAACGCTGTTGGGGGTCAATGCGGCCCACAAGTCCATGTCCACTAAAGTGGAAAAGCAGGACATCTCCTTCTTTAGCCGCGACCACCATCTTCTTGAGTGCAGCCATAATGTTTGCACGTGTAGGCTTATTCGTGGACTCTGGTTCATCAGTTAGGAGCTCAACATTTTCGGAATCAAACCCAAACCTGCTTACGATCATTTCTCTCATGGCTTTCGCATCGTTTACGCATCCCCTCAACTTGTTGATGGTGTTGGGGTAGTTGCATCCGACCAGAACTGCTCTCTTCTTAAATTCGGTGTTCATCTTGCTTCTATTTTGGGTCACTTGTCTTGTCTTGTGCTTCGGACGTTGCACTAAACACCTATATATATACACACACATACACACTGTAGTTTACACTATGCTCACTGACCATACTCTAATAAATAAGACATCATGTTGGTAGGTACAACTGTTTTATTTTATTTTTTGTTTAGAAAAAAGCATGGCAAATCCATGTGTGTGCATATATATAGCAGTTAGTTGTCTGTATAAAAGTAGGATTGATAGAGTGTATTTGGTTTATGTAAAAATACTTTTAATCTTTGAATGAATGTATTACATCGATAGATAAAAATATTATTTTTAATATTATTTAAAATTTTAAATATTATTTTTTAATATTATAAAATATTTAAAATATATTATTTTTAAAGATATGACCTTTCAAATTTATTATTTGTTTTATAATATTTTAAATGTATATTTTAAAATTTTTAAATATATATTTTAAAATTTTAAATATACTTTTTAAAATTATGATTTTTTTAAATTATTTTCAAAGATATTTAAATGTTTTTCTAAATTCTATTTAAAATTTTAAAAAATAATATGCTTTTTTAGAAAGGCTCCACCACTTTATTACAAGTGTAATTTTTAAAAATATGTTTTTTTAACATAAAATTTTAATATTTAATATTTAATATTTTATTTTGGTGGAGCCATTAGAATGGCTCCACCTCTTGGTTCTCTAGCATATATAGAATGGTGAAATTGTTGTGTTTATTAGGATAGTTCAAAAATTCTGTTGAAGATGAATAATGAGGTATTTTTTGTGTATGTTCTTTTTTATGGTGAAATTGTAGAATGTAATGTTGGTTGTGTATTTCAAGGTCGGCAAAGAGTAGGGTTGCGATTCAAAACAAATATGAAGCTGGAAAAAAATGAAAAGGAAGATCAGTGCGAAAATAGCTATCCGTTGTGGAAGGGCAATGTCCAGATTATTTTACAAGTTTCCAATCTCTACAGAACCGTTCAAATTTTGTGAGATGCAACTATTAGATGATGATGACTTGGGCACTATGATGAAAATATGGTGGTCGACTGGGAGTGAGAACCCCCAACCAGTTGAGTTATTTGCGGAGTTAGCAAACTTAGAGCCTGTTGAGAATGTTAGTCCAATAAGTCAACATCGTGAATTTGAATTTGATCTTAATGTCAGATGGACAGACCGGTTAGAATGCGGAGGGACATCGCAGATACCCGAAAATCCAAATTATGGTGGGAGTTCGTGTAACAACCTTACCCCAGTCCCCGTCTACAAATACATTCGAATGTGATAATAAGCACAATGGCAGATGTCGGAGAAATGACCAATAATGGTGAAGATTCTGATCAAGATGTTGAAGATTTTAGTGACCATGATGTTGATGAGGTTCCGGACGATATTAATGATGAAGGCCCAAAGGAGGTTGAAGATGTTTACGGCCCTTCATTCAGTAACCCCAAGTCGTGACATTGTTTTATGAAATGAACCTGGAGGGAACATGTTGAATGTAGATCCAGATGCAATGCATGCATCCGAGTTCCCTGATTATGCCAATAAAATACCTGCTCATAGATTGGCGTCAAATTCTCAGTTGGAGGAGTTGTTCGTTGGGCAATGGTTCGAGAACAAGGCGGACTATGTGTTTGCCATCAAACAGTACAGCATGAAGTTGTCTATTAATTATAAGGTTGAAAAGTCTACACCGGCATTATATGTTAGGGAATGTTGGAGAGCTGATGATGGGTGTGGTTGGCGGGTTTGAGCTGCATTTATACAGAGGACTCAACAATGAAAAATATGAAAATTAGAAGGACGTCATACATGCACTGTAGCATGGATATCTCAAGACCACCGAAAATTGGATGCTAAGAGTATTTGCAACTGCATCATGCAACTAGTGAAAGATAGCTCAATCATTTTGTGTCGATGATCGTTGTTTTCGCGATGTCAAAGTCTTAAAATTTATAAAAAGAATGATAAACCTAAAAACTAACTATGACAATGATTTGAGGCAAGCGCACCTATCGAACAGTAGTATATTTAAGGCAAGAGGGGAATGTCGAATCCCAAAGGAACCAAAAGTACTAATACTAACTCTCTTTCTATTATCTAGACTAAGAATTAAAGTGATTTTTATCTAATCTAAGATTAACTAAAAACTAATCTAAAGACTCTAAGACAAAGAAGAATGAAATTGTGAAAATAACTTGAGGAAAAACCAATTGATTTAGACGACACCCAAGGAAGAATCCACCTAGACTTCACTTGTTATCTAACTCTGAACTAGACGATTTATTCATTTGACTTGATCCGTAAGATTCCCTAATGTATATTAAACCCTCTCTCGAAGCGAATAACGTCTAACCCTAGGTTGATTAATTGAAATCTCTTTCTAACTAAAACCCCTAGAATCATATTAACTCGATTTATGGACTCCCATATTAGGTTTCACCCTAATCCGACAAAATCTCGTCACCCTATCTCTAGGCGTGCGATCAACTCCGCTTAATTATGCTAGATCTACTCTTAGGCAGGGACTTTTGCTCCTCTACCTAAGCACATCAAACTTGAATTAATATCTGCGAAATATCAACACAAGAATTAAGAACATATAATTAAGAACAAGTCAAATATTTATCATATAGTTCAGAAAACGATAACAAGATTCATCTTAGGTTTCATCCCCCTCAGGTATCTGAGGTTTTAGTTCATAATAATAATAGAAAACATCTCAAAAGAAAAGATAAAACAAAACATAAGAAATCCCTAAAACCTCCTGAAGGAATTGAAGGAGAGATCCTCCGTCTTGAGTATAAATTTGACTTCTTGAGATGAATCAACTGGCTATCTTCGAATAAATTCCCACAACTCTGCCTCTTTGGCCTAGCTGGACGCCTCCTGACTAAAGTCCTGGGTTCCCCCTTTTCTGGTCATACTTAGGGGGTTTATATAGGCTTCAGAATGTGTTTCTTTGCCCCTAAGTATCCAAATCTGAATGAAACTCTTCTTTCCAACGACAGGGACACGCCCATGGCACACGCCCGTATAAATCGTGGCCAGGCCATGTTCGAGACTATTGAATGGGGCACGACCGTGTGGATTTGGGCCCAGGTGGTGTGGATTTCGTGATATGGCCCATTTACTTCGTTTTGGGCTCATCTTCTATTCTTTTTGTCATTCAGTGCTTTCCTGAGTATAAAACATGAAAATAAAGGAATAAGAGCACCAAATTACACAATTCAAGGCTTAAATTATCCAAAAGTGTGCTAAATATGGGCTTAAATATGTTACTTGTATGATTTATCAGTCGACATATCAAATGGATCAGCACATCAAGAGGATCGGCAGTTGGATCGAACGTGGCTTGAGGCAAGGTGGAGTGCATGTTATTACCAAACATATCAAATGATATCGGTGGTTTCTCTGGGTGATATGAACTCAAACCGCCCATGTCCGGGTGATATGAATTGTTCTGTAACTCATTGCAAAAAGTGTCAACCCATTGGTTCGATGTGTTCAAAGTTTAGTCCTCGGAGTCAGGCTCCGTCATATGTTGATCCTCTAGCTCCCCCATAGGTTGACTTTCACGTCTGTAGCCGTGATCCAATACTATCATAAGTTGCCCACCATAAAAATAAACGCGCCATCGAGTCATGTACCACTGCATGTATTCAATCGATGGACTAAAGTCAAACATAGAAGAATGCATCTCAGGCCACCTGTTGTACCGGGCTTTGATGTTCCACACTCCAAACTGTTGTATGTTTCCCCCTCATGATCTTACCGTGGACATCAGCAAATTGTTGAGGCTCGACCGACACAAATTATCTACACCCAAATTGTCACATAACTTGATCAGCATTGTACCACTCAACGATTGAGAAGTTGAGCATTGGCGTGTTAATGCACCACACATGGGCTTCAGGGTGAACCTACTGAAGAATAAGGGTTGCAACGTTCGGTGCAAAATATGGTATCCACAAGAACTGTACAATATAACATAATGAGTCAAGTCACATCACATACTACAAGTGGATAAGTTAAATCAACGTTACTTAAACCATATTAATATAGATTACTTTCTCTCCAGCGGACGCCTCTATTATTTGGCGGTAAATGATTAATGTTTGGCTTTCACCAATTCCTGGAAATGTGGCCCATCTGAAACCAAAACAAACATGTTAGTAGTTAAACTTTGGAAAATATTATCCACATTTATGAGTCATTAAATGTTAAGTATAGTTTAGTATAATTTTGTTTTTACCTATTTACAAGTGGCCACGAATATGGTTGGTGCCTAACAGCCACTAGAAATGGCATCCTGTATAGAGCCCAGAACTGCAACAGATCTAGACAACCAGCCATGTTATTAACCCCATATTTTGTTGCTCGGAAAAGCTCATGGTACAATATGGCCAACACTGCCAATCTCCAATTGTAACTATCGGTACAAGAGAAATCATCCAATAGAGGCAAGTACTTTAAGTGGACCCTATTAGACCCCCCGATCAGCTGCATAATTGTAATGGCCCGTTTTTTGTGAAATCAGAACAGTGGTTTCAGGACCACATATCCGATGTTTTAAAATTTATTTTTATATTTTTATGTGGTCTACAGCATGTTATAATTAACGTATAAAAATTTTGTTAAGAAATTTTACCGTTTGTATGCTCAATTTGTGAAAAAGGACTAAATCGCGTAAAATGCGAAAGTGGTGTTCTAGCAGCTAAAGGTATTAAATAGCTATAGAACCTTAATGTGGAGGTCCTTATATGGTAATTAAACCATTAAAGGAGATATTGCATGTACATGGAGTGTATTCATAAAAAGTCAAAATTTGGTAATGGTTAATAATTTGATGACTAAAGCTAAAGTAAATAAAATAAAAACAAAATGGCCATCTTCTTCTTTCTTTTTCAACCGAAAATATCAGCAAACTAATAGCTTGGAAAGCTTAAATTTTTCATTTAGAAAATCCCTTTCATGTAAGTGAAATTGGTGTTTGTTTTTGTTGATTTTTATGTTTTTGGAAACCTTGTAACTTAATCTAGCTAAAGAGTGGATTAATTTGCAAAACGGTTGAAAGAATAGGGTTTTTCCATGGAAGCATGTTAGTTATTTGTGTAATTTAATGGAAGAAAATGAATCCTTGTTGTGTGTTAAATAACTTTTGTTAAGAGACTTTTGAGGAAAATGTGAAATAGGGGCTAATTTGTAAATTATAAAATCTATGAGTTAAATGTGTAAAATTGTGATTTTATGGGCTAAAATAGGGTTATATGAAATTCAGCTAGGCTTACAAGTAGATGAAATTGCATAAATTTCGTTTTACGAGCCTAGGAACTAATTTGTAAAAAGGTTAAAAGTATATAGGCAAAATGGTAATTTTGCTCTAATATGAAATTGGATTGAATTGAATAGAATAATTATTAAATAAGTTAAATTTGATTATATAGATCAAGAAAAGCAACATTCGGGTCTAAGTCGAGGCAAAGATAAAATGGTAGATTGATCGATCGTTTTAATCCGTCCAATTACAAGGTAAGTTCATATGGTTAAACATTTAATGTTTATTTATTAAATTGATGAATGATATTATGAAATTGTTCATATTCATTATTGGACTTGGAAATAGAATTTAAATGTTCAAATAAGTACGTCGCAGGATTGAGTACAATCATTTTATGCAAATGATGAATTGACGGATAAGACCATGGTTGGACCATGGCAATATTTGCATGTAAGACAATAGCTGGGCTATGGCATGCAAATGATAAGACCATAACTGGGTTATGGCACTACAAATGTAAGACCATGGTCGGGCCATGGCAATTCACGTGTAAGACCATAGTTGGACTATGACACAAAGAAAATGATGTACTCATATCCGTAAGTCGTTCTCAGATTTGGAAAGACGAGGTAAGTATATTCATCAATACTTAAATAATTCAATGTGTAACAGCCCGTTTTTGGTCAAATCAGAATAGTGGTTTTGAGACCACAAATTTGAGGTCAAAATATTTATTTTATTATTATTATAATGTTTACAACATGATTGAGTGATTGTGTCAAAATTTTGTTAAGAAATTTTATCGTTTGATTGGTTAATTTGATAAAAAGGACTAAATAGCGTAAAGTGCAAAAGTGATGTTCTATTCGCTTGCCTCCATCGTTGTCATAGTTAGTTTTTAAGACTCTGACACACGGTCAAATTAGAAGGCACTAAGTGTGTGAAATTAAAAACGAGATAGAGTATTGGCACTGTGTGTGCGAGATGATATAAGCTTCGGTTTACTGAATTGGCACTGTGTGTGCGATACTGATATAATCTCAGTTTAATGTATTGGCACTAAGTGTACGATGACGATTATGTTATGTTTACAAATTGGCACTAAGTGTGTGAATAAAGCAAGAAAATAGCAAAGGTTGATCGAAATGTAAAGTCGAGTGGTGAGTAGCATCGTGGTGACTAACTATGTGTTGGAAAAGGTATGTATGATACCTAGGTGGTTGATGACATTTAAAGTAGATGAATGGAATTCTATGTGAGTATTAGATATGGTTAAATTTATGTGAAAATAATAAATTATCTATGTGATGGTTTAATATGTATATTAATTTGATTCAATGAATTAATTGTATTGTATTTCGAACTTACTAAGCTTTGGAAAGCTTACTTGTGATTTGTTTCTCTGCTTTGCAGTGTCAGTAAAGCTAGCTCGAATCCGGGGATTGTCAGTATTCTCTATCACACTATCGGCAACCTATTTTGGTACTTTTGGAAAGATGTATATAGTTGAAATATGGCATGTATAGGCTAAAAGTTATGATATGTTTTGAAATGTTTAACCCTTGCCATGTAAATTGGCTTGGAAGTTGAATGATGTTGAATTGAGGAATGAGCTATAAATGTGGTATATTTCATGATTTTGTTGATTGGGAAAGATGTGATTAGAAGATACATTTTGGTATGGATTATATGATGCTTGAATTACATATGCTTTGAGATGTATAATTGTTACTTTGAATGAACTTAGTTGTGATGAAAATGATCATGGAAGTAGATGGTATAGTTGGTGGTTTAATAATATATGAAATGGTGTGTTTGAATACATTTAGAAGCATGAATTGGCATTGTTTTGAAGCTTGTTGGTAAACCCTTATGTGGGTGGCAAATTGGCCTTGCAAATGGCCTGTTTTGCCTACACAGTTATAGGACATGGGCGTGCCTAGTGACCGTGGGATAAAGTCAGTAGCTAGCCCAAGTACGCACGACCATGGTACACGGACGTGTTTAGTAGCCATGTGAATAAGTTAGTATATTGCCTAAGAGTACACGGCCTTAGCACACGGGCATGCTTGGTGGCCGTGTGGAGAAGTCAGAATACATGCTCTGTTTTGGCACGGCCTGGACATATGGGTGTGTCTGGTGATCGTGTGAGGCACATGGCCTGATTGCACAGGCATGTGACCTCAACAGTATTGAAGAATATTTTAAATTTTGAAAACTTTCATTGGTGCTCGGTTTAGTTCCAACCCTTTTCTAACACGTGTTTAAAGTCTCGTAGACCTAGATAAGGGACTATATGCTTATATTTATGTATGTTTGATTTATGATTGACTTTGTTTCGTGAAATGATTTATGAACGTTTCGATGATTAGGTAATGCCTCTTAACCCTAGGCCGGCGACGGTTACGGGTTAGGGGTGTTACAATGTTCATTGATGATATATTGATATATTCTCGAGATGAATTTGAACATCTCAAACATTTGAGAATTGTGTTACAGACTCTGCGTGATAAACAATTATTTGTTAAATTTAGAAAGTGCTAATTTTGGCTTCGACAAGTTGGATTTTTGGGACACATTGTTTCGGCTGAAGGCATAGAGTTGATGGAGAAAGATTTCAACGGTTGTTGACTGGAAAACACCAAGAAACATTTCCAAGGTTAGAAGTTTCTTGGGATTAGCGGGCTATTATCGAAGATTTGTTAAAGGTTTCTCCATGATAGCTACACACCAATGACTCGATTGTTATAGAAAGATGTAAAGTTTGAGTGGCCTGAGAAGTGTCAACAGAGTTTTAATCATTTGAAAGCACTGTTAACCGAAGCACCAGTTTTAGTTCAGCCTAAGTCGGGTAAAGATTTTGTGATTTTTAGTGATGCATCATTGAACGGTTTGGGATGTATTTTGATGTAAGAAGGCAAAATGATATCATATGCTTTCAGACAGTTAAAGACTCACGAAAAGAATTATCCTATACATGTATTAAAGTTGGCTGTAATTGTGTTTGCGTTGAAAATTTGACAACACCATTTGTTCAATGAAAAATGCCATATTTACTGACCACAAGAGCTTGAAGTATTTGATGTCTCAAAAAGATTTGAATTTGTGACAGCGAAGATGGCTCGAATTGTTGAAGGATTATGAACTAGTGATTGATTGCCATCCGGGAAAAGCGGATGTAGTTGCGGATGCTGTAAGCAGAAAATCTTTGTTTGCTTTACGGGCGATGAACACACAGTTGACTTGGTCTAATGATGGTTCGATTTTAGCTGAGTTAAAAGCTAGACCGACGTTTGTGCAACAAACTTGTGAGGCTAAAAAATACGATAGTGATTTGCAAGCTAAAAGAGCGCGGTGCGAGTCAACTTCTGATTTAGAGTTTCAGATCGGATCCGATGAATGTTTATTATTCAGAGGTAGAGTTTGCGTACAAAGGAATTTCGAGCTTATATAGAAAATTTTGCACGAAGCACACAATGGTAGTTTGTCTATGCATCTGGGGAGTACTAAGATGTACAGTGATTTGAAATAGACATACTAGTGGTCGGGTATGAAACGTGACATTTCTAAGTTTGTGTCGAAATGTTTGATTTGTCAGCAGGTCAAAGCTAAACATCAAGTGCCTTCAGGTCTGTTGCAGCCATTAATGATATCAAAGTGGAAATGAGACAGAATTTTGATGGATTTCGTGTCAAGATTACCTCTGTCTCCGAAAAAGAAAGATGTTTTCTGGGTTATTGTTGGTCGATTGACAAAGTCTGCACATTTTATTTCGATGCGTACAGACTTCTCTTTGGATAGATTAACTGAGTTGTATATTTTTGAGATTGGAAAATTGCACGGAGTACCGAAATCCATCATTTCAGATAGAGATTCGCGATTTACATCTCGATTTTGGAAGAAATTGTAGGAGGTTTCGGGTACGCGGTTGCATTTTAGCACTGCATTTCATTCTCAAACTGATGGTCAGTCTGAGAGAGTGATTCAGATTCTCAAGGATATGCTTCATTGCTGTGCTTTAGAGTCCGAATGTAATTGGGAAAAATATTTACCGTTGGTTGAATTAGCGTATAATAACAGTTTTCAGTCAAGTATTAAGATGGCACCGTACGAAGCTTTGAATGGTCGAAAATACCAAACTCCATTGTACTGGACTGAGCTTAGTGAGAAAAAGATACACGAGGTTGATTTGATCCGAGAAATTGAAGAGAAAGTGAAAGTAATTTGTGACAGTTTGAAAGTCACTTTAGATAGACAGAAATTGTACGCAGATTTGAAGCGTAAAGACATTGAATTTTAGGTTGGCGATAAAGTGTTTTTGAAAGTATCGCCTTGGAAAAGAATTCTCAGATTTGGTCACAAAGGAAAGTTGAGTCCGCGATTTATCAGACCATACGAGATTATCAAGAGAATTAGGTTGATGCCTTATTGACTTGAATTACGGTAAAAGTTGGAGAAGATCCATAATGTGTCTCATGTATCTATGTTACGAAGGTACTGATCGGATCCTTCGCATATGATTTCTCCAACCGAGGTTGAGATTCAGCTCGACATGTTGTATACCGAAGAACCGATCAGAATTTTGGCTTGTGAGATCAAAGAATTGAGAAATAAAAGAATAGACTTAGTGAAAGTTCTTTGACATCATCACGGGATTGAGGAGACTACTTGGGAACCTGAAGAAACCATGAGAAAACAATACCCTAATTTATTTTCTGGTAAGATTTTCAAGGACGAAATTCTTAAGGGGGAGAGTTGTAATGGCCTGTTTTAAGTGAAATTAGAACAGTGGTTTTTGGACCACAAATTCGATGTTGTAAAATTTATTTTTATATTATTATGTGTTTTACAACATGTTAGAATTAACGTGTAAAAATTTCATTAAAAATTTTTACCCGTTTGTATGATCAATTTGTGAAAAAGGATTAAATCACGTAAAATGCGAAAGTGGTGTTCTAGTAGGTAAAGGTATTAAATAGCTATAGAACCTTAATGTGGAGGTCCTTATGTGGTAATTAAACCATTAAAGGAGATAGTGGATGTACATGGTGTGTATTCATGAAAAGTCAAAATTTGGTAAGGGTTGGTAATTTGATGACTAAAGCTAAAGTAAATAAAATAAAAACAAAATGGCCATTTTCTTCTTTCTTTTTCAACCGAAAATATCAATAAACTAAGAGCTTGGAAAGCTTAAATTTTTTAGCCAGAAAGTCCCTTGCATGTAAGTGAAATTGGTGTTTGTTTTTGTTTGTTTTTATGTTTTTGGAAACAATGTAACTTAATCTAGCTAAAGAGTGAATTAATTTGCAAAAATGTTGAAAGACTAAGGTTTTGCCATGGAAGCATGTTAGTTGTTTTTGTAGTTTAATGGAAGAAATTGAAACCTTGTTGTGCGTTAAACAACTTTTGTTAAGGGACTTTTGATGAAAATATGAAATATGGGTTAATTTGTAAAATGTGAAATTTATGAGTTAAATGTGTAAAATTGTGATTTGTATGGGCCTGAATAGGGTTATATGAAATTCGTCTAGGCTTATAAGTGGATGAAATTGCATAAATTTCGTTTTACAAACCTAGGGACTAATTTGTAAAAAGGTTAAAAGTTTAGGGGCAAAATGATAATTTTGCCCCTAATATGAAATTGGATTGAATTGAATAGAATAATTATTAAATAAGTTAAATTTGATTATATAAATCAAGAAAAGCAACATTTGGGTCTAAATTGAGGTAAAGATAAAGTGGTAGATTGATCGATCATTTTAATCTGTCCAATTACAAGGTAAGTCCGTATGGTTAAACATTTAATGTTTATTTATTAAGTTTATGAATGATATTATGAAATTTTTCATATTCATTGTTGGACTTTGAAATAGAATTTAAATGTTCAAACAAGTATGTCGCAGGATTGAGTACAATCGTTTTATGCAAATGACGAATTGACGGATAAGACCATGGTTAGACCATGGCAGTATTTGTATGTAAGACCATAATCGGACTATGACATTCAAATGATAAGACCATAATTAGGTTATGGCACTACGAATGTAAGACCATGGTCGGGCCATGGCAATTCATGTGAAAGACCATAGTTGGACAATGGCTCAAAGAAAATGATGTACTGTAACACCCCAAACCCGGCCCATTCACTACGACCGAATTTGAAATGCCACTGCGGAACACGTTCGAAAAATATTCTTACTTAAGAGTAAAACCATTGAAAATTTGTTTCCTTTAATAAAACATTTTCGTGACTTGAAATATTCTAAGTAAAAACTAAATTATTATGAAAACACCGGATTCAAAACTTTATTATACATACTTAAAGAAATAAAGTCATTTGCAATCAATATTTAAATTTCGAATCGTAATAGAACATAATAATAAAGGTACTTAATAAAAATACTTAAATAATTTAATAGGCCTTTTTACATTAAACACTTAATCAAAAAACTGAAAATATAGATACTTAATTAATTAAACAAGATATCCTTTTTGCATGAAAATCCTCTTCTACATAGCCACCTTTGTATCCACTCCAACCCGGTCCAAAAATCACGATCACCTGCGATGTTTAATAAAATTGGGTGAGTCACACGGACTCAGTGTGTAATTAAACCACTGAATTCCACCAACATGTTAACCACATATTTACTCATATAACAGATAATAATTATCATACTCACATATTATCACATTCTGGGCTTGGCCCATATTCAAATCACTTATCAATTAACAAGGTAATTAACCACATAATTTCCACATACTGGGCTTAGCCCATTTCTTATCCACATTCATATACTGGGCTTGGCCCATTTTCACATATGTTCACAAACAAAATCATGCAATTATGAAGCCCAACCCAAACCTAGGGTCCATCCTCTACACACCCCCGTATCCAGCCTACCACACACCAGGGGATTATTAAATCACCCTCTCCTTTTCACTCCAAAAAGGCAATCAATGTCGTCCACGTGTAGTTAAGCACAAAAATCCACAACGCGACCTCAGTCAGCGCCAATCCACGATGTAGCCGTAGCTAACACCAAAACCACGATGGGACACATAGTCACTCATCAACCACGATATGGCACATAGCCGATATCAACCATGATGAGGCACAGAGCTACTCATCAAGCCACGCGAACTTAATCGCTATTAATCCACAACATGACCTCAGTCAACGTCAATCCACGATGTAGCACAAGGCTAACATCAAACCACGTACTCGAAGTACACCCGTACCTTCTTTCATATCCCACCCATGCACATGCAACATAAAAATAATGCCATGATAATGCATGTACATGTTATTCATAATCATAGGCATACTCACGTATACAATTTAATGATCACATCTCACAGATTCGATACTAACCTGGTCATCGTCATACCCTTTAAGGGTATCTATTTCACATTTATCACTGCACTTATCAATAAACACATAATACATGCAAATATCACATAAATCCCGGAAAACAGTAGGCTAAATACACACCTGATTATTAGCAGCGTTACGCCCTCAATCCTGATACTATCACTAAGCGACTCTACGGCTATCTGCCTACTTTGCTGTTCGGACGCTGGCCCACACCCCGGCGGCCAATCTCGCACTGCAGAGACTGCTCTCCTTTTAAACTTGGGGATAGGGGCTACCCCTTGAACTCCTTGACTGGTATTAGTCTCCATCAATAATGCTCTAATCAAAACCGATTAATACTAGCCCTTAAACAAATAACTAAATCACAACTTACAGCCTTACCAAGAATGGATCAAAACCCCAAAAGCTTCTGCTACTTCTGTCAATTTGCCCCTAAATACATATAACCAAAATCGGTCACACTTAATACCAATAATATGGCCTTAGGCTGAATACCATGAATCACTTACCTAGCTTATTTCGATCCCGAAACACCACTTGTTCCTGTCGATTTGCTCCTAGGAACCAAAATACACAATCGGTCATCATCAAAACCCAAAATGTAGCCTATGGCCGAAAGTCATATGGCCCTAAGAATATACGGCCATTCATACAACCAAGGCCTAAACCGATTGCTAAAAGGAATACTTACCACTACGCGTTGTTTACCCCTACTGATCAACTTCCCGAGATCCCCCTCCTAGGTTCGGCCACACCAGAGAAATAGAGTCAGATCCTTGACTTTCGGCAATCAAGAGAATAAGAGAAATGGTGGGGAGATTCAATGGAGTTTCGGCTTTTAGGATGAGGAAAAGAAAAGAACAAAAGAGGATCACAAATTCAGCTATGGCTCCTCAATTGTAGTAGAAATATTCGGCAATGGCAACTTTAAGAGAGGCTTGATTTAATCAAAGTAAAAGAAAGGAAAAGATGTGATAGAAGAAGAAAAATAAATGCATAAAGGGGTCTAACTTTCGGCTTTTGTCAAATGAAAATAAAGTGCAAATTCGGCAAAACACAAAGATGAAAAAGAAAGGTTTTGAAAAAGGACATATAGCACACACTAGCACCATATTTAAACCGAAAATACAAGCCCTTGAAGCCTCCCAAAATCGGCCAAAACAAAATGGCAAGAAAGGAAGACATTTCGGCCATGCTCCCCCCCAATAACCAAAGCCGACCATGCACCCCCCTCCCCTCTCTCTTGAAAATTCCATCACCAAAAACAATAAAACATTGTTAATAACAGCTCCCATCACTACCCCATCTTCCTATGCATAAAATAATAATAATAATAATAATAATAATAATAATAATAAAATAACAACTACCCCATCATCCTATAAAAAGAATAATAAAAAAATTAATAATAATAATAATAATTTCCCAATCCTTCCAGCAGAGGAATAAAAATAATAATAATAAAAAAAAAATAACTTGTCGTCAAAAATTTGAGCCCATGCAGGCCACTACGAACGCCTGCAATTTAAAAGAAACAAAACCCCCATGCTGCTGCTCCTAGGTTTCGAACCCCAGACCTGCTGGAGGCTCCCCACGCCTCCAGCCATTCGGCCACTGCTCCTTTCGTGACAATATTCCATCACAATTTCTTTTAAGCGCTCCCTCGATAGCTCCCCTTCGCCTTAACACCAAAGCCAAAAATAAAACACTCCCAAAGGTTCTCCATGTTACTCGAACATGGGACCTTACTGCCAGAGTCCCATGTAGCGCCCTTAGCCACTCGGCCAAGGCGCTTTTTATGCCATAACCCCGCCAAATATTTCCTTTAAGGCCTCCTTGCCTTGCTCCCCTTCCAGACGTAAAAAAATAAAAGCCTCTGATGCGCCCCGCGTTACTTGAACCTCCTCCTTTCTGCGCAAGCCTCCAAGGCCCCTAAAGCAGCGTCCCAAGCCACTTTATTAAGCCCAAGTTCATGTCCATTAACTCCTAAAATTATACTTAAGGTCTCCATAGCCCAATTTCCCCTTTTAACCTAAAATTTTCAAAATTTTCCAAAACATTCCCTTTTAATCCTAGAGTTTTAAGAACCTCTAAAACACATCCAAAGCACTCTTAAAGCCCCCTTAGCCTATCACTAGCACCTAAAATACCTCAACTAACACCGTGATGACCACACTTATGCAAATAATCTACTAAAATTCTACCCCTGTTTCAGGGTATTACATGTACTCATATCCGTAAGCCGTTATCATATTTGGAAAGACGAGGTAAGTATATTCATCAGTGCTCAAATAATTCAATGAGCTCTGTGATAATACTAGGTGATTCGAGTTAATACGAATTAGTACATGTATTCGATAGAGTTACAGAAATTAATTCATAGTGGATGAAGTTATGCATGATTAACCTAATTTCGGTTATGTGTTAGGCTATGGGTCGAATTAAAAATTTACCTATGTATTAATTAAGCCAAATTAAATTGTGGATGATTTGGTAAGTGTATTTATTGATTACACAAACTTACTAAGCTTAATTGCTTACTCCGTTTTAAATTTCCATGTTTTATACTGATTCAGAAGCTCACTCAATTTGGAAGTGTCAAAGATCGCGTCACACTATCAAATTCACATTTTGGTACTTTGGACTTTTGATATTTTGGTTAAATATCATGTATAGGTGGTTAGGCTATTGTGGCCTATTAGTCTTATGGTGTTTTTTTTATATATATCTATATGAGTTGGCTTATTTTGATATACTTGAATGTGTAAAAATGTATATATATAACTTTGTGCTATGTGGTGTTTTGGTTGCTATATGGATGCCTTGTGATGAATTGGTATTTTGGCTATCAAATAGTGGAAATTGAGGTGTGGTATGCATGTTGAAATTAGGCACATCGTCTCATATTTGAGTTTAACCATTTAGGTATATTTTGAAAGTAATCTTTTGAATACGCTTATGAATACCATGATGTATGAATGGTTAGTATATGATATAACCTTGTTGTTAGTTGGTTTGGAGTGTCTATGATGCTTTGGTTATATGTGTATTGTTAAGATTAGGTTGGTACCACTTTGGGTGTGAAATATGGCTTGGAAACTAGCCTATTTTTGTTCGCATGGGCTAGCACACGGGCATGTGTCTCAGCCGTGTCTGACATATGGCCAGGTTACACGGTCGTGTGTCCCCTGATATTTCTTTGAAACCAAGTTAGTAGCTTCGTACGGCCTAGCGCACGGGAGTGTGGCTTGGCCGTGTGGCATAAGTTAGTATACCCTCTAGTTTTCACATGGTCTAGCACACGGCCTGGCACACGGGCGTGTGAGGTTATTACGAAGGGTACATGGCCTGGCACATGGGCGTATGGTCTAGCCGTGTGACCTAAGTCAGAGAGTTACACGGGGTCAGACACAGGCTGGGACACGGCCAAGTGATTCCATTTCGAATGCCCACATGACCTGAGACACAGGCGTGTCTCTTGGCCGTGTGAGACGCACAACTTGTCCACACTGGCGTGTGTCCCCTGTATTTTAAAAATTTTCCATGTTTTTCCAAAAATTCTTTAATTTCTCGGTTTAGTCCCGAACCACTTTTTATGTCTATATAGGGCCCCGAGGGCTCGTATTAAGGACTATATGATTTATTCTTGAATGGTTTTTAATTCTTATTAAGATGGCATTCTAATTATATGCTTAGTTGAGATATAAGTACGGTAATACTCCGTAAACCTATTCCGGTACGGGTTAAGGGTGTTTACAATAATATAGGCTCGAGCAGCACACACCACCTCGTGCTCAATGGCAATGCTCGATAACTCCTTAAAACTTGCTCTCAACCATGCCAATGCCAAAAATGCAAAATTCTGTTCCTATCACTAGGGGACCGTCCAAGCAATCTGTGACATAGTACTAAAGGTTCCAACATTTTGCTTCGGCTCGTGACCACAGCACCGTCAACTCGTAACCTAAGTTGCATAGCGACGTCTTCCAATGTGATAGTGCACTCCCCGCACGGCATAATGAAGGTGTGGGTCTTCGTACACCACCGCTCAACCAAGGCGAATATTAAGTTCTCCCTCGGGTCAAACCTTCGGATCAATGCAACATCCTCAAATCCCGACAACTGTAAGTATGGCATGACCCGCTCGTCCAAATTTGTGGTCTTAGGTTACCACATTCAGATATCGCGGTCTTAGGTCACCGCATTCAGATTACTGTGGTCTTAGGTCACCACATTCAGATACCACGGTATTAGGTCACCGTGTTCGTGGTCTTAGGTCACCACATTCAGATATTGCGGTCTTAGGTCACCGCATTCAGATTACTGTGGTCTTAGGTCACCACATTCAGATACCACGGTCTTAGGTCACCGTGTTCGTGGTCTTAGGTCACCACATTCACTTCCCCTTTCAATAACCCATATGCCTCATAACATATTATGCAATTACATGCCAAAGTTCATATTCTTGTTTTTATTCACATGTT
Source organism: Gossypium bickii (assembly GCA_025503065.1). NCBI lineage: Eukaryota > Viridiplantae > Streptophyta > Magnoliopsida > Malvales > Malvaceae > Gossypium > Gossypium bickii. The sequence goes on along the minus strand of CP106714.1, from coordinate 6,417,179 downwards.
ACAAATAACATATTTCATATTCCTAGTAGGAGTAGGAAACGTACCTGATTCGCTTAGCAAATTCTTTGAGATCTCGAAATCTGATCTACCGCTTAGATCCTTAATCCCTACATTTGATTAATCACTTTGAAAAGCCATTCGGCCATAAATCCAAATCCTAGTACGATTAGTATACTTAAACTTACCTTGTTTGCCGATTTGAGTAATAATCAAATCCCAAAATTTGTAGTATTCCTTCCTTAAAAAAATTGGCTAACCACCAAATCATTTAACTAGGTCAGTTTCCGGCTTTTGAATAAATAGGAAATAATTCTAAATACCAAAAATAAGCCTTGGCCGAATACTTCATATGCTTACCTTGTGGATTTTAAATCCCGAAACTCACCGAATAACTAGGGAACACATGGCCTATGGTGTACCTTCGAGAAAAGAACTTCTCCTTCCTTGTAGTCGACACTTAGTAAATCCCGAAAGATCTCTTCAAAGTTTCGGCAACAAGATATTAATAGGGTTAGTCCTAGATTTCGACAAACCTTAAAAGAAAAAGGATGAAACCGAATGAGATCTTACCCTTACTTGAAGAAATTGATTGCACCTTCACTTCAATCTTCAGAGATTCGGCTATGGCTAGATGATGATCTCACAACTTTCGGCTTTTGGAGGGATTAGAGAGGGAAGAATAAAGATGGAGGATTCGGCTAGAACACAAGGTATTTCGGCTTGGCAAAAATAAAAGAAGAAGAAGATTTGGTGAAGAGAATTCAGCAGAGGCTTTCAAAGAACATAAAATAATGCAGAATGGCCTCTCTTTTCCCTTTATAGCCGAAATTACTAACTTAGAATCCCTTACTTGGCCATCACTCTTCTATTTTAATAGCTTTATCTCCTTAATTATCACTTAAAATAAAAGATAATTCAGCAACTATCCTTACTTAGCTGAAATTATTAAACTCAAAGTCCCTTACTTGGCCATCACTTCTCCCTTATTTTCCTCTTTATCTCTTTATTCAAATTAGAAGAATTTAATCCAACAATTATCTCTTGAAAATAATGATAAATAAATCCTTTATTTATCCCCTTAATAGACGAAATTTAAAGAGATTAAAACTCTTCTTTTTAAATGCCTTGTGTCGTCCACCTCTCTGCTTCTGGAAGCAAAATAAAATTTCTTTTATTTGCTTCCCTTGTGACTCGAACTCAGGCCCAATACCTTTGCATGTGGCGCCATTTCCATAGGCCCTAAGTGGCATCTTCAGGCCATTTTTCCAAGCCCGTTTGTGTGTCAAATTTCACATACTTTTTCTCTTAAGGCCACCTTGCCTTAGTTTCCTCTTTTTAAACTTTAAAACTCAACATTTCCTTACATTTCCAAGTTTCCAAAAATTTTCGTTTGCCTCTTTAAACTTGACATTTCCTTACATTTCTGAGTTTCCAGAAATGTTCACTTTCCTCTTTTGAATCATTTCTAAATCATTTCCATACATTTTCAGGTTTCCAAAAATGTTTATTTCTAAATCATTTCCATACATTTCCGGGTTTCCAAAAATGTTCATTTCTAAATCATTTCCATACATTTCCTAGTTTCCAAAAATGTTCACTTTAAACTTAACATTTCCATACATTTCCAGGTTTCCAAAAATGTTCAAAATACATTCATAACACATAAGACATGTCATTTCGTACAATTAAATCAAAAATGCATAGGCCCTTTTCAGGATGTTATAGTTCTACCCTCCTTAAAAATAATTTCGTCCTCGAAATTACTTACTAACGAACAATCGTACGGTCTAACTTACCGCACTATGCTTATGCTCCGCACTCTGATCTTAATAAAACTATCTTACCTTCTAGGCACAATTTCTAAGTTCACGTCCCCTAGAACTCATTTCTAACGTCGCTATTTAATCTGATTACCAAGTTTTATGCACTTGTACTTTCGTTCCACTTTTTATCCACGAACAAATCTTATGAGAAAGGAGTTTTAGAAGTAGTTCTTTCGATCACACAAAGTTCAAGTCTTCTATCCTAATTCAAAGAAACACATTCAAACATTCATTCAATGACATCCATCAAACAATTATGAACTTTCGTTCATTCAGAGAAACGTTGTAGTTTTCATTGTTGTTGTTTTTCCACTACCTAGGGGCATTTTTGTAATTTGTTCTATAGGGGTATTTTCGTAATTTGTCAAAATAAGGTTCCTTGGTGATTTTGTCAATAAGGGTATTTTGGTAATTTTGAAATCCCAGGGCCTTTCGGTAATTTTGAAATTCCAGGGGTATTTCGATAATTTTTTTATAAACCAGGGTAAATTTGTAAAGTTTAATAAATCAGGGGTATTTTAAAATTTGCAAAACTTTGAGGGTTCTTTTTTTTTGAGCATTTGTTTTTCAAGTCGTGATGTTGCAAAACTTTTGAAAATCAGGGTCATTTTGGTAATTTTGTGAGTTAAGGGCAATTTCGTAATTTTTCTCCAAATCAAGGTATTTTGATATTTTGCAAATTAGGGTTTTTTGGGACTTGTCATGAAGTAAGAAAATTTTAATTAGAACTGTGAGTATTTTGGACATTTTTATAAACCAAGGGCATTTTTGTAATTTTACCGCTAGGGGTATTTTAGTAATTTTGCAATTCAAAAATATTTTGGGAAAAAAACTTCCAAACTAAATTCTGCTATACTTTAAAAGGGTAATATGGTGATTTTAAAACTAGGGTTTTCATAAAAACACGGCTAGTCCCTTTTCGGGTTTTAGTTATTGTGTTTAGCCTGTGGCTGAGTCCTCTTGGTTAGGGTGAGCCAAAGCTACGCACCAGGCAGGATTTGAGTGAAGAAGAGGTGAGTCACGCGGACTGCTTAAATACCAAGCTCCCATCGAAACCGTTCCTAGACATGCGCACAGAGGTTGCCACACCCTAACTCAGTGACTTAGTCATAGGTTTGTTTGAGTAAGTATTAAGTCTTATGTATTTGTGTTTGAGTAGACTAGTCCTAGGGTTCAAGTACCTATCATGCTATTCTACGTTCCATTCCACTTCTACCCTTCTACAAATCATAATATAAATCACATAATAGATAGGGGTGCTTACCTGGTGGACTGCGGGTCGGAGACTTAGGTGCCATGCCAGAAAAACCTACTGATTTCATAAAATATTTTTACAAAACTTATTTGGGCTAGATTCGAAAACGTTTTGGGCCTTAGCCCACAGGCCGAGAGTTTAAAACTGGGCTCTGATACCAAACTGAAACACCCCAAATTCGGCCCACGAGCCTTGGCCAGATTTGGTATGTTCCTCAAGTAAACCGGTTCAAAGTTCTTTTGTTCCTTAGGAAAAACTTGTGCGATTTTTTTTTTAAAATATTGTTTTGGGTTGGGCTTGTGTTGGAAACAATTTTATCTTATATTGAAATCCCTTTATCTTAGGTGTCAAAACATTTAGGGTTTAGTTTAAAAGAAATTTATTCAAAACATTTAGGGTTTAGTTTAAAAGAAATTTACTTAAATTTTAATTGATAAAAATTTGTAAACATAATAAATAAAATAAACGTAAAATAGCTCAACTATGGCCTTATTACATCAAATTAAAACCCAAAATAAAACTCAAGGTACTTAGAAATAAAAGAAAGTCTGAAATAGAATAAAATCTGAATTTCGCATGGCCACCCCTAAGCTTCTACCGACCCGGTCCAGCACTCATCGTCACCTGAAAAATGCTCCCCAACAGGGTGAGTCAAACAGACTCAATGTGTACACAACACTAAGTCTAAATAGAATCAGGTATAACAAATAATACACATTCATATCATAGTATACATTTAATGATGCATTCCCAAACCCAAACCTAATAAGCCATCCGCTACACTCCCTCGTACCAACCTGTACACCGTGGGGACTACTAAGTCGATCCTCCTTCCGCTACACTCTATATCGCGGTCTTAGGTCACCGCATTTGTGGTCTTAGGTCACCACATTCAGATATCGTGGTCTTAGGTCACCACATTCAGATTACTGTGGTCTTAGGTCACCACATTCAAATACCACGGTCTTAGGTCACTGTGTTCGTGGTCTTAGGTCACCACATTCCGATATCGCGGTCTTAGGTCACCGCATTCAGATTACTGTGGTCTTAGGTCATCACATGCAGATACCACAGTCTTAGGTCACCGTGTTCGTGGTCTTAGGTCACCACATTCACTTCCCCTTTCAATAGCCCATATGCCCCATAACATATTATGCAATTACATGCCAAAGTTCATATTCTTGTTTTTATTCACATGTTACAAATAACATATTTCATATTCCTAGTAGGAGTAGGAAACGTACCTGAGTACTTTGTACCACATTATGGTACCTTAGCCATATTCACATTCTTAATATCACATATATTAATTAAACATAGCCATAAAACATATTAAGAATTAGTGTGGGGTACACACCTGATTCGCTTAGCAAATTCTTTGAGATCTCGAAATCTGATCTACTGCTTAGATCCTTAATCCCTACATTTGATTAATCACTTTAAAAAGCCATTCGGCTATAAATCCAAATCCTAGTAGGATTAGTATACTTAAACTTACCTTGTTTGCCGATTTGATTAATAATCAAATCCCGAAATTTGTAGTATTCCTTCCTTAAGAAAATCTCATTTAACCACCAAATCATTTAACTAGGTCGGTTTTAGGCTTTTGAATAAATAGGAAATAATTCTAAATACCAAAAATAAGCCTTGGCCGAATACTTCATATGCTTACCTTGTGGATTTTAAATCCCGAAACTCACCGAATAACTAGGGAACACGTGGCCTATGGTGTACTTTTGGGAAAAGCACTTCTCCTTCCTTGTAGTTGACACTTAGTAAATCCCGAAAGATCTCTTCAAAGTTTTGGCAACAAGATATTAATGGGGTTAGTCCTAGATTTCGGTAAATCTTAAAAGAAAAAGGATGAAACCGAATGAGATCTTACCCTTACTTGAAGAAATCGATTGCACCTTCACTTCAATCTTCAGAGATTCGGCTATGGCTAGATGATGATCTCACAATTTCGGCTTTTGGAGGGATTAGAGAAGGAAAAATAAAGATGGAGGATTCGGCTAGAACACAAAGTATTTCGGCTTGGTAAAAATAAAAGAAGAAGAAGATTTGGTGAAGAGAATTCAGCAGAGGCTTTCAAAGAATAGAAAATAATGCAGAATGGCCTCTCTTTTCCTTTTATAGCTAAAATTACTAACTTAGAATCCCTTACTTGGCCATCACTCTTCTATTTTAATAGCTTTATCTCCTTAATTATCACTTAAAATAAAAGATGATTCAGCAACTATCCTTACTTAGCCGAAATTATTAAACTCAAAGTCCCTTACTTGGCCATCACTTCTCCCTTATTTTCCTATTTATCTCTTTATTCAAATTAGAAGAATTTAATCCAACAATTATCTCTTGAAAATAATGATAAATAAATCCTTTATTTATCCCCTAATAGCCGAAATTTAAAGAGAATAAAACTCTTCTTTTTAAATGCCTTGTGCCGTCCACCTCTCTGCTTCTGGAAGCAAAATAAAATTTCTTTTATTTGCTTCCCTTGTGACTCGAACTCAGGCCCAATACCTTTGCATGTGGTGCCATTTCCATAGGCCCTAAGTGGCATCTTCAGGCGACTTTTCTAAGCCCGTTTGTGTGTCAAATTTCACATACTTTTTCTCTTAAGGCCACCTTGCCTTAGTTTCCTCTTTTTAAACTTTAAAACTCAACATTTCCTTACATTTCCAAGTTTCCAAAAATTTTTGTTTGCCTCTTTAAACTTGACATTTCCTTACATTTCTGAGTTTCCAGAAATGTTCACTTTCCTCTTTTGAATCATTTCTAAATCATTTCCATACATTTTCAGGTTTCCAAAAATGTTTATTTCTAAATCATTTCCATACATTTCCGGGTTTCCAAAAATGTTCATTTCTAAATCATTTCCATACATTTCCTAGTTTCCAAAAATGTTCACTTTGAACTTAACATTTCCATACATTTCCAGGTTTCCAAAAATGTTCAAAATACATTCAGAACACATAAGACATGTCATTTCGTACAATTAAATCAAAAATGCATAGGCCCTTTTCAGGATGTTACACCGAGTCAGTAAAATATTTTAATATTATTTTCTGTGCTTATGATATGTGATTAAGCATGTGGTAAAATTTCGTAAGTTAATTTGTCTGTTTGTGTGTTTAATTTGAGCAAATGACTAAATCACGTAAAAGTTAAAAGTGGTTTTTGTTTGATTAATGGCCGAATTGATATGGTTTTTAAATATGGGGGGATTTATAATGTAAATAGCCTAAATTCTAAGTTAGTGGATGGAAAGGCTATTAATATATATGTTTTATAAGTTAAAGTTATATTAATATTATATATATTACATGTTTTTATAATAAAAACAAAGTTAAAAGAAAATTAGTGCTCATTTTACTTGTTCTTCCACCGAAAAAACAAAAGAAAAAGAAATAAAAAAAGCATCAAAGGTTTCAGCCATTTCAAGCTTAAATTTAGATCAAGAGCCGAAGAAATCGGACTTAGATCGTGGGAAAGCGAAAATAATTGAGTAGCCGTATGCATTCCCGTTAAACTGAACTCGAGGTAAGTCAATATACAAATAAACATATTTGTATTGAATTATGTATGTTCATATGACTATTGTTAATGATGAATGCTTATGAGATGTTGTATACATGAATTCCGAGATAAGATTGACTTAGTGACAATGTCTGAGAAGTCCTGTACGAACCTAGGAATAGATAGGATAAGCTATGTCATGACATAGGTGTCTGTTCTGTTTAATCATGTAAGACCACGTCTGGGACGTTGGCATTGATTCAAAATTTTGTGTAAGACCACGTCTGGGACGTTGGCATCGATATGAGCTTTACGTGTAAGACAATGTTTGGGACATCGACATCGTATTAATTCGTATAAGACCTTGTTGGGGACAGTGGCATCGATATCTGATTACATGTAAGACCACGTCTTGGACGTTGGCATTGTACGACTATTCTAAGTATTCTGTATATCCTATTAGATTCTGAATGGTTCAACAGGAAAATTCGAGTTATGAATGATTACGTGAATGTATATCCGTTTCAGGTACGTTCGATAAGTACATGAGGTGTGTATGGAAGGTAAATTATCTATTTGAACTTACCCAAGATGAATATATGCCATGGAATGATGAGCTATGTATATATATATATGGTATTTGAGTTGAGTAATGTGATACATTATGGCTAAGTAAGTGAGCCAAATGCTATATGAGATGTATATGCTATGAGAACCATTATGGTCATTGTATAAATATAATATGTGCATTTTTAAGTTAAGTTTACTTGTATATGACTTACTAAGCTTTTGTAAGCGTACTCTCTGTGTGTGTTTGCTCTATTTTATAGATCGTTAAAGCTACTGAAGGCTCGGGACCGTCGAGGATCGTCATCACACTACCTAAATTTATTTTAGGTATCTCTTGAAATATGTATAAAGTTAGATATGGCATGTATAGACTAGTTATTTTGGTTACCTTTGAAATGTGTATAAAGTAGCCATGAGAAGTGGCTTATTAAGTGTTGGTAATATGCCTTCGTGAATATGATATATGATGCATATTTTGGTATGTCATGATGGCAATGAAATAGCCTTATGAATGGTAAGCTTATGGGTGAATTGATGCCTTAGTAGTTTAATGAGGTTATGGTTGAATTATACTTGGATTTACATGAGATTGATTGAATAAATTAGCATAGTTAGAAATGAGTTTGAATGGAATAATATGATGACCATTTGGTTTGTTTTTGGTTGCCATTTGATTGTGGAAATAGTATTGCTTGTGCTTGTAGGTGTGACCCCATTGTGGGTGACAATTTGGCTTTACGGGTAGCCTATTTTGCCTACACGATCATAGCACACGGGCGTGCCTAGTGACCGTGGGATTAAGTTAGTATCGAGTTAAGTGTGCACGGTCAAGGCATACGGGCGTGCCTAGTAGCCGTGTTAGTAAGTCAATATATATCCTAAGAGTACATGGTTAAGATATACGGGCGTGCTTTACGGCCGTGTTGAAAAGTCAGTATGCATGCTATGTTTTGGCACGGCCAAGACATGGGCGTGTTTGGTGCCCATGGAAGACACACGGCCTGCCCACATGGGCGTGTGCCTTTACTTAGAAAAGTTTTAAATTTCTGAGAATTTATGTAAGTGTTCGGCCTAGTCCTAGCCCTACTCTAAAGCATGATTAAGATCTCGTTGACCTATTTAAGGGACACTTTGTTTACGATTGATATATAATTGTGTATAATGTCTGTAAAAGTTTTTGATCTATTAAGTAACGCCTTTAACCCTAATCCAGTGGCGGACATGGGTTAGGGGTGTTACATTTGATTGGTATCAGAGCTACGGTTTAGTCGATTCTCGGACTAACATAGCATGTTAGAGTCTAGCTATACATGCCATATATCTGAACTGTGATAGTGTGATGAATCCTGACGTGAAAAATGTGATTTCTGTATAGTAATGGATCCCGAAAGAGCTGTAGTTGACGATGTAAAATGTAATGCGCTTACTCCCGTGCAAGGGACAGTGTCTTCGGAGTCGAGACCGACTACGAGCGGTCATGAGGGAGAAGCTAGACAAGATTTTTTCCAGATGATGAGTGAATGGTTCATGCAGTTCGTAAGAAATAATCCGGCTATTTCACAACCTTCAACTCCGGTTAATCCCCCTCAGACTACAGTTGTGCCACCAATTATGTATCTGAATCTGTTGAATAAGCCTCCAGTTGACAAAACCCGTAAGCATGGGTCTGTAGAGTTCAAGGCTACCAGTGATGACGATGCTGAGAAAGCTGAATTCTGGTTAAAAAACACTATACGGGTATTCGAAGAAATGTCTTTAACTCCAGATGAAAGTATAAAATGTGTTGTATCTTTGCTCCGAGATGCAGCTTATCAGTGGTGGAAAACCCTAATTTCTGTTGTTCAAAAAGAACAAGTCATGTGGGATTTCTTTCAGATTGAGTTTTGAAAGAAATATATTAGTGAAAGATTTATCAATCAGAAACGAAAGGAATTTCTGGAACTGAAATAGGGCCAAATGTCTGTTACGGAATATGAATGAGAGTTCGTGAGACTGAGTCAATATGCTCGTGAATGTGTATCCACTGAGGCAATAATGTGCAAAAGATTTGAAGATGGCCATAATGAATATATCCATTTGCTAGTCGGGATTTTAGAAATAAAAGAGTTTGTTGTACTTGTTGATCGGGCATGTAAAACTGAGGCACTCGGGAAAGATAAAAAGGAAGCTGAGTCTGAAGTTAAAGATGTGAGAAAGAGGTTTCAGAGTAGATCATTTCAGGATGCTTTGAAGAAATTGCGAGATGAGCATAGTCGTTCAGATTTGAATGTGGGACATTTGGGTAGAGATCGATCTAGATCACAATTGAGTTCTAAAGCTCTGGAAACTTCAATAGCAGGTGTTGGAAATGTTAGATTCGAACGACCCGAGTGTAAACATTGTGCTAAAAAATCTGGGTAGTTGTATATTGAATGAAAATGCTTGTTTCAGATGCAGGTCATTAGATCATTTCATCCGTGATTGCCCAGAGTCTGTTGAGCAAGAAACTGCCCAAAATCCGAGATCTGATAACGCTCCAGTGAGAGGTAGACCTTTCTGAAATGCAAGAAATGACAGTGGTAGTCAGAGGACTACGAAAGATACTGTTGCGAGATCCGAAGCTAGAGCGCCAGCCAGAGCGTATGCTATTCGAGCTCGGGAAGAAGCTTCATCTCTAGATGTTATAACAGGTACATTTACTCTTTATGATACTTCTATGATTGTATTGATAGACCCTGGTTCTACACATTCGTATATATGCATGAACTTAGTATTTAGTAAAACTTTTCCTGTAGAGTCTACCGAATTTGTTATAAAAGTATCAAACCCCTTAGGTAAAAGTGTTCTGATTGATAAAGTATGCAAGAACTGTCTGTTAATATTTTGAGATATCTGTTTCCCTGCTGATTTGATGCTATTACCTTTTGATGAATTTGATATTATTCTGGGTATGGACTGGTTGTCAGTGCATGATGCAGTTGTGAATTGTAAAAGAAAGATTATTGATTTGAGATGTCCGAATGATGAAATAGTTAGGGTTGAGTTAAATGATTTGAATGGATTGCTTGCTGTAATATCTGTATTGAAAGCTCAGAGATATGTGAAAAAGGGATATGAAGCGTACTTTGCTTATGTAATTGATTCGAAGGTTTCTGAAAAGAAAGTTGAATCAGTGTCAGTTGTTTGTGAGTTTTCTGATGTATTCCCTGAAGAACTACCGGGATTGCCTCCGATATGTGAAGTCGAATCTGGTATTGATCTGTTATCTGGTACAACACCTATTTCAAAAGCTCCGTATAAAATGGCACCAACAGAATTGAAAGAATTAAAGTCACAGTTGCAAGAGTTGACTGACAGAGGTTTGCTAGACCGAGTTTTTCACCTTGGGGTGCTCCTGTTCTGTTTGTAAAAAAAAGAGGTATGATTTGTTTGATCAGTTAAAAAGAGCTGCTGTATTTTCTAAGATTGATCTGAGATCGGGATACTATCAGCTACGAGTGAAAGACTCAGACATTCTGAAAACTGCTTTCAGAACGAGGTACGAACATTATGAGTCTTTAGTTATGCCATTTGGACTAACCAATACTCCTGCTGTTTTTATGGATTTGATGAATAAAATCTTCAGACCGTACGTAGATCGATTTGTGGTGGTGTTCATAAATGACATTTTGATTTATTCATGTGATGAGTTTGAACATGCTAAACATCTGAGAATTGTGTTGCAAACTTTGAGAGAAAAACAATTGTATACGAAATTTAGCAAATGTGAATTCTGGTTACACGAGGTTAGTTTTCTGGGACATATTATGTCAGCTTCTGGAATTCGAGTTGATTCGAGTAAGATTTTTGCTATTCTGGATTGGAAACCTCCGAAAAATGTGTCTGAAGTTCGTAGTTTCCTCGGACTAACTGGTTATTATCGTCAGTTTGTAAAAGGATTCTCGACGATAGCTACTCCGTTGACTAAATTACTTCAGAAAGAGGTTAGATTTGAATGGTCTGATAGATGTCAGAAAAGTTTTGATCAGTTGAAAACTCTATTAACTGAAGCTCTAGTGTTAGTACAACTAGAATTGGGTAAAGAATTTGTGATATACAGTGATACTTCGTTGAATGGTCTGGGATGCATACTAATGCAAGAAGGCAAAGTTACAGCCTATGCCTCGAGACAATTGAAACCTCATGAAAAGAATTATCTGACTCATGAACTTGAGGTAGCTGCGATTATTTTCGCATTAAACATTTGGCGGCATTATCTGTTTGGTGAGAAATGTCACGTATTTTCTGATCATAAAAGTCTGAAATATTTGATGACCTAGAAAGATTTGAATCTGCGTCAGAGAAGATGGTTAGAGTTGTTAAAAGATTATGAGCTTGTGATAGATTACCATCCGGGGAAATCAAATGTTGTTGTTGATGCACTAAGTAGAAAATCATTATTTGCATTGTGTGCTTTGAATGCTCAATTAAATTTGTCTGATGATAGTGCAGTGGTAGCTGAGTTGAAAGCAAAACTGTTGTTTTTACAACAGATATGTGATGCTCAGAAAGTGGATAATGAATTATTAGCAAAACAAGCTCAGTGTGATTCGAATTCTGAATCTGAATTTCAAGTTTTTGATGATTGCTTGAGATTTCGAGACTGTATCTGTGTTTCGAGAAATTTAGAGTTGATTAAGTTGATTTTGAGTGAAGCACATAACAGTCGTCTATCTGTTCATCCGGGAAGTACAAAGATGTATCATGATATGAAGCAAAATTATTGGTGGTTTGGTATGAAACGAGACATTTCTGACTTTGTTTCAAAATGTTCAGTCTGTCAACAAGTGAAAGCAGAACATCAAGTTCTGACTGGTTTGCTACAACCGATTCTAATTCCTGAGTGGAAATGGGATAAAGTAACGATGGACTTTGTTTCTGGATTGCCTCTGACTCCGAGAAAGAAAGATGCGATTTGGGTTGTAGTTGATAGATCGATGAAATCCGCCCATTTTATTTCGATAAGATATGACCATTCACTTGATAGACTAGCTGAGCTTTATATTTCTGATATTGTGAGATTACACGGGGTGCCATTATCTATTATATCAGATAGAGATCCGCGGTTTACTTCACGATTCTGGAAGAAATTACAAGAAGCTTTAGGTACAAGATTGCGTTTCAGTATAGCTTTTCATCCGCAAACGGATGATTAATCCGGGCAAATTATTTAGATTCTCGAAGACATGTTAGGATGTTGCATTCTTGAATTTAATGGTACGTGGGAACAATATTTGCTGTTGATTGAATTTGCTTATAACAATAGTTTCAGTCAGTCAAGCATTAAGATGGCGCCATATGAAGCTTTGTACGGACGTAAATGTCGTACACCTATGTACTGGACTGAGCTCAGTGAAAACAAGATACACGGGGTCGATTTGATAAAAGATATAGAACAGAAAGTGAAAGTGATCCGAGATAGCTTGAAAGTAGCATATGATAGACAAAAGTCTTATGCAGATTTGAAAAGAAAAGATATTGAATTTGAGGTCAGTGACAAAGTGTTTCTGAAGGTATCTCCGTGGAAGAGAGTACTCTGATTCGAACGTATAGGTAAGTTGAGCCCGAGATTCATCGGACCGTATAAAATCATTGAGCGAGTTGGGCCTGTTGCATACAGATTGTTATTGCCACCTGAGCTAGAAAGAATACACAATGTATTCCATGTTTCAATGCTCTGTAGATATCGTTCTGATCCGTCACACGTGATTATGCCATCTGAGATTGGAATTCGATCTGATATGACATATGAGAAAGAACCTATCTGTATCCTAGCTCGTGACGTAAAAGAGTTGAGAAATAAGAAAATTCCGTTAGTGAAAGTATTGTGGAATCGACATGGAATAGAAAAGGCTACGTGGGAACCTGAAGATTCAATGAGACAACAATATCCGAATCTGTTTAACGGTAAGATTTTTTATTTAAGTTAAATTAAATGAGTAATAAAATACTAATAATAGAATGAAGATTTATCATAAAATTTTAATAATAACAAGTAGAGATCAAATGTGATTATTATGTCATAATCATAGTTAAGCATTAAAACAAACGGCAACCATATAACTACAAAAAGTACATAAATGAAAAAAAAAGTCCTAAAATAACATAGGTTTTATGGTAAATATAAAAATAAAAAAAGACTTATTTTTATTAAATCGATATATATAATAATTCATAGAGTCTTACAAATAATATAAACTAGGCATATTCAAACTTGAAAATTTATCTTACATACGAGAACTTTATATATATATATTCACTCGTTAAAGACAAATGTAACTTTTTTGTACCCCACAAATGGAACCAAGAACAGTAACAAGGCAAAATTAAGTAGAAAGGTCGTCATATTTAAAAAATTAATATATAAATTTACGAATGTGAAAAAAAATTATAGCTAATACGTAGAGATCAATTACATGCAAAAAGAAGTTAAAAAGGGATAATAACAACCAAACAGGGATCAGTTTCATGCAATCAAAACGATTTTTTTATTTAATTTATAATTCATTTTACTGTTTCGTTAATAGTCGATGAAGTGTGATCCGTATTTGCTCCAGAAGACATTTTGATATCTACATAATTTAAAAAAATATATAAAATAAATATAATTAATTACTATATTACAATAACTATAAAATATAAAAATACAAAATAAAAACTATAAATAACTTACTTTTTTTTTTTCTCTTTTCTTCCTTCCTTCTACAAAATATTTGAAGGGGGACCAAATCCCAAATTCTTAAAGAGGATGTTCTTATTCTCTCTCTCTTTTTTTTTTTTGAAAACTAACAATTAAGCTAATAACTAGTCACATCGCTGATGTCACTTATAATATATATTTTTAATTTTTTTAATATATATAAATTTTTTAATATAAATTTTTAATCTTTTTTTAACAAATAAATCATTATTTATTTTTTTCAAATCAAATCAATTTTCACGTTTTTAAATAAAATATTATTTTTTAATTTTAAATAGAATTTAAAAAAACATTTAAATATCTTTAAAAATAAATTTAAAAACTCATAATTTAGAAAAATTATTTTAAAAAATGATATTTAAAATTAAAAATATATTTAAAAATTTTAAAATATACATTTAAATATTATAAAACAAATAATAAATTTAAAAGGTCATATCTATAAAAATAATATATTTATAATATTTATAATATTAAAAAATAAAATTTAAAATTTAAAAAATAATATTATAAAACATTTAAAATATACATTTCAAATTTTATAAAACCAATAATAAATAAAACAAATAAAATAAATAAATAAAAGAAAAATAAAAAAACTTAAAAAGAAAAACAAAAAAAAAATGAAAAATTTAGTTTCAATAGGATAAACAATAGGATAGGGTCTTAAAATCCGTTGGCGTCAATTTATTTAGTCTCCACCATAAAAATATAAAATTGCTTAAAACACCTATACTTTCAAAAATTATAATATTTCCTTAGTATTTATACAAGTGGCGCCATTTTATATGGCTTTACAAAAAAATTGATCTTTTAATATAGATTATTGACGTGGCATGTTGATGGCACCAGCCGCCAAACACTTTGGCTCCACCAACTTTTACTGTAAATTTTTTATTATTTTCATATTTTATCAAAAAAATAAGTCATTTAAATAATTAATTTTTGGGTTATTTTTTTATAAAATAGCCTAGAAAAAAGCATGGCAAATCCATGTACATATATATTATGCACACATGCAATTTGATATATTTGGCCTCTAATAGCAAATCAACATATGGAGTGGCTGATTAATCTGAATTGGGGTGAGGACAGGTGTTGTGATGGACAAAGCATAAGACAAGGTGGTTTCCGACAGAAGCAAGAAAGCTCTAGCAAAAGGCAGCTAAGTATTCCTTTTTCACACAAATTAAGAAGATAAATGATAGAAAATATAGGATGGTGCTCGAAGATAAATGATTATATCGTGATATGATCTGCTTCGCATTAGTCCACCACCTCATCTTTATGTTCTTACCTTGGTCGTGAATCACGTTGGCCTTTGTCTGCATGTATTGTCTGTCCTACTATCGTGCTCCTGATTTTCTCTGTCTTTTGGGTCTATTTGAATGAGGCTGAAGTTAGAAAATTGTTTTTAAGGCATAAAAATTGATAATTATATTAGTTTATTTCTTTATAATTTTTTTTTAGTTTTTAGAGATAATAAATCAAAATTTTATATTTTAAGGATAAACTAGAATTTTACAATATTTAACTTATAATTTTATAGATTTTTGAAAGGTTTAAATAATAGTTTTTCATTTTAGGATGTTTAAAGAGTAATTTTCTTTTTAAAAGAGCCACGACCCTTGCCTACTTTGGTTACCGTCTGTGATGACAAGATTTATTCTAATGAGATTAAAAACAGCTGTGGTTATGAGATTAATTACTATAACAATAAGATTAGTTATTATAGTGATGGGATTAAAATCAGTGGTGAGATGTGTGTTAGGATTTGAACACAATAATTGTAGTGAGATAGATTATATATTTAGAGTAAAAAGGAAAATTGACCATTATCGATATTAAACTAAAATTAAACTAAAGAAGTTTACATCATTCCGTATATTTTTATACGATTAATATTTTAACAATAAAAACTCATTAATTTCATATTTTATTTATATAAATCATGCATGTCAAATTTCACGTAAATAAAAAAAATAACTATTTTTTATGTAAAAATACTTTTAATCGTTGAATGAATGTTAATATATCAATACTTTAGATCGATATGATAAGAATATCAAATCAATTTGAGAATTTACATGCATGATAAGTACAATAATATCACTAAATTCAATGGTTGAATTGTTAAATTAAGAATCATACAAAAATATATGAAAGCCAGTAAAATATTTTACTTTCACACTAGTATAAGCGGATCTTTTTTTTAATATACAAAATTAATTATATAACTTAAATTTATATATTTAACATTATTTATAAATATATTTCTTTATACACCTAACTAATGTAAATAAAATATTAAATATTATTTGAAAGTAATGAAATAAAACAAATATTATAAATAAAATTATAAAAAAATAATATTTGTAAAAATCAAACTCTTAAAAAATACTATATATCACTTATAATTAAATTAACCATTCTTTCAAAATAAGAGTGAAAATTACTAAAAAAAAAAATAAGATTTAGGTAGAAAAGATAATCATAAAGTGCATAGGGTTTTATTTTTTAAAAATAATAGTGTTTTTAAAATAGTAAAGGATGTAGATACCTTTATAAATTTGCACCTTTTATTTTATACTTTAGTCATTTCTTAATTTGATTGAGTGATTTATTGTGTACAGTGAATATAAACGTGTCATGGTCTCCCCTAAAATAGTAAATTTTTCATTTAGACTTTTTATAATTTATAAATTTTTAAATTAGTAATAATAAAATTATACTTCAGTCTCCCAAAGATGATAAAAATTTAATTTAACCCTTTAAAAATAACAAAGATACAATCTATTAAAATGATTAAATTACATTTTTTATGTAATTCCGACCCCAAAAAAGTTTCAGGCTCTGCCAGTTAATTAATTATATCAAATTCGATAAAAAATTTAAACTTCACAAGTAGAATTGAAAAGAAATACATGTTTTATTTAATAATAATGCTTTTAAATGGGTTGAATTTGGTGGAATAGGCAAGCGTTAAGTTGTCGATAAAATAATATATTTAGTAGATTACATGCAGAACTCGGTCATATCAGACTCAGTGCAATGAACTTCACTGGCAAGCTTGCTAACACAGCTGCAGCATATGCTATTAACTGCTTAATCACCATTTTTCTTACAACACTCAAAGATGAAGAAGATTCTATATTTAATTTCTTAAAGTTAAACCTTGCATTCGCATTTCCTTGCTGGGGTTTTTATACCAACTTTCAAGGAGAATAAAACAAAATAATAATAACTTTAAAGTTTATTTAATGGCATAATTGGATATGTTTTTTTTTATTTTTTATTTGGGGTCGATTTTGCAACGATATGTACAGGTAGGTAGGCACATTTTTTTTATGTTGAATAACTAATTATATGGTATAAAATATTTGGCTGATGGTATATTTTTAATTTATTTAATATATAATGTGCATGATTTGTAAGAATGGAATATGAAATATGATTATAGGATTATTAAAATATTAATTATATAAAGAATTACAAAAGTATATAAACTTTAATTTTGTAAGTATTTTGGTAAGGCAAGAGTGGAAAGGGCTCTGGCGATGAGAGAAGTGATTAAGGGCTACGAAAGCATATCTGTACAGATGGTGAATTTCAACGAATCTCTGATTTATTTTAGCAGAAATACAAGTGAGGAAGACAATGCGCGAACTGGGAGTTAGAATGTCTAATAATCCAAAGAAATATCTTGGATTACTAACGATGGTCGGAAGAAGAAAGAAGAATGCGTTAGTAAATTTAAAGGAAAGGTTCATTAATAGAAAAATAGAAGCATTGAGTGTACACAATTTATCAATAGGGGGAAGGAGGTATTTATCAAATCCACTTTACAAGTCATTCCAATTTACGCAATGCAATGTTTTTTTATGCTAGTTTCTTTATGTCGAGAATTAGAGATTATGATGTGCAAATTCTGGTGACTGCAATTCGGAAACAAATAAAGGAATTCATTGGTGCAATTCGCGTTCTATATGTACCTCAAAAGGCAAAGGCACAAGGGGGAATTGGTTTTAGAGATCTTTCTATTTTTAATAAAACCCTTTTAGCAAAGTAGGGTTGGAAACTAATTACCAATTCTACCAGTTTAGGATCTCACCCTTCTTTTACCTAGGGGAGCATTTGGGGTGCTCGTAGCATTTTGGAAGATGGTACTGCCTGGAGAATTGGGAATGGCATGACAGTGAATATATGAAAGATACTTGGATTCCAGGACCTGGAGACGGGAAGGTAAAAATTCAGAATATTGACATTAGATACTCGAAGGTTGCAGACCTCATTAATAGTGAGACTAATACCTGGAAAACAGATCTAGTAGAAAGATTGTTCATGAAGGAGCAAGTCGAGTTGATTTTAACCATTCCATTGGTGAAAAACTCTTATCCAGATGCTTTAATCTTAAGGGTGCATTTTTGGCGGCCAAGACGGGACAAGAGATGATAATAATTTACAAGACATTGCTAAAAAAAAACTATTACACAAAGCTCTGGAACCTCAAAATTCCAAACAAAATCAGAATACACCTATGGAGGGTTTCTAATAATTTTTTGCCTTTGCTAAGTAATCTAAAGTATCGAAGACTAAGGGAGGAGGCCCTCTGCTCGATCTTAAGAAGGAAGACGAAACGGTGGACCATCTTTTCCTTGACTATGCTTTTATGAAACAAGTGCTTTAGGAGATAGGAATGGTACCCTCGCACACAAACACAAATCAGGGATGGAAAAATTGGTTAGTGTATGTTTTCGGAAACTGTAACAGTTTGCAAAGCATAAACACAGCCATTGCATATTGGGCCATTTGGCAAAATAGGAACAAGTTATATCATGAAGGTAAAAGAGAGAGTATGTGAAGTTGTCAGTTTCATTAAGGCATATATTGCCGAGTTAAAACAGTTGGAGGAAATCTCTGTGCTCCGAAATAATATTGAAGAAATACAGTGGGAACCTTCGAAGGGAGATCAACTAAAAGTTAATTTTGATGCCTCTTTCCAACAGCAGACTCACAAAGCTGTTTTAGGATTGGTTATGGGCTCATGCATTTACCCGATTGAAAATGTCCAAGACCCAACAACAGAAGAAGCACATGCAAGTTTACAAGCAGTTATCTTTGTGGAAGAAATGGGCTTTGGCGATGTTTGTATAGAAGGCGATGCACTCACAGTCCTGAAAAGAATTGAAAAAATTGATTTTAACCATCCCATTGGTGTACAACTCTTATCCAGATGCTTTAATCTTAAGGGGTGATAATACGAGAGAATACTCGGTCACAAGCGAGTACAAGTGGTGCATTTCTGGCGGCCAAGACGCTGGACAAGGGATGATAATAATTTACAAGACATTGCTACGAAAAACTATTACACAAAGCTCTGGAACCTCAAAATTCCAAACAAAATCAGAATACACCTATGGAAGGTTTCTAACAGTTTTTTGCCTTTGCTAAGTAATCTAAAGTATCGAAGACTAAGGGAGGAGGCCCTCTGCTCTATCTGTAAGAAGGAAGACGAAACGGTGGACCATCTCCTCCGAGACTATGCTTTTATGAAACAAGTGCTTCAGGAGACAGGAATGGTACCCTCGCACACAAACACAAATCAAGGATGGAAAAATTGGTTAGTGTATGTTTTCGGAAATTGTAACAATTTAGTGACCAACTTATTTTTAAATTGAGTGTCCAAAGTGTAAACTTACTAATATTTGAGTGACTTTGGGTATAATTTATTTTGTGATGAATATGAGTCAACGACCACATTAGACATCAATTGGCAACTTAATGGTCCAATGACTTAAATGATAACTTTCGAATAATTCGATGATTAATTTGTAACTTTTTAAATTGAATGGCCAAAATATAAATTTACTAATAGTCGAGTGATCTTAAGTGTAGTTTAACCTCTCTATTTGACTTAAAAAATCAAATACAAGATGGACTTTTCCACAATAGGCCAACATCGTATAATTATTGATACTGAAGGAAGAAGAAATCAATGACTAAATGAAAGGAATACAATACAGAAAAAGTTAATAATTGAACCCCATGTGATAGTTTGACGGTCAAGGGTGTTAATTATCTTAGGTGTGGCTTGGGTTTGAATCATGTTAGTTGCGTTTGTTGTTCGGGTTTTGCCTTGTTATTGTAATTCATCAAAAAAGATGTAATTTAGGGACATGTTATTGTTATAAAAAGATGTTTTTATAGATGTAATTTAGTAATACTTTATTCTTTAGCTGAAAAAAATGTTTTTTTTATATTTTATTTAAAATTTACGATTATGGTTCAATCTAGTGTAGCTTCTAGAGATGATAATAGAGCAGGGTGAGAGCAACTATTGCTAAATCTATTACCGCTCTATCATTTGCATGTTGTATACATCCATCCCGTCCCATCCTGCCTTGCATTATCGTAACCACTCCATACTTACTACCTAAAAGAAAAATCCACCCTGTTTCGCCCTGCATCCACTTTTTAAACAAAAAAATCAATTTAATTTGAAGCGAAGCAATTCAAAATCTATTAGACAATTTGAGTTTTGTCATACTAATAACTAAAATCCGAGTTCATAATTGAATACTGAGTTTAGATGGTAATTTGTTTTCCAAACTTTTTTATGTAGTTTTTATCAACATGCCTATGAACCATTTCATCATTTGCCTCTTAGAAAACTACAAGTTGTAAGTTGTTTATACTATGTGAAGTAGTTTTAAAACCATTTTTTTTATCTATCAGTTATTTATTTTGTGTAGACGAAAAATGTTTTATGGGGTTTTTTTTTTTAAAAGTTAAATTTCATCAATTATTTTTTAATCATCATTATTAAATGTGTTTATTAATTTAGCGTAAATATTTTTCATATTTTGATTCGAATTATTAGCAAAACAAGCTCAGTGTGATTCGAATTTTGAATCTGAATTTCAAGTTTTTGATAATTGCTTGAGAATTCGAGTCTGTATCTGTGTTTCGAGAAATTCGGAGTTGATTAAGTTGATTTTGAGTGAAGCACATAACAGTCGTCTATCTGTTCATCCGGGAAGTACAAAGATATATCATGATATGAAGCAAAATTATTGGTGGTTTGGTATGAAACGAGACATTTCTGACTTTGTTTCAAAATGTTTAGTCTGTCAACAAGTGAAAGCAGATCATCAAGTTCTGACTAGTTTGCTACAACCAATTCTAATTCCTGAGTGGAAATGGGATAAAGTAACGATGGACTTTGTTTCTGGATTGCCTCTAACTCCGAGAAAGAAAGATGCGATTTGGGTTGTAGTTGATAGATTGACGAAATCCGCCCGTTTTATTTCGATAAGATCGACCATTCACTTGATAGACTAGCCGAGCTTTATATTTCTGATGTTGTGAGATTACACGGGGTGCCATTATCTATTGTATCAGATAGAGATCCGCGGTTTACTTCACGATTCTGGAAGAAATTACAAGAAGCTTTAGGTACAAGATTGCATTTCAGTACAGCTTTTCATCTGCAAACGGATGATTAATCCGAGCAAATTATTTAGATTCTCGAAGACATGTTAAATGTTGCATTCTTGAATTTAATGGTACGTGGGAATAGTATTTGTCGTTGATTGAATTTGCTTATAACAATAGTTTTCAGTCAAGCATCAAGATGGCGCCATAAGAAGCTTTGTACGGACGTAAATGTCGTACACCTCTGTACTGGACTGAGCTCAGTGAAAACAAGATACACGGGGTCGATTTGATAAAAGATACAGAACATAAAGTGAAAGTGATCCGAGATAGCTTGAAAGCAGCATCTGATAAACAAAAGTCTTATGCAGACTTGAAAATAAAAGATATTGAATTTGAGGTCAGTGACAAAGTGTTTCTGAAGGTGTCTCCGTGGAAGAGAGTACTCCGATTCGGACGTATAGGCAAGTTGAGCCCGAGATTCATCGGACCGTATGAAATCATTGAGCGAGTTGGGCCTGTTGCATACAGATTGTTATTGCCACTTGAGCTAGAAAGGATATACAATGTATTCCATATTTCAATGCTCCGTAGATATCGTTCTGATCCGTCACACGTGATTATGCCATCTGAGATTGGAATTCGATCTGATATGACATATGAGGAAGAACCTATCTGTATCCTAGCTCGTGAAGTGAAAGAGTTGAGAAATAAGAAAATTTCATTAGTAAAAGTATTATGGAATCGACACAGAATAGAATAGGCTACGGGGAACCTGAAGATTCATTGAGACAACAATATCCGAATATGTTTAACGGTAAGATTTTCAGGGGCGGAAATCCCTAATGGGGGAGAATTGTAACAGTCTGATTTATACCCTAGTCGGAATAGTGGTTTCAGGACCACAAATCCGAGTCAGTAAAATATTTTAATATTATTTTCTGTGCTTATGATATGTGATTAAGCATGTGGTAAAATTTTGTAAGTTAATTTTTCTATCTGTGTGTTTAATTTGAGCAAATGACTAAATCGCGTAAAAGTTAAAAGTTGTTTTTGTTTGATTAATGGCCAAATTGATGTGGTTTTTAAATATGGGGGGATTTATAATGTAAATAGCCCAAATTCTAAGTTAGCAGACGGCAAGGCTATTAATATATATGTTTTATAAGTTAAAATTATATTAAAATTATATATATTATATGTTTTTATAATAAAAATAAAGTTAAAAGAAAATTAATGCTCATTTTACTTGTTCTTCCACCGAAAACACAAAAGAAAAAGAAAGAACAAAAGCATCAAGGGGTTCGGCCATTTCAAGCTTAAATTTAGATCAAGAGCCAAAGAAATCGGACTTAGATCGCGGGAAAGCGAAAATTATTGAGTAGTCGTATTCATTCTCATTAAATCGAACTCGAGGTAAGTCAATATACAAATAAACGTATTTGTATTGAATTATGTATGTTCATATGACTATTGTTAATGATGAATGCTTATGAGATGTTGTATACATGAATTCCGAGGTAAGATCGACTTAGTGACAGTAACATCCTGGAAAGGGCCTATGCATTTTCGGCTTAATTGTACGAAGTGACATGTTCTATGTACTAAGAATAAATTTTGAACATTTTTGGAAACTCGAAAATGTATGAAAGTGAAATGGAAATGAACATTTTGGAAACCTGGAAATGCATGGACATGAACATTTTTGGAAACCTAGAAATGCATAGACATGAATATTTTTGGAAACTAGGAAATGTAAGGAAATGATTCAAAAATGGAAAGTGAACATTTCTGGAAACTTGGAAATGTAAGAAAATGGCAAGTTTACAGAGCCGATCAAAAATTTTAGGAATCTTAGAAATGACTTAGAAATGTCAAGTTTTAAAGTTTAAAATAGGAAATTAAGGCAAGGTGGCCTTAAAAGAAAAAGTTGGTGAAATTTGACACACAAACAGGCTTGGAAAAGTGGCTTGAAGGTGCCACTTAGGGCCTATGGAAATGGCGCCATATGCAAGAGGAATGGGCCTGGGTTCGAGTCACTTGGGAAGCAAATAAAGGAGGTTTTATTTTGCTTCCATAAGCCAAGGAGTGGACGGCAAGGCTTCTAGAAAAAAGGAGGTTTATCCTCTTTAAAATTTGGCTATTAAGGATAAATAAAGGATTTTTTTTAATTGGAGAGATAAATGATGATTTATCTTAAGTATTTTCAAAAGGGAATTTATTTATCATAACTTCCATGAGATAAAGGCTGGATTAAACTCTTTTATTTTATGATAATTACAGGATAAAGCTATCAAATTGAAGAGTGGTGGCCAAGTAAGGGACTCCTTAGCTGATAATTTCGTCTATAAAAGGAAGGAAGGAGGATACTCATCGCTTTTCTTTTTTCTCTGCTCTGCACAAATTCTTAGGGTTCACTCTCTTCTCTTTTCTTTTCTAGCCGAATTCCCTAGCCTCCCTCTCTTTTTATTCAAAACCAAAAACACAATCCAACTAAGCCAAATTCACTTAAGCCAATCTTTGTTGTGACAGAAGGGTGTTGCCGATTTCATTCAAAAAGGTAAGATCAGCTATTATTTGATTTTCAATCTCTCTTTAGCCGAAATATAGGAATCTAACTCCTTTAGAATTCCATGGCCAAAATTTGGAAGGTTTTTTTCGAGATCTAGTAGTTGTCGACTACAAGGAGAAGTACAACGAAGTTTCGGGATTTCTAAGACTCAAGGTAAGTTATATGAATATTCGGCCATAGGCCATTTAAAGATGATTAAGTGTTAGAAATCAATCTAACATGTTCTTATAGGATTTTCGACAGACTTATAAGGCAAGGTTTTCGGGATTTGAACCAAAAAGGAAATTGACACCAAGGTAAGTGTATAAATCCTAATAGGATTTGGTTTTAAGACCAAAAATGTTTATTAATATGTTTGAATGATTGGCCGAATATAGGGATTAAGATCTAAATCAGTAGATCAGTTCTTCGGGATTTCAAGGACTTCATTAAGCGAATCAGGTGTGTACCCCACACTACTTCATAATACGTTTTATGGCATGTTTAATTAAAATATGTGTTAATGGAAATATGAACGTGGCTAAGGTACCATGTTATGGTACTAAGTACTCAGGTACGTTTCCTACTCCTACTAGGAATATGAAATATGTTATTCGTAACATGAGAATATTATACGATTGTGAACTCTGGTATATTATGCATATTAATATATGGGGCATATGGTTGTATATTAAAAGGGGAAGTGAAAAGTGGTGACTTAAGACCACGATGTCCGAAAAGTGGTGACTTACGACCACGATGTCGAAAAGTGGTGACCTAAGACCACATGTCGAAAAGTGGTGACCTAAGACCACGAGATCGCGGTGACTTAAGCCCGCAATTTGGTGTGTAGCGGAAGGAGGGTCGACTTAGTAGTCCCCACTGGTGTGTTTGGCGTGCACGGGGTGTGTAGCGATGGACAATTAGGTTCGGGTTTGGGAATGAATCATAACTTGTATTTTATGTTTGAATGTATTGTATGCCTGATTCTATTACGATTTGGTGTCGTGTACACATTGAGTCTGTTTGACTCACCCCCTGTGGGAATATTTTTCGTAATGAGCAATAATGGACCGGGTCGGCAGAGCTAAAGGTGGCCATGCATAGCAAGGAGAAATCTAAAGATTTGGACTTTTATTTTTACTAAGTACTTTAATTTTAAGTTTGGGAGTTGTTTGATGTAATAAGGCCATAAGGCCCAAGTTGGATTTCTCTATTTCTTTATTTCTCTTTATTTTTAACTATTATGTTTGCAAATTTTTATTAAGTAAAGATCAAGTAAATTTATTTTAAAAATAAACTCTCGACTGTTTTGTCACCTTAATGAATTGGGTTTTCAAATAAAATAAATGAGCTTTCCAATCTAAGCCCAACTCAAACCAATATTTTTCTAAAATTACCCAAATTTTCTCTAAGTAACAAAAAACTTTGAAACTGGTTTTTTTTAAGGAACATACCAGATCCGGTTCAGGCTCGTGGGCCGTGGTGGGGTGTTTCAGTTTGGTATCAGAGCCCAGTTTTAAACTCTCGGCCTGTGGGCTAAGGCCCAAAACGTTTTCAAAGCGAGCCAAATGATTTTCTTTGAAATTAAACAGGTTCTCTGGCATGGCACCTAAGTCTCCGACCCGCAGTCCACCAGGTAAGTACCCCTAACTATTTGGGTGATTATGTGAATTATGTTATGAACATTAGAAAGGTAGAAAAGGCATGGAACGTAGAATAGTATGATATGAACTTAAACCATAGGATTAGACTACTCAAACACAAAACACATAAGACTTAATACACTAAACAAACCTATGGCTAAGTCATTGAGCTAGGGTGTGGTAACCCCTGTACGCATGTCTAGGATTGGATCCGGAAGAGCCTGGTATTTAAGCAGTCCTAGTGACTCACCTCCTCTTCGCAGGAATCCTACCTGGTGCGTAGCTTCGGTTCACCCTAACTCAGAGGGCTCAGTGGTGTGGCAACCTCTGTGCGCATGTCTAGGAATGGTTTTGGTGGGAGCTTGGTACTTAAGCAGTCCGCGTGACTCACCTCCTCTCCACTCGAATCCTGCCTGGTGCGTAGCTTTGGTTCACCCTGACCAAAGAGGGCTCGGTCATAGGCTAAACATAATGACTAAAACCCGAAAGGGAACTAGCCATGTTTTTTTTTTTAAAAAAAAAGGAGAACAAAACAACAAACCCTAGTTTTAAAATTCTTAAAACTTTCTTTTAAATTTGTAAAAACTATTTTTACAAAATTTCCCGAAAAATTTTTGATTTGTGAAAATTACAAAAATACCCCTAGTGGTAAATTACAAAAATGCCTTTGATTTATGAGATTTCCAAAATACCCATAGTTTTAATCAAAACTTCATTATTTTATAAATGTTCAAAAACCCTAATTTGCAAAATATCAAAATACCTTGATTTTGAAAAATTACAAAATTGCCCTTAATTTGCGAAAATTACCAAAATGACCTTGATTTTCAAATCTTTGCAAACATCACCATTTTGAAAGATACAATTCTCGAAAAAAACCCTCAAAGTTTTACAACTTCTAAAATATCCCTGATTTGTTAACTTTTACAAATTTACCCCGATTTGCGAAAAATTACCGAAATACCCCTGAGGTCAAAAATTACCGAAATACCCTCAGATTTCAAAATTTTTCCAAATTACCCCGGGACTTTGAAATTACCAAAATACTTTTTGACAAAATCACCAAGGAACTTTTTGCTTTTGAAAAAAAATTTACGAAAATGCCCCTGTAGGATAAAATTACGAAAATACCCCTAGGTAGTGGAAAAACAACAACGATGAAAATTACAACGTTTCTCTGAATGAACGAAAGTTCATACTTGTTTGATGGATGAATGAATGAATGGAAAGACTATGTGTTTGTATGAATACGAAAGAACCACTCCTAAATCATTTTTCATAAAACTCCTTCGCGGGTAAATAAGTGGAATAATGACTAATTCATAAAACTTTTTAATCAGATCTCGACGTTGGAAAATGAGCTCTAGAGGACGTGGACGTCGTGGACGAGGTAGAGGAAGAATGACTAGGTCGGAACCCGTTAGATCGGGTCAAGGATCAGATAATGAAGTACCACCGCCACCACCACCTCCAATCACAGTGTTGAGCAACAAGCTCGAGCAGAGAAAGATCTTTGTGTCGCAGTTGTCTTTGCGAGTTTTGGAATTGGTGGCTGGTGCAAGAGGAAATTCGGGAAATCGAAAGTCTGTGCCTGAACGGCTTCGAGCAAATGGAGCCAAAATGTTTCGTGGAGTGTCTGGAGTAGCACCCAGTACAGCTGAGTACTGGTTGGAAGCAACGGAGCACATCATGGATGAGCTTGATCTGACCCCTGAGGAAAAAATTAAAGGGAATGGTGGCACTGTTACGCGATGAAGCGTATCAATGGTGGTTAACTGTGCGGGATGGTGCCACGGCTGAGGATCTGACATGGGAGTACGCGTTAAGGAAGCATACCAAAAGAAGTATGTGGGAACCAGTACACCGATGAGCAAAGGAAAGCTTTTAGAATGGTCCAAGGAAATAAGCCGTTTCGCAGAATATGAGGTTGAATTCTCGAGGTTGGCCCAGACGCTCGAGGTGTCGTGGCAACCGAGCATGAGCGCCGTGTCCGCTTTGAGGACGGGCTGGCGGATGATCTAAAATTGTTGATAAGACCGCATCGGGAGCGGGAATTTTCTGCGTTAGTGGAAAAGGCTAAAGTGGTGAAGGAATTAAGGATTCGCGCCAGCGAAACACCGATCGGAATAGGCCGAAAGAGGTTTTGGATCGTCTGGATCATCAGGGAATAAGAGGCCTAGAGTTGATGGGCGCGAGGTCGGGCGAGCTAGATCGGAAGGCGCGTATCGACCTTGTGATGTGTGTGGAAAGAAGCATTTGGGAGAGTGTTGGAGGAAAACAGGAGGATGTTTTAGGTGTGGGTCCAAGGACCATGTGGTCAAGGAATGTCCTAAGAACTTAGATAAAAGCCGACCGGCAACTCAGAATGTTAGTCAGGCTGGTAAAGGTAGACAGCAGCCTCAGCAAGGTCATGGATCGAACCATGGAGGAAATGGTTTGGGCCGTGGACGTGAAGCACCAAGAAGAGGTGCTGAAGGTGCAAACGCGAGGCAACCAAGGTTAGTTTATGCAGTTGGCCGTCGCGAGGAGAAAGATGTGCGAGATGTGACAACGGCACGCGTTCCTTATTTCTCGAATACCCTTAATTGCTTTGCTTGTTATAGGGTTAGCTTATTCTTGTATTGCTAGTGAAGTGACTGAAACCTTGGATGTGAACTTAGAGAATGTGCCTAGAAAGTATGATAGTTCTTTAAGATCAGAGTGCGTAGCAATAGCGTAGTAGGGTGAGTTAGACCGTACGATTATTCGTTAGTAAGTAATTTCGAGGATGAAATTATTTTAAGGGGGGTAGAACTGTAACATCATGGAAAGGGCCTATGCATTTTCGGCTTAATTGTACGAAGTGACATGTTCTATGTACTAAGAATAAATTTTGAACATTTTTGGAAACTCGGAAATGTATGAAAGTGAAATGGAAATGAACATTTTGGAAACACAAAATGCATGGACATGAACATTTTTGGAAACCTGGAAATGCATAGACATGAACATTTTTGGAAACTAGGAAATGTAAGGAAATGATTCAAAAATAGAAAGTGAACATTTCTGAAAACTTGGAAATGTAAGAAAATGGCAAGTTTACAGAGCCGATCGAAAATTGTAGGAAACTTAGAAATGACTTAGAAATGTCAAGTTTTAAAGTTTAAAATAGGAAATTAAGGCAAGGTGGCCTTAAAAGAAAAAGTTGGTGAAATTTGACACACAAACAGGCTTGGAAAAGTGGCTTGAAGGTGCCGCTTAGGGCCTATGGAAATGGCGCCATATGCAAGAGGAATGAGCCTGGGTTTGAGTCACTTAGGAAGCAAATAAATGAGGTTTTATTTTGCTTCCATAAGCCAAGGAGTGGATGGCAAGGCTTCTAGAAAAAGGGAGGTTTATCCTCTTTAAAATTTGGCTATTAAGGATAAATAAAGGATTTTTTTTTAATTGGAGAGATAAATGATGATTTATCTTAAGTATTTTCAAAAGGGAATTTATTTATCATAATTTCCATGAGATAAAGGCTGGATTAAACTCTTTTATTTTATGATAATTAAAGGATAAAGCTATCAAATTGAAGAGTGGTGGCCAAGTAAGGGACTCCTTAGTTGATAATTTAAATCTATAAAAGGAAGGAAGGAGGATACTCATCAGTTTTCTTTTTTTTCTCTGCTCTGCCAAAATTCTTAGGGTTCTCTCCTTTTCTCTTTTCTTTTCTAGCCGAATTCCCTAGCCTTCCCTCTCTTTTATTCAAAACCAAAAACACAATCCAACCAAGCCAGAAATTCACTTAAAAGCCAAGAATCTTTGTTGTGTGAAGATGGTGTTGCGATTTCATTCAAAAAGGTAAGATCAGCTATTATTTGATTTTCAATCTCTCTTTAGTCGAAATATAGGAATCTAACTCCTTTAGAATTCCATGGCCGAAATTTGGAAGGTTTTCTTCGAGATCTAGTAGTTGTCGACTACAAGGAGAAGTACAACGACGTTTCGGGATTTCTAAGACTCAAGGTAAGTCATATGAATATTCGGCCATAGGCCATTTAAAGATGATTAAGTGTTAGAAATCAATCTAACATGTTCTTATAGGATTTTCGACAGACTTATAAGGCAAGGTTTTCGGGATTTGAACCAAAAAGGAAATTGACACCAAGGTAAGTGTATAAATCCTACGAGGATTTGGTTTTAAGACCAAAAATGTTTATTACTGTGTTTGAATGATTGGCCGAATATAGGGATTAAGATCTAAATCAGTAGATCAGTTCTTCGGGATTTCAAGGACTTCATTAAGCGAATCAGGTGTGTACCCCACACTACTTCATAATACGTTTTATGGCATGTTTAATTAAAATATGTGTTAATGGAAATATGAACGTGGCTAAGGTACCATGTTATGGTACTAAGTACTCAGGTACGTTTCATACTCATACCAGGAATATGAAATATGTTATTCGTAACATGAGAATATTATACGATTGTGAACTCTGGTATATTATACATATTAATATATAGGGCATATGGTTTGTATATTGAAAGGGGAAGTGAAAAGTGGTGACTTAAGACCACGATGTCTGAAAAGTGGTGACTTACGACCACGATGTCGAAAAGTGGTGACCTAAGACCACGATGTCTGAAAGTGGTGACCTAAGACCACGAGATCTTTGTGACTTAAGCCCGCAATTTGGTGTGTAGCGGAAGGAGGGTCGACTTAGTAGTCCCCACGGTGTGTTTGGCGAGTGCACGGGTGTGTAGCGGATGGACAATTAGGTTCGGGTTTGGGAATGCATCACAACTTGTATTTTATGTTTGAATTTATTGTATGCCTGATTCTATTACGATTTGGTGTCGTGTACACGTTGAGTCTGTTTGACTCACCCCGTTGTGGGAAATATTTTTCAGGTGATGAGCAATAATGGACCGGGTCGGTAGGAGCTAAAGGTGGCCATGCATAGCAAGGAGAAATCTAAAGATTTGGACTTTTATTTTTACTAAGTACTTTAATTTTAAGTTTGGGAGTTGTTTGATGTAATAAGGCCATAAGGCCCAAGTTGGATTTCTCTATTTCTTTATTTCTTTTTATTTTTAACTATTATGTTTACAAATTTTTATTAAGTAAAGATCAAGTAAATTTATTTTAAAAATAAACCCTCGACTGTTTTGTCACCATAACGAATTGGATTTTCAAATAAAATAAATGGGCTTTCCAATCTAAGCCCAACTCAAACCAATATTTTTCTAAAATTACACAAATTTTCTCTAAGTAACAAAGAACTTTGAAACTGGTTTTTTTTTAAGGAACATACCAGATCCGGTTCAGGCTCGTGGGCCGGGTGTGGGGTGTTTCAGTGACAATGTTCGAGAAGTCCCATACGAACCTAAGAATAGATAGGATTAGCTATGTCATGACATATGTGTCTGTTCTATTTAATCATGAAAGACCACGTCTGGGACGTTGGCATTGATTCGAAATTTTGTGTAAGACCATGTCTGAGACGTTGGCATCGATATGAGCTTTACGTGTAAGACCATGTTTGGGTCATCGACATCGTCTTAATTGATATAAGACCCTGTTGGGGACAGTGGCATCGATATCTGATTACATGTAAGACCACGTCTGGGACGTTGACATTGTACGACTATTCTAAGTATTCTGTATATCCTATTAGATTCTAAACGGTTCAACGGGCAAATCCGAGTTATGAATGATTACGTGAATGTATATCCGTTTTCAGGTACGTTCGAAGTACTTGAGGTGTGTATGGAAGGTAAGTATCTATTTGAACTTACCCAAGATGAATATATGCCATGGAATGATGAGCTATGTATATATATGGTATTTGAGGTGAGTAATGTGATAAAGTATAGCTAAGTAAGTGAGCCAAATGCTATATGAGATGTATATGCTATGAGAACCATTATGGTCATTGTATAAATATGATATGTGCATTTTTAAGTTAAGTTTACTTGTATATGACTTACTAAGCTTTTGTAAGCTTACTCTGTGTGTGTGTTTACTCTGTTTTATAGATCGTCAAAGCTACTGAAGGCTCGGGACCGTCGAGGATCGTCATCACACTACCTAAGTTTATTTTGGGTATCTTTTGAAATATGTATAAAGTTAGATATGGCATGTATAGACTAGTTATTTTGGTTATCTTTGAAATGTGTATAAAGTAGCCATGAGAAGTGGCTTATTAAGTGTTGGTAATATGCATTTGTGAATATGATATATGATGCATGTTTTGGTATGTCATGATGGCAATGAAATAGCCTTATGAATGGTAAGCTTAGGGGTGAATTGATGCCTTAGTAGTTTAATGAGGTTATGGTTAATTATACTTGGATTTACATGAAATTGATTGAACAAATTAGCATAGTTAGAAATAAGTTTGAATGGAATAATATGATGACCATTTGGTATGTTTTTGGTTGCCATTTGATTGTGGAAATAGTATTGCTTGTGCTTGTAGGTGTGACCCCATTATGGGTGGCAATTTGGCTTTACAAGTAGCCTGTTTTACCTACACGGTCGTGGCACACGGGCGTGCCTAGTGACTGTGGGATTAAGTCAATATCGAGTTAAGTGTGCACGATCAAGGCACACAGGCATGCCTTGCAGCCGTGTCGAAAAGTCAGTATGCATGCTATGTTTTGGCACAGCCAAGACATGGACGTGATTGGTGTCGTGGAAGACACACGACCTGCCCACACGGGTGTGTGCCCTACATAACTTAGAAAATTTTTAAATTTCCGAGAATTTTCGTAAGTGTTCGGCCTAGTCTCGGCCCTACTCTAAAGCATGATTAAGGTCTCGTTGACCTATTTAAGGGACACTTTTGTTTACGATTGATATATGATTGTGTGTAATGTCTGTAAAAGTTTCCGATCTGTCCGGTAACGCCTTTAACCCTAATTCGGCGACGGACACGGGTTAGGGGTGTTACACGTAGCCATTCTAAGTATTTTTTATTTAAGTTAAATTAAATGAGTAATAAAATATTAATAATAGAATGAAGATTTATCATAAAATTTTAATAATAACACGTAGAGATCAAATGTGATTATTATGTCATAATCATAGTTAAGCATTAAAACAAAGGGCAACCATATAACTACCAAAAGTACATAAAACAAAAAAAAAAGTCCTAAAAAAACATAGTTCGTATGGGTAAATATAAAAATAAAAAAAGACTTATTTTTATTAAATCGATATCTATAATAATTCATAGAGTCTTACAAATAATATAAATTAGGCATATTCAAACTTAAAAATTTATCTTACATACGAGAACTTTATATATATATATTCCCTCGTTAAAGACAAATGTAACTTTTTTGTACCCCACAAATGGAACCAAGAACAGTAACAAGGCAAAATTAAGTAGAAAGGTTGTCATATTAAAAAAATTAATATATAAATTTACGAATGTGAAAAAAATTTATAGCTAATACGTAGAGATCAATTACATGCAAAAAGAAGTTAAAAAGGGATAATAACAACCAAACAGGGATCAGTTTCATGCAATCAAAACGATTTTTTTATTTAATTTATAATTAATTTTACTGTTTCGTTAATAGTCGATAAAGTGTGATCCGTATTTGCTCCAGAAGACATTTTGATATCTGCATAATTTAAAAAAAATACATAAAATAAATATAATTAATTACTATATTACAATAACTATAAAATATAAAAATACAAAATAAAAACTATAAATAACTTACTTTTTTTTTCTCTTTTCTTTTTTCCTTCTACAAAATATTTGAAGGGGGGGGGGGACCAAATCCCACATTCTTAAATAGGATGTTCTTATTCTCTTCTTTTTTTTTGAAAACTAACAATTAAGCTAATAACTAGTCACATCGTTGATGTCACTGACACGATGTGACCAGTTATAATATATATTTTTAATTTTTTTAAGATATATTTTTAATCTTTTTTTAACAAGTAAATCATTATTTATTTTTTTCAAATCGATTCAATTTTCACTTTTTTAAATAAAATATTATTTTTTAAATTTAAATAGAATTTAAAAAAAGTTTAAATATCTTTAAAAATAAATTTAAAAACTCATAATTTTGAAAAATTATTTTAAAAAAATGATATTTAAAATTAAAAAATATATTTAAAAATTTTAAACTATACATTTAAATATTATAAAACAAACAATAAATTTAAAAGGTCATATCTATAAAAATAATATATTTATAATATTTATAATATTAAAAAATAAAATTTAAAATTTAAAAAATAATATTATAAAACATTTAAAATATACATTTCAAATTTTATAAAACCAATAATAAATAAAACAAATAAAATAAATAAATAAAAGAAAATTAAAAAAACTTAAAAAGAAAAACACTTTGGCTCCACCAACTTTTACTGTAAATTTTTTATTATTTTCGTATTTTATCAAAAAAATAAGTCATTTAAATAATTAATTTTTGGGTTATTTTTTTATAAAATAGCCTAGAAAAAAGCATGGCAAATCCATGTATATATATATTATACACACATGCAATTTGATATATTTGGCCTCTAATAACAAATCAACATATGGAGTGGCTGATTAATCTGAATTGGGGTGAGGACAGGTGTTGTGATGGACAAAGCATAAGACAAAGGTGGTTTCCGACAGAAGCAAGAAAGCTCTAGCAAAAGGCAGCTAAGTATTCCTTTTTCACACAAATGAAGAAGATAAATGAAAGAAAATATAGGATGGTGCTCGAAGATAAATGATTATAACGTGATATGATCTGCTTCGCATTAGTCCACCACCACATCTTTATGTCCTTACCTTGATCGTGAATCACGTTGGCCTTTGTCTGCATGTACTGTCTGTCCTACTATCGTGCTTCTGATTTTCTCTGTCTTTTGGGTCTATTTGAATGAGGCTGAAATTAGAAAATTGTTTTTAAGGCATAAAAGTTGATAATTATATTAGTTTATTTCTTTATAATTTTTTTTTAGTTTTTAGAGATAATAAATCAAAATTTTATATTTTAAGGATAAACTGGAATTTTACAATATTTAACTTATAATTTTATAGATTTTAGAGAGGCTTAAATAATAGTTTTTCATTTTAGGATGTTTAAAGAGTAATTTTCTTTTTAAAGGAGCCACGGCCCTTGCCTACTTTGGTCACCGTCTGTGATGACAAAATTCATTCCAATGAGATTAAAAATAGCTGTGGCTATGAGATTAATTACTATAACAGTAAGATTAGTTATTATAGTGATGGGATTAAAATCAGTGGTGAGATGTGTGTTAGGATTTGAACACAATAATTGTAGTGAGATAGATTATATATTTAGAGTAAAAAGGAAAATTGACCATTATCGGCATTAAACTAAAATTAAACTAAAGAAGTTTACACCATTCCGTATATTTTTATACGATTAATACTTTAACCATAAAAACTCATTAATTTAATATTTTATTTATATAAATCATGCATGTCAAATTTCACGTAAATAAAAAAAATAACTATTTTTTATGTAAAAATACTTTTAATCGTTGAATGAATGTTAATATATACAATACTTTAGATCAATATGATAAGAATATCAAATCAATTTGAGAATTTACATGCATGATAAGTACAATAATATCACTAAATTCAATGGTTGAATTGTTAAATTAAGAATCATACAAAAATATGTGAAAGCCAGTAAAATACTTTACTTTCACACTAGTATAAGCGGATCTTTTTTTTTTAATATATAAAATTAATTATATAACTTAAATTTATATATTTAATATTATTTATAAATATATTTCATTATACACCTAACTAATGTAAATAAAATATTAAATATTATTTGAAAGTAATGAAATAAAACAAATATTATAAATAAAATTATAAAAAAATAATATTTGTAAAAATCAAACTCTTAAAAAATGCTATATATCACTTATAGTTAAATTAACCATTCTTTCAAAATAAGAGTGAAAATTACTAAAAAAAAATTAAGATTTAGGTATAAAAGATAATCATAAAGTGCATAGGGTTTTATTTTTTAAAAATAATAGTGTTTTTAAAATAGTAAAGGATGTAGATACCTTTATAAATTTGCACCTTTTATTTTATACTTTAGTCATTTCTTAATTTCATTGAGTGATTTATTGTGTACAGTGAATATAAATGTGTCATGGTCTCCCCTAAAATAGTAAATTTTTCATTTAGACCTTTTATAATTTATAAATTTTTAAATTAGTAATGATAAAATTATACTTTAGTCTCCCAAAGATGATAAAAATTTAATTTAACCATTTAAAAACGACAAAAATACAGTCTATTAAAATGATTAAATTATATTTTTTTATTTAATTCCGACCCCAAAAAAGTTTCAGGCTCTGCCAGTTAATTAATTATATCAAATTCGATAAAAATTTTAAACTTTACAAGTAGAATTGAAAAAAAAAATACATGTTTTATTTAATAATAATGCTTTTAAATGGGTTGAATTTGGTGGAATTGGCAAGCGTTAAGTTGTCGATAAAATAATATATTTAGTAGATTACATGCAGAACTCGGTCATATCAGACTCAGTGCCATGAACTTCACTGGCAAGCTTGCTAACACAGCTGCAGCATAAGCTATTAACTGCTTAATCACCATTTTTCTTACAACACTCAAAGATGAAGAAGATTCTATATTTAATTTCTTAAAGTTAAACCTTGCATTCGCATTTCCTTGCTGGGGTTTTTATACCAACTTTCAAGGAGAATAAAACAAAATAATAATAACTTTAAAGTTTATTTAATGGCATAATTGGATATGTTTTTTTTTTTATTTGGGGTCGATTTTGCAACGATACGTACAGGTAGGTAGGCACATTTTTTTATGTTGAATAACTAATTATATGGTATAAAATATTTGGCTGATGGTATATTTTTAATTTATTTAAAATATAATGTGCATGATTTGTAAGAATGGAATATGAAATATGATTATAGGATTATTAAAATATTAATTATATAAAGAATTACAAGAGTACTATATAAACTTTAATTTTGTAAGTATTTTGGTAAGGCAAGAGTGGAAAGGGCTCTGGCGATGAGAGAAGTGATTAAGGGCTACGAAAGCATATCTGTACAGATGGTGAATTTCAACGAATCTCTGATTTATTTTAGCAGAAATACAAGTGAGGAAGACAATGCGCGGACTGGGAGTTAGAATGTCTAATAATCCAAAGAAATATCTTGGATTACTAACGATGGTCGGAAGAAGAAAGAAGAATGCGTTAGTAAATTTAAAGGAAAGGTTCATTAATAGAAAAATAGAAGCATTGAGTGTACACAATTTATCAATAGGGGGAAGGAGGTATTTATCAAATCCACTTTACAAGTCATTCCAATTTACGCAATGCAATGTTTTTTTATGCTAGTTTCTTTATGTCGAGAATTAGAGATTATGATGTGCAAATTCTGGTGACTGCAATTCGGAAACAAATAAAGGAATTCATTGGTGCAATTCGCGTTCTATATGTACCTCAAAGGCAAAGGCACAAGGGGGAATTGGTTTTAGAGATCTTTCTATTTTTAATAAAACCCTTTTAGCAAAGTAGGGTTGGAAACTAATTACCAATTCTACCAGTTTAGGATCTCACCCTTCTTTTACCTAGGGGATCATTTGGGGTGCTCGTAGCATTTTGGAAGATGGTACTGCCTGGAGAATTGGGAATGGCATGACAGTGAATATATGAAAGATACTTGGATTCCAGGACCTGGAGACGGGAAGGTAAAAATTCAGAATATTGACATTAGATACTCGAAGGTTGCAGACCTCATTAATAGTGAGACTAATACCTGGAAAACAGATCTAGTAGAAAGATTGTTCATGAAGGAGCAAGTCGAGTTGATTTTAACCATTCCATTGGTGAAAAACTCTTATCCAGATGCTTTAATTGTAAGGGGTGATAATACGAGAGAATACTCGGTCAAAAGCGAGTACAAGTGGTGCATTTCTGGTGGCCAAGACGGGACAAGAGATGATAATAATTTACAAGACATTGCTACAAAAAACTATTACACAAAGCTCTGGAACTTCAAAATTCCAAACAAAATCAGAATACACCTATGGAGGGTTTCTAATAATTTTTTGCCTTTGCTAAGTAATCTAAAGTATCGAAGACTAAGGGAAGAGGCCCTCTGCTCGATCTGTAAGAAGGAAGACGAAACGGTGGACCATCTTTTCCTTGACTATGCTTTTATGAAACAAGTGCTTTAGGAGATAGGAATGGTACCCTCGCACACAAACACAAATCAGGGATGGAAAAATTGGTCAGTGTATGTTTTCGGAAACTGTAACAGTTTGCAAAGCATAAACACAGCCATTGCATATTGGGCCATTTGGCAAAATAGGAACAAGTTATATCATGAAGCTAAAAGAGAAAGAGTATGTGAAGTTGTCAGTTTCATTAAGGCATATATTGCCGAGTTAAAACAGTTGGAGGAAATCTCTGTGCTCCGAAATAATATTGAAGAAATACAGTGGGAACCTTCGAAGGGAGATCAACTAAAAGTTAATTTTGATACCTCTTTCCAACAGCAGACTCACAAAGCTGTTTTAGGATTGGTTATGGGCTAATGCATTTACCCGACTGAAAATGTCCAAGACCCAACAACAGAAGAAGCCACTACAGCAAAAAAGACTTATAGCGGCGTTGTAATAAAAACGCCGCAAAAATTTTACATTCGCGGTGCAATAGCGGCCGCTAAAAATGATATATAGCTGCGTTTTTTACTCAAACGCCGCCAAAAGTCCTAGTTTTAGCAGCGCTTGCGATAAAACGCCGCTAAAAGTCAGAGCTGTAGCGTCGCTTTCGTAGAAACGCCGCTAAAGGCCAGACCTATAGCGGCGCTTTAATATAAATGCCGCTAAAGGTCAGACATGTAGCGGCGCTTTCGTAGAAAAGCCGCTAAAAGTCAGAGCTGTAGCGGCGCTTGAATAGAAACGCCGCTACAAGTCAGAACTATAGCGGCGCTTGCGTTAAAATGCCGCTAAAAGTCAGACCTGTAGCGGCGCTTGCGTAGAAATGCCGCTAAAAGTCAGGCCTATAGCGGCGCTTTCCTAGAAACGCTGCTAAAAGTCAAAGCTGTAGCGGCGCTTTGGTAGAAACGCCACTAAAAGTCAGACCTTTAGCGGCGCTTTGTTAGAAACGCCGCGAAAAGTCAGACCTTTAGCGACACTTCCTTAGAAACACCGCCAAAAGTCAGACCTATAGCGGCGCTTTCTTAAAGAATGCGCTAAAAGTCTGAGCTTCTCTTTAGCAATTTCTTGGATTTTTTAAATTTATATATTAAATAATTTATTATATAATCATAAAAGATATATATTAGTTTTAAAATATTAAATTAATTATCTTCATAGTTTAGGGTTTATGGTTTAGCATATATATATAGTTTAGGAGTTACTATTGGTATCAATATAAAAATTGGAAAAAAAACTCGACATTAGTGTTTATAATTTTGTGGTTAAATTGTCTAATGTTTAGGGTTTATAAGTTTATAAGGTTATGAGTTTAGTGTTTACAGTTCATGATTTAATGTTTAAGGTTTATAGTCCATGATTTAAGGTTTTAGGGTTATTCGTTGGGGATTAGGGTTTAAATGATACATTTTTAAGGTTTATGGGTTTAGGGTTTAGGGTTTAAGGGTTAAGAGGATAAAGTTTACGGTTTAGAGTTTTAAGGCTTGTGATTCTAAAGTTTAGGGTTTTAAGAGGATAAAGGTTACGGTTTACTATTTATGGTTTAGGATTTGAAGTTTAGGGTTTTAAGGTTTATGGTTTAGTGATTTAGGGTCGATGGTCAAGGGTTTATGGTTTAAGGTTTATAATACTCGGCATTAGTGTTTATAATTTAGTGGTTCAATTGTCTAATGTTTAGGGTTTATAAGTTTATAAGGTTATGAGTTTAGTGTTTACAGTTCATGATTTAAGATTTAAGGTTTATAGTCCATGATCTAAGGTTTTGGGGTTATTAGTTGGGGATTAGGGTTTATAAGTTTATAAGGTTAGGGTTTAGAGTTTTAAGGCTTGTGATTCTAAAGTTTAGGGTTTTAATGTTTAGGGTTTAGTGTTTATGGTTTAGGATTTGAAGTTTGGGGTTTTAAGGTTTAGAGTTTAGTGATTTAGGGCCGATGGTTAAGGGTTTAGGGTTTAAGGTTTATAATAAGTTTAAAATGATATGAGTTTAGGGTTTAGATTTTAAGATTTAAGGTTTAAGATTTAGAGTCTATGATTTAATATTTAGGGGTTATTTGTTAAGGATTAGGGATTAAATGATACGGGGGTTTTTCGGTTATGTGTTAGTGATAGGGGTTTAAAGGTTAAGAGGACAAAGGTTAGGGTTTAAGGGTTAATAGGACATGGGTTAGGGGTTTAGGGTATTTTGTGTGAAAATATATATGTTAACAATTTGAAATACTATTATTAAAATAAATTTAAAATTTTTTGGGTCTATGACTGCTTTGTTTTTAATTTATATTAAATAAATTCACATTTTAAATCATGTTCAAAATTTTAAATTTGATCTAATTCTTCTAAATATTATTTAAATTTTAAAAAAATTATTTATTTAAATTAAAAAATTAAAATACTATTATTAAATAATTTTATATTCTTTTAAATATTGTTTTTATTTAAATGAAAAAAATTGTATTGTTTTTATTTTATATATTAAATAATTTTAATTATAAACGTATTAGCGGCGTTTTTATAAAAAACACCGCAAAAGATATAAGAAAAACGGTGCCGTTTTATTAGATTTTTAGTGGCGTTTTGGTTAAACGCCGCAATAGGTACCCTTTTAGCTGCGCTTTGGTTAAAAACGCCGCAAATGTTAAATTTATTTGGGCAAAACGGTGTCGTTTTGCACTATTGTTTTTTACCCACACGATAACCTCCTTCCCATTTCCTTCTGCTTGGTCCGTTTCCCCCCTTTTCCCTACTCGTAAATCGTTAAGTTTTTTCACCCATTTTTCCCCCATTGACATCGGTTTTTCTCTCTTGTTCACCCTTTTCCCCACCCTTTTTTCCCTTCGATCTGTTTCAAGCTTTCCCTAGATTTTGAGCTTCAACTACTATTTTTCGTATTGGTAAGTTTATTTATAACTTTGTTTCATCTGTCTGTTGAAGATTTTCTTTTTCTTCTTCTTCGTACTTTTTTATGATTTTTTTTTTATGATTGCAGATTGGCTACTGCTTGGGCTAAATTCCTCGAAAGGAAACTCTAAGATCCCAACGGCTTGTCTTCCATTAATCCTCATCTCGCTGAATTGGCTGTCAATAACGCTAAAGCTACCATCTTTCAAAGTACTCTTCTATTCATTTCTTTTTCTTCTCTACTTTTAATTAGTTTAGGTTTTCTTTAATATGAATTAGTTTATATCTTTTAGTTTTGGGTTTGAAATTAAATTTTATTTTGTAGTGAAGTTCATTTCTCTGCTGCCTGAATTTGCTTATTTGCATGTTTGTTAGAACGTAAAATATTTGATTATTTGCCTCAATGAAAATTGAACCTTGTTTAGCTATGTAATTTTTATATTCCTGTTAAACCCAAGTTCTTTTTTTAATTAATCTCAATTTTCTAAATTCCGAATCTTTGGTCATTGGGTTTCTGGTTAAGTAAAGCCTTCTCTTTTGAATGAAAGATTTAAGTTCAGATAGAAAATATATGTTCTAATTTTCTGTTTGTGTTGTTTATGTTGCTTTGCCTTATGCTATACATTTTGTAGTAGTTCTAAGTTAGAAGATTTAAACCCATAGTGGCATTGCTTGAAAGGGTTCAGTACTTGAGGCTCTATAAGATGCTTAATTCACACTTCATGCAAGCATTTGCTTTTTTTCTTGTCACATTTTCTCTTCTTTCTGGAAACAAACCACTCTGGACCATCAGTGTATTTTAAGCTTCATTATATACTTTCCTTTTCCTTTTTCTTTTTATGAACAGGTACCGTTACTATAAAACCACTCATCGAATCTGAAGAGTGGAAAAAAAGTGCACTGAGGTCATTAACTAATAAGATTGTCCATACATAACCATTGATCAATACATTTAAGCAGATCATGCTACCAAATAAAATTACAACCACTTCTCAAGGTAGCAAAACTAGCTAGAAGATGAGTTGGTTGATTCCGTGACCTAAGTACATGTTTAAAATAAACCATCCCCAAACTAGAATAAAAGGACTTAATGTAAGTAATTAGGTGCCCTAGGTTTGACACTACACGGTCAGTGCTTGTAAAGTACCAAATTATCGCCATGTGAATCACTTTCTATAATGATTTCTAATACACATTTCTAAAAGCCATTGAACTCCAAACAAGATAGCATAAGCTTCCAACATAAACAAATTGGCAGTGCCAATTTGCAACCGGCACCTAGCATCAACAAAGTCTCCATTTGCATCTTGAATCACTGCCTGAGCCCCAACTTATTATTACTATACCTCTGCTAGCATCAACATTAAGCTTTAAAAATCCATGCCATGGCTTTTCCTATTTCTTTGAGCTTTTTCAGTATTTGAGATATATTAAACATCTTATAGGACCGTGTGCAATGATGATAAGTTGTCTTTGCTGCAGAGCAGCTCATTCAAATACTGATTTATTAAATTTTAATTGGTGGTTGGGAGAGATTATTCTTGCCTCTTCTTTTAATATATTTCTGCTCTTTGAACATGAGAACTTTCCTCAGCCTTCACTCTGATCTGTCTATGGCTTCTTTGGGTATCGTCTATCTTCAAATAAAAACTTCACAAGTCTATGTTCAACTTTCTGGCTTGTACCATGAATGCAACTTGAGACAAAGAATTTCTCCTACTATATAAAATAGAGATTCAAACACGAATATTGATATGAATGCAACCGACCCTAAACAAAAATGTCTTTGAAAATAATTTTCATTAGGCTAATAATATATTGGTAGTAATGGTCAAACATCCCTGCCTAGTATAATATAATAAATTAATGAAGCTTGTTATTTTATAGTTTTCTTCAGGTCTTCAAGAGCATCTGATACCGATTCTTTTGTTTCATTAATTAAAATAGAAATTCCTCACGAGTATATTTATTATGAATCATATAACTAACCTCTTTTTTCTAAATTAATCATATAATTAACGAATATGACATGTGATGGTTGTATTTTCGGGCGGCATCACTTTATTGTTATTCTTATTATTTTATTTGAAAAAGAAAAAAGAGATTCCAATTTTCTTTTGTGATATATACGAGTTCAATACTAAAAATTTTATGATTGATTGGAGTAGTTTAATTTTATTTTATGATTGATTGGAGTAGTTTAATTTTTAGTTCAATACTAAAAATTTTATATACGAGTCCAATTATTGACTACTTAATGGGAATAAATCATTTTAAATAAAAAATAGTTTTTTTTCTTCATTTTGCCTATATAAGAATTTTGTTTTGTTGGTATTCTTCGAAAGCTCTCATGTTGCCATGTGCTTCCACATACCTTAATTAAGTTGGTCAAGACGTAATTTAATTAATCCAAGTTAAAATCTAACCTAGTTAATTAAGTTGGAGTCTTTGTTGCAACTTTCCAAAGCATTTGAGGTTAGTTTCCAATTTGGGTTTTGTTTGGTTTTGAAGAAACTACAGGAAAAATAATGAGAAAAAAATTTGAATTCTATTATTTTATATTTAAATTGTAATAATTGAACCTTATCACCATTGCTTGCAGGTGTAATTTTATCCCTGACAATGTTATAGACAAAGTTCTGTTATTGACTCATAGAAGGGAAAAATACTTAGTATTTGCTGTAGTTCGATTTGTTTGCACCATTCTTACTCGTCATATAAGTTAATTCACTCGTACTTTTGCTATTTATACCGTTTTATTTTTTATTTATTTTATTATTTTTGATTTTATGGAGTTTCTTTTTTATTCTTCTTGTAGCTTCTCAAAAGTTTCGGGCGTCCTTTGCTCAACACAACAGTACTTGCTGGAATCGACTCTGCCATCCAATTTACAATTTGTAAGCATGTATATTTAATTTGCTAAATTGCTGTCCAAATTGCGGTTTATTATCTTACTTGGTTGGTATATATGCTGTTTGTTCTATTGCTGTCCAAAAAAATAAAAAAGATTCAAAGTATATAGGCTAGAAACCTAACAGGTTGCCTTATATCGGATCCTCCCTAGGTGTAACAATGCCACGTATGATGAATCTTAAAGAATTTCTGTCTAAATTGCTGTTTATTATTGCTGTTTATTATTAATAATGTTTGAACAACCTCCAATTTGCTATCTAGCTACTCATGCCGCTTAGATTTTTTACAAGCTCCCGTGTATTATTTTTTAAAATTTAGGGTACGGTACGATATAAAAAATAACATAAACAAAATATAAAAGTTAATTGTTAAAATATGTTATAATTTTTTAACATAAATGTCATATTTTAATAAAAATTTGCAAGTTAAGAAGGGATTAACATATTTTAATACAAACCTGTCACTACATATATTATATATTATATTAAAGAATTTTTTTTACTTTATCTTCCTTAAAAATAAACAATTTTTTTAAGAATACTTACATTTATATGGCTTTTTGGTTTATTACTAATTACTAATTACTAATTTTTATATTAATAATGTTTGCTTTTAATATTTAATATTTTCAATGTTTTCCAAAATGGTAATAATATTTTGTTATCGATTATAATAATAATATTGATCATTACTTAAATATGTTTTAATTACGAAAAGTAAATTATTTTTATAAGAAGTAATTTAAAAACTTTTAAATTTAATATTGTTATCAATATAATAATATAGATCATTATTGAAATATGTTTTAATATAGAAAATAATTTGTTTTTAAAAGAAGTAAGTTAAAAACTTTGTAAACTTAACAACATCACAGCAAATTTCAATTATAAAAAACCATATAATAACATTTTCCAG
Organism: Gossypium bickii; assembly: GCA_025503065.1. NCBI lineage: Eukaryota > Viridiplantae > Streptophyta > Magnoliopsida > Malvales > Malvaceae > Gossypium > Gossypium bickii. The sequence continues at coordinate 6,372,743 of CP106714.1, read as the reverse complement.
CCTTAACTGATTCTCGATTTGAAATTTTAATTTAACTTACATAATTCATAGTACATAACTAACATAAAACTATTTAACTTACATGTACATAACTTACATAACGTACATAGCTTTTATCACATTATTTAACTTACATAATACATAACTTACATAATACTTGTATAGAAAAAAAAAGATTCAAAGTATATAGGCTGGAAACCTGAAGGGTTGCCTTATATCTCACTGTTAGATATCATGGATCCTCCCTAGGTGCAACAATGCCACGTATGATGAATCTTAAAGAATACATAACTTACATAATACATAACTTACATAATACTTGTATAGAAAAAAAAAAGATTCAAAGTATATAGGCTGGAAACCTGACGGGTTGCCTTATATCTCACTGTTAGATATAATGGATCCTCCCTAGGTGCAACAATGCCACGTATGATGAATCTTAAAGAATACATAACTTACTTAATACATAACTTACATAATACTTGTATAGAAAAAAAAAAGATTCAAAGTATATAGGTGAAAACTGACGGGTTGCCTTATATCTCACTGTTAGATATAATGGATCCTCCCTAGGTGCAACAATGCCACGTATGATGAATCTTAAAGAATACATAACTTACATAACATATAACTTACATAATACTTGTATACATTAGAAAAAGATTCAAAGTATATAGGCTGGAAACCTGATGGGTTGCCTTATATCTCACTGTTAGATATAATGGATCCTCCCTAGGTGCAACAATGCCACGTATGATGAATCTTAAAGAATACATAACTTACTTAATTTTAAGATCAAAATTAATAACTTACATAATTTTAAGATCAAATTTCATAACTTACATAAATTTAAGATGAAACTTCATAACTTACATAATTTACATAAATTACAAAGTATTCAATTATATATATGATCATATCATTACTTACATAAATTATAAATTAACAATTTAGCCGTGTAAAATATTGTCAACTTTAGACTTCAACAACAACGAAATGGATAAGAGTTGGATGAAATTGTCAAGAGTAAGCAACGGCTATCGAAATGGAGTAGAAACTTTTTCTGAATTTCGCATTTCAAAATGCAAGCCAAGAGAATATGATTCTTTGCCCGTGTAAGAAGTGTTGCAATATTAACTGGCATTATCGTGAAGTGGTCTACGAACATCTAGTTGTTGATGGCTTTGTCCGGGGGTACAAAATATGGTTTTTTTCATGGAGAGTGTACATCTACTGGAGCATCTTCATCGATGAATCCGAGGTATCCTCATAGTGCTTTCAATCAGAATGTTAGAGACGATAACATGGAAAACATGTTACGGGATGCTTTTAATATGCGCAGTGATGGTTTCGGGTCATTTCCACCTGACTTGGGTGCAACCGATGATCATAATTTTGGTGGAAATACTTTCACAGAAGGGGGAAGAAGTGTACCGGATGAACAGCCAAATGAAGAAGCGGCGAGGTTTTACACGTTGCTTGGTGAAATGAATGAAGAACTGTATGAGGGATCAAAATTTTCTAAACTGTCATTCTGTATTCGTCTTTTTTCACTTGAAATGTTTGGGGGGGTGGACCGGAAACTCGTTGACAATGCTGTTAGAGTTTCTGCAAGAAATGTTCCCGTTTGCAAAAATACCTCAATCTTCCAAAGACATGAAGAAATTGATAAAGGATTTGGGCCTTGGCTACAACAAAATTCATAGTTGCCCAAATGACTGTATGTTGTATTGGGGCGACCGCATAAACCAACAGTGCTGTCATGTATGCGGCCAATCCCGTTAGATTAATAGAAATACAGATGACGGTAACGAGGATGAACACGATACACATTCAAAGAAGCAGCCAGTTAAGATTTTGCGGTATTTTTTGCTAATACCAAGGCTTCAACGGCTTTTCATGTTGTCAAAGACAGCCGAATCAATGACGTGGCACCGTGATAGACGAATAGATGATGGGTTGTTAAGGCATCCTGTAGATTCTTTAGCTTGGAAATCTTTTGATTCCAAATATCCAAGCTTTGCAAGCGATCCTCGGAGTGTGAGGCTTGGGCTAGCATCCGATGGATTTAACCCTTACAAACTCATGAGCACAACGTACAGTACTTGGCCTGTGGTGCTTGTTCCCTACAATTTGCCTCCATAGGTTTGCATCAAACAATCTTCTTTTATCTTGTCTATGATTATACCTGGAGAGAAAGGGCCGGGGAATGATATTGACGTCTATTTGCAGCCACTTGTTGACGAGTTAAAACAACTATGGGCTGGTTTTTAGACATATGATGCAATGAGAGAAGAGAACTTTAATTTACGTGCGGCTTTAATGTGGACTATTAACGACTTCCCGGCTTATGCTAATTTATCTGGTTGGAGTACCAGGGGACGTTATGCTTGTCCGTGTTGTGCTGCGCAGACATGTTCGCAATGGTTATATAATGGGAAGAAGTTCTCTTACATGGGGCATCGTCGGTGGTTACCGGAAAATCATACATTTAGATTTCAGAGTGCTCAGTTTGATGGTATTGAAGAGTTCAGACCAGCACCTTCGCAGACCGGTGGATCCGAAATATTCTTAATGTTGAAAGATATGAATTTCATTTATGGTAAGATGAATCAACCGGCAAACCCGCATAGAAATAGAAGATCTAGGGATGAATCTGATGATGAATCTGATGAAGAGGATGATCTTAAGGCGGACTTGTGGAAAAAAAGAAGTATTTTTTTCGAGTTGCCTTATTGGGAGCATCAGATTTTACGCCATAATCTTGATGTCATGCACATAGAGAAAAATGTCTGCGAGAACATCATTGGGACTATTTTGAATGTCGATGGAAAATCGAAAAATAATCTTCAGAGTCGACTTGATTTAGTCAACATGGGAATTCGGCGTAAGCTTAATCCCCGAGCACTTTCGAATATGAAATATCGGTTGCCGCCTGCTATTTTTTCAATGTTGAAGACGGAGAAAGAAGTGTTCTGTACGGTGTTGAAGGATATAAAGGTCCCGGATGCGTATGCATCAAATATATCGCGATGTGTGAGTCTTAAGGAACGAAGATTATATGGCTTAAAATCGCATGACTATCACATATTGATGCAAGACTTACTGCCAGTTGCTATGCGGTGTTGTATGTCGAAAAAGGTGACAGCTCCTGTAATTGAACTGTCAAATATAATGAAAGGCATTTGTGGTAAAGTTTTGAATGTTCAATAACTTGAGAGACTACAAGATCGAGCCGCATTGACTTTATGCAATCTGGAGAAGATATTCCCGCCTTCCTTCTTCACTATTATGGTGCACTTGTTAATTCATCTCCAGGGTGAAGCACTTCTTGGTGGACCCGTTTTCTATTGATGGATGTATCCCATTGAAAGGTCTTACTTTATTTGCAAAATATTCCTTCATTCAGCTCAATGCCTTTAGTTGCAACTTTTTGATAATGTTGTATATCGTGTTTAGGTTCCTTTCCAAATTGAAGTCATCTCGCACGCAATAAGCATTATCCTAAGGATCAATTCCCGAGGGCTACTTGGCAGAGGAATGTATGACTTTCTGTTCGAGGTATTTGGAAGATGTTGAAACAAGAATGAACAAACCAAGTAGAAATGCTGGGCTCACAGATCATAATTTGGCTGAAACTTATTTCTTTCAAAATTTCGGAGAACCAATCGGCAAAGTCGAAATTACAGAATTAGACGATAGATCATGGGTCCAAGCGCATCGATACGTTCTTTTTCATCACGATTCAATGGAACCATTTCGGACGTAAGTTCTACAATTTGATAAATACTCATCAATTATAATTTGTCTGTCTTCTAACAAAGTAAAACCTTTTTTACCGTATAGTAAGTACAAACAAATATTGAGAGCTCGTTCATGATCCCAAACATTAAATCGACGAGAAATTAATAAGTTGTTCACAGAATCATTCCATGAAGGGTTAAGCCAAATGGTATGCAATTTAAGTTTTCATTGACAAGTCATAATGTTTTCTCATAACATTCATAATTACTCGATTTACTTTCCATCAATAGGTTTGGAGTCGGAATGAAGTCAATGACAACGTTAAATGGCTTTCACAAGGTCCAAACAGAATAGTTAAAAGATATAATGGCTTCCTCATCAACGGATACAGATTTCATACAAGGTATCGCGAGAGATTGAGGAGAACCCAAAATTGCGGAATTATTGTTAATTCTTCGATTACAAGTTACGCTAGTGCTAGGGACAGTAATCCGGTCGAGGGGAATCTGGAGTATTACGGACTTATTACTGACATCATTGAGTTGGATTATTACGACAAATGCAAAGTTGTCTTATTTCGAGGTGATTGGGCTGATGTGAATACGGCTCGCGGAATTAAAAACGATCAATATGGCTTTACAATGGTGAATTTCTCTCGATTGATTCACACCGGAGAACAACTGATGGACGAGCCGTATGTGTTTTCTTCTCAAGTTAAACAAGTTTTTTTACTCTGAAGATCCAACTGATGAGGGTTGGTACGTTGTACTTCGAAACATCCCTAGAGACTTGTTCGACATTGGCAGTGGAAGTAGAGATGACATAGTCGAAAGATCGAAACTTTGCCTTTTCGAACAAGACTTAATCAAAATATCCCTAGTACTAGTCAACAATTTCAATGGGTTCGTCAGGATGTGGACGAAGATATTTACGAAATATGATGTAATAAGATTTAACGATTTATTATTTATATGTAATATTATAATTTTCATGTTGGTCATGTTATATAATTTAACTATTTTATATGTCCTATTATTGTTGTTATTTGTTACTAAAATTTTGAACTATTTTATGTGTACTGCAGGAAAAATGCCTAAAAGACGATTACAAGGTTTAAATATTAGAAATTATACTCCAAATCCAGAAGACGTAAATAGTGGTCAGGATACAGTTGTTGGATCTTCTAGTCTGCCGGACATAGATGACGAGCATGGAGAATTCCAAAGTAATGTTAAGTTTATTTTACATGCATGTTGAATTTTATTATTGATTCATTTTTCAATTTTAATATAATAATATATCATTTTTCAGCTGAGGGTGGTGGGACGCACAGAGCTCGGAGACGTACGTTACTTACAGATTTATATGACTTAGAGCCTACCCAGCGTGTTGAAGTAAGGAGAAACAATCATGGCCAGCCTATCAGACTTGAAGCTCGATTATTGGCAGGCTATTTGGGAATTATAGCACGAAATTCGAATATGTTGCCCATTAACTACGAATCATGGCATCACATGCCTGATGCCAACAAAAATCAGGCTCTCGATAATATTAAGGTAATAAAAGGTGAATGTAATTTATAATACTTTAATTTAACCTTCATTTATATTAACTTTTTTTTAAAAAAAAATCAAGGTAGATTTGCTTTAGAGGTCTCCGATGACTATGTTAAGAAGACGTTGGGTAAAAAATGGAGAGACAATAAAAGCACCCTAAAAAAACAATATTTTAAGAAAGACATAAGCCTCGACGAAAAACTCAAGAAATGTCCCCCCGGAAATGTTGAGGTACCAATGGGAAGATCAAGTTAGATTCTGGAATTCAAAGAAAGGAGAGGTATTACGTACTTTCAAAGTCTTAGAAATTTTTCGATTTATCGTATTTACTATATAAATAATTCAAATCCCATTATGTAGGATCGTGAGCGAGTTGGAACAACCAGCAGACAGAAACAACAATTCACGCACACGGCAGGTTCCAGAAGTTTTGCTCGTGTAGCTGAGGCTGAGGTATTATAATTTATTACTTCTTTCAAATATTAATGATTTATACTATTAAATTATATTTTTTCTGCTATAATGTAGGAAGTTTCGTCAGGTCAAAAAGTTGGACGCCTTCAACTTTTTGACATTACGCATAGGAAGAAGGATGGATCTCCGATGACATCCAAGGCTGCAGAAATTTTGGTATATTTATTTAATAAAATTTGATTTTTTATAAATATTTATAATGTTTAATTATAATGGTTTAATTCATCGTTTGTAGTTTTAAATTTCTAATTTTAAGTTATGTTCCATTCCTTTTTATTATATATTTCATTTCTAACTCTTTTATTGACTTATTAGGATAAACTAAAGGAGAAGAAGACGGAGTATGAAGCGGTTGCTTCATCTGACAGTTCTGTTAATTTCGAGGAGATTGATAACAGAATTATTACTGATGTTTTGGGTCCTAAAAGGTACGACTGCTTCGATTGATAGTTTTGTTAATCTTGAGTATATTTATAACAGAATTATCACAAATGTTTTGGGTCTTACAAGGTATGGTCGGGTTCGATGTCAAGGATCAGGTGTTACTCTGACCCAATATTTTGGATCCGGCTCCGGACAATACATGCCTTCTGGGAGTCAATCTCGTGCTGAAGTTCAGAGACTGAAAGACCAGATATCTCTGATGGAAGCGAGCACAGCTGATCAAATTTCTTAGCTTAGAGCGGAGGCAGCAGCGAGGGAGGCGAAACAAATTTCTCAGCTTAGAGCAGAGGCAGCAGCGAGAGAGGCGGAGCATATTGCTCAACTTAGAGCGGAGGCGGCGTGGGGGGAGGCAGAGCGAGCAAGCGAAAAGTATGAAGAACTCCAAACACACCGCAGACTATGATGCAGATTGTTCCAAAGAGCGAATGCAGAGGCCGCCCTCTTAGACATTTCTTTTCTTATTGTAAGATTTTTTTTAACATTGTTATAGTTAAACATTATTGTAAGAATTGTTTGAATTATGCTTCATTTATTAATAAATATCATGTATCTTTTATTAAATTTGAAGTATCGTTTAGATTTAATGCTTTTACTGAGATTTAAATGTTTTATTTGCTTCCTTGGGTTGGAATTATATGCAATTGTTGCTATTTTTGGCTGGTTTTTAATGCAGGGAGGGTAGGATATTGGAAAAAAAGAGCATAGCAGATCTGTGCAAATTAGCGGCGTTTTTTTGGAAAGCGCCGCTAAAAGCCCCTACCATTAGCGGCGTTTGTTTGAAAAGCGCCGCTAAAAGCCCCTTCCTTTAGCAGCGTTTGTTTGAAAAGCGCCACTAAAAGCCCCTACCTTTAGCGACATTTTTTTGGAAAGCGCCGCTAAAGGTCGTTTTTCTGAAAAGCGTCGCTAAAGGTAGGGGCCTTTAGCGGCGTTTTTTTGAAAAGTGCCGCTAAAAGCCCCTATCTGTAGCGGCGTTTTTTCACAACAAATGCCACTAAATTTTGCGGCGCTTTCTTTAGCGGCGTTTTTTGCGGCGCTTCATTAGTGGCGCTTAAAAACGCTGCTAAAAGCCTAAAAAACGCAGCTAAAAGTTTGTTTTGGTGTAGTGAGCACATGCAAGTTTACAAGCAGTTATCTTTGTTAAAAAAATGGGCTTTGGCGATGTTTGTATAGAAGGCGATGCACTCACAGTCCTGAAAAGAATTGAAAAAATTGATTTTAACCATCCCATTGGTGAACAACTCTTATCCAGATGCTTTAATCTTAAGGGGTGATAATACGAGAGAATACTCGGTCACAAGCGAGTACAAGTGGTGCATTTATGGCGGCCAAGACGCGGGACAAGGGATGATAATAATTTACAAGACATTGCTACGAAAAACTATTACACAAAGCTCTGGAACCTCAAAATTCCAAACAAAATCAGAATACACCTATGAAAGGTTTCTAACAATTTTTTGCCTTTGCTAAGTAATCTAAAGTATCGAAGACTAAGGGAGGAGGCCCTCTGCTCTATCTGTAAGAAGGAAGACGAAACGGTGGACCATGTCCTCCGAGACTATGCTTTTATGAAACAAGTGCTTGAGGAGACAGAATGGTACCCTCGCACACAAACACAAATCAAGGATGGAAAAATTGGTTAGTGTATGTTTTCGGAAATTGTAACAATTTAGTGACCAACTTGTTTTTAAATTGAGTGTCCAAAGTGTAAACTTACTAATATTTGAGTGACTTTGGGTATAATTTATTTTGTGATGAATATGAGTCAACGACCACATTAGACATCCATTGGCAACTTAATGGTCCAATGACTTAAATGATAACTTTCGAATAATTCGATGATTAATTTGTAACTTTTTAAATTGAATGACTAGAATATAAATTTACTAATAGTCGAGTGATCTTAAGTGTAGTTTAACCTCTCTATTTGACTTAAAAAATCAAATACAAGATGGACTTTTCCATAATAGGCCAACATTGTATAATTATTGATACCGAAGGAAGAAGAAATCAATGACTAAATGAAAGGAATACAATACAGAAAAAGTTAATAATTGAACCCCATGTGATAGTTTGACGGTCAAGGGTGTTAATTGTCTTAGGTGTGGCTTGGGTTTGAGGCATGTTAGTTGTGTCTGTTGTTTAGGTTTTGCCTTGTTATTGTAATTCACTAAAAACGATGTAATTTAGGGACATGTTATTGTTATAAAAAGATGTTTTTATAGATGTATTTTAGTAATACTTTATTCTTTAGCTGAAAAAAATGTTTTTTTTTTTATATTTTATTTAAAATTTACGATTATGATTCAATCTAGTGTAGCTTCTAGAGATGATAATAGAGCAGGGTGGGAGCAGCTATTGCTAAATCTATTACCGCTCTATCATTTGCATGTTGTATACATCCATCCCGTCCCATCCCGCCTTGCATTATCGTAACCACTCCATACTTACTACCTAAAAGAAAAAATCCACCCTATTTCGCCCTGCATCCACTTTTTTAAAAAAAAAATCAATTTAATTCGAAGCGAAGCAATTCAAAATCTATTAGACAATTTGAGTTTTGTCATACTAATAACTAAAATCTGAGTTCATAATTGAATACTGAGTTTAGATGGTAATTTGTTTTCCAAACTTTTTTATGTAGTTTTTATCAACATGCCTATGAACCATTTCATCATTTGCCTCTTAGAAAACTACAAGTTGTAAGTTGTTTATACCATGTGAAGTAGTTTTAAAACCATTTCTTTTTTATCTATCAGTTATTTATTTTGTGTAGACGAAAAATGTTTTATAGGTTTGTTTGTTTTTTTTTTTTTTAAAAAGTTAAATTTCATCAATTATTTTTTAATCACCATTATTAAATTTGTTTATTAATTTAGCGTAAATATTTTTCATATTTTGATTCGAATTATTAGCAAAACAAGCTCAATGTGATTCGAATTTTGAATCTGAATTTCAAGTTTTTGATGATTGCTTGAGATTTCGAGTCTGTATCTGTGTTTCGAGAAATTCGGAGTTGATTAAGTTGATTTTGAGTGAAGCACATAACAGTCGTCTATCTGTTCATCCGGGAAGTACAAAGATATATCATGATATGAAGCAAAATTATTGGTGGTTTGGAATGAAACGAGACATTTCTGACTTTGTTTCAAAATGTTTAGTCTGTCAACAAGTGAAAGCAGATCATCAAGTTCTGACTGGTTAGCTACAACCGATTCTAATTCCTGAGTGGAAATGGGATAAAGTAACGATGGACTTTGTTTCTGGATTGCCTCTGACTCCGAGAAAGAAAGATGCGATTTGGGTTGTAGTTGATAGATTGACGAAATCCGCCCATTTTATTTCGATAAGATCGACCATTCACTTGATAGACTAGCTGAGCTTTATATTTCTGATGTTGTGAGATTACACAGGGTGCCATTATCTATTGTATCAGATAGAGATCCGCGGTTTACTTCACGATTCTGGAAGAAATTACAAGAAGCTTTAGGTACAAGATTGCATTTCAGTACAGCTTTTCATCCGCAAACGGATGACTAATCCAAGCAAATTATTTAGATTCTCGAAGACATGTTAAATGTTGCATTCTTGAATTTAATGGTACGTGGGAACAGTATTTGCCGTTGATTGAATTTGCTTATAACAATAGTTTTCAGTCAAGCATCAAGATGGCGCCATATGAAGCTTTGTACGGATGTAAATGTCGTACACCTCTGTATTGGACTGAGCTCAGTGAAAACAAGATACACGGGATCGATTTGATAAAAGATACAGAACAGAAAGTGAAAGTGATCCGAGATAGCTTGAAAGCAGCATCTGATAGACAAAAGTCTTATGCAGACTTGAAAAGAAAAGATATTGAATTTGAGGTCAGTGACAAAGTGTTTCTGAAGGTGTCTCCATGGAAGAGAGTACTCCGATTCGGACGTATAGGCAAGTTGAGCCCGAGATTCATCGGACCGTATGAAATCATTGAGCGAGTTGGGCCTGTTGCATACAGATTGTTATTGCCACCTGAGCTAGAAAGGATATACAATGTATTCCATGTTTCAATGCTCTGTAGATATCGTTCTGATCCGTCACACGTGATTATGCCATCTGAGATTAGAATTCGATCTGATATGACATATGAGGAAGAACCTATTTGTATCCTAGCTCGTGAAGTGAAAGAGTTGAGAAATAAAAAAATTTTGTTAGTAAAAGTATTATGGAATCGACACGAAATAGAAGAGGCTACGGGGAACCTGAAGATTCAATGAGACAACAATATCCGAATCTGTTTAACGGTAAGATTTTCGGGGACGGAAATCCCTAATAGGGGAGAATTGTAACAGTCTAATTTATACCCTAGTCGAAATAGTGGTTTCGGGACCACAAATCTGAGTCAGTAAAATATTTTAATATTATTTTTTGTGCTTATGATATGTGATTAAGCATGTGGTAAAATTTCATAAGTTAATTTGTCTATCTGTGTGTTTAATTTGAGCAAATGACTAAATCGCGTAAAAGTTAAAAGTGGTTTTTGTTTGATTAATGGCCGAATTGATGTGGTTTTTAAATATGGGGGGATTTATAATGTAAATAGCCCAAATTCTAAGTTAGCGGACGACAAGGCTATTAATAAATATGTTTTATAAGTTAAAATTATATTAATATTATATATATTATATGTTTTTTTAATAAAAATAAAGTTAAAAGAAAATTAGTGCTCATTTTACTTGTTCTTCCACCGAAAACACAAAAGAAAAAGAAAGAACAAAAGCATCAAGGGTTTCGGCCATTTCAAGCTTAAGTTTAGTTCAAGAGCCGAAGAAATCGGACTTAGATCGCGGGAAAGCGAAAATTATTGAGTAGTCGTATTCATTCTCATTAAACCGAACTCGAGGTAAGTCAATATACAAATAAACGTATTTGTATTGAATTATGTATGTTCATATGACTATTGTTAACACTACACCAAAATAGACTTTTAGCGGCGTTTTTAGTGGCGTTTTAAAGAAAAACGCCGCTAATATTACACATTAGCAGCGTTTGAAGGAAAACGCCGCAAAAATCGAGCAACAAACAACGCTACTTTAAAAACGCCGCTAAAAGGATAAATAAGCGGCGTTTTTAGTAAAACGCCGCTAAAGTTCGATCTTTAGCGGCGCTTTTGGCAAACGCCGCTAAAAGTTCGATCTTTAGCGCGCTTTTGGAAAAACGCCGCTAAAAGTCCGATCTTTCGCGCGCTTTTGGAAAAACGCCGCTAAAACTCTCGATCTTTAGCGCGCTTTTGGAAAACGCGCCGCTAAAAAGTCGATCTTTAGCGGCGCGTTTGGAAAAACGCCGCTAAAGTTGATCTTTAGCGCGCGCTTTTTTGGAAAACGCCGCTAAAGTTGATCTTTAAGCGGCGCTTTTGGAAAAACGCCGCTAAAAAGTCTGAGCTTTAAGCGGCGCTTTTGGAAAAACGCCGCAAATAATTTGAAAGTTTTTTGGGCATATATGATTGATATTAAGGGTTTCATGGGTTAAGGGTTAGGGTTCTTACATAATTGTAAAATAGATATATTAATTTTAATATATTAAATTAATTATCATTATAGTTTAGGGTTTATGATTTAGCATATAAAATTTAGGGTGTAAGGTTTAGGAGTTACTATTTTAAATGTTTAGGGATTATGGTGTATAGTTTATGGTTTAAAGTTTAGGGTTTCATGGGTTTAAGGGTTAATGGTTAAGGGTTATGGGTTAGGGGTTAATGGTTAGGGATTAGAGGTTAGGGGTTAGGGGTTTATGTTGTATGATTTAGGGTTTATGAGATATAAGATAGAGGTTTAAGGTTTAGAGTAATTAGTCTCTTTTAATTTATATATTAAATAATTTATTACATAATTGTAAAATAGATATATTAATTTTAATATATTAAATTAATTATCATTATAGTTTAGGGTTTATGATTTAGCATATATAATTTAGGGTGTAAGGTTTAGGAGTTTCTATTTTAAATGTTTAGGGATTATGGTGTATAGTTTGTGCGTTAAAGTTTAGGGTTTCATGGATTTAAGGGTTAAGGGTTAATGGTTAGGGGTTAGGAGTTTATGTTGTATGATTTAGGGATTATGAGATATAGGATAGGGGTTTAGGGTTTAGAGTAATTAATCTCTTTTAATTTATATATTAAATAATTTCTTACATAATTGTAAAATATATTAGTACGTAGTATAAAAAATCAATAATACATATTAGTAGTATAAAAAAATATTTTATTCTTTGAAATAGTAAATTAAAATGATTATAATAAATAGAGATGTCAAAAGTATGTAAATTAATTATAATTAATGTATGTAAATTAATTATAATTAATCATGAATGAAAGAATTTTATTATGAAAATAATAACAATAAGATTAATTTTAAAAAAGTCCTTATAATTGTAATAATTTAAAAGTTATTTTATTCAAAAAATTTAAAATATATATTCTTTTTCAAAATTATTGAAAAGATTTAATATTATTTTAATAGCAATTCAATTTAAAAATTACTAAACAATATTATTTTAATATTCAAGAAGCTATTTAAGCGGCGTTTTTTGAGCAAAACGCGCGCAGCAAAAGCTAACTAAAAAAAACGATGTCGTTTACTTTTGTATTAGCGGCGCTAGAAATAAAAACGCCGCAAAATAGGATTAATAGTGGCGTTTGTTTTTCAAAACGCCGCAAAAAGAAATAAAATTGAATTGAAACGGGGCGGTTTTTATTTTCTCAATTTTCTTTTCTTCTTCCCAGCAGATATCTCCTTCTGCCTAGGTCTTCATCCCCTTTCCCAACTGGTAATCCCCCCTTTCTTTCTTCCCTCCTTTCAAATTGCGAGGCCAGAAAAGAATATTTTAATGCTTTGTTTCAACCATGCCTGTCGAATGGACGATTGATGGAGGCGATGGGTTTAGGAAATTTTCTACAATATTCCAATCGTTAAATCGTGAAAGAGGTATTACAGCTTAATTTTTGAATGCCCATTTCTAATAATAAGCTAATAGTAACTGTTATCTTTATCTTTTTTTTGGGGGGGGGGGGAATTAGCTTTGCACAGTTGCAGTTTTGGTACTGGGAAACCCCTAGATTTCATGACCCAGGAATGTCGTTGAAAGAGCGTTATTTTTATTCAACAGGTTTTTCCCTTTTACATTTTTTTTTCTTTTGAACTTGAGGAATTCAATTCTTGTTAAGAATTCAAATTTTCTTAAGGTAATTTGTTTTACTAGGGTCTCACTTCTCTGCTAAACAAGATTACTACGAACTTCTTGGGGTGCCAAAAATGCGACCCGAGATGAGATTAAAAAGGCATATCATGTGGTGAGTAGACTAAACTGTTAATGATTAACATGTAGAAACCATCTGGGGAATTCTTTTATTGTTTTGTTTGATTATGCAGCTTGCCAAGAAGTACCATCCTGATGCTAATAAAAATAATCCTTCTGCAAAGAGGAAGTTTCAAGAGATAACAGATGCCTATGAGGTTTGTAGTTTCTAGTTGTTGGTTAAATAAATATAAAAGTATTTTTTGGAAATCTTGTTAAACATTTTCCATTCGTTTAATTGCAGACTTTGCAAAATCTTGAAAAGAGGAGAGAATATGATACGGTAACTAATACTTCCCTCTTTTTCCTTTTTAGTTGTAGTACTTGCCTTTTCTTTTACCTTCCAGAAGTGAATCGCATATACGGTTTTGCTACTATTGGTGTTTTAGGCTATTGTGGCCACCATGTAGGGCTTTTAAATTATCCGTAGTTTGATGTATGTTGTTTCTAAACTCATTGAATCTCTCTGTATCTTTATGAAAAAGATGCGTGCCAGAAGTTCAGAAGACATGGGATATGGTGCAAGTGGTGCAAAGGGGTTTAGATATACTTATCAAACAAACTTCTCTGATTCATTCTCTAAGATTTTTTCTGAGGTATTTTGTGTTCCCTCTGCCTATTCTTGTCTTTATGGATTTGGTTATCATGATGGCTCAAAAATGCTGAAACTTGATGCGTTGCAGATATTTCAAGATGAGATGGATCAATTTGCACCAGATATCCAGGTTAACACATTTTCTGTCCTGAAGTTTTCTACCAGCTTCATGCCTTACATTTCAAGTTAAAATATGTTCTGTTTGGAAAACTTTTAGACAGAGATCTTGCTCTCTTTTTCTGAAGCTGCTAAAGGATGCACAAAGGATCTACAGTTTGATGCATTTGTAACTTGTGATTCTTGCGGTAAGTAGCGCCTAAAATTTGTTGGAATCATGTTGTGTTCAAGAACCATACAAGCACAAATGTAATCCATTAAATGCATAATCCCTGTAGTACTCAATTTACATTTGTTTTTAATATGTATTCTCATAATCTCGTTACTGTTAGAAATCAATTTTTGCTTAATTTGTTGCAAATATTTTCCAGCATCTTGTCGGAAGTGTTTGTCTTCTCTTTCCATTTGTCTGAAGAATTGATTTCTTTCCTCATTATACATGATATAGTTTTCTTGTGCCTTGTTTATTGCATAATGCAGATGGGCGTGGCTATCCGCCTAATGCCAAAGTGAAAGTTTGTTCAACTTGCAGAGGCTCAGGGACAGTGAGTTTTTGACAATCTATTTGGATGGTGATTAGTATTTAAGTCTTTCAAATGGGATTCACTTTCGGAAGATAACCTACCATTTTATTTATTATACTGTATTAACTCTTAACCAGATTACAATTCCTCCATTTACATCAACATGCCATGCTTGTAAAGGATTGGGCCGAATAATCAAGGTCTGATGTGATTTTAGCAAAACATTCCCATTTCTTCTCTTACTTGTACACCATGTAGTAAGTTACAAAAAACCTTGCATTTGAATGCATAGATCCCTTTTCCTTTCCATCTCAAAGATTTTGAACTTTTTTTTTTTTGTGGATTCATAGTTGGTTTGTTTGTTTGAAGGTAAATGGGTCTTCAGAAATGTTCCCATTGGTGGAAGAGAAGCTGTTGTTGTTCAATGAAAGCAGAGTTTCCAGATATGTGCTGTTTGTACATGCTGTGGTGGAGCAAAAGGTGCTTGCTTACCTTCTCCTTGTTGCTATGCTATCAATTGCAACATTCCAAACAGACCCTTTGGTTTCTGTTCTTTCACTCCCAAAACCTGTAATTGCTTTGGATGCTATCTCTTGTTTAAACCTTTGTTTTATCTATAGTTCTTACTCTTTTTTTTTTTTTTTTTAAATTTAGGAGTTAAAATAAAAAAAATATATTGATTCTGATGCAAGTTTGAAAGTGGAGAAAGAGAATATATGTTTTCTTTCATTTGTTTGTTTATAAGTTTCATAGGGAGTTTTCTCAGTTAGCGTTTTTTGGCAATTTTGTCTATAATTTATGTTCTTTTCAAGGCAGTAACATTGCCTGGCATATGCTTGTTTACTGTTATCTTGTTTACCTTTTTTTAATTCATGTTTAATATACTTATTAGTGGGTGTATTGCATTATGCAACTTGAAACCATGTAATACCAATTTGTTTTTATTATTAAAATTGAAGTAATGTTTGATGCTGCTTTAATTATGCTTCACACTTGATCTACCACAGTATCTTTAGTCAGAGTTGGTCAATAAACAAATAAATAAAATACTCTTGATGTTGGTGAGATGATGCTCAAGGGAAAGTGAATTGTTAGAACTATGTAGTTTGGCTGCTTGTGCCTACCACATTTTGATGAATTTTGTAGCTTTCACTTAAAAAGGATAGTGGAAAGGGTCTCAAATATTGAGATTCAATTATAGAAATATGTATTCTTCTATAATTTTCATTTTAATGTCTTTAAATTAAATTATACATTTTAAATTGAATTTTTGGTGTTTTTATAATATTATAATTTTTTTAATTTTTCATGACAATTAGCGGCGTTTGTTTTAAAAGCGCCGCTAAAGGCCCGTACTTTTAGCGGCGTTTTTTTTAAAAGCGCCGCTAAAGGCCCGTACTTTTAGCGGCGTTTTTAAAAGCGCCAAAAAGGCCCATACTTTTAGCGGCGTTTTTTTTTAAAGCGCGCTAAAGGCCCATGCTTTTAGCGGCGCTTTTTAAAAGCGCCGCTAAAGGCCCAGACTTTAGCGGCATTTTTTAAAAGCGCCGCTAAAGGCCCGTGCTTTTAGCGGCGTTTTTAAAAAAAGCGCCGCTAAAGGTCCGTGATTTTTAGCGGCATTTTTTAAAAGCGCCAGCTAAAGGCCCATGACTTTTAGCGGCGTTTTTTTAAAGCGCCGCTAAAGGCCCGCACTGTAGCGGCGTTTTTTTAAAAGCGCCGCTAAAGGCCCGCACTGTAGCTGGGCGTTTTTAAAAAAATACACTAATTTTTGCGGCGGTTTAGAAGCGGGCGTTTTTATGGCGCTTTGGCCAGCGCATAAGTAATATTAGTGGCGCTTAAAAACGCCGCTAAAGGCCCAAAAAAACGCCGCTAAAAGTCTGTTTTGGTGTAGTGTAATGATGAATGCTTATGAGATGTTGTATACATGAATTCCAAGATAAGATCGACTTAGTGACAATGTTCGAGAAGTCCCATACGAACCTAAGAATAGATAGGATTAGCTATGTTATGACATATGTGTCTGTTCTATTTAATCATGAAAGACCACGTCTGGGACGTTGGCATTGATTCGAAATTTTGTGTAAGACCATGTCTGAGACGTTGGCATCGATATGAGCTTTACGTGTAAGACCATGTTTGGGTCATCGACATAGTCTTAATTAATATAAGACCCTGTTGGGGACAGTGGCATCGATATCTGATTACATGTAAGACCACGTCTGGGACGTTGGCATTGTACGACTATTCTAAGTATTCTGTATATCCTATTAGATTCTAAACGGTTCAACGGGCAAATCCGAGTTATGAATGATTACGTGAATGTATATCCGTTTTAAGTACGTTCGATAAGGACTTGAGGTGTGTATGGAAGGTAAGTATCTATTTGAACTTACCCAAGATGAATATATGCCATGGAATGATGAGCTATGTAT
Source organism: Gossypium bickii (assembly GCA_025503065.1). Classification (NCBI taxonomy): domain Eukaryota; kingdom Viridiplantae; phylum Streptophyta; class Magnoliopsida; order Malvales; family Malvaceae; genus Gossypium; species Gossypium bickii. Next base: position 6,355,528 of record CP106714.1, on the reverse strand, counting down.
ATATATGGTATTTGAGTTGAGTAATGTGATAAAGTATGGCTAAGCAAGTGAGCCAAATGCTATATGAGATGTATATGCTATGAGAACTATTATGGTTATTGTATAAATATGATATGTGCATTTTTAAGTTAAGTTTACTTGTATATTGTAAGCTTACTTTGTGTGTGTGTTTACTCTGTTTTATAGATCGTCAAAGCTATTGAAGGCTCGGGACCGTCGAGGATCGTCATCACACTACCTAAGTTTATTTTGGGTATCTTTTAAAATATGTATAAAGTTAGATATGACATGTATAGACTAGTTATTTTGGTTATCTTTGAAATGTGTATAAAGTAGCCATGAGAAGTGGCTTATTAAGTATTGGTAATATGCATTTGTGAATATGATATATGATGCATGTTTTGGTATGTCATGATGGCAATGAAATAGCCTTATGAATGGTAAGCTTAGGGGTGAATTGATGCCTTAGTAGTTTAATGAGGTTATGGTTGAATTATACTTAGATTTACATGAAATTGATTGAATAAATTAGCATAGTTAGAAATAAGTTTGAATGGAATAATATGATGACCATTTGGTATGTTTTTGGCTGCCATTTGATTGTGGAAATAGTATTGCTTGTGCTTGTAGGTGTGACCCCATTATAGGTGGCAATTTGGCTTTACAAGTAGCCTGTTTTGCCTACACGGTCGTGGCACACGGGCGTGCCTAGTGACTGTGGGATTAAGTCAGTATCGAGTTAAGTGTGCACGGTCAAGGCACACGGGCATGCCTTGCGGCCGTGTCGAAAAGTCAGTATGCATGCTATGTTTTGGCACGGCCAAGACATGGACGTGATTGGTGCCGTGGAAGACACACGACCTGCCCACACGGGCATGTGCCCTGCATAACTTAGAAAATTTTTAAATTTCCGAGAATTTCCGTAAGTGTTCGGCCTAGTCTCGGCCGTACTCTAAAGCATGATTAAGGTCTCGCTGACCTATTTAAGGGACACTTTTGTTTACGATTGATATATGATTGTGTGTAATGTCTGTAAAAGTTTCCGATCTGTCCGGTAACGCCTTTAATCCTAATTCGGCAAAGGACACGGGTTAGGGGTGTTACACGTAGCCATTCTAAGTATTTTTTATTTAAGTTAAATTAAATGAGTAATAAAATATTAATAATAGAATGAAGATTTATCATAAAATTTTAATAATAACACGTAGAGATCAAATGTGATTATTATGTCATAATCATAGTTAAGCATTAAAACAAAGGGCAACCATATAACTACCAAAAGTACATAAAACAAAAAAAAAAAAGAGTCCTAAAAAAACATAGTTCGTATGGGTAAATATAAAAATAAAAAAAGGCTTATTTTTATTAAATCGATATCTATAATAATTCATAGAGTCTTACAAATAATATAAATTAGGCATATTCAAACTTGAAAATTTATCTTACATACGAGAACTTTATATATATATATTCACTCGTTAAAGACAAATGTAATTTTTTTGTACACTACAAATGGAACCAAGAACAGTAACAAGGCAAAATTAAGTAGAAAGGTTGTCATATTAAAAAAATTAATATATAAATTTATGAATGTGAAAAAAATTTATAGCTAATACGTAGAGATCAATTACATGCAAAAAGAAGTTAAAAAGGGATAATAACAACCAAACAGGGATCAGTTTCATGCAATCAAAACGATTTTTTTATTTAATTTATAATTAATTTTACTGTTTCGTTAATACTCGATGAAGTGTGATCCGTATTTGCTCCAGAAGACATTTTGATATCTGCATAATTTAAAAAAATACATAAAATAAATATAATTAATTACTATATTACAATAACTATAAACGTGTCATGGTCTCCCCTAAAATAGTAAATTTTTCATTTAGACCTTTTATAATTTATAAATTTTTAAATTAGTAATAATAAAATTATACTTTAGTCTCCCAAAGATGATAAAAATTTAATTTAACCCTTTAAAAATAACAAAGATACAATCTATTAAAATGATTAAATTACATTTTTTATGTAATTCCGACCCCAAAAAAGTTTCAGGCTCTGCCAGTTAATTAATTATATCAAATTCGATAAAAAATTTAAACTTCACAAGTAGAATTGAAAAGAAATACATGTTTTATTTAATAATAATGCTTTTAAATGGGTTGAATTTGGTGGAATAGGCAAGCGTTAAGTTGTCGATAAAATAATATATTTAGTAGATTACATGCAGAACTCGGTCATATCAGACTCAGTGCCATGAACTTCACTGGCAAGCTTGCTAACACAGCTGCAGCATATGCTATTAACTGCTTAATCACCATTTTTCTTACAACACTCAAAGATGAAGAAGATTCTATATTTAATTTCTTAAAGTTAAACCTTGCATTCGCATTTCCTTGCTGGGGTTTTTATACCAACTTTCAAGGAGAATAAAACAAAATAATAATAACTTTAAAGTTTATTTAATGGCATAATTGGATATGTTTTTTTTTATTTTTTATTTGGGGTCGATTTTGCAACGATATGTACAGGTAGGTAGGCACATTTTTTTTATGTTGAATAACTAATTATATGGTATAAAATATTTGGCTGATGGTATATTTTTAATTTATTTAATATATAATGTGCATGATTTGTAAGAATGGAATATGAAATATGATTATAGGATTATTAAAATATTAATTATATAAAGAATTACAAAAGTATATAAACTTTAATTTTGTAAGTATTTTGGTAAGGCAAGAGTGGAAAGGGCTCTGGCGATGAGAGAAGTGATTAAGGGCTACGAAAGCATATCTGTACAGATGGTGAATTTCAACGAATCTCTGATTTATTTTAGCAGAAATACAAGTGAGGAAGACAATGCGCGAACTGGGAGTTAGAATGTCTAATAATCCAAAGAAATATCTTGGATTACTAACGATGGTCGGAAGAAGAAAGAAGAATGCGTTAGTAAATTTAAAGGAAAGGTTCATTAATAGAAAAATAGAAGCATTGAGTGTACACAATTTATCAATAGGGGGAAGGAGGTATTTATCAAATCCACTTTACAAGTCATTCCAATTTACGCAATGCAATGTTTTTTTATGCTAGTTTCTTTATGTCGAGAATTAGAGATTATGATGTGCAAATTCTGGTGACTGCAATTCGGAAACAAATAAAGGAATTCATTGGTGCAATTCGCGTTCTATATGTACCTCAAAGGCAAAGGCACAAGGGGGAATTGGTTTTAGAGATCTTTCTATTTTTAATAAAACCCTTTTAGCAAAGTAGGGTTGGAAACTAATTACCAATTCTACCAGTTTAGGATCTCACCCTTCTTTTACCTAGGGAGCATTTGGGGTGCTCGTAGCATTTTGGAAGATGGTACTGCCTGGAGAATTGGGAATGGCATGACAGTGAATATATGAAAGATACTTGGATTCCAGGACCTGGAGACGGGAAGGTAAAAATTCAGAATATTGACATTAGATACTCGAAGGTTGCAGACCTCATTAATAGTGAGACTAATACCTGGAAAACAGATCTAGTAGAAAGATTGTTCATGAAGGAGCAAGTCGAGTTGATTTTAACCATTCCATTGGTGAAAAACTCTTATCCAGATGCTTTAATCTTAAGGGGTGCATTTTTGGCGGCCAAGACGGGACAAGAGATGATAATAATTTACAAGACATTGCTAAAAAAAAACTATTACACAAAGCTCTGGAACCTCAAAATTCCAAACAAAATCAGAATACACCTATGGAGGGTTTCTAATAATTTTTTGCCTTTGCTAAGTAATCTAAAGTATCGAAGACTAAGGGAGGAGGCCCTCTGCTCGATCTGTAAGAAGGAAGACGAAACGGTGGACCATCTTTTCCTTGACTATGCTTTTATGAAACAAGTGCTTTAGGAGATAGGAATGGTACCCTCGCACACAAACACAAATCAGGGATGGAAAAATTGGTTAGTGTATGTTTTCGGAAACTGTAACAGTTTGCAAAGCATAAACACAGCCATTGCATATTGGGCCATTTGGCAAAATAGGAACAAGTTATATCATGAAGGTAAAAGAGAGAGTATGTGAAGTTGTCAGTTTCATTAAGGCATATATTGCCGAGTTAAAACAGTTGGAGGAAATCTCTGTGCTCCGAAATAATATTGAAGAAATACAGTGGGAACCTTCGAAGGGAGATCAACTAAAAGTTAATTTTGATGCCTCTTTCCAACAGCAGACTCACAAAGCTGTTTTAGGATTGGTTATGGGCTCATGCATTTACCCGATTGAAAATGTCCAAGACCCAACAACAGAAGAAGCACATGCAAGTTTACAAGCAGTTATCTTTGTGGAAGAAATGGGCTTTGGCGATGTTTGTATAGAAGGCGATGCACTCACAGTCCTGAAAAGAATTGAAAAAATTGATTTTAACCATCCCATTGGTGTACAACTCTTATCCAGATGCTTTAATCTTAAGGGGTGATAATACGAGAGAATACTCGGTCACAAGCGAGTACAAGTGGTGCATTTCTGGCGGCCAAGACGCGGGACAAGGGATGATAATAATTTACAAGACATTGCTACGAAAAACTATTACACAAAGCTCTGGAACCTCAAAATTCCAAACAAAATCAGAATACACCTATGGAAGGTTTCTAACAGTTTTTTGCCTCTGCTAAGTAATCTAAAGTATCGAAGACTAAGGGAGGAGGCCCTCTGCTCTATCTGTAAGAAGGAAGACGAAACGGTGGACCATCTCCTCCGAGACTATGCTTTTATGAAACAAGTGCTTCAGGAGACAGGAATGGTACCCTCGCACACAAATACAAATCAAGGATGGAAAAATTGGTTAGTGTATGTTTTCGGAAATTGTAACAATTTGGTGACCAACTTGTTTTTAAATTGAGTGTCCAAGGTGTAAACTTACTAATATTTGAGTGACTTTAGGTATAGTTTATTTTGTGATGAATATGAGTCAACGACCACATTAGACATCAATTGGCAACTTAATGGTCCAATGACTTAAATGATAACTTTCGAATAATTCGATGATTAATTTGTAACTTTTTAAATTGAATGGCCAAAATATAAATTTACCAATAGTCGAGTGATCTTAAGTGTAGTTTAACCTCTCTATTTGACTTAAAAAATCAAATACAAGATGGACTTTTCCACAATAGGCCAACATCGTATAATTATTGATACTGAAGGAAGAAGAAATCAATGACTAAATGAAAGGAATACAATACAGAAAAAGTTAATAATTGAACCCCATGTGATAGTTTGACGGTCAAGGGTGTTAATTATCTTAGGTGTGGCTTGGGTTTGAGCTATGTTGGTTGCGTTTGTTGTTCGGGTTTTGCCTTGTTATTGTAATTCATCAAAAAAGATGTAATTGAGGGACATGTTATTGTTATAAAAAGATGTTTTTATAGATGTAATTTAGTAATACTTTATTCTTTAGATGAAAAAGATGTTGTTTTTATATTTTATTTAAAATTTACGATTATGATTCAATCTAGTGTAGCTTCTAGAGATGATAATAGAGCAGGGTGAGAGCAAATATTGTTAAATCTATTACCGCTCTATCATTTGCATGTTGTATACATCCATCCCGTCCCATCCCGCCTTGCATTATCGTAACCACTCCATACTTACTACCTAAAAGAAAAACCCACCCTGTTTCGCCCTGCATCCACTTTTTAAACAAAAAAAATCAATTTAATTCGAAGCGAAGCAATTCAAAATCTATTAGACAATTTGAGTTTTGTCATACTAATAACTAAAATCCGAGTTCATAATTGAATACTGAGTTTAGATGGTAATTTGTTTTCCAAACTTTTTTATGTAGTTTTTATCAACATGCCTATGAACCATTTCATCATTTGCCTCTTAGAAAACTACAAGTTGTAAGTTGTTTATACTATGTGAAGTAGTTTTAAAACCATTTCTTTTTTATCTATCAGTTATTTATTTTGTGTAGACGAAAAATGTTTTATGGGTTTGTTTGTTTTTTTTTTAAAAAAAGTTAAATTTCATCAATTATTTTTTAATCACCATTATTAAATGTGTTTATTAATTTAGCGTAAATATTTTTCATATTAATCATTAAATATTATTATAATTGTTTCATGTTACTTTACTTATTTTTCATATTTTTTTCAACTTAATATAATAATTTACTATAGGTAACAATAATTAAAAATATATTACTTATAATTAATTAAAAATTAAATACGTAAAGTCACATGCATATTATATTAGAAGCTAGTTGTAATATCCGGGATTTAGGGGTTATGCGTTTTAACTTGAATGTATGTGGTAGCATGCTTGTGTGTGGTTTGTATGTGTTTTGGGGGCTTCGGGAACCTTGGAATGTAGGTAGAAGCCTTAGAAAAATATTTGATTTTAAGTCTTAAAGGAGAGCTAGGAGCGCTAGGCCTTAAGGAGGTTACTGTGTGGGTTATGACACAAGAAGTGCTCTAGTAAAGTGGCAAGGGAGGCGCCACTTAGAGCATAGGAGAGTGACGCCTCAGGAAGTGTGAAGGGGCCTAGGTTCGAGTAATAAGGGAAGCATTTTTGAGTTGCTTTTTGCGTCAAGCAAGGGAGGAATTGGACGGCACAAGGACTCTGAAGGGATGAGCATTGGACTTGGTCAAGGCACTTGAAGATTCGGCTAAGAGAGGGAGGATGAGGGAGGATAACTGTTGAATCATTCAAATTCTTTTGAATGAGTGAAGAAGAGAAGATTTAGGAGAAAAGAAGGGGGGAGCAAGAGTTTGATTGTCAGCCGAAAACAAGAGAGGAGTAGTAAGGTGGGATACATTCGGTTAAGGAAGGCTAGTGTGCCGAAATCTTAAAGCCATCAAAAGTGCCAATCGGTCACTTTCTTTTGCCGAAATTCAGCCCCATTTTCTCTTAAGTTCTCACTCTTTTCTTCCATAAACAAAATCACATTGAACCGACCCTTTTTCCTCACTTGTTACATCTTGGCCGAAACTTCAAAAGACCATTAAGGTCACTTACCTCTCATCTTTCATCTCTCTGTTTGTTTTCTTTTAAGCCGCAACTAGTACCCCTCTCTAGCTTTCTTCTTCGATTCTCTTATGATAGCCGAAACCTCCCTTCCCTTTTCACCATTGCCGCAACACCTTAAAACCTCACACTTCACTTCTCTTGTGGTTAAGGCCGAATCTTTCTCTTATCACCAAAGCCGAATCGCATCAAGCTTCAACTCCTTCTCTTCTTCTTCTCACGAGTCTTCAAAAGCCGAAGGTACCTCTTGGCCATAGCCGGTTGTTCATTAACATCAAGGCCGAATCTATATCTTCCTGCTATTCCTTGCTAAAGCCGAAAAGTTCCATTTCATTTTCATCCCTTGAAACCGATTGCTCTTAAGCACTAAAAGCCCAAAGTCGATCCTCTTTCTCCTCTTGTCGACTTCTTGGAGCCAGTTGATCATTGCATTTTGGTCACTCATTTTCGGTAAGGGATCTTTTCTGGTTCAAATCTCTTTTCTTATTTTAGTCTATCGAAATCTAGGACATTAATCTTTACATCACTTTGGCCGAAACCATGAAGGTGAGTTTCGGGATCTCTGTAGCCGACGACTAGTAGGGGATCCTTCGGGATTTGATATTCAAGGTAAATAAGATGTAACATTCGGCCAAAGGCCATTCTTATAGATCTTATGCAATAAGCCGAATCTGACTTAAGATATGTAGGGATTTCAACAACTTCCAAGGGTAAGTGATGATTTTCGGGATTTAAGCGAGGAAGGTAAGAGAGTTGTAATATTCGGCCAGAGGCCATATTATTTTAAGGTTGGCCGATTCTAACTATGGTACTTTAGGGGCAGTTCGACAGAGATAAGGAAAAGTCTCGGGATTTAGATCTATTTCGGTAAGGGTGTTTACATTATAGTTTATGTTCGTTTAGATCTTACGTATTAATTAGCCGGGTTGTGACTCAGTGTTCCTCAATGGATGCGAGTACCAGAGGGGGAGAGAAAGGGGTAGTCCCTACCCCTAGATTCAAGAAACGCTTGGTTTCTGCCGTACGTGATTGGCCACCGGGTTGTGGGCCAGCATCGAAAAGGGATAAGCAGATCACTGTTATCCCTGCTAGCGAGAGTGTCAGTATCGAGAGCGTAGTTCTCAATGTTATCAGGTGTGTAACCCTACACTAATTCCCGATAGATTAATAGTGATAATATTAAATATGTGTTAATGAAATACGAACCACATGGCTAAGGGTACCATTCAATGGTACAGTGCAATCAGGTACGTTACCCCTTAATACTCAGATAATAATGTTATAAACATTGATATGAAATATGTGTGATTTCGTTATGACCTTGGGGTAGGGTACATTGCATGACATCTGAATGATATGTATGTTGCATGGGCATATGGGTGATAATGATAAAGGGGAAATGTTCGGGTGGTTTTTACCACATTAATCCGGTGACTTATGTCACATATTATGTATCCGGTGACTTCGGTCACATATTATGAATCCAGTGACTCTGTCACATTATCTGGTGGCTATGCCACGATTATAAGGGCGATGTCCAGTTGACTGCAGCGACTGTCTTTGAGGGTGTGTAGCGGATGGAGGGTCGATTTAGTAATCCCCACGGTATGATTGGCAAGTACGGGTGGTGTGTAGAGGATGGATAACTAGGTGGGCTCGGGATTGCATTTCATTTCATGTAATAATGTGATTTACTATGTTATGATCCGATATACTATGTATGGGCCTATGGCCGAATATGACTAATGGGTTTTGCCGAAATGTTAAGTTTAAGGCTATGATCGTTTGGGTTTTGGTGTAGTCGTTACACATTGAGTCTGTTGACTCACCCTTCGTAGGATACATTTTTGCAGATGATACATAGTGCCATGGACCGGGCCAGCGGGGACTATGTGGTGGCCATGCTCAGCTTAGCATTTTCGGGTGTTATTATAGTTAAACTTATTTTGTTTTCTTTATTACGTTTAGGGATTTATTTCGGGTTTATTTTATTCAGTTGTAATAAGGCCACTACTTAAACATTTAAATTTTATGCTTTAAATTTTTCCCTTTGATAATCGGCAAATGAACAACTATACGTTTTTTTCAAACAACCTTAAATGTTTTATCACCTAAACACCTATGGATTTCTACTTTACAATAAGCTCTAAAATTCGGCTTTTCTTTTAACTTATCAACTATGAAGGAAATGTTTTTTTAAAGAGAAACAAACTTGAACTACAACTCAGTTTCCAACTCGTTAATTTTTCAAACTTGTTTTATTAAGTCGACCTATTTTATCAAATCATGAAACGAAATTTAATTAAGTTTCTCCGAAGGAACATGCCAGATCCGGTCGTGGCTTGTGGGCCGGGTTTGGGGTGTTTCAACTTGGTATCAGAGCCCAGTTTTAAACAATCAGCCTTCGGTTTTGAAGCCCACAACATTCTCAAAATTTTTGCCAAAATGGGTTTTGTTGAAATTTTTGTTAAAAACGGTCTTATAGAGGCATGGCACCCAAGTTCTCGGCCCAGGTCCGCCAGGTAAGAACTGTAGTTAGTAAATTTGCTTGAATATATTAATGTATGATGGTCTAGATGATAAGCTTAGGGAAACTATAGTATAGAGACATGGACCTTAGGTATATGTGTACTCCTACGGAAAAACCACTAATTAAAACTCTCTGCATAAAACTTCTCTCTAAACAAGAAGTGACAAGACTCTAATTCATAAAATTTCGTAAAAACAGATAAGACGCGACGTAGACATAAGTTCTAGGGGACGTGGTCGCAATACTCGTGGACGTGGCAGAGGCAGAATGACCGTGTTGAAACTAATTGGAGTGCAGTCGTGGTTCCGAAAATGAGGCACATCGCCACCACCGTAGGGGCGAAGTTTCGTGAACAGATGCGGGAGATGACGCAAAGATCGCAGCTATGCTACGAGTGTTAGAGCGAGTAGCTGGAGCTAATATGGGAAATGGGGCTCGAAAGTCAGTATCCGAGAGACTTAGAGCAAATGGAGCCGAGGTCTTTGGGGGAGTATCTGGGGTAGCTCCGAATGTAACAGAGTATTGGTTAGAGGCAGTTGAGAGGATCATGGATGATTTGGACTGCACTGCTGAGGAAAAGTTAAAAGGTGCTGTTTCGTTGCTTCGGGATGAGGTCTACTGATGGTGGCTCACTGTCAGAGAGGGTACCCCTGTAGATCAAGTGGATTGGGGTTATTTTAAGATTAAGTTCGAGGGAAAATACGTAGGAGCTAGCTACATAGACTCACAGAGAAAGGCATTTTTGAATTTAGTGCAAGGAAGCAAATCAGTAGCGAAGTATGAAGCGGAGTTTCTGCGGTTAAGTCGGTACGCCAGAGAGATTGTGGCTACTGATTACGAGCGGTGTGTCAGATTCGAGGACGGACTGAGAGATGAGCTGCGAGTGTTGATTGCACCGCAGCGGGAAAGAGACTTTGCAATCTTAGTGGATAAGGCTCGGATAGCTGAAGGAGTTAAGCGGACCGAGAGACAGAACCGGAACAGAGGTCAGGGTAGGAATAAGAGGAGCTATGGATCTTCAGGGTCATCCGAAAATTTTCAAAAAAGACCTAGAGTTGATGGGCCACAAGGTCAACAGGTTGCCACGGGAGGACAGTACCGTACTTGTGCTCAGTGTGGAAAGATGCACCCGGGAGAATGTTGAAAAAAGACCGGGGGATGTTTTAAGTGTGGGTCTAAGGATCACATGATTAGGGACTGTCTAGTGGATACAGATAGGAATCGACCAAAGTCCGTGGGGTTTAATCAGTAGAGGTAGAGGTGGCCAGCCACCAGGAGGTCGTCGTGTCCAATGGCGTGAGGTAATGGTTCTGTAGAGGTCGTGGGACACCGTGCGCAGGTAGTGGTAATGCAGAGCGAGACAGTAAGTCCGTATATGCAGTTCGTCGGAGGGAGGATGGTGACGCACCTGATGTCATAACGGGTACGTTCCTTATTTCTGGATTACCCTTTATTGCTTTGATAGATATAGGGTCAACTTATTCATACATCGCTAGTGAGGTATCTGGAACTCTGCATGTGAACCCTGAGACTTTACCTAGGAAGATGACTGTACTTAGTCCCTTAGGGCAAACAGTAGTAGTGGACAAGCTCTTTAGGGAAGTGCCTTTAGAAGTTCAGGGGGCGCAGTTTTTGGCTGACTTAATGGAGCTGCCGTTCGGGAAATTTGATCTAATATTAGGCATGGACTGGCTGGTTAAGTACCGTGCGAATGTGGACTGTGCTGCTAAGCGCATGTCGTTGAGAATTTTCAATGGCAATGAGACTGTGGTGATGGGCGAGAGACGGAATTATTTGTCAAATGTAGTGTCTGCCATTAAGGCAGAAAAGATGGTAAGAAAGGGATGTCCGACTTTTCTGATGTTGGTTAGCGAATGTGGACTGTGCTGCTAAGCGCATGTCATTGAGAATTTCCAATGGCAATGAGACTGTGGTGATGGGCGAGAGACGGAATTATTTGTCAAATGTAGTGTCTGCCATTAAGGCAGAAAAGATGGTAAGAAAGGGATGTCTGACTTTTCTGATGTTGGTTAGTGCCTTGGAGGCTAAGGGAGCAGCTGTGGAAGAGGTCAGGACGATAAGGGAATTTGCGAATGTCTTTCCGAAAGAACGTCCAGGGTTACCTCCGGATCATAAGGTGGAATTTGGGATTGATTTGTTGCCTAGTACAGCGCCAATATCTATCACTCCGTACAGAATGGCGCCGAAAGAGTTAGTTGAGCTCAAGGCCCAGATCCAAGAGTTACTCGATCGTGGGTTTATCCGACCCAGTGTGTCTCCATGTAGAGCACCGGTCCTATTTGTGAAGAAGAAGGACGAGACTATGCGTATGTGCATAGATTACCGGCAGTTGAATAAGCTGACCATCAAGAACAAGTACCCTTTGTCGAGGATAGACGACTTGTTCGATCAGCTTAAGGGGGCCGCAGTATTTTCAAAGATAGATCTAAGGTCGGGATACCATCAGCTTAAGGTGAAGGAAGCATATATCCATAAGACAGCTTTTCGGACAAGGTACAGGCATTATGAGTTATTAGTAATGCCGTTCGGATTGACGAACGCCCCAGCTGCATTCATGGATATGATGAACCGGGTCTTCTAACCCTACCTGGATCAGTTCGTCGTTGTGTTCATCGATGACATTCTGGTGTATTCTAAGTCAGAGGAAGAACATGATAAGCATATTCGGGTAGTATTGCAAGTGTTAAGGGGAAAGAAGTTGTATGCCAAGTTCAGCAAGTGCGAATTTTGGTTGAAGGAAGTTGCGTTCTTAGGACATGTGGTGTCTGCGGAAGGAATAAGGGTGGATCCTCGAAAGATTGAGGCAGTGCTGGATTGGAAACCACCTAGGTCTGTGGCGAAGGTTTGCAGTTTCTTGGGGTTAGCCGGCTACTATAGAAGATTTGTCGAAGGGTTCTCGTCAATAGCAGCACCTCTGACGAAATTGTTGAGAAATGAGGTACCTTTCATATGGGCAGGCAAGCAGCAGGAGAGCTTTGAGAAGCTTAAGAGGGTATTGACAGAAGCTTCGGTTTTGATTCAGCCTGAGGCAAGGAAGGATTTTGTGGTGTATTGTGATGCTTCTCACACAGGATTGGGAGGTGTTTTGATGCAAGACGGGAAGGTGGTCGCTTATGCATCTTGGCAGTTAAGGCCACATGAGGTTAACTATCCGACGCATGACTTGGAGTTGGCTGCGGTGGTCTTTGCTCTAAAAGTATGGAGGCATTATTTGTATAGGGAGAAGTCAGTGATCTACACGGACCACAAGAGTCTAAAGTATCTGCTGACTCAGAAAGAGCTGAATTTGAGACAACGAAGGTGGGTCGAGTTGTTAAAAGACTACGATTGTTCTATAGAGTATCACCCGGGCAAGGCGAATGTGGTGGCAGATGCCTTAAGTCGGAAAATGGTGTCAGAGTTGAGGGTGATGTTTGCACATCTTAGCCTGTATGACGACAGAAGTTTGCTGGCAGAGTTACAAGTAAAGCCAACATGGTTGAGTCAGGTGAAAGAGAAACAGTTGATAGATGATGATCTGAGTGCTAAGCTATGACAAGTGCAGAATGAGGAATTGGAAGACTATGGTGTAAACAGCGACGGGGTGTTGTATTTTTGGGGCAAGGTCTGTATGCCGAAGGATGTGGATCTAAGGCAGAAAATTCTTTAGCAATCGCATGGCAGCCCTTATGCTATGCATCCTGGAGGAAGTAAGTTATACAGAGATTTACGGGATCAGTTTTGGTGGCCTGGTCTTAAGCAAGAAGTTACAGAATTTGTAGGGAAGTGCTTAACGTGTCAGCAGGTTAAAGCTGAACACCAAGTACCGTCAGGGTTGCTTCAGCCAATAAAGATTCCACAGTGGAAGTGGGAGAGAGTTACCATGGACTTCGTTAGTGGGCTTCCCCTTACGCCTACTAAGAAGGACTCGGTATGGGTGATAGTAGATCGGTTGACAAAGTCTGCACATTTCATACCAGTGCGGGTTGACTATTTTTTGCAAAAGTTGGCGAAATTGTATGTGGCAGAAATTATGAGGCTGCATTGAGTGTCGGTATCGATTATCTCGGATAGGGATCCGAGGTTTACGTCTCAGTTTTGGAAAGCATTACATCAGGCATTAGGCACCAGGTTAGACTTTAGTACGGCATTTCATCCATAGTCAGACGGCCAGTCTGAGCGAGTAATCCAAGTGTTAGAGGATATGTTGATGGGTTGTGTGATAGACTTTAGAGGAAGCTAGGAAGAGTTTTTGCCTTTAGTAGAGTTTGCGTACAACAACAGTTATCAAGCAAGTATTCGGATGGCACCGTATGAAGCACTGTATGGACGAAAGTGTCGCACTCCTATGTGTTAGACAGAATTAGGGGAACGTCAGGTTTTGGGTTCGGAGATTGTGGCAGAGTTAGAAGAAAAGGTTAAAGTAATACGGGCACGGTTGAAGGAGGCATCTGACAGACAGAAGTCATATGCAGATCTTAAGCGGAAAGAGATAGAGTTTGTTGTGGGAGATCAGGTGTTTCTGAAAGTTTCACCGTGGAAGAATGTGATGAGATTTGGTCGCAAAGGGAAGTTAAGTCCCAAGTTTATAGGACCTTATCGGGTTTTGAGGCTAGTTGGACCAGTGGCATATCAGTTAGAGTTGCCTTCGGAATTGAAGCAAATGTACGATGTGTTCCACGTTTCGATGCTAAAGCGTTACCGGTCAGATCCATCTCATGTAGTGCCGGTGGAGGAGGTGAAGCTGAGACCAGACTTGTCCTACGAGGAGGAGCCGATTCAGATTTTGAAACAGGATGTGAAAGTATTACGGAGGAAATCAGTTCCGTTAGTCAAAGTGTTATGGCGTAACCATGGATTGGAAAAAGCTTCGTGGGAGCCGGAGGAAGCAATGCGACAGCAATACCCTCACCTATTCTAGCCAGGTAATTTCGAGGCAGAAATTATTTTAAGGGGGGTAGAACTATAATATCCAGGATTTAGGGGTTATGCGTTTTAACTTGAATGTATATGGTAGCATGCTTGTGTGTGGTTTGTATGTGTTTTGGGGGCTTCGGGAACCTTGGAATGTAGGTAGAAGCCTTAGAAAAATATTTGATTTTAAGTCTTAAAGAAGAGCTAGGAGCACTAGGCCTTAAGGAGGTTACTGTGTGGGTTATTACACAAGAAGTGCTCTAGTAAAGTGGCAAGGGAGGCACCACTTAGAGCACAGGAGAGTGACGCCTCAGGAAGTGTGAAGGGGCCTAGGTTCGAGTAACAAGGGAAGCGTTTTTGAGTTGCTTTTTGCGTCAAGCAAGGGAGGAGTTGGACGGCACAAGGACTCTGAAGGAATGAGCATTGGACTTGGTCAAGGCACTTGAAGATTCGGCTAAGAGAGGGAGGATAAGTGTTGACTCATTCAAATTCTTTTGAATGAGTGAAGAAGAGAAGATTTAGGAGAAAAGCAGGGGGGAGCAAGAGTTTGATTGTCAGCCGAAAACAAGGGAGGAGTAGTAAGGTGGGATACATTCAATTGGGGAAGGCTAATGTGTCGAAATCTTAAAGCCATCAAAAGTGCCAATCAGTCACTTTCTTTTGCCAAAATTCAGCCTCATTTTCTCTTAAGTTCTCACTCTTTTCTTCCATAAACAAAATCACATTGAACCGACCCCTTTTCCTCACTTGTTACATCTTGGCCGCAACTTCAAAAGACCATTAAGGTCACTTACCTCTCATCTTTCATCTCTCTGTTTGTTTTCTTTTAAGCTACAACTAGTACCCCTCCCTAGCTTTCTTCTTTGATTCTCTTGTGATAGCCGAAACCTCCCTTCCCTTTTCACCATTGCCGCAACACCTTAAAACCTCACACTTCACTTCTCTTGTGGTTAAGGCCGAATCTTCCTCTTGTCACCAAAGCCGAATTGCATCAAACTTCAACTCCTTCTCTTCTTCTTCTCACGAGTCTTCAAAAGCCGAAGGTACCTCTTGGCCATAGCCGGTTGTTCATTAACATCAAGGCCGAATCTATATCTCCTTACTATTCCTTGCTAAAGCCGAAAAGTTCCATTTCATTTTCATCCCTTGAAACCGATTGCTCTTAAGCACTAAAAGCCAAAAGCCGATCCTCTTTCTCCTCTTGTCGACTTCTTGGAGCCAGTTGATCATTGCATTTTGGTCACTCATTTTTGGTAAGGGATCTTTTCTGGTTCAAATCTCTTTTCTTATTTTAGTCTATTGAAACCAAGGACACTAATCTTTACATCTCTTTGGCCAAAACCATGAAGGTGAGTTTCGGGATCTCTGTAGCCGACGACTAGTAGGGGATCCTTCGGGATTTGATATTCAAGGTAAATAAGATGTAACATTCGGCCAAAGGCCATTCTTATAGATCTTATGCAATAAGCCGAATCTGACTTAAGATATGTAGGGATTTCAACAACTTCCAAGGGTAAGTGATGATTTTCGGGATTTAAGCGAGGAAGGTAAGAGAGTTGTAATATTCGGCCAGAGGCCATATTATTTTAAGGTTGGCCGATTCTAACTATGGTACTTTAGGGGCAGTTCGACGGAGATAAGGAAAAGTCTCGGGATTTAGATCTATTTCGGTAAGGGTGTTTACATTATAGTTTATGTTCGTTTAGATCTTACGTATTAATTAGCCGGGTTGTGACTAAGTGTTCCTCAATGGATGCGAGTACCAGAGGGGGAGAGAAAGGGGTAGTCCCTACCCCTAGATTCAAGAAACGCTTGGTTTCTGCCGTACGTGATTGGCCACCGGGTTGTGGGCCAAGATCGGTGCGGATAAGCGGATCACCGTTATCCTCGCTAGCGAGTGTCGATGATCGAGCGTAGTTCTCAATGTTATCAGGTGTGTAACCCTACACTAATTCCCGATAGATTAATAGTGATCATATTAAATATATGTTAATGAAATACGAACCACATGGCTAAGGGTACCATTCAATGGTACAGTGCAATCAGGTACGTTACCCCTTAATACTCAGATAATAATGTTATAAACATTGATATGAAATATGTGTGATTTCGTTATGACCTTGGGGTAAGGTACATTGCATGACATCTGAATGATATGTATGTTGCATGGGCATATGGGTGATAATGATAAAGGGGAAATGTTCGGGTGGTTTTTACCACATTAATCCGGTGACTTATGTCACATATTATGTATCCGGTGACTTCGGTCACATATTATGAATCCAGTGACTCTGTCACATTATCTGGTGGCTATGCCACGATTATAAGGGCAATGTGCGCTTGATCGCAAATGATCGCTTCGATGGTGTGTAGCGGATGGAGGGTCGATTTAGTAATCCCCACGGTGTGATTGGCAGGTACCGGTGGTGTGTAGAGGATGGATAACTAGGTGGGCTCGGGATTGCATTTCATTTCATGTAATAATGTGATTTTCTATGTTATGATCCGATATACTATGTATGGACCTATGGCCGAATATGACTAATGGGTTTTTTCGAAATGTTAAGTTTAAGGCTATGATCGTTTGGGTTTTGGTGTAGTCGTTACACATTGAGTCTGTTGACTCACCCTTCGTGGGATATCTTCTTGCAGATGATACCTAGTGCCATGGACCGGGCCAGCGGGGACTATGTGGTGGCCATGCTCAGCTCAGCATTTTCGGGTGTTATTATAGTTAAACTTATTTCGTTTTCTTTATTACGTTTAGGGATTTATTTCGGGTTTATTTTATTCAGTTGTAATAAGGCCACTACTTAAACGTTTAAATTTTATGCCTTTAAGTTTTTCCCTTTGATAATCGGCAAATGAACAACTATACGTTTTTTTCAAACAACCTTAAATGTTTTATCACCTAAACACCTACGGATTTCTACTTTACAATAGGCTCTAAAATTCGGCATTTCTTTTAACTTATCAACTATGAAGGAAATGTTTTTTTAAAGAGAACAAACTGGAACTACAACTCAGTTTCCAACTCGTTAATTTTTCAAACTTGTTTTATTAAGTCGACCTATTTTATCAAATCATGAAACGAAATTTAATTAAGTTTCTCCGAAGGAACATGCCAGATCCGGTCGTGGCTTGTGGGCCGGGTTTGGGGTGTTTCACTAGTTTAGAAGAAATATACCAAATAAATTTTATAATTTAAATTAAATATTTAATTTTTTAACACTTACTTTTTTTCTAATTTATCAAACAACTTTTAAGTCTAACCTAATTCAAACTTATTCATATTTATTGTTTAATTACCAAAACTCCAAAATGTTTTTTGTAGACACCTAAAACCCCTCTATAAAAAATAAAGATAATTTGTGATATTTTTCCCCTTAAATGATGTTACTTATATTTTTAATTATATTATTTATATTTTATTTTATTTATTATTGATTTAGAGAATAATTGGAGAAAAAAAGAGTTTAAAGTTTATTTTTGACAAGTTTTACGGGTTAGACTTTCAACATTTATAGTACAGTTTCACTATTTTAGCCATAACTTAAGTTACAGATTTTGGTATTGGGCTCATAATATATAGATTTGATAAAAATTGACATAACTAACTAAAGTTGTTTCTAATGAAGCGCAAAAACATCAAGAAGACATCCAAAAATGTTCTAGAAGTTTGACGGGAAAATTGCCAAAATATCTTGAAAAATTTTGCTTTATACAATTAATGGCACTTTTGTATTTTCTTTATTATATTAAATTTTTTCCCCATAAATAGACATTATTAGGTTAAGACGAGGGGAGACCTAGACCTAGCCATTCTTAGTTTTATTTTGTTTTATTTATTTTATGGCTTTTTAGACTCTTCATCTAGTCGAAGGTTTTATGAAAATTTGATTTAATAAATTTGTGAGACTTAATTTTTGCTTTAATTTTTCTTTGTTCTTTAGTATTCATGCATCTTTTGTTTTAATTACAACTTCTCAGGTTTATTGAATGTTCGGTCGATATTTGATAGCTTAGAATGATTGTTTTGTCAATTAGAATTGTTAAATCTATAATTGTTCAATTCATTCTAATACTAGTGACAAACTGTATAATTCGTTTCTATCGTAGTTTATGTTTATGTGGTGTGAATGTGTGATATAGCTAAAATGATTCTTGCTAGAATGAGTTTGTTGGTTAGAATTTGGACTCTCTCGTTCTTAATACCACCGGTAAGTTAAATCTAGGGCATTGAGTTATAGGGTTATTTATCGATTAGGAAATAATTTCAAACGAGTTTTCTCTTAGCTATTGAACAATGAGAGATTGGTTGTCCGACGCTGAGGCAACAACTAGAACTAATTTATTAAAGGTATTGAAGTTATTTTTGCATTGATGATCGAATCTTTGAATCAAACGAAGATTTTACTTCTAGCTAGAGTTTCTTCTCATTAATTTTCTGTTCTTTCTTTTATAATTTATTTTTGCTTTGTTTTAATTTTAATTTTTAATTTTAAACTATTTTTATACTTTTCATGTAAATTTTTGTTTTTATAAATCTCTACATCCTTGCATTACTTCAATACAACACCAAAAGAACCAAATGTCAAACACTGACGCTTATAAATAAAATTCTTGCAAAAGAGGCCGTTTTATTTTATCTTAAAATTATACATGAAATAGCCATACATGGCGATTACATAAGCTTGAAGGCCTTAAAACACACAGACATACGATAGTAATAAGAAAACACACAGACATACGATAGTAATAAGCAAACACACACACAGACGCAGTAATGAAGGCTAACTTCAACTTCGTAGGAGTGCACACCGATCGAGCACATTATTATTTAGTTTAGAGTTTTGACCTCTAGTGATCGAAAACCCTGGCTCAAAGCCGGCAGCTTACGCACCTGTAGTGGTGTTGGGTTGGTGGCCAAGAAAAGCTGCATCGACATTCTCATCATCGCAATAAAGGCAAGGGTGCTGCTGTCCAATTCCTAGCTTTATTATTTCATTCCTAGCCTTCACCATAAGCTGTCTATTGGTTAATGCACCATTGCTCTCCTTGATGACCTTCAGAACTGAATAGGTAAAGGCCCCAAACGCCTTTCCTCCGGTTTTGTCACTTGCTGGCATATCAATTGAAAACTCATTGGCTTGGCACCCACTTAACAAAATTCCCTCATCATCCGTTAGTGACCTCAAATTCAGAATATCACGTTCATAATGGGGTAGGAATTTGAGACTCACATTGTTCCCAAGATTGTGGTCAAAAGAGAGCCAATACCCTTCATATTATCTGTTCCAGTGTTGACGGCATTGTCAACTACTCTTGTGGCCAATAAGCATTGTGCCGCGATTATGACGTTAATCGCTTGTTTACTAGGCGGTCGAATAAGGTTCCTAAGAAATGCCCTAGTCTTGTAACCAACGGTGGTGCTATACCCTTCGAGTATTATGGGGTCCAATTTATTCTTTACTTTTATCAATCGGACCACCATCTTGTGGCGGGAATCAAACGATAGTGAAGCTTGATCCACTTGGTAGTTGCTGAATCAATTGCCCCAAGTCTACGTCTGCACAACCATCGCAACCACAATATGATATAAATAATAGTTTGCTTAGATTGAGAGTATTTTAATAATTTAATTTACCGAGTTAATTACGTACCAAAAATGAGATTGGGATCACAAGGCACAATTGCTTCACCCTTCTTGGAAGGCTGGTGGGGGTCAATGAGGTCCACAACTCCATGTCCACTAAAGTGGAAAAGCAGGGCATCTCCTTCTTTAGCCGCGACCACCATCTTCTTGAGTGCAGCCATAATGTTTGCACGTGTAGGCTAATACTTGGACTCTGGTTCATCAGTTAGGAGCTCTACATTTTCGGAGTCAAAGCGAAACCTGCTCACGATCATTTCTCTCATGGCTTTCGCATCGTTTACGCATCCGCTCAACTCGTTGATGGTGTTGGGGGTAGTTGCATCCGACCACAACGGCTCTCTTCTTACATTCGGTGCTCATCTTGCTTCTATTTTGGGTCGCGTGTCTTGTCTTGTGCTTCGGACGTTGCACTAAACACCTATATATATACACACACATACACACTGTAGCTTACACTATGCTAACTGACCATACTCTAATAAATAAGACATCATGTTGGTAGGTACAACTGTTTTATTTTATTTTTTGTTTAGAAAAAAGCATGGCATGTAATATCCTGAAATAGGGGTAAAATTTTTATTAAATTATTTTTCATGTATATGCTCGAAGAGATGGAGTATTATGCTCACTTGACTTGTTTTAGGGTCTAGTCATAAACCCGAGCTAGCTTTGACTTAGGGCTAAAAATTTCTTTTAGTGCCTAAGGAGAAAAAGCTAGGTGAGATAAGGGTTAAGAGAAATAATTGAAGTAGATTGACACAAGAAAGCAGCTGGTAGAATTAAAACACCCCAAACCCCGCCCACGAGCTTTGACCAGATTTGGTATGTTCCTTAAGTAAACCGGTTTCAAAGTTCTTTTGTACTTTGGGAAAAATAGTGTGTTTTAAAAGAAATATTGTTTTGGGTTGGGCTTGAGTTAAAAAAAACCCATTTATCTTATTTTAAAATCCAATTAATTAAGGTGACAAAACAATTAGGGTTTATTTTTAAAGAATAAATTTTACTTAACTTTAATTGAAAATAATTCGTAACATAGTAATTAAAAATAAAAGTAAAGAAGTGTAACTTATGGCCTTATTACCTCAAGTAAAATCCCAAAATAAAATTCTAAAATACTTAAATAAAATTAAACTTCCATATTGAATAAAACTTCAAGCTGAGCATGGCCATCCCTAAGCTTCTGCCGAACCCGGTCCATTATTGATCGTCCCCTGAAAAATAGTCCCACAATGGGGTGAGTCAACAGACTCAATGTGTACACAACACTAAAATTCAATAGATCAGGCATGCATTTTCATATCAAATACTTATTCATATAACAGATAAAAATGATGGTGCAACCCAAACCCAAACCTAATTGTCCATCCGCTACACACCCCGTGCACATCGGTCCACACCGTGGGGACTACTAAGTCAACCCTCCATCCGCTACACACTATCGAAGGCAGTCGCTGCAGTCGACGTGCTCATCGCCCATATAAAATTTGTGGCATAGCCACTGATAATTGTGTCATGAGACACCACATTCGAATAATGTAACCGGTTACCACATTCGAGATAATGTGACCGAATCACCACATTCGGATAATGTGACCAAGTCACCACATTCGAGATAGTGAGACCAAAAGTCACCACATTCACTTCCCTTTCTCATATAACCCGAATGCCCCATATTATTCATATTATGCATATCATACTTAAATTCACATTCATGTCACTTTTCACATGTTAAATATAACATATTTCGTAATCCTAGTATGAGTAGGAAACGTACCTGAGTACTTTGTACCATAACATGGTACATTAGCCACATTCTTATATTTTCATATTAGAACATATAACAAGTTTAAGCCATACATCGTATTAAAAGATAGTGTGGGGTACACACCTGATTCGCTTAGCAAATTCTTTGAGATCTCGAAATCTGATCTACCACATAGATCCTTAATCCCTAATTTGATTAATCACTTTAAAAAGCCATTCGGCCATAAATCCAAATCCTAGTAGGATTAGTATACTTAAACTTACCTTGTTTGCCGATTTGATTAATAATCAAATCCCGAAATTTGTAGTATTCCTTCCTTAAAAATCGGCTAGCCACCAAATCATTTAACTAGGTCGGTTTAGGCTTTTGAATAAATAGGAAATAATTCTAAATACCAAAAATAAGCCTTGGCCGAATACTTCATATGCTTACCTTGTGGATTTTAAATCCCGAAACTCACCAAATAACTAGGGAACACGTGGCCTATGGTGTACCTTCGGGAAAAGAACTTCTCCTTCCTTGTAGTCGACACTTAGTAAATCCCGAAAGATCTCTTCAAAGTTTCGGCAACAAGATATTAATGGGGTTAGTCCTAGATTTCGGCAAATCTTAAAAGAAAAAGGATGAAACCGAATGAGATCTTACCCTTACTTGAAGAAATCGATTGCACCTTCACTTCAATCTTCAGAGATTCGGTTATGGCTAGATGATGATCTCACAACTTTCGGCTTTTGGAGGGATTAGAGAAGGAAGAATAAAGATGGAGGATTCGACTAGAACACAAGGTATTTCGGCTTGGCAAAAATAAAAAAAGAAGAAGATTTGGTGAAGAGAATTCGGCAGAGGCTTTCAAAGAACAGAAAATAATGCAGAATGGCCTCTCTTTTCCTTTTATAGCCGAAATTACTAACTTAGAATCCCTTACTTGGCCATCACTCTTCTATTTTAATAGCTTTATCTATTTAATTATCACTAAAATAAAAGATAATTCAGCAACTATCCTTACTTAGCCGAAATTATTAAACTCAAAGTCCCTTACTTGGCCATCACTTCTCCCTTATTTTCCTAATTAAAGAATAATTCCTCATTTATCTCTTTATTCAAATCAAAAGAATTTAATCCAACAATTATCTCTTGAAAATAATGATAAATAAATCCATTATTTATCCCTTATTTATCCACTATTTATCTCTTAAAAATAAAAGAATAAAAGCTCCTAAATTATAACCCATGTGCCGTCCACCTCTGTCCATCCTTGTAACAAAATAAAACTTTTATTTTGCTTCCCCTGCAGCTCGAACCTTGGCCCACTACCGCTGTATGTGGCACCATTTCAGAGGCCCTAAGTGGCATCTTGAGCCACTTTTCCAAGCCCGTTTGTGTGTCAAATTTCACATACTTTTTCTTTTAAGGCCACCTTGCCTTAATTTCCTCTTTTAAACCTTAAAACTCGTCATTTCTAGGTCATTTCTAGGTTTCCTAAAACTTTCGTTCGGCTCTGTAAACTTGACATTTCCTTACATTTCCAAGTTTCTAGAAATGTTCACTTTCCTTTTTTTTTTGAATCATTTCTAAATCATTTTCCTAGTTTCCATAAATGTTCACTTTCCTCTTTATTCCTTTACATTTTCAGGACATTTCCCTACATTTCCAAGACAAGACATTTCCTTACATTTCCTTGCATTTCCTTACATTTCCATACATTTCCTCACATTTCCTTACATTTCCTTACATTTCCATACATTTCCTCACATTTCCTTACATTTCCATACATTTCCATACATTTCCATACATTTCCATACATTTCCTTATTTCTAGAATTCACATAACACATTCATAATTCATAAAACATGTCATTTTACCACATGGTTCCTTGTGTCATGCTTCACACGGAGTTTCTTTTAAAGCCTTATTTACCTAGCTCCCCCTTTTACTTAAAAACCAATAATTTTCCAAAGCTTTCTTCTTCCATCCTAGAATTCTAAAAATCCTTAATACACTTCCAACACTGCCAAAACCTACTAACTCATGAATTAGGCACGAACGCACAACCCCTAATCTAGGATGTTACAAGAATGACTTGGGGCGCTAGGGTGCAAGGGGGCTTCAGGAGGTAAGGGGTTCGAGTCTGGGTGATAGCATGGGAGTGTTTTATTTTTGGGTTTGGCGCCTAAAATAAAGGGGCTAACTAAGAAGGCTTTAAAAGAAACTTGTGAGTGTTGGTGGACATGGAAGTCAAAGTGGTAAAGTGGCGTGGGGCGTGTTAGGCGGTTGCGATAGGAGGACTAGCGTTCGAGTCCTGATGAAAGCGCAAGGACATTTTATTTTATTTTGGCGTTGAAACAAGAGAGCTATCGAGGGAGTGTTTAAAAGAAAGTGTGACGGGTTTATGTCACGAAAGGAGCAGTGGCAGAGTGGCTGGAGGCGTGGGGAGCCTCCAGTAGGTCTGGGATTCGAAACCATAGGCCAGCAGCATGGGGATTTTATTCTTATTTTTGCCAGCGTGAGTAGTGGCCTGCATGGCACTTAAATAAATGAAGGCATGTTGCCTTTGTTTTCAATTTTTGTGCTGCAAAGTATGGGATAGTTTTTATTTTATTAATTTTTGAAAGATGGGGTAGTGATGGGCAAATTTGTTAAACAATGATTTCTTTCAAATGGTGATGGGCATTTATCACAAAAAGAAATGGGAGCATGGCCAAAATACTTCAATTTTGTTTTTCTTTCCCTCCAATTTGAGTATGGCCGAATGAAACTTTTCCTTGGGGGCTTGCTTGATCGGTTTTGAGGGCTGTTGGAGGTGCCAAAAATTCTTCTAATTGTTCTTCTTTTCTTTCCAATTTGATCTTGGCAGAAATGGGGACTCTAGGAGCTTGAGTTTCGATTTTGAAGGAGTCCTAGGGTGGTATTTTCGGCATGAAAGTATGTTTATTTTGTGTGCCAAGCTTGCTTCTTCTTTCCCTCTTTTATTTCTTTTGAAGTAGCCGAATGCCCTTGGCATTGAAGGTTATAGCTGAAACTTTGCTACCATTGTTCTCCATCATTATTTGAAGGGCCTAGCCGAATCTCTTGGTAAGTGAACTCTCCCTTAACATTCGGTTTTGACTCACTCTCCTTGAGTATGTCGAAAGCATGAGGCTAAACCTTGGTAAGGTTGGCCAAATGTGTTCTTGAGACATTAAGAGTTTTGTTCTCTTGTATGTAGTAAGCGTGAAGGTGCATTGAAGGAGTGGCTTCTCAGGACTTCGTTTTATTTTAGTAAGCAATAGTAGTTTCGGTCCAAAGTATTTCAAGTACGACTTATCCTTCGAATTTTTATTGGTAGCCGAATAAGGCTTTTTGAATACTTAACCTATAGTGGCCGATTGTAGGGAAAGATTGGTCTCACTTATCCTGTTTTGTGATTAGCGTTCGTAAGGCAAAGGGTAAGGTTTAAGTGCCATACATTATCTCAATCCTTCGGGATATAATGGTGTGGCCAAATGGCCTTATTAATGGTCTTATGGTTTGGCCGAATGTAGGAGCAAGGGATCTAGTGTGGTAGATCGATTCTTCGGGTTTTCGTTATTGAGTAGTTCGGGATTCGCTTAGACTTACGTTTAATCAGGTGTGTAAACTCTTACACACTTTATTAGTATAGATTGTTTATTATGTTGCTATATAACCTCTTGTGTAGTAAATTTTTGCCTTGGGGGCATAAGCTTGGATTTCGGGTAAGTCCACTATTACTTGATCTATGATGTATGTTGTGTATGCCATCATATGCTGTTAAATGCTATGCTATATATATATGCATGATATATGGGATCATGATATTTGTTATGTGAGCATGATGATGGTGGGATTGATGAGAGGAGGGGGATGATCTCTATGGACTGTCACCAGTGGTTTTGACCACAAGATGGGTTGGCCCCATCAGTTTATTTGTGACTTCGGTCACTAGTGGTTTTGACCACACCGTTGATATAATTTGTGACTAAGTCCCAGTGGTTTGGTACCACCAGTGGTTTTGACCACATGTTGATATTTGTGACCTATGGTCATCAGTGGTTTTGACCACACGATGGGTTGGCCCCATCATTTGATATATTTGTGACTTCGGTCACCAGTGGTTTTGACCACCAGTGGTTTTGACCACACGGGGTAGTAAAAAGGAGTATGGATGGCTAGCTTGGGTTGCATATTTGTATTCTTACTAATATCTTGTGTATGAGTTGCATTCTCGGGTTGGGGATTTATACACTGAGTCTTGGTGACTCACCCCTTCCCATATCATTTTGCAGGTGAGTAGATCGCGGAGATGGAGCCGGAGAGGACTCGAGGCGGCCATGCTTGTTCCTCGAATTTGAAATTTTATTTCACACCATTTAAGTTTATCATTTACTAAATTTTGGTTTGGTTTGTAATATGGCCGCTAATTATTATTTTGGATGTTTAAATAGTTGTTTTTACTTTATTTCTATTATATTACTAATGAACTTATGAACTGTTAAGCAAATCGGTTAAAAGTAACGTTTTCAAAATTGTGCTCGTACGCGTTTTCAAAAATGTTACCATCAGGTAACAAAATTTACCTAGTTGACAATAACTCTGATGGATTTAAAATTTTAAATGATCAAATGGTTTCAAAGGAAAAAGGTTTCAACTCAATCGTGTTTATCAAATCGACCCCACCTGAGTTTTAATAGACACCGTTTTACAAACTCAGCAAATTTTTAGATTTTTACCTGTTAATCAAAATCCTTCAAAACATTTTTACTTTGTGACATACCAGATTCGGTCAAGGCTCATGGGCCGGGTTTGGGGTGTTACAGAATTAGTATCAGAGCCCGGTTCAAAACTCGGCTGTGAGGGCCCAAGGCCCAAAAATGTTTTCTTGATTGGCCTCTGTGAAATATTATGAAAATGGTTTTATTTTGAACATCATGGCACGGAGTCTCCGGCACCAATCCGCTCGGGTAAGTACTTCTAACCTCTGTGTGAATTATTATCTGTAAAGGGGGTAGAAATGGAACGTAGATTGTATGAAAGGTATGTAAACCCTCGGACTAGTTTACCTCAACAATTGCATAAGTTTTTTAAATGCCTAATTAAACAAACCTATGACTAAGTCACCGAGTTAGGGTGTGGAAACCCTTGTGCGCATGTCTAGGATTGGATCCTAAGAGCACGGTATTTAAGCAAATCCTAGTGACTCACCTCCTCTTCGCAGAATCCTACAGTGCGTAGCTTCGGTTCACCCTAACCGTGAGGACTTGTTCATAGGCTAAACCTAATTACTAAAACCCGAAAGGGAACTAGCCGTATTTTTATAAAAGCTCTAGTTTTAAAACTTTTAAAAATTTCCCTTAAACTTGTGAGCATTATTTTACAAAATTTTCGAAATTTTTTTTTGATTTATGAAAATTACAAAAATACCCCTAGTGGTAAAATTACAAAAATGCCCCTGGTTTCTAAAATTTCTAAGCTACCCCCAGATTCAACAAAATTTTTCTTATTTTACAAACGTACCCCAAAACCCCTAATTTGCAAATATAAAAAATGCCATGATTTTGGAAAATTACGAAATTGCCCCTAACTTACAAAATTACCAAAATAACCCTGGTTTTCAAAATTTTTACAACACTACTAATTTGGAAAACAAATTCTCCCAAAAAGAACCCCCAAGTTTTACAAATTTTAAATTACCCTTGATTTATTAAGATTTACAAATTTACCCCAGTTTATTACCAAAATACCCCTGTAAGGTAAATGACGAAATTACCCCTAGGATAGGAATGGGACAAAGAGGGGATCGAATAAGTGAATGTGTATCTTTGAATTGCAATAGAAGACTTGAAACTTGTTTGATCGAAAGAACAACTTTTAAACTCCGTTCATAAAATTTCTTCGTTGATAATCAGTGAAACAGTGACTAACTCATAAAACTTTTTAAGACTAATCACGCGTTAAAAGATGAGTTCTAGGGGACGCGGCCGTCGGGGACGCGGTAGAGGCAGGATGGCTGTGTCAAAACCCGTTAGGTCGGGCCAGGGATCTGATAATGAGATACCACCTCCACCACCACCCCCAACTTTTGGTGTTGGACAATAGGATCAGACGGGAGGTGAGTCGATGACGCAGTCGTCTTTGCAAGTTCTAGAAATGATGGTCAAGGGCGGTAGAGTACAGAGAGCTCGTAAATTTGTACCTGAGCGACTCCGAGCGAATGGGGCGGAGATATTTCGAGGTGTATCAGGTGTGGCCCCCAGTACAGCGGAGTATTGGCTGAAATCAACTGAGAGGATCATGGATGACCTGGATTTTTCAACTAAGGAAAAACTGAAGGGTATAATCTCTCTACTTTGGGATGAGTCATACCAGTGGTGGCTCACCGTAAGGGATGGAGTGATAGCGGAGGATCTCACATGGGAATTCTTTTGGGCAGCCTACCAGAGGAAATATATAAGAGCTAGCTACGTGGATGCGCAACGGAAAGCTTTCTTGAACCTGGTTCAGGGTAATAAGACAGTGGCAGAGTATGAGGCTGAATTTCTCCGATTGAGTAGGTATGCTCGTGGTATTGTGGGTATCAAGTATGAACGCTGTGTCAGATTCGAAGATGGGCTACAGGATGAGCTAAGGATGATGATAGCTCCACAACAGGAACGGGAGTTTGCTGTTCTAGTAGAGAAGGCTAAAGTTGCTGAAGGGGTAAGACAGTCTTTTAGGCGGAATCAGGATAGGAGCTGGAACAAGAGGAGCTCTGGATCTTCGAGGTTTTCTGGAAATCAGCAGAAGAGGACAAGGTATAGTGGGTCAGATCAAGCTGCTAGGCCTACTGCTGTTGCTAATACTCAATGGCCGCCACGGTGTGCTCGGTGTGGAAAGTCTCACACGGGAGAGTGTTGGAATGGTAATCAGGGATGCTTCGAATGTGGATTCGTGACACATCGAGTTATGGACTGTTCGAAAAAGGCAGCTAGGTTGAGGTCTGAGGGTCAGGAACGTCCACTAAATAGGAGGGATAACCAACAGCCACCGAGAGGTCGTGGTGCAGGAAGGGGAGGTAATGGTGCTGGCAGAGGTCATGGGGCATCGAGTGGAGGTACCGGTAGTTCTAAGGCTAGGCAACCTGGTTTGGTCTATGCCGCGAGGCGTCAAGAGGAGGGCGACGCACCGAACGTCATAACCGGTATGTTTTTAATCTTTGGAGTACCCTATAGCACCTTGATTGATGTTGGCTCGACTCACTCATACATTGCTAGTAGCGTAGTGAAAACTCTGAACTTAGACTTTGAGCTTACTTCAAAGAAGATGACTGTGTTAAGCCCTCTGGGTCACTCTGTAGAAGTAAGTAAACTCTATAGGGATGTACCCCTAGAACTCCAAGGGGTCGTGTTTTTAGCTGACTTGATGGAACTACCGTTTAGGGAGTTCGATCTAATTCTCAGGATGGATTAGCTAGTAAAGTATCAAGCTAGCCTGGATTATGTAGCTAAGCGCATGATGTTAAAAACCGTGACTGGAGATGAGGTAGTGATGATAGGTAAGAGGAGAGATTACCTATCCAATCTGGTTTCGGCTTTGAAGGCAGAAAAGATGGTTAGGAAAGGTTGTGAGGCATATGTAGTGCATGTTTGTGCTTTGGAAGCTAAAGATGCAATCTGAGGGATGTGCGGACGGTAAGGGAGTATGTTGGTGTGTTTCCAGAAGAACTCCCGGGTCTACCTCCTGATTGTGAGGTTGAGTTTGGTATAGATTTGTTACCCGGAACCGCGCCAGTATCTATAGCTTCGTATCGGATGGCACCGAAAGAATTAGTGGAGTTGAAGGCTCGGATCCGAGTTGTTGGATAGAGGGTTCATCCGACCGAGTGTATCGCCTTGGGGAGCTCCAGTACTTTTTGTCAAGAAGAAGGATGGAACAATGAGGATGTGCATAGACTATAGACAGCTGAACAAGCTGACAATAAAGAACCGGTATCCGTTGCCCAGGATTGATGATTTGTTTGATCAACTCGCGGTGCATCATCGGTTTTCTCTAAGATCGACCTTAGGTGGTATCATCACCGGTGAAGGTGAAGGAAGCTGATATCCATAAGACAGCATTCCGTACTCGGTATGGGCACTACGAGTTTTTGGTAATGCCTTTTGGGTTGACGAATGCACCAGCCACGTTTATGGACCTGATGAACCGAGTTTTCCAACCCTATCTGGATCGGTTCGTCGTAGTGTTTATAGACGACATTTTGGTGTACTCGAAATCTGAAGAGGAGCATGACGCACACCTTCATATGGTTTTACAAGTGCTAAGGGAGAAACAGTTGTACGCCAAATTCAGCAAGTGTGAGTTCTGGCTTAAGGAGGTAACCTTCCTAGGGCATGTTGTTTCAGCCGAGGGAATCAGGGTGGATCCTAGTAAGATTGAGGCAGTGTTGGGGTGGAAACCACCAAAGTCGGTTACGAAAATCCAAAGTTTTCTGGGGTTGGCAGGATATTACAGAAGCTTCGTGGAAAATTTCTCCTTAATCGCAGCACCTTTGACTAAATTACTGAGAAAAGGAGTTCCGTTTGTATGGTCTGAGAAACAGCAAGAGAGTTTTGACAAATTAAAGAAGTTTTTAACAGAAGCACCAGTCTTGATTCAGCCTGAGTTAGGAAAGAAATTCACTATGTATTGTGATGCATCGCATACTGGTTTAGGGTGTGCGTTGATGCAAGAAGGAAAGGTGGTCGCTTATGCGTCACGGCAGTTTAGGCCTCACGAAGGTAACTATCCGACAAATGATTTAGAATTGGCTGCTGTAGTTTTTGCCTTAAAAATTTGGAGGCACTATCTCTATGGGAGAAATCAGTGGTGTATTTGGATCACAAGAGCCTGAAGTACCTCTTGACCCAAAAAGATTTAAATCTAAGGTATCGGAGGTGGATTGAGTTGCTGAAGGACTACGATTGCTCTATCGAGTACCATCTGGGCAAGGCTAATGTAGTCGCTGATGCTTTGAGTCGTAAAGTGGTGGCAGAATTGCGAGCAATGTTTGCTCACCTAAGTCTCCATGAGGATGGCAGTCTTCTGGCAGAATTGTAAGTAAAACTGTCTTGGATCGATGAGGTTAAAGAGAGGCAGTTGATCGACGAAGTTTTGAGTACTCGGAGGTTGCAAGTACAGAGTGGTGAGGCCGAAGGTTTCAGCTTGGGTAGAGATGGAGTGTTGTATTTTCAGGGGAGAGTATGTATGCCTAAGGATGATGATTTGAGGCAGCGGATCCTTAATGAAGCTCATAGCAGCCCGTAGGCTATGTATCCTGGAGGCAGCAGGATGTATCGGGATTTAAGGGAGCAGTTTTGGTGGCCGGGTCTTAAGCGGGAAGTAATTGAGTTAGTGGGCAAGTGTCTGACATGCCGCCAGTTAGTTAAGGTGAGCATCGGTTGCCATCGTGTACATTACGATACCGTAAAGATCCCACAGTGGAAGTGAGAGGGGATTACGATGGATTTTGTAAGTGGGCTTCCCCTTACGCCCAGTAAGAAGGACTCAATATGGGTGATTGTAGATCGGGTAACTAAATCAGCCCATTTCATACTGGTAAGGGTTGACTACTCGCTTCAAAGGTTAGCCAAGCTGTATATAGCTGAGATAGTGCGGTTGCATAGAGTACCTGTGTTTATTATCTCAGATAGAGATCCCCGATTCACGTCGAGATTCTGGAAGGCCTTACACCAGGCATTGGGTACAAAGTTGAATTTCAGCACGGCTTTTCATCCACAGTCTGATGGACAATCTGAGAGAGTAATCCAGGTGTTGGAAGATATGTTAAGAGGCTGTGTTTTGGACTTCCATGGTAGTTGGGAGGAGTACCTACCCTTGGCAGAATTTGCTTATAACAACTATTATCAAGCGAGTATTCAGATGGCACCGTATGAGGTGCTGTATGGTCGGAAATGCCGTACTCCTACCTGTTGGACAGAACTGGGCGAGCGTTAGATTTTGGGGCCAGAGTTGGTGGCAGTGACGGAAGATAAGGTTAGGGTAATTCGGGCTCGTTTTAAGGAGGCATCAGACAGGCAGAAATCTTACGCTGATCTTAAGCGCCAGGATGTGGAGTATGCAGTGGGTGATAAGGTCTTCTTGAAGGTATCACCTTGGAAGAAGGTGCTGAGGTTTGGCCAGAAGGGCAAGCTAAGCCCTAGGTTTATCGGGCCGCATACGCGTGTTGAAACGTGTGGGACCGATGAGCTTACCACCGAATTTCAATTGCCGCGAGAATTAAGTCGATTCATGGCGCCTCTTTCATGTGTCAATACTTAGGCGCTATCGGTCAGATCCATCACACATCGTACCGATTGCGGATATTGAGGCGAACGCAGACTTATCTTTTGAGGAGGAGCCGGTGCAGATTTTAGATAGAGATGTCAAAGTTCTGAGGAGGCAGTCAGCACCGTTGGTAAAGGTGTTATGGCAAAACCATGGTACGGAAGAGGCCACATGGGAACCCAAGGATATGATGCGGCAGCAATACCCCCAACTCTTCTGATCCAGGCAATTTCGAGGACGAAATTAATCTTAAAGGGGGTAGAATTGTAATATCCTGAAATACAGGTAAAATTTTTATTAAATTATTTTTCATGTACATGCTCGAAGAGATGGAGTATTATGCTCACTTGACATGTTTTAGGGTCTAGTCATAAACCCGAGCTAGCTTTGACTTAGGGCTAAAAATTTCTTTTAGTGCCTAAGGAGAAAAAGCTAGGTGAGATAAGGGTTAAGAGAAATAATTGAAGTAGATTGACACAAGAAAGCAGCTGGTAGAATGGCTTGGGGCGCTAGGGTGCAAGGGGGCTTCAGGACGTAAGGGGTTCGAGTCTGGGTGATAGCATGGGAGTGTTTTATTTTTGCGTTTGGCGCCTAAAAGGAAGAGGCTAACTAAGAAGGCTTTAAAAGAAACTTGTGAGCGTTGGTGGACATGGAAGTCAAAGTGGTAAAGTGGCGTGGGGCGTGTTAGGCGGTTGCGGCACGAGGACTCGCGTTCGAGTCCTGATGAAAGCGCAAGGACATTTTATTTTGTTTTGGCGTTGAAACAAGAGAGCTATCGAGGGAGTGTTTAAAAGAAAGTGTGACGGGTTTATGTCACGAAAGGAGCAGTGGCAGAGTGGCTGGAGGCGTGGGGAGCCTCCAGTAGGTCTGGGGTTCGAAACCATTGGCCAGCAGCATGGGGATTTTATTCTTATTTTTGCCAGCGTGAGTAGTGGCCTGCATGGCACTTAAATAAATGAAGGCATGTTGCCTTTGTTTTCAATTTTTGTGCTGCAAAGTATGGGATAGTTTTTATTTTATTAATTTTTGAAAGATGGGGTAGTGATGGGCAAATTTGTTAAACAATAATTTCTTTCAAATGGTGATGGGCATTTATCACAAAAAGAAATAGGAGCATGGCCAAAATTCTTCAATTTTGTTTTTCTTTCCCTCCAATTTGAGTATGGCCGAATGAAACTTTTCCTTGGGGGCTTGCTTGGCCGGTTTTGAGGGCTGTTGGAGGTGCCAAAAATTCTTCTAATTGTTCTTCTTTTCTTTCCAATTTGATCTTGGCAGAAATGGGGACTCTAGGAGCTTGAGTTTCGATTTTGAAGGAGTCCTAGGGTGGTATTTTCGTCATGAAAGTATGTTTATTTTGTGTGCCAAGCTTGCTTCTTCTTTCCCTCTTTTATTTCTTTTGAAGTAGCTGAATGCCCTTGGCATTGAAGGTTATAGCCGAAACTTTGCTACCATTGTTCTCCATCATTATTTGAAGGGCCTAGCCGAATCTCTTGGTAAGTGAACTCTCCCTTAACATTCGGTTTTGACTCACTCTCCTTGAGTATGTCGAAAGCATGACGCTAAACCTTGGTAAGGTTGGCCAAATGTGTTCTTGAGACATTAAGAGTTTTGTTCTCTTGTATGTAGTAAGCGTGAAGGTGCATTGAAGGAGTGGCTTCCCGGGACTTCGTTTTATTTTAGTAAGCAATAGTAGTTTCAGTCCAAAGTATTTCAAGTACGACTTATCCTTCGGATTTTTATTGGTAGCCGAATAAGGGTTTTTGAATACTAACCTATAGTGGCCGATTGTAGGGAAATATTGGTCTCACTTATCCTGTTTTGTGATTAGCGTTCGTAAGGCAAAGGGTAAGGTTTAAGTGCCATACGTTATCTCAATCCTTCGGGATATAATGGTGTGGCCAAATGGCCTTATTAATGGTCTTATGGTTTGGCCGAATATAGGAGCAAGGGATCTAGTGTGGTAGACAGATTCTTCGGGTTTTCATTATTGAGTAGTTCGGGATTCGCTTAGACTTACGTTTAATCAGGTGTGTAAACTCTTACACAATTTATTAGTATAGATTGTTTATTATGTTGCTATATAACCTCTCGTGTAGTAAATTTTTGCCTTGGGGGCATAAGCTTGGATTTCGGGTAAGTCCACTATTACTTGATCTATGATGTATGTTGTGTATGCCATCATATGCTGTTACATGCTATGCTATATATATATGCATGATATATGGGATCATGATATTTGTTATGTGAGCATGATGATGGTGGGATTGATGAGAGGAGGGGGATATCTCTGTGGACTGTCACCAGTGGTTTTGACCACAAGATGGGTTGGCCCCATCAGTTTATTTGTGACTTCGGTCACTAGTGGTTTTGACCACACCGTTGATATAATTTGTGACTAAGTCCCAGTGGTTTGGTACCACCAGTGGTTTTGACCACACGATGGGTTGGCCCCATCACTTGATATATTTGTGACTTCGGTCACCAGTGGTTTTGGCCACCAGTGGTTTTGACCACACAGGGTAGTAAAAAGGAGTATGGATGGCTAGCTTGGGTTGCATATTTGCATTCTTACTAATATCTTGTGTATGAGTTGCATTCTCGGGTTGGGGATTTATACACTGAGTCTTGGTGACTCACCCCTTCCCATATCATTTTGCAGGTGAGTAGATCGCGGAGATGGAGCCGAAGAGGACTCGAGGCGGCTTGTTCCTCGAATTTGAAATTTTATTTCGCACCGTTTAAGTTTATCATTTACTAAATTTTGGTTTGGTTTGTAATATGGCCGCTAATTATTATTTTGGATGTTTAAGTAGTTGTTTTTACTTTATTTCTATTATATTACTAATGAACTTATGAACTGTTAAGCAAATCGGTTAAAAGTAACGTTTTCAAAATTGTGCTCGTACGCGTTTTCAAAAATGTTACCATCGGGTAATAAAATTTACCTAGTTAACAATAACTCTAATGGATTTAAAATTTTAAATGATCAAATGGTTTCAAAGGAAAAAGGTTTCAACTCAATCGTGTTTATCAAATCGACCCCACCTGAGTTTTAATAGACATCGTTTTACAAACTCAGCAAATTTTCAGATTTTTACCTGTTAATCAAAATCCTTCAAAACATTTTTACTCTGTGACATACCAGATTCGGTCAAGGCTCATGGGCCGGGTTTGGGGTGTTACATGGCAAATCCATGTGTATATATATACACACACATGCAGTTAGTTGTCTGTATAAAAGTAGGACTGTTAGAGTGTATTTAGTTTAAGAATTGAGGGTATTTCAACAATTTGATATATTTCGCCTCTAAGGAGTGGGTGATTAATCCATATTTCATTTATATAAATCATGCACGTCTAATTTCATGTAAATTAAAAATTTTTAACTATTTTTTATGTAAAAATACTTTTAATCTTTGAATGAATGTTAATACATACAATATTTTAGATCGATAGATAAAAATATCGAATCAAATTGAGAACTTACATGAATGAGAAGTACAATAATATCAATAAATTTAATGATTGGAATGTTAAATTAACAATCATGTAAAAATATATGAAAGCGTGTAAAATTACTTTAGTTTCGCACTAGTATAAGCAAATCCTTTTTTTAATATATAAAATTAATTATATAATTTAAATTTATATATTTAACATTATTTATAAATATATTTCTTTATACACCTAACTAATGTAAGTACAATATTAAATATTATTTGAAAGTAATGAAATAAAAAAATATTATAAAAAATTATAAAAAAATATTATTTATAAAAATCAAACTCTTAAAAAATATTATCTATCACTTATAATCCATTTATTGAATTAAATTAACCATTTTTTCAAAAAAAGTGAAAATTACCAAAAAAAATAAGATTTAGGTATAAAAGATAATCATAAAGTGCATAGGGTTTTATTTTTTATTTTTTAAATAATATTGTCTTTGGCTCACATGCAGTTTATTTAGTTAGGTTAAGTATACCTAACTCAAAATTTATAAAAGCATGGAGTGTAGTTGTCTTCGGCCGTGGTCGTTTAGGAATTTATTTGCGAATATTGAAAGAAGTTTAAGGCGAATGGTTGAGGTTCGGATTGAAGTCACAAATTGAGGTAAGAATGGAATGGCGAAAGCCTTGGCTAAAGCAGGTTTGTCGAGGAATACCTTCTTTAGAGCATATTGGTAATCGGTTTTAGGGTCGTTATTTTTCTAGTTGTTTGATTGATACAATATTTTCATTTTAATATTAACTTATAATTGTTAGAGAGATATATGTTAAATTATATAATTTAAATCATATAATTTTGAGTTACACTTTTACTATTTTTTCAATAATATAAAACTAAGAGTTACTACTATAATATAACGCTTGTTGGTTTGTCCATTGGGGAGGAGGAGGAGGTGGCGACGATTCCACTAGGTTTAGAAGGACCAGACAGGGGCGAATCTAGGGGGCTGGCATGGGCCCCGGCCCCCCCTAAAATGTAAATTTATTATTTAGCCCCCTATAAATTTTTGAAAATTTTAAATTAGTAAAGGTAAAATTGCACTTTGGCCCCCCTAAAATTATAAAAATTTGATTTAATCCTTTACAAATTATAAACATATAAACTATAAAAAAATTAAAATTTCTTCCGGCCCCCCTAAAAAATTTTTCTGGCTTCGCCCCTGGGACCAGATGGTTGGGTGTCCTATGAGCATTGTTTTGTGGGCTCCTTTCTGACATCAAGTGTGATCAGTTTCCCATCAATGAAAGTGATATTGGCAAATGTATGGCATCCGATTGGAGGCATTTCAATTTCTGACTTGAACAGGGGTCGCTCTCTCTTTCGGTTGTATCACAAGGTGGAATGTGGATAGGATTGAGGCTGGTGGTCCTTGGACTTTTAACTCCCAATTTCTTGTTATGCATCGTCTACGGGGCAGGGAAGATCCTATGGTTCCTCTAGTTACCATTGATTTCTAGGTTTTAGTTCATGACTTGCCCCATGTATAACATCCCAAAAATCGGGTTAGTGAAAGCAATAGTGGTTACATCCTGAGTTTGAGATAAGATTTTGAAACAATGACAAGTGTTGTGTTTGTGTCTATAAGTTAACAAAAAGATGTTTATTTTAGTAATTTTTTTTTTTATAAATTACGATAGGAGGGCAAAGCCCTAATAGTGACACGACTAGTGCGACTCAAACCTAGATCACATTTGAGACGATAAACTCCTTTACCATCAGACCAACACACAAGTTCCATATCAATTTTTTTTACTATACTACTTGTGTAAGTCTTGGTGGTCAATAAATTAATTTATTTCTATTTCAATACTAATTATTATGGTGTAATTGTTATTAAATTTTATTAATTTATGCATACATATAATTAAGTTGTTACTTATTTTAATTTTTCATTTTGACCTTATTAGGAAAAATTAATAAACGCGATTTAAGGTTCAATATTATCATTAACATCTATTAACAGATGTGATTTAATAAAAAATTAACGTATATTATATTATTTTATTTTATCTATTTGTGGCTCCTTACGACTTTCTTTGTTGTGGTTCTGGTCTGCGTCGCTTGTAGTCTTTAATTCGGTTGTTGGTTTTCGCGATTTGGAGTGTTGGGATTGTGGTAAGGCTGCGTGAGAGGTCTGTGAAGCGCGTAATTCTTTGTCAACGAACAGACTGTCGTAGGAATCGTTTCTTCTTTAGGTACTGAAATTGCTACTGTGGATCGGCATCGAAAAATAGTAAGGTGTGTAACGATAAACTTGAAAAACAACAATCGACAAAAGTCAAAAAAGTGCATTATTGATGCCACACGGTCATGTGCGAGCCGTTTGGCCACACGATCTGGGTCAATTGGGCCGTGTGGGCCACACGGGCTGTGAACTCATTTTCTAAAAAATTTCATTTTGGCCAAATTTAATTTGCAAAACGTAATTAGTCTCTCCATAGGGTCTGCATCGCTTAAATAGGACTTAAAAACAAGGTATCTATGAATATCCTTCTGTGTTGATGTGTTAAAAGTATATGTATTATATATTCGTATGATCTGATACTGTTAGTTATGGAGGTATGTCTAGACTCGCTTTGTCTGTATAAGCGTGAATAATGTACTATCATATTAATTTGTATTTCTGAATCTGTTATATAACCATGCATGTGATTTCATGGCTGGACTGATGTGTTTCTATAAGACTTCCATGTCTTTTGTTTCTGTTAGTGTACGGCAGCATGTTCTACATGCTCACCATTCTAATTTTGTACATGCATGCCATGACACATTACATGGGGTTTGGATAATGTTAAAGGAGGAAGATTCTGTAATGGCAGTTTAAATCTCTGTGTAATTTAGTGGCTTGATCACATATATTTGATTTGGCAGTTTAACTGCTTATTGCTAAGCCATCGTTGTCAGCCAACCTGGGGTGGCGGGTCATTGGCAACCCAAGATGACTTAATTGGTGTGTTTTTAGATGGAAAAGCTTTACGGAACTCTATTTTGGTGTGTAGTAGAGTTGGGTAGGACATTTTCTAAAAAAATCCGCATTATGATTTTTTTGAAATACCGTATTGGAATAATCATACATATCCAAGTATGTTTGATTGATTGTTATGAAATTTTCTATGATTTTCTTATTCATTTATTGTATTGTATGTGACCTTAGCTTGAGTTTTAGTTATACACTGAACTTAATAGCTCATCCCTTTGTTTTTTTTTTTTGACATTTCAGGTAATCGATAAGTTAGAGTTGGATAGTGTGCGGGTGATCGGATGGTTTTATCAGTTATTTTTTAAGAAATGGTGATTTTCGTAATTATTTATTTTGGACTTCTGGGGCTATAATCTATTTTGGGTTTTGTTTTGGTTTCCATTTAATTCGTCGATATTGATATTTGCGAATGTGATACTACTAAATCTTTCTAGGTTAGCAATTTAAAAATTCAATTTTCAAAATTAAATCTCAACAAATTTTCTGCTGAAAACTAAGTAACTACTAAAGAATTTTTTTGTAAATAAACAAATGGTTTTAACGAGTGTTTGCCTTAAACTAGAAAATGATTTGTCAAAATAGATATTATCAAAACACACAATTTGGAATTTAAATTATGAGTTTTAAGTGAGTGTTTTCCGGACTTAAGTTTTTCTAAACGTTTGTGAAAGTTTTGCCAAAGTGTGTATTTCTGAAACGCGTTTAGTTTGATCGAAGGAAAGGCTTTTAAACAAGTTGAATGTAATTCCTCAACATCCGGTCCTAATTTTTACACCGAGTTTGGGTTGTTACAGTTGGATTGTTAAATTAATAATTATATAAAAATATATTAAAACGTATAAAATTACTTTAGTTTCACACTTGTGTAAGCAAATCTCTCCCCTTTTAATATATAAAATTAATTATATCTTTTAAATTAATGTATTTAATATTATTTATAAATATATTTCTTTATACACCTTACTAATGTAATAAAATATTAAATGTTAGAATTAAGTGACCCGAATCCTTATTTAAATAAAATACAATGGTAAAATAAAATAAAAGAAGAAGGGATTTGAGAATTATGAAAAAGGTTAGGCACTTTTCTTGAAATAACTATTCACCCCCCACACTTAAGATGTACATTGCCCTCAATGTACAAAGATAGATGATAACAATTAGTAGATAATCAAAAGAGAAGGGGAGAAGTGAAACTTCCTGAATTTGGATGGTTTCTTTGAGTTGGGAGGTCCCGATATGTGGTCGCTGCTACCAAGCTCTGCGTTTAGATGAAGAAATTGGGAGCTCGTAGAGAATTAGCCAGGATTTATTTAGACATATTTAAAATAAACTTAATATATAATTAAAGACAAGAAAGATAAAAAGAAAGAAAATATAAAGTGAAATAGAATTAAAAGAAAAATATGGATGGGCTGAAGGGTCCTTATTGTTGGATGGTTCGCGAACTGGGTGTGACCTCTAAGGCTGTGGAAGTGCTGGTGGTGGCGGAAGTGGCGTGATTCCCAAGCAGCCTTTTGAAACTAAAACTAAGAAACTAAAATAAATTAAACTAAATTAAGCATAAGATAGTTAAAAAGAAGGAAATTGAAGCAAAAGAGAAAAGAAAAATATAAACTAAATGGCTTTCAATCCCTTTGATTGAAGCTTATTGATCATCAAGCGTTGTCTCGTTTTTTTGGAGACGGGTTTCTGTGGCTGCTATGAATTTTGTCAGCATCTCTTCGAGGTTTGGCCTCTTTTCCTGTGGGTAGAGCTGATTTTGGAAATTTTGAGGAGGTTGTTGTCTTTGATTTCCTTGATTTCCTTGTCCTCTCCATGAAAAATTTGGGTGGTTCCTCCAACCTGGGTTATAATATTACTATAAGGGTTATTATTAGATCTGAAATTATTACCTATATAGTTCATCTATTCGTTTTCTGCTCCCGGTTGGTAGGGTGGGTACTTAGGATTTGCCATGGTTCTACTTGCATCGTACTGCATTACTGGATGTATTTACGAAGAACACAAACTATCAAGCTTTTTATTCATCATCTCTACCTATGTTGATAGCATGGTTACTACGTTGAGGTTGTAAACTCCAGCTGATTTTGTTGGTTTTGTCTTTGTGACCTGCCACTGATAGTTATTCAGTGACATTTCTTCAATGAAATCATAGGCTGCTTCAGGTGTTCTGTTGTTCAGGGTTCCATCGGCGGCTGAATCAATTAGTTGCCTCGTTGAAGGGTTTACGCTGTTATAAAAGGTTCAGACTTGGAG
Organism: Gossypium bickii; assembly: GCA_025503065.1. Classification (NCBI taxonomy): domain Eukaryota; kingdom Viridiplantae; phylum Streptophyta; class Magnoliopsida; order Malvales; family Malvaceae; genus Gossypium; species Gossypium bickii. The sequence goes on along the minus strand of CP106714.1, from coordinate 6,314,603 downwards.
CCACAGGGTTAAACCATGGTGAGGCATCTTCTCAAAAGATCATTGTATCTCTCCCATGCATCGTATAATGTCTCTAAATCCATCTGCACAAAAGAAGAGATATCATTTCGTAATTTGGCCGTTTTGGCTGGTGGGAAATATTTTAATAAAAAATTTTCGGTCATTTGGTCCCATGTAGTGATTGATCCTCGTGGTAACGAGTTTAACCACTGTTTGGCTTTATTCCTTAATGAAAAGGGAAATAACCGAAAACGTATGGCATCATCAAAAATGCCATTTATTCTGAATGTATCACAAAACTCTAAAAATAAGCTATATGAGTATTTGGGTCTTCGTCTTGCAAACCATCAAATTGAACAAATTGCTGAATCATTTGTATAGTGTTAGGCTTTAATTCAAAATTATTAGCAGCTATAGCAGGCCTAACAATACTTGATTCTGCTCCTGTTAAACGAAGCATTATTTTCTACCACATCTTGTGGTGGTGGATTATTCTCATCCACCCCTTCAATAGGATTGGATCTGCCTTCTCGTTCTTCTTCTGTGTAATTTAGGGCTCGCCTAATTTCTCTATGATTCCTGCGAACGGTAGCTTCAATATCACTGTCGTATACTAATGGTCCTCTCGGGTTCCTTCTAGTCATAATCTAGAGGTACCTGCTAGGAAAAGAAAGAAAGAAAGAAAGAAAATTTAGCAAAATTAAAGAACAAACCAAAAAGAAATAAAAATAAAAATAAAAATAAAGTGCAAAAAAAATGGCTAAAGTAATAAAAATAGAGCTTTCTTAATATTTTAGTTCCCCGGCAACGACGCCAAAAACTTGATCGTGCTGTCAAAGTATTAAAATTTATAAAAAGAGAATAATCGAACCTGGAAACTAACTCTGACGACAACTTAAGGCAAGTGCACTTATCGACCAGTAGTAAAGTTTAGGCAAGACCGGATTGTCGAACCCAAAGGAACTAAAAGCACTAATACTAACTTTCTTGTTATTATTTAGCCTAAAATAAGTGAAGTTGTTATTTAATCTAATTTAACTAATTACTAAGCTAAAGACGTAAAGACAAAAAGAGTGAATTGGGGAAATACTGTTGGGAAAACTCAGTTAATTACGACGATACCCTTGGGAAGAATCCACCTAGACTTCACTTGTTATCTAACTCTGAACCAGACGATTTATTCACTTGACTTGATCCGTAGGACTCCCTAATTTATATTAAACCCTCTCTCGAAGCGAATAACGTCTAACCGTAGGTTGATTAATTGAAATCTCTTTCTAATTAAAACCCCTAGAATCACATTAACTCAATCTATGGACTCCCATATTAGGTTTCACCCTAATCCGGCAAAACCTCGTCACCCTATCTTTAGGCGCACGATCAACTCCGCTTAATTATGCTAGATTTACTCTTAAGCAGGGACTTTTGCTCTACCACCTATGCAGATCCAACTTGAATTAATATCCCAGAAATATTAACACAAGAATTAAGCACACATAATTAAGAACAAATCAAGTATTAATCATATGGTTCAGAAAATAATAACAAGATCCTTTTTAGGTTTCATCCCCTTCAAGTATTTGAAAGGTTTAGTTCATAACTATAAAAGAAAACATCACAGAAGAAAAGATAAAACAAAACATAATAAATCCCTAAAACTTCCTGAAGGAATTGAAGGAGAGATCCGCCGTCTTGAGTAGAACTCCGGCTTCTTGAGATGGATCAACTGGCTATCTTTGAGTGATTTCCCATAAATCTGGCCTTTTCAGCTCAGCTCCTTGGCCTAGCTAACTGCTTACAAAAGCCCTAGCAGAAGGCTTCTGCCGAACTCCCATTTTCTGGTCATACTAGAGGTGTATATATAGGCTTTGGAATATGTTTCTTTGCCTCTAAGCATCCAAATCTGAGTGAATTTCTTCTTTCTAGCGACAGGGACACGGCCATGGCACACATCCGTGTGGATCATCTTTTGGCCATGTTTGGATTTCTTTAATGAGGCACGGCCGTGTGAATCGGGGTCAGGCCGTGTTCTAGACTGTTGAGTGAGACACGACCGTGTGGGCTTAAGTCCAAGCCGTGTCGATTTCCTCTTTGGCCCAATTTGGTCCGTTTTAGGCTGCTTTCTTTTCTTCGTCCCTCCCTGCTTTCCTAAGTATAAGACATCAAAAGAAAGGATTAAGAGCACCTTTTTACATAAATCAAGGGATAAATCATCCAGAAGTATGCTAAATGTGGGATTAAAATATGTTACTTTTACGGTTTATCAGCGTTGTAGAACGAATGAACAGAACGATCATGGAGAAAGTTCGATGTATGTTGTCAAATTCGTTTCGGGCCGAAACAGCCTTTACTGCATGTTTTTTAATCAACCGATCTCCATCCATTGCCATTGAGAAAAAGACTCCACAAGAGGTATGGTCTGGTAATACTACTAATTATTCTGATTTAAGGATATTTGGGTGTCCTACGTATGCTCCTGTTGATAATGGAAAACTAGAACCGAGATCCATTAAATGTGTTTTTCTTGGTTATAAAGCTGGTGTAAAAGGGTATAAGTTATGGTGTCCTGAAAATAGGAAAGTTGTGATTAGCAGAGATGTTGTTTTTGATGAAACTGCTATGCTACCTAACTTATCTCTTAAAGACTCTTTCAATAAGGAAAATCAAAAGCAGGTGGAGCATCAGATTAATACATAGTCGACTCCTCAAGCCATTACAAAAATTGAGAATAAAGTTGCTTCTTCACCACAATACTCTATCGCCAAAAACAGAACTAGAAGAGAAATTAAACCTCCAAAGAAGTATGCCGAGGATGATCTAGTTGCTTATGCTTTAAATGTGGCTGAAGATATAGATGCAAACCAAGATCCGTTTAGTTATTCTGAGGCGGTCAGCTGTGAAGGCTCAGAAAAGTGGATGTTTGCTATGCAATAGAAGATGGAATCAATCCACAAAAATAGAACATGGGATCTTGTGAAACTTCCTAAAGGTAAAAAGGTTATTTGCTGTAAATGGGTGTTTAAAAAAAATAAGAGGCTTTAGGAGTTGAAGAACCCAGATGTAAAGCAAGGCTTGTTGCAAAGGGTTACAATCAAATTCCCGGAGTGGACTTCACAGATGTGTTCTCCCCAGTTGTGAAGCATAGTTCGATTAGAGCTTTGCTTGGTATTGTGGCCATGCATGATTTGGGGCTTGAGCAGTTAGATGTAAAAACTGCATTTTTGAATGGAGAACTTGAGGAAGATATTTACATGCAACAACCAGAGGGTTTTACAGTCTCAAAAAAAGAGGACTATGTTTGCTTGCTGAAAAAGTCCCTTTACGGTTTGAAACAGTCACCAAGATAGTGGTACAAGAGGTTTGCTTCTTTTATGACTTCTCATGATTTTAAAAGAAGTAGTTTTGACAGGTTTGTTTACTTTAAAAAAAAAATAGTAATGGTTCTTTTGTGTATGTACTTCTTTATGTTGATGACATGTTGATAGCAGTAAAAGATAAAGGAGAGATAAGAAAGGTTAAAGCCCAACTAAGTGAAGAATTTGAGATGAAAGATTTGGAACCAGCAAAGAAGATACTTGGTATGGAGATTCTCAGAGATAGAAAAGCAAGTAAATTGTACCTAAGTCAGAAGGGGTACATTGAGAAAGTTCTTTGCAAGTTCAATATGCAGAGTGCTAAGCCTGTTAGTACTCCTTTAGCAACCCATTTCAGACTTTCATCGGCTTTCTCTCCACAATTAGATGATGATATTGAGTACATGTCACGTGTTCTATACTCTAGTGTAGTGGGATCTCTCATGTATGCTATGGTTTGTTCACATCCAGATTTATCATATGTAGTCAGTGTAGTTAGCAGATACATGGCGAATTCCTGTAAAGAACATTGGAAAGCAGTTCAGTGGATTTTAAGATACTTACGAGGTACTACTGATGTTTGCTTACAGTTTGGAATAACTAGAGATAGAGTCATTGGGTATGTTGATGCTGATTTTGCTGGAGACCTTGATAGAAAAAGATCTCTCACTGGTTATGTCTTTACATTCGGAGGTTGTGCAATCAGTTGGAAAGCTACTTTGCAAACCACAGTCACTTTGTCTACCACTGAAGCTGAGTACATGGCGATTACTGAGGCTTGTAAAGAAGCTATTTGGTTGAAGGGACTCTTTAGTGAGCTCAATGAAGACCTTCAAATCAGCACAATATTTTGTGACAGTCAGAGTCCCATCTTCCTTACAAAAGATCAAATGTTTCATGAGAGTACAAAACACATTGATGTTCAGCATCATTTTGTTCGTGATATTATTGCTCGTGGTGATATTGTTGTAACACCCCTTTACCCGAGACCGTTGTCGGAGTCGAGTTTGAGGCATTATTAGACTTGACTACTAATTCGGGGCATAAAAATTAAAACTGTCCAACTGTGTCATGTTAACTAAATTGACCATAACCGAGGATAATGTCAAACTCATCGAAAGGCAGTAGCATCAGATTAGCCGTAAAACACATGTCTTGAATCATTAATGGGCAGTTCTTGCACACTTTATCAAATAATACACATCGACCCAGGGGGTTTGAAACCCGAATCACAAATTCAGTAGACTCAACAGCTAGAGTCATACTGGTTGCTCACTCGGGATCAGGATCCATTTATTATATGAAAGAAATAAACACATTTCACTGTCAGAAGTCATTACACTATCACACTATAATATATGGCATGTATAGCTAGACTCATACGCGCTACGTTAGTCTGAGAACCGACTAAACCATAGCTTTGATACCAATCAAATGTAACACCCTTTTACCCGAGACCGTTGCCGGAGTCGAGTATGAGGCATTACTAGACTTGACTACTAATTCGGGGCATAAAAATTAAAACTGTCCAACTGTGTCATGTTAACTAAATTGACCATAACTCTAGTTAAAAAAACTCAAAATTTAGATCTGTAAATTGTCCTTGAAACTAGACTCATATATCTTCTTACCATAATTTTTCTAGAATTTTTCATATGGCCAATCAGTACAGTTTATTCATCAAAATTTTCCCTATTTCACTGTTTGATGATTCTGACCTATCTTTACAAAAAGTTAGTTATCTCATTGTAAAAAATTTCAATAATGTTCTTGTTTATTTTAATAAAAAATAGACTCATTAAGTATTCTAAGCATATAAACTATTCTCCATGATTATTTTTGTACAATTTTTAACAATTTTTCCAAGACAGAACAGGAATTCACAAAGTCATTCAGAACCAGTCTCACTAAAATTTAAATATCTCATAATATAAAATTACCTTGCCTACTTTGTTTCTTTCATATGAAAATAGACATAACAAGATTTAATTATATATCTTATTCACTCTCTAATTCCATTTCTCCTATTTTTGGTGATTTTTCAAAATTACAACACTGTTGTTAACCAAAAACTGTTTCATTGCAAAATATGGTTAACTAGTGTATAACATCCTTTCTCCCTTTCATTTAAACTCTATACATCAACCATACTTATATATATACTGAGACTAAATCAACCAAAACCACAACTAAACATAATCATCAAGCCAAAATATAAATTTCCAAGGTTTACAAGATGGACAAGCCATTTTCCATGGCTTATACAAATGTATACATCATATTCAAAATAAACTCAAAAGAGTAATATAGCTTATACATGCCATAGGTCCAAAAGTTCAACTTATAAAAAGGGTACCAAAGATAGTTGATAGTGTGTTTGACTTCGACAAGGATCCCCGAGCTCGAGCTTCGAATTTAAAGATCTATAAAACAATGTAACAAACACACCATGTAAGCTTAGATAGCTTAGTAAGTTATAAACAAGGAAGTAAATATAACCAAACATTATAAAGTTTCTACTCAACTCAACTTAACCATTAATTTGATTGCAACATCAACACCTATAATATGTTACCAATAACCAATATTGTAACATCCTAAAATTGGGGTTATTCGTGTTTGCATTATTTTACCTGAGTTTGAATTGCTGTAACATGATTTATGGAATAATAAGGCTAATTAGGGGCCTTGAGTTGGCTCGGAATAGTAGAAAAATATTATTTATAGGTTTTAAAGGTAGATAGCCTTAGTAGTTAGGGGTTACAAGAATAAATGTGGAGTATTTGACGCAAAAAGGGCCTTGGAAAAGTGGCAAAAGTGAGGCCACTTAAGTGCTGCATGTGACGCCACAAGGGGGAGCAAGGGGAGCCTTGGTTCGAGTCACAAAAATCCCCTTTTTGCACTATATTTTGGACGGCACAAGTGGGAGAGATTTTCTCTCTTTAAATATTTTTTTTAATAGGATAATAAGGATGTTATATTAATTATTTTAAAGGGATTATCATGGGATTAATTATTAAGAGTTGGCAGAGGAAAAATAGCTTTGAAATTTAATTCAAATTAATTTGAATTAATTCAAATATGTGGCTTAGAGTGAAAGGGAGAGTTGGCTAGAGTTTGAACTCCTTATTGATAGGAGTGGACGGCAAGCTAAGGAGGGGGGTGCCGAATGCTTATAAAAAGCATCAACCTATCACTTGTTTTGTTTTTTTTTCCCATCTTTGCAAGTGCCGAAATTCTCAACCCTCCCATCTATTTTCTTTCTTTTCCTTCTCTCAAAATCCTTAGTCGAAACCTTCATTCCATATCTTCCTTCATTCTCTTCTTCTTCCAACTCAAGCCGAATCCTCTCCCTTGGTGTGCTGATTTTCCTTCTCCCCATTTGGTGTATCTTTGGCCTAATATTAAAGCAAGGGTAAGTATGCCAAAACTCTTTTCCATGTCCCATTCTCTCTGTCGACTTGGTTAAATAGAAAAGCTGAATTATTTTAGTGACTAATCAGTGATAGAATCGGTTCTATTTAGGTACCCAGGATTTTGAAGTATTCGATCCAAGCCTCAGTCCTTGTAAATCGGTTTTGGTAAGGATCTATGCTTTTTGGTATTCGATTAAGCCAAGGGCTACTAATAATGATGATGACCGATTGTAGGAAGTGAAGCAGATTTGTGAACCGGGTACCGAAGTGAGTACTTAGAGGCAAATAGGTGAGGTTTGGGTTCAATTGGTAACCCCTTTAGATTTATTTGATTTGGCCGAATAGGCCATAGTACTAATCCCATAGTTGGCCGAATATAGGTGCAGGGAGATCTGGTGTGGCTGACTTGTCTGTCTTCGGGATTTAAATCATTCGGTGGTGACAGGTGTGTACATACACACCTTATAACTTATTAACTATGCTAAATATTGTGAATGCTAACTCTGATTCATGTAGCATTGGATTTAATACCATATCGGTATAAGTGACGATTCGGGTAAGTACCTGTTAATATGAGTTACTATTTGATGCTTTTGGGAAGCATGGCATGTTTATTATTTGTAACTTAAATATCTGATGGCATGAGATCTATTATATCATGATTTGATATGGGTTGATGAGCGGAGGGGAATTGTTATCTGTGTCGACGGACACCAGTGTTTTGGTAACACATCGTGACTACGGTCACCCAGAGGTTTGGTACCTCCAGAGGTTTGGCACCTCATAGCGCCTCGTCCTAGTGGCTTAGCACCACAAAGGGTTGGCCCCACGCATTTATCTACGATTGACGCCAGATGATTTGGTATCACACGATGGGTTGGCCCCATCAACCGATTCGTGCCTTTTCGGGCACCGTGAGGTTTGGCACCTCCAGTGATTTGGCATCACATCTCGTGACTATACGTCACCAAAGGGTTTGGCACCACCAGGTGGTTTAGTACCACAACGGGGTAGACAGAGCGTTTGGTTGGCTAGGTTGGGTACATAATCTTATGCATGTTAATTGTTATAATTTGTGTATGAAATTGGTTTAAACCGGGGGAAGGGTTACATACTGAGTCTTGGTGACTCACCTTCTCCTCTATTTTTTAGGTGACACGTAGCTCGTGGATATGGAGCTGGAGGGACTCGAGGTGGCCATGCAGTGGAATTTAAATTTAGTAGACTTTGAATTTTAGTTTATGTTTTTTTCAGTTGTTGATTTTATCTTGATCAAATTGTAATAAGGCCTCCTAGTACTTTATTTTACGCTGAATATTTGTTTTAACTATTTATTTATAAAATGAGTTCACCTGGTTTCTAAAAGCAATCGTAAAAGTTTTAAAGTGCCATCGGGTACCTCTAAAATATATTCTTAACTTGACTTAACAAATATTTTCAAAATAAGATCTAAATAAGGGTTTTACACAACTCAAAGGTTTGAACAAACTGACTACTTTTTACTAAAAAGTTAATTTAGTTTTAAAATTTTCCAAATATTTTCTAAGTAGCAAACCAAATTCGGTCACAACGTTTGGGCCGGGTTTGGGTTGTTACAAAATTGGTATCAGAGCCCAGTTTAAAGCTCGGCTGTGGGGGCCCAAGGCCCAAAAATGTTTTGGTAGGCCTTTGAATTATTTTTGGGTTTTTAAGCAGCATGGCCCGAGTCTCCGGCACCGATCCGCCCAGGTAAGTACTTCTGAACCTCTTGGTGAATTATTTCTTCTGTAGAAGGGTAGGAGGCATGGAACGTAGAATAGACTTATAGGAATATTGAACCCTAGGATTAGACTACTCAAACACAAACAAGACATAAGACTTAATGAACTAAACCAACCTATGACTTAGTCACTGAGCTAGGGTGTGGTAACCCCTGTACGCATGTCTAGGAGTGGATCCAGAAGAGCTTGGTATTTAAGCAGTCCTCGTGACTCACCTCCTCTTCGCAGGTATCCTACCTGGTGTGTAGCTCTGGTTCACCCTAACTCAGAGGGCTCAGTGGTGTGGCAACCTCTGTGCGCATGTCTAGAAAGGTTCAGTGGGAGCTTGGTATTTAAGCAGTCCGCGTGACTCACCTCCTCTCCACTTGAATCCTGCCTGGTGCGTAGCTTTGGTTCACCCTGACCAAGAGGGCTCGGTCGTAGGCTAAACCTAGTGACTAAAACCCGGAAGGGAACTAGCCATGTTTTCGAAAAAGAAGGAAACAACAAAACCCTAGTTCTTCGAAAACTTACAAAATTACTCTTTTGAATTTGAAAATAACCATTTTTACAACGATTTTCTCGAAAAATTTGATTTATGAAAAATTTCAAAAATGCCCTTAGGGGTGAAATTACTAAAATACCCTTGCTTCATAAATTTCAACTCAATGGTTTTGCCCGAAAATTTCATTATTTTATCAAAATCCAACAACTCTACTTTGATTATCATCAATAAAATACTTTGGTTTTGGAAAATTACGAAAACGCCCTCAAATTGTAAAATTACCGAAATGACCCTGGTTTTTTTGAATCTTTACAAACATCACCTCTTAAAAAGGAAAACTTTCAAAAAGGAACCCTCTGAGTTTTACAACTGTTAAAACATCTCTGAGTTTCAAATTTACAAAATTACCCCTGATTGACAAAATTACCAAAATACCCCTGGTTTCCAAACGTTGCCATATCTTTAAATTTTGCAAATTTTCAGAAACACACTCCAGTTTTGGGAATTACAAAGTGACCTGCTTTATTAAAGTTTTGAATTCCCTCAGATTTTATTACGAAAATACCCCTGTAGGAAAATGACGAAAATACCCCTGGGATAGAAACAGACAGAAATGTCCAAGGAGTGAATAGGTAGGGGGAGTATTAGGGAATGGATGTACTCTTTTGTGTGAACTAGGATAGAAGACTTGAAATCTTGTTTGCTCGAAAGAATCCCTAATTAAACTTTCTCCATAAAATTTCTTCGTGGATAACCAAGTGGAACAAATGCTAATCCATAAAATTTCCTTAATCAGATTAAAGCGCAGTAGATAGAATGAGTTCTAGAGGACGAGGCCGATGTGGACGCGGTAGGGGAAGAATGACAGTGTCTGAACCCGTTAGGTCGGGTCAGGGTTCTGAGAATGAAGTACCGCCACCACCACCCCCAACTTTTGGAGCTGAGGATCGAGATCGCATCGAGGTGAGCGAGATGATCGCAAGTCGTGTTGAGAGTCCTGGAGTTGGTGGCTGGGGCTGGTGGGAATCTGGGAGCTCGAAAATCTGTTCCCGAGTGAATTCAGTCTAACGGAGCTGAGGTATTCCGGGGTGTGTCGAGAGTGGCACCTAGTGCAGCAGAGTACTGGTTAGAATCTACAGAAAGGATTATGGACGACCTTGACCTGTCTAATGAGGAGAAATTGAAAGGAGAGGTGTCGCTTCTGAAGGATGAAGCGTATCAGTGGTGGCTCACGGTCCGAGATGGAGCCACGGCAGATGATCTCACGTGGGATTACTTCGAAACTGCTTTTTAGAAGAAATATGTGGGCACTAGTTACACTGATGCTCAGAGGAAAACTTTTCTGGGACTAGTGCAAGGAACTAAGTCAGTGGCGGAATATGAGGTGGAGTTTTTAAGGCTAAGTAGATATGATAGAAGCATCGTGACTACTGAACATGAGCGCTGTGTCCACTTTGAGGACGGACTGAGGGATGATTTGAGGCTACTGATTGCCCCGCAGCAGGTTCGCGAGTTTTCATCTCTAGTGGAATAGGCTAAGGTAGCCGGCGGATCAAGGAGTCCGTGAGGCAAAGCTATGACAGACAGAATAAATGTAAGAGAAGCTTTGGGTCGTGCAGGTCTAGTGGTAGTGTTCGTAAAAAAAGGCTAGGCGAGTGGGCCAAGTCGAGCAATGAGGCCCATGGTCACGATCGAGACCGCCAAAGGTAATCGTCTGTGGAAAATCCCATTAGGGAGGTTGTTGGATCGGTGAGAGGGGTTGTTTTGAATGTGGGTCTTTGGATCACCGTGTGAGGGATTGTCCCCGGAAGCGAGCTCAGAATCAGTCAGAGGGGCAGAGCCGTACTCAGAATAGAAATGTGGGACCACAAAGGGGTCGTGGTAATGGTAGAGGAAGCAATGGTCCTAACCGAGGTCGTGGAGTTCGGCGCGGGGTGCGCAGTAACACGAGGCTAGGCAGCCTGGCTTGGTGTATGCAACGAGACGTCGCGAGGAGGGTGACGCACCGGATGTCATAACCGGTACGTTTTTAATTTTTGGTCTTCCTTATGTTGCATTAATTGATGTGGGTTCGACGCACTCATATGTTGCTAGTAGTGTAGTAGAGACTATGAACCTAGACTCTGAAACTGCTTCTAGGAAGATGACTGTAATTAGCCCTTTAGGCCATTCTGTAGTTGTGAACAAGCTTTATAGGGATGTACCCCTAGAACTCCAAGGGGTCGATTTGTAGTCGATCCGATGGAACCGCCGCTTTAGGAGTTCGATTTGATCCTTGGAATGGATTGGTTGGTTAAGTATCAAAGAGAGATTGGATTGCGCGCGCTAAGCGCATGGTTCTTAAGATGGTCGAGGGTGATGAAGTGACTATGATTGGTAATAGAAGGAATTACCTATCCAATGTGGTGTCGGCCTTGAAGGTGAGAAAGATGGTCAAAAAGGGTACGAGGCGATTTGGTTAGCATTTGTGCTTTGGAGGCTAAAGAGTCGTCGTGGAGAAAGTCCGAATGGTTGGGGAATTCGATATATGTTCCCGTAAGAACTTTCGTCCGCTCCCGCATCGGGAAGTTGAATTCGATATAGACTTGCTACCCGAACGGCACTGTGTCTATAGCACCGTACCAAATGGCACCAAAGGAATTGGTGGAGCTAAAGGCTCAAATTCGTGGAGCTCTTGGATAGAGGGTTTATCCGACCCAGTATATCTCCGTGGGGAGTACCTATGCTGTTTGTCAAGAAGAAGGACGGTTCGATGCGGATGTGTATCGACTACCGTCAAATATACAAGTTAACGATCAAGAATAAGTATCCGTTGCCTCGGATTGATGACTTGTTCGATCAACTGAAGGGTGCCTCAGTATTCTCAAAGATAGACCTTAGGTCGGGCTATCATCAACTTAAGGTGAAGGAGGTTGATGTGCACAAGACGGTATTCTGAACGAGGTATGGGCATTACGAGTTTCTGGTAATGCCATTTGGACTGACCAACGCACCGGCGGCGTTCATGGACTTAATGAATAGGGTATTTCAACAGTACTTGGATCAATTTGTCGTGGTGTTCATAGACGACATATTGGTTTATTCTAAGACGGAGAAGGAACATGATATGCATTTGCGTATAGTCCTACAAGTGCTAAGGGAGAAAGCGATTATATGCCAAATTCGATGAAGTGCGAATTTTGGCTTAGGAGGTGGCTTTCTTAGGTCACGTGGTGTCGTGGAAGGATTAGAGTGGATCCCCGCAAGATTGAAGCGGTGTTGGATTGGCAACCGCCTAGGTCGCCGCCAAATTCAAGCTTTTGGGTCTAGCGGGGTACTATTGAAGATTTGTGGAAGGATTTTCTCTTATTGCAGCGCCATTGACTAAGTTACTAAGGAAAAGTGTTCCATTCATATGGTCGGAGAAGCAACAAGAAAGTTTTGATAAGCTAAGGAAGATTTTGACTAAGCTCCGCTTTGTACACTGTGGCGGGAAGTTGTTTACGCTTTCATCGTGACGCGTCCCATACCGGTTTTGGGATGTGTGTTGATGCAAGAAGGGAAGGTAGTGGCCTATGCGTCTCGTCAGTTAAGACCGCATGAGGTGAACTATCTGACTCACGACTTGCAGTTAGCAGCAGCCGTCTTCGCTTTGAAGATATGGAGACATTACCTATATGGAGAGAAGTCGGTAGTCTACACGGATCACAAGAGCCTAAGGTATCTCTTGACTCAGAAGGACTTGAACCTAAGGCAACGCCGATGGATTGAACTATTGAAGGACTACGACTGTTCAATCGAGTACCATCCGGGTAAGGCTAATGTGGTGGCTGACGCGTTGAGCCGGAAGGTCGTGTCGGACTTAAGAGCGATGTTTGCTCGTTTAAGTCTATATGATGATGGAAGCCTTTTGGCAGAACTCCAGGTTAAGCCAACCTGGATCGTGGAGATTAAGGAAAGGCAGTTAGTGGATGAAGGGTTGAATGCTAAGTGGGTACAAGTTCAGGATGGTGGATTAGAAGGGTACAGTCTGTCTAGGGATGGAGTGCTATGTTTTCAAGGGCGAGCTTGTATGCCGAAGGATGCAGAATTAAGGCAGAAAATTCTCCAAGATGCACATAGCAGCCCATACGCTATGCATCCGGGAGGAAGCAAGATGTATGGAGATCTTCGGAAACAGTTCTGGTGGCCGGGGTTTAAGCGTGAGGTAACTGAGTTTGTGGGGAAGTGTCTGACGTGTCAGCAGGTTAAGGCTGAACACCAGTTGCCATCAGGGCTACTTCAACCGGTAAAGATCCCTCAATGGAAATGGGAAAGGATTACTATGGATTTCGTCAGTGGGCTACCTCTGACGCCCAGCAAAAAGGACGCAGTTTGGGTGATTGTGGACCGTCTAACTAAGTCAGCTCACTTCATACCGGTGAGAATGGATTACTCACTTCAGAAGCTAGCCAAGTTGTATGTGTCGGAAATTGTAAGATTACATAGTGTGCCAATATCGATTATCTCGGATAGGGATCCCAGATTCACGTCAAGGTTCTGGAAAGCATTGTATCAAGCGTTGGGTACGCGATTGGATTTCAGTACAGCTTTCCATCCGCAGTCGGACGGACAGTCAGAAAGGGTTATACAGATCTTAGAGGATATGCTGAGGGGTTGTGTTTTGGACTTCAGTGGTAGTTGGGAGGAGTATCTACCATTGGCGGAATTCGCTTATAACAATAGTTATCAAGCGAGTATTCAGATGGCTCCATATGAAGCACTATATGGACGGAAATGCCGTACCCCTACATGTTGGACGGAGTTGGGAGAATGACAAGTTTTGGGTCCGGAATTGGTTACTGAAACTGAAGACAAGGTTAAGGTGATTCGGGCTCATCTCAAAGAAGCGTCAGACAAACAGAAGTCTTACGCTGATCTGAAGCGTAAAGAAATGGAGTTTGATGTAGGAGACAAAGTCTTTCTAAAGGTGTCACCCTGGGAAAAGGTATTGCGATTTGGACGGAAAGGAAAACTAAGCCCAAGGTTCATCGGGCCATATACAGTGATAAAACGAGTGGGACCAGTAGCTTATCAGCTAGAGTTGCCGGCAGAACTGAATCAGATCCATGACGTCTTTCATGTGTCGATGCTAAGAAGGTATCGGTCAGATCCATCACACATTGTGCCGATGGTGAGATTGAGGTTAATGCGGACTTATCTTTCAAGAAGAACCAATTCGCATCTTAGATCGAGATGTCAAGGTTCTACGTAGAAAGACGAAGGCCCTTAGTGAAAGTGCTATGGCGGAACCATGGTGTAGAAGAAGCTACGTAGTAACCCGAGGATGTGATACGCAAAGAATACCCCCCATCTCTTCGATCGTAATTTCGAGGCCGAAATTATTTTTAAGGGGGTAGAACTGTAACATCCTAAAATTGGGGTTATTCGTGTTTGCATTGTTTTACCTGAGTTTGAATTGCTGTAACATGATTTATGGAATAATAAGGCTAATTAGGGGCCTTGAGTTGGCTCGGAATAGTAGAAAATATTATTTATAGGTTTTAAAGGTAGATAGCCTTAGTAGTTAGGGGTTACAAGAATAAATGTGGAGTATTTGACGCAAAAAAGGGCCTTGGAAAAGTGGCAAAAGTGAGGCCACTTAAGTGCTACATGTGACGCCACAAGGGGGAGCAAGGGGAGCCTTGGTTCGAGTCACAAAAATCCCCTTTTTGCACTATATTTTGGACGGCACAAGTGGGAGAGATTTTCTCCCTTTAAATATTTTTTTTAATAGGAGAATAAGGATGTTATATTAATTATTTTAAAGGGATTATCATGGGATTAATTATTAAGAGTTGGCAGAGGAAAAATAGCTTTGAAATTTAATTCAAATTAATTTGAATTAATTCAAATATGTGGCTTAGAGTGAAAGGGAGAGTTGGCTAGAGTTTGAACTCCTTATTGATAGGAGTGGACGGCAAGCTAAGGAGGGGGTGCCGAATGCTTATAAAAAAGCATCAACCTATCACTTGTTTTATTTTTTTTTTCCCATCTTTGCAAGTGCCGAAATTCTCAACCCTCCCATCTATTTTCTTTCTTTTCCTTCTCTCAAAATCCTTAGCCGAAACCTTCATTCCATATCTTCCTTCATTCTCTTCTTCTTCCAACTCAAGCCGAATCCTCTTCCTTGGTGTGCTGATTTTCCTTCTCCCCATTTGGTGTATCTTTGGCCGAATATTAAAGCAAGGGTAAGTATGCCGAAACTCTTTTCCATGTCCCATTCTCTTTGTCGACTTGGTTAAATAGAAAAGCTGAATTATTTTAGTGACTAATCAGTGATAGAATCGGTTCTATTTAGGTACCCGGGATTTTGAAGTATTCGATCCAAGCCTCAGTCCTTGTAAATCGGTTTTGGTAAGGATCTATGCTTTTTGGTATTCGATTAAGCCAATGGCTACTAATAATGATGATGACCGATTGTAGGAAGTGAAGCAGATTTGTGAACCGGGTACCGAAGTGAGTACTTAGAGGCAAATAGGTGAGGTTTGGGTTCAATTGGTAACCCCTTTAGATTTATTTGATTTGGCCGAATAGGCCATAGTACTAATCCCATAGTTGGCCGAATATAGGTGCAGGGAGATCTGGTGTGGCTGACTTGTCTGTCTTCGGGATTTAAATCATTCGGTGGTGACAGGTGTGTACATACACATTTTATAACTTATTAACTATGCTAAATATTGTGAATGCTAACTCTGATTTATGTAGCATTGGATTTAATACCATATCGGTATAAGTGACGATTCGGGTAAGTACCTGTTAATATGAGTTACTATTTGATGCTTTTGGGAAGCATGGCATGTTTATTATTTGTAACTTAAATATCTGATGGCATGAGATCTATTATATCATGATTTGATATGGGTTGATGAGTGGAGGGGGAATTGTTATCTGTGTCGACGGACACCAGTGTTTTGGTAACACATCGTGACTACGGTCACCGAGAGGTTTGGTACCTCCGCAGGTTTGGCACCTCATAGCGCCTCGTCCCAAAGGCTTAGCACCATAGTGGGTTGGCCCTACGCATTTATAATATGGGATTGACGCCGGTGATTTGGTATCACACGATGGGTTGGCCCCATCAACCGATTCGTGTCTTCGGCACCGAGGTTTGGCACCTCCGGTGATTTGGCATCACATCTGTGACTATACGTCACCAGTGGTTTGGCACCACCAGTGGTTTGGTACCACAACGGGGTAGACAGAGGCGTTTGGTTGGCTAGGTTGGGTACATAACCTTATGCATGTTAATTGTTATAATTTGTGTATGAAATTGGTTTAAACCGGGGGAAGGGTTACATACTGAGTCTTGGTGACTCACCTTCTCCTCTATTTTTCAGGTGACACGTAGCTCGCGGATATGGAGTCGGAGGGACTCGAGGAGGCCATGCAGTGGAATTTAAATTTAGTAGACTTTGAATTTCAGTTTATGTTTTTTTCAGTTGTTGATTTTATCTTGATCAAATTGTAATAAGGCCTCCTAGTACTTTATTTTATGCTGAATATTTGTTTTAACTATTTATTTATAAAATGAGTTCACCTGGTTTCTAAAAGCAATCGTAAAAGTTTTAAAGTGCCATCGGGTACCTCTAAAATATATTCTTAACTTGACTTAACAAATATTTTCAAAATAAGATCTAAATAAGGGTTTTACACAACTCAAAGGTATGAACAAACTGACTACTTTTTACTAAAAAGTTAATTTAGTTTTAAAAATTTCCAAATATTTTCTAAGTAGCAAACCAAATTCGGTCACAACGTTTGGGCCGGGTTTGGGTTGTTACAAATATCATATCTATTTGGTCTCCAAATAAAACCGAATATCACACATTCAATTTCCATACCAAAATAACTTACCAATTTATACCAAGAAGGAACTATCATATAACACGTACATACCTGACCCTCTTGTTTACCTTCACTAAGTGTTTTCGTCGTTAGGGAATCCGAGAACCGTACACATAGTACTACTCCCGTAACGTATCGCTCACATAGAGCCGTTACTTTATATTTCTGCACAGTTAGTGCCAACAACCCGTAACGTATCGCTCACATAGAGCCGTTATTTAACATTTCCGCACACACAGTGCCTTCATCCCATAACGTGTCGCTCACATAGAGCTGTTACGCCTTCATCCCGTAACGTATTGCTCACATAGAGCCGTTACTTAACATTTTCGCGCACACAGTGCTCATTAACAATTCTCCCCTTATACATAATACACACACACATATATATATTCACATATTATAAATATAAACACACATAAATACGCACACTCAACCCAATCTTTCTTTCTTTAACATAACATCACATTCGGCCACACTCAATTAAACACATAATTATGTATTCAATCACCACAATCATCCATTTCATGATACACAATTAACTAATACTCACTAACTTGATGCCTACATTTAAACCTCTACTCAATTTATAACCATTCATTCAACCCCGAATATATATATACATTCCATACATAATCCAACCCACATTCGGTTGATATCCATGTATAATCTCATACCCTGTCACATTTATAAAATTTATATACACTTATACATAATTCAACCAACCAAGAAATTTATATAATAATTATATGTCCATGATCATATATTATCGCATTCAGCAATCATATTTAAAATCACATATCACATTTGGCCATCAAGACTTTAGATAAAATTTCATTAGGAAACATACATTTCAATTTAATATTTATTTATTTATAACTAATTGCTTAGAAACTTACTTTTAAGCTAGTCATCTTGAACACTATCAAGCCCATGTGCAAATTTTGGAACATTCACCATGATCTAGGTTCGGCCATGGGAGGATATTTTGATTTTCTTTTGTTTGATGATAGAATGTTAAACATAGGTTAGGAATCAAATGTTTGAGTATGAAAATTTATATGAAATGGATGAGTAGGCTGGCTTTATTTATTTTATTTTTGTTAAATATAGGATTATTTTACTTAGTTTAAAATTAGTGGTTAGGAGATAATGGTTAGTTTTTTTTTTGATTTAATAAAGTGATAAAATATGGATAGATAGTGGGGGAGTTGGCTAATTCAAAATTAATTTGAATTAGTGGCCTGGAGCTTTTGAAGTGGCAGCCGAAATTAGGAGTCTTCAAGGGGGAAGCATGTGCCGAATTGGCTATTTAATGGGCAGCCTTCTTTCATAAATTTCTTTTGACCTTTGCCGAATCCTTCTAGTTATCTTTAGGTGCATTGCGATCAGCCAAACATTAACTCTTGCCGATTTCTCCTTTGGCTTTTTAGTCAAATATTTCTTTTGTTTTCTTTTAATCCCTTAATAGCCGAAACTTCTCTAGTATTGAGCACCATTGCCGAAACCCTTGCAACCCTCTTCTACACTTCTTCTCTTCCTCTCAACCTCAGTTTGTACCTAGATTGTGTTAGCCGAATGTTTGATCTTCCTTGGTGGCGGTAGTCGAGTATCTAAGGTAATGGGGTAAGTATTCCGTCTTAACGGTCGATTTGAGTTCTTTCTTTTAGTGGCCAAACCGAATGGTTGGTCTTAGTTATTTGGAATGGCCGAATATTCTTTAGGGCCGGGATGATGTTGTGTTTCGTTTGTTGTAGCCAACACCAAGGAGCTTAAGAGGGATTCTCTCGAGATAAGACTCGTCAAGGTAAGGTGGTGGTGGGTATTCGGCCAAAAGGGCCTTTTTATGGATTGTTGTTATAGACCGATTCTAATAGTTGTGTAACAGGTATTTTTGGCAACTTCATAAGATCAGTGGTGTTTCGGGATCCGAGCAAAGGAAGGTGAGAGGGTAAGTGATTCTTTGGTATTCGGCCTTAGGCCAATATATGTGGTTATGGGTTGACCGAAGGTTGACTATGGTTAATAGGGCAAATCGGCAAGGGTAAAGAGAAGCCTTTGAGATCTCAGTTCTTTTGGTAAGGATGAATAGTTTATGGTTATTCGTTTAAGATCTGTATTAATCGTGTATTGATTAGATATCATTATGGATGCGAGTGCCAGTCAAGAGGAAAAAGGGAAAGCTCCCATCCCAAAGTTCAAAAAGAGATCGGTTTCTGCTGTACGAGATTGGCCACTGAGGTGTAGGCTCGCAGCAGAAAACTATAGGCAGATAGCCATAGTCTCGCTCAACGATAGCGTCGGGATTGAGGGTTTAGAGCTTCAGGTTATAAGGTGTGTAGTTAGCCATTGATTCCGGGATTTGCGTGATAATTGCCTGTGATTATGTTTGCTAACAAGTGCAGTTAAATGTGAAAATGATACCCTTAAGGGGTATGGCGATGACCAGGTAAGTAGTAAGCTTGTTAATATGTGATCATTGATTTGAATATCTAAGTATGCCTATATTTGTGAATAACATGCACATGCATCATCTTGTCATTATATCACGTTACATGTGCATGGGTGGGTTATGAAAGAAGGACAGGGTGTACTTCGAGTACGTGGTTGATGTCAGCTTTGTGCTACATCGTGGATAGGCGTTGACTGAGGTCACGTTGTGGATCTTTGCGATTTAGTTCGCGTGGTTACCTTGATTGATATCGGCTCTATGCCATATCGTGGCTGATGGGTGCTGTGTGCTCCATCGTGGTTGATGTTAGCTACGTGCTACATCGTGGATGGCATTGGTTGCCTTTTTGGAGGGAAAAGGAGAGGGTGACTCGATAGTCCCCTGGTGTGTGGTAGGCTGGATAAGGGGGTGTGTAGAGGATGGACCTTAGCTTTGGGTTGGGTTTCATGTTGCATTGTTCCGATATGAAATGATATGGAAATGGGCCAAGCCCAATATGACATGTGGATAGGTATGTTTTGGGAACATACGTGGAAATGGGCCAAGCCCAATGATCAGTGGATTGATGAGAAAAGGGCCTAGCCCAGTGCTTGAATATGATTTGATTGTGGGCCAAGCCCAAATTGTGGTAATGTCTAAATGATTATATTTGTGTGTTGCATTTGATAATTGGGTTGATTTGTGGCTAACATGAGGGTGGATATCAGTGGTTAAATTACATACTGAGTCTGTATGACTCACCCAATTATTTATCCAACATCGCAGGTGACAGGATGATCGGACCGGGTTGGAGTGAATACCAGGTGGCCCATGCAGAGGACGTTTTAAATATTTTATTTTAAGCATTTTAGTTTGAAGCACTTGGGTTAATTATTTTGTAATAAGGGCCATTTTTAATTTAAAGTAGTCTATTTTTGATTGTTGAGGTTTATATTATGCTTAGAAATATTTTTACAAATGATTAATATCATACCAATTTATAATAAAGTTTTAATTCAAACCAAGCTTATATTATTTAATAATTTTTAAGGGACACACTTTCCAAAGGTTAACAAAATTTTCAATTTTTATTCTAAAGTTAAAGATTCTTCAAACGTTTTCCGCAGTGACATACCAAATCCGGTTAGGACTTGTGGGCCGGGTTTGGAGGTGTTACAGATTGGTATCAGAGCTAGGTTCAAAACTCGGCTTTGAGGGTTTTGGGCCCAAAAACATTTTCAAAAACGGGTTTTTCAAAAATATGGGCTTTTAATAAACTTTTCAGGTTATTCTGGCATGGCACCTGTATCTCGACCAATTCAAGTCCACCGGTAAGTACTTGGACTTTTGAAGTGCTTTATTATTATGAATCATTATGGGCTTAGTTGGACTCGTAGATTAGTGAACTAGGATCCGATGAACCCTAGGACTAGTCTACTCAAACATATGCATAAGACTTAAGGTCGCTAAACAAACCTACGATCGAGTCGCCGAGTTAAGGTGTGGTAACCCACATGCGCATGTCAAGGATTGGATCCTAAGAGCTTGGTACTTAAGCGGTCCTCGTGACTCACCTCCTCTTCGCGGGATTCCTACCGTGCGTAGCTTCTGTTCACCCTAACCAAGAGGACTCGGTCATAAAGCTAAACGCATCTTGAATAAAACCCGAAAGGACTAGCCTTGTTTTATGGAAACCCTAGTTTTAAAATCATTAGAACATCTCTTTTAATAGTAGCGAAAATTTATTTTCGAAAAATTTTCAAAATATTTTTGACTTACCAAAATTTCCAAAATGCCCCTAGTGGCAAAATTACGAAAATGCCCTTGATTTCTAAAATTATCGTGTTACCTCGATTTCAATAAAATCCTCATACTTTGTAAAAGTATTCAAAATTATGTATTTCAAAATAATACCCTGACTTTGAAAGTTTACGAAAATACCCCTGTGTTGAAAATTACTAAAATGCCCCTGACTTTCAAAATTGCCGGTTTAACCCCAATTTTAATAAAATTTCCCTACTTTGTGAAAGTATTCAAAAATGCTATTTTGTAAAAATTCAAGACACTCTAACTTTGGAAATTTACAAAATTACCCCTGATTGACCAAATTACCAAAATACCCCTGGTTTCCAAAATTCTGTTATACCTTTAATTTGAGAAATTCTCGAAAATACCCTCAAAGTTTTGGAATATCAAAGTATTCTGATTTATTAAAGTTTTAAAATTTTCTGGCATTACGAAAATACCCTTGTAGGATAAATTATGAAATTGCCCCTAAGTTGAGATAAGGGCTAAGATGCCATAGAAGTGCAGTAAAGGTGGTGGATGTTTGTGATTGTGATGATGAATGAATGTGCCCCTAGCGAGGAACGAAGGTGATTCTCTGAATTAGGGTAGCGAACTCGAACTGAACCTCTGTGTGATCGAAAGAACTACTTTTAAAATCTTTCATTCATAAAATATGCTCGTGGTTAAATAGTGGAACCAAATTTCTAATGCATAAAACTTGTTAATCAGATAAATCGCGACGCTAGAGATGAGTGCTAGAGGACGTGGTCGAATGGTAGCCTCGGAACCAGTAGGGTCTGGCCAAAGGTCGAAAATGAAAGTGCGCCGCCATGAGATCAAGATCGTGCGGAGGACGACGCAAAGATCACAAGCTATGTTACGCGTACTACGACCAGTGGCAAGAGCCGGTATGGGAAATGGGGCTCTAAGTCGCTTGTCCGAGAGAGGCTCAGGTCGAACGGGGCTGAAGTTTTTAGAGGAGTGTCGGGAGTAGCTCCGAATGTAGCGGAATATTGGCTGGAAGGAGTTGAAAGAATTATGGACGACTTGGATTGTACCCCGGAGGAAAAGCTAAAAGGTGCTGTCTCGCTGCTTTGGGACGAGGCTTATCGGTGGTGGCTCACTGTCAGGCAAGGTGCTCCGGCAGAACGAGTGGATTGGGGATAGTTTAAGGCTAAGTTTGAAGGGAAGTACGTTGGAGCAAGTTATTTGGACTCGCAAAGGAAAGCGTTTCTAAATCTAGTACAAGGGAACAAATCGGTAGCGGAGTATGAAGTGGAATTCGTGCGACTAAGTCAGTACGCCAAGGGGATTGTGGCTACGGATTACGAAAGGAGTGTTCGAATCGAAGATGGGTTGCGAGATGAGTTACGGGAGTTGATAGCTCCGCAGAGAGAAAGAGACTTCGCGGTGCTAGTAGAGAAAGCTCGTATAGCTGAAGAAGTTAAAAGAACTGTAAGAGAAAACCAAGAAAAGAATAGGAACGAGAATAAGAGAAGGGTTGGACCGTCAGCATCGTCTGGAGATGCTCAGAAAAGCCCAAAAGTTGAGAATGCGATACGTCCACCTGTGCCAGTTGCAGAGAATCAGAATCGTTCTTGTGCTCGATGTGGAAGACCTCACACAGGAGAGTGTTGGGGAAATAGTAAAGAATGTTTTTGGTGTGGATCTAAGGCACATCTGGTTAAGAATTGTCCTCGAGCGACGAGGGGTCGTGGTTCAAGCCATGGAATGAATGGTTCTAGTCAGGGTCAACCAAGGGTGTGATATCGGGTAAGCTCCTTTGCTTTGGTACATGCTTTAATTGCTTTGCTTGCTTGTAAGTTAGCCCTTTTCTGTGTTGCTAAGGGAGGTGTTTGGAATTTTGAGTGAGAATTTAGAAACTATGTTTGGAAGGTAGGATAGCCCTAGTAAGATCAGAGTTGCGCAGCATAAGCGTAAGGGGGTAAGATAGGCTGTACAGATGTTCGTTAGCTAAGTAATTTCGAGGACGAAATTATTTTAAGGAGGGTAGAATTGTAACACCCTGGTTTAGGGGCTATGCAGGTTGTGTGTAATTTAGGTGTTGGTAGGTTTTTGGGTGTGTTTGGAGGTGTTTTAGAGGTTTTAAGAATGCTCGAATGAAAGGGGAAGGCTTTGGAAAATTTTAGATTTTTAGTGTAAAAGGGGGGAACTGGGCAAGAAGGCCTTAAAATAAATTTTTTGGAGTTTAGGACGCAAGAAGTAGCTTGGTGGAGTGGCACGGAGGCACTGCTTGGAGCTTTGGAAGGGGACGCCTAAGGGGTCAAAGGTTCGAGCTGTAAAGGCAGCACTTTTATTTTTATTTTGCGCTAATTAGGGGACTGGGCCAGGTATGCTTATAAATTAATGGCCAGGTTGGTGGACATGAAAGTCCAATTGGCGAAGTGGCTCTCATGCACCACTTAGGCGCTGAAGGGGAGAAAGGGCGCTGGTTCGAGTGGGGGCAGCGGCATTTTGGCGTTTTTATTTTTGTTATTTGGTGATGGGCTGAAGAAAGAAGGGTTTAAAGTTAAATGTGGGGGGCTTTATGTCAAGAAATTCAATGTGGCCGAATGGCCTGGGGCATGGAAGAGGGGGGTTGGTGCTAGGTTCGAACCAAGGCAGTGGCAATTGAAGTTTTATTTTATTTTTTGGCAGCAGGTTGGTAAAGGTGTGGACGGCACATGGGAGAGCTAAGGTGGTTTAGTCCTTTTCAAATTCGGCTGGAAGGAGTGATAAGGGTTGGGTTTATTTTTTTTATTATTTTAGATAGTGGTAGGATAATTGTAGGATTATTATTTTTAGTTTAAAATTTGTAATTAGAAGATAAATTGTTGTTACTTTATTTATTTTAATAGATAAGGTTAGATGGTTGTTGCTTAGTTTTTGAATTCGGCTGGTGAGTAGGCTGGCTTTATTTATTTTATTTTTGTTAAATATAGGATTATTTTACTTAGTTTAAAATTAGTGGTTATGAGATAATGGTTAGGTTTTTTTGATTTAATAAAGTGATAAAATATGGATAGATAGTGGGGGAGTTGGCTAATTCAAAATTAATTTGAATTAGTGGCCTGGAGCTTTTGAAGTGGCAGCCGAAATTGGGAGTCTTCAAGGGGGAAGCATGTGCCGAATTGGCTATTTAATGGGCAACCTTCTTTCATAAATTTCTTTTGACCTTTGCCGAATCCTTCTAGTTATCTTTAGGTGCATTGCGATCAGCCAAACATTAACCCTTGCCGATTTCTCCTTTGGCTTTTTAGTCAAATATTTCTTTTGTTTTCTTTTAATCCCTTGATAGCCGAAACTTCTTTAGTATTGAGCACCATTGCCGAAACCCTTGCAACCCTCTTCTACACTTCTTCTCTTCCTCTCAACCTCGGTTTGTACCTAGATTGTGTTAGCCGAATGTTTGATCCTCCTTGGTGGCGGTAGTCGAGTATCTAAGGTAATGGGGTAAGCATTCCGTCTTAACGGTCGATTTGAGTTCTTTCTTTTAGTGGCCAAATCGAATGGTTGGTCTTAGTTACTTGGAATGGCCGAATATTCTTTAAGGCGGGGATGATGTTGTGTTTCGTTTGTTGTAGCCAACACCAAGGAGCTTAAGAGGGATTCTCTCGAGATAAGACTCGTCAAGGTAAGGTGGTGGTGGGTATTCAGCCAAAAGGGCCTTTTTATGGATTGCTGTTATAGACTGATTCTAATAGTTGTGTAACAGGGATTTTTGGCAACTTCATAAGATCAGTGGTGTTTCGGGATCCGAGCAAAGGAAGGTAAGAGGGTAAGTGATTCTTTGGTATTCGGCCTTAGGCCAATATATGTGGTTATGGGTTGACCGAAGGTTGACTATGGTTAATAGGGCAAATCGGCAAGAGTAAAGAGAAGCCTTTGGGATCTCAGTTCTTTTGGTAAGGATGAATAGTTTATGGTTATTCGTTTAAGATCTGTATTAATCGTGTGTTGATTAGATATCGTTATAGATGCGAGTGCCAGTCAAGAGGAAAAAGGGAAAGCTCCCATCCCAAAGTTCAAAAAGAGATCTGTTTCTGCTGTACGAGATTGGCCACCGAGGTGTGGGCCCGCAGCAGAAAACTATAGGCAGATAGCCGTAGTCTCACTCAACGATAGCGTCGGGATCGAGGGTTTAGAGCTTCAGGTTATAAGGTGTGTAGTTAGCCATTGATTCCGGGATTTGCGTGATAATTGCCTGTGATTATGTTTGCTAACAAGTGCAGTTAAATGTGAAAATGATACCCTTAAGGGGTATGGCGATGACCAGGTAAGTAGTAAGCTTGTTAATATGTGATCATTGATTTGAATATCTGAGTATGCCTATATTTGTGAATAACATGCACATGCATCATCTTGTCATTATATCACGTTACATGTGC
This sequence comes from Gossypium bickii, assembly GCA_025503065.1. Classification (NCBI taxonomy): domain Eukaryota; kingdom Viridiplantae; phylum Streptophyta; class Magnoliopsida; order Malvales; family Malvaceae; genus Gossypium; species Gossypium bickii. The sequence goes on along the minus strand of CP106714.1, from coordinate 6,289,117 downwards.
ATGGGTGGGTTATGAAAGAAGGACAGGGTGTACTTCGAGTACGTGGTTGATGTCAGCTTTGTGCTACATCGTGGATAGGCGCTGACTGAGGTCGCGTTGTGGATCTTTGCGATTTAGTTCGTGTGGTTACCTTGATTGATATCGGCTCTATGCCATATCGTGGCTGATGGGTGCTGTGTGCTCCATCGTGGTTGATGTTAGCTACGTGCTACATCGTGGATGGCATTGGTTGCCTTTTTGGAGGGAAAAGGAGAGGGTGACTCGATAGTCCCCTGGTGTGTGGTAGGCTGGATAAGGGGGTGTGTAGAGGATGGACCTTAGGTTTGGGTTGGGTTTCATGTTGCATTGTTCCGATATGAAATGATATGGAAATGGGCCAAGCCCAATATGACATGTGGATAGGTATGTTTTGGGAACATACGTGGAAATGGGCCAAGCCCAGTGATCAGTGGATTGATGAGAAAAGGGCCTAGCCCAGTGCTTGAATATGATTTGATTGTGGGCCAAGCCCAAATTGTGGTAATGTCTAAATGATTATATTTGCATGTTGCATTTGATGATTGGGTTGATTTATGGCTAACATGAGGGTGGATATCAGTGGTTAAATTACACACTGAGTCTGTATGACTCACCCAATTATTTATCCAACATCGCAGGTGACAGGATGATCGGACCGGGTTGGAGTGAATACCAGGTGGCCCATGTAGAGGACGTTTTAAATATTTTATTTTAAGCATTTTAGTTTGAAGCACTTGGGTTAATTATTTTGTAATAAGGGCCATTTTTAATTTAAAGTAGTCTATTTTTTATTGTTGAGGTTTATATTATGCTTAGAAATATTTTTACAAATGATTAATATCATACCAATTTATAATAAAGTTTTAATTCAAACCAAGCTTATATTATTTAATAATTTTTAAGGGACACACTTTCCAAAGGTTAACAAAATTTTCAAGTTTTATTCTAAAGTTAAAGATTCTTCAAACGTTTTCCGCAGTGACATACCAGATCCGGTCAGGACTTGTGGGTCGGGTTTGGGGGTGTTACAGTTCGGATTCAAACACAACAATGACAGTACGTAAGATAGATTATAGATTTATGGTAAAAATGCAAAATGACCATTATGGACATTAAACTAAAGTAGTTTACACCCTTCCATATGTTTTTGTACGAGTAATATTTTACTGATAAAAACGTCATATTTAATATTTCATTTATATAAATCATGCATATCTTTAACATAAATTAAAATTTTTTAATACTTTTAATCGTTTAATAAATGTTAATATATACAATATTTTAGATCGATATGATAGAAATATCGAATCAATTTGAAAATTCAAATGCATGAAAAGTGCAATAATATCAGTAAATTCAATGGTTAAATTGTTAAATTAATAATCATACAAAAATATATGAAAGCATATAAAATTACTTTAGTTTCACACTGGTGTAAGCAAATCCCTCCCCTTTTAATGTATAAAATTAATTATATCATTTAAATTTATGTATTTAATAGTATTTATAAATATATTTCTTTATGCACCTAACTAATGTAAATAAAATATTAAATACGATTTGAAGTAATGAAATAAAACACATCTTATAAATAAAAATATTAAAATTGTTGAAAAATATGGAAAACGTTGAATGGGATCAATGTAGACATTTTCAATCACTCTGCGAAAGCCTCGAACTTTTGGTACCCTACACTCCAAACCTCCTCACATGAGGAATCCATTATGGACACCTTATTCATTGGTTCATAGAGATCGATGTTCGTCCGCATATATCCTCTGTCTCCGACTAGGAAGAATCTCTTTCAAGATGACGATCTTGGATTGAAACGTGTCATATTTCCCACAAGCCGTTTAAGGTATAGTCAAGCCTGTTTAACCATGAAATCACTCTTGTAATGCGTGTTATTTGGAAGGTTATTGATGAAGATTGTTGAACACCTTGAGTTTCTCAGCTCCATTTTTCTAATGGCCGACCCCCTTGGTTATAACAATCCAGAACCTCCATTAAAGCCTTGGCTAAAGCAGGTTTGTTGAGGAATACCTTCTTTAGAGCATATTGGTAATTGGTTTTGGGGTCGTTATTTTTCTGGTTGTTTGATTGATACAATATTTTCATTTTAATATTAACTTATAATTGTTAGAGATATATATGTTAAATTATACTTTCATTATAATTTAAATCATATAATTTTGAGTTACACTTTTACTATTTTTTCAATAATATAAAACGAAGAGTTACTACTATAAAATAACGCTTGCTGGTTTGTCCATTGGGGAGAAGGAGGAGGCGGCGACGATTCCACTAGGTTTAGAAGGACCAGATGGTTGGGTGTCCTATGAGAATTGTTTTGTAGGCTCCTTTCTGACATCAAGTGTGATCAGTTTCCCATCAATGAAAGTGACATTGGAAAATGTATGGCATCTGATTGTAGGCATTTCAATTTCTGACTTGAACAGGGGTCGCTCTCTCTTTCGGTTGTATCACAAGGTGGAATGTGGATAGGATTGAGGCTGGTGGTCCGTGGACTTTTAACTCCCAACTTCTTCTTATGCATCGTCTACGGGGCAGGGAAGATCCTATGGTTCCTCTAGTTACCATTGATTTCTAGGTTTTAGTTCATGACTTGCCCCATGAATAACATCCCAAAAATCGGGTTAGTGAAAGCAATAGTGGTTACATCCTGAGTTTGAGTTAAGATTTTAAAACAATGACAAGTGTTGTGTTTGTGTCTATGAGTTAACAAAAAGATGTTTATTTTAGTAATTTTTTTTATAAATTACGAGATGAGGGCAAAGCCCTAATAGTGATACGACTAGTGCGACTCAAACCTAGATCACATTTGAGACAATAAACAGATGTGATTTAATAAAAAATTAACGTATATTATATTATATTATTTTATCTATTTGTGGCTCCTTACAACTTTCTTTGTTGTGGTTCTGGTCTGCGTCACTTGTAGTCTTTAATTCGGTTGTTGGTTTTCGCGATTTGGAGTGTTGGGATTGTGGTAAGGTTGCGTGAGAGGTCTGTGAAGCGCGTAATTCTTTGTCGACGAACAGACTGTCGTAGGAATCGTTTCTTCTTTAGGTACTAAAATTGCTACTGTGGATCGGCATCGAAAAATAGTAAGGTGTGTAACGATAAACTTGAAAAATAGCAATCGATGAAAGTCGAAAAAGTGCACTATCGATGCCACACGGTAGTGTGCGAGCCGTTTGGCCACACGATCTGGGTCAATTGGGCCGTGTGGGCCCCACAGGCGTGTGAACTCATTTTCTGAAAAATTTCGTCTTGGCCAAATTTAATTTGTGAAACGTAATTAGTCTCTCCATAGGATCTGCATAGCTTAAATAGGACTTAAAAACAAGGTATCTATGAATATGCTTCTTTGTTGATGTGTTAAAAGTATATGTATTATATATTCGTATGATCTGATACTGTTAGTTATGGAGGTATGTCTTGATTCGCTTTGTTTGTATAAGCGTGTATAATGTATGATCATATTAATTTGTATTTCTGAATCTGTTATATAACCATGCATGTGATTTCATGGCTGGACTGATGTGTTTCTATAAGGTTAAATAAATCTATTTTGTAAAGCATGGACTTCCATGTCTTTTGTTTCTGTTAGTGTACGTCAGCATGTTCTACATGCTCACCATTCTAATTCTATACATGCATGCCATGACATATTACATGGGGTTTGGATAATGTTAAAGGAGGAAGATTCTGTAATGGCAGTTTAAATCTCTGTGTAATTCAGTGGCTTGATCACATATATTTGATTTGGCAGTTGAACTGCATATTGCTAAGCCATCGTTGTCAGGCAACCTGGGGTGGTGGGTCATCATTGTCGGGCAACCCAAGATGACTTAATTGGTGTGTTTTTAGATGGAAAAGTTTTACAGAACTCTATTTTGGTGTGTAGTAGAGTTGGGTAGGACATTTTCTAAAAAAATCCGCATTATGATTTTTTGAAATACCATATTGGCATAATCATACATATCCAAGTATGTTTGATTAATTGTTATGAAATTTTCTGTGATTTTCTTATTCATTTATTGTATTGTATGTGACCTTAGCTTGAGTTTTAGTTATACACTGAAGTTAATAGCTCATCCCTTTGTTTTTTTTTTTTTTTTGACATTTCAGGTAATCGATAAGTTAGAGTTGGATAGTGTGCGGGTGATCGGATGGTTTTATCAGTTATTTTTTAAGAAATGGTGATTTTCGTAATTATTTATTTTGGACTTCTGGAGCTATAATCTATTTTTGGGTTTTATTTTGGTTTCCATTTAATTCGTCGATATTGATATTTGCGAATGTGATACTGCTAAATCTTTCTAGGTTAGCAATTTAAAAATTTGATTTTCAAAATTTAATCTCAAAAATTTTTCTGCTGAAAACTAAATAACTACTAAAGAGTTTTTTTGTAAATAAACTAGAAATGATTTGTCAAAATAGATATCATCAATTTAAATTATGAGTTTTAAGTGAGTGTTTTCTGGATTTAAGTTTTTCTAAATGTTTGTGAAAGTTTTGCCACAGTGTATATTTCTGAAACGCGTTTAGTTTGATCGACAGAAAGGCTTTTAAACAAGTTGAATGTAATTCCTCAACATCAAGTCAGAATTTTTACACCGAGTTTGGGGTGTTACAGTTGGATTGTTAAGTTAATAATTATATAAAAATATACTAAAGCGTATAAAATTACTTTAGTTTCACACTTGTGTATGCAAATCTCTCCCCTTTTAATATATAAAATTAGTTATATCTTTTAAATTAATGTATTTAATATTATTTATAAATATATTTCTTTATACACTAAATAAAATATTAAATACGATTTGAAGTAATGAAATAAAACAAATTTTATACTAAAGCGTATAAAATTACTTTAGTTTCACACTTGTGTAAGCAAATCTCTCATCCCTATTTGCTCTGGTCACTACTTCTGGCGACGAGATTAATTTCAGTGAGATAAATAGCGGTGACGATTGACATTAATTACTATAACGGTGAGAGAAGTTGCTAGAGTGATAAGATTAAAATCAGTAGTGATGTAACATCCCGAAATTGGGCCTAGTAGGATTGGGCCCATTGGGCCTTGGGCATAGGAGTGTTTAAAAAAATTTTGAGAACAAGAGAAAGACATTATTTCAAGTTGGACTTATTAAGAAGATGATTTTAGAAAGTTACAGGATTCTATGAAGTTTCGAGTTCAAGTTGGGCCTTAGTAAAATTTTGTGTTTAAGCCTAATAAGGAGAGATAGTAAGTGGCATCAAGGCTTATAGAAATAAAAGAGTAAATTGCTAGCATAAAGGTGCATATGGCAAGGAGGTTATGGCATCAAGTGAAGTACCTTGAGGGAAGAGGTTCAAATCCCATTGTGTGCAAATTTTGACTATTATTTTTGTATTATTTCCCTAAATTTCGGCCAAGCTTGTGAATAAGGCAAAATTGGACTTTTAAATTATTGTAAGGTGGACTTATTAAATTGTGGAAAGATATGGTAAGGAGGAAAATAAGGAAAAAAATAAAAGAAAAAGAATAAAAAAAGAAATGGGAGAAAAAGGAATGATGGAGAGTGATTTGTGGAAAAAAGGAATGATGGAGAGTGATTTGTGGAAAAAAGGAATGATGGAGAGTGATTTGTTGAAAAAGAAAAAAATATATAATGATGAGATTTGAAAAGAATGGGGTAGGTGAGAAAAAAATGCATGGAGGGTGTAATAGCCCGATTTAGGGATAGCGAATGTGATCTCGGAATCACTAAACTGAGAATAGAGAAAATTATTTTTATGTTATTCTATGTGTTATAACATGTTTATAAACATGCATGAAATTTTGGTGTCTCAATTTTAGCGATTGAGGGCTTAATTTCAAAAAAGGACTAAATCGCATAAAGTGCTAAAGTTTAATTTTAATTGCTAGAGGTGCAAATTGACTAAGGAATATTAATTGGAGGTCCTTAAGGTACAAATAGGCTAATTTTAAAGTGATGGCCGGCTAAGAGGATAAGAAAGGTTGAAAAGTCAAAATTTTGGTATGGGTTGGTAGATGATGACAAAAGCAATAGTTAATAATAATAATAAGTGGTCATCTTCCTTTCCCATTTTTCCTCTCTCTGCCGAAATTTAAGAAGAAAACCCCCCATGGAAGCTAAAATTTTCAACCTGTCACACCCTGAAAATTCGAGTAATTTATTTTCTTTGTGTGCTTTGAGTAATTATTCTAGAAAGTAAAATTTTCTGATTTATTTTCGTGGTTAGTATAGTTCTGAAGAAGAATTAGAATTTATTGGGTTGGATTAATATTATTAATTTTGAGAATTTATGGAAATGGACTAAGTGGCATTGACACATAAATTAATTTAAGTGTCAATGTGTAGCATAAGATGAGTAGTTGGACAAGTGGTGTTGGCGCATGAGCTAGTGCATGGGGGTGAAGGTTCGAATCCCCTAAATAGCATCTAGGTGAATTTTATTTTTGATTTTTCTGCCCATGTATAGCAAGTGTCGGCCAAGAGCATAAATGGAAGGTGTTGACTTGTTATTTTTGGTGAGAATATCAAAGGAATAAGGAAAATTTGAACATAAGGAAGGGTATCAAGAGAATAAGGAAAATTTGAAGATATGAGGCATGAATCAAGGAAGTATTTTTGGAAACAATATCTTGGCCTAAAGACCAAGCATATGGACGGCATTATGGCTAGGGGGGAGCCGAATTTTGGTGATAGTTTTGGCTAGGAATTTTAGTTTTTTGTTTTGGTCATTTTTAGTTTTGTGCATAGTTTTGCTATTCTCTCAACCTTTTCTCCTTTGGCCGAATTTGAGTATTGGTAAGCCTTGTTAATTTTTGACCATTTGGTCATTTTTGCACATCAATTGGTATTCTTTGTGCCTTATTTTCATTAGTGCCGAAAATCACCTACACCAAAAGCTTTTCTCTTTCTCTTTTCTTCTCCCCATTGCCGAATATCCATCTCTCTCTCAAGCTCATCTTTTTCTTTTTTTTTTCTTCTATTCACTTTGAAATCAAAGCAACATCATCACCATCTTTCTCCTATTTTATTCTTTTCAATTGAAATTCTCTCTACCTACACTCTCATGGCCGAATATTAAGGTGACTACAAGCCAAATTATTTTCTTCTCTCCTTAATCTCACATAGCCGAATCTTTCATCCATCAATACCATTCTCAAATCCTTTCTTTTCGACGTGGAGATTAGGTAAGAGATTCTTTTCGTTTCGATTAGCTAATAGTGGTTATGGCCGAATATTAATGTTGGCTTGAAGGCATTATTTGGATCGAAATAAACGTTTATTTTATTAACATTTATTTTGTTAAACTTTAGTGCGATAACGGAAAGTTGGAATCAAGAAGTTGTGGGTGACAAAGCATAGGAATCGATTTTTGTGGTAAGGTAATCACATCTTTTAAACTTTAGAATTATTTCGATATCATTAGATTAATGTTCTTTGCCTTTAAAGACATTCAAAATAGGGAAAGAAAAGGGCGGTGTTTAGCCTTCTAAGAAGGGAGGTTCTATTATTCCCCTAAGTACAAGCAAAGGACTATTTCGAATCCGGATTTTCCACCGGGTTGCGGATGTTCAACCGAGGAAAATCAATTGTTCAAGTCGTTCGTACTCTGAACCATTATTTGTTCGTGGATTCGATTCGCTTAGCGAACCATCAATCGGAGGGAAATCGCAAGTAGAAGTTTTACGGAAATCCGAGGGTAAATTTCTAGATCGCTATATTTAGATCGGTTTCATTATAGATTATAGTGTTTTAATTAACGCAATACGTATAGGTGTTGAAGATCGGGAAAGTTTAGTTCTCTCCATAACCAGGTGTGTAAATTCACACTCATTTGCGGGTTAGATTTCTAATCATAAGTATTGCGATAAAATCGTGGAAATGGTAAATCCGAAAATTTTATAGTAATTGATACTTTTGTGAAAATGCATGCAAACGGTTAAAACCGAGAAATATGTGAAAATACTCTAGTTCGATAAATTGGGCCAAAATACTCTAGTTCGATAAATTGGGCCAAAATACTCTAGTTCGATAAATTGGGCCAAAATACTCTAGTTCGATAATTGGGCCAAAATACTCTAGTTCGATAATTGGGCCAAAATACTCTAGTTCGATAAATTGGGCCAAAATACTCTAGTTCGATAAATTGGGCCAAAATACTTTAGTTCGAAAAACGGGCCAAAGCCCACTAAACTGTTAAATGGGCAAATTACTAAATTATTTATTTATATGGGCCTAATGAAATGATTAATGATAAACCCACCGATGTTATGGATTAATTGAAAATCATTATATGATTATATTTTGTTATACACGCATAATTGCATGGGTGGGATATATGAAGAGAAGAATGGCCGGTTGCCAAATATCTAGTTCGGTGGCTCACCACAAAATTCGCTCAATGCCTCTAGTTCGGTGGCTCTGCCACAAATTTGGCTTAATGCCTCTAGTTCGGTGACAATGTCACAATCTAGTTCGGTAGTGCACTACAAAATTATTTAAGGGCTTTAAGCCCATGTTTGGTGTGTTTGGCGGGGTGGGTTGACTTGATCCCCACAGGTGTGTTGGTTGGTGCGGGGTGATAGCGGATGGATACTAGGTTGGTTTGGGAAATTCATTTTACATGCATTTTTTTTATGTTATTTTATGATGTATGGTTGAATTCTATAAATGGGCTCAAGCCCAGCATGATATCTTGACGATCTGGCCCAAAAATGGTGGTAAGTGAGTTGCACACTGAGTTCTTTGTAACTCACCCAAATTTTTTTATTAACCATTTCAGGTAATGGAAATTGACGTGGACTTGGGCCGGAGATGACTTGGTGGAGGCCATACTACGAACTTGGGTTTTATGAACTATGACTTTATTTAAGTTTTTATTTTAATTACTATTATTGGTTTGATGTAATAAGGCCTCTAAGTATATTTTATGGATTTTATTGTGTGGATGGTTTAAATTTTATTTCTAAACTCTTAATATGGTTTTATCTTATATATTCTAAGTTTTCTTAGGAACATTGGTTTTATAACAAAATTTTTGGACACTATAAATTATTTTTAAAATTTCTTCAAAGTTTATTATCGTAAGATTTTGACAATTATATTTTGACGATAAGTTTTCAAACAATTATTTTTCTTGAAACACTAAAATTTCAAATCCTCGTACTAAATTTTTATTAAACTCGATTTTCAAAAGTTTTTGTAGCATTAATTTATCGTAAATCTTGAAAAGAAACGAAAATATGTTTGGTGTGACAAACCAAATCTCGTCTAAACGCATAGACCGGGTTTGGGGTGTTACACAACCACTTCTCATCACCTCAAGTAAGTGATTTTGATGGCTTTAGTTGATAATTTTTGTATTTTTGGAGTCCTCAAAGCTTAAGCTAGCTAATGAGGGGACTAATTTGTAATATAGTTGAGAGTCTAGGGACTTGCCATGAGAGAGTTTATGCTGGTTGCAAAGTCTTGATGTACTTTATCAAAGGTTCAATCGAAAACCTATCCCTCGTAATAGGTGCCTCGGATTTTTGGTGTCGCGGAGAGCATCGCGTTACGGAATCCGAATAAAGTGTGTAATCTCATACCCTTCCATATACATATCTGAAATGGTTGTATTCTCACACTTCTCTGAAAGTTTGTATGAAATATGCTGTTAATCGGTGGAAATACCGAAGAAAACTAAAAACTGGCATCTGTAATCACTCGGGTGTACGTATGATCGTAGTGATAATCGTATTTCGTAATAAAACAGTTTCAATTAGAAGCAGTGACGTGTTTTTGAAAAATCACTAAAAATAGGAGAAAAGGAATTAGAAAGTTAATAAGATACCAAATTAAAGCATACTGTGTCTATCTTAATATGGAAGAAATGAAGAAGGAAAAGAAATTTTATATTCCGAGATATTTTGATTTTAGTGAGACTGGTTCTGATTAACTTCGGGGTTCACTGATCTGTTTTGGAAAAATCTTATAAAATTGTACAAAATGAATTACGGGTTATAAGTGATATGTATGGGTTCCTTAGTGAACCTATGTTCAAAAGAAATAAGTGGGAGAAGTATATGAAAATCGTACAATAAGATAATTGAGATTAAGTTAAGAGAAGTCAGAATTGTTGGACAGTGAAACAGGGGAAACTTTAATGAATAAAATGTACTAAATGGAAAGGCTAAAAATTCTGAAAAAATTACAGTAAGAAGATGCATGAGTCTAGTTTCAAGGAAATTTTACGGATCTAGATTTTGAGTTTTCTAACTTGAGTTATAGCCAATTTAGTCAGTCTGACGCAAATGGACAGTTTAAATTTCTATGCCCCAAATTACTAGTTAAGTTTTAGTTGCGAAATTACCCCGTTTGGGCCTAAAATGGATTTGGACCCAATAGTTCCGTAGAGACTGAAATAGAGTTCTGTATCACTCGAGGCGATAGTGAATCTTCAAAAACACCGTTAAATATGAAATTACTGAATTACCCTTAGAGGGTAAATTACCGAATTACCCTTAGAGGGTAAATTACTGAATTACCCTTAGAGGGTAAAATTACCGAATTACCCTTGGTGGGTAAAACTACCGAATTACCCTTGGAGGGTAAATTACCAAAATACCCCTAGGTTGCGAAATTACCGAAATACCCTTGGAGGATCAATTACCGAATTACCCTTGGTGGGTAAAACTACCGAATTACACTTGGAGGGTAAATTACTAAAATACCCCTGGGTTGCGAAATTACCAAAATACCCTTGGAAGGTAAATTACCGAATTACCCTTAGAAGATAAATTACTGAATTACCCTTGGTAGGTAAAACTACCGAATTACCCTTAGAGGGTAAATTATCGAAATACCCTTGGGTTGTGAAATTACCAAAATACCCTTGGAGGGTAAATTACTGAATTACCCTTGGTGGGTAAAACTTCTGAATTACCCTTGGAGGGTAAATTACCAAAATACCCCTGGGTTGCGAAATTACTGAAATACCCTTGGGTTGTAAAAAATTACCAAAATGCCCTTGGTGGGTAAATTACCAATATACCCCTGGGTTGCAAATTTACCGAAATACCCTTAGAGGGTAAATTACTAAAATACCCCTGGGTGGTGAAAATTACCGAATTACCCTTGGTGGGTAAAATTTATGAATTACCCTTAGAGAGTAAATTACTGAATTACCCTTAGTGTAACAACCTAAACCTGGCCCAAACGCTACGACCGAATTTGGTGTGCTACAGAGAAAATGCTTTGTAAAATTTCTTAAAACCGATTTGACTTTTTGATAAAAGATAATGTCTTTGTTTAAAATAGTTGAGGTATATAAAAACCATACTTAGGGTTGTTTGAAATTTTATTAAGTCGAGTTGTTATGGATCTTAAATGTACCCGATGGCACGATAAAACATTTTTCGATTAAATTTAGAAAACATGTGTACTTATTTCAATATCACAAAATAGTTTTAAAACAAGTATCCAAAACATGTAAAATAATTAAAGTAAAGTATTAGGAGGCCTTATTACAATCTGATTAAAATAAAACTAACAATCGAATAAAATAAACTGAAATTCAAAGTCCATTCAAATCTAATTCCACTGCATGGCCACCTCGAGTCCATCCGGCTCCTCATCCGCGATCTATGGGTCACCTGAAAAGATAAGAGAGAAGGTGAGTCACCAAGACTCAATGTGTAACCCTTCCCCTAGTTTAATGCCACATCATACACAGTTTATAACAAATTAACATGCACTAAATCATGCACCCAACCTAACCATCCGTAACACCGTTCTTTACCCCGTGTGGTACCAAACCACTGGTGACTTATAGTCACGATATCCGTCAATACTTGTGGTGCCAAACCACTGGTGACTCGTAGTCACAATCAGATGATGGGGCCAACCCATCGTGTGATACCAAATCACTGGCGTCAATCCCATAATGTAAACTGTGGGGCCAACCCACTATGGTGCTAAGCAACTAGGACGAGACGCTATGAGGTGCCAAACCTCTGGAGGTGCCAAACCTCTGGTGACCGTAGTCACAAAATGTGGTACCAAACCACTGGTGTCCCTCGACAAGAATATCACTGCCCCCTCCACTCATCAACCCATATCAATCAATTACACAACAGAATTCATGCCAACATATATTTAAATCACATATCAAATATGCCATGCTTCCCAAAAGCATCAAATAGTAACTCATATTGACAGAGACTTACCTGAATCATCGCTTCTACCGTTATGGTATTAAATCCAAAGCCACATAAATCAGATTTGGCATACACAACGTTTAGCACAGTTAATTAAACATAAAGTGTGTATGTACACACCTGCTGTTAATGAAAGCTCTAAATCCCGAAGAAACCAATCGGCCACACTAGACTTTCTTGCCCCTATATTTGGCCAACATTAGGTTAGTGCCATTGTCCATTCGGCCAAACTAAAATAAACTCAAGGGGTTACCATTTGAACCCGAAACCTCACCTATTTGCCTTTGAACACTAACCACGGCACACGATACACGAATCTGCTTCACCAAACTACAATCGGTCAATCAACAATATTTAAAACAATGGCCTTCGGCTTTGGAATACTAAAATAGACCTTACCCTCACTTACCAAATTCGATTGACAGAGAATGATGGTTCAGATCTATTGCTTTGAGATCCCGGAGTCCTAGGTGAAATCGGCTTCAACAAAAAGATTAACCAACCATCAGTATATGCCGGATTCTGACTCTTTCCAACCATCCATACGACAGAACATAAGAGAGAAAAAGGAATAGCCATTCGGCTAACACACTTACCTACCCAAACCGATTGGAAAACACTGAAAAGGGATCACCCTTGCTTTGATATTCGGCCAAGACTTCAAAATATGGTGAAGGGGGATTCGGCAATGGTTAGGGAGTAGGTTCGGCTAACAAAGAAAAAGGGAAGAAGAAAGATTGGGGATTCGGCAAAGAAGAGAGTAGAGGAGAGTTTCGGTTCAAGGAAGAAAAGAGAAGGTAGCAATGGTGATTTCGGTATCTTAGAAAAGAAGAAAAGAGGAAAAAGAGATGGAAGATGAGAGAGAGTAGGGAATTTCGGCTATTGTAAAAAGGAAAAAGAAAAAGAATTAATTGAGGAAATTCGGCACTCCTCCCCCTATGCTTGCCGTCCACTCTTCCCATGAAGAGTTCAAAATTCGGCCAACTACTTGATTTTCTCTTAGCCACTAATTTGAACTAATTCAAAATAATTTGAATTAGCCACATGCCTATTTTTCCTCTGCCAACTATTGTTGATTATTCACCTAACAATCCAATTAATAATAAAAAGAAATCTTATTATTATCCTCATTATCATAAAGAGTTTAAACAGAGAAAAACTCTCCCCCTATTGCCGTCCAAAATAAAGAGTAAAAAGGGATTTCTACAGCTCGAACCCAGGCTCCTCTCTCTCTCCCTGTAGTGTCAACTTCAGCTCTTAAGTGGCATCCCTTTTGCCACTTTTCCAATGGCTTTTTAGTGTCAAATAATCCTTTACTTATTCTTGTGTGCTGATGCAAGAAGGGAAGGTAGTAGCCTATGCATCTCGTCAGTTAAGACCGCATGAGGTTAACTACCCAACGCACGACTTGGAGTTAGCCGCAGTTGTCTTCGCTCTAAAGATATGGAGACACTATCTGTACGGGGAGAAGTCGATAGTCTACACGGATCATAAGAGTTTGAAGTATCTTCTGACCTAGAAGGATCTAAATCTAAGACAGCGTCGGTGGATTGAACTATTAAAGGACTACGATTGTTCAATCGAGTACCATCCGGGTAAGGCTAACGTGGTAGCCGACGCGTTGAGCTGGAAGGTTGTGACGGACTTAAGAGCAATGTTCGCTTGGTTGAGTCTATATGACGATGGGAGTCTTTTGGCAGAACTTCAAGTTAAGCCAACATGGATTGAGGAGATTAAGGAAAAACAGTTAGGGGATGAAGGGTTGAATGCTAAGAAGTTGCGAGTTCAAGATAGTGGTTTGGAAGGATACAATCTGTCTAGCGATGGAGTGCTATGTTTTCAAGGGCGAGCATGTATGCCGGAAGATGTGGAGTTGAGGCGGAAAATTCTCCACGATGCACATAGCAGCCCATACGCTATGCATCCGGGAGGAAGCAAGATGTATGGAGATCTACTGAGCGCCTGTGGCGGGGTTGATGCGTGAGGTAACTGAATTTGTGGGAAAGTGTCTGACGTGTCAACAGGTTAAGGCGGAACATCAGTTGCCATCAGGGCTACTTCAACCGGTAAAGATCCCTCAATGGAAGTGGGAGCGGATCATTATGGATTTCGTCAGTGGGCTACCCCTTACGCCCAGCAAAAAGACGCAATTTGGGTGATTGTGGACCGTCTGACTAAGTCAGCACACTTCATACCGGTAAGAGTGGATTTTTCTCTTCAGAAGCTAGCTAAGTTGTATGTGTCGAAAATAGTGAGATTGCATGGTGTGCCAGTATCGATCATCTCGGATAGGGATCCCAGATTCACGTCAAGGTTCTGGAAAGCGTTGCATCAAGCTTTGGGTACAAGATTGGATTTCAGTACAGCTTTCCATCCACAGTCTGACGGACAATCGGAAAGGGTGATACAGATCTTAGAAGACATGTTAAGAGGATGTGTCTTGGATTAGTGGTAGTTGGGAGGAGTACCTACCATTAGCGGAATTCGCTTATAACAATAGTTATCAAGCGAGTATTCAGATGGCTCCATATGAAGCGCTGTATGGATGAAAATGTCTTACTCCGACGTGTTGGACGGAGTTAGGTGAGCGGCAGGTTTTGGGTCCAGAATTGGTAGCAGAAACTGAGGATAAAGTCAAGGTGATTCGGTCTCGTATCAAGAAAGCATCGGATAGGCAGAAATCCTATGCTGATTTAAAACGCAAGGAAATGGAGTATGCCGTAGGAGACAAGGTTTTTCTGAAGGTGTCACCTTGGAAAAAGGTGTTGAGATTTGGCCGAAAGGGGAAGCTGAGCCCAAGGTTCATCGGGCCATATACAGTTGTAAAGCGAATAGGACCGGTAGCTTATCAGCTAGAGTTGCTTGCGAATCGAATCGAGATCCATGACGTATTCCATGTATCAATGCTGAGACGGTATCGGTCAGACCCATCGCACGTGGTGCCAGTAGCAGAGATCGAGGTGAATTCGGATTTATCTTTTGAAAAGGTACCAGTTCAGATCTTAGACCGAGATGTGAAGGTTCTACGTAGGAAGTCAGTGCCCTTGGTGAAGGTGCTATGGCGGAACCACGGTGTGGAAGAAGCTACGTGGGAGCCCGAGGATGTGATGCGCAAAGAATACCCCACCTCTTTTGATCAGGGAATTTCGAGGACGAAATTTATTTTAAGGGGGTAGAATTGTAACATCCTAAAAACGGGGCTATTTGGAATTTAATTATCTTTCTTATGTATGAACTGCTGTGATATTATTTATGGAATAATAGAGCTTAATTAAGGCTTTGAGTTGGCACGGTTTGGTAGAAAATTTCAGTTGTTAACTTTAAAGGCAGGGAGCCTTAGCAAGAGGGTGTTATAAGAATAAATGAAGGAATTTGGGCACTAAAAAGCCCTTGGTAAAGTGGCAAAAGTGAGGCCACTTAGAGGACTACATGTGACGCTACCAAGGAGCAAGGGAGAACCTTGGTTCGAGTCACAACAATCCCTCTTTTTGCTTATTAATGGGACGGCACAAGGGGGAGTTTTTCCTCAGTTTAAACTCTTTTATTAATTATTATTATTAAGGGATAATATGAGCACTTTAAATTGGTTTTTATTTTGCTTAAATCTGAAGATAATAAGGATATTATTTGGATTATTAAGATTATTAATTGGATTATTAAGGGATTATTGATTTATTATTTGTGATTAATTCAAATTATTTGAATTAAATTAAACAAGTGGTCAAGAGCAATTCAAGGAGATTAAATGGATTTTGAACTCCTTGGTTAATAGGAGTGGACGGCAAGTTAAGGGGGGGGAGTGTCGAATGCTTATAAAAACCTCAACCTACCACCTTGCTTTTCTTTTCCATCTTTGTTTAGCCGAAAATCCCTAACCCTTCCTTCTCTGTTTTCCTTTATTCTCTCAAAACTTTGGCCGAAACCCTCCCTATTTCTTCTTGCCGAAGCACCTACCCTCAATTCCCTTTTCTTTTATTTCCCTAATAGCCGAATTCACCCAGTGGTTTGCCAAAATTTCCTTCCTCTATTCTATTGTACTTTGGCCGAATATTGGAAGGAACATAGATCTCTTCAGATTCTTTGTTATCAATCGGTTGATAAGGTAAGTGATGGCCGAATTTCTATCTCCCCTTTTCTTTCTCTTTCTGTCGACTTTTTACAAGGAAAGGTGTCGATTTCGGCGATAGTTATAAGTCTTCTAAACGAGTAATAACCGATTTTTGCTAGGTACTCAGGGGAGTAAAGCAGTCGACTCACAGCCCGATCTCTAGTATTCGATTTTTGGTAAGTAACGGTAAGATCTACTTTAGTTAGTCAGTTGATATTCGTTTTAGCCGAAGGCTACTAACTTTTTGAGTGCTTGGAGATTCATGGAATCGAAGCAGCGGTCGGGAGTTTGGTGTTGCGATTAGCATCCAACCGAGGAAAGGTAAGATTTCGGGTTCATAAGGAACCCCTTCTAATAATTTGGTTTGGCCGAATAGGCCATAATACTAACCCAAGTGTTGGCCGAATATAGGAACAAGTAGATCTAGGGAGACCGACTTCTCTTTTCGGGATTTAGACTCCTCGTTGGTGACAGGTGTGTACATACACATGTATAACTTGTTAAATGTGCTGATTGTTGTGAATGCTATCTTGATTTTATGTAGCATTGGATAATATACCATATCGGTATAGATGGTGATTCAGGTAAGTACCTGTTAATATGAATTTGTTATTTGATGCTTTTGGGAAGCATGATGTATTGATACATGAGATTTAAATATGTAATGACATGAAACATATAAATATGTGACTGATGTGGGATTGATGAGTGGAGGGGGCAGTATTAATCGTGCCGACGGGCACCAGTGTTTTGGTAACACACCGTGACTACGGTCACCAGAGGTTTGGTACCTCCAGAGGTTTGGCACCTCATAGCGATTCGTCCCTGTGGTTAACACCACCGTGGGTTGGCCCCACTTGAGATATGGGATCGTCTGCCAGTGATTTGGTATCACACGATGGGTTGGCCCCATCAATCGATTCGTGTCTACGGACACCAGTGTTTTGGTAACACATCGTGACTATATGTCACCAGTGGTTTGGCACCACCAGTGGTTTGGTACCACAACGGGGTAGACAGTGGCGTTTGGTTGGCTAGGTCGGGTACTTAATATTCTGCATATTAATTGTTATATGTTGTGTATGAAAAATGTTTTTAAAACGGGGGAAGGGTTACATACTAAGTCTTGGTGACTCACCTTCTCCTTTACATTTTTCAGGTGATGCGTAGATCGCGGATGTGGAGCCGGGTGGACTCGAGGTGGCCATACAGTGGACTTTAAATTTTAAATGGACTTTAATTTTTGTCTTATTATTTTTATTATCGGTTTTTATTTAATTTCAGTTGTAATAAGGCCGCCTAGTATTGTTTTTATTACTTTTTACATGTTGAATAATTTGGTTAAAACTGTTTTATCGATATTAAGTTAAATGCACATGTTTTCTTAAATATTGAAACGAAAAATGTTTTATCGTGCCATCGGGCACATTCGGAAATTTTATAATAACTTAGCTTAATTAACTTCCAAACAAACACTAAGTATTCTTTTCTTTAGACTATCAATTAAAAAGGGCTTTGACAATTTAAATTGACTTAGAAAAAGTGTTTTCCAAAAATATTTTCCACTGTAACAAACTAGATTCGGCCATAGTGTTTGGGCCGAGTTTGGGTTGTTACAATGACCATTATGAACATTAGACTAAAGTAGTTTACACCCTTCCATATGTTTTTGTACGAGTAATACTTTACTGATAAAAACGTCATATTTAATATTTCATTTATATAAATCATGCATATCTTTAACATAAATTAAAATTCTCTAACTATTTGTTTTAATGTATGAATACTTTTAATCGTTTAATAAATGTTAATATATACAATATTTTAGATCGATATGATAGAAATATCGAATCAATTTAAAAATTTAAATGCATGAAAAGTGAAATAATATCGATAAATTTAATGGTTAAATTATTAAATTAATAATCATGCAAAAATATATGAAAGCATATAAAATTACTTTAGTTTCACACTGGTGTAAGCAAATCCCTCCCCTTTTAATGTATAAAATTAATTATATCAGTTAAATTTATGTATTTAACAATATTTATAAATATATTTCTCTATACACCTAACTAATGTCACTACAACAAAAAAGGCCTATAGCGACACTTATGGGGCGACACTTTCGTAAGTGTTGGGATAGACTGGCCAACATATGCTTTAGCCAACTCTTTTATAAGGGTTGGGATATGCATGCCTAAGGCAACGCTTAAATAAGAGTTGGCTTTGTCTAGTCCTAAGACAACAGTTTTGGGGCGACACTTTCCTAAGTGTTGGGATAGACTTGCCAACATACGCTTTAGCCAACTCTTTGTACAAGGGTTGTGATATGTATGCCTAAGGCAACGCTTGAGTAAGAGTTGGCTTTTGTGTAGTCCTAAGACGACAGTTTTGGGGCGACACTTTCCTAAGTGTTGGGATAGACTATACTTTTGCCAACTCTTTGTATAAGAGTTGGGATATGTATGCCTAAGGCAACACTTGAATAAAAGTTGGCTTTTGTGTAGTCCTAAGATGACACTTTTGTGGCGACACTGTCCTAAGTGTTGGGATAGACTATGCTTTGGCCAACTCTTTGTATAAGGGTTGGGATATGTATGCTTAAGGCAACACTTGAAAAAGAGTTGGCTTTTGTCTAGTCCTAAGACGACAGTTTTGGGGTGACACTTTCCTAAGTGTCGGGATAGACTTGTCAACATACGCTCTAGCTAACTCTTTGTATAAAGGTGTAGCGTCCCAAATTTCCTTAATTCAGGCTTTTTTTAAATGTGTAGCACAAAAAAATGGATTTAAAATATGAATATTCTTAAAATTTTACATCATCAGTTTGTGAATAATTATATATATTCAAATTAAAAATAACTTAATAATTTTGAGTGTGAATAAGGTTTTTAATAAAAATGTCCCAAAAAATCAATTTAGTTTAGGGTTTAAGGTTTAATGTTTAGGGTTTATGGTTTAGGGATTATAGTTTATTGTTTAAGGTTTTAGGGTTTTGTGTTTATGGGTTTAGGGTTTATGATTTTAGGATTATGTGATTATGGGTTTGGGGTTTAAGATTTTAGGGTTTATTTAATATAAATGTTCAAAATTTATGTTATATATATTTAAAAATTTTAATCATAAATAAGATAAATATAAATTATTATTTTTCAAATAATAAAATATCAAAATGGGATAAATTCCAAAAGTATACATGAACAATGGTTTAATGTGCAATTGAATATATGAACTTTAATTTGATCCAGTTCTTGTAAATTATTAACACAATTATTGATATAACATAATTTGAAACAAAATTAATTTATAGCAACAAAATTAAAATTAAAAAATATTGAAAGAATATATAATATTAAAATTTATCTATTAATTTAGGGTTTAAAGTTTGGAGTTAAGGGTTTAGGGGTTTGTAGTTTATGAGATATGGTTTTGAGTTTATGGTTTCAATATTTAAGGGTTATGGTTTATGGTTCAGAGTGAGTGTTTTAGAATTTGGGGTTTAGAATTATAAGGTTTAGGTTAGGTAGATCAAATGAAGACGTGAGTGAATGAGAGGCCAATGCTACTAAAAACAGCTTTGATCCATAAGTCGCTTAATCGATGTCAATTGGAACTGAGCTATTTTTAATCAAGCCTTTTTCACTCTTATTTGTAGGGTTCTTCGAATGCCATATGTTCGTGCTCGTGTTAGAAATCGAACCAATCTAGTTAGAATTAATCAGTTCGATTTGACCAGGTTTTTTGGTTTCTCATTCATTGTTAGGCTGGATAATGATACCATTCTAGAAATCAATTTACTATTTAAGTGTTGGCTAATGATGTTTGAACCGGACAATATTGGCTGGTCGGATTGGGAGCTAGCTAGGGTTACTAGTCTGAAGAATAGCTTTGATTCGGTTAGACTAGTAACTGGCATGGACCGATTAAACTGACAGTTGAATTGGGGTTTTTATTTTTTAATTTTTAACGAATTTTTAATCGAATCGGTCGGATTAGTGAATTGGTGGCTGAACTGGTTCAGTTTAAAAAAAACATTAGTGTTGGTTTGTTTAGTTATTCGATTTAGAAATTTAAAAAAAAAAACCTAAAAATCAACCACACAATCACGTCCAAATTAAAATACATATCACTAAGCATTCTTGATAAAAATTGATGTCCGGGACAGAATGCTCAGCTTTAAGCCTCTCATTTTGGATAAATATTGAGATTTATATTTAGTTTAGATCTTTCAATATGTCGGTTTCATCCAATGTTATTATGGTCTAGGAAAGTCACGATTGAATCATGTTTTTAATGTTTATTTTTATATTTATCCTCGCTCAATAAAAAAGAATTACCTTATCAAATAAGGTGAAAGTCTAACAAATTTCTATTTTAATCTTTGTATTATTAAATGGATCTATTTATTTGTTGTATTATGAAATAAATTTAAATGAAAATAGAATTAACATTTACTATTTAAAATAATAATATTTTTTTTATAGTTTTGTAAATGGAATTTTTGTTTTTTTAATTGAATTGAAATTGAAAAAAATATTTTTTATATTACAAATGTTAATTCTAATATTTAATTAGTTTAAATAGTATAATTGTTTTTTGCAAAACAGTGTCGTTTTGTAATTGGGTGTTTTTATCCCAAAATTTCAAATGAAATCTCTTCTTTACTTCCCTTCTTTTTCCCAAAATTGATTCCCCCACCCCATAAATCCCACCTGAAATCTCTTCTTTTATTTTCCACCCAATTTCCCACTATTTGGTTCATGTATACCACTTTTATTTTCCCCCCAAAGTCTTTTTGTCGAACACGGGGTTCGGTGTCACTCATTTGAGTTCATGTGGCACACACACACACTAACTAACGGAAATGAAATGGGGAAGAAGAAGGATAAGAAGAGATTGGAAAGGGAAGCCGAAACCAACAGCCCAGCAGAAACCCAAACAAACCTCACTCTTCTCAACGCCGCCGGCGATTCTCACCGTAAAAAGAAGCCAAAAACCAAACCGGAGAAAGAAACCAACGGTGAAACCAAAAAAGCCGAGGATATCCCCACTGTCACCATAGCAATCGCTGGTTCCATCGTCGACAACGCTCAGTCTCTCGAGCTCGCCACTCGAGTAATGGAAAATCCCTCTGTTTCTCTTCACTCTTTCTGCCCTCTGTTACAAATTTTCATTTAATTTCTCCTTTTTTTTCAGTTAGCGAGTCAAATTACTCATGCTGCAACTATTTTTCGGATCGATGAGGTGTTTTTTTTACCTAATTTCTTATTTGTTTAATGGTCTAATTATTGTTTTAGGCCATCTATTATGCTGAAATTTGGGATTAATTTATTTAGTTTAATTTGGCATAATGTTATTAAGCTCTATGAAGCATGCACTAGCAACGATGTTTTTGGCTTCTGCCAAGGTTTGTGTCTGTCTGTTATGTGTATATTTTTGTAATTTCCCTGAGCAGTAATTTTACGAATATTTTATGTTCCATTGCTTTACCATTAAACATTCATCTAATTCATGTTATACCACTATTCATTTAAACTGCATCTTATCCTTGTTTCTTTTCTTTGGACTTTAAATGTGAGGATTATGTTCTCTTCTTATTTCATATCTAAACCATTTATTTATGGTCTTGATGACACTATACCTTAAAATATAATCTAGTTCTCCAAATTCTCCATATTTGCGAGGTGAATATTTAGGTGAGATATGGTTCACCTTTCAGTTTTGATATTCCTCTATTTTTCTAGTTTCAATTATACAAACATTCTTTTTTTTTCCCAGAGTATTTGAAATGACTGCAATTGATTATGAAATAATACATTTTCAGGGTGACCATGTGGCTCATTTGTGCGCTTTCTCGTAAATGGGCCTCGGTTGCGCGCCTAGATATGCTGAAGCGAGTTATGGATATAACAAGTGTATTCTTCCGTAGTTTACACTCAAGAATCAAGCTCCTGTGAAGGATCCACTACTTGCCTCTCAATTTTCTGTCAACTTCTTTGAGTCCATCTGATGATATTTCTTTTTATATGAAGCAAAACTTGAAATCTTTGGCCGAGCAAAGAGAAAAAAACATGAAGGCCATACAGGAAAAGTTGCAACTCAACCAAAAAGAAATTAAACGCTTCAATCCAGTAAGTATGGTTTATTTTTTAGGTAATTTTATGGACTATTTTAATACGTCATTAACTAAGTATGATTTATTTCTAGGTTGATGCATTTCAGGGTGATATTGTAATCTTTGGACGGGTTTTAAATCTTCTGAGAGGTCTATAATAGAAATTCCTATCTTCACCTTGTTGTGTTAAATGATTGCACCCTTCGCTAATTCGTCGTTTATGTTACTTAAGTTCAGGGCTCTCATCCACTATGAATGTCCGAATTGTATATATGGATATCATGAAACCATTTGCTGAAGCTATTCTAGGTCAACCTTGACTTTTGGACGTTATTGATTCATGCCCATTCAGCTTAAAGAATATAAGCAGATACTAATCCATGTATTTGTATCGTCTTTGTATTAACTTTTCATGTCATAATCGTGTTTAAAATATTCAAATAAAAAAAAAGTACCTTTAGTGATTTTTACTATTATATCATTTTCGATATTTGAGGTACAATGGTTTATGTTGGTCCAATTCTTCATTTTTCATGATACATTTATGTTCAAGTCACATCAATGGACATGGGTATCAAAGTTTGGTCCTCCAAATATACTTTAAGTTAAAAAATAAGTTGAACATTACTTACCCTTGACTCATAGTTGTCTGATATTATTCTTGAAAGATGTTCAATGGAAGTTTTTCTAATTCTTTGGCATTAGGTGCAAACGTAACAAATGATAGATTCTTAAGGATATAGCATATTCTTTACTCTTGGTTAACAATTTGTTAACTTCTTTGCATTTTTTTTGGGTAACAGAGCCCTCACAATAGGTCAAATGCAAGGCAAGTTTCAAATGGTAGTTGTTAGACATACAGGGCATGCTATACAGGTTCACATCAATTATATTTCCTCGGATGTTCTTTTTGGCATATTTATTTATCTTTAATTTCAACTTCTAAATGTTGAATTTGTAGGAGGATGTACCCGATGAATTTGCTACCTTGATAATCAATTTTATATCTCGTAATCGCATTGGGCCTCATGGAGTTGAGGTTTGTATCTTGTTTCCGAATAAATTGTTTAGGAGAAGGTTCCCTAATTATACTCCACTATCGTTTAATTACTTTAATGCAGGCTGCAGGACAGGATTATGAGAAGGAAAAACTTAATGAAAAGAATTGAAGTTTCTTGGGGCTACCTTCGTAGAAATAAGATATCAATAGAGTTTCTTGGAATTGAAGTTGCAGTTTCAAAATGTATTAGCTTTATGTAGTACAACATCGATATCAATGTCCATCATCTTAGGTAGTTTTTTATTTGTTCACTTTTGTACATTGAGTTGAATGTTAGTACTATACATTTCAGCTAAATGTTAGTATATTTTAATTGTTGGATCGATTTTTGTAGTGAATATTCAATATTTATTTTAATTTTAATTTTAATTTTATATTTTTTAGTTGTATTTAAAGCACAATTCCTATCATTTTTCACTGTAAATATTTATAAAAATATATTAATATTGAAATAAAAAAATTACATCATACGTGTCTATTCCAATCTGTTTAAGGTTACTTTAGATGGGTTTATCCTAACCTTTTTTAAAGATTGCCTTAGACAAGATTTATCCCAACCTTTTTAAGGTTGTTTTAAACGGGTCTATCCCAACCTTTTTAAGGTTGCCTTAGACGGGTCTATCCCAATCATTTTTAAAGGTTGCCTTAGACATGGTCTATCCCAATTTGTTTAAGGTTGCCTTAGATAAGTCTATCCTAACCTTTTTTATAGGTTGTTTTAGACAAGGTCTATCTCAACCTTTTTAAGGTTGCCTTAGACGGCTTTATCCCAACCGTTTTTAAAAGTTACCTTAGACAAGGTCTATCCCAACCTTTTTAAGGTTGCCTTAGACGACTCTATCTCAACCGCTTTTAAAAATTACCTTAGACAAGAACTATACCAACCTTTTTAAGGTTGCCTTAAACATGTCTATAACAACCTTTTTCAAAGGTTGGACTTGACTAGGTCTTTCCCAACCTTTTTTAAAGGTCGGTATTGACTAAACTTTTCACAACCCTTCAATAAGCGTCGGCATATGTTGACTGTAACATCCTAAATAGGGCCTATGCGTTTTCAGTTTAGTTGTACGAAGTGACATGTTTTAAGTATTATGAATAAATTTTGAACATTTTTGGAAACCCGGAAATGAATGAAAATGATTTGGAAATGAACATTTTTGGAAATCTGAAAATGTATGGAAATGTTAAGTTTTAAAAATGGAAAGTGAACATTTCTGGAAACTTAGAAATGTAAGGAAATGATTCAAAAGAGGAAAGTGAACATTTCTAGAAACTTGGAAATGTAAGAAAATGTCAAGTTTACAGAGCCGAACAAAAATTTTTGGAAACTTAGAAATGACTTAGAAATGTCGAGTTTTAAAGTTTAAAAGAGGAAATTAAGGCAAGGTGGCCTTAAAAGAAAAAGTTGGTGAAATTTGACACACAAACAAGCTTGGAAAAGTGGCCTGAAGATGCCACTTAGGGCCTCTGGAAATGGCGCCACATGCAAGGTGTTGGGCCTGTGTTCGAGTCACTTGGGAAGCAAATAAAGGAAGTTTTATTTTTGCTTCCAGAAGCCTGAGGTGGACGGCATAAGCCTTCTAGAAAGGAGGAGTTTTATTTTCATAAATATTCGATTAATAAGGTGATAAATAAGGGATTTAATTTGGATTATTTTTGAAGAGATAATAAAGGATTATTCTCTAATTATTTTAAATTAAGGAGATAAACTTATCAATAAAGAAGAGTGGTGGCCAAGTAAGGGATTCTGAGTAGTAGTTTCGGCTATAAAAGGAAGAAAATAGGGCTACTCATCAATTTTTCTTCCTCCTCTTCTCTCTCTGCCGAATTTTAGTGCTCTCTTCTCTTCTCTTCTCTTTTTCTTTTGTCAAGCCGAATCTATAGTCCACCATTGTCAAAATTCTGAAGTTTTCTTTTCTTCCTATTTCTTTCCTTCCAATCTGTAACACCCCACACCCGGCCTAGCAGTTAAGCCCAAAATAGTAGAGTAATAAAATAAACAAGAAAGAAGTCTGAAGTCTAAATAAACCATTTCTGAAGTATGGTCTCCATCGAGTCATCCATGGCCCAAGTCCACGTCACTGAGCATTACCTGAAAAGGGTAAGAGAAAGGGGGGTGAGTTACAAGAACTCAGTGTGTAATCCCCTTGCCATCATCCACTGGGTCGGAACACACATAGCAATATTTTAGACCTAAGCCCATTTACAATTGTAACATAATAACATATATATAATATGCATATGATATGCAAACCCCAAACCAAACCTAATTTCCATCTGCTACACACCACCCGCACCAACCAGCACACCTGTGGGGATCAAGTCAACCCACCCCGCCAACACACCAATCGCAGGCATTAAGCCATTTAATACGTAGGCACAAAGCCTTTTAATAACATGGCACGAAGCCTTTTTATAACATGGCACAAAGCCTTTTTATAACATGGCACAAAGCCTTTTTATAATCATGGCACAAAGCCTTTTTATAACATGGCACAAAGCCTTTTTATAATCATGGCACAAAGCCTTTTTATAATCATGGCACAAAGCCTTTTTATAACATGGCACAAAGCCTTTTTATAATCATGGCACAAAGCCTTTTTATAGTCATGGCGCAAAGCCTTTTTATAATCATGGCACAAAGCCTTTTAAAATGATTGTGGCAGAGTCACTGAACTATATTTTGGCAACAGGCCTTTCATATTGTGGCAGAGCCACCGAACTAGATTTTGGCAACAGGCCTTTCATATTGTGGCAGAGCCACCGAACTAGATTTTGGCAACAGGCCTTTCTTCTCTTCATCAATTATCCCAACCCATGCAATCATGTATGCATATACAAAGCATAACAATATTCATAGAATAATTTCAACATAAGGCCCATAACACAAGTTGGCCCATTAAGTAATCTAGAAAATTTGGCCCATTAATCGATCTAGCAAATTTCACATTTGGCCCATATAACAAATATCACATTTGGTCCATATCAAATATAACATTTGGCTCATATAGCAAATATCACATTTGGCCCATATAACAAATATCACATTTGGCCCATATAGCAAATATAACATTTGGCCCATATAACAAATATCACATTTGGCCCATATAACAAATATAACATTTGGCCCATATAGCAAATATAACATTTTGGCCCGTAAAGGGTATTTTCGTAGTTTGGTCCATAGGGACATTTCGTAATTCGACCCATTAGGGGCATTTTCGTAACTCAGCCCGTAAGGGCATTTTCATAATTCGGTAATCGTACCCACTAAGGGTAATTTGGTAATTTACTCTCTAAGGGTAATTCATAAATTTTACCCACCAAGGGTAATTCGGTAATTTTCACCACCCAAGGGTATTTCAGTAATTTACCATCTAAGGGTATTTCGGTAATTTTGCAACCCAGGGGTATTTTGGTAATTTACCCACCAAGGGCATTTTGGTAATTTTTTTACAACCCAAGGGTATTCCAGTAATTTCGCAACCCAGGGGTATTTTGGTAATTTACCCTCTAAGGGTAATTCGGTAGTTTTACCCACCAAGGGTAATTCGGTAATTTACCCTCTAAAGGTATTTTGGTAATTTTACAACCCAAGGGTATTTCGATAATTTACCCTCTAAGGGTAATTCGGTAGTTTTACCTACCAAGGGTAATTCACCGAACTAGATTTTGGCAACAGGCCTTTCATATTGTGGCAGAGCCACCGAACTAGATTTTGGCAACAGTCCTTTCTTCTCTTCATCAATTATCCCAACCCATGCAACCCAAAATAGTAGAGTAATAAAATAAACAAGAAAGAAGTCTGAAGTCTAAATAAACCATTTCTGAAGTATGGTCTCCATCGAGTCATCCATGGCCCAAGTCCACGTCAATGAGATTTGAAAAGAATGGGGTAGGTGAGAAAAAAAATGCATGGAGGGTGTAATAGCCCGATTTAGGGGATAGTCGAAACAGTGATCTCGGAATCACTAAATCGAGAATAGAGAAAATTATTTTTATGTTATTCTATGTGTTATAACATGTTTATAAACCTGCATGAAATTTTGGTGTCTCAATTTTAGCGATTGAGGGCTTAATTTCGAAAAAGGAAATTAGCCTATTTGTACCTTAATGACCTCCAATTAATATTCCTTAGTCAATTTGCACCTCTAGCAATTAAAATTAAACTTTAGCACTTTATGCGAGTTCTTTTTCGAAATTAAGCCCTCAATCGCTAAAATTGAGACACCAAAATTTCATGCATGTTTATAAACATGTTATAACACATAGAATAACATAAAAATAATTTTCTCTATTCTCGGTTTAGTGATTCCGAGATCACTGTTCCGACTATCCCCTAAATCGGGCTATTACACCCTCCATGCATTTTTTTTCTCACCTACCCCATTCTTTTCAAATCTCATCATTATATATTTTTTTCTTTTTCAACAAATCACTTTCCATCATTCCTTTTTCCACAAATCACTCTCCATCATTCCTTTTTCTCCCATTTCTTTTTTTTATTCTTTTTCTTCTTTTTTTTCCTTATTTTCCTCCTTACCATATCTTTCCACAATTTAATAAGTCCACCTTACAATAATTTAAAAGTCCAATTTTGCCTTATTTACAAGCTTGGCCGAAATTTAGGGAAATAATACAAAAATAATAGTCAAAATTTGCACACAATGGGATTTGAACCTCTTCCCTCAAGGTACTTCACTTGATGCCATAACCTCCTTGCCATATGCTCCTTTATGCTAGCAATTTACTCTTTTATTTCTATAAGCCTTGATGCCACTTACTATCTCTCCTTATTAGGCTTAAACACAAAATTTTACTAAGGCCCAACTTGAACTCGAAACTTCATAGAATCCCGTAACTTTCTAAAATCATCTTCTTAATAAGTCCAACTTGAAATAATGTCTTTCTCTTGTTCTCAAAATTTTTTTAAACACTCCTATGCCCAAGGCCGAATGGGCATAATCCTACTAGGCCCAATTTCGGGATGTTACACAATCCATTCAAAAGCCGAATTTCGGAAGGGCTTCAAGCATAGGTGCTGTTGATTTCTTCAAAGGTAAGAACAAGTTTGATTTCCATTCTTTTCTTTTAGATTAGCCGAGAGATAATCTAACCCCATACATATTATGGTTGTCGAATATGGAAGGATCTTTCGGGGTTATCAGAGTAGTCGACTAAAAGGAGGAGTATTCGGGATTTCTACGATTAAGGTAAGACATGTGAATATTCGGCCAAAGGCTTTGATTTATGTTTCGATGATTAAGATTAAGTCTAACGTAAGGTTTTAGGGATTTCGACATTCCTAGGGAAACAAGGTACAGTTTCGGG
Source organism: Gossypium bickii (assembly GCA_025503065.1). Lineage (NCBI taxonomy): Eukaryota > Viridiplantae > Streptophyta > Magnoliopsida > Malvales > Malvaceae > Gossypium > Gossypium bickii. Next base: position 6,260,238 of record CP106714.1, on the reverse strand, counting down.
ATTTGTTGGTGTTCCAATCGGCAACAAGGTAAGAATACTAATCCTACTAGGATTTGGAATTTTGGCCGAATGGCTTTTTATTAAGGTAATAAGTGATAAATCAATGTCGAGATTAAGGATCTAAGCATTAGATCAAGCTTTTCGGGATCTCAAGGAAATTTTAAGTGAATCAGGTGTGTACCCCACACTAACTCTTAATACGTTTTATGGCATGTTTAATCAAAATATGTGATATTAAGTATATGAAAGTGGCTAAAGTACCATGATATGGTACTAAGTACTCAGGTACGTTTCCTACTTCTACTAGGAATATGAAAAATGTTATTTGTAACATGAGAATATGATAAGAATGTGAACTCTGGCATATTATACATATTATTATATGGGGCATACGGTTTTGTTTGAAAGGGGAAGTGAATGTGGTGACCTAAGACCACGAACACGGTGACCTAAGACCGTGATATCTGAAAAGTGGTGACCTAAGACCACAGTAATCTGAAAGTGGTGACCTAAGACCACAGTAATCTAAACATGGTGACCTAAGACCACGAATGCGGTGACCTAAGACTGCAAATTGGTGTGTAGCGGAAGGAGGGTCGACTTAGTAGTCCCCACGGTGTGATTGGCAGGTACGGGGGTGTGTAGCGGATGGACAATAAGGTTTGGGTTTGGGAATGCATCATAACTTGTATTCTATGTTTTGAATGTGTAACTCTTGTATGCCTAATTCTATTATGATTTAGTGTCGTGTACACATTGAGTCTGTTTGACTCACCCCGTTGTGGGAACATTTTTCAGTCATGAACAGTGATGGACCAGGACGGCCAGAACTTGTGGTGGCCATGCTCAACATGAAGTCTTTATTTTTATGGAACTATTAGTTTTTAAGTACTTGAATTATTTGGAAATTATTTGTTGTAATAAGGCCATAAGGCCATAGTTGAATCATTTTACATTTATTATTATTTATTATGTTTAGGAACCTTATTTATTAAAGTTTAAGTAAAAAAAAAATTTCTTTAAACTAAATCCGAAATGTTTTATCACTTAATATTAAAAAGGGGTTTCCAAAATAAAAATCGAGTCTGTTTCAACACAAGCCCAACCCAAACAATATTTTTTTTTTAAATCGCACAAGTTTTCTCTAAGTAACAAAAGAATTTGAAACCGGTTTTCTTGAGGAACATACCAAATCTGGTCAAAGCTCGTGGGCCGGGTTTGGGGTGTTTCATTGACTTATAGCGACGCTTTTTCAAAAGCGTCGCAAAGCATATACCAACCCCACTATATACAACCATTTTGGAAGCGTCGGACGAAGCGTCACTAAACCTATGGCAACCTTTTTTGTGTCGTCTTATGTCAAAAAAAGTGTCACTATAGGCCTTTTTTGTTGTAGTGTGTAAATAAAATATTAAATACGATTTGAAGTAATGAAATAAAACAAATTTTATAAATACAAATATTAAAATTTTTGAAAATAATGGAAAACATTGAATGGGATCAATGTAAACATTTTCAATCACCCTGTGAATGCCTAGAACTTTTGGTACCCTGCACTCCAAGCCTCCTCACTTGAGGAATCCATTATGGACACCTTATTCATTGGTTTAGAGTGATCGATGTTCGTCCGCATATATCCTTTGTCTCCGACTAGGAAGAATCTCATTCAAGATGAAGATCTTGGATTGAAACCTGTCATATTTGCCACAAGCCGTTTAAGGTATAGTCAAGCCTGTTTAACCATGAAATCACTCTCCTAATGCATGTTATTTGGAAGGTTATTGATGAAGATTGTTGAACACCTTGAGTTTCTCCACTCCATTTTTCTAATGGCCGGCCCCCTTTGGTTATAACAATTGAACCTCCTTAATCTAACTTATTATAAAATTAAAAAACCTCTAAATAAGTCAATAAAAAGTTTTATTTGTTTATTTATTTATACCACATTATAGCATGATGAACATTAGAAACGGGCGTGAATAAATACACATATACTAGTGGCATAAGCTTGAAGACCTTGCTTACCAATACACTAGAATTTCACACCCAACAAATGCGCACTATATAAGGAGATGCATAGGAAAACAGGATAGGTAGTTATAAGTCTACAGTGTGTCAAATTTATTCTAGTAGTAGTGCAAAACATAGCACATTATTATTGATGACAACTCGACAACTGAGCACTAGCATTTTGATCGAAATTTAAGCAAAGACACCCAAGAAAGTTGCGTTTGTATTCTTATCAACGCAATAAAGGCAAGGGTTCTGATCGAATCCATTGTCCTTCAAAATCTTGCGCCTCAACCATAAGTTGTCTCTGTTGCTTATTCCAAACCCATGCGCGATTGAGTACGTTAACCATCGCATCGATGAACGCCCCAAAGGCTCTATTCCCCAAAACCAGGTCATATGATGTCTCATTGGCTTCACACCCACTTAGTAAAATTCCATCATCCTCCTTCATGGATCCAACATCATTAACCCATCTACGTAGTGAGGATGGAATTTTAGACTCACATCTTTCCCGAAGATTCCAAAAATGTTTTGGCCAATATTTGTTGCATCGTGTAGTAGGCTTGCTGCTTTGTATCTATCGCACCATGTATGATATCAAAAGGAAGACTCTTAGCCTTAACCTTAGACGGTTTAGGCATGTTGGGATTTCTTGGTGTCGCCATATGCTCACCACCAAATTGTTCTTTCTCTTTTCAATGAGACCACCACTGTGGCACAAATCGATAGGATTGTGAAGCTTACTCCTTACAGTAGCCGGTTAACAAAACGCTGAAGTCCGCATCTGTAGAAACCATGTGTGTGTATATATATATAGGATATGAATATGTATATTGCTAAAATAAATATATAAATTCAAACAAAAACCTACCAGTGATAAGATTTAAATCACAAGCCACGATTGCTTCATCATGCTTGAAAGGTGGCGAGTTGAAAGATTGGAATCGCGTGTTCCATGTCCACCAAGTAGAAAAATAGGACATCTCCTGCTTTAGCATTGCACACGATTGTATTAAGTGCATCGCTAATGTTTGCACCAAAGAGGCGTAATCGACGACCACTGGCGCATCGGTGAGGACATTAATATCGCTTTCCTTGAACCCAAAGTTCAGGATCGCATCTTTTATGGTTTTCACATCATTGATGCATCCATGTGTAACACCCCAAACCCGGCCCATGAGTCTTGACCGGATCTGGTTTGTCACTGCAGAAAAACGTTTAAAATATTTTAACCTTAAAATAAAACATGGAAATTTGTGTTTATTTATAAAACATTGTTTCTTTAAAATGCTAAGTAAAAATTTGATGTCATAAAGTATCCAGATTTGAAAACTTCAATATATATATATTTAAGAAAATAGTATCATTTGCAAATAACATTTCATCGTCAATCCATAATGAAACATAATAATAAACTTCAAATACTTAAGTGGCCTTTATTACAATAATGCTTATCAAAATACTGAAATTTATAAAATACGAAAACAAATAAAATTAACTTCTGCATGGGCCACCTCGTATCCACTCCAACCCGGTCCAAACTTTATGCATCACTTGCGATGTTGGTAAAAATTTGGGTGAGTCATACAGACTCAGTGCATAGTTATTTCACATGTCTCCATAATATGGGCTTGGCCCATATCTACACAGTCCACATAATCAATCATGCAAAAATGCATCCCAACCCAACCTAAAGTCCATCCGTTACACCTACCTTAGCAGACCTGCTGCTCAAGGCCGTGGCTAATCCACCGATCACATAGTGATCCACATATCTTACCTTGGCAGACTTACTGCTCAAGGCCGTGGCAGAGCCACCGATCACATAGTGATCCACATATCTCACCTTGGCAGACTTACTGCTCAAGGCCGTGGCCAAGCCACCGATCCCATAGGGATCCCACATATCAATCAGTCCACGGTGATGCACACAGCTATCAACCGCCGAGATGGGCACCTAGCCAACACCTCCCTTGATGAAGCACATAGCTAACATCAAGCGCTAATGTAGCACGAGGCTAGCATTAGACCACGTACATAGCGTACACCCTTTCCTCCAATAGTCAAATCCCAAGTCCCATGCATATATACATGTATCATGGTAACATATTACTCGAAACAAATATACATCACATGCCATCACATTTTTATACATTCATCAATAATCATTTATTATCGTAAATCACTGACCTGAGTATTCAATCACCCACCACGGGTATTCACAATCTTAGCCCTTATTTCGGCTAACATGCACAACATATACATTTACATATAACACATATAAAAAAGTAAGAGAACAGTGCGATAACTACGCACCTTTTTGGCACAGTCCAAAAAATCCCGTAACTCACGTCTAAACGATTTGCACCCTTGCGCTTGTTGCACTCCTTCCTACACAACCTAAGTCAGAATCGGCTAATATTGTACCAAAAATGGCCTATGTATCAAATATAACATTTGGCCCATATAGCAATTATAACATTTTGGCCCATAAAAGGGTATTTTCGTAATTCAGTAATCGTACCCACTAAGGGTAATTCGGTAATTTACTTTTTAAGGGTAATTCGGTAGTTTTATCTTTAACGGTGTTTTCGAAGATTCATTATCGCCTCGAGTGATACAAAACTCTATTTGGGTCTCTACGGAACTATTGGGTCAAAATCCATTTTAAGCCCAAACGGGGTAATTTCGCAACTAAAACTTAACTAGTAATTTGGGGCATACAAATTTAAACTGTCCATTTGCGTCTTACTGACTAAATTAGTTATAATTTGAGTTAGAAAACTCGAAATCTAGATCCGTAAAATTTCCTTGAAACTAGCCTCAAGTATCTTCTTACTGTAATTTTTCCAGAATTTTTGGCCCAGCCATTTAGTACAGTTTATTCCTTAAATTTTCCCTTGTTTCACTGTCCAATGATTCTGACTTCTCTTAACTTAATTTCAATTATCTCACAGTACGGTTTTCATATAGTGTTCCAACTTATTTCTCTTGAAACTAGACTCACTAAGGAATCCATAAATATAAATTATAACCCATAATTCATTTTGTACAATATTATATGATTTTTCCAAAACAGATCAGTGAACCCTGAAGTTAATCAGAACCAGTCTCACTAAAATCAAAATATCCTAGAATGTAAAATTCGTTTTTCTTCTCCGTTTCTTCCATATTAAAATAGACACAGTAAGATTTAATTTGATATCTTATTGACTTTCTAATTCCTTTTCTCCTATTTTTAGTGAATTTTCAAATACACGCCACTGCTTCTAACTGAAACTGTTTTATTACGAAATACGATTACCACTACGATCATACGCACACCCGAGTGATTACGGATGCCGGTTTTTAGTTTTCTTTGGTATTTCCATCGATTAACAGCATATTTCATACAAACTTTTAGCGAGATGTGAGATTTTCTCACCAATTCAAACATATATTCGGATGAGTATGAGATTACACACCTTATTCGGAATCCGTAACGTGATGCTCTCCGCGGCACCAAAAATTCGAGTCACCTATTACGAGGGATAGGTTTTCGATTGAACCTTTGATAAAGTACTTCTAGACCTTGCAACCAGCATAAAATCTCTCATGGCAAGTCCATAGACTCTCAACCATGTTACAAATTAGTCCCCTCATTAGCTAGCTTAAGCTTTGGGGATTCCAAAAGTACAAATTTTATCAAGAAAGATCACCAAAATCACTTACTTGCTGGAGGATTTGTTTGCTGAAATTTTTGAGCTCTCCAACCCTTGTTTGCTACAAATTTTTGGTGATGATGAAGAGAAGAAAAGATGATACTTCTCTTTTCTTTATTTTCATAACCCCCTTTTTTTTTCTTCTTTTTTTCTTTTTTTTTATTATTTTTTTTATCCACCTACTCCACTCCACAAATTCTTTTATTCCTTTTTCATTCACCTACTCCACTCCCCAAATTCTTTTATTTCTTTTTCATCCACCTACTCCATTATTTCAAATTCCATCATTATTATTATTCTTTTATTTCATTCCTTTAATGATGTCATGGATGACACTTGGAAGAGTATACAAAAATAAATCTAAAATTTTGCAAAAGATGGGATTTGAACCCCTTCCCTCAAGGTACTTCACTTGATTCCATAACCTCCTTGCCATATGCTCATTTATGCTAGCAATTTACTCTTTTATTTCCATAAGCCTTGATGCCACTTACTATCTCTCCTTATTAGGCTTAAATACAAAACTTTACTAAGGCCCAACTTGAACCCGAAACTTCATAGAACCCCGTAACTTTCTAAAATCATCTTCTTAATAAGTCCAACTTGAAATAATGTCATTCTCTTGTTCTCAAAATTTTTTTAAACACTCCTATGCCCAAGGCCCAATGAGCCCAATCCTACTAGGCCCAAATTTTGGGATGTTACAATTCTACCCTCCTTAAAGAAAATTTCGTCCTCGAAATTTCCAATCAACTACTAAGCGTACAGCTCAATTCACATCACTATGCTTTCGCTGCGCACTCTGATCTTAATAGTGCCATCATACCATCTAGGCACAATCTCTAAGTTCACAATCAAGGTTCCAGACACTTCACTAGCAATATAAGAACGAACTGACTTAACAATAAGGGTATTCCCGAAATAAGGAACGTACCCGTTGTCACATCTGGTACATCTTCCTCCTCGCGACGGCCAACTGCATAAACCAACCTTGGCTGCCTCGCTTCTGAACCTTCAGTACCGACGTTTGGTGCTCCATGACCTCGGCCGTTCGGACCACGGCCTCGCTGAGGCTGCTGTCCACCTCTACCACCTTGATTAACATTCTGAGCTACTGGTCGATTTCCATCTGGCCTCATAGGGCAATCCTTAACCATATGGTCTTTTGACCCACACTTGAAGCATCCTCCTGTCTTTTTCCAACACTCTCCTAAGTGCTTCTTCCCACACAGATCACAAGGACGATACTGCCCTCCTATACCAACTTGCTGACCTCGCGGCCCATCAGCTCTGGGCCTTTTCTGCACATTTCCCGACGATCTTGACGACCCATGACCCCTCTCGAGTCTATTCCCATCAGAGTTCTGCTTAACCGAGTCCTTGATTCCCTCGGCTACCTTAGCCTTTTCTACTAATGCGGAAAACTCCCGCTCCTGATGTGGGGCTATCAACAACCTTAAATCATCCCTCAAACCGTCCTCAAACCGGACACACCGTTCATGCTCCGTAGCCATCACTCCTCGAGCATAACGGCTCAGCCTCAGAAACTCGGCTTCATACTCTTCCACGGATTTGTTCCCTTGAACCAGCCCCGTAAATGCCTTCCTTTGCTCATCAGTATACCAGGTACCGACATACTTCTTCTGATAAGCCGTCTTAACATAATCCCATGTTAGATCCTCAGCTGTGGCACCATCACGAGCTGTGAGCCACCACTGATACGCTTCATCGCGTAGCAGCGCCACCATTCCTTTCACTTTCTCCTCAGTGGTCAGATCCAGCTCATCCATGATTCGCTCGGTCGCCTCCAACCAATACTCAGCAGTACTGGGTGCCACACCAGATACTCCTCGAAACACTTCAGCCCCATTGGCTCAAAGTCGCTCATGTACGGACTTTCTAGCTCTCATATTTCCACCTGCTCTAGCCACCATCTCAAGAACTCACAGCACTGCCTGTGATACCACATCATCTCTCGTCTGATCTTGCTGCTCAACACCAAAAGCTGGTGGTGGCGGCGGTGGTAACTCATATCTAACATTGCGCTTTAATCTAATTAAAAGTTTTATGCATTAGTACTTTGTTCCACTGATTATCCCTCGAACAGTTTTATGAGAAGAAGGGTTTAGGAGTAGTTCCTTCGACCAAACAAAGTTTCAGTTCAAGTTCCCTACTCTAATTCAGAAAATTACACTCACATTCATTCAGTGGTATCTACCACACACATTCACTATTCAAACATTTTTGTTCGTTTCCCTGCCAGAGGTATTTCCGTCATTTTTCCTACAGGGGTATTTTGGTAATAAATCAGGATAATTTTTTTTTTGAAAATCTTAATAAATCGAAGATACTTTGAAATTTTTGAAACTCAAGGGTACTTTCGAAAATTTTCTCAAATGGCAGAAATTTTAAAAACCAGGGTTATTTTGGTAATTTTGTCAATCAAGGGTAATTTTATAAATTTCCAAATCTGGGTGTCTTAACATTTTACAAATTAGGAATTTTTTGGTATTTTTGTAAAATAAGAAAATCTTGGTAAAAAGTCGAGGGTGGTATGGTAATTTTAGAAACCAAGGGCATTTTAGTAATTTTACCACTAGGGGTATTTTCGTAATTTTGTAAATCGGAAATATTTTGAAAAAATTTTCAGGATAAATTTCGCTACGAATCCAATGGGTAATTTAGTAATTTAAAAACTAAGGTTTTTATAAAAAATGGCTAGTCCCTTTCGGGTTTTAATTATTGAGTTTAGTCGATGACTAAGTCCTCTTGGTTAGGGTGAACGGTTACTACGCACTAGGTAGGACTCGAGTAAAGAGGAGGTGAGTCGCTAAGACTGCTTAAATACCAAGCTCTTATTGAATCCACTCCTAGACATGCGCACAACAGTTGCCACACCCTAGCTCGGCGACTTAGTCACATGTTTGTCTTAATTAGGCCTTAAGTCTTAGGTAAGTGTTGGGGTAAACTAGTCCTAGGTTTCAACAGCCCTAATATTCTAATCTACGAGCCCAAATAAGCCCATAACAGTTAACATAAACAAATCACTTCAATAATTAGAAGTACTTACCTGGTGGACTTCGGGCCGGAGATACAGGTGCCATGCCAGAATAACCTGAAAATTTCTTAAAAGTCCATATTTTTGAAAAGCCCCTTTTTGAAAACACTTTTTTTTGGACCCAAAACCCTCAAAGCCAAGTTTTGAACCGGGCTCTGATACCAAATCAGAACACCCCAAACCCAAATTTCACGAGTCTTGGCCTGGATCTGGTTTGTCACCATAGAAAAAACGTTTAAAATATTTTTTAAAAATAAAACATGGAAATTTGTGTTTATTTATAAAACATTGTTTCTTTAAAATGCTAAATAAAAATTTGATGTCATAAAGTATCCAGATTTTAAAACTTCAATATATATATATTTAAGAAAATAGTATCATTTGCAAATAACATTTCATCGTCAATCCATAATGAAACATAATAATAAACTTCAAATACTTAAATGGCCTTTATTACAATAATGCTTATCAAAATACTGAAATTTATAAAATACGGAAACAAATAAAATTAACTTCTGCATGGGCCACCTCGTATCCACTCCAACCCGGTCCAAACTTTATGCATCACCTGCGATGTTGGTAAAAATTTGGGTGAGTCATACAGACTCAGTGCATAGTTATTTCACATGTCTCCATAATATGGGCTTGGCCCATATCTACACAGTCCACATAATCAATCATGCAAAAATGCATCCCAACCCAACCTAAAGTCCATCCGTTACACCTACCTTAGCGGACTCTGCCGCTCAAGGCCGTGGCTAATCCACCGATCACATAGTGATCCACATATCTTACCTTGGCAGACTTACTGCTCAAGGCCGTGGTAGAGCCACCGATCACATAGTGATCCACATATCTTACCTTGGCAGACTTACTGCTCAAGGCCGTGGCCAAGCCACCGATCCCATAGGGATCCCACATATCAATCACCCGCGGTGATGCACACACTATCAACCGCCAAGATGGGCACCTAGCCAACACCTCCCTTGATGAAGCACATAGCTAACATCAAGCGCTAATGTAGCACGAGGCTAGCATTAGACCACGTACATAGCGTACACCCTTTCCTCCAATAGTCACATCCCAAGTCCCATGCATATATACATGTATCATGGTAACATATTACTCGAAACAAATATACATCACACGCCATCACATTTTTATACATTCATCAATAATCATTTATTATCGTAAATCACTGACCTGAGTATTCAATCACCCACCACGGGTATTCACAATCTTAGCCCTTATTTCGGCTAACATGCACAACATATACATTTACATATAACACATATAAACAAGCAAGAGAACAATGCGATAACTACGCACCTTTTTGGCACAGTCCAATAAATCTCGTAACTCACGTCTAAACGATTTGCACCCTTGCGCTTGTTGCACTCCTTCCTACACAACCTAAGTCAGAATCGGCTAATATTGTACCAAAAATGGCCTATGTATCAAATATAACATTTGTCCCATATAGCAATTATAACATTTTGGCCCATAAAAGGGTATTTTAGTAATTCAGTAATCGTACCCACTAAGGGTAATTCGGTAATTTACTTTCTAAGGGTAATTCGGTAGTTTTATCTTTAACGGTGTTTTCGAAGATTCATTATCGCCTCGAGTGATACAAAACTCTATTTGGGTCTCTACAGAACTATTGGGTCAAAATCTATTTTAAGCTCAAACGGGGTAATTTCGCAACTAAAACTTAACTAGTAATTTGGGGCATACAAATTTAAACTGTCCATTTGCGTCTTACTGACTAAATTAGTTATAATTCGAGTTAGAAAACTTGAAATCTAGATCCGTAAAATTTCCTTGAAACTAGACTCATGTATCTTCTTACTGTAATTTTTCCAGAATTTTTGGCCTAGCCATTTAGTACAGTTTATTCCTTAAAGTTTCCCTTGTTTCACTGTCCAATGATTCTGACCTCTCTTAACTTAATTTCAAATATCTCAGTGTACGGTTTTCATATAGTGTTCCAAATTATTTCTCTTGAAAATAGACTCACTTCCATACATATAAATTATAACCAATAATTCATTTTGTACAATTTTATATGATTTTTCCAAAACAGATCAGTGAACCCCAAAGTTAATCAGAACCAGTCTCACTAAAATCAAGATAACTCAGAAAGTAAAATTCGTTTTTCTTCTTTGTTTCTTCCATATTAAATTAGACATAGTAAGCTTTAATTTGATATCTTATTGACTTTCTAATTCCTTTTCTCCTATTTTTAGTGATTTTTCAAATACACGCTGCTGCTTCTAACCGAAACTGTTTTATTACGAAATACGATTACCACTACGATCATACGCACACCCAAGTGATTACGGATGCCAGTTTTTAGTTTTCTTTGGTATTTCCATCGATTAACAGCATATTTCATACAAAATTTTAGCGAGATGTGAGATTTTCTCACCAGTTCAAACATATATTCGGATGAGTATGAGATTACACACCTTATTCAGAATCCGTAACGCGATGCTCTCCGCGGCACCAAAAATCTGAGTCACCTATTACGAGGGATAGGTTTTCGATTGATCCTTTGATAAAGTACTTCTAGACCTTGCAACCAGCATAAAATCTCTCATGGCAAGTCCCTAGACTCTCAACTATGTTACAAATTAGTCCCCTCATTAGCTAGCTTAAGCTTTGGGGATTCCAAAAGTACAAATTTTATCAAGAAAGATCACCAAAATCACTTACTTGCTAGAGGATTTGTTTGCTGAAATTTTTGAGCTCTCCAACCCTTGTTTGCTACAAATTTTTGGTGATGATGAAGAGAAGAAAAGATGATACTTCTCTTTTCTTTATTTTCATAACCCCCTTTTTTTTCTTCTTTCTTTCTTTCTTTTTTTTTATTTCTTTTTTTTTATCGACCTACTCCACTCCACAAATTCTTTTATTCCTTTTTCATTCACCTACTCCACTCCCCAAATTTTTTTATTTCTTTTTCATCCACCTACTCCATTATTTCAAATTCCATCATTATTATTATTATTTTATTTCATTCCTTTAATGATGTCATGGATGACACTTGGAAGAGTATACAAAAATAAATCCAAAATTTTGCAAAAGATGGGATTTGAACCCCTTCCCTCAAGGTACTTCACTTGATTCCATAACCTCCTTGCCATATGCTCATTTATGCTAGCAATTTACTCTTTTATTTCCATAAGCCTTGATGCCACTTACTATCTCTCCTTATTAGGCTTAAATACAAAACTTTACTAAGACCCAACTTGAACCCGAAACTTCATAGAACCCCGTAACTTTCTAAAATCATCTTCTTAATAAGTCCAACTTGAAATAATGTCATTCTCTTGTTCTCAAAATTTTTTTAAACACTCCTATGCCCAAGGCCCAATGAGCCCAATCCTACTAGGCCCAAATTTTGGGATGTTACACCATGCAAGCCGAATTGGGTCTTGGGGTAGTTGCATCCCACCAAAACTGCTCTCTTCGTAACCTTAGCCATCTTGCTTTGCTAATTTGACTATTTTATGTTGCTTGTACCCTTATATTAATGTGCTTCCACTGTCTCACTAAGAACCTATATATATATATATATATATATATATATTTATACACACACACTAATTTACGGCCTGTGTATTGTCCGTTAAGATGATCATAAAGTGGACAGGGTTTTACTTGTTTTTTCTTTTTTAAAATAATATTATTTTTTGGCTAACATGCAATTTATTTAAATGCGTTAAGTATACCTAACATAAATTTTTAAAAAACAATAAGGGCAGATTATGTTTTTATAGATGTAATTTAGTCATACAAATATTTTTATTCTTTACTCATACAAACATTTCATAAAATGTGATTGACTTTCTATCCATTGTAAAGCACCAGGGGCCAACCTAAGGGGGGCGGGGAAGGCCCGGGCTTCTCTAAAACGGGAAATTTTTAAAATTTTAAATTAGTAAAAATAAAATTATACTTTGGCCCTCTATATAAAAATAATAAACTTTTAATTTAATTTTTTAAAAATTACATTTTTACTATCGTAAAAATTTAAAATTTATTTTCGGCCCAAAATATTTTTTGATTTCTCCACTTCAAATAATACAATTTCTTGGCAGGTAGAGTGAATAAAATCACTAAATTATTTTTTATGTCATTTAAAATAAATCCAATCTAAAATAAGTCTTTTTTTATTCAATTAGTTGGATGGTTTAATTTGAAAAAAAAATATAATTTTAATTTTAAATAAGTATTAAAAATATTAATAATTAATAAACACGTTGATTTCAATTAATTGTATACTCTAGTAAATGGCAAGATGTGGTTTATTAAATTAAAAAAATTAAGTCTCACCTCCTCTCAACACTATTCACACACCCTTATCTCAAACCAACAACCAAATATTATCACAACCACAAAAACACCAAACAAAAACAAATAAAAAAAAAAAAGGAAGAAAGTGTAATCTCTCTAAACGGGCATAAACGTTAAGCTCAAATCCGAAAGATTACATTAGCCACAAAAATGACTTAGCAAAACTTTCAGTGTTTAAAAACAATTTGTTTAAAATATTTGCTTTAATTTTAGAAGCCGATTGATCTTTAATGATTGTTTTGTAAAGGTAGGATTCTTGATTTATATATATTTGTGTGTATTTTTCAAACCTCGTTTACATGCTCATGTAGCCAAAAAAAGATATCAAACATAGTTTTAATGAAAATTAAATTTCATGCATAAATAATTAAAATATGTATTTCGACATCCTAAAATTTAATTAAATGTCATGGATGCTATATAATCCTTAATCTTCTGTTCAAATAAAACAGTTTCGGTAGAGTGAATAAAATATTTTCACACGCTAACTTATGTTTTATGTCATTTAAAGTAAATCCAATTTAAAAGAAGGTTAAAACTCAAGTCTAGATCTGTGATTTTTTATTTATTTTTTATGTCATCTAAATTAGTAAACCCAATCTAAAATAATGCTGAAGTCAAGTTGTCGTAACCACTTTTTGTAAAACGGGAATCGACTTTAAAAACAAGAACGGGAGCCGCCACGAATCCTTTTTGATGATGTGTGATCGGGTCACCTCGTAAAACAGTTATTTTAATAAATAGTTTGATTTATAATAAATAGTTTGATTTATCAAAACAACGATTTTGGTCTACGAAACTCAGAAATGGATTCGGGAGTCGGTTACATATGAGGAAGGGTTAGCACCCTCGATACGCCCAAAATTGGTACCTAATTAATAAAATCATGTTCTAATGTTGAAAATTTGAAAAGATTCGAAACTACGGTCCTCTTTTATTTTTTTTTAAGCTTGAATAAATCGAGATGGATGATAAGACCCTCTCATTTCGAAGAGATAAAGTATCATACCCAGTAAGTTAGGGTGCGACACTTTGGGCTCCCGAAACTGAGCTTGCCTTTTGATTTTAAAACCCGGTTTTAAGTTTGAGAAGGATATTCTGTTATTTCATATTTCATATATATAAATCATGCACGTCAAATTTCATGTAAATTAAAAAATTTTAACTATTTTTTATGTAAAAATACTTTTAATCTTTGAATGAATGTTAATACATACAATATTTTAGATCGATAGATAAAAATATCGAATCAAATTGAGAACTTACATGAATGAGAAGTACAATAATATCAATAAATTCAATGATTGGATTGATAAATTAAGAATCATGCAAAAATATATGAAAGCATGTAGAATTACTTTAGTTTCACACTAGTATAAGTGAATCTTTTTTTTAATATATAAAATTAATTATATAAATTAAATTTATATATTTAACATTATTTATAAATATATTTCTTTATACACCTAACTAATGTAAATAAAATATTAAATATTATTTGAAAGTAATGAAATAAAAAAATATTATTTGTAAAAATTAAACTCTTAAAAAATATTATCTATCACTTATAATCCATTTATTGAATTAAATTAACCATTTTTCCAAAAAAGAGTGAAAATTACCTTCTTTAGAACATATTGGTAATCGGTTTTGGGGTCGTTATTTTTCTGGTTGTTTGATTGATATAATATTTTCATTTTAATATTAACTTATAATTGTTAGAGAGATATATGTTAAATTATACTTTCATTATAATTTAAATCATATAATTTTGAGTTACACTTTTACTATTTTTTCAATAATATAAAACTAAGAGTTGCTACTATAAAATAACGCTTGCTGGTTTGTCCATTGGGGAGGAGGAGGAGGCGGCGACGATTCCACTAGGTTTAGAAGGACCAGATGGTTGGGTGTCCTATGAGCATTGTTTTGTGGGCTCCTTTCTGACATCAAGTGTGATCAATTTCCCATCAATGAAAGTGACATTGGCAAATGTATGGCATCCGATTGGAGGCATTTCAATATCTGACTTGAACAGGGGTCGCTCTCTCTTTCGGTTGTATCACAAGGTGGAATGTGGATAGGATTGAGGCTGGTGGTCCGTGGACTTTTAACTCCCAACTTCTTCTTATGCATCGTCTACGGGGCAGGGAAGATCCTATGGTTCCTCTGGTTACCATTGATTTCTAGGTTTTAGTTCATGACTTGCCCCATGTATAACATCCCAAAAATCGGGTTAGTGAAAGCAATAGTGGTTACATCCTGAGTTTGAGTTAAGATTTTGAAACAATGGCAAGTGTTGTGTTTGTGTCTATGAGTTAACAAAAAGATTATTTTAGTAATTTTTTTTTATAAATTACGAGATGAGGGCAAAGCCCTAATAGTGACACAACTAGTGCGACTCAAACCTAGATCACATTTGAGACGATAAACTCCTTTACCATCAGACCAACACACAAGCTCCATATCAATTTTTTTTACTATACTAATTGTGTAAGTCTCAGCGGTCAATAAATTAATTTATTTCTATTTCAATACTAATTATTATGGTGTAATTGTTATTAAATTTTATTAATTTATGCATACATATAATTAAGTTGTTACTTATTTTAATTTTTCATTTTGACCTTATTAGGAAAAATTAATAAACGCGATTTAAGGTACAATATTATCATGAACATCTATTAACAGATGTGATTTAATAAAAAAATTAACGTATATTATATTATATTATTTTATCTATTTGTGGCTCCTTACAACTTTCTTTGTTGTGGTTCGTCCGCGTAAACTTGCGCCTTTAATTTGGTTGTTGGTTTTCGCGATTTGAAGTGTTGGGATTGTGGTAAGGTTGCATGAGAGGTCCGTAGGCGCGCGTAATTCTTGTCGATGAACAGATCGTCGTCGTAGAAATCGTTTCTTCTTTAGGTACCGAAATTGCTACTGTGGATCGGCATCGAAAAATAGTAAGGTGTGTAACGATAAACTTGAAAAATAGTAATCGACGAAAGTCAAAAAAGTGCACTATCGATGCCACACGGTCGTGTGCGAGCCGTTTGGCCACACGATCTGGGCCAATTGGGCCGTGTGGGCCACACGGGCGTGTGAACTCATTTTCTGAAAAATTTCGACTTGGCCAAATTTAATTTGTAAAACGTAATTAGTCTCTCCATAGGGTCTGCATAGGTTAAATAGGACTTAAAAACAAGGTATCTATGAATATGCTCCTTTGTTGATGTGTTAAAAGTATATGTATTATATATTCGTATGATCTGATACTGTTAGTTATAGAGGTATGTCTTGATTCGCTTTGTTTGTATAAGCGTGTATAATGTACGATCATATTAATTTGTATTTCTGAATTTGTTATATAACCATGCATGTGATTTCATGGCTGGACGAATGTGTTTCTATAAGGTTGAATAAATCTATTCTGTAAAGCATGGACTTCCATGTCTTTTGTTTCTGTTAGTGTATGTCAGCATGTTCTACATGCTCACCATTCTAATTCTGTACATGCATGCCATGACACGTTACATGGGGTTTTAATAATGTTAAAGGAGGAAGATTCTGTAATGGCAGTTTAAATCTCTGTGTAATTCAGTGGCTTGATCACATATATTTGATTTGGCAGTTGTAAGAGCCCAATTTTGACCGGGCTAAAATAAACCAAAATAAGAAAACCAAAACCAAAATAAGATAAAGTCCATTTTACAAAACCAAATAACCCAAAACAGATCCTTAAGCCCAAATTACACTATAGCCTAAACAGACCCACTTACAGACCCAATAACAGACCACCAAAATTAACTACCCAAAACACCTTGGCCCGACTCTTAAAGACTAACTCAGACCCAAATTCGCGCGGCCCAAATGGCCCAATGCCTAAACAGCTAACAGAAGACCTAGGGTTTCTGGGAAACCCTAGGCGCCGCCCCAGCTCCTTTTGCGCCGCAAGCCAGGCCAAAAGTCACGCCGCAATTGCCGGAGCCTAATCGTCGCACCCATGCCAGGCTTTCGATCGCGCAAGGATCCGCGTCCGAATCGCGCCGCAGTCGCCACCAGGATCTTCGCCCGACCTGCAAAAGGAAACAAATCACAGCAAAAAAGGTGAAACATAGGCAAAAACAGAGATTTATTTCCTTTTTATTTTTCATTTTTGGGTTATAAAAACCCCTAGATTAAACTTGTAAAAAAGGGGGAGAATACAAAGAAACAGAGATATATCGAAATAAAAAAGACAAAAATTTTGAGTCGAAGGTGACTTTCTTATTATTTTGTTTATATTCATATTTACATTATTCTCTGCACAAATACTAAAAAAAGGAAAAGGCAAGAAGGTTACCTGCTTTTTGGTTTCAAAACGGAGGAGTTTGGCTCCCTGACCGCCGTCCACGACGGCGCGTGGAGCACGTGGCCTGTGAAGAGCAATGGTCGTTCCAAGCAGAAACGAGAGGAGCGTCAGAGCATTTTCAAAACTTTTTTTTTTCAAAATAGAGTAAAAATGAATTTTTTCTGGTTTAAATTGGATTATATATCAATAATAAAACGCTGCCGTTTTTGTCTAAACCAATAGGCATTGAAATGACGTCGTTTAAAGGAGAAGATCCGCGCGTTGACCCGACCCGGCCCTCAAGATCCGTACATTTTATATAAATGGAATATTTGACATTTTGGTCCTTTTGCAATTTAATTAATTTTAATTTAGCCCAATTCGCATTCTTATGTATTTTAAAATTAGCCCTAAATCTTTGTTCTGGTTCCAATTTAGTCCCTCGGTCCATTTTGATGGTAAAATCGGAACGACGCAGTTTCGTAAAAAGGCATAATTTCCGTATTAGCCCCTGGGATTTAACGTGTATTTTTAATTTAGTCCTATTAATTTGTTTTAATTAGTATTTGACCCCTGATTCTTTTTATTTATTTTATTTTCCTTTTATTATATTTTTAATCATTATATAGTATATTAAATTATTTTATTATATTTTATATTTTATATTATTTTCCTATATTTTATATGTATTATTTTATTATATATTTAATTATTACTATAAATATTATTTTACTTGTTTAATAATTTATGTATATTATATTTTTTACATATATATATTATTTCTAAAACTTTATTTATTTATATTATCTAACCCATTTTATTTATATAGTTTATATTAATGTACTACATATATTCAAAATAAAAAACCTATTCTTGGGAATTCAAAATGTTTTGCCTTAACTTATTGGGTTCGTCATTTTGTGTCTCGAGGTAGGAATTTCTCAAAATAAAGACGAGTTTAATTTCAAAGTCATGAGGTGCTATACCTTAACTTATTGGGTAAAGTGCTCTATTTCTTTGGGATAGGTAAGTCTTGGTTTTCTTTCTAATAAAAGGATCATATTTCGTAATTTTCTTTATTTTCAACATTGGGACATGATTTTATCGATTTGGTACCAATTTTTGGGCGTTATGAGGGTGCTAACCCTTCCTCATACATAATTGACTCCCGAACTCGTTTTCTTGTTCTTGCGGACCAAAAATGTTTTAATATAAATGCATTTTACAATGTGATCCAATCACACCTAAGTAAAAAAGATTGGTGGCGACTCCCGTTTTTGTTTTTAAAATCGATCCCCATTTTTCTAAAACCCGATTTTAAAATGGTATCGACAGCTTGGCGACTTCGCTGGGGACACAAGAGAGTCAGGCCGTAAAATTGATAATTTCATGTCTTTTTGTTTGAATTTAAAATTCTGATTTTAAAAATATGATCCTTTTATTGCATGTGGTCTTAAATACATTGCTCTGCATTGCACCGCATGACCATCGTGGTCACACCCTTAAGTGGGAGTGAGAAGCTACTCCTTCGTGAGGTTTTCACCTCCGTGCAGGATAGTGAATCGCTTTCGAGAGACATCCGTACCTATGTCTTCGTGAGGTTTTCACCTCCGTGCAGCCATAGGGAAATGTATTCCCCTGAACTGAACTTGATCTGTATGAGCCTATAATGGGTGAGGATCGAGGAATCTGCTGGTTTGGGTACCTTAACTTTAGAACTAAACCACATATAGTGAACCCTAAGAGCCCATCTTAGGTAGGACTATGTTGAACTCTAGTGGTCACCCAGATAGGTTTTATTTATTTCACTTGCTTTATATTCCATGGTACTAACTTGCTGTATTTTATTTTTTTGTGCATATCATTACATATTCTAAGAGGTTTCGATTCACGATCAGTTTCTAAGTTAGAAAGTTGGTTATGGAGAACGGATTCCTAGATAAAATGGAAGATAATGCAATCATTCGTATATGGTCAAAGGTAGTTAGAGAAAGAAAAATATGGATTCGTTAGAGCAAGAGAGAAAAGGGGCAGCGTTAGAATCCCTGCCACATGTGACCCCTGATGTTGTCCTGATCAAAGCAGAATCAGATGCGGAGAAGATTGTACGACATCCTATGGCAAGGTATGGTGTCGGAACTAAAGGGCAAAAGGGTAACTATACTTACCAATCACTTCAAAGAGAGTATGGGGAGTGCAGATGGGCACTTCTACCATTACAACATTTCTCTTTCATATAAAGATGACTGCTCAGTTGATGGCAAGTGTTTGGAAGAAAAACGATAAAAAGGGTGCAAGAGACCTATGGCAATGAATGGGCTGAGAAAAGACTTTTCTTATGATGGGGAGAAAAGTTTATTTATTGTTGGTGTTCTTCCAAATAACAAGCATAAGTTTACAATTGTATTTGAGGATGTTACATCTAACAGAAACAACGGGAATGTAAGACCTGATGTCCATGATGACTCAAATGGGAAAGACAGGAAGAGAATTAAATGACCTTATCAGTCAAAGACCTTTAAAGTGGAGGTCAGCTTTGCTGTGAGGATACCCCGGCAAGCAATTCAAAATGCTCGGCGTAGACAGGAATCTAAACAACTCTCAAGAAGCACTGAGGGTACTGGATGTCATTTTAAGGTAGCATGTTGTGAAACAGGGATGCCTACTTGTTTGCCAATCTTTCAAGATAATCAAAACAACTTCATAGACATTGGAGGAGGTGCCATTGGCTATAGGGGATTCCATTCAAGTTTCAGAGCCACTCAAGGAGGCCTTTCACTAAATATCGATGTATCAATTACCATGATAATTCAACCTGGTCCAATAGTTGATCAACCTCCCAAAGAGCTCTTCTGGTTGGAAAATTGAGGCAGATGCCTCAAGAAGGGATGGATGCTTTGTCTAAGTTATGATGCTGAACCAATGCTGAAATCTTGAGGTGTTAATATCAACTCTAATTTTATCCAAGTGGATGGACGTATTCTGGCAGCACCAAGGTTAAGAAGGGGCAATGGTGGAAATTTCTTTCCGAGGAATAGGCGTTGGAATTTTAGCAATGTGGAGCCATCTAGGATTCAAAGATGGGCTGTTGTGAACTTCTCGGCTCCTCGTTGTGGTCCAAACAACATTGCAAGGGATTTGATTTGCTGTGGAGAAATGAAAGGAATTCGTATTGACCCCCGTTTGATAGATTCAAAGAGACGAACCAGAATAGACGCTTTTCACATGTGGTTAGAGATGAAAAATGCTCGAACAATACAATCTAAATTTCCTGGAGCTCCGTAATTCCTCCTTTGTTTGCTCCTAGATAGGAAAAATTCTGATCTTTATGAGACATGGAAGTGGAAGAATCTTTCTGAGTATGGCATGGTGACTCAGTGTATGGTACCAGCTAGGGTATGATCAATACCTTATAAATCTTCTTTTGAAGATCGATGCTAAGCTTGGACGGTTACCTTCATTCCGCAATCGAGTTAAAGTCAAGCTTAAACAAGAGCAAGGAAATGAAGGATAAGATTAAAATATTAGAATTGGCATTGCACAAATGTGAGCTCCGGATTGATCTTCTTGAAATAAATAAAGGGCGTTGGAAAGAAGAACTTCACCATTCTTACGATCGAGTCAGAATTCGAAATTATCTCATGGGTGAAGCAATAGTCCAGATTCGACTTGGGTAATATAGGGGATACATTGAACGCAAAGTATGAGCTACGATCAGATCGTGGTCAAGAGTTGGCTTTGTTGTATAGGGAAGTCAGAACACTAGGACCTAGAGCGAAAGCATATAGTTGTCTGTTTTATGTAAAGGATTTTGTTTTCTAATAAAGTTTTCTAAAATGAAGTTGATCAGAATCGATACTTCTTTGTATTCATGTATTTGCATTACATAACATCATTCAAGTCCATAGTGAAAGTCTAATTAGTTTAAATTATAGGAGAGAAAGAAAATCTAGAAGCTGAACACCCTTACGGTACACGAGCTAAGTCAAGAAAAATGGACCAAAGAATGGAGCAATTCCAAAGGGATATGCAAGACCAGATGCAAGAGCAGATGGCAAAACTCCAACAAGAGATGAGGGACCAGATGTTAGAAGCCTAGAGAAACATGATGGCTCAAATGGCCTAGATGATGAATGGGATAATGGACAAAGCAAAAGGTCCCATAGTCAATGCTGAAGACAATGAGGACTTTCCTAGGGGATTCACTCCACTACACGTACAAACACAGCCTGAAGAATATCCCCAAAGGCCACCTATCACGATTAGGCCTTAACAGGGACAAGCTAATCCTAGACCACCTATGAACTTTCAAGTGGGCTCGGGATCTAACCCAGGAGACAACACTGCCAACCTCGTGATCCTTGATTTGGACATAGAAAAGAGAGAGGGAATAAGAATTAAATCTTCAAGGAAGTTGGAGGATCGCTGTAGGTGGTTAGAAGAAAAGTTCCAAGCTTTGGAAAATGCTAACCATCATCATGATATTGACGCTAAGGACTTGAGTTTGGTCCCTGATCTGGTACTTCCTCATAAATTCAAGATGCCAGAATTTGAGAAGTATAATGGAACTACTTGCCCTGAAGCCCACATCACGATGTTCTGTAGACGCATGGCTGGTTATGTGAACAATAATCAACTTTTGATTCATTGTTTTCAAGATAGTTTGACGGGAGTAGCTTCTAGATGGTATAATCAACCGAGTCGCGCAAATATTAGTTCATGGAGAGACTTAGCTCAGGCTTTCATGAGGCAGTATAATCATGTTACGGACATGACGCCTGACAGAATTACTTTGCAAAACATGGAGAAGAAACCAAATGAAAGCTTCAGGCAGTATGCGCAAAGATGGAGAGAGGTCGCCATACAAGTTCAACTACCACTCCTTGAAAAGGAGACTACAATGCTCTTCATCAATACCTTGAAGGCCCCATTCATCACTCATATGATAGGAAGTACTACTAAGAGCTTTGCAGATATAGTGATGGCAGGAGAGATGATTGAAAATGCCATAAGGGGTGGCAAGATTGATGCAGGGGAAACCACTAGAAAGTCTACTCCTAGGAAAAAGGATGACGAGGTCAATAATATGAGTACATACAACAAAGGGTACTCAAAAGCAATTACTGTTAACCAACCCAAGGCGATCACTGCTGGGCAACAAGGGTCAGCGAGGCAAGAGTCGAGCACAAGGCAAAACTCTGAAAAGCTCCAATTTACGCCAATCCCAATGACGTATAAAGAGCTATATCAAAGTTTGTTTGATGCACACGTGGTGTCCCCATTTTATTCGAAACTGTTGCAACCTCTGTTCCCAAAATGGTATAACGAAAATGCCCAATGTGAATACCACGCGGGAATAAAGGGTCATTCAATTGAAAATTGCACTACGTTTAAAAAAGTTGGTTGAAAAACTCATCAAAATGGGAGTGGTGGAAGTCGACGATTCATCAAAATTTGATCACTTTGACGAGGCAGTAAATGTGATTATTGAAGGAGGAGATAAGAAGGTTGCGACTCCTTGAAGAAATCAAAAGCGAAGAAGGAATCAGAGGACGAAGTTTCCAAACCCTTGTGTACTTGGAAGTGTTATGAATAATGGGACTGTGGAAGAGATCCCTGTATTTAGGGCTAATCTAGAGTAATGTTCAAAACATGTTTGTTGTCTTGAGCCTAGAGGCAACAAGAACTCTTTTGTGAAATAAGGCCTATGTTCAAAATTTTATAAAATGCATTTGTTTGAGCACATATTTTTTATTTCATACTGCACATTCTTTTGTTTTTAACATTCTTTCTTGACCATACCATAATCATCCTTAGAATCATTTATTCTTTGGATTTCTTGCCTTCATATCTAGGTACCCAGGTATCAATGACGTGAGCGACGTTGTTACTGACTCCCTTCTTGAACAAGATATGGGTCTAGGGGATCTCAAGACTTTGACGATGACAGAGATTGTGACATATCTTCTGACTTGTTAAAAATGGTTTAACAAGATGAAAAATAGACCTTACTCTACATAGGGTCAATGGATATTGCGAGCCTAGGAAAGGAATGAAGATCGAAGCCTAGCTCACTACAGAAATAAAGCGAGATATTATTCGAAGATATTTTCACACGATCATATCAGGACATGCTTTCACTGATAATACGCGGGCTAAACAAGAGGATGGGGCACTGTTGGTCTACCACAAAATGGAGATTGCTTCAATTGTACCGCAAATGCTGTATTTTTCACTTCTTCCCAAAAATTTCCATATGTGGGGCATGGATATTACGAGGCCAATCTCGTCAAAAAAAAACTTTTAGTTGACATCGATTTATCGTTACGGTCGTCGTCTACTTCACTAAGAGGGTGAATGTTGTTTTATATGTCAATATTGCAAAGTCGATAGTCATCAAATTCAAAAAAAAAAAGAAAAAAGAAAAAAGAGGATCAGATGCCAACATAGAATGCATAACTGCACAAAGTCAAAATTTACAATTTGTCCAAAGATCAGGCAGTATATCACTGTATAGCAAAAGTTGCCAAAAAAATGAAAAATGAAAGGTGACTTAGACTTGTAGGGATTGGCATAAGAAGCTACCGTTACCTTCTGGATTATTGAACATCAGCCAAAACCTTCACTGGGGCAACATCTTACCCATGGGTTTAGGGAATTGAAGCGTTTTTATCGATTGAACTTAATTGAAGAAAAGGTTAAAAGCTATCCATCACGATGGGATGATGCGAGCTTACGACGAAGAGGTTTATCCTGGAGAATTCCACAAGGGGAACCTGATGTTGAAAAAGATTTTTCCTCTACAAAACAATTTTAGAGGAAAGCATATGCCAAACTGGGAAGGACTTATGAAGGGCCTATTCTAGAATAGTATTGATATTGACCGAGATGGATTGCGAAGACTTACCCAACCCAGCGAATTCAGGTTCAGTCGAGAAGGATTTTACCTGAAAATGGGTCAAGGTGAAAACCAGCAAAGGGCACCTTGGGTTCAAAGTCAACCAAAAAAAATAAAAAAAAACAAAAAAAAAAGAAAGAAAAAGAAGAAAAGGAGAGGCCAAGGCAAAAACCTGCAAAGGGCGCTTTGAGACCAAATGGGATTTGAGTTGAAAACCCAAAAAGGCGGCTCAAATTTTGAATAAAAAGTGGGGCATACAGTAGTCTTGCTACATCTGAATTAGCGATGAGGAAGTATGTTACGCCTTGGGGCATCGACAAAGTGCTCCGGATCCCTTAAACACATATTAAGTTTAAAATGGTCATTAAGAAGTTGGAACAAAGAAGCTCAGACTGCGATATATGGGGTATCTAGCTTTTATCTTACCCATTTTTAAATTCCTCGATTGCTTTATTCTTTTTGAGATATATCCAAATCAATTTTCTTTTATTGTCTGGGTTATCTTTGATTAAATTATTTTTTCTGAGCTATGCTCCTGACTAATTTATTCTTTGTCCATTTTTGTGTTCTTTTTCAAGCATTTATATTGAAATAACGATTAATGGACTAATAACACTTTCATAAAAGGAGTTTCGCATATTACTCTAAAAGCTTTTAAATAATATGGAATCTGAAACATGACTATTGTTCAGAACTCACCAAGCCTAAGGGCTGGAAACATTGGAAATCGATTGGATGAAAACAATTTCTTTGGTGATACCACATCGGCAAATGACGAACAAGGTTAAGCCAATTACAAAAGGGGATCATTGTTGAGAGACCCTGCATTCATGGGAATGGTGGAAAATAATACAAGTTCTGTACCTCTGAGTGGTAACAGAAATATGGAAGAAACCAAAAATTATTCCCCTGAGGTATAAATTCTTATGTCCTAAGGTTCAAGGAAAGGGACTCTGGAGTTATAGCGGGGTAAGCTTGCTGAGCAGAATGATTGTTTCTTTGGGGTTTTTGTCTAAGATACCAGCTGAACGAGAAAGCATGGTAGCGCATCAGTGATAGAATATTGATGAACTATGAGTAATGACAACCCATAGAGATCATTCTCTCATTTCCAGTTAGGAGCATTTGATTCATTTCGATCATCGTGTCTTAATAGTTTTTCAAAAAAAAAAAGAGGAAATCATTCTCATGACATTCTACAAATGTCATTTTTAAAATCATTTAGTTAGGAGCATTAGATTCATTTTGATCATGCATCTTAATCATCATTCTCATGACATTCTGCATTCACGCAAAAAAAAAAATCATCCATAATACATTCAAATATACAGGACATGTCCCTCAAAGGACGTTGTAGCAAAATGAAAATTTCAGATCGTGTTCCTTAGTGGATCAAACTGAAGAATGAAGTCTTCCTGAAGATAGTAAGGAAGCAACTTGGAAATTTCAGATTTTGTTCCTTTGTGGAGCAAACTGAGGAATTGAAAATTTCAGATTTTGTTCCTTAGTGGAGCAAACTGAAGCATTGAAAATTTCAAATTTTGTTCCTTAGTGGAGCAAACTGAAGAATTGGAAATTTCAGATTTTGTTCCTTGGTGGAGCAAACTGAAGAATTGAAAATTTCAGATTTTGTTCCCCAGTGGAGCAAATTGAAGAATTGAAAATTTCAGATTTTGTTCCCCAGTGGAGCAAACTGAAGAATGAAGTCTTCCTGAAGATAGTAAGGAAGCAACTTGGAAATTTTAGATTTTGTTCCTTAGTGGAGCAAACTGAAGAATTGAAAATTTCATATTTTGTTCCCCAGTGGAGCAAACTGAAGAATTGAAAATTTTAGTTTTTGTTCCCCAGCGGAGCAAACTGAAGAATTAAAAATTTCAGATTTTGTTCCTTAGTGGATCAAACTGAAGAATGA
This sequence comes from Gossypium bickii, assembly GCA_025503065.1. Classification (NCBI taxonomy): domain Eukaryota; kingdom Viridiplantae; phylum Streptophyta; class Magnoliopsida; order Malvales; family Malvaceae; genus Gossypium; species Gossypium bickii. The sequence continues at coordinate 6,233,964 of CP106714.1, read as the reverse complement.
AGTCTTCCTGAAGATAGTAAGGAAGCAACTTGGAAATTTTAGATTTTGTTCCTTTGTGGAGCAAACTGAAGAATTGAAAATTTCAGATTTTGTTCCTTAGTGGAGCAAACTGAAGAGTTGGAAATTTCAGATTTTGTTCCTTGGCGGAGCAAACTGAAGAATTGAAAATTTCAGATTTTGTTCCCCAGTGGAGCAAACTGAAGAATGAAGTCTTCCTGAAGATAGTAAGGAAGCAACTTGGAAATTTTAGATTTTGTTCCTTAGTGGAGCAAACTGAAGAATTGAAAATTTCAGATTTTGTTCCCCAGTGGAGCAAACTGAAGAATTGAAAATTTCAGATTTTGTTCCCCAGCGGAACAAACTGAAGAATTAAAAATTTCAGATTTTGTTCCTTAGTGGATCAAATTGAAGAATGAAGTCTTCCTGAAGATAGTAAGGAAGCAACTTGGAAATTTTAGATTTTGTTCCTTTGTGGAGCAAACTGAAGAATTGAAAATTTCAGATTTTGTTCCTTAGTGGAGCAAACTGAAGAATTGGAAATTTCAGATTTTGTTCCTTGGCGGAGCAAACTGAAGAATTGAAAATTTCAGATTTTGTTCCCCAGTGGAGCAAACTGAAGAATTGAAAATTTCAGATTTTGTTCCTTAGTGGATCAAACTGAAGAATGAAGTCTTCCTGAAGATAGAAAGGAAGCATACTGAAAACATTAGATTTCGAGTTTGCAGTGGATCAGATCAAAAGATAGTGGATACTGCCTTCATGAAGTTGAAGCTATCAAAATTACTGAAATCAAGATGAAGTTCCAATACTGCTGAAGTTGCATAGGAGTTGGAATCATTTGAAGAAGACAAGGATCAAGAGGTCGAGGCTTGGCAAAAACCGGTCAAAATTGGTCCTTTTATAGTCTTTGCTCTATTCTCGTTACATGACAATGAGCAAAGAGCAGTTTAACTGCATATTGCTAAGCCATCATTGTCAGGCAACCTGGGGTGGCAGGTCATCATTTTCGGGCAACCCAAGATGACTTAATTGGTGTGTTTTTAGATGGAAAAGTTTTACGGAACTCTATTTTGGTGTGTAGTAGAGTTGGGTAGGCCATTTTCTAAAAAAAATCCGCATTATGATTTTTTGAAATACCGTATTGGCATAATCATACATATCCAATTATGTTTGATTGATTGTTATGAAATTTTCTGTGATTTTCTTATTTATTTATTGTATTGTATATGACCTTAGATTGAGTTTTAGTTATACACTGAACTTAATAGCTCATCCCTTTGTGTTTTTTTTTTTTTTTTTGACATTTTAGGTAATCGATAAGTTAGAGTTGGATAGTGTGCGGGTGATCGGATGGTTTTATCAGTTATTTTTTAAGAAATGGTGATTTTCGTAATTATTTATTTTGGACTTCTGGGGCTATAATCTGTTTTTGGGTTTTGTTTTGGTTTCCATTTAATTCATCGATATTGATATTTGCGAATGTGATACTGCTAAATCTTTCTAGGTTAGCAATTTAAAAATTCGATTTTCAAAATTAAATCTCAAAAATTTTTTTGCTGAAAACTAAATAACTACTAAAGAGTTTTTTTGTAAATAAACAAATGGTTTTATCGAGTGTTTGCCTTAAACTAGAAATGATTTGTCAAAATAGATATCATCAAAACACACAATTTGGAATTTAAATTATGAGTTTTAAGTGAGTGTTTTCTGGACTTAAGTTTTTCTAAATGTTTGTGAAAGTTTTGCCACAGTGTATATTTCTGAAACGCGTTTAGTTTGATCGACAGAAAGGCTTTTAAACAAGTTGAATGTAATTCCTCAACATCAAGTCAGAATTTTTACACCGAGTTTGGGGTGTTACAGTTGGATTGTTAAGTTAATAATTATATAAAAATATATTAAAGCGTATAAAATTACTTTAGTTTCACACTTGTGTATGCAAATCTCTCCCCTATTAATATATAAAATTAGTTATATCTTTTAAATTAATGTATTTAATATTATTTATAAATATATTTCTTTATACACTAAATAAAATATTAAATATGATTTGAAGTAATGAAAACAAATTTTATACTAAAGCGTATAAAATTACTTTAGTTTCACACTTGTGTAAGCAAATCTCTCATCCCTATTTGCTCTGGTCACTACTTCTGGCGACGAGATTAATTTCAGTGAGATAAATAGCGGTGACGATTGACATTAATTACTATAGCGGTGAGAGTAGTTACTAGAGTGATAAGATTAAAATCAGTAGTGAGACGTGTGTTGGGATTCAAACACAACAATGACAGTAAGATAGATTATAGATTTATGGTAAAAATGCAAAATGACCATTATGGACATTAGACTAAAGTAGTTTACACCCTTCCATATGTTTTTGTACGAGTAATACTTTACTGATAAAAACGTCATATTTAATATTTCATTTATATAAATCATGCATATCTTTAACATAAATTAAAATTTTCTAACTATTTGTTTTATGTATGAATACTTTTAATCGTTTAATAAATGTTAATATATACAATATTTTAGATCGATATGATAGAAATATCGAATCAATTTGAAAATTTAAATGCATGAAAAGTGAAATAATATCGATAAATTTAATGGTTAAATTGTTAAATTAATAATCATACAAAAATATATGAAAGCATATAAAATTACTTTAGTTTCACACTGGTGTAAGCAGATCCCTCCCCTTTTAATGTATGAAATTAATTATATCAATTAAATTTATGTATTTAACAATATTTATAAATATATTTCTTTATACACCTAACTAATGTAAATAAAATATTAAATTCGATTTGAAGTAATGAAATAAAACAAATTTTATATATAAAAATATTAAAATTGTTGAAAATAATGGAAAACGTTGAATGGGATCAATGTAAACATTTTCAATCACCCTGTGAATGCCTAGAACTTCTGGTACCCTGCACTCCAAGCCTCCTCACTTGAGGAATCCATTATGGACACCTTATTCATTGGTTTAGAGTGATCGATGTTCGTCCGCATATATCCTTTGTCTCCGACTAGGAAGAATCTCATTCAAGATGAAGATCTTGGATTGAAACCTGTCATATTTGCCACAAGCCGTTTAAGGTATAGTCAAGCCTGTTTAACCATGAAATCACTCTCCTAATGCATGTTATTTGGAAGGTTATTGATGAAGATTGTTGAACATGCCTTGAGTTTCTCCACTCCATTTTTCTAATGGCCGGCCCCCTTTGGTTATAACAATTCGGAACCTCCCTTAATCTAACTTATTATAAAATTAAAAAACTCTAAATAAGACAATAAAAAGTTTTATTTGTTTATTTATTTATACCACATTATAGCATGATGAACATTACAAACAGGCATGGATAAATAGACATATACTAGTGGCATAAGCTTGAAGACCTTGCTTACCAATACACTAGAATTTCACACATAACAAACGCACACTATATAAGGAGATGCATAGGAAAACGGGGGTAGGTAGATATAAGTCTACAGGCTGTCAAATTTATTCTAGTAGTAGCGCAAAACATAGCACATCATTATTGATGACACTGACAGACTGAGCACTAGCATTTTGATCAGAAATTTAAGCAAAGACACCCAAGAAAGTTGCGTTTGTATTCTTATCACTGCAATAAAGGCAAGGGTTCTGATCGAATCCATTGTCCTTCAAAATCTTGGCAGCCTCAACCATAAGTTGTCTGTTGCTTATTCCAGCACCCATGCGCTGATTAAGTACGTTAATCACTGCATTAGTGAACGCCCCAAAGGCTCTATTCCCCAAAGCCAGGTCATATGATGTCTCATTGGCTTCACACCCACTTAATAAAATTCCATCATCCTCCTTCAGTGGATCCAACGTCATTAACCCATCTACGTAGTGAGGATGGAATTTCAGACTCACATCTTTCCCGAAGATTCCAAAAATCTTTTGGCCAATATTTGTTGCGTCGTGTAGGAGGCCTGCTGCTGTATCTATCGCACCATGTATGATATCAAAAGGAAGACTCTTAGCCTTAACCTTAGACGGTTTAGGCATGTTGGGATTTACTGGTGTCGTCATATGCTCACCACCAAATTGTTCTTTCTCTTTTTCAATGAGACCACCACTGTGGCACGAATCTGATAGGATTGTGAAGCTTGCTCCTTCTGGTAGCCGGTTAACAAAACGCCTGAAGTCCGCATCTGCAGAAACCATGTGTGTGTATATATATAGGATATGAATATGTATATTGCTAAAATAAATATATAAATTCAAACAAAAACCTACCAGTGATAAGATTTAAATCACAAGCCACGATTGCTTCATCATGCTTGAAAGGCTGGCCAGGTTGAAAGATTGGAATGCGTGTTCCATGTCCACTGAAGTAGAAAAATAGGACATCTCCTGCTTTAGCATTGCACGCGATTGTATTAAGTGCATCCCTAATGTTTGCACCAGTAGGCAGAACTGACGACCCTGGCGCATCGGTGAGGACATTAATATCGCTTTCCTTGAACCCAAAGTTCAGGATCGCATCTTTTATGGTTTTCACATCATTGATGCATCCATGCAAGCCGAATTGGGTCTTGGGGTAGTTGCATCCCACCAAAACTGCTCTCTTAGTAACCTTAGCCATCTTGCTTTGCTAATTTGACTATTTTATGTTGCTTTGGTAATTTGACTATTTTATGTTGCTTGTACCCTTATATTAATGTGCTTCCACTGTCTCACTAAGAACCTATATATATATATATATATATATATATATATATATATATATATATATATATTTATACACACACACTAATTTACTACTGTGTGTATTGTCCGTTAAGATGATCATAAAGTGGACAGGGTTTTACTTGTTTTTTCTTTTTTAAAATAATATTATTTTTTGGCTAACATGCAATTTATTTAAATACGTTAAGTATACCTAACATAAATTTTTAAAAAACAATAAGGGCAGATTATGTTTTTATAGATGTAATTTAGTCATACAAATATTTTTATTCTTTAGTCATACAAACATTTCATAAAATGTGATTGACTTTCTATCCATTGTAAGGCACCAGGGGCCAACCTAAGGGGGCGGGAAGGCTGGCTTCTAAAAGCGGAAATTTTAAAATTTTAAATTAGTAAAAATAAAATTATATTTTGGCCCTCTATATAAAAATGATAAAATTTTTATTTAATTTTTTAAAAATTACATTTTTACTATCGTAAAAATCTAAAATTTATTTTCGCCCCAAAATATTTTTTGATTTCTCCACTTCAAATAATACAATTTCTTGGCAGGTAGAGTGAATAAAATCACTAAATTATTTTTATGTCATTTAAAATAAATCCAATCTAAAATAAGTCTTTTTTTATTCAATTAGTTGGATGGTTTAATTTGACAAAAAAAATATAATTTTAATTTTAAATATTTTTAATAATTAATAAACACGTTGATTTCAATTAATTGTATACTCTAGTAAATGGCAAGATGTGGTTTATTAAATTAAAAAAATTAAGTCTCACCTCCTCTCAACACTATTCACACACCCTTATCTCAAACCAACAACCAAATATTATCACAACCACAAAAACACCAAACAAAAACAAATAAAAAAAAAGGAAGAAACTGTAATCTCTCTAAACGGGCATAAACGTTAAGCTCAAATCCGGAAGATTACATTAGCTACGAAAATGACTTAGCAAAACTTTTGGTGTTTAAAAACAATTTGTTTAAAATATTTGCTTTAATTTTGGAAGCCGGTTGATCTTTAATGATTGTTTTGTAAAGGTAGGATTCTTGATTTATATATATGTGTGTATTTTTCAAACCTCGTTTACATGCTCATGTAGCCAAAAAAAGATATCAAACATAGTTTTAATGAAAATTAAATTTCATGCATAAATAATTAAAATATGTATTTCGACATCCTAAAATTTAATTAAATGTCATGGATGCTATATAATCCTTAATCTCCTGTTCAAATAAAGCAGTTTCGGTAGAGTGAATAAAATATTTTCACACGCTAACTTATGTTTTATGTCATTTAAAGTAAATCCAATTTAAAAGAAGGTTAAAACTCAAGTCTAGATCTGTGATTTTTTATTTATTTTTTATGTCATCTAAATTAGTAAACCCAATCTAAAATAATGCTGAAGTCAAGTTGCATGTAACCACTTTTTTGTAAAACGGAATCGACTTTAAAAACAAGAACGGAGAGCGCCACCAATCCTTTTTGATGAGGTGTGATCGGGTCACCTCGTAAAACAGTTGTTTTTAATAAATAGTTTGATTTATCAAAACAACGATTTTGGTCTACGAAATTCAAAAATGGATTCGGGAGTCGGTTACATATGAGGAAGGGTTAGCACCCTCGATACGCCCAAAATTGGTATCTAATTGATAAAATCATGTTCTAATGTTAAAAATTTGAAAAGATTCGAAATTACGATCCTCTTTTATTTTTTTAAGCTTGAATAAATCGAGATGGATGATAAGACCCTCTCATTTCGAAGAGATAAAATATCGTACCCAGTAAGTTAAGGTGCGACACTTTGGGCTCCCAAAACTGAGGTTGCCTTTTGATTTTAAAACTCGGTTTTAAGTTTGAGAAGGATATTCTGTTATTTCATATTTCATTTATATAAATCATGCACGTCAAATTTCATGTGAATTAAAAAATTTTAACTATTTTTTTGTCGTAACCATTTTTTGACAAAACGGGAATCGACTTGGGTTTCGAAAATAAAAAAACGAGAGTCGCCACCGATCTTTTATTAGGTGTAATCAGATCACCTTTGTTTTAATAAAACATTTTGATTTACTAAAACAATGTTTTTGGTCTACAAAAATTTGAGAAAATAGGTTCGGGAGTCGGTTACATACGAGGAAGGGTTAGCACCCTCGTCACGCCCACAATCGGTGCCAAATTGATTAATTAATGTCCCACTGTCGAAAGTTGGAATTTTTAAAAATAAATAGAAAATCGATCTTTTTTTGGAAGTATTTTGGTTTTCTCGAATTGAATATCAAGATTTCCTTGTTTCGAAGGGACAAAATATCACATCTAATACGTAGGACACAATAATTTTAATCCTCAAATCCAAGATCGTCTCTTAATCCCTGAGACTCATTTATTAACATAACAAAAGGTTAATCGATTATTTGGCCAAGCAAGAAAATCGAAACCCAACACATAGGGCACGGTCCCTCGAATTTCCAAACATAGAATATTGTCTTCTTTAGGAAATTTTTGCTTTTGGATAAAATTGATAAAAGATTTTAAAAATGATGCATATTTCCGGTGGTTTAGGTTTTAAAGAAACATTATTTAAAAAGTGAATGGGGTTATATATGCGTGAATAATGGTAACGAAACACTAATTTGGCATGATACATGCAATATATAACATCGGAATCGTTAATCTAAAATATTAACCCACATGAATAATAATAGTAATAATGGAACAATAATATAAACAATATGATGATGATAATAATATCAATAATATGGAAATGCGAATAAACAAAAATTATAATACGTGCAAAATGATAATCACATGTTCTACACTAATATACTACCCATTAACGGTCGAGAAACAATCAAACAATTTTGATAAAATAACACATGAAACAATTTAAAATAATTAACAAAATGACTTTAAGTAAAGAACACATAGTAAAATAAAAATAAAGAAATAGAGTAAATAATGTATATGAAATACCTTTAAAATGATGTCAAGGATTTAAAATAAACAATATATATAATGTTTAATAGAAATAATACACAAGAAAACTCGAAATACATAAATAATAATAAAATTTTGAAGAAAAATACATAAATAAACTTTTCAAAATAGGTTAAAAACTAGATTAAAATCAGAACGAAACAGTGGGGATCAAAATCGCAATAAGTTAAAGTGAAAAGGGACAGTGGCCAGATTAAAACGTAATAAAAATAGCGGGGTAAGATTGTGAAAAGGAGAAAGAATGTGCAAGGGGTTTGATCAATTGACGCTGCAAAGATGGGGGACCAATTGCGCAATTATCCCTTTTAAAGGATATGCGCGGTTTCCCCTAAGGAAGCGACGCCGTTTCACCTCATTTTTAAAAGCCTTATCTGCTTTCTTTCACGCAGCCCTACTTTCTTTCATGCAACAGCCCCCATCCCAGCCTTTTGTTCTCTCAAACAAAGAAACCCAAAAGCCCTCTCTTCTCTCACTTTATCTGGCGATAGGACTTCCTGACAGATCGTCGTACCACCATCGAAACCGATGGCCGACAACACGCGGAGAGGGGACTTGTGACTTGTTCGAAGCCCGTTTCCGAAGATCCCTGCCTCGACGCCTCATCGGCATTAAATCCGACGACCGATGAGGTGCCCTGACGGCCTCTTCAATTCCGGTAAGTTCCCCTTTTCTCGTTTTCGTTATTATTAGTAAAAAGTTCACTTTTTTGTTAAAAATAATTAAACCTAAAAACTAAAAGAAAACGAACAAGAGTATCAGTCAACAACAAGAGCGAAAATGAAATCAACCTTTTGAGTTTTCTTTGATTTCTGATAGTTGTTTTTCAGTTCGTAAAAAAGGAAGAAGATTTGCTTCGATCTTGTTATGATCAAAATTTTAAAGGCTTTTTGCCTTTTTTGTTTTTGTATTTTTTGGTAATGCGTCGAGGGGCCCCCTCTGTTTACAAATGGTTTCTATTTTATATCTAATCTACAAAAGCTTTTTTGTTTTCTATTCCTCTTGGCTTCGTTTTCTGTTGTCTTGTTTTGTTCTTCTTTTGCAGGTGATGGGCGATGCATGCGTCGGTGCCGTCCGAGGTGCAGGGAGTTGCAGTCGTCAGGTAGTATGGGCATGGAAATCGACGCGCGTGGGAAGCCGAACCGATGCGGGGCGTGCGTGTGAAAGACACGGTGGTAGACGAACGGTTAGTGCGCGTGGTGGGCAGACGACGGGTCGGCGGCCAGGGGCGATGACACCCTAGGGTTTTCTGATTTTGCTTAGTCCCTGGGCCATATTGGGCTTTTTTGTAAATGGACATTATTGGACCGTTAAAGTTTATTTGTTTGGGTTTTGTGTACTGTTTTTTTTTTTAGTCTGTATTGGGCTGTATATCATTGGGCTTGAACTGGGGTTTTGGAGCATTTTCTGTTGTAATTGGATGTTTATTGTTTGTTTATTTTAGGTTTTGGATCCTATTATTCTGTTTATTGGGCTTTGACGGGTCGGGCAAATTTGGGCCCTTATAACTGCCCCTCTTTGCTTATTATCGTGTAATGGGAATAAAGCAAAGACTTTAAAGAGGGCCAAATTTGCCTAGTCTTGCAAGATCTTGACTTCTTGGTCCTGGTCTTTTCAAATATCTTCAACTCCATTGTAACATGTTGCTTTTGAGCCACTCCACCGCTGCTTCCGAGAGATAGGACTCGTAGCTTCAATTTGCCCTTGTCCAATCTTCTTTGCTCAATCTTCTATGCTGATACTCAGCGTGCATAACTTGAAGCCCAACTCAATTCTTGCATTATGAGTTAATTTTTGAACAGAAATTGAAGGACAAAAATTAAAAATACCTCAGCGTGTGTAACCCGAGGCCTAACTCAACTCTGAGTCGACTTTTGAACAGAGATTTAAAGAAAAAAATTAAAAATACCTCAGCGTGTCCCGAGGCTCAACTCACCTCTCGTATTATGAGTTGATTTTTGAACAGAAATTTAAAGAAAGAAATTAAATACCTCGGCGTACCCCGAGGCTCAACACACCTATCGTATTATGAGTTGATTTTTGAACAGAAATTTAAAGACAGAAATTAAATACCTCGGCGTGCCCCGAGGCTCAACTCACCTTTCTTATTATGAGTTGATTTTTGAACAGAAATTAAAAATACCTCGGCGTGCCCTGAGGCTCAACTCACCTCTCGTATTATGAGTTGATTTTTGAACAGAAATTGAAAAACAAAAATTAAAAATACCTCAGCGTGTGTAACCTGAGGCCCAACTCAACTCTGAGTCGACTTTTGAACAGAGATTTAAAGACAAAAATTAAAAATACCTCGGCGTGTCCCGAGGCTCAACTCACCTTTCGTATTATGAGTTGATTTTTGAACAGAAATTAAAAAACAGAAATTAAAAATACTTCGGTGTGCCCTGAGGCTCAACTCACCTCCCGTATTATGAGTTGATTTTTGAACGAAAATTGAAAGACTCCTCAGTATATGACCTGAGGCTCAACTCACCTCCCGTACTATGAGTTGATTTTTTTGCAATTAGAATTTCAAAACGTATCATCTAGTGGGACTCGGATGTCTTCTTTTTCCTCGATTTGGTACAACTATCGTCAGAGTTTCTCGCTTTATGGGTGTACCTGTATGTGTTATGCGTGATGTTATCGTGATATGCGTGTGCTTGTCTTAAATGCTCTTATGCCTACATGGTTATGCCATGCGCTCCGGGCTTGTTTGTCATATATCTCTCGTTATGACTTTCATGATGACTTGTATTCATTGCTTCGGTTCTTGACTTTTCTTTTAGGTTTTGTACCCATCCTCAAGTTTGACTAGTAGTCTGCATTTCTCATATATCACCCATTTGCCCCCTGTTGAACTTTTGTCTTTGCTTTGAGGCTCTTGTACTTACCAGATTCTCATCCAGGTAATGCTTAACGTTCTTTTTGTTTAGAGTATGTAATTTTAATATTTATCATTTAAATTAACCAAACATGAGATGTCTGAAAATGGAAAAGTAAGTATGGAAGGGGTACCTCACACCCATATTTATTTCAAAAGTGTTAAATAAAGAAAATTGACAAGGAATAATTCAATAAAGGAAATGTTATAAAAAGGAAAGCAAGGTTCAATTGTCACAAATGCTCTAGATATCCGATGCATGAACTTCTCCACGTTCCTTTATCCTGGATCTTTTCGAGCGGAGCTTCTTGTATAGAAGATTTTGAGCTTCCGAGTCTGCTTCAAATATTATAATCTCGCCATTTGACTTCCTGTTCAAATCTCCATTATTCTTTATGTCTGAATCCCATTCATTAGGACACCTTTTTAGGTTTTCATCCCAATTTTTATTTATCAAGACAACCTTTTCGGGTTTTTATCCTGATTTTGGTTTTTTTTTCAAGACGCCCTTTCAGGTTTTCATCTCGGTCTTTTTTCTTTTTTTTTTCTCTTCTCCTTCCTCCCTTTTTAGGCGTAGTACTTCTTCACGGCATCTGAGTTCACTGGATTCGGTACCTCTTTCCCATCCATCTCAGTGAAAATCAAGGCTCCACCCGAGAAGGCCTTCTTTACGACATATGGTCCTTCCCAATTTGGTGCCCATTTTCCTCGAAAGTCTTTTTGTATTGGGAGAATCTTTCTCAGCACGAGCTCTCCTTCGCGAAATTCTCTTGGCCACACCTTCTTGTCATGGGCCGTGATCATTCTCTTCTAGTACATCTGTCCATGACAGATTACTTTTAAGCGTTTTTTCTTCGATCAGATTTAGTTGGTCATATCGAGCTTGCACCCATTCTGATTCTTCTAGTTTTGACTCCATTAAGACTCGTAAAGAGGGGATCTCAACTTCGATGGGCAGCACAGCTTCTATCCCATAGACTAGGGAAAAAGGAGTTGCCCCTGTAGAGGTCCGAACACATGTGCGACATGCATATAGAGCAAATGGGAGTTTCTCGTGCCAGTCTTTATATGTCTCGGTCATCTTCCCAATAATCCTCTTAATATTTTTGTTGGCCGCTTCTACTGCTCCATTCATCTTCGGGCGGTAGGGTGAGGAATTGTGGTGCTTTATTTGAAATTGCTCATACACTTCATCATCTTGTTGTTCAGATTTAAAGCATTATCTAAGATGATTCTCTCAGGTAGTCCGTATCGATATATGATCTCCTTTTTTAAGAACTTGCACACTGCAGTCTTTATCATATTTGCGAACGAAGCGGCTTCAACCTATTTTGTGAAGTAATCTATGACCACAAAAATGAATCGATGCCTATTAGAAGCTTTTGGGGAAATTGGCCTTATAACATCCATGCCTCACATAGAAAAAGACCACGGAGAAGTCATGACGTGAAGGGGCGACGGTGCTGCGTGAATCTTATCGCTGTAAACTTGATATTTGTGGCACTTTTGCGCGTAGCTAATGCAGTCACTTTCCATCGTCAACCAATAATAATCGAGTCTTATAATTTTCCTAGCCATAGTGAAACCATTAGCATGCGTTCCACAAATTCCTTCATGGACCTCTTCAAGTTTCTTTCTGGCTTCAATATCATCTACGCATCTCAGGAGCATCTGATCTTTTCCTCTTTTGTACAGGATGTCCCCATCAAGAATAAATCTCGTAGCCATTCTTCTTATTGTTCTTTTGTCATTCTCATTGCTTGCTCAGGATATCTTTGATGCTTGACATATTCTAAGATATCATGGAACCATGGTTATCCATCCGCCTCTCTTTCAATGCTAAAACAGTGCGTCGGGGCTTCATATATGCTCATCTAGAGAGGCATTATTTCCGTTTCTCGATTCGCTTTGAACATTGAAACCAAGGTGGCCAGGGCATCAGCCAATCAGTTTTCCTCTCGTGGGAAGTAATTAAAAGTCACTTCCTCGAATTCTTTGACCAATTCCGCAATGAGATCGTGATAGTTGACCAACTTCGAGTCTCTCACTTCCCAATCTCTACGGATTTGGTAAATCACCAATGCCGAATCCCTGGATACCTTTAAGATTTTGATGTCTCATTCAATAGCTGCGCGAAGTCCCATGATGCAAGCCTCATATTCTGCTATGCTATTGGTACAGAAGAAATTTAATCTGGCAGTGAATGGATAATGATTCCCTTCCGGTAACATTAAGACTGCTCCAATCCCATGCCCCAATGCATTTGATGCGCCATCAAAGCTCATCTTCCATGATTTCTCTTTTGATGATTCACATTCTTTTTCTGTGATGCATATCAAGTCTTCATCTGGGAAATCAAATCTTAATGGCTTGTATTCCTCTGTCGTTCGAGTTGCTAGGAAGTCAGCTATTGCGCTCCCTTTTATCGACTTTTGGTTCACATAAATGATGGCGTACTCCGACAATAGGATCTGCCATCGTGCCATTCTTCCTGAGAGTGCAGGTGATTCCATCATGTACTTTATTGGGTCTAGCTTTGAGATCAACCACGTCGTATGATACAGCATATATTGTCGGAGCCTTCGAGCTGCCCAGACTAGAGCACAACAGAATTTTTCAATTGATGAATATTTTGCTTCATATTCTGTGAACTTCTTGTTGAGGTAATAGATCACCTTTTCTCTTCTCCCTGACTCATCATGTTGCCCCAGTACACAACCCATTGAATTTTTAAACACAGTCAGATACAATATCAACGGTCTCCCGGGAGTTGGCGGTACTAGTACCGTGGGGCTAGACAAATATTGTTTTATCTTGTCGAAAGCAGCTTGGCACTCTTCGTTCCATTCCCCAGGATTGTGTTTTCTCAAGAGTCGTAAAATTGGGTCACATTGGTTAGTAAGCTGAGCAACGAACCGGACGATGTAGTTCAACCTTCCTAGAAATCCTCTCACTTCTTTTTGTGTCCGTGGAGGTGGTAATTCTTGTATGCCTTTTATCTTGTCCGGATCAACCTCAATACCTCTCTCGCTGACGATGAAGCCTGGTAATTTCCCGGAGGTTGCTCCAAATGTGCAATTGGCTGGGTTAAGCTTCAACTGAAACTTTCTCAGTCTTTCAAACAATTTCCTGAGGTTCTCGACATGCTCTCTTTCCCGTCGAGATTTGTCGATCATATCGTCGACATAGACTTCTATCTCTTTGTGCATCATGTCATGGAACAGTATTACCATTGCCCTCTGATATGTTGCTCCGACATTCTTTAATTCGAACGGTATCACCTTGTAGCAGAATGTTCCCCACATTGTCACGAATGTAGTCTTCTCCATATCATCGGGAGTCATTTTTATCTGGTTGTAACTCAAAAATCCATCCATGAAGGAGAATAATCAATGTTTTGCCATGTTATCCACCAATGTATCGATGTGCGGCAAGGGAAAATTATCCTTAGGGCTTGCTCTATTCAGATCGCGATAGTCCACACACATTCGCACCTTACCGTCTTTCTTTAGCACTGGGACTATATTCGCTACCCATTCCAGATATTTAGAGACTTGTAAGAAACCGGTGTCGAATTGTTTTTTGACTTCTTCTTTTATCTTTAAGAGTATTTCGGGTCTCATTCGTCTTAGCTTCTGCTGGATAGGCCTGCATTCTGGCTTCAGTGGGAGCCTATGGACCACTACATCCTCGCCCAATCCTGGCATGTCTTGATATGACCATGCAAATACATCTTTGTACTCATGAAGCAAGGCGACCAAGTCGTGTTTGGTGTTCTCTGAAATGGTGGTCCCGATCTTTACTTCCTGTCTCTTTTCTTCACTTCCCAAATTCACCGTCTCAACAGATTCTTGATGGGGTAGTATCTGCTTGTCTTCTTGTTCTATCATCCTTAGTAAGTCGGGGGACGAGACATAATCTTCAGTATTTTCCTCAGCTTCGAACTCTCCTAAACAAATAACTTGCTCGAAATCGATTTTAGGACTTGTAGCGGGATTGTTCACGTTATCGATATCTGAGCACCTGAAAGGTAAATGGAAAAAAAACTATAGAGGAGCATCGAGGTATTGGAATCTACAAACGTGATACTATGTCATGATATGAGATATATACAAAGACAGGCTATGAGAAGAGGGAAAAAATATGAGGCCAATGAGAATGAGAGACCATGATAATATGCATCTTCATTGATGTTTATTTAAAAGCTAAATAGCCAACATAAACTCTTATAATAGATTCCCCTACAACTTAAGGGTATACAGAGAGTTGACATTGAGGATTACTTTGGATGGGCCCTAGAAACTACAAGAAGATCCTCAGCGATCCAGTTGCTCAAAACAAATCCTGGAGGACTAGGGCGTATCTTTGAGATGTCTTTTACCGTATCATCTGCTTTGTCAATAATGTTTATATTGAAGTTTTGAAAATCCCTTTCAACCAATAACAGTGTGTTTCGTGAAATATCTCCTTCTGGGTACATCATTCCTGTAGATGTAAAAGTTTTCGACAAGGGCGGATACATTATGAGCTCTCATTCTACTTCCTGCCCCGAGGCTCTTGCAATCCTCTTTTCCTGATCTTTCTACAGCTGTTTCCTTCTTTGTCGTACATCCGGCTTAGACACTAAACCATATCGAGCCTTGTGGTGTACCAGTTTTAGCGCTCTAGCTATCCCTTGCTGGTATCTCCCTAAGCCTTTCCTTGCTCGGGCTCCTTTTCCCACAGTTAGCTTGATTCCCATCTTGGTATTCCTTGACAAGTTGGGCGCGGGAGCGCTATTCCCTTCAGCAACAAATGTAACGTTGATAAATTCGAAGGAACGGAAGGAGCATTCTGTCGCATCTTTGTTTGCCTCGATGTAAGGTGTGTCAGTAGAGAGTGATGCGACAATGTCTTCTTCACCAGCGATCGTGATCAAGCTGTTATCCATAATAAACTTTATTTTCTGATGGAGAGATGAAGGGATTGCTCCAGCGGAATAGATCCAGGGCCTTCCTAAAAGGCAATTGTATGAAGGTGCGATGTCCATGACCTGGAACTCGACATTATACATGCACGGGCCCACTTCCAGAGGAATCTCGATCTTTCCCATGACCTATCGCCGTGTTCCATCAAATGCCCTTACTGCGGAATGACAAGGCCTCAGGTAAGACATATCAACTGGCATGCTGGACAGTGTAGCCAACGGCATGACATTGAGTGCAAACCCGTTGTCAATAAGCACATGCGGTATTATATAGCCTTTGCAACTGGTTGTAATGTGCAATGCTTTAACAGAGCCTCTACCGTTTGGTGGTATTTCGTCATCGCTGAAAGAGATGAAATTATCCGCATTTAAATTATTCACCCCCCTAACAAGGTTTTCAACGGGTACATTGCTCGGCACATACGCTTGGTTTAACACTTTCAGTAAAGCGTTTTGATATGGCTCTAAGTTCAACAACAGGGATAATACTGAGATTTTTGCCGGTTGTTTGTTCAGCTGCTCCACGATGTTATATTCGCTGTGCTTAATAAACTTTAAGAATTCCTGTGCTTCATCGTCATTCACCAGTTTCTTAGTTCCTTGTTCAGATTGTATCTCAGCATCGACTTCGGTATCATGTATCGGTACTTTTCCTTTCTGGCTCGTGCTGACGACATTCTTCTTTGTCTCAATCGCCTCAGAGGAATAACACCTCCCATTACGGGTGAAGTGCCCCACTCGCTGACGTTTCTAGTTGTAGCTTCGGGTATGGTGATGTTGACATCGTATTTCCATGGTACTGCATTATCATCCTTATAAGGGAAAGGAGCTGGTATTTTGATTATCATCTTTGGTTCGGCTTCCTTCTTCTTGACCTCATAGTAGATCACCAGAGGTCGATCGACACTGTAAGAGATGGCTGGTGGTTGATCATCGGAGGCGCATACTTTCTTTTCCTCAGCCTCGTCTGTCTTATCAAAGATCTGGACCCCCTTGTTGTCCATCATGTCTTGAAGTAACTCTTTAAATTTCCCGCAAGACTGGATGTGGTGTCCTTCTGTGCCATGGAAGACACAAAAATTTAGACCCCTTGTACTTTCCTCTTTGGAACTTTCCTTGAACAAGCCTTTCTCAGTCATTATTTCCAATACTTTGCTTAAAGGTGTCTTTACTTCAGATACGCGATTTTTAACTCGCCATCTATCCTCCTTCGTCACCATGCTCACGTTCCCCTCAACATGGTTAGGGAGCAGATTTCCATCCGTATTATTAATACCATCAAATCATAAAATGCCTGCATCGATAAGGCCTTGAACCCGTTTTTTGAAAGCAAGGCAATTTTCTGTCGAATGTCCTCGGTTTCCAGCATGGTACATGCAACTGGCGTTACCATTTTGGGTATGGAGGTTTCAGGGGTGCCATATAATGTGGGGATATTAATTACTTTTCCAGTAATTTCGGGCACAGCTCTCCATACGACACAGGGATGAGGGTGAACTGAAGTCTTTCAGGATTGGGCTTTGTTGGTCTTGGTTCGTTTTTGGGCTGACTTTGGGCCGGCGTAGTACTTGGCCGGAATATAGTGAATGGTCTTTGGTTATCTGCGGCATAAACAGGGTAAGGAGGAAGTGTTTGATAGTAAGGGTTTTATGGAGGGAAATAGAAATTCAGCGGTGGGCGAAATTGAGGTCGTGGTTGGGTTGGGTACGGATTAACAGCGTAGTGGCTCCCGGTCCCCACCATATGGGTTTCAGGATATCTTTTCTTTACAGGTACTGGCCTTTTCAAACTCTCAAGACCCTCCATCCTTCCGCTCTTGATGCCATTTTCAATTAGTTCCGTCGACATTACTATATCGGCAAAGTCTTTTGTGGCATTTCCTACCAGTTTGTCATAAAATGGTGCCTTCAACGTGTTAATAAAAAGGACCGTAGCTCTGTTTTAGTCAGTGGGGGTTCTACTTGGGCCGAAGCATCCCTCCACCTTTGAGCGTACTGTCTAAAAGTCTCTGTTGGCTTCTTCTCCATCATTTGTAGTGTTAGTCGGTCAGGCACCATATCAGAGACATGTTTGTATTGTTCGTAAAATACTGACGCTAGATCCTTCCATGATCGGACCCTCTCTCTGCTGAGTTGATTATACCACCGGAGGGCTGATCCGATCAAACTATCTTGGAAGCAATGTATTAACAACTTGTCTTCATTCACATGACCAGCCATCTTTCGATAGAACATGATAAGATGTGCCTTCGGACATTTCGTTCCATCAAATATTTCAAAATTTGGTGCCTTAAACTTTGGAGGCAGGACCAAATCGGGTACCAGACTGAGCTCTTTGGCGCTCAGTGCAGAGAAGACTCCAGTACCCTCTACCACCTTGAGTCTTTCTTCCAAGATCCTATACTATTCCTCGGCATCGTAATCGTCCCTTTTTAACCAAGCTATTTCTACTGGATCATCCAAATCCAAAACAATCGGATTAGCAGAATTATCTCCAGAGTTTGATACATATACACCTTGCCCCAGATGAGTAGGTGGTATGGGTCGTTGTTCTAGGCCTACCAGGTTCCCTTGAGGATATCCTCTTTGCGTTACGTGAGCATGGTATGGCGTGAATCCTGGGGGATAGAGCGGATCCTGATTAACTCTCGAATGGGGTTCTCTAATATCAGGACTCTGCGCAAGTCCTTTTCCTTCGGCCAGAGCCACCAACATCTCTATCATCTTAGCCAATTGATCTTTTTACTCTAGTGATTCCTCTCGGGATCTTACCATCAGATCCCTTGCTTCTTGCTGCGACTTGGCTAACTGTTCTTGCAGTTCTTTTTGGATTCTTTCCATCCTTTCGATCCTCTCATTGAGTTCAGCATCCATAGCTCTAGTTCTTAGACGTGTCCTATAGGGATGACGTGATTCCAGATTCGTAGTGACGTAGCTGCAGATTATACGATTTTAGCCTTAGTAAATGATTATGGCGATGTGATGCTAATGCATGCAATGTAATGCAAATGCATGGTATGAATGCGAAGAGGTGTTGATTTGATTCAATTCTATTAGATAAACTTTACTAGAAAACAAATTTCCTTTCATAGAACGGACGATTACATATACGACTTTGCTCTAATGCCTAAATCCTTAACTTTTCTAAGAAGCCAAGCTAAACTTTGGCCTCGCTCCGATCTTGACTCGTACATCAGACTTAACGCATCAGCCTGAACCACCAAGGTTTGCAAATGATCGACCACCTCTCAGATTTGAGCCACGGCCTCGCCCATTACATAGTCTCTGTTTCTGATCTGTTCTTAAGAATGGTGGAGCTGCTCCTTCCAATGTTCATTGTTTGCTTCAAGCAGTTCAACCCGAATTTTGCTATCTTGTAATGCAGTCTCGAGCTCCCCTATCCTTCCTCTCATCTCCTTGATCTTGTTCAGACTGGCTCTTAATTCGACTACCGAGTTGCGACTACGGTGCAGATGCAGTGACCTTTCTAATTCTGCTACTTGGGCGCGTAACCTCTCTTGTTCACTTTGGCTTTCCGACAGGCTTTTTTCCAAAGCGTCCTCCCACACTCGAGCATCTTGGAATTTCCTTTCCCACTGATCGGCTCTGGACTTTTCTTCTTTAATTTCCTGTCACCATTGCTCTGACGTTTTGCCCAAACTAGCAGTTCTGATGGACATGCGTAGCTTCTTATAGTCTATCTTTAAGCTGTCCAAATCCTCTTCGGCCTTATTCTTTCCTTTTTTCAATTTCTCAGCCTCGAACTTGTGGACGTCAACATCTAACCCCAACTGCATCTTTTCCTCTTCTAGCTGCTCTATCCTCTTACCCAATTCCTAGCTCTTCCTCTCGAAATCTTGCTTGATGATCTCTAATTCAGATGGGATTACTTGCAGCTGCTCTTCAATTGGTCGAGCATTTCCTTGGATTGGCCTTGGGACATTATCGTTGATTCTTTTGCCCCACCATCGATCATACTCGGGGGTCACCATCGGCTCTATGGCGAGTCTCTTCATTTTCCGGGTTTGGGCTCATGCATCCGATATTTCGCGAACTCTCTTCTTATAGTTGTCATCCTTGTATGAAAATTCACATTGGGCTAATCCATGTGTCGCAGGTATGAACTGTCTCGATTGATACTGCCTCATCACTAGTAACGGGGCATATCTGACAGCTCCCCATATTTCGAGTAAAGGAACCCAGTCAAACCCTCCACATCGATACAAGATCTCGTCAGTAGTTATCCACGGAGCCTTCCATTCTACATCTTTAACTTGCAGATTTTAGAGAATCGCTATCCATTTCTCTCTAGATAGGTCGTCCCGTCTTGGTGTACTCGCTAATTCCTCCAGAGGAGAATAGTTCTCGAAAAAGACTTTGTATGAGACCTTTTCTATCTTCCAAAAATGGCAATGAAACCAAGATAACAACAGCTGTGCACATCCTACGAACCTCCCTTCGTCCGCTCTTCGACAAGCGTTCAATGATCTGAAGATTTCGGCTAAAATTGCGGGGACAGGTGTAACTCCCTTATCAAGTTTATCAAATAGGTCTGAAACCGCATCCTCTATATGCCCTAACGCCTTGGGAAAGATGATCAAACCATAGATGCTTAGAGCGAAGATGTCGACCCTCTTTTTCTTATCAGGATGTGCCAAGATCAAGTCCCTCAAGTGTTTCCAAGGAATGCACTTACAATCTCCCTTTTGCTTGATCCGGGCCGTAATCCATTGCTCGCTCATCCCTGTAATGTTCATTAGCCTTTTTGAGAACGCCGACACATTAGCAAACCTTGAATACGCCTTATCAGTTTGAATTCTCAGGCATTGAAACAAAGCTGTGTACTCCTCTATGGTAGGTACCAAATCCACCTTTCCAAAAGTGAAGCAACTGTAAGCGGGGTTCCAAAACTGGGTAATAACTCGAAGTAGGTACTCGTCTACCTTGATATCCAGCAGATAGTGCAAATCATCGTAATTATAGTAGAATAGTTGTTTGACCTCGTTGCCCCAGGAATCCAATATTTCCTTCAGTTCTCGTAGGTTATTTTGAGCCACGCTGATACGGGTGAAATCCCATAACTCTGATTCATGCCCCACTGTCAGGCTGTCTCCTTTCTCTTGCTGTATCCATTCAGACCATACTTGAACGGCCGCATTATCCTCCACTCTATCGAGAAACCCCTTTTCCATGTTAAGTTTTTCTATCTAGTAACCGAATATGGATCAACACCTTTTTGTGATGAAATGCCATGCAATAAAAGCAAAACAAAGTTAGTATCAGGTACAAAAAGAACTTAAAATAAACAAGAAATGATCAAACTCCTATGTAAGGTAATAACTAGGGTTTACATGGCTCTACCTACAATGGGCTCTTAGGTCTCTCTATATGTGATTCGGTTCTAAAGCAAGGGTACCTGAACCAGCAGATTCCTCGATCCTTACCCATTATAGGCTCATATGGACCGAGTTCAGTTCAGGGGAATACATTTCCCTATGGCTGCACGGAGATAAAAATCTCACGAAGACATAGGTACGGATGTATCCCTAAAGTGATCCACTATCTTGCACGGAGGTAAAAACCTCACGAAAGAGTAGCTTCTCACTCCCACTTAAGGGTGTGACCGCAATGGTCATGCAATGCAATGCCAAAGTATTTCACGAGACTCGACACTATAGCACAAGCAAATGCATCAAAGAGAAACATGATTTTTCAAAACAATTTTCCAAATTTTCAATCAAAAGGACAAAAATCAATCAATTTACGGCCTGACTCTCGATGTCCCCAGTGGAGTCGCCAAGCTGCCGTAACCATTTTTTGACAAAACGAAAATCGACTTGGGTTTTGAAAATAAAAAATCGAGAGTCGCCACCGATCTTTTATTAGGTGTAATCAGATCACCTTTGTTTTAATAAAATATTTTGATTCACTAAAACAATGTTTTTGGTCTACGAAAATTTGAAAAAAGAGGTTCGGGAGTCGGTTACGTATGAGGAAGGGTTAGCACCCTCATCACACCCACAATCGGTACCAAATTGATTAATTAATGTCCCACTATCGAAAGTTGGAATTTTTAAAAATAAATAGGAAATCGATCTTTTTTGGGAAATATTTTGGTTTTCTCGAATTGAATATCAAATTTCCTTGTTTCGAAGGGACAAAATATCACATCCAATACGTAGGACACGATAATTTTAATCCTCAAATCCAAGATCGTCTCTTAATCCCTGAGACTCATTTATTAAAATAACAAAAGGTTATTCGATTATTTGGCCAAGCAAGAGAATCGAAACCCAACACATAGGGCACGGTACCTCGAATTTCCAAACATAGAATATTGTCTTCTTTAGGAAATTTTTGCTTTTGGATAAAATTGATAAAAGATTTTAAAAATGAAGCATATTTCGATGGTTTACGTTTTAAAGAAACATTATTTAAAAAGCGAATGGGGGGTTATGTGCGGCAAATAATGGTAACGTAACACGAATTTGGTATGATACATGCAATATATAACATCGGAATCTTTAATCTAAAATATTAACCCACATGAATAATAATAGTAATAATGGAACAATAATACAAACAATAGCGATGATGATAATAATATCAATAATATGGAAATGCGAATAAACAAGCTGTAATACGTGCAAAACAATAATCACATGTTCTACACTAATATAGTACCCATTAACGGTCAGAGAACAATCAAACAATTTTGATAAATATAACACATGAAACAATTTAAAATAATTAACAAAATGACTTTAAGTAAAGAACACATAGTAAAATAAAAATAAAGAAATAGAGTAAATAATGTATATGAAATACCTTTAAAATGATGTCAAGGATTTAAAATAAACAATATATATAATGTTTAATAGAAATAATACACAAGAAAACTCGAAATACATAAATAATAATAAAATTTTGAAGAAAAATACATAAATAAACTTTTCAAAATAGGTTAAAAACTAGATTAAAATCAGAACGAAATAGTGGGGATCAAAATCGTAATAAGTTAAAGTGAAAAGGGACAATGGCCAGATTAAAACGTAATAAAAATAGCGGGGTAAGATTGTGAAAAGGAGAAAGAATGAGCAAGGGGTTTGATCAATTGACGCTGCAAAGATGGGGGACCAATTGCGCAATTATCCCTTTTAAAGGATATGCGCAGTTTCCCCTAAGGAAGCGACGCCGTTTCACCTCATTTTTAAAGGCCTTATCTGCTTTCTTTCACGCAGCCCTACTTTCTTTCACGCAGTAGCCCCCATCCCAGCCTTTTGTTCTCTCAAACAAAGAAACCCAAAAGCCCTCTCTTCCCTCACTTTATCTGGTGATAGGACTTCCTGACATATCGTCGTACTACCATCGAAATCGATGGCCGACAACGCGCGGAGAGGGGACTCGTGACTTGTTCGAAGCCTGTTTCTGAAGAACCCTACCTCGACGCCTCATCGGTATTAAATCCAACGACCGACGAGGTGCCCTGACGGCCTCTTCGATTCCGGTAAGTTCCCCTTTTCTCGTTTTCGTTATTATCAATAAAAAGTTCACTTTTTTGTTAAAAATGATTAAACCAAAAAACTAAAAGAAAACGAACAAGAGTATCAGTCAACAACAAGAGCGAAAATGAAATCAACCTTTTGAGTTTTCTTTGATTTCTGATAGTTTTTTTTGTAAGAGTATGCCCAAAGATCAATCATGAGATGGTTGTGATAACATACTTAATTTACCATGTTTATTAATATAAAGCGTTGTCATTATTATTTCAGTTTTTCTTTCTGTGTGTATAAATAAATTGTTTTATAATAATGTCCTGAGAATAATATTATTATTCTTAAAAGATCCTTAGTCGAGTATTATTGTTGACTAGGACAACAATAATGCATTAAGACTAACATGTAGTTGATTGATGATAAAGAGTTGTCATTGATATGGAGTGTCAAAATCAATGCATGAATATGTGTGTTAGAGAACAACATATTGGATTGACCCGCTATGAGTATGTTTCTTGGATTATTATGTAATTGTCACAACATTACTCATAGTGATTAATATGTACATGATCCTCAGACTTGAGATCATTATTATCCCAAATCGTGAGTTGTATATTTTGATACAATCAAACGTGCAATCGTAACGAAAGTTGTTCTATAAAGGTGATGTTGGATATACCACAATCTATGTAGAGGATATGGTTGATCAATAAAGGATAAGTCCCTCCTACATAATAGGAGTAATATCTTAGGCCACTTGATTGAGTGAGACTAGAAATGCATGGCCATGCTCAAATAAGTTGATATGAGATGTCATACTAATTTGTATATCATAGTCTACTCAAGATATCAAGAAACATGGGATGGACTATGCAAGTGTGACTATCCCATGACTTGTATCCGTTCTAGAGATAAAGGACTTAAGGATTAATGCATGAAAGGTTAATCACGAATGGTTATGTCGAATCATGACTTCTTGTAACTTAGGTAGCAATGATGCACTACTAGATGCCACTCATTGTCTGTGACAATAGAATCGTTCTAGTATTACTGCTAACGTTGCAAGAACCTACTGAGGTCACACCCTATGGTTGAAATGAACGGAATAAAATATAGTTGGTATTGTGTTTGGTTGTCACATGAATTAAATTAATTAAAGAATTAATTTAATTGTACAATCAAATATTGAACATATTATATGTACAAGGATGTTGTACACATAATGATAACATAATTTTATTAATATATGAATTTGATTCATATATAAATTTAAATAAATATAGTTTACCGAAATCCTTATTATAATTAATGTAATTATAATTTTTAGATATAATTAATGTAATTATAATTTTTGGTTAAAAATATTTATTTATTTATTTAATCTTGTAATACATTCAAGAGATACCAATTATAAAAGGCCTAATTAAGAGGATACCTATTATAAAAGGCCCAGTGAGAAAGGCACCCATTATAAAAGGTATTAAAAGGAGACAAAGCTAAAAAAAAAAATATAAAACCCTAAGTGATTGCTTGTTAGGTCTAGCAGCCGTCAAGCAAATAAACCTCCAAAATAGTTTTGGAGATTTCTTCCGTTCATAGTCAAACTGGGTTTAACGTAGAGGTCGACATCGAAAAAGGTTGTGGCTTGATTCGACAGTAGATCAAAACTCTTGTTGCCAAGGCATCGCTGTCTACTCAGATCGAACTTTTGGTAATTTCGAAATCTTTATTTCACCCCGATTCGTTCCTTACACATGGATTCCTAATTTGGATCGCCGGATCTAATTTTATTCTGCTGCGCCATGGGGTTTCGGCGTTCCAACAGTGGTATCAGAGCCACTTGTGTGATACAAACTCGGGTTTAAATACTTGGGTGATGCAATTGTATGAGATTCATGTTTTGATCTTATTATATTTTCGATTGTTTAAATCGTTTAAGCATAACTCGATAATCGTTCCTTCGATAAACCGATTAAATGTTAATCATGGTGTTGTGGCTTATTCAATTTTATGTTATTACTGTTAACAAATCCATAATGATGCGACGATGGTATTTACAGTTTCCAGTAAGAGTTAACTGGCTAGTGGAACAAGCGTTGTTCCGATATGAAACCTCAAGGATTAAAATCCTAAAAACACGATTCTGTTGATAAAAGTTATCAAATCGTGAGGTTTTATTTGACTGGGATATGCGGTTTGTACCGCGGGGCTCCATCTTCTTATTATAGTATGTTTTGTTAATAAAAAACATTTATAAACTTGATGGGCCATAAAAAGGTTGAAAGGATATTTTATAATTCACCTTAGCAAAAAGCATTGAATTATGTATGCTATTTTTTTTACATGCACGGTGTTTAAAAATGCATAGCTATAGCCCGATGACCCATTTGATAAAAAGGTTGTAATTTTATCTGTATAAATATGGCCTGCGTGTCGTGCCTTACTACTATTCTCTTGTATTTCTCTTCTCATCTTATTCCCTCGTATGTAAAACGAGTTTCTGCATATTGTAATGTACAAGAGTTGCTGTGGGCCAAACGAGAAGGAAGATGAGACAATGACTGAGAATGATAGCTTGTGAAATGGCTTACACCTTTAGGTTTCTTTTTGGTTTTCCCATTGGCTTGGGTTGAACCACCTTAGTTTATGGGCTATAACTATTGCATTTATTTATTGCTTTATTTATTCATGTATGAGATGCTATGGATGTCTAAAGCATGCCAATTATATATATTAAAACTTGAAGATAATAAACCCTATTAATTGATGAGATCGATTAGAAGACTAAATGGGCTAAAGTAGACCATAATTGGTGAGATGCAACAACCTTAATAAAATCCCTCTATTAAAATATTAAGTCAACATGGCCTTCCAATTTTTCCCTCGTTAAGGCCTCGATCAATACTATGTAGGTTCTGCCAAAGCGAAGTACTAGTATTTATCTTGGTTAAATGCGAAGAATAAACAAGTGATATTCGCTGGTTAAAAAATTGGTTAATGACTTAACTAGGTTAATCTAATAGGATTAGAAACCTAGAGGCAAGTAAATTGGATAAATCATAAGATGATTAGAACAAGAGTTGTTCACCAAATATTAGGAGTTACATATGATGTAATTAGTAAATGTTGCTTACCTAAATAACCATAATCTTAAGAGTAAAGCCAAAGCTGACTTAAGAGGTGGTGAAATATGGATCCTTAACCTACTAGAAATACTTTTGAGAAAGTTTTTCCAAAATTAATATACGAGGGTTATTAATTTTGAAATAAAATAGTGGGAATATCATTTAATAAAGTATTTTTAATGATTGATATAAAATTGGTAAATTTACTCACATGCATATTTAATTGTTGTAGATATATTATGGCTGCAAACACTAGCACACTCTTATTGCGATCAGTCCTTGAGAAGGACAAATTGAATGGTTTGAATTTTCTTGATTGGTTCCGTAACTTGAGGATTGTCCTTAAACAAGAACGAAAATTATATGTCATTGAACAACCACTTCCTAATGAACCACCCGCTAATGCCTCGAGGACTGATAGAGATGCTTACAAGAAGTATCTCGATGACATGATAGATGTTGGATGTCTTATGCTTGCCACTATGAATCCTCGAACCGTAAGGAAACAACATGAGGACATGGTTGCTTATGATATGATCGAGCACCTCAAAGAACTTTATCGTGGGCAAGCACTGGCAAGAGAGGTTTGATATCTCTAAGGCCCTATTCCAAAGGTAAGTTGGTGAAGGAAGCCCAGGTGAGACCTCATGTCCTTAAGATGATTGGCTATATTGAAAGCCTATCTAAGCTTGGGTTTCCATTGAGCCAAGAGTTGGCCACTCGATGTTATTTTACAATCGTTCTTTGGATAGCTACAGCCAGCTTTGTCCTCAATTTCAATATGAATGAAATTGACAAGACTCTACCACAATTGCTCAAGATGTTACGAATCGCTAAAGGCAACTTGAAAAAGGTTGGACCCAAGCCCATATTGATGGTCCGTAATAACAAGGGCAAGGGAAAGGCCAAAGTTCAAACAAAGCCTAAGGGCAAAGGTAAGCCCAAATTTGGAAAAGGAAAGGCTACACTGAAAACCTAAAGGTGGGGTGTCTAAGGAAGGAAACTGTTTTCATTGTGGTGTGATCGGACATTGGAAACAGAATCGCCTGTCTATCTTGAAGAAGTCAAGAAGGCTAAAGCAAGCGGAATGTCCGCTTGGTATTTATGTTATTGATATTAATTTATCAACTACTACTTCTTGGGTATTAGATACTGGTTGTGGTTCTCATATTTGTACTTCATGCAGGGACTACAAAGGAGTAGGACTTTGGCTAGAGGAGATGTGGACCTCACGAGTTGGAAATGGAGCAAAAGTTGTCTGCATTAGTTGTGGGAACATATACTTTATCTTTGCCTAGTGGACTTGATTTATTTTAGAGGATTGTTATTTTGTGCCCATTTGACTAAAAACATTATTTCAATTTCTTGTTTAGACAAAATTGGTTTTGAGATAATTATTAAGAATAATTGTTTTTCATTTTATCTTAATAATGTTTTTTATGGTTCGGCACAATTGATTAATGGCCTCTATATTTTAGATCAAACGAATCCCATTTACAACATAAATACTAAAAGATCTAAAATAAATGACTCAAATCAAACTTATCTTTGGCATTGTCGTTTGGGCCACATAAGTGAGAAACGCATATCCAAACTCCATAAAGATGGTCTCTTGAATTCATTTGTTTTTGAACAATTTGAAGTATGTGAATCTTGTTTATTGGGAAAAATGACTAAATCTCCTTTTACTGGTAAAAGTGAATGAGCTAGTGATTTATTGGACCTAATACATTCTGATGTATGTGAACCAATAAATACACAGGCCAGAGGTGGATTTCACTACTTCATTACTTTCACTGATGATTTCAGTAGATATGGGTATGTTTATCTCATGCGCCATAAGTCTGAGTCCCTTGAAAAGTTCAAGGAATTCAAAAATGAAGTACAAAATCAACTAGGCAAAACTATCAAGTCACTTCGATCTGATCAATGTGGAGAATACTTGAGCCTAGAGTTTGATGATCTTTTGAAAGAATGTGGGATTGTCTCACAACTTACTCCTCCTAGTACTCCTCAATGGAATGGAGTATCTGAGAGAAGAAATCGAACTTTATTAGACATGGTTCGATCCATGATGAGTCATACTGATCTACCGACTTCCTTTTGGGACATGCACTTGAGACAGCTGCTTTCACACTAAATCGAGTTCCATCTAAATCGGTTCAAAAGACGCCATATGAGATGTGGACTGGGAAACGTCCTAGTATGTCTTTTATGAAAATTTGGGGCTGTGAAGCTTATGTTAAACGTTAGACGTCTACTAAGCTTGAACCCAAATCTGAAAGGTGTATTTTTGTGGGATATCCAAAAGAAACCAAAGGATATTATTTCTTTAATCCTACTGAGAACAAAACGTTTGTTGCTCGGACTGGTGTCTTCCTAGAGAGAGAATTTACTTCTAGAAAAGGAAGTGGGAGAAAGATTGAACTTGAAGAAATTCGAGAATTACAAGATACCACTGAACTAGAGATTGAACAACAGTAAATTCCACAAGAAATTGAGGAACAAACAACTACTGTAGAAACACAACCACCACGCAGATCTTTAAGAGAACGCCATGCACCTGAGAGATATGGATTTCTCATTACAACGCATGGTGACGTTCTTCTTATAGATCAAGATGAGCCTAGGACTTATCAAAAAGCGGTGACGAGCCCAGACTCTAAGAAATGGCTTGAGGCCATGAGATCTGAGATGGATTCCATGTATGAAAACCAAGGGGTTAAACCTATAGGGTGCAAATGGGTTTTCAAAAAGAAAACTGACATGGATGGTAATGTACAAACATACAAAGGGCGATTAGTCGCTAAAGGTTTTCGCCAAATTCATGGTGTTGACTATGATGAAACCTTTTCTCCTGGAGCTATGTTTAAATCCATCAGGATCTTGCTCGCCATAGCTGCATTTCATGATTATGAAATCTGGCAGATGGACGTCAAAACAGCTTTCCTTAATGGGAAACTTGAAGAGGATGTGTATATGACACAACCTGAAGGTTTTGTAAATCCAAAGGATGCTAGAAAGATATGTAAGCTGCAAAGATCCATTTATGGATTAAAGTAAGCTTCTCGAAGTTGGAATCTTCATTTTAACGATGCAATTAAAGAGTTTGGTTTTGTCAAAAATGAAGATGAACCATGTGTTTACAAGAAAGTTAGTGGGAGCACTATCACATTCTTGGTACTATATGTGGATGACATACTTATCATGGGAAATGACATACCTACCTTGCAGTCTATTAAGACTTGGTTAAGAAGTTGTTTTTCTATAAGGACTTGGGCGAAGCCACTTATATCTTAGGAGTCAAGATCTATAGAGATAGATCAAGACGACTACTAAGTCTAAGCCAAAGTACATACATAGATAAAGTACTGAAAAGGTTCAGTATGGAAGAATCTAAAAGAGGATTTCTACCTATGAGACATGGTATTTCACTCTCGAAGGAAATGTGTCCTTCAACTCCACAAGAGAGAGAACGTATGAGTAAAATTCCATATGCTTCCGCTATTGGATCTATCATATATGCTATGTTATGTACCCGTCCAGATGTCTCGTATGCCTTAAGTATGACGAGCAGGTATCAAGTAGATCTCGGTGAAGGCCACTGGACCACAATCAAGAGTATCCTTAAGTACTTAAGAGGAACTAAAGATACGTTCCTATTATATGGAGGTGAGGAAGAGTTAAGTGTAAAAGGTTATACTGATGCCGGCTTCCAAACCGACAAGGATGATTCTCGATCGCAATCAGGTTTTGTGTTTTGCCTTAATGGTGGTGCTGTGAGCTGGAAGAGTTCAAAGCAAAGTACAGTAGCCGATTCTACAACAGAGGCTGAGTATATTGCAGCCAGTGAGGCAGCAAAGGAAGCGATTTGGATCAAGAAGTTCATTACTGGACTAGGGGTTGTGCCTAGCATATCAGATGCTATAGAGCTCCGATGTGATAACAATGGAGCTATTGCACAAGCTAAGGAACCCAGATCTCACCAAATGATCCAAACATATACTTAGACGCTACCATCTTATTCGAGAGATTATCGATCGAGGGGATGTAGAGATATGCAGAGTACCTTCGGATGATAACATTGTCGATCCTCGACCAAGCCTCGACACGCCAGAAGCATGATCGTCACATTAAGTCACTTGGTATTAGATATATGAGTGATTGGTCTTAGTGCTAGTGGGAGATTGTAAGAGTATGCCCAAAGATCAATCATGAGATGGTTGTAATAACATACTTAATTTACCATGTTTATTAATATAAAGCGTTGTCATTATTGTTTTAGTTTTTTTTTCTGTGTGTATAAATAAACTGTTTTATAATAATGTCCTGAGAATAATATGATTATGCTTAAAAGATCCTTAGTCGAGTATTATTGTTGACTAGGACAACAATAATGCATTAAGACTAACATGTAGTTGATTGATGATAAAGAGTTGTCATTGATATGGAGTGTCAAAATCAATGCATGAATATGTGTGTTAGAGAACAACATATTGGATTGACCCGCTATGAGTATGTTTCTTGGATTATTATGTAATTGTCACAACATTACTCATAGTGATTAATATGTACATGATCCTCAGACTTGAGATCATTATTATCCCAAAGATCGTGAGTTATATATTTTGATACTGATCAAACGTATAATCGTAACAAAGTTGTTCTATACAGGTGATGTTGGATATACCACAATCTATGTAGAGGATATGGTTGATCAATAAAGGATAAGTCCCTCCTACATAATAGGAGTAATATCTTAGGCCACTTGATTGAGTAAGACTAGAAATGCATGGCCATGCTCAAATAAGTTGATATGAGATGTCATACTAATTTGTATATCATAGTCTCCTCAATATATCAAGAAACATGGGATGGACTATGCAAGTGTGACTATCCCATGACTTGTATCCGTTCCAGAGATAAAGGACTTAAGGATTAATGCATGAAAGGTTAATCACGAATGGTTATGTCGAATCATGACTTCTTGTAACTTAGGTAGCAATGATGCATTGCTAGATGCCACTCATTGTCTGTCACAATAGAATTGTTCTAGTATTACTGCTAACGTTGCAAGAACCTACAGGGTCACACCCTATGGTTGAAATGAACGGAATAAAATATAGTTGGTATTGTGTTTGGTTGTCACATGAATTAAATTAATTAAAGAATTAATTTAATTGGACAATCAAATATTGAACATATTATATGTACAAGGATGTTGTACACATAATGATAACATAATTTTATTAATATATGAATTTGATTCATATATAAATTTAAATAAATATAGTTTACCGAAATCCTTATTATAATTAATGTAATTATAATTTTTAGATATAATTAATGTAATTATAATTTTTGGTTAAAAATATTTATTTATTTATTTAATCTTGTAATACATTCAAGAGATACCAATTATAAAAGGCCCAATTAAGAGGATACCTATTATAAAAGGCCCAATGAGAAAGGCACCCATTATAAAATGTATTAAAAGGAGACAAAGCTAAAAAAAAAATATAAAACCCTAAGTGATTGCTTGTTAGGTCTAGCAGCCGTCAAGCAAATAAACCTCCAAAATAGTTTGGAGATTTCTTCCGTTCATAGTCAAACCGGGTGGATCACGTAGAGGCCGACATCGGAAAAGGTTATGGCTTGATTCGACAGTAGATCAAAACTCTTGTTGCCAAGGCGTCGCTGTCTACTCAGATCGAACTTTTGGTAATTTCGAAATCTTTATTTCACCCCGATTCGTTCCTCACACATGGATTCCTGATTTGGATCGCCGGATCTAATTTTATTCTGCTGCGCCATGGGGTTCCGGCGTTTCAATAGTTTTTCAGTTCGTAAAAAAGGAAGAAGATTTGCTTCGATCTTGTTATGATCGAAATTTTAAAGGCTTTTTGCCTTTTTTGTTTTTGTATTTTTGGTAATGCGTCGGGGGCCCCCCTCTGTTTACAAATGGTTTCTATTTTATATCTAATCTACAAAAGCTTTTTTTGTTTTCTATTCCTCTTGGCTTCGTTTTTTGTTGTCTTGTTTTGTTCTTCTTTTGCAGGTGATGGGCGATGCATGCGTGGGTGCCGTCCAAGGTGCGGGGAGTTGCAGTCGTCAGGAAGTATGGGCATGGAAACCGACGCGCGTGGGAAGCCAAACCGATGCGGGGCATGCGTGTGAAAGACACGGTGGCAGACGAACGGTCAGCGCGCGTGGTGGGCAGACGACGGGTCGGCGGCCAGGGGCGATGACACCATAGGGTTTTCTGATTTTGCTTAGTCCCTGGGCCATATTGGGCTTTTTTGTAAATGGACATTATTGGACCGTTAAAGTTTATTTGTTTGGGTTTTGTGTACTGCTTTTTTTTAGTCTGTATTGGGCTGTATATCATTGGGCTTGAACTGGGGTTTTGGACCATTTTCTATTGTAATTGGACGTTTATTGTTTGTTTATTTTGGGTTTTGGATCCTGTTATTCTGTTTATTGGGGTTTGACGGGTCGGACAAATTTGGGCCCTTATAGCTGCCCCTCTTTGCTTATTATCGTGTAACGGGAATAAAGCAAAGACTTTAAAGAGGGCCAAATTTGCCTCGTTTTGCAAGATCTTGACTTCTTGGTCCTGGTCTTTTCAAATATCTTCAAACTCCGTTGTAACATGTTGCTTTTGAGCCACTCCATCGCTGCTTCCGAGAGATAGGACCCGTAGCTTCAATTTGCCCTTGTCCAATCTTCTTTGCTCAATCTTCTATGCTGATACTCAGCGTGCGTAACTTGAAGCCCAACTCAATTCTCGCATTATGAGTTAATTTTTGAACAGAAATTGAAGGACAAAAATTAAAAATACCTCAGCGTGTGTAACCCGAGGCCCAACTCAACTCTGAGTCGACTTTTGAACAGAGATTTAAAGACAAAAATTAAAAATACCTCAGCGTGTCCCGAGGCTCAACTCACCTCTCGTATTATGAGTTGATTTTTGAACGGAAATTTAAAGACAGAAATTAAATACCTCGGCGTGCCCCGAGGCTCAACTCACCTCTCGTATTATGAGTTGCTTAATGTATCTTTTGAATTTGTGATAGATTTTCAGTGGGAATTTATTGATATTCTTTGTTACTTTCTTGTGTATCTTGGCTGTTGGTACATTTTTTAATTTGTAATAAATTTTCAGTGGGAAAATTTTGCAGATGTTTATCACATGCTTGTGTATCTTGGCTGTTGACTTTAGAATATATCCTAGAGAATATGCTAAGACAGAGACTTACGAGACTAGCTTGGTAAGATAATGTCAAGTTCGTTAATATTTTTCTTTTCATCTTCATGCATATTATTTCTTTTTGCTAATAATTTAGCACTAAGTAGGTAAACTTATAGCTTTTTAGAGGTAAAACCCATGTTAACATTTAATCATATACCCTCGTACATAATATTTTTGTTATTGTTGTTCTCATAAGGGGTCTTTTCATCCTTTCAGAAAGATTATTATGTATGAGAAGTGGATGTCTTCATTCATTCACTTTGAAAACTTCTGAACTTGTCCTACCAATATCTCAAAACTTATTGAATTTGTTTGCATTTTCAGTAAACTTTTATGTTTTTATCCTGGAAAATAGCAATCCTAAATATTTTATCATATTAATGTTTTTGAACCTTGCATAATTTTTTTTAGATGGACCTTGGAGTTGGCTCCTTTGTGCTAATGAATGCAGTTACTTCACGACAAGCACGAAACATCAAATCATCAATGCGAGTCGTTATATTTTCCAGATCCTGGTGTTAACTTGTCATGTATATTGCTTACCATTGTACATTCTTTCTCTTCTGAGCAAACGTTATAATTTTGGCATCACAATTTTCTTTTGTGCATGCAGTATATCTAAATTTGGTATGCTGTATATATATGTATATTGTTTCGGATCTATGTTCCACTAACTTTTCTCAATGCTTCCTAAGGAGTTGGTGGAAGGCAGCCTTTAAATTTACAACTCTGCTACTATCTTTGTTAGGATTTGCTAGACTTGCTTCTACATTGAGTCTAGACTATCAAGTAGAATGTATTTCTTTCTTATACTGGACTTTTTGTAATAATAGTTGTTTGCAATGGAATAGGATAAGTTGTGTACTATATCTACTTGCTAATATAAAACAAATGGAACTCTGGGAGATGTCTAAAATAATGCTCCAAACCAATTTGTACTCAAAAGCATTTTGCATAATAAGCATAGAATTTATATGGACTGGTTTTAGTTAAATGATGCCTTTCTTAATGTTGGTAGTTCAACATTTTAGCCATTGATAATTGATGATCAATACTTTTTTCGCTTTAATGGAATTTCTCCTTGTAGGTACATGTGAGGGAATATGGAGTCAATGGAATTTCTTTTTCACACTTGCTGGTGTATCTATCCTTACATCCATTTTAAATGTTCCCTTGCAGAATATTCTGGAATTCTTGGTTCATAATTTTAGTTGGTATACCTTCATATTTATGAAGTTTGTTTTTATTTTCTGGTATTTGCTTTTTGATTGGTCCTATACAAGAAAGTCCATATATTATAGGTGAGACAGATTTGTGCGCTTTTATAGCTTTGCTTGATGTTCTAAGGAAATACATCATGTAAATATGACAAATGTAACTTAGGAATAAAAGGGGTTTTTCTTTTTCCTTTTTCTCCATGGAGCTCATCTAAATACTTGCAAAAGTATTTCTATAATTTTAGGCAAATCTCACATGCTTGTTATTAGATGGAATTATAGAAATTTGTATTCTTCTATAATTTTTATTTTAATATGTCTTCAAAGTAAATTATATTCTAAATTAGATTTTTGGTGTTTTTATAATATTTTAATTTTTTTTATTTTTTATAACCTTTAGCGGCGTTTTTGAAAAAAGCGCCACTAAAAGTCCCCACCTTTAGTGGCGTTTTTTATAAAAGCGCTGCTAAAACTCATGGCTTTTAGAGGCGTTTGTGTAAAAAGCGCCGCTAAAAGTCCCCACCTTTAGCGCCGTTTTCTATAAAAGCGCCGCTAAAAGTCCGCACCTTTCGTGGCATTTTTATCAAAGCGCCGCTAAAAGTCCACACCTTTCGTGGCGTTTTTAGAAAAGCGCCGCTAAAGGTCCCCACATTTAGCGGCGTTTTTTATAAAAGCGCCGCTAAAAGTCAAGACTTCTAGCGGTGTTTTTTCAAAATAAACGCCGCTAACTTTTGCGGCGCTTTTTTTAGCGGCATTTTTTGTGGCGCTTTTGCAAACACTATTAGTGGCGCTTAAAAACGCCGCTAAAAGCAAAAAAAAAACGCCGCTAAAAGTCTGTTTTGGTGTAGTGCATGAGAGAGTCCGTGAAGCGTAATTAATTCTTTGTCGACGAGCAATTTATTGTAGGAATCGTTTCTTCTTTAGGTACTGAAATTGCTACGTGGATCGGCATCGAAAAATAGTAAGGTGTGTAACGATAAACTTGAAAAACAAAGAATCGATTTAAAGTTAAAAAAGTGCACTATCGATACCACATGGTCGGTAATGCGAGCCGTTTGGCCACACGATCTGGTCCAATTGGGCCGTGTGGGCCACACAGGCGTGTGAACTCATTTTCTGAAAAATTTCGTCTTGGCCAAATTTAATTTGTAAACGTAATTAGTCTCTCCATAGGGTCTCAGATAGCTTAAATAGGACTTAAAAACAAGGTATCTATGAATATGCTTCTTTGTTGATGTGTTAAAAGTATATGTATTATATATTCGTATGATCTGATACTGTTAGTTATGGAGGTATGTCGTGATTTACTTTGTTTGTATAAGCGTGTATAATGTACGATCGATTAATTTGTATTTACAATCATTATATAACCATGCATGTGATTTCATGGTCGGACTGATGTGTTTCTATAAGGTTAAATAAATCTATTACGTAAAGCATGGACTTCCATGTCTTTTGTTTCTGTTAGTGTACGTCAGCATGTTCTACATGCTCACCATTCTAATTCTGTACATGCATGCCATGACACATTACATGGGGTTTGGATAATGTTAAAGGAGGAAGATTCTGTAATGGCAGTTTAAATCTCTGTGTAATTCAGTGGCTTGATCACATATATTTGATTTGGCAGTTTAACTGCATATTGCTAAGCCATCATTGTCAGGCAACCTGGGGTGGCGGGTCATCATTTTCGGGCAACCCAAGATGACTTAATTGGTGTGTTTTTAGATGGAAAAGTTTTACGAAACTCTATTTTGGTGTGTAGTAGAGTTGGGTAGGACATTTTCTAAAAAAAATCCGCATTATGATTTTTTGAAATACCGTATTGGCATAATCATACATATCCAATTATGTTTGATTGATTGTTATGAAATTTTCTGTGATTTTCTTATTTATTTATTGTATTGTATGTGACCTTAGCTTGAGTTTTAGTTATACACTGAACTTAAAAGCTCATCCCTTTGTTTTGTTTTTTTTTTTTGACATTTTAGGTAATCGATAAGTTAGAGTTGGATAGTGTGCGGGTGATCGGATGGTTTTATCAGTTATTTTTTAAGAAATGGTGATTTTCATTATTATTTATTTTGGACTTCTGGGGCTATAATCTGTTTTTGGGTTTTGTTTTGGTTTCC
Source organism: Gossypium bickii (assembly GCA_025503065.1). Lineage (NCBI taxonomy): Eukaryota > Viridiplantae > Streptophyta > Magnoliopsida > Malvales > Malvaceae > Gossypium > Gossypium bickii. The sequence continues at coordinate 6,197,162 of CP106714.1, read as the reverse complement.
ATTTAATTCGTCGATATTGATATTTGCGAATGTGATACTGCTAAATCTTTCTAGGTTAGCAATTTAAAAATTCGATTTTCAAAATTAAATCTCAAAAATTTTTCTGCTGAAAACTAAATAACTACTAAAGAGTTTTTTTGTAAATAAATAAATGGTTTTAACGAGTGTTTGCCTTAAACTAGAAATGATTTGTCAAAATAGATATCATCAAAACACACAATTTGGAATTTAAATTATGAGTTTTAAGTGAGTGTTTTCTGGACTTAAGTTTTTCTAAACGTTTGTGAAAGTTTTGCCACGCAGTATATTTTCAAATGCGTTTACTTTGATCGATGAAAAGATTTTAAACAAGTTGAATGTAATTCCTCAACATCAAGTCAGAATTTTTACACCGAGTTTGGGGTGTTACAGTTGGATTGTTAAGTTAATAATTATATAAAAATATATTGAAGCGTATAAAATTACTTTAGTTTCACACTTGTGTATGCAAATCTCTCCCCTTTTAATATATAAAATTAGTTATATCTTTTAAATTAATGTATTTAATATTATTTATAAATATATTTCTTTATACACTAAATAAAATATTAAATACGATTTGAAGTAATGAAATAAAACAAATTTTATACTAAAGCGTATAAAATTACTTTAGTTTCACTGTAACATCCCCAAACCCGGCCCATTCGTTACGACCGAATCTGGTTATGTTATTGTGGAAAAGACGGTTGAAAATCTTTTTGATTTAAAATAAAACATCGTAGTTTGCTGAATTTTGGAAAAAACATATCTTTGGAATAAAATTTTGCTACTTAAAACTCATTCATTTTTAAAACTTTAGTTCATAATATCCAACTTGAAGAAATAGGTTGCAAACCATAAATCATTTTCCCATAGCAATTTAATTTAAATAAACCATAGTTAAAGAAATACCAAAAACATAAAATGGCCTTTGTTACAACCCAACAAATTCAAATAAAACACTTATATCAAAAACAAGCATAATCTAATAAATCTTCATCTTCGGCATGGGCCACCTTGTCCTCTCCGATCCCAGTCCAGCTTTATGCACTACCTGAAAATGGTTAAAGGAAAAAGGTGAGTCACCAAGACTCAGTGTGCTACCCTTTTTCCCGGATTAGCAAAATATCACACTCAAACATGATCATCATGCATCCAAATCATATGCACCCAATCCTAACCGTCCATACACCTTTACTACCCCGTGTGGTACCAAACCACTGGTGGTGCCAAACCACTGGTGACATATAGTCACAATGTGTTACCAAAACACTGGTGTCCCAAAGACACAAAGTTGTGTTACCAAAACACCGTGACCAAGTCACAAATCAATTGATGGGGCCAACCCATCGTGTGATACCAAATCACCGCGCATTTATCCCATATCTCAAGTGGGGCCAACCCACGGTGGTGTTAACCACAGGGATAAGTCGCTATGAGGTGCCAAACCTCTGGAGGTACCAAACCTCTGGTGTCCGAAGACACAGTGTGTTACCAAAACACTGGTGCTCACAAGACAAAAATATCACCGCCCCTCCACTGCATACAACCCACATAGATAATGATATGCATTTTAACGGACTTATACCCACATGCTTGATTAGTAACATACATATTATTTATCAGCCATCCAATATCATAGCACACGTAACAGATGCATCATGCTTACCAAAAGCATTATAACAGGGACTTACCTGACCCCGTGCCTTATACCATAATGGTATTCAATCCACCTTTCCATGGAACCAACCACACCCATCATATATATAAATACCATAATGTAGATAAGTGTGTAAATATACACACAATTTAATAAGCACATAAATTACTAGAAGAGTGTGTGTGTGTACACACGATAAAGTGAGCACATTTATTAATAGAAAAGTGTGTGTATGAACACACCTGCAAGCCTTAATCGAAGAATCAATCTAAGACCCTTGATCCTCTTGCTCCTTTGCAGATGGTTTGGTTTCCTACCAAACCCGAACCAATCAATGGTTCCTTAATCAATCGATCCACCCAATCGACTACACTTGATCGCCACCAAAATCTGGAGACCCTATGACGAAATAATCATCACACAAGAGGTTAATATCCTTCCAAAAAAATGCCAAAACCCACTCTTACTCTTAAAGATTATCGATAGAAAACAGAGGGCTTACCACAAAACATTCGGCCTTACCTTTATACCTTCTCCAAGGCTTGAACCAAACGCCAAAAACAAACCTCACCACACATAACAATTGGCCAAGAACCAAACTAAGAGAGAAGGGAAAATTCGGCCAACACTCTAATCAAAAGGAAGAGAATTCGGCTTTTAGGTGTTTTACCCCTCCTATATTCGGGTTTGTGAGAAAAGAAAAAGACAGACAAATAGATGAGAAGAAAACAATTGAAGAATTCAACCTCGATAGACAAGTTTATGTTTCGGCATAAAAAGAAGAAAATAGCACAAGATAGGTGGAGAAGAGAATGGCTATTTCGGCTTAACATTCATGAACAAAGAAAAGGAAATACAAGATGAGCATTCGGTCACATAAAGTTCGGTTTCTAAATGAAAAGAGAGAGTGTTTGCTTTGAGAAAATCGGCTAGAAGTATAAGTTAATTGGGGTTTTGGTTTCAAGGAAATTATCAAAGGAAATTTGGCTTTTGGGTACACAAACAAAAGTCGGCCGAAACCTCCCAAAATGCCTAAGGAAATTTCGGCATTCTCCTTCCCAAAATACCTCCAAAACCAGCCACATACACCCAATTGAAGAACCCCATAGTCGGCCACCTCCTGGAACCAATTCAAGCCACAAATTTGAATTACATCTGAATTAAACTAATCCCCCATTATTCTATCCACATCTTATCTCTTTATCAAGTCAATTTAAACTAATTAAAAAAACTATAATTATCTAAAATAATAAAACAACAAACCATCCACCAGCCAAATTCTAATTCAAAATAATCACTCAAGCTTATCCTTTACATGTGCCGTCCACTTTCAATTGCTGCCCAAAGTAAATAAATAAATAACTAAAAAAAACTAAAACTCCAATTGCCATTCTCCAGGTTCGAACCTGGGACCAAACCGCTGCAAGCCTTACCCCCAACGCCCAGGCCACTCGGCCACCTTGCTTTTATGACAAAAACCCACACCAATTAATCTTAACCCTTCCCACCTTTCAACCCATTCATAACCGCATAAAATAAATTACGCCCAAAATGTCGCCTCCAGCGCTCGAACTGGCCTCCGCTCCCTTCCAACTCCTATGCGCCGCACGAGAACCACCTAGACAAGCTGCTTCTTGTGCCCCATTCGCGCCCCAGTTCTTTTAAGGCCTCCAACCCCATAGCGCCATAATCCAAAAATTAAAATCCTTTTGCTGCCGCTTGGTCTCGAACCCAAGACCCTCACAGCGCTCCACTTTCTAAGTCATACAAGATACCACCTTGCCAAAGCCTTGCTTGTGCCATAAATTACCAAAAAATAATCCTTAAAACCTCCTTTGGTCCGATCCCCTTTTCACACCAAAAATCCAAACTTTTCCAAACTCTTCCCCTTTCATCCAAACATTTCTAAAACCCCTAAAACTCATCCAAGCACTCCCAAAAACCTACTAACACCTGATTTAAACCCAATACGCACAGCCCCCTAAACCCGGGTGTTACATTCACACTTGTGTAAGCAAATCTCTCATCCCTATTTGCTCTGGTCACTACTTCTGGCGACGAGATTAATTTCAGTGAGATAAATAGCGGTGACGATTGACATTAATTACTATAGCGGTGAGAGTAGTTACTAGAGTGATAAGATTAAAATCAATAGTGAGACGTGTGTTGGGATTCAAACACAACAATGACAGTAAGATAGATTATTGATTTATGGTAAAAATGCAAAATGACCATTATAGACATTAGACTAAAGTAGTTGACACCCTTCCATATGTTTTTGTACGAGTAATACTTTACTGAAAAAAACGTCATATTTAATATTTTATTTATATAAATCATGCATATCTTTAACATAAATTAAAATTTTCTAACTATTTGTTTTATGTATGAATACTTTTTAATCGTTTAATAAATGTAATATATACAATATTTTAGATCGATATGATAGAAATATCGAATCAATTTGAAAATTTAAATGCATGAAAAGTGAAATGATATCGATAAATTTAATGGTTAAATTTTTAAATTAATAATCATACAAAAATATATGAAAGCATATAAAATTACTTTAGTTTCACACTGGTGTAACCAGATCCCTCCCCTTTTAATGTATAAAATTAATTATATCAGTTAAATTTATGTATTTAACAATACATATAAATATATTTCTTTATACACCTAACTAATGTAAATAAAATATTAAATTCAATTTGAAGTAATGAAATAAAACAAATTTTATAAATAAAAATATTAAAATTGTTGAAATTAATGAAAAACGTTGAATGGGATCAATGTAAACATTTTCAATCACCCTGTGAATGCCTAGAACTTTTGGTACCCTGCACTCCAAGCCTCCTCACTTGAGGAATCCATTATGGACACCTCATTCATTGGTTTAGAGTGATCGATGTTCGTCCAATATATCCTTTGTCTCCGACTAGGAAGAATCTCATTCAAGATGAAGATCTTGGATTGAAACTCGTCATATTTGCCACAAGCCGCTTTAAGGTATAGTCAAGCTCGTTTAACCATGAAATCACTCTCCTAATGCATGTTATTTGGAAGGTTATTGATGAAGATTGTTGAACATGCCTTGAGTTTCTCCACTCCATTTTTCTAATGGCCCCTTTGGTTATAACAATTGAACCTCCCTTAATCTAACTTATTATAAAATTAAAAAAACTCTAAATAAGACAATAAAAAGTTTTATTTGTTTATTTATTTATACCACATTATAGCATGATGAACATTACAAACAGGCATGGATAAATAGACATATACTAGTGGCATAAGCTTGAAGACCTTGCTTACCAATACACTAGAATTTCACACATAATAAACGCACACTATATAAGGAGATGCTAGGAAAACGGGGGTAGGTAGATATAAGTCTACAGTCACAAATTTATTCTACTAGTAGCGCAAAACATAGCACATCATTATTGATGACACTGACAGACTGAGCACTAGCATTTTGATCAGAAATTTAAGCAAAGACACCCAAGAAAGTTGCGTTTGTATTCTTATCACTGCAATAAAGGTTATTCGTCAAAGGGACAAAATATCACATCCAATACGTAGGACACGATAATTTTAATCCTCAAATCCAAGATCGTCTCTTAATCCCTGAGACTCATTTATTAAAATAACAAAAGGTTATTCGATTATTTGGCCAAGCAAGAGAATCGAAACCCAACACATAGGGCACGGTCCCTCGAATTTCCAAACATAGAATATTGTCTTCTTTAGGAAATTTTTGCTTTTGGATAAAATTGATAAAAGATTTTAAAAATGATGCATATTTCGATGGTTTAGGTTTTAAAGAAACATTATTTAAAAAGCGAATGGGGGTTATGTGCGCGAATAATGGTAACGTGAATACTAATTTGGCATGATACATGCAATATATAACATCGAATCGTTAATCTAAAATATTAACCCACATGAATAATAATAGTAATAATGGAACAATAATATAAACAATAGCGATGATGATAATAATATCAATAATATGGAAATGTGAATAAACAAGCTGTAATATGTGCAAAACGATAATCACATGTTCTACACTAATATAGTACCCATTAACGGTCAGAGAACAATCAAACAATTTTGATAAAAATAACACATGAAACAATTTAAAATAATTAACAAAATGACTTTAAGTAAAGAACACATAGTAAAATAAAAATAAAGAAATAGAGTAAATAATGTATATGAAATACCTTTAAAATGATGTCAAGGATTTAAAATAAACAATATATATAATGTTTAATAGAAATAATACACAAGAAAACTCGAAATACATAAATAATAATAAAATTTTGAAGAAAAATACATAAATAAACTTTTCAAAATAGGTTAAAAACTAGATTAAAATCAGAACGAAACAGTGGGGATCAAAATCGTAATAAGTTAAAGTGAAAAGGGACAGTGGCCAGATTAAAACGTAATAAAAATAGCGGGGTAAGATTGTAAAAAGGAGAAAGAATGCGCAAGGGGTTTGATCAATTGACGCTGCAAAGATGGGGGACCAATTGCGCAATTATCCCTTTTAAAGGATATGCGCAGTTTCCCTTAAGGAAACGACGCCGTTTCACCTCATTTTTAAAGGCCTTATCTGCTTTCTTTCACGCAGCCCTACTTTCTTTCACGCAGCAACCCCCATCCCAGCCTTTTGTTCTCTCAAACAAAGAAACCCAAAAGCCCTCTCTTCCTTCACTTTATCTGGCGATAGGACTTCCTGACAGATGTCGTACCACCATCGAAATCGATGGCCGACAACGCGCGGAGAGGGGACTCGTGACTTGTTCGAAGCTTGTTTCTGAAGAACCCTACCTCGACGCCTCATCGGTATTAAATCCGACGATCGACAAGGTGCCCTGACGGCCTCTTTGATTTCGGTAAGTTCCCTTTTTCTCGTTTTCGTTATTATTAGTAAAAAGTTCACTTTTTTGTTAAAAATGATTAAACCAAAAAACTAAAAGAAAATGAACAAGAGTATCAGTCAACAACAAGAGCGAAAATGAAATCAACCTTTTGAGTTTTCTTTGATTTCTGATAGTTGTTTTTCAGTTCGTAAAAAAGGAAGAAGATTTGCTTCGATCTTGTTATGATCGAAATTTTAAAGGCTTTTTGCCTTTTTTGTTTTTGTATTTTTTAGTAATGCGTTAGGGGGCCCCCTCTGTTTACAAATGGTTTCTATTTTATATCTAATCTACAAAAGCTTTTTTGTTTTCTATTCCTCTTGGCTTCGTTTTCTGTTGTCTTGTTTTGTTCTTCTTTTGCAGGTGATGGGCGATGCATGCGTGGGTGCCATCCGAGGTGCGGGGAGTTGCAGTCGTCAGGAAGTATGGGCATGGAAATTGACGCGCGTGGGAAGCCGAACCGATGCGGGGCGTGCGTGTGAAAGACGCGGTGGTAGATGAACGGTCAGCGCGCGTGGTGGGCAGACGACGGGTCAGCGGCCATGGGCGATGACACCCTAGGGTTTTCTGATTTTGCTTAGTCCCTGGGCCATATTGGGCTTTTTTGTAAATAGACATTATTGGACCGTTAAAGTTTATTTGTTTGGGTTTTGTGTACTGTTTTTTTTAGTCTGTATTGGGCTGTATATCATTAGGCTTGAACTGGGGTTTTGGACCATTTTCTGTTGTAATTGGACGTTTATTGTTTGTTTATTTTGGGTTTTGGATCCTATTATTCTGTTTATTGGGCTTTGATGGGTCGGGCAAATTTGGGCCCTTACAGCTGCCCCTCTTTGCTTATTATTGTGTAACGGGAATAAAGCAAAGACTTTAAAGAGGGCCAAATTTGCCTAGTCTTGCAAGATCTTGACTTCTTGGTCCTGGTCTTTTCAAATATCTTCAAACTCCGTTGTAACATGTTGCTTTGGAGCCACTCCACCGCTGCTTCCGAGAGATAGGACCCGTAGCTTCAATTTTCCCTTGTCCAATCTTCTTTGCTCAATCTTCTATGCTGATACTCAGCGTGCGTAACTTGAAGCCCAACTCAATTCTCGCATTATGAGTTAATTTTTGAACTGAAATTGAAGGACAAAAATTAAAAATACCTCAGCGTGTGTAACCTGAGGCCCAACTCAACTCTGAGTCGACTTTTGAACAGAGATTTAAAGACAAAAATTAAAAATACCTAAGCGTGTCCCGAGGCTCAACTCACCTCTCGTATTATGAGTTGATTTTTGAACAGAAATTTAAAGACAGAAATTAAATACCTCGGCGTGCCCCGAGACTCAACTCACCACTCGTATTATGAGTTGATTTTTGAACAAAAATTTAAAGACAGAAATTAAATACCTCGGTGTGCCCCGAGGCTCAACTCACCTCTCGTATTATGAGTTGATTTTTAAACAGAAATTGAAAAACATAAATTAAAAATGCCTTGTTGTGCCCCGAGGCTCAACTTACCTCTCGTATTATGAGTTGATTTTTGAACAGAAATTGAAAAACAGAAATTAAAAATACCTCAGCGTGTGTGTCGTAACCATTTTTTTGTCAAAACGGGAATCGACTTTAAAAATAGGGAGTCGCCACCAATCTTTGTTAGGTGTGATCGGATCACCTTTGTTTTAATAAAACATTTTGATTTACTAAAACAATATTTCTGGTCTACGAAAATTTGAGAAAATGAGTTCGGGAGTCGGTTACGTGCGAGGAAGGGTTAGCACCCTCGTCATGTCCAAAATTGGTACCACATTGATTAATTAACATCCCGATGTCGAAAGTTTGAAAATTCTAAAAGAAATTAAGAATATGATCTCTTTTGGAATCGTTTGAATTTTCTCGAATTGAACCTCAAGATTTTCTTGTTCCGAATGAATAAAATATCACATCCATTACGTAGGACACGATGATTTTAATCTTCGAATCCAGGATCTTCGCTTAATTCCCGAGGCTCATGCATTAAAATATTAAAATGATATTCGATTGTTTGACCAAGCGAGAACCGAAACCCAACACATAGGGCACGATCTTTCAAATTTCCTAACATAGGATATTGCCTTATTTTGAAATCTTTTTATTTTGGATGGAATTTGTAAAAGATCTTAGGTTAGGTTTTTAAAGAAACATTTTTCAAAACGTGAATGGGATTATGCTCGATGAGTGACGATAATGTAATATGAATTTGGCACGATGAAAACATAATACATGTAATACATAACATTGGAATCATGAGTCTAAAATATTAAGATGCATGAGTAATAATAATGATGAGACAGTAATATAAACAGTAATAACAATGATGATAATAACGTGATATGGAAATACGAACAAGCAAGTTATAATACATAAGAGAACGATAGTCACATAGCTTACACTATTTAACTATCGACATTAACAATAGAAGAAGACTGGAATAAACATCATGGATAACAATCCAAAAAAATAAATAGAGAAAGAAAGTGAAGCATCATAGAAATGATTAAAAAATATAATGGTTTACAATAAACACTTTATAAAAAACAACTCTAAATAAATAATAAAATATAGTACATGAGACTTTTTAGAATAAGTGACCATCTTAAAGAAGTCTCAAATAAATAATATTTAAAACAATTTAAAGCAGATAATGTGAAATAACTTAAAAATAACTAACGCAAAATAGTTTAAGGCAAAGTAATATATAAAAATAAATAAATGGATCAATAATGTGTATGTATAAAATAAATTATATCTAATTTTAAAATAGATAAGACATGTATACGTATAAAGACAATTTAATACAAATGATATGTAAAACTTCATATGAACAGCAATAACAAAACGAGTTTGCAAAATAAAGAAACTACGCGAAGTCAGGGACAAGATTGAGAATCTAGCCGAAACTAAAGGCGTGAATCATAAATAATCCAAAGCTGGTTTAGGGGCGAATCGAATGGTGCGAAACTATTGGGGACCAGATGACAAAATGTCCCCTAAATTCCCATGCCCCCATCCAGTCGACAGATTCAAGGGCTAAGTCGAAAACGCAATGAAAATTGAGGGCCAAATTTAAAAGAACAAAAAAGGAAATGGGACATGATTGAGCAAAGCTGCAGAAAGGGGGGTCCATTGGCAAAAATATCCCTTTTAGAATGCGCAGGCCCCTCCTTTTACTAAACGACGCTGTTTCTTCAAAGCCCTAAAAACCCATTTTTCTGCTTCGTTTCAATTTCCTCTATAAGGCTTCTCTCTTTTTTGTTTCTCTCAAAAAGACGAAAAGGCAGAGAACTCCCCCCTCAAACAACGAACCCGCGAATCCCTCTACCCCTGTAGCCTGATTTCGACACTGGAAAAGGGAGGTTCCGACGATGGAGATGTGCTTTCCTTTCCTTTATTCAATCATTTGCTTTTTTTGTAAAAAATGAATAATAATAATAGTAAGCAGTAAATGAAAAAAGAAAAAAAAGTGAAGATTGAGATTTCAACAATGCTTTTTTTTTTTGCCTTTCTTTTCTTGATGTTCGTGGAAAAGAAAGTTCAAGATTTTCTTACTTCCGATCTTCGTTCTTATTCTTTCAAATCTAAAAATCCTTTTTTTATTTTGATTTTGTTTATAAAGCTTTCGAAAATAACAAGATAACAACAAATAACTGTAAAATGCAAGAATGAAGAACCAAATCAACCTTGAAGATTTCTGTTTTCTTTTGATTCCTCTCTTAGTGTTTGTAAAAAAAATGAAGAAGCCGTCTCCCGGTTACACTGCTTTTGGGTATCTATATAGCCAAAATATACCATCTTTTGATAATCTATTATTTGCTCCATGCTCTGTTGTTTTCTGTCTTCGTTGTTGTGTGTTTTCTGTGCAGGGCATGGGCGCTAGTGTGATCGGTGGAGGTCGAGGCGCCCGGGGGAGCTCCAATCATCAGGGGCGTTGGCACGGGGAACGACACACGTGGGAAACCGAAGCAAGGCGTGGCACGTGGTGGCAGGTGAAAGGCCGCGAGAGGTGCGTGTGGCAGACGCGCGGCGGCGCTGAGAGAGAAAAAAACCCTAGGGTTTCTTGGTTGTTTTTGTTTTGTTATGGGCTAGGGTACCTTTGGGCTGCTTAGGTTTTGGACCATTTCAGGCCTATTTTGGGCTAATTGTCATGTTATTTTCTTTGGACTGTTTGTGTATTTCTGATTTGGGCTTTGAGCCCTTTTGTAAATGGACATTTATATGGATTGGTTTCATTTATTGGATTTTGGTTTTATTACTGTTTTTGTTTTTCTTGTTGGGTTTATTTTCGATGGGCCTCGGTTGCTTCTGTCAGGCCCGGGCCAAAAATTGGTTATTACAGCTGCCCCTCTTTGCTCATTGTCGTGAAACGGTAATAGAGCAAAGATAGAAGAACTAATTTTGCCCGGCCTCGGCCGAGCCTCTACTTATTGGCCTTCGTCTTCCTCAAACATCTTCGAACTCTCATCAGTAGCTCGATCCATTCTCACATCGCTCATGAGATGACTCGTAGCTTCAATTCGCTTCTCCTCATTCTTCTAAGGGATGGGATTTGCTTGCTCCAATGTGACTTCACGACACAGAGAGATTTGTAGCTTCTACCGATTGCTCCACTGGGACTTTTAAGGAAATAAATCTACAATATGAGCGACTTTTTCTTCTTCTTCTTTTTTTTTTTGGAAATACCTCGGCCTGTGACCCGAGGTCCAACTCACCTCTCGTATTATGAGTTGGTTTTTGAGACAAACAGAAATTGAAAAATAGAAATTTAAAGACAGAAATTAAAAATATCTCGGCATGTGAACTGAGACTCAACTCACCTATCGTATTATGAGTTGATTTTCGAACGAAAATTGAAAGGCAGAAATTAAATACCTCGGCGTGTCCCGAGGCCCAACTCACCTCTCGTATTATGAGTTGATTTTTGAACAAGAATTTAAAGACAGAAATTAAATACCTCGGCGTGTCCCGAGGCCCAACTCACCTCTCGTATTATGAGTTGATTTTTGAACAAGAATTTAAAGACGGAAAATAAATACCTCGGCGTGTCCCGAGGCCCAACTCACCTCTCGTATTATGAGTTGATTTTGAACAGAAATTTAAAGACTGAAATTAAATACCTCGGCGTGCCCCGAGGCTCAACTCACCTCTCGTATTATGAGTTAATTTCTTGAACAGAAATTTAAAGATAGAAATTAAATACCTCGACTTGCCCTGAGGCTCAGCTCACCTCTCGTATTATGAGCTGATTTTGAATAGAAATTTAAAAACAGAAATTAAAGGCTCAGCTCACCTCTCGTATTATGAGTTGATTTTGAACAGAAATTTAAAGACTGAAATTAAATATCTCGGTCTGCTTCGCTTAGAAAGGCAAGATCTGCTATGCTCGATTTGCTTCACTTAGAAAGGCAAGATCTGCTATGCTCGATCAGCTTCACTTAGGAAGGCAAGATCTGTTATCTTCGATCAGCTTCGCTTAGGAAGGCAAGATCTGTTATCTTCGATCAGCTTCGCTTAGGAAGGCAAGATCTGCTATGCTCGATTTTTTTGCAATCAGAATTTCAAAACATATCATCTGGTAGAACTCGGATGTCTTTTTTTTTCCTTGATTTGGTACAACTATCATCAGAGTTTCTCGCTTTATAGGTGTACCTTTATATGTCATGCGTGATGTTATCATGATATGCGTGTGTTTGTCTTAAATGCTTTTATGCCTACATGATTATGCCATGCGCCTTGGGTCTGTTTGTCATGCATCTCTTTTTCGTCACGACTTTCACGATGACCTGTATTCATTGCTTCGGTTCTTGACTTTCCTTTCATGTTTCGTGCCCGTCCTCGAGTTTCATGAGTGATCTGCGTTTCTCGTATATCACCCTTTTGCCCCACTGTAGCTTCAGGGTTCATTTCATTGTGACATAGGGGTATAACATTTGAATGTCCCCCACTCATCCCATTGCGACTCTAAAACATAGGATCTGTCTTTTATTCAGCCCACCCTCTTGTTATTCAAAGGTAAAGGATCTGTATCAGCTTCCTTCTAACGATCACTCTTTAGGTGACCCAACCAGATGTATATGCGTGATGCTCCCATGAATGCAGAATGTCCTTTCCTTTTGAGAATGATTCTGGTTTTACACTTGGGTTAACAATGCCTATTTTCCGTTAGGATTGTGTCACTGACGCGGTACCTTGTCATTTTGTTCAATCACCTTGATTTGGACTCAGATGTTTCCAACCCTTAAGCTCGGTGAATCTTAAGCAATAATCATATTTCAGACTCCTGTATTGTTTAGAGGTTTCCAGAGTAATATGCGAAACTCCTTTCATGAAAATATTATTAGTCCAATAATCGTTATTTCAATGCAAAATGCTCAAAAAAGGGACCATAATGATGGATGGAATGGGAATTTATTGAGAGTATAGCTCGAATCAAACAAGTTAATCAAAGCTAGCATATGCAATAAAGAAGCAAGTTTATTTAGAGTGAATTTTGAAAAGTCAAAGATAGCAGGCTCAAAAGGGGTAACATGGAAACTAGGTGCCCCAGATATCGCAGCTTGAGCTTCTCTGTTCAAACTTCTTGAGGACCGTTCTAAGCTTAATATGTGTTTAGGGGATCTGGAGCACTTTGTCGATGCCCCAAGGCGTAAGATTCCTCTTCATTGTTACAGCGTAGCAAGACTACTGTATGCCCTATTTTTATTAAAATTTGAGCCGCCCTTCTCGGGTATTCAACTCAAAACCACATTTGGTCTCAAAGCACCCTTTGCGGGTTTTCACTTTGGCCTCTCCTTTTTCTTCTTTTTCTTTCTTCTCACTCTTTTTATTTTTGTGTTTTTTTATTTTTTTGAATTTTTTTTGATTTTTTTTTTGAATTCACTAGACTGTGCAGGTTTTTGTCGTCTATCTTAGACAATATCCTTGTTTCCCTAGAATGGGCCTTCTTGGCTACCTAAGGTCCTTTCTGGTTTGGCATCTTCTTTCTTCTGAAGTCTTTGTTGCATAGGAAAGGATCTTCTTCAGAAAAGCCCTATCATGCCTTTTTCTAAGGCAATCCTTTTTGCTGTACTCGCATCATCCGATCGTGACAGATAGCTCTTAATATTTTCATTTCAAATTCACTTGATCACATCGGGATTGGATCCATTTCCCCTCATCCAACTTTGGCTCGGCCCATCCCCGGGGAAAATAGGATTTTCACTTCACTAGGCAAATGTCGTCTCAGCAGACGTCCTGACCGAAGTTTAACGATCATAAAAAGGGTAAACGTGACTTCTATATGCCAATATTCACAAGTTTAGGTCATCTTCCTAACAATCGTTTTTGTTGCCCCCTTCTCTCTTTTTTTGTTGTTGTTGTTGTTTTTTTTTACACCATGACATGGCACTTGATCTTTGAAATGACCGAAAACTTTTGACATTGTGCAGTTAGATATGATCTTCTTGCCCTTTGTTAATATTTTTTCCTTTTTTTTGTTTTTTTATGACCATCGACTTTGTAATATTGGCATATGAAGCGACCTTTACCATCTCAGTGGGTAATCCTCGACCATGAACATGAAACAATGTTGGCTAAAGCTTTTGAAGAGACTGGCTTGATAACGTCCCTGCCCCAAGTGTAGAGAAGGAAGAGGCACATAAGTTCTGCCCTCCTCGATTTGGCGTTTGATGCAATCTTCCTTTCTGGGTAGACCAGTAGCTCGAACCTTTTGATTAGCTTAGTCAGGGTAGACCCGTCAGCATGTGATCTTTAGATGTCCTTATGGACCCCCTTTTTTGTTTTTTGTTTTTGTTTTTTGTTTTTTTATGACTTCCTTAGCTTTGACAGCATACTCGTGCCTTGGTAGTCCCGACGTGATCATATGAAAATATCTTTGAACTCTTGGAGATAATTCAATGATTCCTTGCCTCGTCCTGCGGCAAGCTAAGCTTCCATCTTCATCTCATTTATTAGCTCGTATTGTCCGCTAACACTTCGTAGGCTAGGATCTGTCATTCTTACCAAGTTCAGAAATAAGTTGCAACCTCTATCATCTTTCAAGTTCTTAGATCTCTCTAGGCACATATCTCCTTAAAAGGGAGTTAGTAACAGCGTCGCTCATGTCATTGATATCTGGGGACCCCGTTGTGGGTATGAAGGCAAAAATCCAAAGAATAAATGATTCTAAGTATGATTATTCGCATGATGTGTTCATGAATAAAAAATGAAAAAATGTACAGAATAAAAATGAAAATGTTTACTTAAGACGATGCATTTAATTGAAATAAAAATTCTAGACACAAGCCTATTTCACAAAAGGACTCTTATTGCCTCTAGGCTTTAAAGTAACAAGCGCGTTTTAAACATTACTCTAGATTAGCCAAAATGCAGGAATCCCTTCGCAGTCTCATTATTCAAAACAAACTGGGAGGACAAGGTGTATCATTGAAGCTTCTTTAACTGCGCTCACGTTCCCTTCAAGGTAGTTAGGGAACGAACTTCCAGCCGTATTACCAGTACCGTCAAATTGTAAAATCCCTGCATCAATAAGACCCTGAACCCTTCTCTTAAAGGCTAGACAATTTTCTGTAGAATGCCCCTGGTTCCCAGCGTGATACATGCAACTAGCATTAGGATCATACCATTTCGGGTATGAAGGCTTCAATGGTGCCATGTAATGTGGCGATATTAATTGTTTTTCTAACAATTTCAGGCACAGTTCTCCGTATGACACAGGGATATGGGTGAGTCGAGGTTTTTCAGGATTGGGTCTTTTCGGTCTTTGTTCATTTTTGAGTTGGTTTGGAGCAGGCATGTTATTAGGCGGGAACATGGTGAGTGGTCTTTGGTCATCCCTACTCGTACTACCCACTTCCTTTTCCCCTTTTTTAGGGGCCTTCATGTCCGCTCCCTCCATTCTTTCGCCTCTGCTTGGGCCATTAGTTTAGTCCGACCCTCCTCAGGGTTAAAACATGAGCCCGTCGAGAAGTCCAGCGGGGTCGAGGTATTAGTCTGATATTGGGGCCTAATGGTGATGGGTCCCCCATGCGACCGCGCATCTGGTTGAGTTGGGATATTTATCGGGGAATAGACAGTTTCTTCATATTCCTCCATATTGTCGACCATTTGGCCCCTCCTTGTTTCAAATCCTCCCGCTAATAGCTGGGTTAGATGGCATATCATACTCTCTTAGAACTCTCGCATTTGCTCTCGCATCTCTCGTTGAATTCTGGTTGATTGCTCTTGCATCTGTTGTTGAATTCTGGTTGATCGCTCTTGCATCTGTTGTTGAATTCTGATCAATTGCTCTTGGATCAATATTTGTCTTTCCTCTAATCTCTCCAACCTTTGTTCCATGTTTTCTAGGTTAACGAAACAATTTCACCTAATTAGAGTCTTTCTACAAATTCTAATGCATGTGATACGATGTAATGCAAATGCATGAAATGCAATGCAAATGCATGGGATGAATGTAAAAAGAAAGAGAGGCGTTGATCATGATTTCAATTCCATTAGAAGAACTTTTCCAGGAAATACGTTTCTTTACATTAAAACGGATTGCATATGTAATATCCCGAAATAGGGGTTACGAGTTTAGAAAATAACTCGAGTGTATTAGGCCTCAAGAGTGGTTTTGATGTGTTTTTGGAGTTCCTAAAACTCCCGGATTAAAATGGGACACTTTTGAAAAATTTTGAAAATTTAGGGTTAAAAGTGGAAATTTGGGCAATGAGGCCTTAAGAATAAATTTTGATAAGCTGTGGCATAATAATTCCCATGGTAAAGTGGCTTCCGTATGCCACTTAAGGGTCAACACCAAACCTGGTTAGGGGTTCGAGTGGCATGGGGCGCATAAGCAATTTTTATTTTGCAAATAGGCGCTACATTATAGAAGGCTTAAAAGAAATCAAAGCTAAAATTGCATCACAAAAAGGTGCCCGGCGAGTGGTTGGGATGTTAACAAATGAGAGAGACCTTCTTCGCAAGGACTCGAGTTCGAGTCCCGAGGTCGCTGCGTTTTATCTTGTTTTTGCGTCAGGCAAGGGGCGCATGCACGTAAGGGTTAAAAGGATTTCTGATGCGGTTGTTAGCATGAAATTCACAGTAGCCGAGTGGTTAAAGACCTTACTTGAGTTCCGCGGATAGGGGAACTCGCGTTCGAGTCCCATTAGGGCGCGGAAAACTTTAATTTTTGCTTGGCGCTAGAGTAAAGGAGAACTAGCGAAGAGTGGTTTAAAATAATTTTCAAGCAATATTGGCAAGAAAGACTCAAGAGCAAAATGGTGAAGCTTGAGATGCTTTCCCGTGTCTCGGGTTCGACACCGGGCAAAGCAGCATGGTTTTCTTTTTGCTAACGTGAAAGGGTCGCATGGGCATTAAATGCCTGCAGCATGCATGCACGCATGCACTTTAAAAAAGTTGCTTATATGGTTTTTTTTTTTTTTAGAACATAGAGCATTATTTTATTTGATTGTTCTCAAAAGCTGCATAAAATATTCCATAGTTTAAATATTGTTTGTTATTATTATTTTTCCTTGTTTTCAAAAAGGCTGCAGGAGTATGGGAATTTATTATTATTGGTTTTGTAAGAATTACATTGTTTGTTTGTTTATTTTACTTGTTGGAAAAAGGATTTGAGCATGGGTATCATTTAGTTTTATTTTTTTATGGTGAATAAACAATATTAAACTGAACAAAAGGAGAGCATGCGGCATTGGATTTGCAAATGTATGGCCGGCCTTGGTCTTGTGATGCAAAAAGCATGGCCAAATTCCATGCTTAGAATTTGTTTTCCATTTTTTTGTTAGTTGGCCGAAAGAAAAAGGAAAAGAGAGGAAGGATTAAACTGGGTAATTGTGGAAAGTGATGTGGAAATTAGCAAAAGAGGGAGCATGCTTAGGGGATGCTTTGGCCTACCTTGTGTTTGAGAAAGGATAGCCAAAATTCTTTGTTTTCTTTGCTTAGTGCATGGCTGAAATGCATGCAAATGGTAGTTTCTTTCTTTGCTTTTGAAAGCTTAGCCGATTGTAGAACTCCTTAAGCTGCTCTACTTCTTGAGCATGGCCGAGTAAAGTATCTTTCTAGGGGCTATCTTATTTGGTTTTCTGATAGCAAGAAGGTACCAAGACTCTTGATTTTGTTTCTTTCCTTTCTCAAGCTATTCATGGCCGAAATAGAGACTTAGGGGAGTTAAGTTCGGTTTTGAAGGAGCTAGGAAGCTCTCGACTAGCTTGTGTGCTTGCATGGGTTCCTTTCATTGTTGCTAGCCGAACATGATAGGCACTATTGCCAAATCCTTATTGAAGAAGGTGCCTTCGACTACTCTCTTTAGTCTCTCTAAATGTAAGTTGGTAAGTACCCTATTAAGTAGTTGGTTTCTTCTCCTTTTCTTTTGCATGCCGAAATCAAAGCTAGATTTTGATTTTAAGAATAGCCAAACATGCTAAAGGCTATATTGACGTATTTCCATTGTGCTAGTGTTAAGGAGCTTTTAAAAGAGCTTACTGGTTTCGGCTATTCAAGGAATATTGGTAACTACTAAGGCATGCAAATCTTTTGGGACTTGGGAAGCTAGGTAAGTGTTATATGCAATATTCGACCTAAGGCCATGTTATTGGTACTAAGTGTGACCGATTTCGGATATGTGTTCTAGGGGCAAATCAATAAAAGTAACAGAAGCCTTCGAGACTTTAATTGATATTAGAATCGATAGATCAGGATCTCACTAAAATCAAAAAGGTAGTTATCGTGACCGCACTTTGTTTGTTAATCATGATATGTGTTGTATGTGTCGCTTTATGAAAACGAATATGTTATGCATGTTAGCCAAAATAAAGGCTAAGAGTAAGGATACCAAGGTAAGTGATCAAATAATCAGGTTAGTGACTATGATATTGACTTTTCAGTGATTTGCGATAATGATTGATTGGCGATGAATGTAAAAATAAAGTGATGACATGTTATGTATATTGTTTTGAGTAATATGTGACCATGGTATAAAATATATATAATTGTTTCGTACAAAATGTTGCTATGGTACATATAAGTACGCATGAGACTTGTGATGTGACTATTGAAGAAAAAGGGTGTACACTATGTGAGTGGTCTAATCCGAACCTCGTCTTTGCATTCGTGCTTGATGAATTGTGAATTGAATGATATGTGAGATCCCTACGGGATCGGTGGCTTAGCCACAACCTTAAGAAATAATGTGCAAAAGAAGAATATGTGGATCACTTTGTGGATTGGACTTCGTAATTGTATATTCGTGATCATATTTATAATACTATGTATTCACAATTGCATATTTATAATTGCATGTTATATATATATATATATGGATTGAGTGGTCATGGGCCAAGCCCATACATGAGGACGTGTGTATTAACTATGCACTGAGTCTTGGTGACTCACTCTATTTTATTAAACCTTTCAGGTGGCGCGTAAAGCTTGGACCGGGTCGGAGAGGATATAAAGGAGGCCATGCAAAAGTGGATTTTCATACAAAGGAATCTCTTGGTTAATGAATAAAATATTTATATTTTTCGTATTTTGATTAAGTGTGTATTGTAATAAGGCCCACTAAAGTATTTCAGTTCATTTGTTAAGTATCGTTACTATTATGCCTTATTATGGAAAGATAGTTTAAAAGTCGATTACAAATGGTTTTATTTTCTCAAGTAAAGTTTAAATCTGATATTTTTATAATGAACTCCGATTTTTCTTAGAATATTACAAGACATGAAAATGTTTTAACAAACTCGACAAAATTTTAACGGTTTATCTCTTAAGTAAGAATGTTTTTCAAAGTGTGTTACGTGATGGCATTCCAAATTCTATTTGGATTAAATGGGCCGAGTTTGGGGTGTTACATTTTGGTATCAGAGCATGGTTCAAAACTCAGCCTTGAGGTTTTGGGCTATAAAACAGTTTTCAAAAGTGGGCTTTTCAAAATGTGAACTTCTATTTTGAGCTTATTCTGGCATGGCACCTGTACCTCCGACCTGAAGTCCACCTGGTAAGTACCTCTGACTATTGAGGTATATTAAATATGTGAACTGTATGGGCATAATTGGGCTTGTAGATTAGAAAATTTGGGCTACCGAACCCTAAGACTAGTCTATTCAAAAACAAGTGCATAAGACTTAAGAACTGAAATGACCATAGAGGTATAGTGAATGAATGTGTCTCTGCTTGTGAACATGTATGTGACTCTCTGAATAAGAAGTAGTGAACTTGAACTGAACCTATGTACGATCGAAAGAACCACTTCTGAACACTTTATTCCATAAAAATTGTTCATGATAATCGATGAAACAAAATTTATAATGCATAAAACTTTATAAGTCAGATTGTGCGATAAGAGATGAGTCCTAGAGGACATGATCGACCCAAAATGGCCGTATCGGGACTCGTTAGATCGGGTCAAGGTTCTGTTAATGAAGTATCATCCCCACCACCAACCTTTGACAATGAGTAGCAAGATCAGACGAGGGAAAAAGCTGTATTGTGCTGCAAGTTTTAGAGATGGTGGCTAGAGAGGGAGAAATATGAGAGCTTGAAAATTTGTTTCCGAGCGACTTTGAGCCAATAGAGCGGAATCGTTCCTTGATGTATTAGACGTGACACCCAGTACGATTGAATAATGGTTGGAATAACCAAGTGAGTTATGGATGAGCGTTTTGAGCCCTGAGGAAAAAGTGGAAAAAAAAATGGTGACGCTACTTCACGACAAGACGTTTCAGTGGTGGCTCACGGTTCGGGAAAATGTCACAGCGGAGGATCTCATTTAGGAGTATGCCAAGATAGCATACCAGAAGAAATATGTCGATACGTATTACATTGATGCTCAGAGAAATGTGTTTTTGGGACATGGCAAAATACGATGCTAAATTTACTAAAGTTAAGCCAATATGCTCAAGGAGTAGTGACTACGGAATATGAACAATGTGTCCGGTTCAAGGACGGATTAAGAGACGGCCTGAGACTGTTGATAGTTCCTCAACAAGAATGGAAATTTGCTGTGTTAGTTGAAAAAGTTAAGATAGCTGAAGGGATTAAGAACTCGATGAGATAAAACGAAATAAGGATATGAACCGCGATGGGAGAAATTCTGAATTGTCTAAATTATCTAAGGGTCTTCGGAAAAGACCGAGGCTTGAAAGTTTTGCTCGTGTGACTAAGCCAGCTATGAGAAATCGGGACCGTCCCGTGTGCTCAAGTGTGGAAAATATCATATCTACGAGTATATTGGAACCAGAAATTGAGAATGTTTTAAGTGTAAGTCTATAAGCAATTGAATATTGTTAAGGTTAGTTATAACCTTGTGTACATGTTGGAATCCTGGTTATAAATATAGTGAAAGCCGACTGTGGATAGACTATCTATCATGAAATATAATTGAAGTGATAAATACAAGTGATGTGAATTATATGGTTTATAATTCTGGCCAGCTTGTAATGTGATTCAGATTCGATAATATTATATTTCGGGCTTTGATGCTCAGCAGCTTTGTGCCAGTATATTTTCGGGCTTTGATGCTCAGCAGCTTTGTGCCGATGTATATTTCGGATTTGATGCCTAACCGGCTTAATGCCGATGATGTGTTATAATAGAGAATCCATGAATCACTTACAAGATGGAACATGTTTGTTACCATAAGCTAAATGCTCGGATAAGTACAAGTCTTTCCTACTTACAAGGAATAAGGAAAGTTAGTGAGTTCCCATTTGAGTTAAGTAAGATGTGATATAGTTCAAGCTTCGGTAAGACTTTTAATATGTGAAATTGATCTTAAAATTGATGTGTATGATATCCGTAATGGAAATTAAGCTTGAAGATGCTTATGGAGAATAGGCCATATGTGTAAATGCTAAATGTGAAAAAGTTTGAAATGTGTTTGCATGTGTGTATAATTGTGAATATGTGATTGATATATGTGGGGAATTGAAATGTACGGATGTTCATCAATAAGTAATTTCGAGGACGAAATTATTTTTTTAGGGGGTAGAATTGTAATATCCCGAAATAGGGGTTACGAGTTTAGAAAATAACTCGAGTGTATTAGGCCTCAAGAGTGGTTTTGATGTGTTTTTGGAGTTCCTAAAACTCCCGGATTAAAATGGGACACTTTTGAAAAATTTTGAAAATTTAGGGTTAAAAGTGGAAATTTGGGCAAGGAGGCCTTAAGAATAAATTTTGATAAGCTGTGGCATAATAATTCCCCTGGTAAAGTGGCTTCCGTGTGCCACTTAAGGGTCAACACCAAACCTGGTTAGGGGTTCGAGTGGCATGGGGCGCCTAAGAAATTTTTATTTTGCAAATAGGCGCTACATTATAGAAGGCTTAAAAGAAACCGGGGTAAAATTGCATCACAAAAAGGCGCCTGGCCGAGTGGTTGGGATGTTAGCAGCGTGAGAGAGACCTTCGCAAGGACTCGAGTTCGAGTCCTGAAGGCTGCGTTTTATCTTGTTTTTACGTCAGGCAAGGGGCGCATGCAAGTAAGGGTTAAAAGGATTTCTGATGCGGTTGTTAGCATGAAATTCACAGTAGCCGAGTGGTTAAAGACCTTACTTGAGTTCCGCGGATAGGGGAACTCGCGTTCGAGTCCCATTAGGGGCGCGCGGAACTTTAATTTTTGCTTGGCGCTAGAGTAAAGGAGAACTAGCGAAGAGTGGTTTAAAATAATTTTCGAAGCAATATTGGCAAGAAAGACTCAGTAGCAAAATGGCTAAAGCTTGGAGATGCTTTCCCGTGTCTCGGTTCGAGACACAGGCAAAGCAGCATGGTTTTCCTTTTTGCTAACGTGAAAGGGCTGCATGGGCATTAAATGCCTGCAGCAAGCATGCACGCATGCAGCTTAAAAGTTGCTGCTTATGGTTTTATTTTTATTTTTATTTTTTTTAGAACATAGAGCATTATTTTATTTGATTGTTCTCAAAAGCTGCATAAAATATTCCATAGTTTAAATATTGTTTGTTATTATTATTTTTCCTTGTTTTCAAAAAGGCTGCAGGAGTATGGGAATTTATTATTATTGGTTTTGTAAGAATTACATTATTTGTTTGTTTATTTTACTTGTTGGAAAAAGGATTTGAGCATGGGTATCATTTAGTTTTATTTTTTTATGGTGAATAAACAATATTAAACTTAACAAAAGGAGAACATGCGGCATTGGATTTGCAAATGTATGGCCGGCCTTGGTCTTGTGATGCAAAAAGCATGGCCAAATTCCATGCTTAGAATTTGTTTTCCATTTTTTTGTTAGTTGGCCGAAAGAAAAAGGAAAAGAGAGGGAAGGATTAAACTGGGTAATTGTGGAAAGTGATGTGGAAATTAGCAAAAGAGGGAGCATGCTTAGGGGATGCTTTGGCTGGCCTTGTGTTTGAGAAAGGATAGCCAAAATTCTTTGTTTTCTTTGCTTAGTGCATGGCTGAAATGCATGCAAATGGTAGTTTCTTTCTTTGCTTTTGAAAGCTTAGCCGATTGTAGAACTCCTTAAGCTGCTCTACTTCTTGAGCATGGCCGAGTAAAGTATCTTTCTAGGGGCTATCTTATTTGGTTTTCTGATAGCAAGAAGGTACCAAGACTCTTGATTTTGTTTCTTTCCTTTCTCAAGCTATTCATGGCGAAATAGAGACTTAGGGAGTTAAGTTCGGTTTTCAAGGAGCTAGGAAGCTCTCGACTAGCTTGTGTGCTTGCATGGGTTCCTTTCATTGTTGCTAGCCAGAACATGATAGGCACTATTGCCAAATCCTTATTGAAGAAGGTGCCTTCGACTACTCTCTTTAGTCTCTCTAAATGTAGTTGGTAAGTACCCTATTAAGTAGTTGGTTTCTTCTCCTTTTCTTTTGCATGCCGAAATCAAAGCTAGATTTTGATTTTAAGAATAGCCAAACATGCTAAAGGCTATATTGACGTATTTCCATTGTGCTAGTGTTAAGGAGCTTTTAAAAGAGCTTACTGGTTTCGGCTATTCAAGGAATATTGGTAACTACTAAGGCATGCAAATCTTTTGGGACTTGGGAAGCTAGGTAAGTGTTATATGCAATATTCGACCTAAGGCCATGTTATTGGTACTAAGTGTGACCGATTTCGATATGTGTTCTAGTGGGCAAATCGATAAAAGTAATGTGTTTCTTCGAGACTTTAATTGATATTAGAATCGATAGATCAGGATCTCGCTAAAATCAGGTGCGTAGTTATCGCACTGTACTCTTGTTTGTTAATCATGATATGTGTTGTATGTGTCGTTTTATGAAAACGAATATGTTATGCATGTTAGCCAAAATAAAGGCTAAGAGTAAGGATACCAAGGTAAGTGATCAAATAATCAGGTTAGTGACTATGATATTGACTTTTCAGTGATTTGCGATAATGATTGATTGGCGATGAATGTAAAAATAAAGTGATGACATGTTATGTATATTGTTTTGAGTAATATGTGACCATGGTATAAAATATATATAATTGTTTCGTACAAAATGTTGCTATGGTACATATAAGTACGCATGAGACTTGTGATGTGACTATTGAAGAAAAAGGGTGTACACTATGTGAGTGGTCTAATCCGAACCTCGTGCTGCATTCGTGCTTGATGAATTGTGAATTGAATGATATGTGAGATCCCTACGGGATCGGTGGCTTAGCCACAACCTTAAGAAATAATGTGCAAAAGAAGAATATGTGGATCACTTTGTGGATTGGACTTCGTAATTGTATATTCGTGATCATATTTATAATACTATGTATTCACAATTGCATATTTATAATTGCATGTTATATATATATATATGGATTGAATGGTCATGGGCCAAGCCCATACATGAGGACGTGTGTATTAACTATGCACTGAGTCTTGGTGACTCACTCTATTTTATTAAACCTTTCAGGTGGCGCGTAAAGCTTGGACCGGGTCGGAGAGGATACAAAGGAGGCCATGCAAAAGTGGATTTTCATACAAAGGAATCTCTTGGTTAATGAATAAAATATTTATATTTTTCGTATTTTGATTAAGTGTGTATTGTAATAAGGCCCACTAAAGTATTTCAGTTCATTTGTTAAGTATCGTTACTATTATGCCTTATTATGGAAAGATAGTTTAAAAGTCGATTACAAATGGTTTTATTTTCTCAAGTAAAGTTTAAATCTGATATTTTTATAATGAACTCCGATTTTTCTTAGAATATTACAAGACATGAAAATGTTTTAACAAACTCGACAAAATTTTAACGGTTTATCTCTTAAGTAAGAATGTTTTTCGAAAGTGTTACGCAGTGGCATTCCAAATTCGGTCGGATTAAATGGGCCGAGTTTGGGGTGTTACAGCATAGACGGCCGTGTCCTCATAGTCTAGGTGAAAACACCAATCCTCTCTTTCGTGTCGGGAGTTTGTGATTGTGTCCCGTGAACTTTCTCAATAGACGTCTCTTCTAACTTCTTGTCGCTTGGTCCAGGTCGCACCTCGTCATTCACTTAACCTCCGCGATACTTGTGATCCTCCAATGACTCCCGAACAATCCTTGTCGGCTTGAACCTTCAGGTAAAACCTCTTCTTTGTATCCGGATGTTTATGGATGTGTCCTTTGAACTTTCTCAATAGAAGTCTCTTCTATCTCTTTGTTGCTTGGTCCAGGTCGATCTTCTGATGACCCCCAAACAATCTTTGTAGGCTTTGAATCTTCGGGCAAGACTTATTTTCGTTGTTACCTAGACTATGTTCAGACGATCGTATTATAATCCACTTCATCAAGTAACACATTTCCTTATGACAAACTCTCCTATTCAGTAATTGAATATGAATCAACACCCCCTTTCTATGATGATGCAATGTAATGCAAATGCATGGATGCAAAGAGGCACCGATTTAGATTCAACTTCATTTAGAAAACTTTTCGTAAAACAAAAGCCCTTTACATAAAATAGATTATAAATACGGCCGCGCTTCGAGCAACGGTTTATTCTTGACCTGTCTGATACCAGCTTGTACTTCACACTTAGTATGTTAGCTCGAACTGCCAAAGTTTACAAATATTCGGCCACCTCCGGATTTGAGTCGTAAGCCACTCAGTAAGGTAGTCGCAGTCCCTGACTTGACTCTGAGAATGATGAAGTCGTTCCGTCCCACACCCTTCATTTGCTTCAAGAAGCTCATACCTTAAGTTTACTACGTACTCCCACTCTTCTATTCTTCCCTTCATTGCCTCAATTTTCTCTAAACTAACTCTCAACTCAGCCACAGAATTGCGATTTCTATACTGATAAAGTGTTTTTTCAAGCTCTACTACTCTAGCCTTTAATTTCTCTTTGTCGCTTTGGGCCTCTGTTAGGCCTGTTTCTATAGCCTCTCTCTGAGCCTGAGCCTCTTGGAATTTTCTCTTCCATTGATTGGCCTTGAGATGTTATCGTTGATTCTTCTACTGATCCATCTGTTATATTTGGGAGTAGTATTTGATCATACGATCAACCTTTCATTCGGTAAACTTGGTTCCAAACGGTAGAAATTTCTTTGACTCTTTTCTCGTAGTTTTCTCCTTTATACAGGAACTCACATTGTGCTAGGCTATGTGTTGCTGATATAAATTGCCTCAACCCGTACTGTCTTAACACCAGTAAATGAGCATAACTAGTGGCTCCTTAAATTTCGAGCAAAAGGGACCCAGTCGAAATTCCCACATCGAAACAGAATCTCGTCGGGTAAAAATCAAGGAACTCTCCATTCGATATCCGTCTCCTGAAGATTCTAAAAAGTGCTATCCAATTCTCTTCTGATACGACATCTCTTCTTGGCACCTTTGTCGTCTCTTTCAAAGGGGAATAGTTATCTATAAAGATCTGACAAGAAACTTCATCCACCTTCCAAAAGTAGTTGTGAAACTAAACCATAAACAGTTGCGCACACCACGCAAACCTGCCTTCTCCGGATCTTCTACATGTATTCAATGATCTGAAAGCCTCAGCCAAGATTGCAGGAACTGGCATAACTCCCTAACTGAGTCAGTAGAAGAAATCTACGATAGCTTCCTCTACACGTCCTAATACTCTAGGGAATAATATTAACCCGTAGATGCTCAGTGCGAAACGTCAACTCTTTTTCTTATATCAAGATGGGTTAAAATCAAGTCTCTCAAGTTCTTCCATGGGATGCACTTACGCTTGCCCCTTTTGCTTGATCCTGGTTTTGATTTATTGCTCACTTATTCCCGTAATGCTCATTAATTCCTTCTAAAAGGATGGGACATAGGCCGCTCTCAATTAGATTCTATCAACTTGAGTCATCGGACAATGCAATAGACTGTATACCCTCCTATGGTGGGTACCAAATCCACTTTTCCAAAAGTGAAGCAATTATACGCGGGGTTCTAAAACTGAGTGATAACTCAAAATAACTGCTCATCTACCTTGACGTCGAGCAAGTGTGGCAAGTCTCCATAACCATGGCAGAATGAACTATTGGTCTCATCATTTCGTTGATCCCACATAGCTTTTAAATCGTGAAGATTATTATGTGCCACATTAATACGAGTGTAGTCCCTTAATTCTGACACATGCCCGGCCGCTAGACCATCTCTCTTTTCTAGTCGTGTTGTCTCTGACCAAATTTGGATTGCCGTATTATCTTCCACTTTATCAAGAAAGTTGTTTTCCATGGCAATCTTTCTATTTCAGCAATCGAACCCGAATCAATGCCTCTTAAATATGAAAAATGCATGCAATGCAATCAAAATGAGAGAAAATACGTTAGTGTAAGAGAAATAAACAAACGTAAAACAAACGTCAGTGTAGGAGAAATGATGAACATAAAACACCTATCGAGGTGACCTCTAGGGGTTTAGCGTGGCTCTATCTAGGGTAGGCTCTTAAGGCGCGCTATATGAGGTTTGGTTCTAAAGTAAGGGTACCCGAACTAACAGATTCCTCGATCCTCACCCATTATAGGCTCATATGGACCGAGTTCAGTTCAGGGGAATACATTTCCCTATGGCTGCACGGAGATAAAAATCTTACAAAGACATAGGTACGGATGTATCCCGACAGTGATCCACTATCTTGCACGGAGGTAAAAACCTCACGAAAGAGTAGCTTCTCACTCCCACTTAAGGGTGTGACCGCAATGGTCATGTAATACAATGCCAAAGTATTTCACGAGACTAGACACTATAGCACAAACAAATGCATCAAAGAGAAACACGATTTTTCAAAACAATTTTCCAAATTTTCGATCAAAGGGACAAAAATCAATCAATTTACGGCCTGACTCGAAGTATCCCCAGCGGAGTCGCCAAGCTGTCGTAACCATTTTTTTGTCAAAACGGGGATTGACTTTAAAAATAGGGAGTCGCCACCGATCTTTGTTAGGTGTGATCGGATCACCTTTGTTTTAATAAAACATTTTGATTTACTAAAACAATATTTCTGGTCTACGAAAATTTGAGAAAACGAGTTCGGGAGTCGGTTACGTGCGAGGAAGGGTTAGCACCCTCGTCACGTCCAAAATTGGTACCACATTGATTAATTAACGTCCCGATGTCGAAAGTTTGAAAATTCTAAAAGAATTTAAGAATCTGATCTCTTTTGGAAACGTTTGAATTTTCTCGAATTGAACCTCAAGATTTTCTTATTCTGAATGAATAAAATATCACATCCAGTACGTAGGACACGATGATTTTAATCTTCGAATCCAGGATCTTCTCTTAATTCCCGAGGCTCATGCATTAAAATATTAAAATGATATTCGATTGTTTGGCCAAGCGATAACCGAAACCCAACACATAGGGCACGATCTTTCGAATTTCCTAACATAGGATATTGCCTTATTTTGAAATCTTTTTATTTTGGATGGAATTTGTAAAAGATCTTAGGTTAGGTTTTTAAAGAAACATTTTTCAAAACGTGAATGGGATTAAGCTCGATGAGTGACGATAATGTAATACGAATTTGGCACGATGATAACATAATACATGTAATACATAACATTGGAATCATGAGTCTAAAATATTAACATGCATGAGTAATAATAATGATGAGACAGTAATATAAACAATAATAACAATGATGATAATAACAGTATATGGAAATATGAACAAGCAAGTTTTAATACATGTAAGAACGATAGTCACATAGCTTACACTATTTAACTATCGACATTAACAATAGAAGAAGACTGGAATAAACATCATGGATAACAATCCAAAAAAATAAATAGAGAAAGAAAGTGAAGCATCATAGAAATGATTAAAAAATATAATGGTTTACAATAAACACTTTATAAAAAACAACTCTGAATAAATAATAAAATATAGTACATGAGACTTTTTAGAATAAGTGACCATCTTAAAGAAGTCTCAAATAAATAATATTTAAAACAATTTAAAGCAGATAATGTGAAATAACTTAAAAATAACTAACGCAAAATAGTTTAAGGCAAAGTAATATGTAAAAATAAATAAATGGATCAATAATGTGTATGTATAAAATAAATAATATCTAATTTTAAAATAGATAAGAAATGTATACGTATAAAGACAATTTAATACAAATGATATGTAAAACTTCATATGAACCGCAATAACAAAACGAGTTTGCAAAATAAAGAAACTACGCGAAGTCAGGGACAAGATTGAGAATCTAGCCGAAACTCAAGGCGTGAATCATAAATAATCCAAAGCTGGTTTAGGGGAGAATCGAATGGTGCGAAACTATTGGGGACCAGATGACGAAATGTCCCCTAAATTCCCATGCCCCCATCCAGTCGACAGATTCAAGGGCTAAGTCAAAAACGCAATGAAAATTGAGGGCCAAATTTAAAAGAACAAAAAAGGAAATGGGACATGATTGAGCAAAGCTGCAGAAAGGGGGGTCCATTGGTGAAAATATCCCTTTTAGAATGCGCAGGCCCCTCCTTTTACTAAACGACGCCGTTTCTTCAAAGCCCTAAAAACCCATTTTTCTGCTTCGTTTCAATTTCCTCTAAGTTCAGAAAAACCCTAAGGCTTCTCTCTTTTTTGTTTCTCTCAAAAAGACGAAGAGGCAGAGAACTCCCCCCTCAAACAACGAACCCGTGAATCCCTCTACCCCTGTAGCCCGATTTCGGCACTGGAAAAGGGAGGTTCCGATGACGGAGGTGTGCTTTCCTTTCCTTTATTCAATCATTTGCTTTTTTTTTTGTAAAAAATGAATAATAATAATAGTAAGCAGTAAATGAAAAAAGAAAAAAAAGTGAGATTGAGATTTCAACAATGCTTTTTTTTTTTTGCCTTTCTTTTCTTGATGTTCGTGGAAAAGAAAGTTCAAGATTTTCTTACTTCCGATCTTCGTTCTTATTCTTTCAAATCTAAAAATCCTTCTTTTATTTTGATTTTGTTTATAAAGCTTTCGAAAATAACAAGATAACAACAAATAAGTGCAAAATGCAAGAATGAAGAACCAAATTAACCTTGAAGATTTCTGTTTTCTTTTGATTCCTCTCTTAGTGTTCGTAAAAAAAAATGAAGAAGTCATCCCAGTTACACTGCTTTTGGGTATCTATATAGCCGAAATATACCATCTTTTAATAATCAATTATTTGCTCCATGCTCTGTTGTTTTCTGTCTTCGTTGTTGTGTGTTTTCTGTGCAGGGCATGGGCGCTAGTGTGATCGGTAGAGGCCGAGGCGCCTGGGAGAGCTCGAATCGTCAGGGGCGTGGGCACGGGGAACGACGCGCGTGGGAAACCGAAGCAACGCGTGGCGCGTGGTGGTAGGTGAAAGGCCGCGAGAGGTGCGTGTGGCAGACGCGCGGCGGCGCTAAGAGAGAAAAAAAACCCTAGGGTTTCTTGGTTGTTTCTGTTTTGTTATGGGCTAGGGTAGCGTTGGGCTGCTTAGGTTTTGGACCATTTCAGGCCTATTTTGGGCTAATTGTCATGTTATTTTCTTTGGACTGTTTGTGTTTTTCTCATTTGGGCTTTGAGCCTTTTTGTAAATGGACATTTATATGGATTGGTTTCATTTATTGGATTTTGGTTTTATTAATATTTTTGTTTTTCTTGTTGGGTTTATTTTCGATGGGCCTCAGTTGTTTCTGTCAGGCCCAGGCCAAAAATTGGTTATTACAGTATGTAACCCGAGGCCCAACTCAACTCTGAGTCGACTTTTGAATAGAGATTTAAAGACAAAAATTAAAAATACCTCAGCGTGTCCCGAGGCTCAACTCACTTCTCGTATTATGAGTTGATTTTTGAACACAAATTTAAAGACAAATTAAATACCTCGGCGTGACCGAGGCTCAACTCACCTCTCGTATTATGAGTTGATTTTTGAACAGAAATTGAAAAACATAAATTAAAAATACCTCGGCGTGCCCCGAGGCTCAACTCACCTCCCGTATTATGAGTTGATTTTTGAACAGAAATTGAAAGGCACCTCAGTATGTGACCTGAGGCTCAACTTACCTCTCGTACTATGAGTTGATTTTTTTGCAATCAGAATTTCAAAACATATCATCTAGTGGGACTCGGATGTCTTCTTTTTCCTTGATTTGGTACAACTATCGTCAGTGTTTCTCGCTTTATAGGTGTACCTGTATGTGTTATGCGTGATGTTATCGTGATATGCGTGTGCTTGTCTTAAATGCTCTTATGCCTACATGATTATGCCATGCGCTCTGGGCTTGTTTGTCATATATCTCTCGTTATGACTTTCATGATGACTTGTATTCATTGCTTCAGTTGTTGACTTTTCTTTCAGGTTTTGTACCCATCCTCAAGTTTGACGAGTAGTCTGCATTTCTCATATATCACCCATTTGCCCCCTATTGAACTTTTGTCTTTGCTTTGAGGCTCTTGTACTTACCAGATTCTCATCCAGGTAATGCTCAATGTTCTTTTTGTTTAGAGTGAGGAATTGTGGTACTTTATTTAAAATTGCTCGCATACTTCTTTCATCATCTTGTTGTTCAGATTCAAAGCATTATCTGAGATGATTCTCTCAAGTAGTCCATATCGACATATGATCTCCTTTTTTAAGAACTTGCACACTGCAGTCTTTGTCACATTTGTGAACGAAGCGGCTTCAACCCATTTTGTGAAGTAATCTATGACCACAAAAATGAATTGTTGCCCATTAGAAGCTTTTGGGGAAATTGGCCCTATAACATCCATGCCCCACATAGAAAAAGGCCACGGAGAAGTCATGACGTGAAGGGGGCAACTGGTCTTTGCGTGAATCTTATCGCCAGAAACTTGACATTTGTGGCACTTTCGCGTAGCTAATGCAAATCCTTTTTCCATCGTCAACCAATAATAACCGAGTCTCATAATTTTCCTAGCCATAGTGAAACCATTAGCATGCGTTCCACAAATTCCTTCATGGACCTCTTCAAGTATCTTTTTGGCCTCAATATCATCTACACATCTCAGGAGCACCTGATCTTTTCCTCTTTTGTACAGGATGTCCCCATCAAGAATAAATCCCGTAGCCATTCTTCTGGTTGTTCTTTTGTCATTCTCATTTGCTTGCTCAGGATATCTTTGATGCTTGACATATTCTAAGATATCATGGAACTATGGCTGTCCATCCGCCTCTCTTTCAATGCTAAAACAGTGCGCCGGGGCTTCATATATGCTCATCTGGAGAAGCATTATTTCCATTTCTCGCTTCACTTTGAACATTGAATCCAAGGTGGCCAGGGCATCAGCCAATCGATTATCCTCTCGTGGGAAGTAATTAAAAGTCACTTCTTCGAATTCTTTGACTAATTCCGCAACGAGATCGCGATAGTTGACCACCTTCGAGTCTCTCACTTCCCAATCTCCACGGATTTGGTAAATCACCAATGTCGAATCCCTGGATACCTTTAAGATTTTGATGTCTCATTCAATAGCTGCGCGAAGTCCCATGATGCAAGCCTCATATTCCGCTATGTTATTGGTACAGAAGAAATTTAATCTGGCAGTGAATGGATAATGATTCCCTTCCGGTGACACTAAGACTGCTCCAATCCCATGCCCCAATGCATTTGATGCGCCATCAAAGCACATCTTCCATGATTTCTCTTTTGACGATTCACATTCTTTTTCTGTGATGCACATCAAGTCTTCAACTGGGAAATCAAATCTTAATGGCTCGTATTCCTCTGTCATTCGAGTTGCTAGGAAGTCAGCTATTGCGCTCCCTTTTATCGACTTTTGGTTCACATAGATGATATCGTACTCCGACAATAGGATCTGCCATCGTACCATTCTTCCTGAGAGTGCAGGTGATTCCATCATGTACTTTATTGGGTCCAGCTTTGAGATCAACCATGTCATATGATACAGCATATATTGTCGGAGCCTTCGAGCTGCCCAGACCAGAGCACAACAGTATTTTTCAATTAACGAATATTTTGCTTCATACTCTGTGAACTTCTTGCTGAGGTAATAGATCACCTTTCCTCTTCTCCCCGACTTATCATGTTGCCCCAGTACAAAACCCATTGAATTTTCGAACAGAGTCAGATACAATATTAACGGTCTCCCGGGAGTTGGCGGTACTAGCACCAGGGGGCTAGACAAATATTGTTTTATCTTGTTGAAAGTAGCTTGGCACTCTTCGTTCCATTCCCCAGGATTGTGTTTTCTTAGGAGTCAAAAAATTGGGTCACATTGGTTGGTAAGCTGAGCAACGAACCGGGCGATGTAGTTCAACCTTCCTAGAAATCCTCTGACTTCTTTTTGTGTCCGTGGAGGTGGTAATTCTTGTATGGCTTTTATCTTGTCCGGATCAATCTCAATACCTCTCTCGCTAACGATGAAGCCCAGTAATTTCCCGGAGGTTGCTCCAAATGTGCACTTGGCTGGGTTAAGCTTCAACTGAAACTTTCTCAGTCTTCCAAACAATTTCCTGAGGTTCTCGACATGCTCTCTTTCCCCTCGAGATTTGGCAATCATATCGTCGACATAGACTTCTATCTCTTTGTGCATCATGTCATGGAACAGCATCACCATTGCCCTCTGATATGTTGCTCCGGTATTCTTTAATTCGAACGACATCACCTTGTAGTAGAATATTCCCCACATTGTCACGAATGTAGTCTTCTCCATATCCTCGGGAGCCATCTTTATCTGGTTATAACCTGAAAATCCATCCGTGAAAGAGAATAATGAATGTTTTGCCGTGTTATCCACCAATGTATCGATGTGCGGCAAGGGAAAATTATCCTTAGGGCTTGCTCTATTCAGATCGCGATAGTCCAGACACATTCGCACTTTACCGTCTTTCTTTAGCACTGGGACTATATTCGCTACCCATTTCAGATATTTAGAGACTTGTGAGAAGCCGGCGTCAAATTGTTTTTTGACTTCTTCTTTTATCTTTAAGAGCATTTTGGGTCTCATTCGTCTTAGTTTCTGCTGGATAGGCTTGCATTCTGGCTTCAGTGGGAGCCTATGGACCACTACATCCTCGCCCAATCCTGGCATGTCTTGATATGACCATGCAAATATGTCTTTGTACTCATGAAGCAAGGCGACCAAGTCGTGTTTGGTGTTCTCTGAAATGGTGATCCCGATCTTTACTTCTTGCCTCTTTTCATCACTTCCCAAATTCACCGTCTCAACAGATTCTTGATGGGGTAGTATCTGCTTGTCTTCTTGTTCTATCATCCATAGTAAGTCGGGGGACGAGACATAATCTTCAGCATTTTCCTCAGTTCGAACTCTCCTAAACAAATAACTTGCTCGAAATCAATTTTAGGACTTGTAGCGGGATTGTTCACGTTATCGATATCTGAGCACCTGAAAGGTAAATGGAAAAAAAACTATAGAGGAGCATCGAGGTATTGGAATCTGCAAACGTGATACTATGTCATGATATGATATATATACAAAGACAGGCTATGAGAAGAGGGAAAAAATATGAGGCCAATGAGAATGAGAGACCATGATAATATACATCTTCATTGATGTTCATTTAAAAGCTAAATAGCCAACATAAACTCTTATAACAGATTCCCCTACAACTTAGGGGTATACAGAGAGTTGACATTGAGGATTACTTTGGATGGGCCTTAGAAACTACAAGAAGATCCTCAGCGATCCAATTGCTCAAAACAAATCCAAGAGGACCAAGGCGTATCTTTGAGATGTCTTCCACCGTATCATCCGCTTTGTCAATAACGTTTATATTGAAGTTCTGAAAATCCCTTTCAACCAATAACAGTGTGTTTCGTGAAATATCTCCTTCTAGGTACATCATTCCTGCAGATGTAAAAGTTTTCGACAAGGGCGGATACATTATGGGCTCCCATTCTACTTTCTGCCTCGAAGCTCTTGCAATCCTCTTTTCCTGATCTTTCTGCAGCTGTTTCCTTCTTTGTCGTATATCCAGCTTGGACCCTAAACCATATCGAGCCTTGTGAGGTACCGATTTTAGCGCTCTAGCTATCCATTGCTGGTATCTCCCTAAGCCTTTCCTTGCTCGGGCTCCTTTTCCCACAGTTAGCTTGATTCCCATCTTGGTATTCCTTGACAAGTTGGGCGCGAGAGCGCTATTCCCTTCAGCAACAAATGTAGTGTTGATAAATTCGAAGGAACGGAAGGAGCATTCTACCGCATCTTTGTTTGCCTCGATGTAAGGTGTGTCAGTAGAGAGTGATGCGACAATGTCTTCTTCACCAGCGATTGTGATCAAGCTGTTATCCATAATAAACTTTATTTTCTGATGGAGAGATGAAAGGATTGCTCTAGCGGAATGGATCCAGGGCCTTTCTAAAAGGCAATTGTATGAAGGTGCGATGTCTATAACCTGGAACTCGACATTATACGTGCACGGGCCCACCTCCAGAGGAATCTCAATCTTTCTCATGACCTCTCGTCGTGTTTCATCAAATGCCCTTACTGCAGAATGACAAGGCCTCAGGTAAGACATATCAACTGGCATCCTGGACAATGTAGCCAATGGCATGACATTGAGTGCAGACCCGTTGTTAATAAGCACATGCAGTATTATATAACCTTTGCAACCGGTTGTAATGTGCAATGCTTTAACAGAGCCTCTACCGTTTGGTGGTATTTCGTCATCGCTGAAAGAGATAAAATTATCCGCATTTAAATTGTTCACCCACCTATCAAGTTTTTCAACGGGTATATTACTCGGCACATACGCTTGGTTTAACACTTTCAGTAAAGCGTTTCGATGTGGCTCTGAGTTCAACAACAGGGATAATACTGAGATTTTTGCCGGTTGTTTGTTCAGCTGCTCCACGATGTTATATTTGTTGTGCTTAATAAACTTTAAGAAATCCTGTGCTTCATCGTCATTCACCAGTTTCTTAGTTCCTTGTTCAGATTGTATCTCAGCATCGACTTCGGTATCATGTATCGGTACCTTTCTTTTCTGGCTCGTGCTGACAACTTTCTTCTTTGTCTCAATCGCCTCAGAGGAATAACAACTCCCACTACGGGTGAAGTGCCCCACCTCGCTGACGTTTCCAGTTGTAGCTTCGGGTATGGTGATGTTGACATCATATTTCCATGGTACTGCATTATCATCCTTGTAAGGGAAAGGAGCTGGTACTTTAATTATCATCTTTGGTTTGGCTTCCTTCTTCTTGACCTCATAGTAGATCACCAGAGGTCGATTGACACTATAAGGGATGGCTGGTGGTTGATCATCGGAGGCGCATACTTCCTTTTCCTCGGCCTCGTCTGTCTTATAAAAGATCTGGACCCCTTTGTTGTCCATCATGTCTTGAAGTAACTCTTTGAATTTCTCGCAAGACTGGATGTGGTACCCTTCTGTGCCACGAAAGACACAGAAATTTGGACCCCTTGTACTTTCCTCTTTGGAACTTTTCTTGAACAAACCTTTCTCAGTCATTATTTCCCATACTTTGCTTAAAGGTGTCTTTACTTCAGATACGCGATTTTTAACTCGCCATCTATCCTCCTCCGTCACCATGCTCACGTTCCCCTCAACATGGTTAGGGAGCGGATTTCCATCCATATTATTAATACCATCAAATCGTAAAATGCCCGCATCGATAAGGCCTTGAACCCGTTTTTTGAAAGCAAGGTAATTTTCTGTCGAATGTCCCCGGTTTCCAGCATGGTACATGCAACTGGCGTTAGGATCGTACCATATTGGGTATGGAGGTTTCAGGGGTGCCATATAATGTGGGGATATTAATTGCTTTTCCAGTAATTTCGGGCACAGCTCTCCATACGACACAGGGATGGGGGTGAACTGAATTCTTTCAGGATTGGGCTTCGTTGGTCTTGGTTCGTTTTTGGGCTGACTTTGGGCTGGCGTAGTATTTGACGGGAATATAATGAATGGTCTTTGGTTATCTGCGGCATAAACGGGGTAAGGAGGAAGTGTTTGATAGTAAGGGTTTTGTGGAGGGAAATAGAAACTCAGCGGTGGGCGAAATTGAGGTCGTGGTTGGGTTGGGTATGGATTAACAGCGTAGTGGCTCCCGGTCCCCACCATATGGGTTTCAGGATCTCTTTTCTTTACAGGTACTGGCCTTTTCGAACTCTCAAGACCCTCCATCCTTCCGCTCTTGATGCCATTTTCAATGAGTTCCCCCGACATTACTATATCGGCAAAGTCTTTTGTGGCATTCCCTACCAGTTTGTCATAAAATGGTGCCTTCAACGTGTTGATAAAAAGGACCGTTAGCTCTGTTTAGTCAGTGGGGGTTCTACTTGGGCCGAAGCATCCCTCCACCTTTGAGCGTACTGTCTGAAAGTCTCTGTTGGCTTCTTCTCCATCATTTGTAGCGTTAGTCAGTCAGGCACCATATTAGAGACATGCTTGTATTGTTCGCAAAATGCTGACGCTAGATCCTTCCATGGTCGGATCCTCTTTCTGCTGAGTTGATTATACCACCGGACGGCTGATCTGATCAAACTATCTTAAAAGCAATGTATTAACAACTTGTCTTCATTCATATGACCAGCCATCTTTCAACAGAACATGATAAGATATGCCTTTGGACATTTCGTTCCATCAAAATTTTCGAAATCTGGTGCCTTAAACTTTGGAGGCAGGACCAGATCGGATACCAGACTGAGCTCTTTGGCGCTCAGTGCAGAGAAAACTCCAGTACCCTCTACCACCTTGAGTCTTTCTTCCAAGATCCTGTACTTTTCCTTGGCATCGTAATCGTTCCTGTTTAACCTAGCTATTTCTACCGGGTCATCCAAATCCGGAACAATTGGATTAGCAGAATTATCTCCGGAGTTTGATACATATACACCTTGCCCCAGATGAGTAGGTGGTATGCGTCATTATTCTAGGCCTACCAGGTTCCCTTGAAGATATCCTCTTTGCGTTACATGAGCATGGGGTGGCGTGAATCCTGGAGGATAGAGTGGATCCTGATTAACTCTCGAATAGGGTTCTGTAATATCAGGAATCTGCGCGAGTCCTTTTCCTTTGGCCAGAGCCGCCAACATCTCCATCATCTTAGCCATTTGATCCTTTTGCTCTAGTGATTCCTATCGGGATCTTACCATCAGATCCCTTGCTTCTTGCTGCAACTTGGCTAACTATTCTTGCAGCTCTTTCTGGATTCTTTCTATCCTTTCGATCCTCTCATTGAGTTCAGCATCCATAGCTCTAGTTCTTAGACATGTCCTATAGGGATGACGTGATTCCAGATTCGTAGTGACGTAGCTGCAGATTATACGATTTTAGCCTTAGTAAATGATTATGGCGATGTGATGCTAATGTATGCAATGTAATGTAAATGCATGGTATGAATGCGAAGAGGTGTTGATTTGATTCAACTTCATTAGATAAACTTTACTAGAAAACAAATTTCCTTTCATAGAACGGACGATTACATATACGACGTTGCTCTAATGCCTAAATCCTTAACTTTCCTAAGAAGCCAAGCTAAACTTTAGCCTCGCTCCGATCTTGACTCGTACATCAGACTTAACGCATCAGCCTGAACCGCCAAGGTTTGTAAATGATCGGCCACCTCTCGGATTTGAGCCACGGCCTCGCCCATTACATAGTCTCTGTTTCTGATCTATTCTTGAGAATGGTGGAGCTGCTCCTTCCAATGTTCATTGTTTGCTTCAAGCAGTTCAACCCGAATTTTGCTATCTTGTAATGCAGTCTCGAGCTCCCCTATCCTTCCTCTCATCTCCTCGATCTTGTTCTGACTGGCTCTTAATTCGACTACCGAGTTGCGACTACGGTGTAGATGCAGTGACCTTTCTAATTCTGCTACTTAGGCGCGTAACCTCTCTTGTTCACTTTGGCTTTCCGACAGGCTTTTTTCCAAAGCGTCCTCCCACACTCGAGCATCTTGGAATTTCCTTTCCCACTGATCGGCTCTGGACTTTTCTTCTTTAATTTCCTGTCGCCATTGCTCTGATGTTTTGCCCAAACCAGCAGTTCTGATGGACATGCGTAGCTTCTTATAGTCTGTCTTTAACCTGTCCAAATCCTCTTCGGCCTTATTCTTTCCTTTTTTCAATTTCTCAGCCTCGAACTTGTGGACGTCAACATCTAACCCCAACTGCATCTTTTCCTCTTCTAGCCGCTCTATCCTCTTACCCAATTCCCGGCTCTTCCTCTCGAAATCTTGCTTGATGATCTCTAATTCAGATGGGATTAGTTGCAGCTGCTCTTCAATTGGTCGAGCATTTCCTTGGATTGGCCTTGGGACATTATCGTTGATTCTTTTGGCCCACCATCGATCATACTCGGGGGTCACCATCGGCCCTATGGCGAGTCTCTTCATTTTCCGGGTTTGGGTCCATGCATCCGATATTTCGCGAACTCTCTTCTTATAGTTGTCATCATTGTATGAAAATTCACATTGGGCTAATCCATGTGTCGCAGGTATGAACTGCCTCGATTGATACTGCCTCATCACTAGTAACGGGGCATATCCGACAGCTCCCCATATTCTAGGTAAAGGAACCCAGTCAAACCCTCTACACCGATACAAGATCTCGTCAGTGGTCATCCACGGAGCCTTCCATTCTACATCTTTAACTTGCAGATTTTGGAGAATTGCTATCCATTTCTCTCCAGATAGGTCGTCCTGCCTTGGTGTACTCGCTAATTCCTCCAGAAGAGAATAGTTCTCGAAAAAGACTTTGTATGAGACCTTTTCTATCTTCCAAAAATGGCAATGAAACCAAGATAACAATAGCTGTGCACATCCTACGAACCTCCCTTCGCCCACTCTTCGGCAAGCGTTCAATGATCTGAAGGTTTCGACTAAAATTGCGAGGACAGGTGTAACTCCCTTATCAAGTTTATCAAATAGGTCTGAAACCGCA
Organism: Gossypium bickii; assembly: GCA_025503065.1. Taxonomy (NCBI): domain Eukaryota; kingdom Viridiplantae; phylum Streptophyta; class Magnoliopsida; order Malvales; family Malvaceae; genus Gossypium; species Gossypium bickii. The sequence goes on along the minus strand of CP106714.1, from coordinate 6,157,298 downwards.
TCCTCTATATGCCCTAACACCTTGGGAAAGATGACCAAACCATAGATGCTTAGAGCAAAGACGTCGACCCTCTTTTTCTTATCAGGATGTGCCAATATCAAGTCCCTCAAGTGTTTCCAAGAAATACACTTACAATCTCCCTTTTGCTTGATCCGGGCCGTAATCCATTGCTCGCTCATCCCTGTAATATTCATTAGCCTTTTTGAGAACGCCAGCACATTAGCAAACCTTGAATACGCCTTATCAGTTTGAATTCTCGGGCATCGAAACAAAGCTGTGTACTCCTCTATGGTAGGCACCAAAGCCACCTTTCCAAAAGTGAAGCAACTGTAAGCGGGGTTCCAAAACTGGGTAATAGCTCGAAGTAGGTACTCGTCTACCTTGATATCCAGGAGATAGTGCAAATCACCGTAATTATAGTAGAATAGTTGTTTGACCTCGTTGCCTTAGGAATCCCATATTTCCTTCAGTTCTCGTAGGTTATTTTCAGCCACGCTGATACGGGTGAAATCCCATAACTCTGATTCATGCCCCACCACAGTCGTCTCCTTTCTCTTCTTTGTATCCATTCGCACCATACTTGAACGGCGCATTATCCTCCACTCTATCGAGAAACCCCTTTTCCATGTTAAGCTTTTCTATCTAGTAACTGAATATGGATCAACACTTTTTTATGATGAAATGCCATGCAATAAAACCAAAACAAAGTTAGTATCCGGTACAAAAAGAACTTAAAATAAACAGGAAATGATCAAACTCCTATTTAAGGTAATAACTAGGGTTTACACGGCTCTACCTACAACGGGATCTTAGGTCTCTCTATATGTGATTTGGTTCTAAAGCAAGGGTACCTGAACCAGCAGATTCCTCGATCCTCACCCATTATAGGCTCATATGGACCGAGTTTAGTTCAGAGGAATACATTTCCCTATGGCTGCACGGAGATAAAAATCTCACGAAGACATAGGTACGGATGTATCCCGAAAGTGATCCACTATCTTACACGAAGGTAAAAACCTCACGAAAGAGTAGCTTCTCACTCCCACTTAAGGGTGTGACCACAATGGTCATGCAATGCAATGCCAAAGTATTTCACGAGACTCGACACTATAACACAAGCAAATGCATCAAAGAGAAACACGATTTTTCAAAACAATCTTCCAAATTTTCAATCAAAGAGACAAAAATCAATCAATTTACGGCCTGACTCTCGGTGTCCCCAGTGGAGTCGCCAAGCTGTCGTAACCATTTTTTGACAAAACGGGAATCGACTTGGGTTTTGCAAAAAAAAAAAAAAACGAGAGTCGCCACCGATCTTTTATTAGGTGTAATCAGATCACCTTTATTTTAAAAAACATTTTGATTTACTAAAACAATGTTTTTGGTCTACGAAAATTTGAGAAAATTGGTTCGGGAGTCGGTTACGTACGAGGAAGGGTTAGCACCCTCGTCACGCCCACAATCGGTACCAAATTGATTAATTAATGTCCCACTGTCGAAAGCTGGAATTTTTAAAAATAAATAGAAAATCGATATTTTTTTGGAAATATTTTGGTTTTCTCGAATTGAATATCAAGATTTCCTTGTTTCGAAGGGACAAAATATCACAGCCAATACGTAGGACACGATAATTTTAATCCTCAAATCCAAGATCGTCTCTTAATCCCTGAGATTCATTTATTAAAATAACAAAAGGTTATTCGATTATTTGGCCAAGCAAGAGAAACGAAACCCAACACATAGGGCACGGTCCCTCGAATTTCCAAACATAGAATATTGTCTTCTTTAGGAAATTTTTGCTTTTGGATAAAATTGATAAAAGATTTTAAAAATGATGCATATTTCGATGGTTTAGGTTTTAAAGAAACATTATTTAAAAAGCGAATTGGGGGGTTATGTGCGGCGAATAATGGTAACGTAACACGAATTTGGCATGATACATGCAATATATAACATCGGAATCGTTAATCTAAAATATTAACCCACATGAATAATAATAGTAATAATGGAACAATAATATAAACAATAGCGATGATGATAATAATATCAATAATATGGAAATGCGAATAAACAAGCTGTAATACGTGCAAAACGATAATCACATGTTCTACACTAATATAGTACCCATTAACGGTCAGAGAACAATCAAACAATTTTGATAAAAATAACACATGAAACAATTTAAAATAATTAACAAAATGACTTTAAATAAAGAACACATAGTAAAATAAAAATAAAGAAATAGAGTAAATAATGTATATGAAATACCTTTAAAATGATGTCAAGGATTTAAAATAAACAATATATATAATGTTTAATAGAAATAATACACAAGAAAACTCAAAATACATAAATAATAATAAAATTTTGAAGAAAAATACATAAATAAACTTTTCAAAATAGGTTAAAAACTAGATTAAAATCAGAATGAAATAGTGGGATCAAAATCGTAATAAGTTAAAGTGAAAAGGGACAGTGGCCAGATTAAAACGTAATAAAAATAGCGGGGTAAGATTGTGAAAAGGAAAAAGAATGCGCAAGGGGTTTGATCAATTGACGCTGCAAAGATGGGGGACCAATTGCGCAATTATCCCTTTTAAAGGATATGCGCAGTTTCCCTTAAGAAAGCGACGCCGTTTCACCTCATTTTTAAAGGCCTTATCTGCTTTCTTTCACGCAGCCCTACTTTCTTTCACGCAGCAGCCCCCATCCCAGCCTTTTGTTCTCTCAAACAAAGAAACCCAAAAGCCCTCTCTTCCCTCACTTTATCTGGCGATAGGACTTCCTGACAGATCGTCATACCACCATTGAAACCGATGGCCGACAACGCGCGGGGAGGGGACTCGTGACTTGTTCAAAGCCCGTTTCCGAAGATCCCTGCCTCGACGCCTCATCAGCATTAAATCCGACGACCGACGAGGTGCCCTGACGGCCTCTTCGATTACGGTAAGTTCCCCTTTTCTCGTTTTCGTTATTATTAGTAAAAAGTTCGCTTTTTTGTTAAAAATAATTAAACCAAAAAACTAAAAGAAAACGAACAAGAGTATCAGTCAACAACAAGAGCGAAAATGAAATCAACCTTTTGAGTTTTCTTTGATTTCTGATAGTTGTTTTTCAGTTCGTAAAAAAGGAAGAAGATTTGCTTCGATCTTGTTATGATCGAAATTTTAAAGGCTTTTTGCCTTTTTTGTTTTTGTATTTTTGGTAATGCGTCGGGGCCCCCCCTCTGTTTACAAATGGTTTCTATTTTATATCTAATCTACAAAAGCTTTTTTGTTTTCTATTCCTCTTGGCTTCGTTTTCTGTTGTCTTGTTTTGTTCTTTTGCAGGTGATGGGCGATGCATGCGTGGGTGCCGTCCGAGGTGCGGGGAGTTGTAGTCGTCAGGAAGTATGGGCATGGAAACCGACGCGCGTGGGAAGCCGAACCGATGCGGGGCGTGCGCGTGAAAGACGCGCGTGGCGTATTTAACGGTCGTCGTGCGTGGTGGGCGCGCGGCGTCGGCGGCGGCGATGACACCCTAGGATTTTCTGATTTTGCTTAGTCCCTGGGCCATATTTGGCTTTTTTGTAAATGGACGTTATTGGACCGTTAAAGTTTATTTGTTTGGGTTTTGTGTACTGCTTTTTTTTTTTAGTCTGTATTGGGCTGTATATCATTGGGCTTGAACTGGGGTTTTGGACCATTTTCTGTTGTAATTGGACGTTTATTGTTTGTTTATTTTGGGTTTTGGATCCTATTATTCTGTTTATTGGGCTTTGACAGGTCGGGCAAATTTGGGCCCTTATATTTTTTATGTAAAAATACTTTTAATCTTTGAATGAATGTTAATACATACAATATTTTAGATTGATAGATTCAAATTGAGAACTTACATGAATGAGAAGTACAATAATATCAATAAATTCAATGATTGGATTGATAAATTAAGAATCATGCAAAAATATATGAATGCGTGTAAAATTACTTTAGTTTCACACTAGTATAAGCGAATCCTTTTTTTTAATATATAAAATTAATTATATAAAATAAATTTATATATTTAACATTATTTATAAATATATTTCTTTATACACCTAACTAATGTAAATAAAATATTAAATATTATTTGAAAGTAATGAAATAAAAAAATATTATTTGTAAAAATTAAACTCTTAAAAAATATTATCTATCACTTATAATCCATTTATTGAATTAAATTAACCATTTTTTCAAAAAAGAGTGAAAATTACCAAAAAAAAAATAATTAAGATTTAGGTATAAAAGATAATCATAAAGTGCATAGGGTTTTATTTTTTATTTTTTAAATAATATTGTCTTTCGCTCACATGCAATTTATTTAGTTATGTTAAGTATACCTAACTCAAAATTTATAAAAGCATGGAGTGTAGTCTTCGGCCGTGGTCGTTTAGGAATTTGTTTGCGAATATTGAAAGAAGTTTAAGGCGAATGGCTGAGGTTCGGATTGAAGTCACAAATTGAGGTAAGAATGGAATGGCGAAAGCCTTGGCTAAAGCAGGTTTGTCGAGGAATACCTTCTTTAGAACATATTGGTAATCGGTTTTGGGGTCGTTATTTTTCTGGTTGTTTGATTGATACAATATTTTCATTTTAATATTAACTTATAATTGTTAGAGAGATATATGTTAAATTATACTTTCGTTATAATTTAAATCATATAATTTTGAGTTACAGTTTTACTATTTTTTCAATAGTATAAAACTAAGAGTTACTACTATAAAATAACGCTTGCTGGTTTGTCCATTGGGGAGGAGGAGGAGGCGGCGATGATTTCACTAGGTTTAGAAGGACCAGATGGTTGGCTCTCCTATGAGCATTGTTTTGTGGGCTCCTTTCTGACATCAATCAATTTCCCATCAATGAAAGTGACATTGGCAAATGTATGGCATCCGATTGGAGGCATTTCAATTTTTGACTTGAACAGGGGTTGCTCTCTCTTTCGGTTGTATCACAAGGTGGAATGTGGATAGGATTGAGGCTGGTGGTCCGTGGACTTTTAACTCCCAACTTCTTCTTATGCATCGTCTACGGGGCAGGGAAGATCCTATGGTTCCTCTGGTTACCATTGATTTCTAGGTTTTAGTTCATGACTTGCCCCATGTATAACATCCCAAAAATCGGGTTAGTGAAAGCAATAGTGGTTACATCCTGAGTTTGAGTTAAGATTTTGAAACAATGACAAGTGTTGTGTTTGTGTCTATGAGTTAACAAAAAGATGTTTATTTTAGTAACTTTTTTTTATAAATTACGAGATGAGGGCAAAGCCCTAATAGTGACACAACTAGTGCGACTCAAACCTAGATCACATTTGAGACGATAAACTCCTTTACCATCAGACCAACACACAAGTTCCATATCAATTTTTTTTACTATACTAATTGTGTAAGTCTCGGTGGTCAATAAATTAATTTATTTCTATTTCAATACTAATTATTATGGTGTAATTGTTATCAAATTTTATTAATTTATGCATACATATAATTAAGTTGTTACTTATTTTAATTTTTCATTTTGACCTTATTAGGAAAAATTAATAAACGCGATTTAAGGTACAATATTATCATGAACATCTATTAACAGATGTGATTTAATAAAAAATTAACGTATATTATATTATATTATTTTATCTATTTGTGGCTCCTTACGACTTTCTTTGTTGTGGTTCGTGCAAGGTAAACTTGCGATTTTAATTTGGTTGTTGGTTTTCGCGATTTGAAGTGTTGGGATTGTGGTAAGGTTGCATGAGAGGTCCGTGAAGCGCGTAATTTTTGTCGGACGAACAGATCGTCAGAGGAATCGCTTTCTTCTTTAGGTACTGAAATTGCTACTCGTGGATCGGCATCGAAAAATAGTAAGGTGTGTAACGATAAACTTGAAAAACAGCAATCGACGAAAGTTAAAAAAGTGCACTATCGATGCCACATGGTCGTGTGCGAGCCGTTTGGCCACACGATTTGGGCCAATTGGGCTGTGTAGGCCACACAGGCGTGTGAACTCATTTTCTGAAAAATTTCGTCTTGGCCAAATTTAATTTGTAAAACGTAATTAGTCTCTCCATAGGGTCTGCATAGCTTAAATAGGACTTAAAAACAAGGTATCTATGAATATGCTTCTTTGTTGATGTGTTAAAAGTATATGTATTATATATTCGTATGATCTGATACTGTTAGTTATGGAGGTATGTCGTGATTCACTTTGTTTGTATAAGCGTGTATAATGTACGATCAGATTAATTTGTACTTCTAAATTTGTTATATAACCATGCATGTGATTTCATGGCTGGACTGATGTGTTTCTATAAGGTTAAATAAATCTATTCTGTAAAGCATGGACTTCCATGTCTTTTGTTTCTATTAGTGTACGTCAGCATGTTCTACATGCTCACCATTCTAATTCTGTACATGCATGCCATGACACATTACATGGGGTTTGGATAATGTTAAAGGAGGAAGATTCTGTAATGGCAGTTTAAATCTCTGTGTAATTCAGTGGCTTGATCACATATATTTGATTTGGCAGTTTAACTGCATATTGCTAAGCCATCATTGTCAGGCAACCTGGGGTGGCGGGTCATCATTTTCGGGCAACCCAAGATGACTTAATTGGTGTGTTTTTAGATGGAAAAGTTTTACGGAACTCTATTTTGGTGTGTAGTAGAGTTGGGTAGGACATTTTCTAAAAAAATCCGCATTATGATTTTTTGAAATACCGTATTGGCATAATCATACATATCCAATTATGTTTGATTGATTGTTACGAAATTTTCTATGATTTTCTTATTTATTTATTGTATTGTATGTGACCTTAGCTTGAGTTTTAGTTATACACTGAACTTAAAAGCTCATCCCTTTGTTTTTTTTTTTTTTTGACATTTTAGGTAATCGATAAGTTAGAGTTGGATAGTGTGCGGGTGATCGGATGGTTTTATCAGTTATTTTTTAAGAAATGGTGATTTTCAAAATTATTTATTTTGGACTTACGGGCTATAATCTGCTTTTGGGTTTTGTTTTGGTTTCCATTTAATTAAATCGATATTGATATTTGCGAATGTGATACTGCTAAATCTTTCTAGGTTAGCAATTTAAAAATTCGATTTTCAAAATTAAATCTCAAAAATTTTTCTGCTAAAAACTAAATAACTACTAAAGAGTTTTTTTGTAAATAAATAAATGGTTTTAACGAGTGTTTGCCTTAAACTAGAAATGATTTGTCAAAATAGATATCATCAAAACACACAATTTGGAATTTAAATTATGAGTTTTAAGTGAGTGTTTTCTGGACTTAAGTTTTTTTAAACGCTTGTGAAAGTTTTGCCACAGTGTATATTTCTGAAACGCGTTTAGTTTGATCGACAGAAAGGCTTTTAAACAAGTTGAATGTAATTCCTCAACATCAAGTCGAAATTTTACACACGAGTTTGGGGTGTTACAGCTTGGATTGTTAAGTTAATAATTATATAAAAATATATTAAAGCGTATAAAATTACTTTAGTTTCACACTTGTGTATGCAAATCTCTCCCCTTTTAATATATAAAATTAGTTATATCTTTTAAATTAATGTATTTAATATTATTTATAAATATATTTCTTTATACACTAAATAAAATATTAAATACGATTTGAAGTAATGAAATAAAACAAATTTTATACTAAAGCGTATAAAATTACTTTAGTTTCACACTTGTGTAAGCAAATCTCTCATCTCTATTTGCTCTGGTCACTACTTACATTTAGATTAATTTCAATGAGATAAATAGCGGTGACGATTGACATTAATTACTATAGCAGTGAGAGTAGTTACTAGAGTGATAAGATTAAAATCAGTAGTGAGACGTGTGTTGGGATTCAAACACAACAATGACAGTAAAATAGATTATAGATTTATGGTAAAAATGCAAAATGACCATTATGGACATTAGATTAAAGTAGTTTACACCCTTCCATATGTTTTTGTACGAGTAATACTTTACTGATAAAAACGTCATATTTAATATTTCATTTATATAAATCATGCATATCTTTAACATAAATTAAAATTTTCTTACTCTTTATTTTATGTATGAATACTTTTAAATATCGTTTAATAAATGTTAATATATACAATATTTTAGATCAATATGATAGAAATATCGAATCAATTTGAAAATTTAAATGCATGAAAAGTGAAATAATATCGATAAATTTAATGGTTAAATTGTTAAATTAATAATCATACAAAAATATATGAAAGCATATAAAATTACTTCAGTTTCACACTGGTGTAAGCAGATCCCTCCCCTTTTAATGTATAAAATTAATTATATCAGTTAAATTTATGTATTTAACAATACATATAAATATATTTCTTTATACACCTAATTAATGTAAATAAAATATTAAATTCAATTTGAAGTAATGAAATAAAACAAATTTTATAAATAAAAATATTAAAATTGTTGAAAATAATGAAAAACGTTGAATGGGATCAATGTAAACATTTTCAATCACCCTATGAATGCCTAGAACTTTTGGTACCCTGCACTCCAAGCCTCCTCACTTGAGGAATCCATTATGGACACCTTATTCATTGGTTTAGAGTGATCGATGTTCGTCCGCATATATCCTTTGTCTCCGACTAGGAAGAATCTCATTCAAGATGAAGATCTTGGATTGAAACCTGTCATATTTGTCACAAGCCGTTTAAGGTATAGTCAAGCCTGTTTAACCATGAAATCACTCTCCTAATGCATGTTATTTGGAAGGTTATTGATGAAGATTGTTGAACATGCCTTGAGTTTCTCCACTCCATTTTTCTAATGGCCGGCCCCCTTTGGTTATAACAATTCGGAACCTCCCTTAATCTAACTTATTATAAAATTAAAAAAAACTCTAAATAAGACAATAACAAGTTTTATTTGTTTATTTATTTATACCACATTATAGCATGATGAACATTACAAACAGGCATGGATAAATAGACATATACTAGTGGCATAAGCTTGAAGACCTTGCTTACGAATACACTAGAATTTCACACATAACAAACGCACACTATATAAGGAGATGCATAGGAAAACGGGGGTAGGTAGATATAAGTCTACAGGCTGTCAAATTTATTCTAGTAGTAGTGCAAAACATAGCACATCATTATTGATGACACTGACAGCCTGAGCACTAGCATTTTGATCAGAAATTTAAGCAAAGACACCCAAGAAAGTTGCGTTTGTATTCTTATCACTGCAATAAAGGCAAGGGTTCTGATCGAATCCATTGTCCTTCAAAAGCTTGGCAGCCTCAACCATAAGTTGTCTGTTGCTTATTCCAGCACCCATGCGCTGATTGAGTACGTTAACCACTGCATCAGTGAACGCCCCAAAGGTTCTATTCCCCAAAACCAGGTCATATGATGTCTCATTGGCTTCACACCCACTTAATAAAATTCCATCATCCTCCTTCAGTGGATCCAACATCATTAACCCATCTACGTAGTGAGGATGGAATTTCAGACTCACATCTTTCCCGAAGATTCCAAAAATCTTTTGGCCAATATTTGTTGCGTCGTGTAGGAGGCCTGCTGCTGTATCTATCGCACCATGTATGATATCAAAAGGAAGACTCTTAGCCTTAACCTTAGACGGTTTAGGCATGTTGGGATTTACTGGTGTCGTCATATGCTCACCACCAAATTGTTCTTTCTCTTTTTCAATGAGACCACCACTGTGGCACGAATCTGATAGGATTGTGAAGTTTGCTCCTTCTGGTAGCCGGTTAACAAAACGCCTGAAGTCCGCATCTGCAGAAACCATGTAGGATATGAATATGTATATTGCTAAAATAAATATATAAATTCAAACAAAAACCTACCAGTGATAAGATTTAAATCACAAGCCACGATTGCTTCATCATGCTTGAAAGGCTGGCCAGGTTGAAAGATTGGAATGCGTGTTCCATGTCCACTGAAGTAGAAAAATAGGACATCTCCTGCTTTAGCATTGCACGCGATTGTATTAAGTGCATCCCTAATGTTTGCACCAGTAGGCAGAACTGACGACCCTGGCGCATCGGTGAGGACATTAATATCGCTTTCCTTGAACCCAAAGTTCAGGATCGCATCGTTTATGGTTTTCACATCATTGATGCATCCATGCAAGCCGAATTGGGTCTTGGGGTAGTTGCATCCCACCAAAACTGCTCTCTTCGTAACCTTAGCCATCTTGCTTTGGTAATTTGACTATTTTATGTTGCTTGTACCCTTATATTAATGTGCTTCCACTGTCTCACTAAGAACCTATATATATATATATATATATATATATATATATATATATATATATATATATATATATATATTTATACACACACTAATTTACGGCCTGTGTATTGTCCGTTAAGATGATCATAAAGTGGACAGGGTTTTACTTGTTTTTTCTTTTTTAAAAATAATATTATTTTTTGGCTAACATGCAATTTATTTAAATACGTTAAGTATACCTAACATAAATTTTTAAAAAACAATAAGGGCAGATTATGTTTTTATAGATGTAATTTAGTCATACAAATATTTTTATTCTTTAATCATACAAACATTTCATAAAATGTGATTGACTTTCTATCCATTGTAAAGCACCAGGGGCCAACCTAAGGGGGGCAGGGAAGGCCCGGGCTTCTCTAAAAGGGGAAATTTTTAAAATTTTAAATTAGTAAAAATAAAATTATACTTTGGCCATCTATATAAAAATGATAAAATTTTGATTTAATTTTTTAAAAATTACATTTTTACTATCGTAAAAATCTAAAATTTTTGCCCCAAAATATTTTTTGATTTCTCCACTTCAAATAATACAATTTCTTGGCAGGTAGAGTGAATAAAATCACTAAATTATTTTTTATGTCATTTAAAATAAATCCAATCTAAAATAAGTCTTTTTTTATTCAATTAGTTGGATGGTTTAATTTGACAAAAAAATATAATTTTAATTTTAAATAAGTATTAAAAATATTAATAATTAATAAACACGTTGATTTCAATTAATTGTATACTCTAGTAAATGGCAAGATGTGGTTTATTAAATTAAAAAAATTAAGTCTCACCTCCTCTCAACACTATTCACACACCCTTATCTCAAACCAACAACCAAATATTATCACAACTACAAAAACACCAAACAAAAACAAATAAAAAAAAAAGGAAGAAAGTGTAATCTCTCTAAACGGGCATAAACGTTAAGCTCAAATCTGGAAGATTACATTAGCCACGAAAATGACTTAGCAAAACTTTTGGTGTTTAAAAACAATTTGTTTAAAATATTTGCTTTAATTTTGGAAGCCGGTTGATCTTTAATGATTGTTTTGTAAAGGTAGGATTCTTGATTTATATATATGTGTGTGTATTTTTCTAACCTCGTTTACATGCTCATGTAGCCAAAAAAAGATATCAAACATAGTTTTAATGAAAATTAAATTTCATGCATAAATAATTAAAATATGTATTTCGACATCCTAAAATTTAATTAAATGTCATGGATGCTATATAATCCTTAATTTCCTGTTCAAATACAGCAGTTTCGGTAGAGTGAATAAAATATTTTCACACGCTAACTTATGTTTTATGCCATTTAAAGTAAATCCAATTTAAAAGGAGGTTAAAACTCAAGTCTAGATCTGTGATTTTTTATTTATTTTTTATGTCATCTAAATTAGTAAACCCAATCTAAAATAATGCTGAAGTCAAGTTGCCGTAACCACTTTTTGTAAAACAGGAATCGACTTTAAAAACAAGAACGGGAGCCGCCACCAATCCTTTTTGATGAGGTGTGATCGGGTCACCTCGTAAAATAATTGTTTTTAATAAATAGTTTGATTTATCAAAACAACGATTTTGGTCTACAAAACTCAAAAATGTATTCGAGAGTCGGTTACATATGAGGAAGGGTTAGCACCCTCGATACGCCCAAAATTGGTATCTAATGGATAAAATCATGTTCTAATGTTGAAAATTTGAAAAGATTCGAAATTACGATCCTCTTTTATTTTTTTTAAGCTTGAATAAATCGAGATGGACGATAAGACCCTCTCATTTCGAAGAGATAAAATATCGTACCCAGTAAGTTAGGGTGCGACACTTTGGGCTCCCGAAACTGAGCTTGCCTTTTGATTTTAAAACCCGGTTTTAAGTTTGAGAAGGATATTCTGTTATTTCATATTTCATTTATATAAATCATGCACGTCAAATTTCATGTAAATTAAAAATTTTTAACTATTTTTTTATGTAAAAATACTTTTAATCTTTGAATGAATGTTAATACATACAATATTTTAGATCGATAGATAAAAATATCGAATCAAATTGAGAACTTACATGAATGAGAAGTACAATAATATCAATAAATTCAATGATTGGATTGATAAATTAAGAATCATGCAAAAATATATGAATGCGTGTAAAATTACTTTAGTTTCACACTAGTATAAGCGAATCCTTTTTTTTAATATATAAAATTAATTATATAAATTAAATTTATATATTTAACATTATTTATAAATATATTTCTTTATACACCTAACTAATGTAAATAAAATATTAAATATTATTTGAAAGTAATGAAATAAGAAATATTATTTGTAAAAATTAAACTCTTAAAAAATATTATCTATCACTTATAATCCATTTATTGAATTAAATTAACCATTTTTTCAAAAAAGAGTGAAAATTACCAAAAAAAAAATAATTAAGATTTAGGTATAAAAGATAATCATAAAGAGCATAGGGTTTTATTTTTTATTTTTTAAATAATATTGTCTTTGGCTCACATGCAGTTTATTTAGTTATGTTAAGTATACCTAACTCAAAATTTATAAAAGCATGGAGTGTAGCCTTCGGCCGTGGTCGTTTAGGAATTTGTTTGCGAATATTGAAAGAAGTTTAAGGCGAATGGCTGAGGTTCGGATTGAAGTCACAAATTGAGGTAAGAATGGAATGGCGAAAGCCTTGGCTAAAGCAGGTTTGTCGAGGAATACCTTCTTTAGAACATATTGGTAATCGGTTTTGGGGTCGTTATTTTTCTGGTTGTTTGATTGATACAATATTTTCATTTTAATATTAACTTATAATTGTTAGAGAGATATATGTTAAATTATACTTTCATTATAATTTAAATCATATAATTTTGAGTTACGCTTTTACTATTTTTTCAATAGTATAAAACTAAGAGTTACTACTATAAAATAAGAGTTACTACTATAAAATAACGCTTGCTGGTTTGTCCATTGGGGAGGAGGAGGAGGCGACGATGATTTCACTAGGTTTAGAAGGACCAGATGGTTGGGTGTCCTATGAGCATTGTTTTGTGGGACCCTTTCTGACATCAATCAATTTCCCATCAATGAAAGTGACATTGGCAAATGTATGGCATCCGATTGGAGGCATTTCAATTTCTGACTTGAACAGGGGTCACTCTCTCTTTCGGTTGTATCACAAGGTGGAATGTGGATAGGATTGAGGCTGGTGGTCCGTGGACTTTTAACTCCCAACTTCTTCTTATGCATCGTCTACGGGGCAGGGAAAATCCTATGGTTCCTCTGGTTACCATTGATTTCTAGGTTTTAGTTCATGACTTGCCCCATGTATAACATCCCAAAAATCGGGTTAGTGAAAGCAATAGTGGTTACATCCTATGTTTGAGTTAAGATTTTGAAACAATGACAAGTGTTGTGTTTGTGTCTATGAGTTAACAAAAAGATGTTTATTTTAGTAATTTTTTTTTAAAAATTACGAGATGAGGGCAAAGCCTTAATAGTGACACGACTAGTGCGACTCAAACCTAGATCACATTTGAGACGATAAACTCCTTTACCATCAGACCAACACACAAGTTCCATATCAATTTTTTTTACTATACTAATTGTGTAAGTCTCGGTGGTCAATAAATTAATTTATTTCTATTCCAATACTAATTATTATGGTGTAATTGTTATTAAATTTTATTAATTTATGCATACATATAATTAAGTTGTTACTTATTTTAATTTTTCATTTTGACCTCATTAGGAAAAATTAATAAACGCGATTTAAGGTACAATATTATCATTAACATCTATTAACAGATGTGATTTAATAAAAAATTAACATATATTATATTATATTATTTTATCTATTTGTGGCTCCTTACGACTTTCTTTGTTGTGGTTCTGGCCTGCATCGCTTGCAGTCTTTAATTCGGTTGTTGGTTTTCGCAATTTGGAGTGTTGGGATTATGGTAAGGTTGCATGAGAGGTCTGTGAAGCGTGTAATTCTTTGTCGACGAACAGACTGTCGTAGGAATCGTTTCTTCTTTAGGTACTGAAATTGCTACTGTGGATCGGCATCGAAAAATAGTAAGGTGTGTAACGATAAACTTGAAAAACAGCAATCGACGAAAGTCAAAAAAGTGCACTATCGATGCCACATGGTCGTGTGTGAGCCGTTTGGCCACACGATCTGGGCCAATTGGACCGTGTGGGCCACACAGGCGTGTGAACTCATTTTCTGAAAAATTTTGTCTTGGCCAAATTTAATTTGTAAAACGTAATTAGTCTCTCCATAGGGTCTGCATAGCTTAAATAGGACTTAAAAACAAGGTATCTATGAATATGCTTCTTTGTTGATGTGTTAAAAGTATATGTATTATATATTAGTATGATCTGATACTGTTAGTTATGGAGGTATGTCGTGATTCACTTTGTTTGTATAAGCGTGTATAATGTACGATCAGATTAATTTGTATTTCTGAATCTGTTATATAACCATGCATGTGATTTCATGGCTGGACTAATGTGTTTCTATAAGGTTAAATAAATCTATTTTGTAAAGCATGGACTTCCATGTCTTTTGTTTCTGTTAGTGTACGTTAGCATGTTCTACATGCTCACCATTCTAATTCTGTACATGCATGCCATGACACATTACATGGGGTTTGGATAATGTTAAAGGAGGAAGATTCTGTAATGGCAGTTTAAATCTCTGTGTAATTCAGTGGCTTGATCACATATATTTGATTTGGCAGTTTAACTGCGTATTGCTAAGCCATCATTCTCAGGCAACCTGGGGTGGCGGGTCATCATTTTCGGGCAACCCAAGATGACTTAATTGGTGTGTTTTTAGATGGAAAAGTTTTACGAAACTCTATTTTGGTGTGTATTAGAGTTGGGTAGGACATTTTCTAAAAAAATCCTCATTATGATTTTTTGAAATACCGTATTGGCATAATCATACATATCCAATTATGTTTGATTGATTGTTATGAAATTTTCTGTGATTTTCTTATTTATTTATTGTATTGTATGTGACCTTAGCTTGAGTTTTAGTTATACACTGAACTTAAAAGCTCATCCCTTTGTTTTTTTTTTTTGACATTTTAGGTAATCGATAATGAAACACCCCAAACCTGGCCCACGAGCCTTGACCGGATCTGGTATGTTCCTCGGTGTAAACCGTTTCAAAAATTCTTTTTATTACTTTGGAAAATCTGGGTTTTTGAAAGAACGATTGTTTTTGGGTTGGGCTCGAGTTGAAAACAAGTTTATCTTATATTGAAAACCCTTTAGTTTAGGTGACAAAACACTTAGAGTTTAATTTAAAAGAAATTTACTTAAACTTTAATTGATAAAGATTTGTAAACATAATAATTAAAATAAATGTAAAATAAAATAGTTCCCTATGGCCTTATTACATCAAATAAATCCAAATAATTGAAAGTACTTAAGTAAAAATAAAAGTTCAAATCGTAAAATTTCTTGCTGTGCATGGCCACCTTTAAGCTCTCGCCGACCCGGTCCATTACTGATCATCACCTGAAAAATGTTCCCACAACGGGGTGAGTCAACAGACTCCATGTGTACACAACACTAAATCTTAACAAATTTGAGCATTTCATAGCATACATATTCATATATCATTAAATTAAAATGATGCAATCCCGAACCCAAACCTAGTTAGCCATCCGCTACACTTCCCCGTACCAACCTGCACACCATGGGGACTACTAAGTTAACCCTCCATCCGCTACACTCTATATCGCGGTCTTAGGTCACCACATTCATGGTCTTAGGTCACCACATTCAGATTACTGTGGTCTTAGGTCACCATATTCAAATATCACGGTCTTAGGTCACCGTGTTCAGATCTCGCAGTCTTAGGTCACCGCGTTCGTGGTCTTAGGTCACCACATTCAGATCTCGCTGTCTTAGGTCACCGCGTTCGTGGTCTTAGGTCACCACATTCACTTCCCCTTTTCAATAACCCATATGCCCCATAACATATTATGCAATTACATGCCATAATTCACATTCTTATTTTTATTCACATGTTACAAATAACATATTTCATATTCCTAGTAGGAGTAGGAAACGTACCTGAGTACTTTGTACCATAACATGGTACCTTAGCCACATTCTCACACTTTTATATTCTTAATATCACATATCTTAATTAAACATAGCCATAAAACATATTATGAAATAGTGTGGGGTACACACCTGATTCGCTTAGCAAATTCTTTGAGATCTCGAAATCTGATCTACCGCTTAGATCCTTAATCCCTACATTTGATTAATCACTTTAAAAAGCCATTCGGCCATAAATCCAAATCCTAGTAGGATTAGTATACTTAAACTTACCTTGTTTGCCGATTTGATTAATAATCAATTCCCGAAATTTGTAGTATTCCTTCCTTAAAAATCGGCTAGCCACCAAATCATTTAACTAGGTCAGTTTTCGGCTTTTGAATAAATAGGAAATAATTCTAAATACCAAAAATAAGCCTTGGCCGAATACTTCATATGCTTACCTTGTGGATTTTAAATCCCGAAACTCACCGAATAACTAGGGAACACGTGGCCTATGGTGTACCTTCGGGAAAAGAACTTCTCCTTCCTTGTAGTCGACACTTAGTAAATCCTAAAAGATCTCTTCAAAGTTTCAGCAACAAGATATTAATGGGGTTAGTCCTAGATTTCGGCAAATCTTAAAAGAAAAAGGATGAAACCGAATGAGATCTTACCCTTACTTGAAGAAATCGATTGCACCTTCACTTCA
This sequence comes from Gossypium bickii, assembly GCA_025503065.1. Classification (NCBI taxonomy): domain Eukaryota; kingdom Viridiplantae; phylum Streptophyta; class Magnoliopsida; order Malvales; family Malvaceae; genus Gossypium; species Gossypium bickii. The sequence goes on along the minus strand of CP106714.1, from coordinate 6,140,228 downwards.
ATCTTCAGAGATTTGGCTATGGCTAGATGATGATCTCACAACTTTCGGCTTTTGGAGGGATTAGAGAAGGAAGAATAAAGATGGAGGATTCGGCTAGAACATAAGGTATTTTGGCTTGGTAAAAATAAAAGAAGGAGAAGATTTGGTGGAGAGAATTCGGCAGAGGCTTTCAAAGAATAGAAAATAATGCAGAATGGCCTCTCTTTTCCTTTTATAGCCGAAATTACTAAGCTAGAGTCCCTTACTTGGCCACCACTCTTCTATTTTGATAGCTTTATCCCTTTAATTATCACTTTATTCAAATTAAAAGAATTTAATCCAACAATTATCTCTTGAAAATAATCCAAATTAAATCCTTTATTTATCCCCTTATTAGCCAAAATTTAAAGAGAATAAAACTCTTCTTTTTAAATGCCTTGTGCCGTCCACCTCTCTGCTTCTGGAAGCAAAATAAAATTTCTTTTATTTGCTTCCCATGTGACTCGAACTCAGGCCCAACACCCTTGCATGTGGCGCCATTTCCATAGGCCCTAAGTGGCATCTTGAGCCACTCTTCCAAGCTGTGTTGTGTGTGTCAAAATTTCACATACTTTTTCTCTTAAGGCCACCTTGCCTCAATTTCCTCTTTTAAACTTTAAAACTTGACATTTTCTAAGTCATTTCTTTACATTTCTAAGTTTCCAAAAATTTTCGTTTGCCTCTTTTAACCTAACATTTCCTTACATTTCCAAGTTTCCAGAAATGTTCACTTTCCTCTTTCGAGTCATTTCTAAATCATTTCCTTACATTTCCTAGTTTCCAAAAATGTTCATTTTCCTCTTTTGAACTTAACATTTCCATACATTTCCAAGTTTCCAAAAATGTTCACTTTCCTCTTTTGAAACTTGATATTTCTAATATTTTCCAAAGTTTTTCCCTTTTCACCTAAAGTTCTAAAAACCCTTAATACACTTCCAAACACTGCCAAAACCTACCAACTCATGAATTATGCACAAACGCATAACCTCTAGTCTAGGATGTTACAGATAAGTTAGAGTTGGATAGTGTGCGGGTGATCGGGTGGTTTCATCAGTTATTTTATAAGAAATGGTGATTTTCGAAATTATTTATTTTGGACTTCTGGGGCTATAATCTGTTTTTGGGTTTTGTTTTGGTTTCCATTTAATTCGTCGATATTGATATTTGCGAATGTGATACTGCTAAATCTTTCTAGGTTAGCAATTTAAAAATTCGATTTTCAAAATTAAATCTCAAAAGTTTTTCTACTGAAAACTAAATAACTACTAAAGAGTTTTTTTGTAAATAAATAAATGGTTTTAACGAGTGTAATTCAGTGGCTTTATCACATATATTTGATTTGGCAGTTTAACTGCATATTGCTAAGCCATCGTTGTCAGGCAACCCGGGGTGGCGGGTCATCATTGTCGGGCAACCCAAGATGACTTAATTGGTGTGTTTTTAGATGGAAAAGTTTTACGGAACTTTATTTTGGTTTGTAGTAGAGTTGGGTAGGACATTTTCTAAAACAATCCGCATTATGATTTTTTGAAATACCGTATTGGCATAATCAGACATATCTAATTATGTTTGATTGATTGTTATGAAATTTTCTGTGATTTTCTTATTTATTTATTGTATTTTATGTGACCTTAGCTTGAGTTTTAGTTATACACTGAACTTAATAGCTAATCCCTTTGTTTTTTTTTTTGACAGTTCAGGTAATCGATAAGTTAGAGTTGGATAGTGTGCGGGTGATCAGATGGTTTTATCAGTTTTTTTTAAGAAATGGTGATTTTTGTAATTATTTATTTTGGGCTTCTGGGGCTATAATCTGTATTTACGAATGTGATACTGCTAAATCTTTCTAGGTTAACAATTTAAAAATTCGATTTTCAAAATTAAATCTCAACAAATTTTCTGCTGAAAACTAAGTAACTAGTAAAGAGTTTTTCTGTAAATAAACAATGGTTTTAACGAATGTTTGCCTTAAACTAGAAATGATTTGTCAAAATAGATATTATCAAAACACACAATTTGGAATTTAAATTATGAGTTTTAAGTGAGTGTTTTCCGGACTTAAGTTTTTCTAAACGCTTGTGAAAGTTTTGCCAAAGTGTATATTTCTGAAATGTGTTTAGTTTGATCGAAGTAAAGGCTTTTAAACAAGTTGAATGTAATTCCTCAACATCCGGTCAGAATTTTATACCGAATTTGGGTTGTTACAGTTGGATTGTTAAATAAATAATTATATAAAAATATATTAAAGCGTATAAAATTACTTTAGTTTCACACTTGTGTAAGCAAATCTCTCCCATTTTAATATATAAAATTAGTTATATCTTTTAAATTAATGTATTTAATATTATTTATAAATATATTTCTTTATAATGTAAATAAAATATTAAGTGTTAGAATTAAGTGACCCGAATCCTTAATTAAATAAAATACAATGGTAAAATAAAATAAAGGAAGAATCCCTACAGAACTACACTTCTTTTATTTTATTTTAAATAAGGTTTTTTAAACATTATTAAACTCCATCTATTTGATATTGATTAGAATAAGGAGTTTCAATCTTACTACACTCCTATTAGAATATGGCTTTACAAGCCTATAAATAAACATAGTCTATTCCTCTTGTGATGGATTCGAATTCGATATAGTGAATTTTCTACTCCTCTGCCAGTAGTTTTTTTCCCGAGAGGGTTTTCCACGTAAAATTTATGTGTTCTTTATTTTTATTTCTCTTTTCTTTGCGCTATATTTGTCATTATCGATGTTATATTTTTCGCAAATTGGTATTAGAGCTTCTAGGTTTTTCATCTCGATCACGGTAATGGCATCTTTAAAGTATGAAATTTCGCTGTTGGATCGCAGCACCAGATTTGCATTGTGGCAGATAAAGATGCGGGCAGTTCTTGCACAGATGGATTTAGAGGAAGCCCTGCTAGGGATAGATAAGATGCCTTCGACATTGACGGAGGAAGAGAAAAAGTGCAAGGATCGAAAGGCATTAACATAGTTACATCTGCATTTGTCTAGTGAAAATTTGCAGGATGTGATGAAGGAGAAGACCGTTGCTACATTATGGAAGAGGCTAGAGCAAATATATATGTCAAAAACTCTAACTAGCAAGTTGCATATGAAGCAACGTCTTTATGCTCATCGTTTGGAGGAAGGTGCATCTGTCCATGAACACTTAACAGCGTTTAAAGAAATTCTCTCAAACTTGGAGGCAATGAAGGTTCAATATGATAAGGAAGATCTAGGGTTGATTCTACTCTGTTCGTTGGCTCCGTCTTATTCAACATTCAGAGACACGATTTTATATACCCGCGAGTCTCTCACAGTTGATGAGGTTTATGATTCATTGACCTCGTATGATAAGATGAAGCATGTTGTGGTTAAACCCGACTCTCAGGGAGAGGGTCTCATTATTCGTGGGAGACAAGATCGGAATGCTGATGATGATCGTGGAAGGACACAGGAATGGAATCCTCGCGGTAAATCTATCGTGGGAGACAAGATCGGAATGCTGATGATGATCATGGAAGGACACAGGAACGGAATCCTCGCGGTAAATCTAAGGGTAGATCGAAGTCTTCAAACAGAGGTAAAACTTGTAACTTCTGCAAGAAAAAAGGGCACATTAAATCTGAGTGCTATAAGCTACAGAACAAGATTAAAAGGGAGGCTGCGAATCAAAAGGAAAAACAACTAGAAAATTTCGGAGAAGCTGATGTTGTAAAAGACTACAGCGATACTTGTTGCTTTTGTCAACAATTCTAAAGTTAGCGATGAGTGGATACTTGATTCAAGCTGCACCTTCCACATGAGTCCCAATCGAGACTGGTTTACAAATTACAAAACAGTGTCTGAAGGTGTTATTTTGATGGGAAATAATGCTTCGTGTAAAATCACAGGTGTTGGAACAATTAAAGATAAGATGTTTGGTGGAGTCGTCAGATCACTTAGTGACGTACGGCATGTTCTAGAATTGAAGAGAAATTTAATTTTGTTGAGTACTCCTGATTCAAGAGGGTACAAATACATAGCTGAAACTTGTAACAACCCAAACCCGGCCCAAACACTACGGTCGAATCTGGATCGTTACGGGGAAAAGCTTTTCGAAAACCATTTTGGAACCCATTAAACTTTGTTGAAAAACTTCTCGGATTTGAAAAACTTTATTTTAAAAAAAAAAAAACATTTTTAAGTCGAGTTATAAAACAAATTCCAAATGTGCCCGATGGCACGTAAAGAAAACAATTTTCGTTTAACTTGGATTACATGTGATTTTAATTTAATTTTAATAATATAGTTTTAAACAAAATATCCAACATATGAGAAAGATAACAAAAATAAAGTTTGAGGAGGCCTTATTACATCCAAAATAAAATAAACCAATAATAAAATAAAATAACTAAATTTGAAGTTCATTTAGTTCAAGTCCACTGCATGGCCACCTCGAGTCCATCCGGCTCCACATCCGCGTCTATGTATCACCTGAAAAATAAAGGAGAAGGTGAGTCACCAAGACTCAGTATGTAACCCTTCTCCCGAATTAAGTAATTTCATACACAACATGTAACAATTAATGTGCATAATATCATGTACCCATCCTAGCCAACCATACGCCATCTGCTCTACCCGTTGTGGTACCAAACCACTTTGTGGTGCCAAACCACTGGTGACATATAGTCACAATGTGCTACCAAAGCACTGGTGTCCGTAGACACGAATCGGGTGATGGGGCCAACCCATCGTGTGATACCAAATCACTGGCAGACGATCCCATATCTCAAGTGGGGCCAACCCACGGTGGTGTTAACCACAGGGATAAGTCGCTATTGAGGTGCCAAACCTCTGGAGGTACCAAACCTCTGGTGACATATAGTCACGGTGTGTTACCAAAACACTGGTGCCCGTCGGCACGAATACACTGCCCCCTCCACTCATCAATCCCACACAGATAAACATATATATGTTTCATGCCATCACATTCTTAAATTTCATGTGTCAATACATCATGCTTACCAAAAGCATCAAATAGCAAATTCATAATAACAGGTACTTACCTGAATCACCACTTATACCGATTTGGTATTAATTCCAATGCTACATAAATCAGAATGAGCATTCACAAAATTAAGCATAGTTAATATATTATATAGTGTGTATGTACACACTGTCCTCTTTGAATCGTCTTATTCCCGAAAAGAGATGTCGGCCACTTAGTTCTACTGGTCCCTATATTCGGCCAAACATGGGAGTTAGTACTATGGCCTAATCGGCCAACCCAAATATTTAAAAGAGTTCTCTTTTTGAACCCAATCCTTACTTTTATTCCTTCGGTTACCAACCACAGTACCCAATTTCCCGAATCTGCTTAATCAATTACCACTGATTAGTAAATAAGACTAATAGCCTTCGAATGTCAAATTAAAGAGATTACTCTTACCACTTTACTACCAAAACCGATTGCTAGAGATTATGGCTTGGGTCAACTGCTTCACAATCTTGGGGTACCTAGCAGAGATCAATTCCCGAAAGCATTTAGAAACCCTGATTACCATTGCCGAAATCGGCACTTATTCCCCCCTAATAGAAATCGACAAAAACACAGAGGAGGAGAAAGATGGCATTCGGCCATACCTACCTACCTTATGAATCGATTGGAGATGAGTTTAGAGAAGATTACCCTTGCTTGAATATTCGGGCAAGAGGAAAATAATGAGGAGAAAAGGGTGTTGGAGTTTTGGCAACAAGGAGTGGAGGTTCGGTTAACAAAGAAATAAAGAAAAGGGAATTTGAATGTGGGGTTTCGGCAAAAAGAAGTAGAGAGGGAATTCGGCTATTGCCAAAGGAGCAAAATAAAAGATGGAAGAATGCTTTGAAGAGAATTTCGGCACTTAGCAAAAATGACAAAAAGCAACCAAGGTGACCAGGTTGAACCTTTTATAGGCATTCGGCATCCCCCCTAATAGCCTTGCCGTCCACTTCCCATGAAGTGTTCAAATTTCAGCAAACACTCCAAGTTACTCTTGGCCACAAATTTGGACTAATTCAAAAATAATTTGAATTAGCCACCAACTATTTTTCCTCTGCCAATTATCTCAACTTAATCTAATAATAATAATCCTCAATAATATCCAATTAATAATCTATTTTAATCTTAATAATATCCCACATATTATCCTTAGAATTTTAAGGAAATTAAAGCTCATATTATCACTTAAAAAAAAATAATTAAAGAGAGAAAAACTCTCCACATGTGCCGTCCCACTATAATGCCAAAAAGAGGGATTTTTGTGACTCGAACCAAGGCTCTCCTTGCTTCCTTGGTGGCGTCACACTAGTTCCTAAGTGGGCTTCTTTTTGCCACTCTACCAAGGGCTTTTTAGTGTCAAATTATCCCCACTTATTCTTTTAACACCCTTCTGCTAAGGCTCCTTACCTTTTAAGTTTAAAAACTAAATTTTCTTTTAAACCGAGCCAACTCAAAGCCTTAAATTAAACTCTCTTATTCCATAAATAATATTTCAGTAGTTCATACATAAGAAAATAATGAAATTTCAAATAGCCCCGTTTTTGGGATGCTACAGTTCTACCCCCCTTAAAATAAATTTCGTCCCCGAAATTACTTAACTAGAAAAGGTGGGGGTATTGCTGCCTCATTACATCCTCGGGTTCCCACGTAGCTTCCTCTGTACCATGGTTCCGCCATAGTACTTTCACCAAGGGCACTGACTTCCTACGTAGAACCTTCACATCTCGGTCCAAGATCTGAACTGGTTCCTCTTCAAAGGATAAATCTGGATTCACCTCAATCTCTGCCACTGGCACAACGTGCGATGGGTCTGAACGATACCGTCTCAGCATTGATACGTGAAAGACATCATGGATCTGGTTCAGTTCGGCCGGTAACTCAAGCTGGTAAGCTACCGGTCCTACTCGCTTAATCACCGTATATGGCCCGATGAACCTTGGGCTTAGCTTCCCTTTTTGTCCAAATCTTAACACCTTTTTCCAAGGCGACACTTTCAGAAAAACCTTATCTCCCACAGTATACTCCATCTCCTTGCGTTTTAAATCAGCATAGGATTTTTGCCTATCCGATGCTTCCTTAAGACGAGACCGAATCACCTTGACTTTATCCTCCGTCTCTCACTAACTCGGACCCGAGAATCATGCGTTCGCCTAATTACGTCCAACATGTCGAGTACGACACTTCCGTCCCATCTGATTGCCTCATGCAGAGCCATCTCGATACTTGCACGTAGCCGTTTGTTGTAGGCGAACTCCGCTTAACGGTGAAATTCCTCCCAACTACCACGGAAGTCCAAGACACAACCTCTTAACATATCTTCCAAGATCTGTATCACCCTTTCCGATTGTCCGTCGATCGTGGATGGAAAGCGGTACTAAAATCAAACCGTGTGCCCATAGCTTGATGCAAGGCTTTCCAAAACCTTGACGTGAACACAGGATCCCTATCTCGAGATGATGGATGTTGGAACCCCATGCAATCTTACTATCTCCGGGCGTGCGACTTAGCTAGCTTACGAGAGAAAATCCATCCTCACACAGGTATGAAATGAGCCGACTTAGTCGACGGTCCACTATTACCCAAATCTGCGTCTTTCTTCCTGGGCGTGAGGGGTAGCCCACTCACGAAATCCATAGTGATCCGTTCCCACTTCCATTGGGGAATTTTCACTGGCTGAAGCAACCACGGCGGCAAATCGGTGTTCACCTTAACACGTTGACAAGTCAGACACTTACCAACAAACTCTGTTACTTCACGCTTCAACCCAGGCCACCAAAACTGCTCTCTAAGATCCCTATACATCTTGCTTCCTCTCGGATGCATAGCGTAAGGGCTGCTATGTGCATCATGGAGAATCTTCTGCCTCAACTCCACATCCTTTGGCATACACGCTCGCCCTTGAAAGCATAATACTCCATCACTCGACAGGTTATATCCTTCCAAACCACCATCCTGAACTTGTGCTTTCTTAGCGTTCAACCCTTCATCCACTGACTGTTTTTTCCTTAACCTCCTCGATCCATGTTGGCTTAACCTGAAGTTCCGCCAATAGACTTCCACCATCATATAGACTTAACCGAGCAAACATTGCTCTCAAGTCCGTCACAACCTTCCGGCTCAACGCGTCAGCTACCACGTTGGCCTTGCCTGGATGATACTCGATTGAACAATCGTAATCCTTCAAAAGTTCGATCCATCGACGCTGTCTCAAGTTGAGATCCTTCTAAGTCAAGAGATACCTCAAACTCTTGTGATCCGTGTAAACTATCGACTTCTCCCCATAAAGGTAGTGTCTCCATATTTTCAGAGCGAAGACAACTGCTGCTAACTCTAAGTCGTGCGTTGGATAGTTCAATTCATGAGGTCTTAACTGCCGTGATGCATAGGCTACTACCTTCCCCTCCTGCATCAGCACACATCCCAAACCAGTATGGGGCGCATCACAATAAACGGTGAACAACTTCCCCGCTACATTTGCACCAAAATCGAGAGCTTCCACAAAATTTTCCTTAGCTTATCGAAGCTTTCCTGCTTTGCTTCTCCGACCATACAAATGGGACTCCTTTTCTTAGTAGCCGTCAACGGTCTTTGCGATCGGAGAAAACCCTTCTACAAATCTCCGATAGTACCCACTAGCCCGAAAAACTTGATTTCCGCCATCGACCTAGGCGGTTTCCAATCCAATACCGCTTCAATCTTGCGAGGGTCTACTCTAATTCCTTCCGCCGATACCACATGTCCTAAGAAAGCTACTTCCCTTAGCCAAAATTCACACTTACTGAATTTGGCATACAATCGCTTCTCCCTTAGTACTTGCAACACTATTCGCAAATGCTCGTCATGCTCCTCCTCCGTCTTAGAGTACACCAAGATGTCGTCAATGAATACTACGACGAACCGGTCTAGGTCTCGCTTGAAATACTCTGTTCATCAAGTCCATAAATGCCGCCGTAGCGTTGGTCAACCGAATGGCATTACGAAACTTCGTAATGTCCATACCGAGTTACGAATGCCATCTTGTGGACATCAACTTCCTTCACCTTTAGTTGATGGTAGCCCGACCTAAGGTCTATCTTTGAAAACACCGCGGCACCCTTCAGTTGGTCAAACAAGTCGTCAATCCGAGGCAACGGATACTTGTTTTTGATCGTTAACTTGTTTAATCGACGGTGGTCGATGCACGTCGCATGGACCCGTCCTTCTTCTTGACAAATAACACGTGTGCTCCCCACGGGGATATGCTTGGTCGAATAAACCCTCTATCCAAGAGTTCCTGAATTTGGGCCTTCAGCTCCACCAATTCCTTTGGTGCCATTCGGTATGGTGCTATAGACACAGGTGCCGTTCCGGGTAGCAAGTCAATACCGAATTCAACTTCCCGATCTGGAGGCAGACCTGGAAGTTCTTCCGGGAATACGTCAGCAAATTCCCCAACCGTTCGAACCTCAACTACTGACTCCTTAGCTTCCAAAGCACAGATCCGAACCAAAAATGCCTCGCAACCTTTCTTAACCATCCTTTCGGCCTTCAAGGCCGACACCACATTGGATAGGTAATTCCTCCTATCACCTATCATAACCACTTCATCACCCTCAGCCGTCTTAAGCACCATGCGCTTAGCCGCGCAATCCAAATTCGCCTGATACTTAACTAGCCAATCCATTCCAAGGATCAAATCGAACTCTCCGAAAGGTAGTTCCATCAGATCGGCTACAAATACGACCCCTTGGAGTTCTAGGGTACATCTCTATAAAGTTTGTCTACTACTACAGAGTGTCCTGGGGGCTTAGCACGATCATCTTCCTAAGAGTAGTCTCGAGTCTAGGTCCATAGTTCCTACCACACTACTAGCAATGTACGAAAGTGCGTCGAACCCACATCAATTAATGCAACATAGGTAAACCAAATATTAGAAACGTCACAGGTTATGACGTCCGGTGCGTCTCCTCTCTTCGCGCCCTCCACAGCATAGACTAAGCCAGTCCGCCTAGCCTCTGTGTTACCCGAACCTGCGCCTGGGTTCCACGACCTCGGTTGAAACCATTGTTTCCTCTGCCATTACCCCGACCCTCTGCGGGTGGTCCAACATTTACGCCTGAAGCGCGATTACGCCCTTCTCCGGTGATCCTTAGCGCCTTTTGATGATGATCCCTTACCCGATGCTCCAAAGACCCACACTCAAAACAACCCTTGTTACGGTCCAACAACCTCCCCAATGGGTTTTTCCACAGCGGTTGCACTGAGTCGGCCTTTGATTAGTAGCCGTGGGCTTTCCTCCCTGATTCGGCCCACTCTACCTAGCCCGCTTCTGAGCATTAGTGCTACCCGATCCAGCTGACCCAAATCCTCTCTTCTGATTATTCCGACTATAGTTTTGCCTCACAGCCTCCTTAACCCCTTTGGCCACCTTGGCCTTCTCCACAAGAGATGAGAACTCACGCACTTTCTTTGCGGGCAATTAGTAATCTCGGATCATCTCGAGCCGATCCTCAAAGCGGACACGGCGCTCATGTTCGGTGGCTACGATTCCTCCGCATACCTACTTAGCCTTAAAAACTCCGCCTCATACTCGGCCACCGACTTAGTTCCTTGCACTAGACCTAGGAAGGCTTTCCTTTGAGCATCGGTGTAACTAGTGCCTACATACTTCTTCTTCCGAAGGCGTTTTAAAGTAGTCCCACGTGAGATCATCACCGCGGCTCCATCCCTGATCGTCGACCACCACCGGGTACGCTTCATCCTTTAGAAGCGACACCGCCCCTTTCAGCTTCTCCTCCTCAGTCAGGTCGAGATCGTCCATAACCCTTTCCGTAGATTCCAACCAATATTCCGCGGCACTGGGCGCCACTCCTGAGACACCACGGAATACCTCGGCCCCGTAGATCGAATTAACCGGGAACGGACTTCCGAGCTCCCAAATTCCCACCAGCCCCGGCCACCATCTCCAACACTCGCAAAACAGCTTGCGACACAGCCTCACCACCGGTCTGGTCCTGCTCCTCAGCCCTGAAAGTAGGAGGTGGTGGTGGCGGTGGTACCTCGTTTTCCGAACCTTGACCTGACCTGACGGGTTCAGACACCGTCATCCTACCCCTACCGCGTCCACGACGTCCACGTCCTCTAGAACTCATTCTATCTCTCAACGCTTTTAACTCGATTAAGAGAATTTTATGTGTTAGTACTTGTTTCACTTTCTTATTCGCGAAGAAATTTTATGAACAGAATTTAATTAGGGATTCTTTCGAGCAAACAAGGTTTCAGTTTTCTATCCTAGTTCACACAAAAGAGTTCGTGCATCCATTCCCTAATACTTTCCATACCTATTCGCTCCTGGACATTTACGCCTTTTCTAACCTGGGGGTATTTTCGTCATTTTCCTACTGAGGGTATTTTTAGTAAATAAGGAAATTTTAAAACTTTAGTAAAGTAGGTCATTCTGAAATTCCCAAAACTGGAGGATATTTATAAAAATTTGCAAAATTGTAATCGTTTTGAAACCAGGGGTATTTTGGTAATTTTGTCAATCAGGGGTAATTTTGTCATTTTGATAAATCAGGGATATTTTTGACAGTTGTAAAACTTTGAGGGTCCTTTTGAAAGTTTTCCTTTTCAAATAGTGATGTTGGTAAAGTTTTCCAAAGATCAGGGTCATTTCGGTAATTTTCACAAATTGAGGGCGTTTTCGTAATTTTCTAAAACCAAAATATTTCAGTGTTGATTTTCAAAACTAAGTCGTTGGATATTTGTAAAGTAGTTGAAATTTTTGAGCAAAACCATTGAACGGATATTTTATGAGTCAGGGGTGTTTTAGTAATTTTACCCCTAAGGGCATTTTTGTAATTTTCCAAAAATTTGAGTTTTTCGAGGAAAACGTTGTAAATATGATGTGTTCCGATTTGAAAGAGTTGTTGCAAGAGTTTTGAAAACGTTGGAGTTGTTGTTGTTTCGTTCTGTTTTTTGAAAACATGGCTAATTCCTTTTCGGGTTTTAGTCATTAGGTTTAGCCTATGGCCAGAGCCCTCTTGGTCGTGGTGAACCAAAGCTACGCACTGAGCGAGGATTCGAGTGAAGAGGAGGTGGGTCACGCGGACCGCTTAAATACCAAACTCTCACCGAACCTTTCTAGACATGCGCATGCAGGTTGCCACACCACCGAGCCCCTCTCGAGTTAGGGTGAGCCGGCTACGCACTGGGTAGGATACTGCGAAGAGGAGGTGAGTCACACAGATGCTTAAATACCGAGCTCTTACGGATCCAATCCTCGACATGCGTCATGGGGTTACCACCACACCCTAGCTCACTTGGCTAAGTCATAGATTGGTTTAGTTCCTTAATGTCTTATGTTCGGTTCATGTGTTTGAGTAATCTAATCCTAGGGTTCAAGTCCTATAAGTCTATCTCGTTCCATACTTCCTACCCTTCTCTGAGAATATAATTCACCAAGAGGTTGTAAGTACTTACAGGCGGATCGGTGCAGGAGACTCGGGCCATGCTTTGTCCAAAATCAAAAATTATTTCATAAGGCCTTTTAAAACATTTTTGGGCCTTGGGCCCCACAAGAGCTTTGAACCGGCTCGATACCAATTTTGTAACAACCCAAACCCGGCCCAAACACTACGGTCGAATCTGGATCGTTACGGGGAAAAGCTTTTCGAAAACCATTTTGGAACCCATTAAACTTTGTTGAAAAACTTCTCGGATTTGAAAAACTTTATTTTAAAAAAAAAAAACATTTTTAAGTCGAGTTATAAAACAAATTCCAAATGTGCCCGATGGCACGTAAAGAAAACAATTTTCGTTTAACTTGGATTACATGTGATTTTAATTTAATTTTAATAATATAGTTTTAAACAAAATATCCAACATATGAGAAAGATAACAAAAATAAAGTTTGAGGAGGCCTTATTACATCCAAAATAAAATAAACCAATAATAAAATAAAATAACTAAATTTGAAGTTCATTTAGTTCAAGTCCACTGCATGGCCACCTCGAGTCCATCCGGCTCCACATCCGCGTCTATGTATCACCTGAAAAATAAAGGAGAAGGTGAGTCACCAAGACTCAGTATGTAACCCTTCTCCCGAATTAAGTAATTTCATACACAACATGTAACAATTAATGTGCATAATATCATGTACCCATCCTAGCCAACCATACGCCACTGTCTACCCCGTTGTGGTACCAAACCACTGGTGGTGCCAAACCACTGGTGACATATAGTCACAATGTGCTACCAAAGCACTGGTGTCCGTAGACACGAATCGGGTGATGGGGCCAACCCATCGTGTGATACCAAATCAGCGCGCATTTATCCCATATCTCAAGTGGGGCCAACCCACGGTGGTGTTAACCACGGGGATAAGTCGCTATTGAGGTGCCAAACCTCCGGAGGTACCAAACCTCTGGTGACATATAGTCACGGTGTGTTTACCAAAACATCGGTGCCCGCGTCGCACGCACGAATACACCGCCCCCCACTCATCAATCCCACACAGATAAACATATATATGTTTCATGCCATCACATTCTTAAATTTCATGTGTCAATACATCATGCTTACCAAAAGCATCAAATAGCAAATTCATAATAACAGTGTACTTACGAATCACCACTTATACCGATTTGGTATTAATTCCAATGCTACATAAATCGAATGAGCATTCACAAAATTAAGCATAGTTAATATATTATATAGTGTGTATGTACACACACATCACTCTTGAATCGTCTTATTCCCTAAAAGAGATGTCGGCCACTTAGTTCTCACTGGTCCCTATATTCGGCCAAACATGGGAGTTAGTACTATGGCCTAATCGGCCAACCCAAATATTTAAAAGAGTTCTCTTTTGAACCCAATCCTTACTTTTATTCCTTGGTTTACCAACCACGATTCCCAATTTCCCGAATCGCTTAATCAATTACCACCGATTAGTAAATAAGACTAATAGCCTTCGAATGTCAAATTAAAGAGATTACTCTTACCACTTTACTACCAAAACCGATTGCTAGAGATTAGGGCTTGGGTCAACTGCTTCACAATCTTGGTGCACCTAGCAGAGATCAATTCCCGAAAGCATTTAGAAACCCTGATTACCATTGCCGAAATCGGCACTTATTCCCCCCTAATAGAAATCGACAAAAACACAGAGGAGGAGAAAGATGGCATTCGGCCATACCTACCTACCTTATGAATCGATTGGAGATGAGTTTAGAGAAGATTACCCTTGCTTGAATATTTGGGCAAGAGGAAAATAATGAGGAGAAAAGGGTGTTGGAGTTTCGGCAACAAGGAGTGGAGGTTCGGTTAACAAAGAAATAAAGAAAAGGGAATTCGAATGTGGGGTTTCGGCAAAAAGAAGTAGAGAGGGAATTCGGCTATTGCCAAAGGAGCAAAATAAAAGATGGAAGAATGCTTTGAAGAGAATTTCACTTAGCAAAAATGACAAAAAGCAACCAAGGTGACCAGTTGAACCTTTTATAGGCATTCGGCATCCCCTAATAGCCTTGCCGTCCCACTTCCCATGAAGTGTTCAAATTTCAAAAACACTCCAAGTTACTCTTGTACAAATTTGGACTAATTCAAAAATAATTTGAATTAGCCACCAACTATTTTTCCTCCGCCAATTATCTCAACTTAATCTAATAATAATAATCCTCAATAATATCCAATTAATAATCTATTTTAATCTTAATAATATCCCACATATTATCCTTAGAATTTTAAGGAAATTAAAGCTCATATTATCACTTAAAAAAATAATTAAAGAGAGAAAACTCTCCACATGTGCCGTCCCACTATAATGCCAAAAGAGGATTTTGTGACTCAACCAAGGCTCTCCTTGCTTCCTTGGTGGCGTCACACTAGCTCCTAAGTGGGCTTCTTTTTGCCACTCTACCAAGGGCTTTTTAGTGTCAAATTATCCCCACTTATTCTTTTAACACCCTTCTGCTAAGGCTCCTTACCTTTTAAGTTTAAAAACTAAATTTTCTTTTAAACCGAGCCAACTCAAAGCCTTAAATTAAACTCTCTTATTCCATAAATAATATTTCAGTAGTTCATACATAAAAAAATAATGAAATTTCAAATAGCCCCGTTTTTGGGATGCTACAAAACTGGGATTTTGAAGATTTCCAAAGGTTCCCTAGTTGTGATGAAAGGGCAGAGAAAGACTGCCAAGCTATATGTTTTGCAGGGTTCTACTGTTATTGGTGATGCAGCTGTTGCTTCCTCTTCCTTGTCAGATGATGTTATTACTAAACTTTGGCATATACGCTTAGGGCATATGAGTGAGAATGGCATGGCAGAATTGAGCAAAAGAGGACTTCTTGATGAGCAAGGAATTTGTAAACTAAAGTTCTGTGAGCACTGCGTTTTTGGGAAGCAAAAGAGAGTTCGATTCACCAAAGGAATCCATAACACGAAGGGAACGTTGGAGTATATTCATTCTAATCTGTAGGGGCCATCAAGAGTGGCTTCGAGAGGTGGCGCTAATTATATGCTAACTTTTATTGATAATTTTTCCAGAAAAGTTTGGGCATTCTTCTTGAAGCAGAAAAGAGATGTGTTTTCCGCATTTAAGTCTTAGAAAACTATGATTGAAAAACAGATGGGAAAACAAATAAAATACTACCGCACAGATAATGGCTTAGAGTTTTGTTCTGATACGTTTAATTAACTGTGCAAGTTAGAAGTGATCGTGAGACACTTCACAGTTCGTCATACTCTACAGCAAAACGGTGTTTGATCGTGCTGTCAAAGTCTTAAAATTTATAAAAAGAGAGTGATCAAACCTGCAAACTAACTCTGACGACAACTTAAGGCAAGTGCATCTATCGAACAGTAGTATAGCTTAGGCAAGACCAGATTGTCGAACCCAAAGGAACTAAAAGCACTAATACTAACATTCTTTTTATTATCTAGCCTAAAATAAGTGAAGTTGTTATTTAATCTAATTTAACTAATTATTAAGCTAAAGACGCAAAGACAAAAAGAGTGAATAGGGGAAATACTATTGGGAAAACTCAGTTGATTACGACGATACCCTTAGGAAGAATCCACCTAGACTTCACTTATTATCTAACTCTAAACCAGACGATTTATTCACTTGACTTGATCCGTAGGACTTTCTAATTTATACTAAACCCTCTCTCGAAGCGAATGCCGTCTAACCCTAGGTTGATTAATTGAAATCTCTTTTAATTGAAATCTCTTTCTAATTAAAACCCCTAGAATTGCATTAACTCGACCTATGGACTCCCATAATAGGTTTCACCCTAATCCGGCAAAATCTCGTCACCCTATCTCTAAGCGCGCGATCAACTCCATTTAATTATGCTAGATCTACTCTTAAGTAAGGACTTTTGCTCCACCACCTAAGCATATCCAACTTGAATTAATATCCCAAAAATATTAACACAAGAATTAAGCATACATAATTAAGAACAAATCAAGAATTTATCATATGGTTCAGAAAACAATAGCAAGATCCGTCTTAGGTTTCATCCCCTTCAGGTATCTGAAGGGTTTAGTTCATAACTATAAAAGAAAACATCTCAGAAGAAAAGATAAAACAAAACATAAAACATCCCTGAAACTCCCTGAAGGAATTGAAGGAGAGATCCGCCGTCTTGAGTAGAACTCCGACTTCTTGAGATGGATTAACTGGCTATCTTCGAGTGATTTCCCATAAATCTGGCCTTTTCGGCTCAGCTCCTTGGCCTAGTTAACTGCTTACAAAAGCCCTAGCAGAAGGCTTCTGCCGAACGCCCCTTTTCTAGTCATACTAGGGGTGTATATATAGGCTTCGAAATATGTTTCTTTGCCCCTAAATATCCAAATCCGAGTGAAATTCTTCTTTCCAGCGACAGGGACACAGCCATGGCACACGCCCGTGTGGATCATCTTTTGGCCGTGTTCGGGTTTCTTTAATGAGACATGGCCATGTGAATCGGGGTCAGGCTGTGTTCTAGACTGTTGAGTGAGGCACGGCTGTGTGGGCTTAAGTCCAGGCCGTGTCGATTTCCTTTTTGGCCCAATTTGGTCCGTTTTAGGCCCGTTTCTCGTTCTTTCTGTTCTCTAGTGCTTTCCTGAGTATAAGACATGAAAATAAAGGATTAAGAGCACCTTTTTACATAAATCAAGGGATAAATCATCCAGAAGTGTGCTAAATGTGGGATTAAAATATGTTACTTTTACGGTTTATCACATACCCACACACTTAAGCTTTTGCTTGTCCTCAAGCAAAATTCTCAACTTACAATTAAAACAAACTTTCCATGAGCCATAATTCCTATCAACAATGTCTTATCATAATCCATAGATAATTTATACATGGATAATTTAATTCAAAGAGTCCTAAAGATTCAAACAATCAAAGTCATACATTTATAGCATGAAAACATAGGCGTTTCCCTTTACCTGAATAGTTACCTCTGATTCAAAATCAATAAGAGTTGACATCCTCACTAAAGACTCACTCAAATCACTCAAAGTTTTGAGGTTCAAAATTAAGCACTCAATAAGTCGAACATGAAAAGTTAATCCCATAGGCTTGCCTGAAAATCAAATCTCCATCACTATAAAATGAGATGACAACAAATCAAAAGGTCTTTAACAAGGTTGTAACGGGGCTAGGGTTAAAGGTGTGGATAAAGGCTGAATTAGAAGGTTAGAATCGAGATTTAGTCGACAAGTTACCTATCTAGAGACGATAATAAACAATTTCATCAACTGAAAATTAATAATCCTAGTAATACGAGCTTTCTCTTTTGATAATTAGACTTTAACTGTATAAGCTTATTTTTCATAATACTAATACTGAATATAGTTTGATTTTTTTTAAGAACAAATCAAAAATTTCATAATATAGAATGAATCAATTGCTTGAAGTAAAGATCATAGCTAGGCAACAGATCAAATCAAAACTCGATATAAGGGTAGTTAAAAAGGAATGATGATAACAAAAACAAAGGGTTTTGGGTTAATATTAGTGGGTGAGTCAATAAAAAGGGTTGTTAGGATCAACAGGGTTCACTAAGGGTTAATTATGAAGGTGGGTCTTTTAGTGGTGTGAGTGGGTTAAATCCTAGGTGCCTTTATCATCTCTGTATATCAAATCATAAGTGCGGTTTCGACATGTATAATCAACAAGTTCTAGAATAACAGTTCAATGTTGACACACTCATAATCAATAAAGTGAGCAAGAAAAAGAATATGTGATCTATAAGGCTCAAAATCTCACAAAATTTATGGGTGTTTTTGATATCAACCTTGTAAGTTTCAAATTTTAAGAGAATATTCAGATTTAGGTAGACAACTTAACAAGATTCAATTTTAAAAAATAGACTTATCATGCTTGATTCTCTAGTATATTAAAATTTCAACCATTAATGCACAATTAACTATGATTTATTCAAAAACATATCAATAAAAATCATAAATCATCAGAAATTTCATCCTAATTAGTAATATGAGGAAATTACTTATGAACAAGATATAATTCAGGGATTTGAGAATAATGAAAAAAGTTAGGCACTTTTCTCGAAATAACTATTCACCCCCCACACTTAAGATATACATTGCCCTCAATGTACAAAGATAGATAATAACAATTAGTAGATAATCAAAAGAGAAGGGGAGAAGTGAAGCTTCCTAAATTTGGATGGTTTCTTTGAGTTGGGAGGTCCCGATATGTGGTCGCTGCTATTGAGCTCTGCGTTTAGATGAAGAAATTAGGAGCTCATAAAGAATTAGCCAGGATTTATTTAGTCATATTTAAAATAAATTTAATATATAATTAAAGACAAGAAAGATAAAAAGAAAAAAAAATAGAAAGTGAAATAGAATTAAAAGAAAATATGGATGGACTGAAGGGTCCTTATTGTTGGATGGTTCGCGAGGTGGGTATGACCTCTAAGGCTATGGAGGTGCTGGCGGTGGCAGAAGTGGCGTGATTCCCAAGCAGCCTTTTGAACCTAAAACTAAGAAACTAAAATAAATTAAACTAAATTAAGCATAAGATAGTTAAAAAGAAGGAAATTGAAGCAAAAGAGAAAAGAAAAATATAAACTAAATGGTCTCAAAAACCCTTGGCTTGTTGTTTAGATGAAGCAGTATTGGTCTCCATGCGGGAGACTGTGCTTGCCTTCTTCCATTTCTTCGTCATGGATATGTGTAGCTCAAGAGGTTGGAGACTTTGTTATGGAGGGGGGAGAATTCTGAGAGAAAAAAAAGGAAGAAAATGGGTGGAAAGTATATGAGAAGAATGGGAGGGGTTGGTTTATATAGAATTTCAAATCTACCACATTCACACTCCCGTGGCTCATATGCGTGTCGATTCACACGGTCGCCTCGCACGGCTGTGTGTCTAGGCGTGTTGCTTCACCCATGCCCGTTTTTCAAATTGCCACGCCCGATTGTGATAAGTTAGTGTTGACCACGGCCACGTCGCACGGCCGTGGGATTTTGTCAGTGCCCGTGGTGGGGTGGTTGGAGCCCGTGATTCTAAAATTTGATTTTTTTAGATTCGTACCATCCTTGCCGTGTAAGTATGGAGATTCTTGAGGTCCATACGGCCACGGCCACGGCCGTGTACAAGGCCGTATGGCCTGGAAATCTGCACTTGGTTAGCTTATAGTAAAATGTTATAAGAAAAGAAGAAAAAAATTGAAATGACAAATATAGAAGTTAATGGGGTTAGTACTCGCGTTGCCTCCATAAAAGCGCTTGTTTATAGTCTTAAGCTAGACTCTCCTCTTATTTGTGTATTCATGGTTGTTTGAGGAGTTGAAAGTCCTTCCTCGTGCTGGCAATTTCATAATCATGGTAGGGTTTAAGACGAGAAGCGTTCATTTTCATAATCGTGGGTCTGCCTTATCTAATAGTATCTGGTCTCCTATTTTAAGTGGTTTGATGTTCCTATGAGCTCTTCTAGGGGCTCCTTCGATTTTACTTCGTTTGTTTCCTGTTCTTCTTTGAAGTGTATCTTCCACATGTGAATCCTCCTCTAACTTATGCTTATTCGTCAAGAGTTGCTTTAAAAATTTCCTTGAATATGGCATCTGTGAAAGAGCTTCAAGAAGAGGTAAGTTAATATGTAATTTTTTAAGAGTTTAAAAAACTTACCGAATTGTTCTTCTATATCGTCTCTCTTCATCGCTTCGGGATAAGGAATGCGATGTTTGTACTCCTTAATTACAGGTTTTGCCTCTTCTGTATTACCTCAATTTTACGTTCCTTTACCTCGTTTTCTTGTATTAGAATGGGTTCATCTAACCATATACTATCATGACTGTGATGGCTTGGATTTGCTCATTTGCGTTAATCTCTGTGTTGCTTGGTAGATGCCCTTGTGGTTGTTCAGAAATCCTTGATCGAAATTCAGAAACTATCTTGGTAAGTTGTCCAACTGACTTAGTAATTTCTCCAACTTGGCTTTCAATCCCTTTGATTGAAGCTTGTTGATTGTCAAACGTTGTCTCATTTTTTTGGAGACGAGTTTCTGTGGCTGCTATGAATTTTGTCAGCATCTCTTCGAGGTCCGGCCTCTTTTCATGTGGGTAGGGCTGATTTTGGAAAATTTGAGGAGGTTGTTGTCTTTGATTTCCTTGATTTCCTTGTCCTCCCCATGAAAAATTTGGGTGGTTCCTCCAACCTGGGTTATAATTACTACTATATGGGTTATTATTAGATCTGAAATTATTACCTATATAGTTCATCTGCTCGTTTTCTACTCCCGGTTGGTAGGGTGGGTAATCAGGATTTGCCACGGTTCCACTTGTGTCGTACTGCATTACTGGATGTATTTGTGAAGAACACAGACTATCAAGCTTTTTATTCATCATCTCTACCTATGTTGATAGCATGGTTACTGCGTCGAGGTTGTAAACTCTGGCTGATTTTGTTGGTTTTGTCCTTGTGACCTGCCACTGATAGTTATTCAATGAAATTTCTTCAATGAACTTGTAGGCTACTTTAGGTGTTCTGTTGTTCAGGGTTCCATCGGCGACTGAATCAATTAGTTGCCTCGTTGAGGGGTTTACGTCGTTATAAAAGGTTTAGACTTGGAGCCACAGGGGTAAACCATAGTGCGGACACCTTCTCAAAAGATCCTTGTATCTCTCACATGCGTCGTATAATGTCTCTAAATCCATCTGCACAAAAGAAGAGATATCATTCCGTAATTTGGCTATTTTGGCCAGTGGGAAATATTTTAATAAAAAAATTTCGGTCATTTGGTCCCATATAGTTATTAGTCCTCGTGGTAACGAGTTTAACCACTGTTTGGCTTTATTCCTTAATGAAAAGGGAAATAACCGAAGATGTATGGCATCATCAGAAACGCCATTTATTCTGAATGTATCACAGAACTCTAAAAAATCAGCTATATGAGTATTTGGGTCTTCGTCCTGCAAACCATCAAATTGAACAAATTGCTGCATCATTTGTATAGTGTTAGGCTTTAATTCAAAATTATTAGCAGCTATAGCATGCCTAACAATACTTGATTCTGCGCCTGTTAAACGAGGTTTAGCATAATCATAAATAGTAAGCGGAGCATTATTTTCTGCCACGTCCTGTGGCGGTGGATTATTCTCGTCCATCCCTTCAGTAGGATTGGATCTACCTTCTCGTTCTTCTTCTATGTAATTTAGGGCTCACCTATTTCTCTGTGATTCCTGCGAACGGTAGCTTCAATATCACTATCGTATACTAATGGTCCTCTAGGGTTCCTTCTAGTCATAAACTAGAGGTACCTGCTAGGAAAAGAAAGAAAGAAAATTTAGCAAAATTAAAGAACAAACCGAAAAGAAATAAAAATAAAAATAAAGTGCAAAAAAGGCTAAAGTAATAAAAATAGAGCTTTCTTAATATTTTAGTTCCCCGGCAACGGCGCCAAAAACTTGATCGTGCTGTCAAAGTCTTAAAATTTATAAAAAGAGAATGATCGAACCTGGAAACTAACTCTGACGATAACTTAAGGCAAGTGCACCTATCGAACAATAGTATAGCTTTGGCAAGACCGGATTGTCGAACCCAAAGGAACTAAAAGCACTAATACTAACTTTCTTTTTATTATCTAGCCTAAAATAAGTGAAGTTATTATTTAATCTAATTTAACTAATTACTAAGCTAAAGACGCAGAGACAAAAAGAGTGAATTGGGGAAATACTGTTGGGAAAACTCAGTTGATTACGACGATACCCTTAGGAAGAATCCACCTAGACTTCACTTGTTATCTAACTCTGAACCAGACGATTTATTCACTTGACTTGATCTGTAGGACTCTTTAATTTATATTAAACCCTCTCTCGAAGTGAATAACGTCTAACCCTGGGTTGATTAATTGAAATCTCTTTCTAATTAAAACCCTTAGAATCGCATTAACTCGATCTATGGACGCCCATAATAAGTTTCACCCTTATCCGGCAAAATCTCGTCACCCTATCTCTAGGCGCGCGATCAACTCCGCTTAATTATGCTAGATCTACTCTTAAGCAGGGACTTTTGCTCCACCACCTAAGCACATCCAACTTGAATTAATATCCCAAAAATATTAACACAAGAATTAAGCACACATAATTAAGAACAAATCAAGTATTAATCATATGGTTCAGAAAACAACAGCAAGATCCATCTTAGGTTTCATCCCCTTCAGGTATATGAAGGGTTTAGTTCATAACTATAAAAGAAAACATCTCAGAAGAAAAGATAAAACAAAACATAAGAAATCCCTAAAACTCCCTGAAGGAATTGAAGGAGAGATCCAACGTCTTGAGTAGAACTCCGGCTTCTTGAGATGGATTAACTGGCTATCTTCGAGTGATTTCCCATAAATCTGGCCTTTTCGACTCAGCTCCTTGGCCTAGCTAACTGCTTACAAAAGCCCTAGCAGAAGGCTTTTGCCGAACTCCCCTTTTTTGGTCATACTAGGGGTGTATATATAGGCTTCGGAATATGTTTCATTGCCCCTAAGTATCCAAATCTGAGTGAAATTCTTCTTTTCAGCGACAGGGACACGGCCGTGGCACACGTCCGTGTGGATCGTCTTTTGGCCGTGTTTGGATTTCTTTATTGAGGAGTTTCAGTCTTACTACACTCCTATTAGAATATGGCTTTACAAGCCTATAAATGGACATAGTCTATTCCTCTTGTGATGGATTCGAATTTGACATAGTGAAATTTCTTCTTCTCTGCCCGTGATTTTTTTCCCGAAATGGTTTTTCACGTAAAATTTGTGTGTTCTTTATTTTTATTTCTCTTTTCTTTGCGCTATATTTGTCGTTACTGACGTTATATTTTTCGCATGACTAATGTAAATAAAATATTAAATACGATTTGAAGTAATGAAATAACCTGGGGATCTGCTTTTACCCTCCTTGGGCTTTCATCAATAAACCGAGATTTCGGCATTTATCATAACATATAAAACATATGAACATACAATAATAGGCAGATCTAGATGGTGGGGAGGTATTACACACCTGATTAATGTCGATACCCTTACTAGACTGATCTACAATTTGCTCAAAAAGCCAAAAAGATGTGAAAATAGGGCCTCTCCTATATTCGGCCAAGGGTTAGTAAATCCTGAATTTACAAGTTGAAACTAATAGATCTTCTTACCTTGAAATGTCGAAAGTAACACGATTCGAGTGCTACCGATCTATAACTTAGAGATCTATGCGATTGACTCCATTAAAGTTCCCTTCAGATTTTGGCACAAGTAGGCACCACAGAAGTAATTCGGCAATCACAGGAGATGAGATCTAGGGATTTCAACTTTTAGGAAAATCCCGAAAAAAGTATGAAAAAGAGAAGGCTGATGTGTCTTTGGCTTTTAAAATACTTGAGTGAAGAGTTTCGGTTTCTGACAGGAAAAGAGAAGAAGAAAAGAAAACAAGGAAGAGACTTGAAGATTTCGGCTAGGAAGAAAAAGAATGGAAAGAGTTTCGGCTTTTACTCAGAGAAGAAGAGAAAAGAATGAGAGAAAAACCCAAATGCCGAAATTGAAGAGATATTCCCCCTATTTATAGAAAATTTGGCACTTACCTAACCTTGTAGATCAATCCTATCTTTTCTCCTTTATCTTAATCTACTAGCTCATCTAAAAGAGACTTAATTATCTCTAACTCCTCCCTCCTTTATCAGCATATTATCCATATATTTTAATCATTAAAATCCCTAAATTTTAGCCTTTATCTACTTATTATCCACATAATCCACATAAAATAAATTCCTAAATAATAGCCTTTATCTGCTTATTATCCACATATTTTAAACATTAAAACCCCTAAATTTTAGCCTTGTTGCCATCCACTCCACCTAATCCTAATGCCCAAAATTTAGCTAACTTAAATTAAAAGAATTGGGCTCCATGAAACTTAAATTTGGGCCCCTTACACCCTTGTGTAGCGTTACCTCCTAAGATTGGGCCACAAGCCCATTTTGGTATTTTAAACATAGATACTACCTTTTAAACCCTATAATGCCCAAACAGATAATTTTAATCAAGGGCTCTACCTAAACCTGAGCCCAATTTGGACCCCTAACATTTAAATTAACATATTAAACATATTCACCCATAAAACGCATAGGCCCAAAAATTCAGGATGTTACAGTTCTACCCCCTTAAAGTAATTTCGTCCTCAAAATTTCCAACTAATTATTAATCGTACTACCTAAGTCTCACTACCATGCTTTCGCTACGCACTCCAATTCTAAACCCAAAATGAACACCTAGTACACTATGGTAGGGTACGCACCGGTATTCACATCTAGAGCGTCCTCGTCCCCTTGTACTCATGCTATCGGTTCGCGTTTATCTGATTAAAATTTTTTATGAATTATTGGTTTTCTTCCACTGATTATCCACGAACAGTCTTATGATTAGTAGTTTTAAGAGTAGTTCTTTCGAATTCGCAATTCAATCTCAAGTTCACCTTTTCTAGTTCTATAAACTACATACATTCAACAATCAACATACAGGCAACATCCATACATCCACACTCAATACATAGGGGTATTCTCGTTATTCCACTGCCCCGGGGTATTTTATAATTTATCCTACAGGGGTATTTTCATAATTTTCCAAAATAGGGTTTCTTGGTGATTTTGTGAAATAAGGGTATTTTGGTAGTTTACAATCCAGGGTTATTTCGATAATTTTGAAATCTAGGGGTATTTTAGAAATTTTAAAATTCGGGGGTATTTCGGTAATTTTGAAAATTAGGTGTAATTTAGTAATTTACAAATCAGGGGTACTTTGGTCATTTTACAAATTAAGGGTAATTTGGTAATTTTACAAATCAGGGGTATTTTGGTCATTTTACAAGTCAGGGTATTTCCAAAATTTTTACAAAACTAAGGGGGTATATATGTATGTGTATATATATATTTTAAAACAAGGGTATCTTGGAGAATTTGATTTCATAAGAATAATAGTAGTGTTCAGGTGTTTGTGGGTTTTTGGTTGTTGTCGTGTGTTGTATGTGTTTTTTTTTTAAGGAAAAATTTTGTTGACTTTGTAAATCGGGGTATATTTGCAAATCATGGTATCTTGGTATTTGTTTTCGAAATATGGGTATTTTAGCAATTTATGAAAAATAAGGTGGCTGGTCCCTTTCAGGTTTTAATTATAGATTTTGGCCCGTCAACAAATCCTCGTAGCTAGGGTGAACAGTCACTAGGACTGCTTAAGTACCAGGCTCTTCCAGATCCTTCCTAGACATACGTATGACGGTTACCACACCCTAGTCTTGCGACTCGTTAACGGGTTTGTTTAGTGAAATTAAGTTTATGCATTTTTAAGAAGTAGTTTGTACTAAACCTAGAGTCCATCAAGTTCTAATTCCAACTTAATCTACGTCCCACTAGGCCTATTAAGCCCACATATATAAAGATCACACAATGGTTCAGAGTACTTACCTGGCAGACTTGGGCCGGAGACGCAGGTGCCATGCTGAGCTAACAAACCTGTTATCCTTTAAAAACATATATGTTTCAAAAGCCCATTTTTAGAAAATGTTTTGAGCCCAAAAAGCCCAGAGCCTAGTTTTGAACTAGGCTCTGATACCAATTTGTAACACCCCAAACCCGGCCCTAACACTACAACTGGATCTGGTATGTCACTAAGAAAAATTCTATCAAATCATGTCGTATTTTCAGAAAAGCCCAAATATGTTTTAAATAGAAGATGCTTTAGTAAAGTAATATCCAAACTTAAATACATGCCTTAGTTTAATTAAAATAAAACTTAAATGACCTAAAGTAATAAAAGCCCATAATAAAACATAATAGCTCATGGCCTTATTACAACGAGATTTGAAGTCCATTAATTAAAAATATAAAATAAAACATGAGTCTCTTTTTGCCAAATCTACATATTCTTCTGCATGGCCACCTTGCGTTCCTCTCCAGCCCGGTCCGAATCACTAGGTATCACCTGAAATGTTAATTAAAAGGGTGAGTAGCGAGACTCAGCGTGCAACCCTCATGCACCACTAGAGTTTGGGCCTTAAACCCATTAAACAAAATAAATAGTATAATAATCATAATAAAAATTAATAGCAAATAATATGCAAGGCCCAACCCGTTTGCCTAGGTTTCCATCCACTACACACCCCCGTACCAACCGTTCACACCATTGGGGATTTCTACAATCGACCCACACCGCTACACACCATGATGGCTGTAACATCCTGAATTGGGGGTTGTTTGGAATTAAATTATGTGCTTGCTTGGAAAAAAAATTTTATGTATGCTATGATCTAAGGTCTAGTCATAACCCCGGGCTAGGTCTGACTTAGGATTAAAAACTTCTTTTTAGCACTTGAAAAGAAAAACCTAAGCGTGGAGGCTTTAAAAATTATTGGTGCGAAACATGACACAAGGAAGCAGCTGGTAGAGTGGTTGGGACGCTACCTAGGAAGCTAGAATGGTGCGGCAAAGCAGGGGTTTGAGCTGCCAAGTTTGCGCTTGGGGCTTTTATTTTTGCGTTATGTGTGGGGTGTTGGGCTAGGAAGGCCTTAAAAATAAATGGCAGGGATTATGGGCATGAAAGTCGAGGTGGTAAAGTGGCTTGGGACGTTGTAAGGAGGCTGCGGCAGTGAGGTCCCATGTTCGAGTAGCGTGGGCAGCTTATGGGAGGTTTAATTTTTTTATGCTGGCGTGAAGAGAGTGAGCTTGTGGTCTGCGCATGGGCACTTAAGTGGATGAAGATAAGCTTGATGGGTTGTTTTTGGATTCGGCTGGAAGTGTGGGATAACTATTATTTTATTTTTTTGATTTATTTATTTATTTGAAGAGGTGATAAAGGGATGGGATAAAGGATAAAACATTGTTTTATTTTATTTCAAATGGGTGATAATTATCACATTAGGGAGACGGCCAAAATAGGGACTCCTTAGGGGCTTGCTTGATCGGTTTGAGAAATTGTTGGGGGTGACCGAATGACAAAAGGAAATCCTAGGAAGTATTTTCGGCTAACACACCCTCCTTTCCTTCTTTTCTCAAGAAAATCGAAACCCCTATAGACATTTTCTTCTTTTCCCTTTCTTCTTGTTGCTCAAACCGAATACCCTTAGTCCCATTCTCTCTTTTTTCTCACGCAATCTAGCCTTTCTTGTGGTGCGAAAATTGAGTTCTTTTCTTCTTGGAAGACCTACCCGAATCTCTTGGTAAGTGAACTCTCTCTTAACATTCGGTTTTGACTCATCTTCCTTAAGTATGCCGAAAGCATGAGATAAAACCTTGGTAAGGTTGGCCGAATGTGTTCTTAAGACAATAGGTGATGTGCTCTCTTGTGTGTAGGCAACATTAAGGTGCATTAAAGGAGCCTATCGGGATTTGATTCTTCAAGGTAAGGCATATATACTATTCGGCCAAGGGACTTGATTATGGATATAAGTGTGCAAGCCGTTTCTAACAAATGTTTTGGTATGGATCTCGACAAGTCAAGTGACAATTCCGGGATTTCTATTTACCTTGGTAAGTGATAATAAAGATTCGGCCTAGGGCCATATTTTGGTTAAGGGTGCAATTAGTCCTTCGGGATTATTGGACTTAGCCGAATAAAGCTTTTTGATACTAACCGATAGTGGCCGAATGTAGGAGCAATACGGGAGTACGTTTCGGGATTTTGTGATATCGTATAGATTCGGGATTTCTCCTTAGATCTTCGATTAAACAGGTGTGTAAAACTCTTACGCACTTTATTAGTTGGCATTGCTTATTATGTTACAGTTAACTATTGTGATAGTGGTTTGCCTTGTGGGCATGAGCATGGATTCCGGGTAAGTCGCTTGTGATTTTAAATATGTTACATGAATGACATGATGGGTAATATGCTATGCCATGATTTATATGCGTGATTTATGATAATATGTTAAGCATGTTACGAGCATGTTGGTAATGGGATTGAAGAGAGGAGGGGGAATATTCTCTATGGACTATAGATGGGTTGGCCCCATCAGTTTAATTGTGACTTCGGTCACCAGTGGTTTTGACCACACCGTTGATATAAATTGTGACTAAGTCCCAGTGGTTTGGTACCACCAGTGGTTTTGACCACAAATTGATAATTGTGACCTATGGTCATCAGTGGTTTTGACCACACGATCGGTTGGCCCCATCACTTGATTTGTGACTCCGGTCACCAGTGGTTTTGACCACCAGTGGTTTTGACCACACGGGGTAGTTAAAGGAGTATGGATGGCTAGTTTTGGGTTGCATGTTTTGCATGTCTTACTAATGTTTTGTGTATGAGTTTGCACTACCGGGTTGGGGACTTATACACTGAGTCTTGGTGACTCACCCCTTCCCATATCATTTTGCAGATGAGTAGATCGCGGAGATGGAGCCGGAGAGGACTCGAGGCGGCCATGCTTGTTCTTTGGATTTGAAGTTTTATTTAGCACAGTTAAAGTTTATTATTTACTAAATTTTTGGTTTGGATTGTAATAAGGCCGCTAGTTGTTATTTTGATGTTTAAGTAGTTGCTTTTACTTTACTTCTACCATATTACTAATGAATTTATAAATTGTTAAATAAATCAGTTAAAAGTAATGTTTTCAAAATAGGTAACTTTACGAGTTTTTAAAGATGTTACCATCGGGTAGCAGATTTTACCAAGTTAACAATAACTCTGATGTTTCTAAAAATTTAAATAATCAAATATTTTCAAAGGAAAAAGGGTTTCAACTCAACCATGGTTATAATATCAACCCATCTGAGTTTTAATGGACATCGTTTTATAACCTCAACAAATTTTCAGATTTTCACCGATTAAAATATTTCAAACCGTTTTTACTCTGTGACATACCAGATTCGATCAGGGCTCGTGGACCGAGTTTGGGGTGTTACAAAATTGGTATCAGAGCCCAGTTCAAAACTCAGCTGTGGGGGCCCAAGGCCCAAAATGTTTTGGTAGGCCTTTGTGAAATATTATAAAAATGTTTTTTTTTTGTTTTGAACAGCATGGCATCGAGTCTCCGGCACCAATCCGCCCAGGTAAGTATCTCTGACTGTTCTGTAAATACTTGATAAGGGTAGAAATGGAATGGAACGTAGATTAGTATGATAAGTATTTGAACCCTAGGATTAGTTTTCCCCAACACTTACATAAGACTTAAAGGCCTAATTAAACAAACCTATGGCTAAGTCGCTGAGTTAAGGTGTGGCAACCCCTGTGCGCATGTCTAGGATTGGATCCGGAAGAGCTTGGTACTTAAGCAGTCCTAGTGACTCACCTCCTCTTCGCAGGAATCCTACCTGGTGCGTAGCTACGGTTCACCCTAACCAAGAGGACTCGGTCGCAGGCTAAATTCAATAACTAAAACCCGAAAAGGATTAACCATGTTTTTACGAAAACCCTAGTTTTAAAATCACCAAAGTACCCCTTTAAATAGTAGCAAAAATTTATTTTTGGAAAATTTCCAAAATATTTCCAACTTACAAAATTACCAAAATGCCCTAGTGGCAAAATTATAAAAATGCCCTTGGTTTCTAAAATTACCGTACCACCCCGATTTCAATAAAAGTTTTTTTACTTTACAAAAGTATCCAAAAATCCTATTTTGAAAAATAATACCCTGACTTGGAAATTTTACAAAATTACCCCTGATTGACAAAATTGCCAAAGTAATCCTGGTTTCCAAAATTTCGGCCATACCTCTAATTTGAGAAAATTTTCAAAAATACCCTCAAGTTTTGGAAATTTCAAAATGTCCTGATTTATTAAAGTTTTCAAAATTTTCCCCGACTTATTACAAAAATACCCCTGTAGGTTAAAATTACGAAAATACCCCCGGGTAGTGAAATGACGAAAATGCCCCTACACGTTAGATATGGTCTGTGAATGTTGTTTGTGTGATGAATGTACTTAGAACAAGGAGATAAGCCTGAAACTGGAACTATAGGTAGATTCGACTTCAAAAGATTCACTTCAAAAACTATTTCTCATAAAATTGCTCGTGGGTAAACAGTGAACAGTATTAATAATGCATAAAATTCTTAATCAGATAAACGCGAACGAGAAGAATGAGTACAAGAGGTCGTAGACATCCACCGCGTGGCCGTGGTAGGGGTAGGATGACCTTGTCGGAGCCAGCAGGGTCTGGTCATGGGTCTGAAAATGTGATGCCGGATCTGCTGGCGGCGGAAACTGAGTTTCAAGACCAGACAGGCGGTAACGATGTAGTATCCCAAGTTGTACTACAAGTGTTGGAACGAGTTGCCAAGGCAGGCACGGGTGCAGGAGCCCGAAAATCCGTGGTTGAACGACTCCGGGCTAACGGAGCAGAAGTGTTTAGAGGAGTTTCTAGAATGGCTCCTAACATGGCTGAGTATTGGTTGGAGGCAACTAAACGAATAATGGATGACTTGGATTTCTCGGCTGAGGAGAAGTTAAAAGGGATAGTGTCTCTCCTCCGGGATGAGTCGTACCAATGGTGGCTCACAGTCCGAGAGAGTGCAGCGATCGGTGATATCACCTGGGATTATTTTAAGGCAGCATATCAAAGGAAGTATGTGGGGGCTGATTACATTGATGAGCAGCGTAGGGCGTTCTTAAATTTGGTGCAAGAGAATAAGTCGGTACCCGAGTATGAGGCTGAATTCTTGAGGTTAAGTAGGTATGCTTGGGGTATGGTGGCCACAGAACATGAGCATTGCGTTAGGTTCGAGGACGGGTTGAGAGATGAGCTACGGGTGTTAATCGCACCTCAGTGTGAAAGGGAATTTACCGTTCTCGTGGAAAAGGCTAAGGTAGCTGAAGCAGTGAAGCGAATTGAGAGGCATAATCAGGACAGAAGTAAGGATAAAAGGAATTTTGGGTCTTCAGGGTCCGCTGGAGGTTCACAGAAGAGGGCTAGATTTGAGGAATCAGAAAGAGCCGCAAAGCCTGCTCAGTGGCCACCTCAGTGTGGTAGATGCGGGAAATCCCACTCGGGGGAGTGTTGGAATGGTAATCGAGGGTGCTTTGAGTGTGGATCAATGGAACACCGGGTAAGGGATTGTCCGAGGAAGTTGGCTAGGACTCAAGCTGAGGGTCAAGGATGTGGTCAATTCAGGAGGGATGGCCAGCAACCTCAGAGGGGACGAGGTGCAGCTAGGGGCAATGGTAATGGTAATGGGTGTGGCCGAGGTGCTGAAGGTGTAGAGGCGAGGCAGCCAAGGTTGGTTTATGCAGTTGGCTGTCGCGAGGAGGAAGATATGCCAGATGTGACAACGGGTACGTTCCTTATTTCTGGAACACTCTTAATTGCTTTGATTATTGTAGAGTTTTCTTGTATTGCTAGTGAAGTACCTGAAACCTTAGATGTGAACTTAGAGATTGTGCCTAGGAAGTAAGATAGTTTTAGTAAGATCAGAGTGCGCAGTATGATTATTCGTTAGTAAGTAATTTCCAGGACGAAATTATTTTTAAGGGGGGTAGAACTGTAACATCCTGAATTAGGGGTTGTTTGGAATTAAATTATTTTTCATGTACTTGCTTGGAAAAAAAATTTATGTATGCTATGATCTAAGGTCTAGTCATAACCCCGGGCTAGGTCTGACTTAGGATTAAAAACTTCTTTTTAGCACTTGAGAAGAAAAACCTAAGTGTGGAGGCTTTAAAAATTATTGGTGCGAAACATGACACAAGGAAGCAGCTGGTAGAGTGGTTGGGACGCTACTTAGGGAGCTAGAATGGTACGGCAAAGCAGGGGTTCGAGCTGCCAAGTTTGCACTTGGGGCTTTTATTTTTGCGTTATGTGTGGGGTGTTGGGCTAGGAAGGCCTTAAAAATAAATGGCAGGGATTATGGGCATGAAAGTCGAGGTGGTAAAGTGGCTTGGGACGTTGTAAGGAGGCTACGGCAGTGAGGTCCCATGTTCGAGTAACGTGGGCAGCTTATGGGAGGTTTATTTTTTTTATGCTGGCGTGAAGAGAGTGAGCTTGTGGTCTGCATATGGGCACTTAAGTGGATGAAGATAAGCTTGATGGGTTGTTTTTGGATTCGGCTGGAAGTGTGGGATAACTATTATTTTATTTTTTTGATTTATTTATTTATTTGAAGAGGTGATAAAGGGATGGGATAAAGGATAAAACATTGTTTTATTTTATTTCAAATGGGTGATAATTATCACATTAGGGAGACGGCCAAAATAGGGACTCCTTAGGGGCTTGCTTGATCGGTTTTGAGGGCTGTTGGGGGTGACCGAATGACAAAAGGAAATCCTAGGAAGTATTTTCGGCTAACACACCCTCCTTTCCTTCTTTTCTCAAGAAAACCGAAACCCCTATAGACATTTTCTTCTTTTCCCTTTCTTCTTGTTGCTCAAACCGAATACCCTTAGTCCCATTCTCTCCTTTTTCTCACGCAATCTAGCCTTTCTTGTGGTGCGGAAATTGAGTTCTTTTCTTCTTGGGAGACCTAGCCGAATTTCTTGGTAAGTGAACTCTCTCTTAACATTCAGTTTTGACTCATCTTCCTTAAGTATGCCGAAAGCATGAGATAAAGCCTTGGTAAGGTTGGCCGAATGTGTTCTTAAGACAATAGGTGATGTGCTCTCTTGTGTGTAGGTAACATTAAGGTGCATTAAAGGAGCCTATCGGGATTTGATTCTTCAAGGTAAGGCATATATACTATTCGGCCAAGGGCCTTGATTATGGATATAAGTGTGCAAGCCGTTTCTAACAAATGTTTTGGTAGGGATCTCGACAAGTCAAGTGACAATTCTGGGATTTGTATTTGCCTTGGTAAGTGATAATAAAGATTCGGCCTAGGGCCATATTTTGGTTAAGGGTGCGATTAGTCCTTCGGGATTATTGGATTTAGCCGAATAAAGCTTTTTGATACTAACCGATAGTGGCCGAATGTAGGAGCAATACGGGAGTACGTTTCGAGAGTTTGTGATATCGTATAGATTTGGGATTTCTCCTTAGATATTCGGCTAAACAGGTGTGTAAAACTCTTACGTACTTTATTAGTTGGCATTACTTATTATGTTACAGTTAACGATTGTGATAGTGGTTTGCCTTGTGGGCATGAGCATGGATTCCGGGTAAGTGGCTTATGATTTTAAATATGTTACATGAATGACATGATGGGTAATATGCTATGCCATGATTTATATGCATGATTTATGATAATATGTTAAGCATGTTACGAGCATGTTGGTAATGGGATTGAAGAGATGAGGGAGAATATTCTCTATGGACTGTCACCAGTGGTTTTGACCACAAGATGGGTTGGCCCCATCAGTTTAATTGTGACTTCGGTCACCAGTGGTTTTGACCACACTGTTGATATAAATTGTGACTAAGTCCCAGTGGTTTGGTACCACCAGTGGTTTTGACCACAAATTGATAATTGTGACCTATGGTCATCAGTGGTTTTGACCACACGATCGGTTGGCCCCATCACTTGATTTGTGACTCCGGTCACCAGTGGTTTTGACCACCAGTGGTTTTGACCACACGGGGTAGTTAAAGGAGTATGGATGGCTAGTTTTGGGTTGCATGTTTTGCATGTCTTACTAATATTTTGTGTATGAGTTTGCATTACCGGGTTGGGGACTTATACACTGAGTCTTGGTGACTCACCCCTTCCCATATCATTTTGCAGATGAGTAGATCGTGGAGATGGAGCCGGAGAGGACTCGAGGCGGCCATGCTTGTTCTTTGTATTTGAATTTTTATTTAGCACAGTTAAAGTTTATTATTTACTAAATTTTGGTTTGGATTGTAATAAGGCCGCTAGTTGTTATTTTGATTTTTAAGTAGTTGCTTTTACTTTACTTCTACCATATTACTAATGAATTTATAAATTGTTAAATAAATCGGTTAAAAGTAATGTTTTCAAAATAGGTAACTTTACGAGTTTTTAAAGATGTTACCATCGGGTAGCAGATTTTACCAAGTTAACAATAACTCTGATGTTTCTAAAAATTTAAATAATCAAATATTTTCAAAGGAAAAAGGGTTTCAACTCAACCATGGTTATAATATCAACCCATCTGAGTTTTAATGGACACCGTTTTACAACCTCAACAAATTTTTAGATTTTCACCGATTAAAATATTTCAAACCGTTTTTACTCTGTGACATACCAGATCCGGTCAGCGCTCGTGGGCCGGGTTTAGGGTGTTACAATGGCAGTCTTGCTGCTCATCCACATATGATGGCCGAAGCCCTTATAACATTTAATGGCCGAAGCCCGTATAACATTTAATGGCCGAAGCCCGTATAACATATATTGGCCGAAGCCCGTATAACAGTTCACGGCATTAGCCGCTACACATATAACATATAACTTCCTCCTTTCATCAACCCAACCCATGCAATCACATACAAGCATTTTACTTATAACATTTAAACAGATTTATTTACTAACCTGGGGATCCGCTTTTACCCTCATTGGGCTTTCATCAATAAACCGAGATTTCAGCATTTATCATAACATATAAAACATATTAACATACAATAATAGGCAGATTTAGATGGTGGGGAGGTATTACACCCCTGATTAATGTCGATACCCTTGCTAGACTGATCTACAACTTTGCTCAAAAAGCCGAAAAGATGTGAAAATAGGGCCTCTCCTATATTCAGCCAAGGGTTAGTAAATCCCGAATTTACAAGTTGAAACTAATAGATCTTCTTACCTTGAAATCTCGAAAGTAACACGATTCGAGTGCTACCGATCTATAACTTAAAGATCTATGCGATTGACTCCATTAAAGTTCCCTTCAGATTTCGGCACAAGTAGGCACCACAGAAGCAATTCGGCAATCACAGGAGATGAGATCTAGGGATTTCGGCTTTTAGGAAAATCCCGGAAAAAGTATGAACAAGAGAAGGCTGATGTGTCTTTGGCTTTTAAAATACTTAAGTGAAGAGTTTCGGTTTCTGACAGGAAAAGAGAAGAAGAAAAGAAAACAAGGAAGAGACTTGAAGATTTCGACTAGGAAGAAAAAGAATGGAAAGAGTTTCGGCTTTTACTCAGAGAAGAAGAGAAAAGAATGAGAGAAAAACCAAATACCGAAATTGAAGAGATATTCCCCCTATTTATAGAAATTTCGGCACTTACTAACCTTGCAGATAAATCCTATCTTTTCTCCTTTATCTTAATTTACTAGCTCATCTAAAAGAGACTTAATTATCTCTAACTCCTTCCTCCTTTATCAGCATATTATCCACATATTTTAATCATTAAAATCCCTAAATTTTAGCCTTTATCTGCTTATTATCCACATAAAATAAATTCCTAAATAATAGCCTTTATCTGCTTATTATCCCCATATTTTAAACATTAAAACCCCTAAATTTTAGCCTTGTTGCCATCCACTCCACCTAATCCTAATGCCCAAAATTTAGCTAACTTAAATTAAAAGAATTGGGCTCCATGAAACTTAAATTTGGGCCCCTTACTCCCTTGTGTGGCGTTACCTCCTAAGATTGGGCCACAAGCCCACTTTGGTATTTTAAACATAGATACTACCTTTTAAACCCTATAATGCCCAAACAGATAATTTTAATCAAGGCCTCTACCTAAGCCTGAGCCCAATTTGGACTCCTAACATTTAAATTAACATATTAAACATATTCACCCATTAAACGTATAGGCCCAAAAATTCAGGATGTTACACACGCGGATCACAGGCTGGAGTGGGTCGGATCGGGTCGGGCCATATCAAAACGACGTTGTTTTGGGCATTTAAAGCCAGCCCCTAAACGACGTCGTTTTAGGAGCCTATTTAAGGCCAAAATTTCTGAAAAAAGATCATTTCGTCTCCTTTTTAAAAAAAATCTAAACCTTTCTTCTCTTTCTCTCTGCAGGTTTGAGCGTCGATGGGAATTTTGGCGAGACGCCGCCATGGGCTCCGTCACCGACGCCACCATTCACGGTGGTCGAAGCCCCGAAAAGGTAAAGTTTTTATTCCTTTTTTTTAAAAAAAATACTTTCTTTTTTCTATAACAACAATATAATATATATATTAAAAAGACGAAAAAGAAAAGAAAAGAAACTGTGAAACAAAAAAAAGTCACTTCTTTTCTCGGTTTTTTTATTTTTATTCCCTGTGTTAGTGCTATTTTTTTTGTGTTCTTGAATGTTTAAATCTCTCTGTTTATATTGCTGAAAAAAAAGGTCCCTAAAATACAATTTTGAATCGGCTTATATAGCCGAAAGTCCATTACTTTTTGTCTTCTCATTTTTATTATTTGCAGGCAATTGGTTGTGGAGCTGGTGGCGGTGCTGCTTGGCAGTGGACAAGACTGCTGGCGACGTCAGAAGGTTGGACAACTGGGGGGCTAGGCTGCGGCGCCATTTGGATTAGGGGGCTAAGGTTTTGTCTTTTTCTTTTTTTTTGAAAAATTAGTGTTGGGTTAGTGGGTTTGTAATTGGGCCTTTGGGTTTGGGTTATGTTTGGTTTGAGTAGTTTAGGGTTGTTGGGTTTAGGTGATTGGGCTGGTTTAATGGGTTTTTTGTGTTTGGTTTCTGGTTTTGGGTGTAATGAAATGGGCCTCGGGTTATTGGGTGATAAAATGGGCTTTGATGTAATTGGGTTTATGATTATTGGGCTGGATTTGTGTGTAATGGGCCCCGGGCAAATTGGGCCTTCTACAGCTGCCCCTCTTTGCTCATTGTCGTGCAACGGGAATAGAGCAAAGACATAAATAAGGGTCAATTTTGCCCGGTCTTGCTGAATCCTAACTTCTTTGGTGCTCCTCTTCTTCAGGTAATCTCATTCCAGTCCATTGTACCTTGTTGCTTTGATCCGCTCCACCGCAACTTTGAAAGATGAAATTTGTAGTTTCAATATGTTCCACTACTGCAACTTCAGATGCCAGACCTGCTATCTTTGATCTGCTCCTGCAACATCAGGAATGCCAGACCTGCTATCTTCAATCTGCTCCTGCAACATCAGGAATGCTAGACTTGCTATCTTTGATCTGCTCCTGCAACATCAGGAATGCCAGGCTTGCTATCTTCAATCTGCTCTTGCAACTTTAGGAATGCCAGACCTGCTATCTTCAATCTGCTCCTGCAACTTCAGGAATGGCAGACCTGCTATCTTTAATCTGCTCCTGCAACATCAAGAATGCCAGACTCGCTTACTTCAATCTGCTCCTGCAACTTCAAGAATGCCAGACCTGTTATCTTCAATCTGTTCCTGCAACATCAGGGATGCAAGACTTGCTAACTTCAATCTGCTCCTGCAACTTCAGGAGTGCCAGACCTGCTATTTTTAATCTGCTCCTGCAACATCAGGAATGCCAGACTTGCTAACTTCAATCTGCTCCTGCAACATCAGGAATGCCAAACTTGCTGTCTTTGATCTGCTCCTGTAACATCAGGAATGCCAGACCTGCTAACTCCGATCTACCTTACTACATTGTCCTCTTGAAAACATAACCTATAGAATGGGTACATGCTTATGCCTAATAATTAGGATGCTATGATTGAAATGAGTCAAATGCTTCTATTTAGACATGCTATATAAATGCAAAAATGTTATGAGTATGATTTCTATTAAAAGTATTATCACTCATTTATCCGTCAAGGTTTCATTTTTGCTCCCCTTGAAGTATCATTTCGTTGCTCAAACAATTTGTCCTCATAGAAATTTTAGGGCTCATTTCTCTTGAACTTCAGGACATGGGTCTTGTATCATTTCGACTATCCCTCTAGGAATCAAACATTTTATGTCCGTCCTTATTGCACCTTAAAGGATACAAGACTTGTTTCAACTTTGATTTATTCCACCATAATTTAGGGTTTTTGAATCTTTTTCCGTCAAAAATGGGTCCATCGTATCATTTTTTGAATGACCTAATGACCTTATTTATTTTCATCGCAACCACTTAATTGGACAAAGAATTCAGAGAAATACTCTTCATTAAGACTCTTTTTCTCAAATATTTTCGATTTATATATATGAAAATTCTAAATAATTATCCTATTTCGATTTCTTGTTTTATCTAGAAATTTCCAAAGTAATATTTAGAACTTTTCTTTTGTGAATATAATATCCGGGATTTAGGGGTCTCGCATTTTGCATATACATATGTTAGTATGCTCTGTATGCTGATTGAATGTGTCTGGGGGCTTCGGGAAACTTTGGGGTTAGGTAGGAGCCTTAGTGAAATTTTGATTCAAAGTTGTTAAGAGAAGAGCTAGGGGAGCTAGGCCTTAAGGGATTTAGTATGGTGTTCTTTAACACAAGAAGTGAGGTGGTGGAGTGGCAAGGGGACGCTACATAGGGTGCAGAGGAGTTTGCGTCACTAGGAGTTCCAAGGGGAAGAGGTTCGAATCACGCTGACAACAAGGGAGTGTTGTTTTATTTTGTATTTTGCGTCAAGGGAGGGGGAGGTGTTTGATGGCAAGCAAACTCTGGAAGGATGGGTGGAAGACTTGGTCAAGCTATTCGAATGAATGGTGGAGAGCTATTGGAGAGGTTTGAAGCATTCAAATTCATTTGAATAAGTGATGTAGAGGGAAAGTAGGAGGAAAGCAAGGGATGAGGAGTAAGGTTGAGGAGTTGGCCAAATTTGGGAGTTCTAAGGGGTGGCATTTTCGGTCAAGCTAAAGGGGGGATTAGGTGCCGAGTGTGTGCTAATTGTTTGGGGTTTATTCTTTTCAATTTCTCATTTTTTTTAAGCTTATTGCCGAAAAGGGGTATAGGGCTAAAGTTAGTCATTTGTGTTCTGACCATTTGTGCATTGCTGTTCATCTCTTTACAACTCCTTTTGCTCTTTTCTATTCATTCTCTAAAAGCTGAAATATACCCTTCATTCTCACCATAGCCGAAATCCCACAAACCCCAACCCTTTCTTCTTCTCTCCACTGATTCTCCTATCTTCAAAAGCCGAATGAACTTTTCCCATTGCTAAAATCATAGCCAAATCTTGTGGAGCCTCTCCATTATTTCTTTTCTTCTCTTACTTTTCATCAAGGCTAAATAGTATCTTGGCCGAATCTCCTATTCACTGTTTCTCTTCTTTTATTTCGTCTACACTCTTCTTTCTTTCCTCTTCTATTGCGTTGATCTTTAAGTGTTGTCACTAAGCTGAATCAGTCAAAGCTGAAACTCCTTAGTGTGGTGACTATTTTCGATTAGGGGGAGTGCCGGCACTCATCTGCTATTAGATCTCTCTTTATCGATTGCTAATAATTGTGGTAAGGGGGTTCTCTTTTATTTGGATCTCGTTCTTTTCTCTTTAAAGATATCAAAATCAAGAATCTGACTCTATTTCTTTGGTGTGGCAGAATCTATGAAGGGTGGATTTCGGGATCTCTGTTGGGCTAGCGTTAGGGGCATTGAAGATCTCTCGAGAATTGAGAAAGTAAGGTAAGGGGGCTATAACGTTAGGCCGAAGGCCACTTTGTTCGTCTATTAGTGTTGGGCCGAACCTGATATTGACTTATGTAGGGTGTTCGGCAATCGTTAGACTCAAGCGTATAGTTTTGGGATTCAGTCGATTTCGTCAGATTAAGGGAAGAGGTGGACACGACGTCCCTATCCCTAAGTTCAAGAAGCAGTCCGTTTCAGCGGTTCAGGATTGGCCACCGGGGTGTGGGCTAGTGTCGGAAAGAGACACACAGATCGCTGTAGTCTCTACGAGTGAAGACTTTAGGGAAATCGAGAGTCTAGTGCTTCGGGTTGTCAGGTGTGTAGTTAATACGCTGTTTCCTTATTAATTAATTAATTACATGTGATCTATGTGTGGTAGCCGATACAGTGGTGTGGTGGTGTTGTACCCTTATTGGGTAGTTCGGTAACCAAGTTAGTAC
This sequence comes from Gossypium bickii, assembly GCA_025503065.1. Taxonomy (NCBI): domain Eukaryota; kingdom Viridiplantae; phylum Streptophyta; class Magnoliopsida; order Malvales; family Malvaceae; genus Gossypium; species Gossypium bickii. The sequence continues at coordinate 6,099,898 of CP106714.1, read as the reverse complement.
ACTATCTATGGTGTGGTTGTGGTTAATTATGGTGGATACATGTAAGCATGTCATATGTGCCTATATAATATGTTCATACATTATCTTGCCATATCATTATAATATGTGCATATGCATGGGGTTCGGGATATCTTTAATGAAGGAAAGGGTGTATATTTATGTACGTGGTTTGATGTTGGCCTCGTGCCTCATCGTGGATTGATATATTTATGTACGTGGTTTGATGTTGGCCTTGTGCCTCATCGTGGATTGATGTTAGCCTTGAGCTACATCGTGGATTGATGTTAGCCTTGAGCTACGTCGTGGATTGACATTGACCTTGAGTTACGTTGCGGATATTGTGATTTAATCACGTGGACCAGTGGCTAGACCACTAACTGAACAGCATTGATTGCCGAATTAGTGTGTAGAGGATGGAGGGTCGATTTAATAATCCCCTGGTGTGTGGTGGCAGGATACGGGGGTGTGTACCGGTTGGATACTAGGTTGGGATGGGTAACATTTCGCATCATCATGTGTGGTTTGTGGATTTGTGTGGTTTTGGGCCAAGCCCATTTATGGAAATACGTGGATTAATTACACACTGAGTTAGTTTGACTCACCCTATTTTTACTAAACATAATGCAGGTGATACATGATCTTGTGGACCGGGCTGGAGTAGATTCGAGGTGGCCATGCAGAAGTGGTTTTATTTATTTATATATTTTTTTTACTTCAGTTAATTTTGGGATATTCTTATTGTAATAAGGCCACTTTAAATATTTGGGGATTTTATTATGTTTTAAGTTAAAATGAACATCGGACTAATAAGTGAGAATGATTTTGGAAACACTTACAACTTAAAAACTTAAATTAAAGTTTTCAAACTCGGAATACTCTCAACAACTCGTTTTCTCACATTTTCAAAACGTATAATGATTTAAACTACACACGACCTTCAATGTTTTGTGTAACATCCCAAAATAGGGGCTGTGTGTTTGAAGCATATCTTAAGTGTTAACAGGCCTTAAGATTTGTTTTGATGAGTTTTAGGGGTTATTAAAGCTCAAGGATAAAAGGGGAGTGTTTTGAAAAATTTTAAAAATTGAGGGTTAAAAGAGGAAATAAGCAAGGAGGTCTTAAGAATAAATTTTGGTAAGTTATGGCATATAAAATGCCACAGTAAAGTGGTTTTAGTGTGCCACTTAAGGCTTTGGATTAGCGCTAATCAGTCGTCGAGGGTTCGAGTATTGGGCACGGCATAAGTTTTTATTTTGTTGCAAAAGGGCGTTGACGCTGAGGAAGGCTTTAAAAGAATATTTTGAACGTTAGTGGACATGAAAGTCAGGGTGTCCGAGTGGCTGAGGCGTTGGGGAGTCTTCTCCAGGTCTCGAGTTCGAGACACAGGAAATTGCGTCTAGGGAATTTTATTTTTCCTTCTTGCAGGTGTGGGTAGTTTTTGCATGGCACATGCACGCATGGGATTTTTAATTTGTTTTATTATTATTTTTATTATTTTGCTACTTGTTTTCAAAAGCTGCAGAGTATGGATACTATTTTAGTTTTAGTTTATTATTTTAAAGGTGATGCGATTTTTTTATCTTATTAGTTTTTATTATTAATTTATTAAAGGAAGCATGGGTTTTATTTTATTATTATTATTACTATTATTTTAACTTTATTATTGTTATATGCGTGAGGTATATATGGGGATTTGTGGGTTTTTTAGTTTTATTATTTTAATGGTGATGGGTAGTTGGTATTTAGTATTATTATTATTATTATTATTAATATATTATGTAAGGTATGGGTTAGATTTTGTTAATTTATTTTATGTTAATGATAGGGAATAGATTAAACAATGGAATTGTTGTTAAAATTAGTAAAAGGGGAGGGCATGTGCGGCATTGGAGTTTCAATGTGTGGCCGGCCTTGAAGATGGAGCTAGTGTTGGGCATTTTGATTTAATTAATGTTGGTGATGGAAACATGATTAAACAAAGTTTATTCCAATTAGTGATGGACAATTTTTCACATTGAAGATAGAGAGAGACCATGGCCGGCTTGGAGATTAGCAAAAGGAGAACATGACCGAAAATGACTTTTATTTTCTTTTCTTTCCAATTTTGAATGCTTGGCCGAATGAAGCTTGGTTAGGGGAGCTTGGCGGCCTTGAGTTGATAAGGAGAGCTTGTAGTTTGCTTTCTTTCCTTGCCATATTATTTTAGCCGAACTAGGGAAGCTCCAAGAACTTGAGGATTCGGTTTTGGAAGGAGGTTTTAGGGTGGTATTTTTGTTTGAAGGTAGGCTCATTTGGATGCCAGAATTCTTTGGCTTTGTTCTTTTTCCTTTCAATTCGTTTCTTAGCAAAAAGTTCATGAAAATATTTTCTCTTCTTTACTTTGTGTTAGCCGAATACCTTGCTCTCAAGACCTCTCTTTTTGCACTACTTCTTCATTATAGTAGGTGCCAAAATCAAGATTTATTCTCTTGGGAATGGCCGAATATTACGTAAGTGTAGATCCCTTCTTCAACTAATTCGATTATGCCGAATCTCTTTTGCTTCTCTGTCGATACATTCGATCAATTTTTACTCGGGTTGTAAACCTCACTCTCGTTTTATGTGGTAGCCGAAACCTGTGAACACCTATAGTGGGAGTCGAGCGTTGGTGTTGAGGGGCCGAATCAACCGTCAAAGTAAGGGACGACTAACTCATGTGGTTTGGAATGTAAGTGTTGGCCGAATAGCCTATGGGTTCTAAGAGTATGTCGAAAGCTTGAGGCTAAACCTTAGTAAGGTTGGCCGAATGTGATCTTGAGATGTTAAGAGTTTGCTTTCTTGTGTGTAGTAGCGTTAAGGGTGCATTGAAGGAGTGGCTTCCGGGATTTCAGCTCGTTGGTAAGAAATAGTTAGTAAGGATTAAATACTTAGATTTATGACTTGAGTGATTAACTGTTTGATCTGATTTAGTGTATCGATGGACGCAAGTGTTAGTCAAGAAGATAAAGGGGTAGCCCCTATCCCAAAGTTTAAAAGAAGAGCAGTCTCGGCAGTGCGAGATTGACCGCCGGGGTGTGGGCCGGCGTCCGAACAACAGCGTGGGCAAGTAGCCGTAGTATCGCTTAGGGATAGCTTCGGGATTGAGGGCATAACGCTGTTTGTGATCAGGTGCATAGTTATCGCACTGTTCTCTTGCTTGTTTATATGTGTTATTTGTATACGTATATGTTGTGCATGTAACCGAAATAAGGGCTAAGATGTTGGAGACCCAAGGTGGGTGATCGTTTAATCAGGTGTGTAAGCTCTTACACACTTTATTAGTATAAATTGTCATTATAATGATATTTTATCACCTATCATGTAGTATCTTTGCCTTGTGGGCATAAGCTTGGTTTTCGGGTAAGTCCCCTAATACTCGATCTATGATATATGTTGTGTATGCCATCACATGCTGTTAAATGTTATGCTATATACAAATGCATGATATATGGGATCATGATACTTGTTATGTGAGCATGATGATGGGGGATTAAACGAGTGGAGGGGGAAGTAATATTTGTGTCGACGGACACGAGTGGTTTGGTACCACATTGTGACTTCTGGTCACGGAGGTTTTGGCACCTCCGAGGGTTTGGCACCTCATAGCGTCTCATCCACAGTGGATTAATTCCACCGTGGGTTGGCCCCACATTTGAGATACGGGATCGACGCCAGTGATTTGGTATCACACGATGGGTTGGCCCCATCATTTGATTTGTGACTTCGGGTCACCAGTGGTTTGGCACCACCAGTGGTTTGGCACCACAAGCATTGACGGATACCGTGACTTTAAGTCACCAGTGGTTTGGCACCACCAGTGGTTTGGTACCACACGGGGTAGAAAAAGGAGTATGGATGGCTAGGTTGGGCTTCATAATTGCATATTCATGTGTATGTTTGTTCGGTGGATATGGGCCAAGCCCGTATGTGGGGACATGTGTATTAATTATGCACTGAGTCTTGGTGACTCACCCTTTTCCCTATCTATTTCAGGTGAGTAGATCGCGGAGACGGCGCCGGAGAGAACTCGAGGTGGCCATGCTCGTTCCTCGGTTTTGAAATTTTATTTCGTACCATTAAAGTTAATAGTTATTATTACATTTTGGTTTGGTTTGTAATATGGCCGCTAGTTATTATTATGGATGTTTAAGTAGTAGCTTTTACCTTATTTCTATTACCTCATTAACGAATTTATAAGCTGTTGAGCAAATCGGTAAAAGCAACGTTTTCAAAGTAAGTGCTCAAATGCGCGTTTTCAAAGACGTTACCATCGGGTAGCAAATTTTACCAAGTTATCAATGACCCCACATTTCTAAAAATCTAAATGATCAAATGGTTTCAAAGGAAAAGAAAAAGTTTTCAACTCAATCGTGTTTATCAAATCAACCTATCTTAGTTTTAGCAAACATCGCTTTACAAATTCAACAATATTTTCAGATTTCCACTGTTAACCTGGATCTTTCAAAACGTTTTCACTCCATGACATACCAGATCCGGTCAAGGCTCGTGGGCCGGGTTTAGGGTGTTACAAGTTGGTATCAGAGCCCGGTTCAAAACTCGGCTGTGGGGGCCCAAGGCCCAAAAAAATGTTTTCTTGATAGTCTTTTGTGGAATATTATGAAAATGGTTTAGTTTTAAACAGCATGGCACCGAGTCTCCGGCACCGATCCGCTCGGGTAAGTACCTCTGACTGTTGAGGTGATATGAATATGTCTCTGTTTATGAGCGTGAATGTGACTTTCTGAATTAGAATAGCGAACTTGAATTGAACCCTTGTGTGATCGAAAGAACCACTTTTAAATACTTTATTTCATAAAATTGTTCGCGATTAACCAGTGGAACACATTTTCTATTGCATAAAACTTTTAAGTCAGATTGCGCGATAAGAGATGAGTTCTAGAGGACGTTGTCGAGGCAGAATGGCCGTTTCGGAACCCGTTAGATCGGGTCAAGGGTCTGATAATGAGGTACCACCTCCACCACCAGCCTTTTTTTTGAGATGGTGGCTGGTGTAGGAGGAAATATGAGAGCTCGAAAATCTGTTCCCGAGCGACTTCGAGCCAATGGAGCGAAGTTGTTCCGTGGTGTGTCCGATGTGGCACCTAGTACGGCTGAATATTGGTTGGAAGCAACCGAGCGAATTATGGATGAGCTCGATCTGAGCCCTGAGGAAAAAGGAAAAGGAATGGTGGCGCTACTCCGCGACGAGGCGTATCAATGGTGGCTCACGATTCGAGAGAGTGTCACAGCTGAAGACCTCACTTGGGAGTATGTCAAGACGGCATACCAGAAGAAGTATGTCGGTACTCACTACATTGATGCTCAGAGGAAGGCGTTTTTGGGGCTGGTTCAAGGGAACAAGTCCGTGGCAGAATACGAAGCGGAATTCCTAAGGTTAAACCGATATGCTCGAGGGGTAGTTGCTACGGAGCATGAGCGATGTGTCCGGTTTGAGGATGGATTAAGGGACGATATGAGATTATTGATAGCTCCTCATCAGGAACAGGAGTTCGCGGTGTTAGTCGAAAAAGCTAAGGTAGCTGAAGGGATTAAGGACTCGATGAGACAAAACAGAGATAAGGATAGGAACCGGGATAGGAGAAATTTCGACCGTCTGAATCATCTGAGGGTCTTCGGAAAAGACCGAGGATTGAAAATTTTGCTCGTGTGACTAAGCCAGCTGTGGGAAATCGGAGCTGTCCGTGTGCTCAGTATGGAAGGTATCATGACGGCGAATGTTGGAACCGGAATCGAAGATGTTTTAGGTGTAAATTTAAGTCTCACTTGATTAAAGACTGTCCTCAAGTGATGGATAGGGTGCGAGGTCAAGGACGTGGAACTCCAAGCTGAGATGCTAAAGGTTTGGATGTGAGGCAACCGAGGATGTTGTAGCAGGTGAGTTTCTTGTTATGGAATATCTTTTATTATATGAGTTTTATAAGATCGGTTCCTACTTGTACTATTGGTGAGGTGCTTGAACATTGGATGTGAACTTAGAAACTGTGCTTAGAAGGTAAGATAGTTCGTGGTTGTATGCTAGTGGAGTATGGAACCTTGAATGCGAATCTCGAGATAGTATTTAAGGAATGTGTTTGTTTTGTAGAATCAGAGTGCGCAGCATAAGCATGGTGCGGTGAATTGGAATGTAGGGATATTCGTTAGTAAGCAATTTCGAGGACGAAATTGTTTTAAGGGGGGTAGATTTGTAACATCCCAAAATAGGGGCTGTGTGTTTGAAGCATATCTTAAGTGTTAATAGGCCTTAAGATTTGTTTTGATGAGTTTTAGGGGTTATTAAAGCTCAAGGGTAAAAGGGGAGTGTTTTGAAAAATTCTGAAAATTGAGGGTTAAAAGAGGAAATAAGCAATGAGGTCTTAAGAATAAATTTTGGTAAGTTATGGCATATAAAATGCCCTGGTAAAGTGGTTTTGGTGTGCCACTTAAGGCTTTGGATTGGCGCTAATCAGGTCGAGGGTTCGAGTATTGGGCACGGCATAAGTTTTTATTTTGTTGCAAAAGGGCGTTGACGCTGAGGAAGGCTTTAAAAGAATATTTGAACGTTAGTGGACATGAAAGTCAGGGTGTCTGAGTGGCTGAGGCGTTGGGGAGTCTTCTCCAGGTCTCGAGTTCGAGACACAAAATTTGCGTTAGGGAATTTTATTTTTCCTTCTTGCAGGCGTGGGTAGTTTTTGCATGGCACATGCACGCATGGGATTTTTAATTTGTTTTATTATTATTTTTATTATTTTGCTACTTGTTTTCAAAAGCTGCAGAGTATGGATACTATTTTAGTTTTAGTTTATTATTTTAAAGGTGATGCGATTTTTTTTTATTTTATTAGTTTCTATTATTAATTTATTAAAGGAAGCATGGGTTTTATTTTATTATTATTATTATTACTATTATTTTAACTTTATTATTGTTATATGCGTGAGGTATATATGGGGATTTGTGGGTTTTTTAGTTTTATTATTTTAATGGTGATGGGTAGTTGGTATTTAGTATTATTATTATTATTATTATTATTAATATATTATGTAAGGTAATAAGGAGGTATGGGTTAGATTTTGTTAATTTATTTTATGTTAATGATAGGGAATAGATTAAACAATGGAATTGTTGTTAAAATTAGTAAAAGGGGAGGGCATGTGCGACATTGGAGTTTCAATGTGTGGCCGGCCTTGAAGATGGAGCTAGTGTTGGGCATTTTGATTTAATTAATGTTGGTGATGGAAACATGATTAAACAAAGTTGATTCTAATTAGTGATGGACAATTTTTCACATTGAAGATAGAGAGAGACCATGGCCGGCTTGGAGATTAGCAAAAGGAGAACATGACCGAAAATGACTTTTATTTTCTTTTCTTTCCAATTTTGAATGCTTGGCCGAATGAAGCTTGGTTAGGGGAGCTTGGCCGGCCTTGAGTTGATAAGGGAGAGCTTGTAGTTTGCTTTCTTTCCTTGCCATATTATTTTAGCCGAACTAGGGAAGCTCCAAAAACTTGAGGATTTGGTTTTGGAAGGAGGTTTTAGGGTGGTATTTTCGTTTGAAGGTAGGCTCATTTGGATTCCAGAATTCTTTGGCTTTGTTCTTTTTCCTTTCAATTCGTTTCTGGGCAAAAAGTTCATGAAAATATTTTCTCTTCTTTACTTTGTGTTAGCCGAATACCTTGCTCTCAAGACCTCTCTTTTTGCACTACTTCTTCATTATAGTAGGTGCCAAAATCAAGATTTATTCTCTTGGGGAATGGCCGAATATTTTGGTAAGTGTAGATCCCTTCTTCAACTAATTCGATTATGCCGAATCTCTTTTGCTTCTCTGTCGATACATTCGATCAATTTTTACTCGGGTTGTAAACCTCACTCTCGTTTTATGTGGTAGCCGAAACCTGTGAACACCTATAGTGGGAGTCGAGCGTTGGTGTTGAGGGGCCGAATCAACCGTCAAAGTAAGGGACGACTAACTCCTGTGGTTTGGAATGTAAGTGTTGGCTGAATGGCCTATGGGTTCTAAGAGTATGTCGAAAGCTTGAGGCTAAACCTTAGTAAGGTTGGCCGAATGTGATCTTGAGATGTTAAGAGTTTGCTTTCTTGTGTGTAGTAGCGTTAAGGGTGCATTGAAGGAGTGGCTTCCGGGATTTCAGCTCGTTGGTAAGAAATAGTTAGTAAGGATTAAATACTTAGATTTATGACTTGGGTGATTAACTGTTTGATCTGATTTAGTGTATCCATGGACGCAAGTGTTAGTCAAGAAGATAAAGGGGTAGCCCCTATCATAAAGTTTAAAAGAAGAGCAGTCTCGACAGTGCAAGATTGACCGCCGGGGTGTGGGCCGGCGTCCGAACAACAGCGTGGGCAAGTAGCCGTAGTATCGCTTAGGGATAGCTTCGGGATTGAGAGCATAACGCTGTTTGTGATCAGTGCATAGTTATCGACCGTTTCTCTTGCTTGTTTATATGTGTTATTTGTATACGTATATGTTGTGCATGTAACCGAAATAAGGGCTAAGATGTTGGATACCCAAGGTGGGTGATCGTTTAATCAGGTGTGTAAGCTCTTACACACTTTATTAGTATAAATTGCCATTATAATGATATTTTATCACCTATCATGTAGTATCTTTGCCTTGTGGGCATAAGCTTGGTTTTCGGGTAAGTCCCCAATACTCGATCTATGATATATGTTGTGTATGCCATCACATGTCATTAAATGTTATGCTATATACAAATGCATGATATATGGGATCATGATACTTGTTATGTGAGCATGATGATGGGGGATTAAACGAGTGGAGGGGGAAGTAATATTTGTGTCGACGGACACGAGTGGTTTGGTACCACATTGTGACTTCGGTCACCAGAGGTTTGGCACCTCCAGAGGTTTGGCACCTCATAGCATCTCATCCACGTGGATTAATTCCACCATGGGGGTTGGCCCCACATTTGAGATACGGGATCGACGCCAAAGTGATTTGGTATCACACGATGGGTTGGCCCCATCATTTGATTTGTGACTTCGGTCACCAAGGTGGTTTAACCACCACGGGGTTTGGCACCACAAGCATTGACGGATACCGTGACTTTAAGTCACCAAGGTGGTTTGGCACCACCGGTGGTTTGGTACCACACGGGTAGAAAAAGGAGTATGGATGGCTAGGTTGGGCTTCATAATTGCATATTCATGTGTATGTTTGTTCGGTGGATATGGGCCAAGCCCGTATGTGGGGACATGTGTATTAATTATGCACTGAGTCTTGGTGACTCACCTTTTTCCCTATCTTTTTCAGGTGAGTAGATCGCGGAGACGGCGTCGGAGAGAACTTGAGGTGGCCATGCTCGTTCCTCGGTTTCGAAATTTTATTTCGTACCATTAAAGTTAATAGTTATTATTACATTTTGGTTTGGTTTGTAATATGGCCGCTAGTTATTATTATGGATGTTTAAGTAGTAGCTTTTACCTTATTTCTATTACCTCATTAACGAATTTATAAGCTGTTGAGCAAATCAGTAAAAGCAACGTTTTCAAAGTAAGTGCTCGTATGCGTTTTCAAAGACGTTACCATCGGGTAGCAAATTTTACCAAGTTATCAATGACCCCGACATTTCTAAAAATCTAAATGATCAAATGGTTTCAAAGGAAAAGAAAAAGTTTTCAACTCAATCGTGTTTATCAAATCAACCTATCTTAGTTTTAGCAAACATCGCTTTACAAATTCAACAATATTTTCAGATTTCCACTGTTAACCTGGATCTTTCAAAACGTTTTCACTCCATGACATACCAGATCCGGTCAAGGCTCGTGGGCCGGGTTTGGGGTGTTACATTTTGTTTTCCCGGCAAACTACTTTCAAAACGACAAACATCTTATAAATCAGTTAACCCTTATAAACTGGAAATTTGCTTTAAACCCAATATGTGTTTTCACCCTTAAACCGAATTCTTTTCAAACGTTTTCCTAGTAACATTCTGAATTTGGCCGTGGTGTTTTGAGCCGAATTTGGGGTGTTACAATTTAGTATCAGAGCCCAGATTTTAAACTCGGCCTATGAGTTTTGAGGCCCACAACGTTTTCAAACCCTGTGTTTTAAGTTGGTTAAAGAATTTTTTCATGGAAAGGGTTTATGAAGGCATGGCACTCGAATCTTTCGGCCTAGGTCTACCAGCTAAGTCTTCTGACTTGTTAAATGAATTGAGTGGAAATGGATAAATGATGCATTATTGTGGATATTATTGTGGATATTAGAATTAGGGTATTCTCTCTAGAGACTGAAACCTTAGGGATATGTGCTCTTTACGAAAGAATAACTCAAAATTCTATATCATAAAACTACTCTTTTAATCAACAAGTGGAAAGAAGCTAATGCATAAAATTTCTTAAAATAGATTAGGACACAACGATAGATATGAGTTCTAGGGGACGTGGTCGTAATACCCGTGGGCATGGTAGAGGCAGAATGACTATATCGGAACCAGTTGAGTCTGGTCAGGGTTCAGAGAACGAGGTGCCGCCATCGGCCGTGGGAGCGAAGTTTCAGGATCAAATGGGAGGAGATGACGCAGTGTCGCAGGCTATGCTGCGGGTTTTGGAAAGGGTCACATGAGCTAATATGGGTACTAGGCCCCGGAAGTCTGTGTCTGAGAGACTTCGAGCGAATGGAGTCGAGGTATTTCGAGGGGTATCTGGGGTAGCTCCGAATGTGGCGGAGTACTGGTTAGAGGCAGTCGAAAGGATCATGGATGACTTGGACAGCACTGCTGAGGAAAAGTTAAAAGGTACTGTCTCTTTACTCCGGGATGAGGCCTACCAGTGGTGGCTCATGGTCAGAGAGGGTACTCCGGCGGATAGAGTGGGCTGAGGTTACTTTAAAATTAAGTTCGAGGGGAAATATGTCGGAGCCAGTTACGTGGACGCACAGAGAAAGGCGTTCTTAAATTTAGTGCAAGGGGGCAAGTCAGTAGCTGAATACGAGGCAAAATGTTTGTGGTTGAGCTGGTATGCTCGGGGAATTGTTGCTACTGATTACGAGCGCTGTGTTAGATTTGAGGATGGGCTGCGGGTGTTGATCGCTCCTCAGCGAGAGAGGGACTTTGCTATTTTGGTGGAAAAAGCTAGAACAGCAGAGGAGGTTAAGCGAACGGAAAGACAGAACAGGGATAAAGATAGAGGCCGAAATAAGAGGAGTTTTGGACCATCCGCATCGTCTGAGGGTTTCCAGAAAATGCTTAGGGTTGAAAGTTCTGCTCGCGCTCCTGTGCCAGCTGCTGGGAATCAGGTCCGTCCATGTGCTCAGTGTGGGAGGACTCATGTAGGAGAGTGCTAGGGAAAGAGTAAAGAGTGTTTCAGGTGTGGGTCCAAGGATTACTTGGTGAAGAATTGTCCCCAGGATATGGATAGGGCTCAGACAGTAGGTCAGGGGTATGTGCAGATCGGAAGGGGTGGTCAACAAGTGACGAGGGGTCGTGGTCTGAACCATGGAGGGAATGGTTTCGGCTGAGGTCATGGGGCACCGGGCAGGGGTGCTGGGAGTTCAGATGCAAGGCAGCCAGGGTTGGTTTACGCAGCCAGACATCGTGAAGAGGGGGATGCACCAGATGTGATTACGGGTACGTTCCTTATTTTTGGGTTACCCTTTACTACTTTAATTGATGTCGGGTCGACTCACTCTTACATTGCTAGTATGGTGTCTGGAACCTTAAATGTGAACTCTGAAACTGTCCCTAGGAAGATGACTGTACTTAGTCCTTTAGGGCAATTAGTAGTGGTAGACAAACTCTTTAGGAATGTGCCTTTAGAGGTTCAGGGGGCAGTTTCCCGGCTGATTTTATGGAGCTACCATTCGGAGAATTAGACCTGATCCTAGGTATGGACTGGTTGGTAAGTATCGTGCGAATTTGGACTGTACAGCTAAGCGCATGTCATTGATGACTTCCGAGGATAATGAAATTGTGGTGATAGGTAATAGGAGAGACTACTTGTCTAATATAGTGTCTGCTCTTAAGGCGGAGAAGATGGTGAAGAAGGGGTGTATGGCTTTCTTAATGTTTGTTAGTGCCTTGGATGCTAAAGAAGCAACTGTGGGAGAGGTCAGGACAGTAGAGGAGTTTGTGGATGTTTTTCCGGAAGAACTTCCAGGGTTGCCTCCGGATCACTAGGTGGAGTTTGGAATCGACCTGTTGCCAGGTACAGCACAAGTGTCTATCGCTCTGTACAGGATGGCACCAAAAGAGCTGGTTGAACTCAAAGCCCAAATCCAAGAGTTGCTAGATCGCGGTTTCATTCGACCCAGTGTGTCTCTATGGAGAGCACCGGTCCTATTCGTGAAGAAGAAGGACGAGACTATGCGTATGTGCATAGATTACCGTCAATTGAATAAACTAACGATCAAGAACAAGTACCCACTGCCGAGGATAGACGACCTGTTTAATCAGCTCAAAGGGGCTGCGGTATTTTCAAAGACAGATCTGAGGTCGGATATCATCAGCTTAAGATGAAGGAAGCGAATATCTATAAGACGACTTTTCGGACTCGATACGAGCATTATGAATTCCTAGTAATGTCGTTCGGTTTAACGAATGCTCCAGCTGTGTTCATGGATATGATGAACCGGGTTTCTAACCCTACTTAGATTAGTTCGTCGTGGTGTTCATAGATGAAATCCTAGTATACTCCAAGTCTGAGGAGGAGCACGATGCGCATCTCCGAGTAGTGCTGTAGATTTTAAGGGAAAAGAAGTTATATGCCAAATTTAGCAAGTGCGAATTTTAGTTAAGGTAAGTTGCTTTTCTAGGTCATGTGGTGTCTGCAGAAGGGATAAGAGTGGATCCTCGGAAGATAAAGGCTGTATTGGATTGGAAACCACCTAAGTAGGTGGCAGAGATTCGCAGTTTCTTGGGGTTGGCAGGCTACTATAGGAGGTTCGTTGAAGGGTTTTCTTCGATAGCAGCACCTCTGACTAAATTATTGAGAAAGGAAGTACCTTTTGTGTGGAGGGATAAGCAACAATAGAGTTTCGAGAAGCTGAAGAGGATTTTAAAGGAGGCTCTGGTGCTAATTCAGCCGGAAGCGGGGAAAGATTTTGTGGTGTATTGTGACGCTTCTCATACGGGGTTAGGTTGTGTACTCATGCAGGAAGGGAAGGTTGTTGCCTATGCGTCTCAACAGTTAAGACCTCATGAAGTTAACTATCTGACTCATGACCTGGAGTTGGCTGCAGTGGTTTTCGCATTGAAGGTGTGGAGGCATTATTTGTATGGGGAGAAGTCGGTGATCTACACAGACCACAAGAGCCTAAAATATCTGCAGACTCAGAAGGAGCTGAACTTGAGACAGCGAAGGTGGGTAGAGCTGTTGAAGGATTACGACTGTTCGATTGAGTACCACTCAGGTAAAGCGAACGTAGTGGCAGATGCCCCAAGTCGGAAGGTAGTGTTGGATCTGAGGGCGATGTTCGCACATCTTAGTATTTATGATGACGACAGTTTGTTAGAGGAGCTATAGGTGAAGCCGACGTGGATAAGTCAGGTAAAAGAGAAACAATTGGTAGATGATGATCTGGGTGTTAAACTACTGCAAGTACAGAATGGGGGATTAGAGGACTACAGTGTAAACAGTGACGGAATGTTGTGCTTCTGGGGTAAGGTACCGTATGCCGAAGGATGAGGAGTTGAGGCAGAAGATTCTTCGAGAATCGCATAGTAGCCCTTACGATATGCACCCTGGAGGGACTAAGTTGTATAGGGATCTACAGGATCAGTTTTGGTGGCCTGGTCTGAAGCGAGAAGTTATGAAATTCGTGGGGAAATTCTTAACGTGTCAGCAGGTCAAAGCTGAGCATCAAGTACCTTCGGGGTTGCTGCAACCAGTAAAGATTCCACAATGAAAGTGGGAGAGAATCACAATAGATTTCGTTAGTGGGCTTCCCCTTACGCTTACTAAGAAAGACTCGGTATGGGTGATCGTGGATCGGTTGAAAAAGTCCACTCTTTTCATACCTGTTCGTGTTGACTACTCTCTACAGAGGTTGGCGAAGTTATATGTGGTAGAAATTGTGAGACTACATGGGATGCCAGTATCGATAATTTCAGATAGGGATCCTAGATTTACGTCTCGTTTTTGGAGGGCGTTGCATCAGGCTTTGGGCACTAGGTTGGAGTTTAGCACGGCATTTTATCCACAGACAGACAACCAGTCTGAAAGGGTAATTTAGGTGTTGGAAGATATGTTGAGGGATGTGTTATCGACTTCAGAGGTAGCTGGGTTTGCATACAACAACAGTTACCAAGCAAGTATTCGGATGGTGTCGTATGAAGCGTTGTATAGACGGAAGTGTCGCACTCTTATGTGTTGGACAAAATTAGGTAAACGTCATGTTTTGGGTCCAGAGATAGTGGCAGAATCAAAAGAGAAGGTTAAGGTAATCCGAGCACGATTGAAGGAAGCATCTGATAGACAAAAATCGTACGCAGATCTTAAGCGAAAAGAGATAGAATTTGCAGTAGGTGATCAGGTATTCTTGAAAGTTTCGCCGTAGAAGAAGGTGATGATATTTGAACGCAAGGATAAGCTGAGCCCCAGGTTTATAGGGCCTTATCGAGTTTTGAAGCAGGTTGGACCAGTGGCATATCAGTTGGAGTTGCCCTTGGAGTTAAAGCAGATGCATGATGTGTTTCACATTTCGTTGCTACGTCGTTACCGATCGGATCCGTATCACGTGGTGCCAGTTGAGGAAGTTGAGTTGAGACCAGACTTGTCCTATGAGGAAGAGCTGATTCAGATCTTGGAACAGGATATGAAGGTATTACGGAGGAAATCAGTTCCTCTAGTCAAGGTGTTATAGCGGAACCATGGATCAGAAGAAGCTTCGTGGGAGCCGGATAAGGCAATGTGACAGCAATACCCTCACCTATTTTGACCAGGTAATTTAGAGGCTAAAATTTCTTTAAGGGGGTGGAACTGTAATATTCGGGATTTAGGGTCTCACATTTTGTATATACATATGTTAGTATGCTCTGTATGCTGATTGAATGTATCTGGGGGCTTCGGGAAACCTTGGGGTTAGGTAGGAGCCTTAGTGAAATTTTGATTCAAAGTTGTTAAAAGAAGAGCTAGGGGAGCTAGGCCTTAAGGGATTTAGTCTGGTGTTCTTTGACACAAGAAGTGAGGTGGTGGAGTGGTAAGGGGACGTTACCTAGGGTGCGGAGGAGTATGCGTCACTAGGAGTTCCAAAGGGAAGAGGTTCGAATCATGCTGACAACAAGGGAGTGTTGTTTTATTTTGTATTTTGCGTCAAGAGAGGGGGAGGTGTTGTACGGCAAGCAAACTCTGGAAGGATGGGTGGAAGACTTGGTCAAGCTATTCGAATGAGTGGTGGAGAGCTATTGGAGAGGTTTGAAGCATTCAAATTCATTTGAATAAGTGATGTAGAGGAAAAGTAGGAGGAAAGCAAGGGATGAGGAGTGAGGTTTCGGAGTTTGCCGAATTTGGGAGTTCTAAAGGGTGGCATTTTCGGTCAAGCTAGAGAAGGGATTAGGTGCCGAGTATGTGCTAATTGTTTGGGGTTCATTCTTTTCGATTTCTCATTTTCTTTAAGCTTATTGCCTAAAAGGGGTATAGGGCTAAAGTTAGTCATTTGTGTTCTGACCATTTGTGCATTGTTGTTCATCTCTTTACAACTCCTTCTGCTCTTTTCTATTCACTCTCTAAAAGCTAAAATATACCCTCCATTCTCACCATAGCTGAAATCCCACAAACCCCAACCATTTCTTCTTCTCTCCGCCGATTCTCCTAGCTTCAAAAGTCGAATGAACTTTTCCCATTGCTGAAATCATAGCTGAATCTCGTGGAGCCTTTCCATTATTTCTTTTCTTCTCTTGCTTTTCATTAAGGCCAAATAGTACCTTGGCTAAATCTCCCATTCACCGTTTCTCTTCTTTTATTTTGTCTACACTCTTCTTCCTTTCCTCTTCTATTGCGTTGATATTTAAGTGTTGTCACTAAGCCGAATCATTCAAAGCCGAAACTCCTTGGTGTGGTGACTATTTTCGATTAGGGGGAGTGCTGGCACTCATCTGCTATTGGATCTCTCTTTATCGGTTGCTAGTGATCTCATTCTTTTCTCTTTAAACATATCGAAATCAAGAATATGACTCCATTTTTTTGGGTGTGGCCGAATCTATGATGGGTGGATTTCGGGATCTCTGTTGGGCTAACGTTAGGGGCATTGGAGATCTCTCGGGAATCGAGCAAGTAAGGTAAGGGGGCTATAATGTTAGGCCGAAGGCCACTTTGTTCGTCCATTAGTGTTGGGCCGAACCTGATATTGACTTATGTAGGGTGTTCGGCAGTCCTTAGACTCAAGCGTATAGTTTCGGGATTCAGTCAATTTCGTCAGATTAAGTGAAGGGGTGGACACGATGTCCCTATCCTTAAGTTCAAGAAGCGGTCTATTTCAGCGGTTCGGGATTGGCCACCGGGGTGTGGGCCAGCGTCAGAAAGAGACACGCAGATTGCTGTAGTCTCTTCGAGTGAGGACGTTAGTGAAATCGAGAGTCTAGTGCTTCGGGTTGTCAAGTGTGTAGTTAATACGCTGTTTCTTTATTAATTAATTAATTGCATATGATCTGTGTGTGGTAGCCGATACAGTGGCTGTGGTGGTGTTGTACCCTTATTGGGTAGTTCAGTAACCAGGTTAGTACACTATCTATGGTGTGGTTGTGGTTAATTATGGTGGATACATGTAAGCATGTCATATGTGCCTATCTAATATGTTCATACGTTATCTTGCCATATCATTATAATATGTGCATATGCATGGGGTTCGGGATATCTTTAATGAAGGAAAGGGTGTACATTTATGTACATGGTTTGATGTTGGCCTCGTGCCTAATCGTGGATTGATGTTAGCCTTGAGCTATGTCGTGGATTGACGTTGGCCTTGAGTCACGTTGTGGATATTGTGATTTAATCAAGTGGACCAGTGCCTAGACCACTAAGTGGACAGCATTGATTGCCAAATTGGTATGTAGCGGATGGAGGGTCGATTTAGTAATCCCCTGGTGTGTGGTGGCAGGATACGGGGGTGTGTAGTGGTTGGATACTAGGTTGGGATGGGTAACATTTCGCATCATCATATGTGGTTTGTGGATTTGTATGGTTTTGGGCTAAGCCCATTTATGGAAATACGTGGATTAATTACACACTGAGTCAGTTTGACTCACCCTATTTTTACTAAACACAATGCAGATGATACATGATCTTCTGGACCGAGCTGGAGTGGATTCGAGGTGGCCATGTAGAAGTGGTTTTTTTTTTTACTTCAGTTACTTTTGGGATATTCTTATTTTAATAAGGCCACTTTAAATATTTAGGGATTTTATTATGTTTTAAGTTAAAATGAACATCGGACTAATAAGTGAGAATGATTATGGAAACACTTACAACTTAAAAACTTAAATTAAAGTTTTCAAACTCGGAATACTCCCAACAACTCGTTTTCTCGAATTTTCAAAACATACAATGATTTAAACTACACACGACCTTCAAAGTTTTGTTTTCCAGGCAAACTACTTTCAAAATGACAAACATCTTATAAATTAGTTAACCCTTATAAACTGGAAATTTGCTTTAAACCCAATACGTGTTTTCACCCTTAAACCAAATTCTTTTCAAACATTTTCCCAGTAACATTCCGAATTTGGCCGTGGTGTTTTGGGCCGGGTTTGGGGTGTGAAAGTGAAATTATTAGTTCATCAATCATTATTTCAATGCAACTTGTTTATGAATGATGGGTAACAATAAATTGATTTCAAATGGGAGTTAAAACGAATTATTAATAATACGAGGAAAATTGACTGGGAACATATCTTTTCGTGGAGAAAAAGAACTCAAAAATAGTAAAATGAATAAAACAAAGATTAGATGCCCTAGATATCATCGATTGGGCTTCTATATACAAACTTCATGAAGACTGTTTTGAACTTAACATGTGTTTAGTAGACTCGAAGTACTTTGTCGATGCCCCAATATGCAACATACTTTCTTTCTTGCTGACTCGATATAGTAAGGTTACTGCATGTCCATTCAAAATTTGAGCCGCCATTTTCGGGTTTTCAACTCAAAACCCCTTTGGTCTCAAGGTGCCCTTTGCGGGTTTTCGTCTTGGCCTCTTCCTTTTTTTTTAAGAAGTCTCAAAGCGCCCTTTGCGGGTATTCACCTTGGCCTCTTCTTCATCTCAAGCAAAGTATTTTTTGACAGAATCCAAGTTCACAGGATTGGGTAAGCTTTTCCCGTCTATTTTAGTCAGGATCAGTGCACCTCCAGAGAAAGCCTTTTTCACCACATATGGTCCTTCCCAATTCGGCATCCATTTTCTTCTGTAATCCTTTTGTATGGGAAGAATCTTCTTTAGTACAAGGTCCCCCTCATGAAATTCTCTTGGGCGAACTTTTTTGTCATAGGCTTGCATCATTCGTTTTTGGTACATCTGACCGTGACGAATAGCCCTTAGCCTCTTTTCTTCAATTAAGTTCAACTGATCATATTGAGCCTGGATCCATTCAACTTCATTCAGCTTTATTTCTAACAAAACTCGAAAAGAAGTATTTCCACTTCAATAGGTAGAACTGCCTCCATCCCATAGACCAACGAAAAAGGCGTTGCCCCAGTAGAGGTTCTGACGACGTTCGATAAGCATAGAGTGCAAACGGTAATTTCTCATGCTAATCCCTATAAGTCTCGGTCATCTTCCCCACTATCTTCTTGATGTTTTTATTAGCCGCTTCCACTGCCCCATTCATTTTTGGACAGTATGGAGACGAGTTGTGGTGTTTGATGTTGAATTGACTACAAACTTCTGCTATCGTGCTGTTGTTCAAGTTCAATACGTTGTCTGATATGATCCTCTCAGGCGTTCCATATTGACAAATGATCTCTTTCTTTAAAAACTAACTAACTACTGACTTAGTGACGCTAGCATATGAAGCTGTCTCTATCCATTTCGTGAAGTAGTCAATGATCACAAAGATTAACCGATGCCAATTCGAAGCTTTCGATGAGATTGGTCCAATAACATCCATGCTTTACATGGAAAAAGGCCATGGGGAAGTCATAACATGCAAAGGTGACGGAGGTACATGAATTTTGTCTCCATAAATTTGGCATTTATGACATCTCTTGGCATAGCTGATACAATTTCCTTCCATGGTGGACCAATAATATCCAAATCTCATTATCTGCCTGGCCATCATGAACCCATTAGCGTGTGTTCCAAAAACGCCCTCATGAACTTCCTCTAGGATTTTCGTAGCCTCTACAGCATCAACGCACCTCAGTAATACTTGATCTTTTCTCTTTTTATACAAGATATCCCCATCTAAAACATAGTCAAAGGCCAATCTTCTTAGTGTTCTATTCTCATTCTCAGTTGCATGCTTTAGGTATTCACGATTTTTTATGTATCGAAACACATCATGATACCAAGGGTGATCATCTCTTTCCTCCTCTTTCACATTATAACAATGAGTAAAAACTTCGAGAATACTCATCTGAATGGGTCTCATATCATCTGGTTTGTTCACCTTGATCATAAAAGCCAGGGTTGCCAAAGCATTTGCCATCTGATTTTCATCACACGGGAGATAACTAAAAGTAATTTCGTCGAACTCCTCAATCAATCTCAAAACTATCTTTTGATAATCAATCAGTTTGGGATCTTTCGTCTCCCATTCACCTTTAAGATAGTAAATCACAAGTGCAAAATCTCCATATACTTCTAGCACTCTGATCTTACACTCTATGGCTGCTCGAATTCCCATGATGCATGCTTCATACTCTGCCATGTTGTTTGTGCAATCAAAATCGAATTTGCATGTGAATGGACAATGATCACCACTAGGGGATACCAAGATTGCCCCAATTCCATTTCCCACAGCATTTGATGCTCCGTCAAAATTTAGCTTCCATGGACATTCTTCAGTATTTGCCACATACATCCACTCCTCATTGGGGAAATCAAAGCTCAAAGGTTCATAATCCTATAAAGCTCTGCTAGCCAGAAATTCTGCTACTGCGCTCCCTTTTATATCCTTTTGGTTCACATAGACTATATCAAATTTAGACAGCAAAATCTGTCACCTTGCCATTCTTCCATTCAAGGCAGTTGACTTCATCATATACTTCAACAGATCAAGCTTCAAAATTAATCAGGTTGTATGATATAGCATATACTTCCTTAGTCTTCGGGTTGTCCAAATCAAAGTGCAACACAATTTTTCAATTGATGAATATCTCATTTCACATTCCGTGAACTTTTTATTGAGATAGTATATCGCCTTTTCTTTTCTTCCTGACTCATCATGTTGACCAAGCACACATCCCATTGAGTTATTGAATACTGATAAATACAATATCAAAGGTCTATCTGGATTAGGCGGAGATAGTACTAGTGCATTTGACAAATATTGTTTGACTTTGTCAAAAGCTTTCTGGCATTCATCGTCCTATACACCTTGGTTGTGTTTCTTGAGAAGATGAAATATAGGGTCACATTTCCCGGTTAACTGTGAAATAAACCGAGCAATGTAATTTAATCTTCCAAGAAAGCCTCGAACTTCCTTTTGAGTGTGCGGCGGAGGCAACTCTTGTATTGCTTTAACCTTATTTGAGTCAACTTCGATTCCTCTTTCGCTGACCACAAAACCCAGTAACTTCCCTAACCGTGCTCCGAAAGTACACTTGGCCGGGTTGAGCTTCATTTGAAATTTCCTCAACCTCAAAAATAATTTTTTCAAAATCTCAATGTGTTCCTTTTCTGTTCGAGATTTGACTATCATATCATCAACATATACCTCAATCTCTTTGTGCATCATGTCATGAAATAAAGTTACCATGGCCCTTTGATATGTTGCCCCTACATTCTTTAGCCCAAATGGCATTACTTTATAGCAAAAGGTACCCCACAACGTTATGAAAGTGGTTTTCTCCATATCTTCAGGGTGCATCTTGATCTGATTGTATTCAGAAAAACCATCCATGAAAGAAAACAGTGAGTATCCCATCGTATTATCCACCAACGTGTCAATATGAGGCAAAGGGAAATTGTTCTTTGGGCTAGCTTAGGGACTTTTCCATCTTTCTTAGGGATAGGAACAATATTAGCGACCCACTCTGAGTATTTGACCACCTGTAGAAAGCCAGCATCAAACTGTTTCTTGACTTCCTCTTTTATTCTAAAGACTATGTCAGGCCTCATCCTTCGTAGCTTTTGCTGTACTAGCTTGCATTCTTCTCTTATGGGAAGGTGATGCACTACAATATCAGTACTTAGACCAGGCATGTCTTGGTATGACCATGAAAAGACGTCCTTGAATTCTCGTAGCAACTCAACAAGGTCTTGTTTTGTCTCCTCTGCTATGCGCGCTCCAATTTTCACCACCTTTCCTTCCTCTAAGCCTGTGTTCTCTACTTCCTCTTCATGGGGTAAAATTTGTTTCTCCTCTTGCTTTACCATTCTCAAGAAATCTGGAGGCAAGTCACAATCTCTGCCTCTAAACACATGTCTTGCTCAAAATGCACCTTTGGGTCTGTAGTATCATTGCTCATATCATTCATGTCTAGGGACCTGTGATGGACACCAAAGGATGTACAAAGAACAAACGAATTTTGAGGACAACTATTCACATGTTATCAATGGGAATAATAAAATTAAAAAAATGAGAGAATGTTTGCCAGAATTAGTCATTAAATATGTATTTCACTGAAACAAAATATCCGAACATGAGCCTTGTAGGGCCCAAAATTTGCCCGGGCCCATTAGCCAAACAAAACATTAACCAAAACATAAACCAAAAAACACAAAATAAAAAAAAATTAAAGTGTCCAATGTCCATTACACAAAACCAAATATTTCAGCCCAATTATTTTTAAATAAACCTAAACCCAAGGCCCAAAAACAGACCCAAAATCAGCAGGCCTGAGTGGCCCAAATGCCTTAACACATTCAGAAACCTCTAGGGTTTCTAAAACCACAAAAACCTCTAGGGTTTCTAACACCACCAGCGCCGCAAGTAGTTTCTCCTCAGTGCCGCAACCCCAGCCAAGCGTT
This sequence comes from Gossypium bickii, assembly GCA_025503065.1. Classification (NCBI taxonomy): domain Eukaryota; kingdom Viridiplantae; phylum Streptophyta; class Magnoliopsida; order Malvales; family Malvaceae; genus Gossypium; species Gossypium bickii. The sequence goes on along the minus strand of CP106714.1, from coordinate 6,077,781 downwards.
TGGACTACCTCGTCCCTCACACGCGCCCCACGAGTGCGTCGCCACATCCGCGCGTTCAAGCCTTCGTACACCGCCACAGCTGGAGTGCCATACCTGTGAAAAGGACAAGGAAAACAACAGCAAATACAGAGAAATAGAAAAATAGCATTGTATATTTTACGTTTTTTTGGCTATATAAAGAAAAGCCAACAAATGTAATACTCTCTTCACGCTTTTTATGCACACTATAATTACACAATACAAAGCAATAAAAAAAACAAAAATATTTGGAAAAGAGGTTTCTTTCTATCTTGTGCTTTCTTTTTTTCGCTCCATTTTGTTCTTCAATAGAGTAAAATAAACGAATAAAAAAGGGGGTTACCTTCATAGAGGGGATCATCGGAGCCCTCGTCTCCTTCGCCGAAATTGAAGCCTGAGATGGGGATTTTGAGTTGGAATCAGATGGCCTTTGGGCGGGAGAGCATCACTAAGAGCCATTATACGTCGATTACAATGGCGAATTGGTGGTCGAACGGAGCAGTCCTCTGAATCGGCAGAGTAGCGAGGGAGGGGTTATGATTTTGTCTTCTTTTTTTTTAAGGCAGCTAGGGTTCTATTTTGTTTTAAAAAAAATGGAAGGCGACGATTGTTCGTTAAAATTTTTAAAAGACAATATTGCTTTAAAGAAAACGACGTTGTTTAGGCTCATTCTGATAGCCTTAAAATGACGCCGTATAGGCCATAACCCGATTCAGCCCGACCCGCTTCAGGAAAGGAACCCGCGCGTTCTTTAGTAATGGGTTATTTGTGTTCGAGGTGCCTCCTCTTTTAAGGCTTATTGCAATTCGGCCTTATTTCTTTGTTTTTCGTTTTTAATTTTACCCCCGTAGTTTTACATTGTTTCAATTTAATCCAATTTGTGTGCTGCGTTTTGAGCTTCGGGAATATTTTCTGGTTTAGTCCCTGATTATTTGCGTGCATTTCATTTTAGTCTTTTTCTTTTTCTTTTTAAATTTATTACTTCTAGCTCTCCAATTTTGTTCTGTTTTCAATATAGTCCTTTAATTATTTTATTTTATTATTTGTTTACTGTTTTTCTATTATCCTTTTTTAAAATTAATATTATATATTATATATTTTTATGGTTCTAGATATTATTTCTCCATGTTGTTTTTCATTAAATTTTTATACATATATTCTTTTTATATACATAAATATAATTTATATTAAATTATATATATTATTGTTGATTTTGTACTATTTTATGTAAATATTTTCATTTAAATTTATTCAGATATATATATATTCTTTTAAATTTATTTATTGTACATACATTATTTTATATGGATTCTAAATACTTTGCATGCATTATTATATACATAATTTTTATTTATATTATAATATATTTAAAATCGCTTTTGTTTAGTTAGAATATGTCTTACATATGTTATACTTGTATGTATGTTAATTAATTTTCCTTATCATTGATCTGATGTTTGATAATTATTGCTATTATGTATGTTTTAATTCTCGTTTTATATTTATTTGTTGCTTGAGATTCAATAGCATTATATTTCATTTGTCAATAATCACTCCATATTGTATGTTATTATTCCATAGCATTATATTCACTCAAAAATGTCATGTTCTAATACTATTTAAGCTTTAAAATTATTCTTTTTACTTAAAGTTTCAAAACAAGGTAATATTTGTGCGTTTGGAAATTCGAAGAAATCGTGCCCAATCGTGCTGGGTGTGGTTTTTTGTTTGAACAAATAAACGAATATCCTTTCAAATTTCATCCATATTTTCAAAATAAGGTAATATTTGTGCATTTAGAAATTCGAAGGAATCGTGCCCAATCGTGCTGGGTGTGGTTTTTTGTTTGACCAAATAAACGAATATCCTTTCAAATTTTATCCATATTTTTAAAATAAGGTAATATTTGTGCGTTTGGAAATTCAAAGAAATCATGCCCAATCGTGCTGGGTTGTGGTTTTTTGTTTGACCAAATAAACGAATATCCTTTCAAATTTTGTCCATATTTTTAAAATAAGGTAATATTTGTGCGTTTGAAAATTCGAAGAAATCGTGCCCAATAGTGCTGGGTTGTGGTTTTTTGTTTGTCCAAATAACCAAATACCCTTTCAAAATTTCAATACATGTGCCTGGAGAATTTTGGGGATGATCCTGAATTCGAGGACTCAAATTGTCGTATCCAATCGTGCTGGATGTGATACTCTATTCCTTCGGAACAAGGGAATCTCAATATTCAATCAAGTTATTTAAAATTAAAAAAACAACAACAGAATTTCAAAATCATTTCAAATTTTTTGACATTAGGACATCAATTAATCAATTTGGTACCAATTTTGGGCGTTGCGAGGGTGCTAACTCTTCCTCGTACGTAACCGACTCCCGAACCTGTTTTCTTGAATTTTGCAGACCAAAATATTTTTAGAGGTGATCCGATCACACCTAAACAAAAAGGATTGGTGGCAACTCCTTATTTTTAAATGTTGATTCCCGTTTTTCAAAACCTGATAAAAAATGGTTTCGACAGCTTGGCGACTCCACTGGGGACCAGTTGAGAGTCAGGCCATAAATTGATTGATTTTTGTCCTTCTGATTGAAAATTTGGAAAATAATTTTGAAAAATCATATTTCTTTTGATACATTTGTTGGTGCTAAGATCGCAGTAAGGTTGGGTCTAATACTCTTGGATTGCATTGCATACCATTGTGGTCATACCTTTAAGAGGGAGTGAGAAACTATGCCTTCGTGAGGTTTTACCTCTGCATGGGCTAGTAGATTGCTTCCGGAATACATCCGTACCTATGTCTTCGTGAGGTTTTCACCTCCGCATGGGCATAGGGAAATGTATTCCCCTTAACCGAACTCGATCCATGTGAGCCTATAATGGGTGAAGATTGAGGAATCTGCTGGTTCAGGTACCTATTCCTTAGAACTAAGCCACATATAGTGAACCCTAAAAGCCCATCCTGAACGGTATTACAATAAACCCTAGTGGTCACCCGGTTAGGTGTTCTATGTTGTTTATTTCTCTTGTACTAACATGTTCTTTTTTGTCTTGATTGCATTGCATTGCATCCATTCCATGCATTTGCATTGCATTACATCATATACATTAGATTTCATGAGAGGATCCTGATTGCTTGAAATTATTTCAGCATTAACCTGGACACCAACAAAACCAAACATCCTTACGGTACCTGAACTATGACGAAAGATATGGATAAGTGATAAATCGGAAATATAACATATTTTAATCCCATATTTATTATGATTTTTAAAGTTTTAAGCTTTGTTTTATATAAAAAGGTGCTTTTAATCATTTCTTTTCATGTCTTATACCCAGGAAAGCACCCGAGGATGGAAAAAACGCAAAACGGGCCTAAAACGAAGAAAATGGGCCTTTTCACAAAATCGACACGGCCTGGCCTAAGAAGCACACGGCCGTGTCTCGACGAACACCTGGAGCACGGCCTCTCCACCACCACACACGGTCGTGCCAATGCATAACTCCGAACACGGTCAGGCCTCGACTTGCACGGGCGTTTGACGTGGCCGTGCCTCTAACGTTGGAAAGGGTAATTTTAGTCGGAAAAGGATACTTGGAGAGAAAGAATCTCATTCCAAGAGCCTATAAATACACCCCAAGTATCACCTAAAATGGGGGGCGAAAGCTAGGCTAAAGAGCCAAGCCGAGAAGGCCAGAGTTAGGGAATAACGCGAGGATAGCCAGTTGATTCATCACCAAGAAGCCGAAATTATACTCAAGACGGTGGAATTCTCCTTCAATCCCAACAGGGAGTTTTAGGATTTTTCTTATGTTTTGTTTTATCTTTTCTCTTGTGATGTTTTATTTTTCTTTTATGAACTAAACCCCTCAGATACCTGAAGGGGGATGAAACCTAGACGAATTTTTATTATTTCATTTTTAAGTTATACGATAAATTGCTTAGTTTGTTCTTAATTATGTTTCTTAATCAATATCGAATGTGCTTAGGTGGAGGAGGAATAGACCCTACCTAAGAGTAGATCCAACATAATTAAGCGGAGTTGATCGGGCGCCTAGAGATAGGGTTACGAGATTTTGCCGAATTAGGGTGAAACCTAATATGGGAATCCATTGATCGATTTACTGCTTTCCTGGAGGGTTATTATAAGCGAACGAGAGTTCCACTAATTAACCTAGGATTAGACGTTATTCACCTCGAAAGAGGGTTTAGCATAGGTTAGAGAGTCTCACGGATCGAGCTAAGTAAAAGAAATCATATAATTTAGGGTTAGGTAATAAAGAGAAGTCTAGATGGATTCTTCCCGAGGGTATCATAAAAATCAACTGAGTCTTTTCTAAGTTATCTCCGATCTCATCTTTTTGTCTTTGTTTCTTTAAGTCTAGTTGTCGCTACCATAATTCACAAGCAACCTTTATCTTATTTAGGCTAAATAATAAAAATAAAGTGAGTATTAGTAAACTTAGTTCCTTTGGGTTCGACATTAGGTCTTGCCTAAACTATACTACTGTTCGATAGGTATACTTACCTTAACATTGTTGTCAGAGTTAGTCTCCAGGTTTGATCGTTCTTTTATAAATATTTAAAACTCTGATTTCACAGCGATCAATCAGAGATTAGAGAAGCTTGAACAACTCCAAAGAGAGATGCAGGGTAAACTTCAGTTGCAAATGCAAGAGCAACTTGCTAAGATCCAGCAGGATATGATAGACCGAATGATGGAATCACAACAGAATATGATGACCCAATTGACTCAATTACTGGCAGGAGGAATAAACAAGGGGAAAGGCCCTATGGATAATGTCAAGAAAAGTAACCAATATCCTCCTGGTCTTACTCCAACACAGGTACATGCACCACCAGAAATAAATCCACAAAATCCATCTGTCTCCATTAGGCCACAACAGATTCAAGACGGAGTTTCGACACTGATCAATTTCCAAGCTGGCTCAGGCACTAACCTTGGACCTAATTTAAATAATCCAATTGATCCTGACCTAGATATAATGGTAGGAGAAGAAGGAGTAATGACGGAATCCCAAAAATAGTTAGAGGAGCGATGCAAATGGTTGGAAGACAAATTTAGGGCCATGGAAAACGTTGATAGGTAGCATGGAATGGACACTAAAGATCTGAGTTTGGTGCCAGATTTAATACTTCCCCACAAATTCAAGGTGCCAGAATTTGAAAATTACAATGGGACTACTTGCCCAGAAGCTCACATAACTATGTTTTGCCGGAGAATGACTGGGTACGTTAACATGACCAATCGCTAATTTATTGCTTCCAGGGATACCAAGCGGGAGCAAAGATCTAAATGGTACAATCAGTTGAGCCGTACCGAAATTGGTTCTTGGAGGGATTTAGCACAGGCATTTATGAAGCAGTACGATCACATAACAGATATGACCCCTGACAGAATTACCCTGCAAAACATGAGGAAGAAACCAAGTGAGAGTTTTCAGCAATATGCACAAAGGTGGAGAGAGGTTGCCATACAGGTCCAGCCACCTCTTCTAGAAAAAGAAACCACTATGCTCTTCATTAACACCTTGAAAACCCCATTTATCAACCATATGTTGGGGAGTGCCACGAAGAGTTTCTCGGACATAGTGATGTTCGGTGAAATAATCGAAAAAGCTGTGTGAAGCGGTAAGATAGATGCAGGAGAAGGTGTCAAGAGGTTAACCCCAAGAAATAGGGAAAAGGAAGTGAACAATTCGAGCATGCATTCTAAATTAGTCATTGCAAGTCAACCGAGAGCTGTGATAGCTGGTCACCAGGGCTCATCAAGACAATAGTCCAGTGTAAAGCAACTCCAGTTTACACTAATTCCAATGACATATAGGGAGTTGTATCAAAGCCTATTTGATGCACATGAGGTGGCTCTTCACTACCCAAAACCGATGCAACCTTCATATCCAAAATGGTATGACCCAAATGCCCAGTGTGAGTACCACGCAGGGGTCATAGGGCATTCGATAGAAAATTGCCTTGCTTTCAAGAAATTGGTGGAAAAATTCATCAGCATGGGTATTATGAAATTAGATGACACGCTAAATGTAGAAATATGAACCTGGGAGTGTTTTAAGCAATAGGACTGTGGAAGAGATCCTTGTACTTTTAGAGCTAGTCTAGAGCAATTCAAAACATGCTTGTTGCTTTAAGCCTAGAAGCAACAAGAACCTTTTTGTGAAATAGGCTTGTGTCCAGATTTTTTATTTCAATAAAATGCATCTTTTTGAGCAAATACCTTTTCACTCTTTTTTCATGCTATACATTCTTTTATTCTTTTGGAATATTCTTTCATTCTCCATTCATGATCGTATCATATAGATAATTATCCTTAGAATCATTTATTTTTTGGAATTTGCCTTTGTACCTAAAATAGGTACCCAGATATCAAGACATGAGCAACACTGTTACTAACTCTCTTTTTGAATGAGATATGGATCTAAGGGATCTTAGGACTTTGAAGATGACAGAAATTGTAACATATCTTCTGATTTGTTAATACTGGATGAAAAATAGATCCTACGTCGAGAGCCAAGGAAGGAGATGAAGATCAAAGCCTAGTTCAATGCAGCAATAAGATGTCCTATATGTGGGGCATGGATGTTATCAAGCCAGTCTCATCAAAAGCTTCTGGCCAACACCAATCCATCTTCATGGTCGTCAATTTCTTCACTAAGATGGTAAAAGTCACTGCATATGCCAATATTACATAGTTGATAGTCATAAAAAATCACATTTAACCGTACTATTGCACAAAATTTATAGTCTGTTCAAAGATCAGGCGCCACATCATTGCGGCAAAGGCAGCAAAAAAAATCATAAAAAGACCAAGACTTGTAAGGATTGGTATACAGAAGTTACTATTTTATGCTTATCAAAAGGGGCAACAATTTCTCATTGGTTTTGCCCATTGAAATTGAAGTTCCTTTGTTCCGAGTTTTATCAGAACTGAAGTTGGATAAGGCAGAATGGATACAATCCCGACGTGATCAATCAAGTTTGTGAGGAAAAGTTAATAGCTATCCATTACAGTCAGATGATGCAGGTTCGTCCTAGAAAATTCCCAAAGAGGGACCTGATATTGAAGAAAATCCTTCATATACAAAAGGATTTCAGAGAAAAAATGGAGACCAAACTAGGAAGGACCTTATGTAGCGAAGAAGGCCTGTCCTGGGGAAGCATGAATATTGACCGAAATGGATAGCAAGGACCTGCCCAATCTGGTGAATTTAGATTCAATAGAAAGTTTTCCAAAGAGAAAAACAAACAAAAAAAAGAGGAAAAGAAAAAGAAGAAAAAGGAGAGGCCAAGGTGAAAACTCGTAAAGGGCACTTTGAGACCAAAGGGGATTTGGGTTGAAAACCCAAAAAGGATGGCTCAAATTTTGATCAAAAGTGGGGCATACAGCAATCTTGCTACGCCTGAATTAACAATGAAGAAGTATGCTACGTCTTGGGGCATTGACAAAGTGCTCCGGTTCCTCTAAACACATATTGATCTTAAAATGATCCTCAAGAAGTTTGAACAGAAAAGCTCAGGCTGCAATATCTGGGGCACCTAGTTTCCATATTACCCATTCTAAATTTGTCATCTTTAATTGTTGTATTTGTTTAAAAAAACATTTTTACCAAATTCCCTTCTTGTTTGTAATTGCTATCTTTGCTTAGCTTATTTGTTTTGAGCTATGCTCTTAATTAATTTCCTTCTTGTCCACTGTTATGATCTCTTTCAAGCATTTCGCGTTGAAATAACGATTAGTGGACTAATAATACTTTCATGAAAGGAGTTTCGCATATTACTCTGGAAACTTCTAAATAGTACAAGAACTTGAAATAGGACTATTGTTTAAAACTCACCAAGTTTAAGGAAGAGTCTAAATTGAGACTATTTCTCCGAATTTTTGTCAAAAATGGTAGTTGAACCAAATGACAAGATATTGCGTCAGTAATACAATCCTGACAAAAAATGGGCATCATTAACCCAAGTGTAAAATGGGAATCATTCTCCGAAGAAAAATTGATATTCTGTATTCACGCGAGCATCATGCATACACATCTGGTTGGGTCACTCGAGGAATGATCAGTTGATGGCTATAGGCCCTATACCGTCGAGTCGTAGTGGGATAGATGGGAAGAGATTCAGATCCTATACCCCTAAGTCGTAATGAGATGAACCCTGAAGTTACAGCGGGGCAAATCTGTTGAACAGTTATAATTGTTTCCTCGAGTTTTCTGTCGAGAATACCAGCCAAACAAGATAGCAGTATAATACGTTAGTGATATAGCCCTGATAAACGATAAGCGATGACAACCTTAAACAGGGATCATTTTCATGAAATTCTGCATTCATGCAAAACACATTTAGTTAGGAGCATTTGATTCATTCCGATCATTGCATCCTAATCATTGTAAGAAATCATTTGCATGACATTCTGTATTCATACAAATGTCATCCATAAGACACATCTATTTAGGGGCATTTGATTCATTCCAATCATTGCATCCTAATCTTTGTAAAAAGACCATTCTCATGACATTCTGTATTCATACAAATGTCGTCCATAATACATTTAGTTAGGAGCATTAGATTCATTCTGATCATTGCATCCTAACCATTTTGCATAAGCATAAACACAAAACCGATTTTACAAGATAGGTCCCCTAGACGATGTTGCAACATTGGTAAAATAGCAGATCTTGCCTTCCTGAGCGAAACAGATCGAAGATAGCAGATCTGGCAATCCTGAAGTTGCAGGAGCAGATTGAAGATATCAGATCTTGTCTCCCTAAGTTTGCAGTGGAACAGATAGTAAATTTGGCAATCCTGAAGTTGCAGGAGCAGATTGAAGACACCAGATCTTGTTTCCCTAAGTTTACACTGTGGATTAGTCTGTATTTCTTTGAAGTTTCAGCAGAGAAGATTGAGGCTACGAATCTCTTCTCCCTGAATTTCTATCTACTCGAAGTTCCAGTGGGGTAGGTTGAGGCTACAAATCCCTCTTCCCAGAGTTTACAATGAGGGTTAGTCCGTATTTTTTTGAAGTTTTAGCAGAGAAGATTGAGGTTACGAATCTCTTCTCCCTGAATTTCTATCTCCTCGAAGTTCCAGTGGAGTAGGTTGAAGCTACAAATCCCTCCTCCCTGAGTTTACAATAAGGATTAGTTCGTATTTCTTTAAAGTTTTAGCAGAGAAGATTGAGGTTACGAATCTCTTCTCCCTGAATTTCTATCTTCTCAAAGTTCCAGTGGAGTAGGTTAAGGCTACAAATCCATCCTCCCTAAGTTTACAATGAGGATCAGTCCGTATTTCTTTGAAGTTTCAGCAGAGAAGATTGAGGTTACGAATCTCTTCTCCCTGAATTTCTATCTCATTGAAGTTCCAGTGAGTAGGTTGAGGCTACAAATCCATCCTCCCTGAGTTTACAATGAGGATCAATCTATATTTCTTTGAAGTTTCATTGAGAAGATCGAAGCTACAAATCTCTTCTCTCTGGATTCTCATCATTTCGAAGTCCCAGTGGAGTTGGTTAAGACTACAAATCCCTTCCCCCCAAGGTTACAGTTGAGCAGATTGAAGCTATAAGTCTGGAATTGAGGCGCTAGTTCCCGGGCCCCTGAAGATGCAGTAGGATGGAATGAAGCTACTTGAAGAAAAGGAGTGCCAAGAAGTCAAGATCTCACAAGACCAGGCAAATTTGGCCTTATTTAAAGTCTTTGCTTCATTCCTGTTACACGACAATGAGCAAAGAGGGGCAGCTGTAGGGCCCAAAATGTGCCCGAGCCACTTAGCCAAACAACACATTAACCAAAACAGAAACAAAAAAACACAAAAATAAAAAAATATTAAAGTGTCCAATGTCCATTACATAAAACCAAATATTTCAGCCCAATTATTTTTAAAAAAACCTAAACCCGAGGCCCAAAAACAGACCTGAAATTAGCAGGCCTAAGTGGCACAAATGCCTTAACACATTCAGAAACCTCTAGGGTTTCTAAAACCACCAGCGCAGCAACCCTGGCCAAGAGTTTGGACTACCTCGTCCCTCAGACGTGCCCCACGAGTGCGTCGCCACGTCCGCGCGTTCAAGCCTCAGTACACCGCCACAGCTGGAGCGCCGTACCTGCGAAAAGGACAAGGAAAGCAACAGCAAATACAGAGAAATAGAAAAATAGCATTGTATATTTTACATTTTATTGGCTATATAAAGAAAAGCCAACAAATGTAATACTCTCTTCATGCTTTTTACGCACACTGTGATTACACAATACAAAGCAATAAAAAAACAAAAATATTTGGAAAAGAGGTTGCTTTCTATCTTGTGCTTTCTTTTTTTTGCTCCGTTTTGTTCTTCAATAGAGTAAAATAAATGAATAAAAAAGGGGGTTACCTTCACAGAGGGGATCATCGGAGCCCTCGTCTCCTTCGCTAAAATCGAAGCCTGAGACAAGGATTTCGAGTTGGAATTAGATGGCCTTTGGGTCTTGGTCCTAAGCAAGGGCGGGAGAGCATCGCTAAGAACCATCATACGTCGATTACAATGGTGGATTGGTGGTCGAACAGAGCAGTCCTCTAAATCGACAGAGTAGCGAGGGAGGGGTTTTGATTTTGTCTTTTTTTAAGGTGACTAGGGTTCTGTTTTGTTTTAAAAAAAAAAAGGGAAGGGGACGATTGTTCGTTAAAATTTTTAAAAGACAATATTGCTTTAAAGAAAACGGCGCCGTTTAGGCTCATTCTGATAGCCTTAAAACGACACCGTACAGGCCATAACCCGATTCAGCCCGACCCGCTTCAGGAAGGGAACCCGCGCGTTTTTTAGTAATGGGTTATTTGTGTTCGAGGTCCCTTCGCTTTTAAGGCTTATTGCAATTCGGCCTTATTTCTTTGTTTTTCATTTTTAATTTTACCCCCGTAGTTTTACATTGTTTCAATTTAATCCAATTTGTGTGCTGCGTTTTGAGCTTCGGGAATATTTTCTGGTTTAGTCCCTGATTATTTGCACGCATTTCATTTTAGTCTTTTTCGTTTTCTTTTTCAATTTATTACTTCTAGCTCTCCAATTCTGTTCTGTTTTCAATATAGTCCTTTAATTATTTTATTTAATTATTTGTTTACTGTTTTTCTATTATCCTTTTTTAAAATTAATATTATATATTATATATTTTTATGGTTCTAGATATTATTTCTCCATGTTATTTTTCATTAAATTTTTATACACATATTCTTTTTATATACATAAATATAATTTATATTAAATTATTTTTTTATGTATATATGTTATTGTTGATTTTGTACTATTTTATGTAAATATTTTCTTTTAAATTTATTCAGATATATATATACACATATATGTTCTTTTAAATTTATTTATTCTACATACATTATTTTATATGGATTCTAAATACTTTGCATGCATTATTATATACATAATTTTTATTTGTTATTATAATATACTTAAAATCGCTTTTGTTTAGTTAGAATATGTCTTACTTATGTTATACTTGTATGTATGTTAATTAATTTTCCTTATCATTGATCTGATGTTTGATAATTATTGCTATTATGTATGTTTTAATTCTCGTTTTATATTTATTTGTTACTTGAGATTCAATAGCATTATATTTCATTTGTAAATAATCGCTCCATATTGTATGTTATTATGCCATAGCATTATATGCACTCAAAAATGTCATGTTCTAATACTATTTAAGCTTTAAAATTATTCTTTTTACTTAAAGTTTCAAAACAAGGTAATATTTGTGCATTTGGAAATTCGAAAAAAATCGTGCCCAATCGTGCTGGGTGTGGTCTTTTGTTTTACCAAATAAACGAATATCCTTTTAAATTTCGTCCATATTTTCAAAATAAGGTAATATCTGTGCGTTTGGAAATTCGAAGAAATCATGCCTAATCGTGCTGGGTGTGGTTTTTTGTTTGACCAAATAAACGAATATCCTTTCAAATTTTATCCATATTTTCGAAATAAGGTAATATTTGAGCGTTTGAAAATTCGAAGAAATCGTGCCCAATCGTTCTAGGTTTTGGTTTTTTGTTTGACCAAATAAACGAATATCCTTTCCAATTTTGTCCATATTTTCAAAAATAAGGTAATATTTGTGCGTTTGGAAATTTGAAGAAATCGTGCCCAATCATGTTGGGTTGTGGTTTTTTGTTTATCCAAATAACCAAATACCATTTTAAAATTTCAATACATGTGCTTGGAGAATTTTGGGGATGATCTTGAATTCGAGGACTCAGATTGTCGTATCCAATCGTGCTAGATGTGATACTCTACTCCTTCGAAACAAGGGAATTTCAATATTCAATCAAGTTATTTAAAATTAAAAAAAAGAATAGAATTTCAAAATCATTTCAAATTTTTCGACATTAAGACATCAATTAATCAATTTGGTACCAATTTTGGGCGTTGCGAGGGTGCTAACTCTTCCTCGTACGTAACTGACTCCCGAGCCTGTTTTCTCGAATTTTGCAAACCAAAATATTTTTATAGGTGATCTGATCACACCTAAACAAAAAGGATTGGTGGCGACTCCTTATTCTTAAATGTCGATTCCCCTTTTTCAAAACCCGATAAAAAATGGTTTCGACAAGCCTATTTCACAAAAGAAGTCTTATTGTTTCTAGGCTTAAAAACAACAAGAGCGCTCTGAATATTTCTCTGTATAATCTCTAAAAACTACAGGAAATTCCTTTGTAGTCCAATTGTCCAAAATGCTTCCAGGTTCCTATGGGCGAATGCCCAACATGTTTTCTTGCTCGGCTTCTTCATCGTGTATGGAATTGATGTGACGATTTTCATTTTTTGATAATCCTCTCTCCGGGTGGATTATCCCTCCTGATACAAAGGTCTGGGATATGTGAGGGAATGTCATCGATCCCCACTTGACATCTTTCCCATTCAACCGTGCTCTTCTCCTTTTTTCTCTATTTTCTTTTTCATTTGTTTAGCATCTAGCTTGAAACCCAAGCCAAAACGGTGTCTCTTCTCTTTCAGTATCAAAACTTGAACTTCCCCTCGGAGATGTCTGCCCAATCCTTTTCCTAGTAGGGCTCCTTTCCCTACCATCATTTGTAAGCCCATCCTCGTGGTTCTGGACGTCTTAGGCACTGGAACTTCATTTCCTTCTAAGATGAATGTTGCATTTACGAACTCTAAAGATCGGAAGGAACATTCAATGGCCTCTTCATTTGTCTCTAAATATGGTGCCTCATTGGCAACAGTCGCTATGATGTCTCCTTCTACGTTTATAGTTACAAGCAGATTTTCTGTTACCAATTTTAGTTTTTGGTGCAGCGATGAGGGCACTGCCCCTACCGAATGAATCCAAGGTCTTCCCAACAAGCAGTTGTAGGAGGGCTTGATCTCTATCACGAAAAAATCCACTTCATATGTGTTAGGCTCGATCAATAATGGTACGTCCATTCTTCCCATCACTCTTCTTTCAGTGCCATCAAATGCTCTTACTATGTTCTGGCATGCTTTCATGTGAGAACTGTCTATAGGCAACTTCTTCAGTGTAGACAACAGTAAGACATTCAAGGCCAATCCATTGTCAATTAACATACTTGGCAAAGTGTATCCCTTACAACGAGTAGTGATGTGTAAAGCCTTTATTGATCCCGTGCCCCCCGGTGGGATTTCATCATCACTGAAGTAAATGAAATTGTCAGCACTTATGTTACTAACCAAATGATCTAGTTTATTGACAGATATATCCTTAGTAACATAAGTTTCATTCAATACTTTCATCAGCGCTTCGCGATGCACTTTTGAACTTAAAAGCAAGGCTAGCACAGATATGCGAGCCGGTTGTTTGCGTAGTTGTTCCACCACACTGTACTCACTGTGCTTCAAGAATTTTAAAAATTCTTTAGCCTCTTCCTCCTTCATTATTTCGTTGATAAGGGTCCCAGGTCCTTTCTCTCGCTCAACTGCCACAGTCTTTGATTTCACTGGTTCTGCTCTAACATTTCCCAGATCGTAATGCTTCCCACTACGTGTATAAAACCCTTCATTTTAGAGCTCCTCGGAAGTTCTAACTGAGCTTTCCACTCCCGGTATTGTCACATTACAGTTGTTATCCCAAGGTACCATTTTGTTATCCTTGTAAGGAAAGGAAATAGGTTTCTGGATTACAACTTTTGGCACCACTTGTGCTCCGCCTTCCGTGTTTCTTGATCAGAAGATAATGATCCTTGGATAATTGACTTCTTCCTTCATCAATTCTCCTTCGATTACATGTATATTTCCTCTCTCTAAGCCTTCTTCGTAAAGTTCCAATTCCTTGTTGTCCATAAGGCTTTGAACCAAGATCCTGAACTCAACACATTCCTGGATTCATGCCCCTTTGCTTTGTGAAATTCGCAGTAGTCCCTTGTTCTTCCACACCCTTTCACAGAATCTGATTCTATCAATCCTCTTCTCACCATTTCGCTCCAAACTATTCTCAACGAGGTTTTCACCTTCGAGATATCCACCTTGATATTTCTCGTGACCTTTTCACTGATCGCATTTATCCCCTTATCCCCATGATTGGATAATGGGTTCTCCGAACTGGGTGTATCATCAAGTTTTACAACCCCTATCTTGATTAGCCTCTCAACTACCTTTTTGAAGGCAGTGCAGCTTTCTATTGAATTCCCCACTATTCTCGTATGGTAATCACAATGAGTGTTTGAGTCATACCATTTAGGGTATGGGGGTTACAATGGCTGTAGATAAAATGGGGACACGATGTGCTCGTCAAATAAAGTTTGGTATAAATCTTTATACATTACGAGGATTGGCGTAAATTGAAGCTTTTCAAAATTCTGTCTGGTGCCTGATTCCTGTTTCACTGACCCATGCTGCCTAGCTAAAACCACCTTTGGCTGGCTTACAGTGATTGCCTTCGAGTGCCCTTTATTGTATGTACTCATATTATTCACTTCACTGTCCTTTTCCCTAGGAGCAGCCCTTCTAGCGTTTTCCCCTGCTTCAATCTTGCCACCTCTTATGGCATTTTCAATCATTTCTCCTGCCATTACTATATCGGCAAAGCTCTTGGTGGTACTCCCTATCATATGGGTGATGAATGGAGCTTTCAGGGTGTTAATGAAAAGCATGGTAGTTTCCTTCTCTAGGAGAGGTGGTTGAACTTGTATGGCAACTTCCCTCCATCTTTGCGCATATTGTTTGAAGCTCTCGCTTGGCTTTTTTTTCTATATTTTGCAACGTGATCCTATCAGGCGCTATGTCTGCCACGTGACCGTATTGTTTCATGAAAGCCTATGTCTTAATCTGGGCACGATTGAGCTGATTGTACCACTTGGCTGCAGACCCGACCAGATTATCCTGAAAGCAGCGAATCAGTAATTGGTTATTATTAACATGTCTTGCCATCCGTCGACAGAACATCGTGGTGTATGCTTCGGGACAACTAGCCCCATTGTACTTTTCAAAATATGGAATTTTAAACTTTGACAAAAGTACCAAGTCCGGGACCAAACTTAGGTCCTTAGCGTCTACTCCGTAACGGTGGTCAGTAGTCTCCATTTCTCTGAACTTCTCTTCTAACCACTTGCAACGGTCCTCGAGTTGCCTTGGCAAGTCCACTCTTACCTTGTCTGTTTCTGCCATTTCGTCAAGATCAGGGACCATAGGGTTAGCTGGACTATCTCCTCGGTTAGAACTCGAGCCTGTCAGAAAGTGCGCCGGTATCGCGGTATCAGTCTGATACTAAGGTCTGATGGTGACAGGCGTCCTTTGGGGGTACATATCTGGTTGTGCTTGGGTGTTTGTTGGGGTAAAACCCGGAGGGTGGGGAAGTTCTTCACTAACAGCAGGGCCCTTTCCTTTTTCACGTTCTTTAGCCATCAATTATGCTAGCTGGCTTATCATATTATTTTAGGATTCTTGCATCCTCTCCATCATGTCTTGTTGTATTTTGGCTAATTGCTCTTGCATTTGATCCTGCATGTCTTTTTGCATCTGCTCTAATCTGTCTAGTCTTTGATCCATTCTTTTCGTTTTACGTTGTGTACCATAACGATGTTCAGCTTCCAGATTTTTTCTTCTCTTTTCTCTCTTTCTCTTCTGATAATTTCAACTAATTAGGCTCTCTTTATGGACTTAATGCATAGGATATGATGTAATACAAATGCATGAATGCAAAAAGAAGGCATCGATTCAGATTCAACTTCATTTTAGAAAACTTTATTAGAAAACAAAATCTTTTACATAAAGCGGACTACAAATACACTTTCGCCCTAAGGCCTAAGGTTTTGATTTTCCTAGGCAAAGAGATTAGCTCTTGACTACGACCCGACTGTAGCTCATATTTCATGCTCAATATATCAGCCTCTGCTGCCAAAGTCTGTAGGTGATCAGCTGCCTCTCGAATTTAAACTATTGCTTCACCCATGAGGTAATCCCAATTTCTAATTTGATCAGAGAATGGTGAAGCTCTTCCTTCCAACGCCCGTCTCTCGTTTCAAGAAGTTCAATCCGAAGTTCACGACTATGCAATGTTGATTCTAATTCTTCAATCCTACCCTTCATTTCCTCGATTTTGTTCAGACTTGATTTTAGCTCGACTTCAGTATTACGACTTCGATAGTGATGAAGAGACTGTCCAAGTTTAGCCAGTCTAGCTTTTAAACCGCTTTTCTCATTTTAGCTTTCTACCAAATTCTTCTCTAGGGCCTTGTTTCGCACTTGCATCTCTTGAAACTTTCTCTCCCAACAGTTAGCTTTGGCCTTTTCCTCTCGAATCTCCCGTTGCCACTGTTCCGGAGTCTTTCCCAATCCCGCGTTCTTCATTGTCAGAAGTAACCTTTTATATTCTATCTTCAAACTATCTCGATTTTCTTCTATCTTCCACTTTTCTTTTCTGACTTTTTCGACCTCTGATTTCTGAACATCGACATCTAGCCTCAAATACACCTTTTCTTGTTCGAGCTTCTTTATCCTCTTTCCGAGCTCCAAATTCCTCCTTTCAAAATCTTGTTTTATCATTTCCAACTCTGATGAGACTACTCGCAGATATTCTTCAATCGATCGAGCACCTCCTAGGCTTGGCATAGGGAGACTGTCATCGACTATTCTACTCAACCATCCACTATATTCTAGGGTCGTCATCGGGCTTACATCCACTCTGTTCATGCAACGAGTCTGGTTCCAAGCATTAGAGATCTCCTTAACCCTTTTCTTGTAGCTCTCTCCTTTATACGAAAAATTACTTTGAGCCAACCCATGTGTAGCCGGTACGAACTGCCTTGATCTAAATTGTCTCAGTACAAGTAATGGTGCATATCCAATGGCTCCCCAAATTCCAAATAGAGGGACCCAATCAAAATTCCCGCACCAGTACAGCACCTCATCAGGAACCATCCAGGGAGCTCTCCACTCAACGTCCTCGTCTTGAAGATTGCATAGAAGCGCTGTCCAATTTTCCTCTGATATATCATCTCTCCTCGGGGCAGCCGCTATCTCCTTTAATGGGGAATAATTTTCTGAGAAGACCCGATAGGAAACCTTATCCACCTTCCAAAAATGACTGTAGAAGCAAGCCAACAACATTTGTGCACATCCTATGAATTTACCTTTGCGAACTCTCCTACATCCATTCAGCGATCGGAATGTCTCAGCCAAGACTGCGAGAACATGTGTGGCTTGTTTACCAAGTCGATAAAAAAAATCTGAGACAGCTTCATCCACATACCCCAATGCTCTAGGGAAAATCACTAACCCGTATATACTCAAAGCAAAAACATCTATCTTCTTCTTCATATCAGGATGTACTAAAATCAAATCTTTTAAAACTTTCCAAGGGATACACTTACACTCAGTTTTTTGCTTGATTCTAGCTGTGACCTACTGTTCGCTCATCCCCGTAATGCTTATCAACTTTCTCAGAAAGGTCAGAACACTAGCAGCCCTTGAGTAAGCTTTATCAACTTGAATCTTAGGACATCGCAACAAAGCTGTATACTCCTCTACCATGGGCACCAAATCGACCCTTCCGAAAGTAAAGCAACTATACGCAGGATTCTAATATTGAGTAATAACTCAAAATAAATGTCCATCTACCTAAATATCCAGCAAGTACAGCAAGTCCTCATAGTTGTCGTAAAGCAACTGCTTGTTCGCGTCGCTCCACTGATCCAATATCTCCCTTAATTCTTGAAGATTATTCCGCGTTACACTGATGCGAGTGTAATCCCATAATTCTAATGTGTGCCCCTTAGCTAGACTATCCCCTTTCTCTAATTGTGTTTGTTCTGACCACTTATGGGCAGCTGCATTGTCTTCCACTTTATCAAGGAATTCGTTCTCCATAACCAGCTTTCTAACTTAGAAACTGACCGTGAATCGATACCCTTAAAATATGAAATGACATGCACAAAAATAAATACAACAAATTAGTACCGCAGAATAAGATATAAAGCAAGTAAAATATACTAACACCTATCTAGGTAACTACTAAAGTTTGGAATGGCTATACCTAGGGTAAGTTCTTAGGTTTTCTATATGCGGTTTAGCTCTAAAGTTGAGGGACCCGAAAACCAGATTCCTCGATCCTCACCCATTATAGACTCATACGGATCAAGTTCAGTTCAGGGGAATACATTTCCTCACGAAGGAGTAGCTTCTCACTCCCACTTAAGGGTGCGACCACAATGGTCATGCAATGTAATACAGAGACATTTTGTAAAAATAGAACCATATGCAATAAAAAAGGGTCATAGTTTTTTTAAATCATATTTTAAAATTTGAAAAAAAGACATGAAAAGATCAATTTTACGGCTTGACTCTCTTTTTGTCCCTAGTGGAGTCGCCAAGCTGTCGTAACCACTTTTTGTAAAATGGGAATCGACTTTAAAAACATGAACGGGAGCCGCCACCAATCCTTTTTGATGAGGTGTGATCGGGTCACCTCATAAAACGATTGTTTTTAATAAATAGTTTGACTTATCAAAACAACGATTTTGGTCTACGAAACTCAGAAATAGATTCGGGAGTCAGTTACATATGAGGAAGTGTTAGCACCCTCGATACGCCCAAAATTGGTACCTAATTGATAAAATCATGTCCTAATGTTGAAAATTTGAAAAGATTCAAAATTACGATCCTCTTTTATTTTTTCTAAAGCTTGAATAAATCGAGATGGATGATAAGACCCTCTCATTTCGAAGAGATAAAGTATCGTACCCAGTAAGTTAGGGTGCGACACTTTGGGCTCCCGAAATTGAGCTTGCCTTTTGATTTTAAAACCCGGTTTTAAGTTTGAGAAGGATATTCCGTTATTTGCCAAATGAGTAACCGGAACCCAGTAAGTTAGGGCTCGATTCCTCGAAATTCCAAATACAGAGTATTGCCTTTATTTTAAAAAACTTATCTCGGGGTATCTAGATATCATGTCCAATAAGTTAGGGCAAACACTTCGAACTTTCGAGAATAAGTATTTTATGTAAAACTTGTATTGTGATTTTAAAAGGGATATTCCGTTATTCAGATTAAATGAGAAAAATCGGAACCTAATAAGCTAGGGCTCGGTTCCCTCGAATCTTTAATACGAAATATCGGTTATTTTAAAAACCTGATGCATCGAGAAAGATTAGTGTGACAAATGATAATATGAAAATATGATGTTACATGTGAAAAGAATAATAATAATAATAATGAAATAACAATATGAAATCCGAATAATATGCTAATACTAGTGATACTAAGATATTAATAATGATGATAAAGTAAAAGTAATAACATAGGTAGTGATAAAATAAAAGTATTACGATAATAATCGTATATTAACAGTAGTAGAAAATAATGATGATAATAATAATAATAATAATAATAATAGTATGGTTGCTAAACAATAATAGAAATGATAGTAATAAAGATAATAATGAGTAAAGCAGTAGTAAAGAAAAAAAGTAAATAAATAAATACAATGGTGATAGTGATAAATAAAATAATGATAATAATAAATAGTATTAAATAATAATAATAATATATAGTTATAGATATATAAAAATAATGATATAATAGTAATAACAAATGATGGTGGAAATAAAATAATAGTAATGATATTTAGGAAAAGAAAATAAAAATAAAATAATTCTAGTGATGATAAGGGTATTTAATAAACAAATAATAAAAAATATATATAAAATAATATAATATAGTAAACAAATAATGAAAAAAATATAATAACAGTAATAATGATAATGATTATAAAATAGTAATGAAAATAAAAATGATGAAAACAATAATAGTAAGACTAATAATAATGATATAGTATAAAAAAATAATAATAAAAAGAAATTTTAGCTAAATTAATAAAAAAATAGTAAAAATGATGAAAAAGGGACTAAATTAGGAGAAAAGTAAAATTAAAGGCCGAAATTTAAAATAAAAAAATGAATTGGGGCCCCTTAGTAACGCGCGGAAATGGGGAGGGACCAGAAGAACAAAATTCCCCATCTCCTGAAACATGCAGCATGAGGGAGGATCAAAAGTATAAATTTAAAAATTAATGGGCCGAATTAACAAAAAAATAAAACTTGATTGCAAGAATATAAAAGAGCGGAGGGGCTAAAAGTGCAATTAGCCCCTCCGATGAAAAACACGCGGATCCCAGGCTGGAGCAGGTCGGATCGGGTTGGGCCATATCAAAACGACGTCGTTTTGGGCGTTTAAGGTCAGCCCCAAAACGACATCGTTTTAGGAGCCTATTTAAGGCCAAAATTTCTAAATAAAGATCATTTCGTCTCCTTTTTTTAAAACAAGTCTAACCCTTCCTTCTTTTTTTCTCTGTAGGTTTAAGCGCCGATGGGAATTCTGGTGAGACGCTGCCGTGAGCTCCGTCGCCGGTGCCGCCGTGCACGGCGGTCGAAGCCCTGAAAAGGTAAAGTTTTTATTCCTTTTTTTAAAATGTTTTTTTTATAACAATAATATAATAATATATATTAAATGTAACATCCTGAATTTTTGGGCCTATGCATTTAATGGGTGAATATTTGTAATGATTTAATTTGAGCATTAGGGGTCCAAATTGGGCTCAAGATTGGGCTGAAGCCTTAGTTAAATTTTTGTTTGGGCACTATAGGGTTTAAAAGGTGGTATCTGAGTTTAAAATATCAAAATGGGCTTGTGGCCCAGTGGTCAGTGGCGCCACTTAGGGAGCAAGGAGGTGACGCCACACAAGGGAGTAAGGGGCCCAAATTTAAGTTACATGGAGCCCAACTCTTTTAATTTAAGTTAGCTAAATTTCGGCATTAGAGTTAGGTAGAATGGACGGCAACAAGGCTCAAAAATAGGAGGATTTATGTGAATGGGATAATGTAGATAATATAACTGATAATATGGAAGGAAAAAAAGGAGAAAAGATAGGAGCTATCTATAAGGCTAGGAGTTGGCCAAAATTCCATCACCTAGAGAAGTGAAGAAATCGGTTTCTGTATGGCAAAGAAGGTGCCGAATTTTTCCTTTTTATTTGCTTAATTTTTAGTTATCAGGAATGGAACTTTCGATTTTTCATAGGTAAGTGCCAAAATTTCTATAAATAGGGAGGGTTCTCTTCTTTATTTTTTGGCATTTAGGGTTTCCACCTTTTCTTTCTCTTCTTTCTTCTAAAAGCCGAAAACTCCATTATTCTCTTCTTTCTTCTAAAAGTCGAAAACTCTATTATTCTCTTCTTTCTTCTTTTTTCTAAAAGCCAAAAACTCCATTATTCTCTTCTTTCTTCTAAAAGCCAAAAACTCCATTATTCTCTTCTTTCTTCTAAAAGCCGAAAACTCCATTATACTTTTCTTTCTTCTAAAAGCCGAAAACTCCATTATTTTCTTCTCTTCTTTCTTCTAAAAGCTGAAAGCCAAAAACTCCATTATTCCTTTCTCTTCTTTCTTCTAAAAGCCAAAAACTCCATTATTCTCTTCTCTTCTTTCTTCTAAAAAGTCGAAAGCCAAAAACTCCATTATTCTTTTCTCTTCTTTCTTCTAAAAGCCGAATCTCTATAGATTTCTTCGAATCATCTTCTCTTCCTGATTTTTCGCAAAAAGTCAGAATCCTCTAGGAATAGCCGAATCTTCTCTAGTAAGATCTCTTAGATCTAAAAGCCGGAAATACTAGTTCCTGAATCTCATATCACTTTTCAGGATTTCAAGGCAGATAGCGGTGGTGTTGGCTACGGATAGCGTCGACTTAGAGGGTCTCATTCTAACAGTAATCAGGTGTGTAGATCTTTAACACACTATTAAATCTATATGTGTATATATGTGTGGTGGGCTAAGAGCCGGAAAATAGGCTGTGTGAACAGTCGTATTACCCAGAAAGGGTAGGCAAAGGATGTCAGGTACGTAATCATAGAAATCTCTCTATATGTATCGATGGATGCGATAAACTGAAATCTCTTAGGTAATACATTGTTTGGTTTTGCATGTATGTATGCATGGGATGGGATTGATATGATGAAGGGGAAGAAGGTCGCATAGCGATCGGTGGCTTTACCACATAGGTCACATAGTGATCGGTCTTTATGACAGGCAGCTCAGCTATCGAAATGCTACGATGTATTATTAAGGTCGCATGGCGATCGGTGGCTTTGCCACATAGGTCACATAGTGATCGATCTTTAAGACAGGCAGCACAGCTGTCGATATGGTGTGTAGCGGTTGGAGGGTTGATTGTAGAAATCCCCAAGGTGTGATGGTTGGTACGGATTGGTGTGTAGAGGATGGATTTCTAGGCTGGGATGGGCCATGATGCATATATTGTTACCCTTGTATACGGGCCAAGGCCATAATGTGTTTATGGGCCAAGCCTTTGATGTGTTTTCGGGATTTACACACTGAGTCTTGGTGACTCACCCTATTATTTTTCCCTAACTTTGCAGATGAGCAGTAGATCGTGGACATGGGAGCAAAGGCGGACTCGAGGGGCCATCCAGTTTTTATTTTTATACATTATTTCGGCTTTTCTTTAAGTTTTAATTTTTTTGGAATATTTATGTAATAAGACCCCATAGTTTATATTTCACTACTTAGTTTTAATATTTACAACTTATGAATTTTTGCCAAAGGTTTAATTATTCAAAATAATAATAATACAAGGTTTTATTTTCAAAAAAAGTCACCTATTTATTCAAATATTGTCGAATTAACTTACGATTTTCGAAACCAAGAAAGCAAAAGTTTTCAATGTACAACCCGTAGCATACCAGATCTAGTTGAAACGCATGGGCCGGGTTTGGGGGTGTTACATTAAAAAGACAAAAAAGAAAATAAAAGAAACTGCGAAGGAAAAAAAAAAGTCACCTCTTTTTTCGATTTTTTGATTTTTATTCCCTGTGTTAGTGCTGATTTTTTTTGTGTTCTTGAATTTTTAAATCTCTCTGTTTCTATTGCTGGAAAAAAAGGTCCCTAAAATACAATTTTGAATCGATTTTTATAGCCGAAAGTCCACTGCCTTCTATCTTGTCATTTTTATTGTTTGAAGGCAAGTGACGGTGGAGCCGTGTGGTAGTCTTTGCTTGCGGTGGACAAGACTATTTGGCGCGCGTAAAGAGTCAGCAAGTGGGGGCTAGGCTGCGGCGCCATTTGGATTAGGGGGCTAGGGTTTTGTCTTTTTCTTTTTTCTGAAAAATTAGTGTTGGGTTAGTGGGTTTGTAATTGGGCCTTTGGGTTTGGGTTATGTTTGGTTTGGGTAGTTTAGGGTTGTTGGGTTTAGGTGATTGGGCTAGTTTAATGGGTTTTTTGTGTTTGGTTTCTAGTTTTGGGTGTAATGAAATGGGCCTCGGGTTATTGGGTGATAAAATGGACTTTGGTGTAATTGGGTTTATGATTATTGGGCTAGATTTGTGTGTAATGGGCCCCGGGCAAATTGGGCCTTGTACACAAGTCAATTAGATCTATGCTTTTTTATTCAATTAGTTAGATCTTAACTTGATGAAAAAATAAAATAAAATTTTAATTTTAAATAAGTATTAAAAAATATTAATATTTGTGGAGAAATTATTGTATGAAATTGTGATTCCACGTCATCCCTATCCCTTTCTAATAGAATAATGACAAATCAGATTTTTTTCTCCTGATTTTTTATGTCGTGTTCTTCGGCATGCCTATGAACCGTTTCATCATTTGCCTCTTAGAAAACTACAAATAAGTTGTTTATACTATGTGAAGTTGTTTTAAAACCGTTTCTTTTTTTATCTCTCCGTTATTTATTTGTTGTAGGGGAAAAATATTTTATGGGTTTGTTTTTAAAAAAAAAAGAGTCAAATTTCATCAATTATTTTTTAATCACCATTATCAACTGTGTTTATTAATTTAACGTAAATATTTTTCATATTTATCATTAAATATTATTATAATTGTTTCATGTTACTTAACTTATTTTTCATATTTTTTCAACTTAATATTATAATTTACTATACGTAACAATAATTAAAAATACATGATTTAAAATTAATTAAAAATTAAATATGTAAAATCACAGGCATGTGACATTAGAAACCAGTTTAAAAGAAATATACCAAACAAATTTTCTAATTTAAATTAAATATTTAATTTTTTAACACTTACTCTCTTTTTTTGTCAAATAACTTTTATGTCTAACCTAATTCAAACCAAGGAAACTTATTTGGATTTTATGTTGGGAATTAAATAAAAAAGAGATAAATATTTTTCACTTCAAACTTATTTATATTTATTGTTTAATTACCAAAACTCCAAAATATTTTTTCGAAGACACCTAAAAAAACCCCTCTATAAAAAATAAGGATAATTTGTGATATTTTTCCTGTTAAATGATGTTATTTATATTTTATTTTATTTATTATTGATTTAGAGAATAATTAGAGAAAAAAAAGCTTAAAGTTTATTTCTGACAAGTTTTGCGGGTTGAGCTTTCAACATTTACAGTACAGTTTCAGTATTTCGGCCATAATTTAAGCTACAGGTTTTGGTTTTGGGCTCATAATATATAGATTTGAAAAAAATTGACATAACTAACTAAAGTTGTTTCGCGGATGAAGCCCAAAAACATCATGAATACATCCAAAAATATCCTAGAAGTTTGATAGAAAAATTGCCAAAATATCTTGAAAATTCTGCTTTATATAATTAATGGCACTTTTGTTTTTTTCTCTATTAGAGTATTTTTGTTCTATAAATAGAAATTATTAGGTTAAGACGAGGGGAAACCGAAACCTAGCCGTTCTTAGTTTTATTTTATTTTCTTTATTTTGTGGCTCTTTAAACTCTCCGTCTAGATGAAGGTTTTATCAAAATTTGATTTAATAGATTTAGTGGTTGATTTTAATAATAATAATAATAATAATAATAATAATAATAATAATAATAATAATAATAATATATTAGATTTTGAGATTTTGTCTCTTGAGAATATCCCTCAACCGCCCCATTTTTTCTATTCACCATCCTCACGTCTCTCTCTCATTACACTCATCTTCTCAATTCTTTTCCATTTTTTGGTCTTTCTTAGTTTTGTTTAATTTGTTGCTACCAAGGTAATGCTCTAACATCTTTTTTTTTTCTTAATTTTTCGTTATTCATTCCTTTTGTTCTCTGGAAACAATTTTACTCTCACCTGTTGGGTGTTGTTTATCTATTATTTTATTTTATCTATTTGTCGCTCCTTACGACTTTCTTTGTCGTGGTTCTGGTCTACGTCGCTTCTAGCCTTTAATTCGGTTGTTGGTCTTCGCGATTTGGAATGTTGGGATTGTGGTAAGGTTGCATGGGAGGTCAGTGAAGCGCGTAATTCTTTGTCGTCGAACAGACTGTCGTAGGAATCGTTTCTTCTTTAGGTACTGAAATTGCAACTGTGGATCGGCATTGAAAAACAGTAAGGTGTGTAACAATAAACTTGAAAAACAGCAATAGACGAAAATTGAAAAAGTGCACTATCGATGCCACACGGTCGTGTGCGAGCCGTTTGGCCACACGATCTGGGTCAATTGGGCCGTGTGGGCTACATGGGCGTGTGAGCTCAGTTTCTAGAAAATTTTATCTTGGCCCAATTTAATTTGTAAAACGTAATTAGTCTCTTCATAGGGTCCGTATATATGAATATGCTTATGTGTTGATGTGTTAAAAAGTATATATATGTATTATATATTCGTATGATTTGATACTATTAGTTATGAAGTATGTCTTGATTCGCTTTGTCTGTATAAGCGTGTATAATGTACGAGCATATTAATTTGTATTTCTGAATTTGTTATATAACCATGCATGTGGTTTCATGGCTGGACTGATGTGTTTCTATAAGGTTAAATAAATCTATTCTATAAAGCATGGACTTTCATGTTTTTTGTTTCTGTTACTGTATGTCAGCATGTTTTACATGCTCACCATTCTAATTTTGTACATGCATGCCATGACACATTACATGGGGTTTGGATACTGTTAAAGGAGGAAGATTCTGTAATGGTAGTTTAAATATCTGTGTAATTTAGTGGCTTGATCACATATATTTGATTTGGCAGTTTAACTGCATATTGCTAAGCCATCGTTGTCGGGCAACCTGGGGTGGCGGGTCATCATTGTCGAGCAACCCAAGATAACTTAATTGTTGTGTTTTTAGATGAAAAAGTTTTAGGGAACTCTATTTTTGTGTGTAGTAGAGTTGGGTAGGACATTTTCTAAAAAAAATCCGCATTATGATTTTTGAAATACTATATTGGCATAATCATACATATTCAATTATGTTTGATTGATTGTTATGAAATTTTCTGTGATTTTCCTATTTATTTATTGTATGGTATATGACCTTAGCTTGAGTTTTATTAGTTATACACTGAACTTAATAGTTCATCCCCTTGTTTTTTTCTGGCATTTCAGATAATCGATAAATTAGAATTGGATAGTGTGCCGGTGATCGGATGGTTTTATCAGTTATTTTTTAAGAAATGGTGATTTTCATAATTATTTATTTTGGACTTCTGGGGCTATAGTCTGTTTTTGGGTTTTGTTTTGGTTTCCATCTAATTTGTCGATATTGATATTTACAAACGTGATACTGCTAAATCTTTCTAGGTTAGCAATTTAAAAATTCGATTTTCAAAATTAAATCTCAAAAATTTTTCTACTGAAAACTAAGTAACTACTAAAGAGTTTTTCTGTAAATAAACAAATGGTTTTAACGTGTGTTTGCCTTAAACTAGAATTGATTTGTCAAAATAGACATTATCAAAACACAATTTGGAATTTAAATTATGAGTTTTAAGTGAGTGTTTTCCAAACTTAAGTTTTTCTAAACGTTTGTGAAAGTTTTGCCACAGTGTATATTTCTGAAACGCGTTTAGTTTGATCAAAGGAAAGGCTTTTAAACAAGTTGAATGTAATTTCTCAACATTCGGTCAGAATTTTTACACCGAGTTTGGGGTGTTACAGTTGGATTGTTAAGTTAATAATTATATAAAAATATATTAAAGCGTATAAAATTACTTTAGTTTCACACTTGTGTAAGTAAATCTCTCCCCTTTTAATATATAAAATTAATTATATCTTTTAAATTAATGTATTTAATATTATTTATAAATATATTTATTTATACACCTAACTACTGTAAATAAAATATTAAATACGATTTGAAGTAATGCCTCAAACGTTGAATGGGATCAATGTAAACATTTTCAATCACTCTGTGAATGCCTCGAATTTTTGGTACCCTGCACTCCAAACCTCCTCACTTGAGGAATCTATTATGGACACCTTGTTCATTGGTTCAGAGTGATCAATGTTCGTCCGCATATATCCTTCGTCTCCGACTAGGAAGAATCTCTTTCAAGATGAAGATCTTGGATTGAAACGTATCATATTTACCACAAGCCGTTTAAGGTGGTATAGTCAAGCCTATTTAACCATGAAATCATTCTCCTAATGCATGTTATTTGGAAGGTTATTTATGAAGATTGTTGAACACTTTGAGTTTCTGCACTCCATTTTTCTAATGGCCGACCCCCTTGGTTATAACAATCCTGAACCTCCGTTAATCTAACTTATTATAAAATTAAAAAAACTCTAAATAAAACAATAAAAGATTTTATTTATTTATTTATCTATACCACATTATAGCATGATGAACATTACAAACAGGCATGAATAAATAGACATATACTAGTGGCATAAGCTTGAAGACCCTGGTTACCAATACACTAGAATTTCACGCATAACAAACGCACACTATATAAGGAGATGCATAGGAAAACAGGGGTAGATAGATATAAGTCAACAGGCTGTCAAATTTATTCTAGTAGTAGTGCAAAACATAGCACATCATTATTGATGACACTGCAGCCTGAGCACTAGCATTTTGATCAGAAATTTAAGCTAAGTCACCCAAGAAAGTTGCGTTTGTATTCTTATCACTGCAATAAAGGCAAGGGTTCTGATCGAATCCTTTGTCCTTCAAAATCTTGGCAGCCTCAACCATAAGTTGTCTGTTGCTTATTCCAGCACCCATGCGCTGATTGAGTACGTTAACCACTATATCAGTGAACGCCCCAAAGGCTCTATTCCCCAAAACCAGGTCATATGATGTCTCATTGGCTTCACACCCACTTAATAAAATTCCATCATCCTCCTTCAATGGATCCAACACCATTAACCCATCTACGTAGTGAGGATGGAATTTACGGGTTTATTTCCGACTAGTTTTGCGGGTTGGGCTTTCAACATTTACAGTACAGTTTCAGTATTTCGGCCATAATTTAAGCTACCGATTTTGGTTTTGGGCTCATAATATATAGATTTGAAAAAAATTGACATAACTAACTAAAGTTCTTTCGTGAATGAAGCCCAAAAACATCAGAAAGAAAACCAAAAATGTCCTAGAAGTATGACGGAAAAATTGCCATAATATCTTGAAAATTCTGTTTTATATAATTAATGGCACTTTTTTTTCTCTATTATATTATTTTTGTCCTATAAATAGAAATTATTAGGTTAAGATGAGGGGAAGCCGAGACCTAGCTGTTCCTAGTTTTATTTTGTTTTCTTTATTTTGTGGCTTTTTAAACTCTCCGTCTAGTCGAATGTTTTATCAAAATTTGATTTAATAAATTTGTGAGACTTAATTTTTGCTTTAATTTTTCTTTGTTCTTTGGTATTCATGCATCTTTTGTTTTTAAGTACAACTTCTCAGGTTTATCGAATGTTCAATCGGTATTTGATAGCTTAAAATGATTGTTTTGTCAATTAGAATGGTTAAATCCATAATTGTTTAATTCATTCTAATACTATTGACAAACTGCACAATTCGTTTATGTCGTAGTTTATGTTAATGTGGTGTGAATGTGTGGTATAGCTAAAATGAATCTCACTAGAATGAGTTTGTTGGTTAGTGCACAAACCCATTTTTCCCAGGCCCATTTTACAACATTTAACCCTAAAGCCCAAACCAATAATAATAATAATAATAATAATAAAGCAAACCCTAGCCCACTATCCTAAACTCTTCCAAGAAACATTAGCCCCTAGGTGTGCCGCCCCTAGCCTCTAACGACTGCCACCAACCGCCACTGCTATCACCGCCTATGTCAGCACTGCCACCTGCAAAACATTAATAGAATAAATTGATAGGATATCAAGCAAGTTGTATCAAAAATGGCTATAAAGCCATCAAAAATCAAATGTAATTTTTCAAATACTTCAATACAAAAAAAAAAAAAAAAAGAAGAAGAAGGATTCAAACATATCAAAGAATAAAAAATAGCAGAACATCGAAGAAAGAAACGAAGCAAACGTGCAAAGGTTTTCTTTATTTTTATCTTCTTTTTTTCCTTTTCAAAATTAGTTCTACATATAAAGATTTCTTTATTTCCCTTTTATTGTTTATATATATATCTATATATATATATTAAAATATTTTGAAAATATAAAAAAATAAAAGTTTTACCTTTTTGGGGCTCCGGTGGTGGTGCACTTATGGCATGGCGCCCATCGAACAGTCTTGACCCTCATTTGGACTCCCATGATCTGCAGAGAAAAAAAGGGGGAGTGGAGTGTTTTTTTAAACAAATGAGAAAGTGAAGTTTTTTTAAAAAAAAAATTGCCTTAAATAGGCCACCAAAACGACATTGTTTTGGGCAGGCCTTTCAGGCGCCAAAACAGCGTCGTTTTGCCCCTCCGACCCGAGATCCAACCCGCTCCAGGCCTAGGATCTGCATGTTTTTTATGGAAGGGCTAATTTCACTTTTAGCCCTTTCGCTTTTTTATTTCTTTGCAATCAAGTTTTTCTTATATTTTAATTTTGCCCAGTAATTTACTTCGGTTTTCAATCTGGTCCCCCCTGATGCTGTGCGTTTTGGAGAAGGAAAAATTTTCCTTTTAGTCCCTCCTTGTTATTCGCGAGTTCAATGGGGTCCTTTTTCTTTTATTTATTTTCAAATTTGCCCTGAACTTCTAATTTAAATTCAATTTAGCCCATTTCTTAATTATTTTGCTATTTTATTATTAAAATTAATTTATTTATTATTGCAATTATTATTATTATTATTATTATTATTATTATTATTATTATTATTATTATTATTACTATTACTATTACTATTATTTTTTATTTTTGTTTTATTTTATTTATTTATTTCTTTTATATTTGTTACTATTTTCACTATTATTATTCTTATTATCACTATTATTTATTTAAATATTTTACTATTATTAATTCTTATTACTATCATTATTATTATTATTATTATTTTGTTACTATTATTATTTTCTTAACTATTATTTTTGCTATTATTTTTTGTTATAATTATATTTCCTCTTTGTATTTATTACTTATTATTATTTTATTCTTATTCTTATTTTTATTTTTATTTTTATTTTTTTCATTTTTAATCCGTTTATTTTATTCTATTTTCGTCTTTATTATTGTTATTCACATTAACGCATTTATTATTCTTTCAGCATGCACATTTGTACCATCATTTTTTCATTTTATTACCAATTTGCGTTATTTTAATCCTTATCCGTCACGTAAAATTTAGTTTTTAAAATCAGCAATTCTTCGTATTTCGAGATTCAAAAATCCGCACCCTAACTTACGAGGTTCGATTTTCTCGATAAATCGGAATAACGAATGTTTCCAAAATATTTTTGATAACCTCGAGAATTATGAAAGATCGTGTTTTAACTTACAGGATATGATCTCTTCCTAAAAATTGAGATAATCAAATACCCATATAAATGAATAAGTTTTTTTTTTGGCGTTTATTTTTGTATCGGGAATTTAAGACATTGTGTCCTAACTTACGGGACGTGATTCTTTTTCTCGATTAATGTGAAACATGCCATATTTTTGATTTTTTTATAACAAAGGATCGTATATTTAAAATTTCCTCAAATTTTCAATCCTCGACAATAAGACACTAATTAATCAACTAGGTACCAATTTTTGGGCGTTACGAGGGTGCTAATCCTTTCTAGTGCATAATCGACTCCCGAACCCGTCTTTTTGAATTTCGTAGACCAACAAGTGTTGTTTTAAATAAATCAAACCGTTTACTAAAAACAACTATTTTACGAGGTGAACCGATCACACCTCACAAAAAAGGATTGGTGGCGACTCCCGTTTTTTGTTTTCATTCTCAAAATTAAAGTTGACTCGTTTTTCAAAAAAATTGGTTTCGACAGCTTGGTGACTCCATTTGGGACTTCAAATAAGAGAGTCAAGCCACGAGTTGGTTACTTTTTGTCTTTTTGTCGAAAATTGAAAACTTGTTTTATATATACGATCCTTTCGTTACATGTCATTCTTCTTTGTTACGACTTTTATCATTTTGGTTTGTTTTTCTAGTTTGATTTTTTGACATATCTCTGCACATTGCATTACATGACTGTTCGATTATACCCTTTTAAGTGGGAGTGAGAAACTATTCCTTTGTGAGGTCTTCACCTCCGTCCAGGATAATGGATCGCTTTCAGGATGCATCCGTACCTATGTCTTCGTGAGATTTTCATCTCCATGTAGCCATAGGGGAATGTATTCCCCTGAACTGAACTCGGTCCATATGAGCCTATAATGGGTGAGGATCGAGGAATCTGCTGGTTCAGTTATCTTTACTCTAGAACCGAACCCCATATAGCGAGCCTTAAGAGCCACCCTAGGTAGAGTCACGCCAAACCCTAGTGGTTACCTGACTAGGTATTTTATTCCTTGCTTACTGTGTAAGAAATACTGACTTGCTTTGTTTTTATTTTGATTGCATGGCATATTCATCACAAAAAAGATGTTGATTCACATTCGGTTGCTAAATAGATAACTTGTCATGAAAAAGGGGTTTCTTGATAAAGTGGAGGATAATGCGGCCGTCCAAATATAGGCCGAGACAATGCAGCAAGAGAAAGATGATAGCCTTATCGAGGGGTACATGTCAGAATTGTGGGATTTCACACGTATCAACGTAACCCAAAATAATCTTCAAGAGATGATAGAAATATGGGGTCAGTGGGATGACAATATCAAGCAACTATTCTACTATCATTATGGTGATTTGCCTTATCTGCTTGATATCAAGGTGGACCAGCACCTATTATGAGCTATCGCCCAGTTTTGGAACCCTACTTATAGTTGCCTTACTTTCGGGAAAGTAGATTTGGTACCTACCATAGAAGAGTACACAATTTTGCTCCGTTGCCCGAAGATTCAAACTGACAAGGCTTATTCAAGAGCTGTTAATGTCCTGACATTCTTAAAAAAGCTTATGAATATTACAGGGATGAGCGAGTAGTGGATTATAGCCCAGATAAAACAAAAAGGAGATTGTAAGTGCATCCCTTGGAGAAATTTAAGGGATTTGATCTTAGCGCATCCTGATATGAAGAAAAGGGTTGACGTTTTCACTTTGAGCATTTATGGACTAGTTGTCTTCCCCAAAACTCTAGGGCATATAGATGAGGCGGTCTCTGATTTATTTGACAGACTGGATAAAAGGATCACACCCGTTCCTGCAATTCTAGCCGAAACCTTTAGGTCCCTGAGCGCATGTCGAAGAGCGGGCGAAGGAAGATTCATCGGGTGCGCACAACTCTTACTAGCATGGTTCCACAGCCATTTTTGGAAAGTGGAAAAGGTATTGTATCAAGTCTTCTCTGAAAACTATTCTCCGCTGAAAGAGTTAGTAGCCACGCCAAGACGGAACGATATTACGGAAGAAAACTGGATGATGATTTTGCAAAATTTGCAAGAGGAAGATGTAGAATGGAGAGCCCCTTGGATGGTTCCTGACGAGATCTTATATCAGTGTGGGGATTTTGATTGGGTTCCCCTGCTTGGAATATGGGGAGCTGTCGGGTACGCTCCTCTTCTCGTATTAAGATAGTATAGATCGAGACAGTTTACACCAGTAACACAAGGTTTAACTCAGTACGAGTTTGAATATAAATGAGATAATTATAGAAAGAAAGTTTGTGAAATATCGAACGCCTGAAACCAAACTCTGTAACATCCTGAAAAGGGCTTATGCATTTTCGGTTTAATTGTACGAGGTGACATGTTTTATGTACTAAGAATAAATTTTGAATATTTTTTAGAAACCCGGAAATGAATGAAAATGATTTGGAAATGTACATTTTTGGAAACCTGAAAATGTATGGAAATGATCTGGAAATGAACATTTTTGGAAACCTGAAAATGTATGGACATGATTTAGAAATGATTCAAAAGAGGAAAGTGAACATTTCTGGAAACTTGGAAATGTAAGGAAATGTCAAGTTTACAGAGCCAAACGAAAATTTTTGGAAACTTAGAAATGACTTAGAAATGTCGAGTTTTAAAGTTTAAAAGAGGAAGTTAAGGCAAGGTGGCCTTAAAAGAAAAAGTTGGTGAAATTTGACATACAAACAGGCTTGGAAAAGTGGCCTGAATATGCCACTTAGGGCCTCTGGAAATGGCACCACATGCAAGGTGTTGGGCCTGAGTTCGAGTCACTTGGGAAGCAAATAAAGGAAGTTTTATTTTTGCTTCCAGAAACCTGAGGTGGACGGCACAAGCCTTCTAGAAAGGAGGAGTTTTATTTTCATAAATATTTGATTAATAACGTGATAAATAAGGGATTTAATTTGGATTATTTTTGAAGAGATAATAAAGGATTATTCTCTAATTATTTTAAATTAAGGAGATAAACTTATCAATAAAGAAGAGTGGTGGCCAAGTAAGGGATTCTGAGTAGTAATTTCGGCTATAAAAGGAAGAAAATAGGGCTACTCATCAATTTTTCTTCCTCCTCTTCTCTCTGCCAAATTTCTGAGTGCTCTCTTCTCTTCTCTTCTCTTTTTCTTTTGTCAAGCCGAATCTATAGTCCACCATTGTCAAAATTCTCAAGTTTTCTTTTCTTCCTATTTCTTCTTACCAATCCATTCAAAAGCCGAATCTTGGAAGGGCTTCAAGCATAGGTGCTGTTGATTTCTTCAAAGGTAAGAACAAGTTTGATTTCCATTCTTTTCTTTTAGATTAGCCGAGAGATAATCTAACCCCATACATATTATGGTTGCCGAATATGGAAGGATCTTTCGGGATTATCAGAGTAGTCGACTAAAAGGAGGAGTATTCGAGATTTCTAAGATTAAGGTAAGACATGTGAATATTCGGCCAAAGGCCTTGATTTATGTTTCGATGATTAAGATTAAGTCTAACGTAAGGTTTTAGGGATTTCGACATTCCTAGGGAAACAAGGACCAGTTTTGGGATTTGTTGGTGTTCCAATCGGCAACAAGGTAAGAATACTAATCCTACTAGGATTTGGAATTTTGGCCGAATGGCTTTTTATTAAGGTAATAAGTGATAAATCAATGTAGGGATTAAGGATCTAAGCATTAGATCAAGCTTTTCAAGATCTCAAGGAATTTGCTAAGCGAACCAGGTGTGTACCCCACACTATCTTTTAATACGATTTATGGCTTAAACTTGTTATATATTCTAATATGAAAATATAAGAATGTGGCTAATGTACCATGTTATGTACAAAGTATTCAGGTACGTTTCCTACTCCTACTAGGATTACGAAATATGTTATATTTAACATGTGAAAATGTGACATGAATGTGAATTTAAGTATGATATGCATAATATAGTTAATATGGGGCATTCGGGTTATATAAGAAAGGGGAAGTGAATGTGGTGACTTCGGTCTCACTATCTGAATGCGGTGACTTCGGTCACATTATCTGAATGTGGTGACTTCGGTCACATTATCTGAATATGGTAACCGATTACGTTATCTCGAATGTGGTGTCTCATGACACAATTATCAGTGGCTATGCCACAAATTTTATATGGGCGATGAGCACGTCGATCGCAGCCGATCGCTTCGATGATGGTGTGTAGCGGATGGAGGGTTGACTTAGTAGTCCCCACGGTGTGCGCAGTTGGTACGGGATGTGTAGCGGATGGCACCTAGGTTTGGGTTTAGGTTGCATCATCATTTTTATCTGTTATATGAATAAGTATTTGATATGAAAATGTATGCCTGATCTATTGAATTTTAGTGTTGTGTACACATTGAGTCTGTTGACTCACCCCGTTGGGGAACATTTTTCAGGTGATGAGCAATGATGGACCAGGACGACAGAACTTGTGGTGGCCATGCTCAACATGAAGTTTTTATTTTATGGACTATTATTTTTATTTAAGAAATTGACTTATTTGGAAATTATTTGATGTAATAAGGCCATAAGGCCATAGTTGAATTGTTTTCCATTTATTTTTATTTATTATGTTTATGTGATTTATCTATTAAAGTTTAAGTATTAATTTATTTTTTAAAACTAAACCCTAAAATGTTTTATCACTTAATATTACAAAGGGGTTTCCTAATCAAAATCGAGTCTGTTTAACACAAGCCCAATCCAAACCATATTTTCTTTAAAATCGCACAAGTTTTCTCTAAGTAACAAAGAACTTTGAAACCGGTTTTCTTGAGGAACATACCAGATCCGGTCCAGGCTCGTGGGCCGGGTGTGGGGTGTTTCAAACTCGTAGAATGAAAAAGTTTGCTGCTAACCCGATGACAACCCCTGAGTATGACCAATGGTGAAGTTAGAGAATCAACGACAACATCCTTACATCAGGCCAAGAAAACACCCGATCACTGGAAGAACACTTACAGGTGATCCCATCTGAGCTAGAAATTATCAAGCAGGACTTTGAGAAAAAGAATTTGGAATTAGGAAAAAGGATAGAGCAATTAGAAGAAGAGAAAATATAGCAGGGACTGGATGTCGACGTCTAGAAACTAGAAGTCGAAAAGCTGAGAAAGGGGAAGAATAAGGTTGAAGAGGATTTGGACAGTTTGAAAACAGACTATAAGAAGCTGCAGAGGTCAATGAGAACTGCCGATTTGGGAAAAACATCAGAACAATGGCGGCAAGAAATTAAAGAGGAAAAAAATAGAACCAACCAATGGGAAAAGAAATCCCGGGATGCTCAAGCTTGAGAAGATACTGTAAAAAGGAGTTTAGTAGAAAGTCAAAACGAGAATGAGGGATTAAAAACTCGGGTGTCAGAGTTAGAAAGATCATTGTATCAATATCATAGTCATAATTCTATAATTGAGTTGAAGGCTAGTCTGAGCAAAATTGAAGAATTAAAAGGGAAGATAGAATAACTTGAAACCACGCTGCAAAACTTTGAACTTCAAGTTAAACTCCTTGAGGCAAATAACGAGCGATGGAAAGAGCAGCTTCATCAATCACAAATCAGATCAGAGATAGGGATTACGTAATGAGTGCAGCCCTGGCTCAAGTGTGAGAGGTGGTGGATCACTTACAAAACTTAGCAGCCCAGGCTGATGTACTAAGTTTAAAGTATGAGTCAGAGTCAGATCGAGGTCGAGAGTTAGCTTGGCTTCTTAGGAAAGTCAAGGTCTTAAGTATTAGGGCAAGGTCCTATATGTAATTTGTTTTATGTAAAGGAATTTGTTTTCTAGAAAAGTTACTCTAATGAAATTGAATCAGAATCAATGCCTTTTTGTTGCATACATTTCATGCATCAGAATTACATTGCATCACATGATTAAATCTCACGAAGAGACCCTAAAATTATGGCAGTTACCCTGGAACGTCATTATGGTACACAAGGAAAAAGTAAAGCCATGGACCAAAGATTGGAAAGATTAGAGCAAATGCAAAAAGAGATACAAGATCAGCTGCAAATACAAATGCAGGAACAACTGGCCAAAATTCAACAAGATATGAGGGATCAGATGCTAGAATCCCAAAGGAATATGATGAGCCAACTAACCCAGTTGCTGAATGGAGGATTGGATAAAGGAAAAAGCCCTATGGTCAACACCGGAGATGATAACGAGGACCCTACTTATCCTCTAGGCTTTACCCTAACAAACACCCAAGCATAACCAGATATGTACCCTTAAAGGACACCCGTCGCCATCAGACCTCAGTGTCAGGCCCGGGTTCTAACCTAAGAGATAGTCCAGCTAATCCTGTGGTCCCCGATCTCAATGAAGTGGCAGAAATAGACAAGGTAAGAGTGGACCTACCAAGACAACTCGAGGACCGTTACAAATGGCTAGAAGAGAAGTTCAAAGTAATGGAGACTGCTGACTACTGTTACGGGGTTGACGCTAAGGACTTAAGCTTGGTCCATGATCTGGTACTTCCGCCAAAGTTTAAATCTCCAGAGTTTGAAAAGTACAACGGGACTAGATGGCCCGAAGCGCATATCACGATGTTCTGTCGAAGAATGGCGGGACACGTTAATAATGACTAGTTACTGATTCACTATTTTCAGGATAGTTTGGTCGAATCTACGGCCAAATGGTACAATCAGCTAAGTCGTGCCCAGATTAAGACATGGAAGGACTTGGCACAGGCCTTCATGAAATAATATGGACACGTCACAGACATAGCTCCCAACAGAAACACACTGTAAAATATGGATAAAAAGCTAAACGAGAGCTTTAGACAGTACGCCCAATGATGGAGAGAGGTAGCAATACAAGTTCACCCACCTCTCCTAGAGAAGAAAACAACCATGCTCTTCATCAATACTTTGAAGGCTCCTTTCATTAATCACATGTTGGGAAACGCTACTAAAAGTTTTTTAGATATCGTAATGTCTAGAGAGATGATAGAAAATACATTCAGATGCTGCAAGATAGATGCGGGGGAAAGTGCTAGAAAGACGATCCCAAAGAAAAGAGAGAATGAGGTAAATAACATAAGTACCTGTAACAAAAGTTATTCGAAGCCAATCACTGTGAGCCAGCCCAAAAAAGTAATTACCGATCATCAAGGCCCATCTAGACAAGAATCCAATACAAAACAGAATACGGAGAAACTCTAATTTATACCGATCCCAATGACATACAAGAAATTGTACCAGAAATTATTTGATGCACATGTTGTTTCCCCCATTACTTAAAGCCCCTACAGCCCCTATACCCTAAATGGTATGACACAAATGCACAATGCGAGTACCATGCAGAGATCGCGGGGTATTCAATAGAGCATTGCCTCGCTTTCAAGAAATTAGTAGAAAAATTCATCCAAATGGGCATTGTGAAATTTGACGAGGCCCTTAGCGTAGAACACCCGCTACCTAACTATGCTAACAATAGGGTAAATATGATAGGCGAGAATGTGGGAAAGAGAGTTAAAACGGATATTGCGGAAGCGAAAACCCTGATGAGATGGGTCTGGAAGGAAATGATAAAGAGGGGATTAGCTGTATCAGATCCGGAGGGAGAATGTGAAAAAAATGAGAAACGGCTGCGAGTTTCATAACATAGAGGGGCACGAGATCCAAAACTATATCGAGTTCAGAACTCTAGTGCAAGGTCTGATGGACAATAAAGAGCTGAAATTTTATGAAGATGATAAAAGCCAAGAAGAAGAAACATATGCGCGTTGGAACAAGAATTAGCAGCAAAGGTCTCAAAAATTATCTACCTATTGGTCATCATCTCGCGACCAAAGAATAATGAAGTTGAAGTAAAGATAACACCAAAGGTTGTGATTCAGAAACCTGTGGTTTTTTCTTATAAAGATAACAAAAAGGTTCCCTGGAACTATGACTGCAATGTGACGATTCCTGGGGAAGGGAACTCGTCCAGCACTTCAAAGGGAGATCAAGAAGTAGGTTCCTATATGCGCAGCGGAAAGTGCTACGACCCATCAAACGCACGAATAGAGCCCATGAAAGAGAAAGCCTTTACGGGTGAACAAAATAGGGAAAAGGCGACCAAATAGGAATCGCTTATAAATGAGCCAGTAAAGGAAGAAGAGGTTAAGGAATTCTTAAAATTCTTAAAGAATAGTGAGTACAGTGTTGTGGAACAGCTGCATAAACAACTGGCTCACATATCTGTGCTAGATTTACTTTTAAGCTCGGAGGCGCATCGCAGCGCACTGATAAAAGTACTGAATAAAACTTATGTTACTAACTGTATCTCTGTTAACAAGCTGGATCCCTGACTAGCAATATAAGTGCCGATAACTTCATTTTCTTTAATGATGAAAAAATTTCGCTAGGGGTGTGGGGTCCACTAAAGCTCTTCACATCACCACCCATTGCAAAAGGTACACATTACTAGGGGTACTGGTCGACAATGGATCAGCGCTCAATGTCTTTCCACTATCGACACTGAATCGATTACCCATAGATAGCTCTCACATGAAGGTCTGCTACAATGTAGTGAGGGCATTCAATGGAACCGAAAGGAAAGTAATGGGAAGGATCGAAGTACCTTTGTTAATTGTCCTAGGTACGTATGAAGTGGACTTCATAGTAACGGATATCAAGCCTTCATATAATTACTTACTAGGGAGACCTTGGATACACTCAGTGGGAGCAGTGCCCTCGTCGCTGCACCAAAAGTTGAAATTAGTTATAGAGGGTCGTCTGGTGACGATAAATGCTGAAGAAGATATCATCGTGACTGTAACTAACGGTGCACCATATTTAGAGGCAAGCGATGAAGCGACTGAGTGTTCCTTCTGCTCCTTAGAATTTGTCAACATAACATTCATCATCAAGGGGAACAAGATCCCAGTGCCTTAAATATCCTAAACTACAAAAATGGGTTTACAACTGATGGTCAGGAAAGGAGCTTTACCTGGGAAAGGACTTGAAAGGTATCTCCAAGGAAAGATCGAGGCCCCAAGGTTGAAAGAAAAACGAGACCTCTTCGGCTTAGGATTCAAGCCGGATGCAAGGCAAAGGAAGAAAGAGTTAGAGAAGAAATAAGAAAGAAGAAAAGTACAGTTGAGTGGGGAAGAGATTAAATGGGAACTAATGATAATTCCCCACATATCCAAGACTTTTGTATCAGGAGGATTATTCATCCGCAACGAGGAACGCAAAATGAAGAAACCACGAAAGAAACATGGGGAAGCATGCACGTCAATGCTATATCCGAAGGAAAAGTCAAGAGGAAAAGCTGAATGGCATCTCGCACTTATGAGCTGGCGAAGTTCAAACAACTGGACCGCGGAGGAAATTCCTGTAGCTTTTAGAACTTATTCAGATTAATGTTCATAACACACTTGTTGCTTTAAATCTAGAAGCAATAAGATTCCCTTTTGTGAAGCATGGCTTATGTCTAAAATATCATTATTTTCAATTAAATGCATCTCCGCTACCTTTTGAGCAAATCTTTTTCTATTCTTTCCACTTCATTCATCATCATGATTATTCTTTTATTCTTTAGATATTCTTTTAAATATTCCATTCTTCATTCATAATTATACATGCCAATAAATATGCTTAGATTTTTTTGTTCTATAGACCTTTCTTCATCTCCATAACAGGTCCCTAGATATCAATGATTAGAGTAAAGCTACCAATGTTTCAGAATGTCTTTTCGAGCAAGATATGGGTATGGAAGATTTTTAGAATTTCAAAGATGACTAAGGTTGTGACCTGTCTCCTGAACTGTTAAGAATGGTAGAACAAGACGAGAAACAAATCCTACCACACAAAGAGCTAGTAAAAGTTGTGAGTTTAGGAAAAGGAAAAGAAATAAAAATCGGGGCTTGCGTCACTATAGAGACCAAGCAAGAACTCATTAAGTTACTCCAAGAATTCAAGGATGTCTTCACCTGGTCATATCTGGACATACCCGGGTTAGATACTGACATCGTGGTCCACTGACTCCCCATAAAAGAAGAATGCAAGCCAGTTCAGCAAAAGCTCTGGAGAATGAGGCCCGATGTCTTGCTAAAGATAAGGGAAGAAGTTAAGAAGTAATATGATGCTGGATTTTTAAAAGTAGTCAAATACTCAGAATGGGTGGCCAATATCGCCCCAGTCTCTAAAAAAGATGGGAAGGTACGAATGTGTGTAGACTATAGGGATTTAAACAAGGCCGGCCAAAAGGATAATTTCCCTCTACCACATATCGACACGTTGGTAGATAACACAGCAGGACACTCGCTGTTCTCCTTCATGGATGGCTTCTCCGGATATAACTAGATTAAAATACACTTTGAAGATATGGAAAAAACCACATTCGTAACGGCCTGGGGTACATTCTGTTACAAGGTGATGTCGTTTGGGTTGAAAAATGCTGGAGCAACATATCAAAGGGCCATGGTAACCTTGTTCCATGATATTATGCATCAAGAAATCGAGGTCTATGTTGATGACATGATTGCCAAGTCTCGAACAAAAAAGGGGCACGTCCAGGTCCTGAGAAAATTATTCACAAGGTTGAGAAAATTCCAGTTAAAGCTCAATCCAGCAAAGTGTACTTTCGTAGCCAGGTCCAGAAAGCTGTTGGGGTTTTTAGTCAGTGAAAAAGGAATTAAGATCGACCTGGACAAAGTTAAGGCCATATAAGAGCTACCTCCGCCACGTACCCAAAAAAAAGTTCGAGGTTTTCTAGGGAAATTAAATTACATCACTCGTTTCATTTCACAGCTAACCGAGAAATGTGACCCTATATTCCGTCTCTTTAAGAAACATAATCCGGGTGTATGGAATGAAGAATGCCAAAAGACTTTCGACAAGGTTAAACATTACTTGTCCAATGCCCCAGTGCTAGTGCCACCCAGCCCAAATAGACCTTTGATACTGTACTTGGCAGTATTCTCGAACTCCATGGGTTGTGTTCTTGGCCAACACGATGAGTCGAGAAGGAAAGAAAGGGCAATATACTACCTTAGTAAAAAGTTCACCGAATGTGAAACAAGGTACTCACCAATTGAGAAACTGTATTGTGCCTTGATCTGGACAACTTGGAGATTGAGGTAGTATATGTTGTATCATATGACTTGGCTCATCTCGAAGCTAGACCCTCTAAAATATATGATGGAGTCGACTGCTTTGAATGGAAGGATGACCAGATGGAAAATTTTGCTTTGTAATAGCCCAAATTTCAATGATGTCAAAAATAATGGTTTGAGACCACCAAATCTGAGAAATGGACTCGTAGACTATATTATTTAATATTTACGAGTCAAATGTAGCTTTTAAAATCTTTTTAAAATAGTAAATTGTGTTTTATAAAGATTTATTTGGTCAAGAAATCGAGAAAAAGAGGTATTGAGATCTCGTTGTTATAAACCGAGTCATAAATATTTTTATGAATATTTACGGAATGTCAATAAAGTAGTATTAAAATTTCATTAGAAAATTTTGACGTTTGGGTGGTTAATTAAATAAAAAGTACTAAATTGAAAAAAATGTAAAAGTTGCTAAAAGGATTAAATAGTTTAATTTTCAAATAAGGAAGGACTAAAGAAGCAATTATGCCAATCACCAAACTTGAGGTGGCATAAGCATAAAAATCCGAGATTTTTTTTATGTGTTGAAAATATATTATTAGATAATTATATTATTATAATATGTTATTATTAAACAAATGAAAAAAAAAAGGGAAGAAAGAAGAGAAATAGAAACAGAAACTCAAACAAAACAGAGAGAGCAGGGGAAGGAAAGAAAGCAAAAGAGGAGAAAGAAGAAAAGGGGCAAAAATTAGAAAAATTGCCAAAAATTAGCTAAATAAAAAGGGACCAAATTAGAATATCTAGAATTCTCTTGATTTTCTCTTCATTTTCTTCAGCTGAAAAACAGCCACAGTAGAGAGTTTCAAGTGGTTTTCATACTCAAGTTTCATGTAAGTTTAATTCTTGCTTTCTCCTTCAAATTTCTATGTTTTGGACTTTCTACAATTGGGTCCAACTTATTAATTCATTAGTTTATGATTCTATGGCTAATTTTTAAAGTTGATGTGGATTAGTTCTGGAAGAATATGATGAATAAATATTGATTTGAAGCTTTAATTTTGTTATATGATGATTTAATCAAGTGAAATTGATGGAAATTAGTTTTAGGACCTAATTGTGAAATTGCTGAAATTAAGGTCTAGTGTTAAAATTCTGATTTTCAAAGGTTACGAAGTAGTTTAAAATGATAGAGAAAAGTATTAAATGAGAAAATTAACTCAATTGAGGGGTTAATTCAGCAAGGACTGAATTGTATGAATTGTGGAATTAGGGACAAAATAGAAATCAACATGTTACACTAAAGCAGTTTTGGACAGCAGCAGTTGTCTAACTTTGAAAAATCATCAAAAAATTGTAGAAATTGAATTAGAAGTTGAGTGAGATATATAATTAAAGCTTGTTGAGTCTATTTTCATATAAAATAAACATATCAAGCAAAGGAAGTCTAAATTTTGAGATATTTAAAGTTTTGTAAGACTGGTTTAGAACAACTTTGTGATCCCCTGTTCTTACTTTAAAAATTCACTAAAAATTGTACAAAAATAATTATGAGTTATAATTTATATGTTTGTATTCCTTAGTGAGTCTATTTTCATTAGAAATAATTAGAAACATTATATGAAAATCGTACTATGAGATAATTGATTTTTAGTGAAGAGAGGTCAGAGCTGTTAGACTGTGTAACAGGGGAGAACTTAACTAATAAACTGTACTAAATTCTAGAAAATTTATGGTATGAAAATATGTGAGTCTAGTTTCAGGGAAAATTAATGGTTTGAAATTTGGACCTCTGTGGCTCAAGATAAAAATAATTTAGTGACTATAACACATATGGGCAACTTGAACATTCACATGAGTAAATAGTGAAAATTATAAAAAAAAAATATTACTTACAAGTGTGTTGTTTATATTAAGGATGTGGATGGAGAGGAGGAGGAGGAAAAATAATATATGAATGACTTGTGTATAAATTGATTACATGCTCGATTATAATTGATATAATATTTTATTTGGAATATTTATTATGAAATTATTATTATCGTTATAATACAAAAATTGAACTTGTAAGTTTATATGGCTAAATTTTTAGTGATCATTTGTTAATTTTATGAACTTCATGATGTGTTATTTCATATGTATTGATGATAAAATCGTGCACAATGTAAAAGCATGAAAATTGAATAAATGATCGAATTAAGCACTTCAGTTCAGTGACAAG
This sequence comes from Gossypium bickii, assembly GCA_025503065.1. Lineage (NCBI taxonomy): Eukaryota > Viridiplantae > Streptophyta > Magnoliopsida > Malvales > Malvaceae > Gossypium > Gossypium bickii. The sequence goes on along the minus strand of CP106714.1, from coordinate 6,033,312 downwards.
ACGAATTGACGGAAAAGACCATGGTTGAACCATGACAACAAGTGATAAGTGATAGTTTCGCTACACTTATCTGATCAAGACAAGTGAAAGTGAAAAGTGATAGCTTTGGCTACCGATCGATGAAAAGTGGTAGCTCCAATACCGACGATGAAAAGTGGTAGCTCCAAACTACCGATCGAAAAAAGTGGTAGCTTCGCCACGATCATTGAAAAGTGGTAGCTCCAACTACACCGTCGATGAAAAGTGGTAGCTCGGCTACCGATCGATGAAAAGTGGTAGCTCCGCTACCGATCGATGAATAGTGGTAGCTTCCGCTACAAGTGACAAGTGATTTCCGTGTAAGACCATATCCGGGATATGACATCGCGATTATCGGTGAAATTCAAGGCATACCGCGCGAACAATTTCGTAAGATGTTCACTAATTTGACGGTTGATAAGTGTTATATAGAATTATGTGATATAAAGAAATCTGAGTTGATGATACATGAACATAGAACTTGGTTGATGAATGAGTTCATTTGTGATTATATATTTGTACACCCTTGAGTGTATTATCTGTATGAAATGGTATTCCGAATGAGTTAATGAGAAGAGTTCTAATATGACATAATCTGAATTCGAAATGAAATATTATGAAAACGTATTTGGAATGCATTGGTATGTCTTGTGTATGTTATTTGAGTTCATAATATGGAAAGTAAATGTATGTAAAAATATGAGGTGATGACATCTGTACATGGAATTTATTGGTGGATACGTACATCCTAATGGATTTTAGAGAACATTGAAATTGGGCTCAATAAGTGATTTGTCAATTTAAATTGTAATCGGCATGAATAGTTAGTGAATTGCACGTTTATGAATTGTTACATGTATTTGTCAAAATACAAGAAAATGATGGTAATTGATACATGGAAATTTGAGACTATAATATATAAAAACATGGAATATGTTTGATAAATGTGTTCATACATAATTATAGAATTGTGCATCTCAAGTGCACTATATGTGTAAAGATGATGTTTCAAATGATTTGATAAATAAAACTTAAATATGAAGTAGTTTGAAACCAAGATAATTTGTTATAAAAATATATATGAAATACAGAAGTGTGATTGTTATATGTTATATGAATACATAGTGTGAAAAAGTATAAGTACAAGAGAAATTTAATAAGAATTGAGCCCATATACGTTTCTTGTTATTTATATGAAGTGTACGACTAACAAATGGTATTAAGTATAAGGCTCAGTTGAATATCTTAAATTGGTTTTTGTATGTGGAAAATGTGGGTGAAGAATAAGGATCAAACGAGTGAGAAATATGGCTTGGAAAATAGCCTAATTTGTGAAAATTAACTTTACTACACGGCTTAGCAACACGGGCGTGTACTAAGGCCGTGTGACCCAAGTTCCTTCATAGACGCAAGTCAAAAAGTTATACGCCCTAGAGGCATGGTCATGTGAGCCATACGGGCGTGGGACATTTGTAAATGAGATAAACTTAGGGATTTTGCGAAAAATTTCATACGATTCTGATTTAGTTCTGACCCAATCCTAATGCATGATTTGGACTTTAAGAGTCTGATAAAGGAAACTTTTATAATCAATTTTGATATTTGAGCGATAAATGGTTTAAATCATCTGTAAGTGTTCCGTACTCCTCGGTAATGCCTCGTACCCTGTTCCAGTATCGAATACGGGTAAAGGGTGTTACATGCTTTCTGAATTTGACATAGTTTATGTGAACCAAAAGGCGGTGAAAGGGAGTGCAATAGTAGATTTTCTAGCCAGTAGAGCTCTGGAAGATTATGAGCCTTTGGACTTCGATTTCCCTAATGAAGATCTAATGTATGTGGCAACCATCTAAGAAAGTGCCCTAGAAGATCGTCCTTGGAAACTGAACTTTGACGGGGCATCAAATGCTATTGGTAATGGAATTGGGGCATTTCTGGTACCCCAAATGGAGATCATTATCCACTTACTTGTAAATTGGATTTTGATTGCACAAATAATATGACAGAATACGAAGCTTGTATGATGGGTATCCGTGTCGCTATGGAATGCAAAATTAGGGTGCTGGAGGTATATGGAGATTCTGTACTGGTAATTTATCAACTCAAAGCGGAATGGGAGATAAGAGATTCCAAGCTGGTCGACTATAAAAGATTGGTCAAAGGATTGATCAAGGAGTTGATGATATCACTTTCAGTTATCTGCCAAGAGACAAAAATCAGATGGCTGATGCTCTGGCCATCTTGGCTTCCATGGTCAGAATAAACAAAAATTAGGATATGAAACCTATCCAAATGAGTAATTATGAGGCCTTGACTTATTGCTACAACGTCGAAGAAGAAGAGAAAAATGATCACCCGTGGTACAACGATATACTGCAATACGTGAAAAATGATGAATACCTTGATCAAGAAACTGAGAATGAGAAAAGGACATTGAGAAGGCTAGCATGTGACTATGTCTTAGATGGAGAGTTCCTATACAAAAGAAGAAAGGATCAAGTACTACTGAGGTGTGTGGACGCCACCGAGGTTAAAAAATTCTTAGAAGAAGTCCATGAGGATGTTTGTGGAACACATGCCAATGGTTTCACAATAGCTAAGAAAATCATGAGATTCGGGTATTATTGGTCTACCATGGAAAGAGATTGCATCGATTATGCCAAGAAATGTTATAAGTGCCAAATTTATGGGGACAAGATTCATGTACCACCCTCGCCTCTACATGTTATGACCTCCCTATGGCCTTTCTCTATGTGGGGCATGGACGTCATTGGACCAATCTCGCCAAAAGCTTCTAATGGGAATCGATTCATCTTTGTGGTAATCGACTACATCACTAAGTGGGTAGAGGCAGCTTTATATGCCAATGTGACAAAATCAATAGTCAGCAAGTTCTTAAAAAAAAAAGAAATCATATGTCGGTATGGAATGCCAGAAAAGATCATATCTGACAACGCATTGAATTTTAACAATAGCACGATAGCAGAAGTCTGTAGCCAGTTCAAAATTAAACACCATAACTCGTCACCATGTCACCAAAAAATGAATGGTGTAGTTGAAGCAGCTAATAATAACATCAAGAGGATAATGGGGAAAATGACTGAGACTTACAAAGATTGGCACGAGAAGTTACCATTTTCCCTTTTCGCCTATCGAACGTCATTCAGAACCTCCACCGAGGCAACTCCTTTCTCATTGGTCTATGGAATGAAGGTAGTTTTACCCATCGAAGTCAAAATTTCGTCCCTTCAAGTCTTGTCTGAACTGAAGTTGGATGAAGCAGAATGGATCCAGTCTCAATATGATCAGTTAAAATTGATTGAAGAGAAGAGGCTGAAAGCCATCCGTCATAGTCAAATGTACCAAAAATGAATGATGCGAGCGTACAACAAAAAGGTTCGCCCAAGAAAATTTCGATAGGGAGACCTGGTGTTGAAGAATATCGTTTCCATACAAAAAGATTTCAGAGGAAAATGGATACCGAACTGGGAAGGACCTTATGTGGTAAAGAAAGCGTTCTCTGGAGGAACATTGATTTTGACAGAGATGGATGGTAAAAGCTTGCCTAATCCCATCAATTTAGACTCGGTCAAGAAATACTTTACCTAAAAGAGGGAGAAGCTAAGTCAAAAACCCGCAAGGGGGCGCTTTAAGACCTTCCAAAAAAAAGGAGAGGCCAAGGCGAAAACATGCAAAGGGCGCTTTGAGACCAAAATGGTTTTGAGTCAAAAACCCAAAAAGGGTGGCTCAAATTTTGACAAAAGAAGGGGTATGTGATGATTTTGTCCTCTCAGAATTAACAAAAAGGAGGAATGTTACACCTCAAGACATCTACAAAGCACTGCAGCTCTCCTAACACCTATTCAGCTCAAAATGATCTTCAAAAAGACTGGATAGTGAAGCTCAGACTACGATATCTGGGGCACCTACTTTTCCCTTTTGCCCATTTTGTATTCCAATACTGTTCGCTTTCATTGATTAATTCAATTTTATTCTTCATAAATTCCAATGTCGTCCATCATTTAAATTTTTTAAACAGTTTACAATTGAAATAACGATTAATAGAGCCATAATGCTTCTATAAAAGGAGTTCTGCCTATTACTCTGGAAGTCTCTAAACAGTGCAGGAACCTAAAACAGGACTGTTTCTAGAACCACCACGCCTAAGCGTTGGAAACATTCAAGAAAGAGGAGTCTAAATCATGACTATCTCTCTAGATTCTCTATCAAAGATATCAATTGCATAAGAAAACGAGATATTACGTCCGTGACGCGACCTTGACGAAAAAATGAGCAATAACAATCCTAGGTATAAAAATAATCATTCTCATAACATTTCTTCATGCATATATTATATAGTTATGAGCATTTGACTCACTCTGATCATGTCATCCTAATTATTTGACATAAACATAAACCGTAAAACCAATTCTACAAGACAGGTTCCCTAGAGGACAATGTAGCAACATTGGTGAATTCACAGTCCTATCTCCCTGACCAGCAGTGGAATAGGATAAATACTGTAGATCTTGCCACCCTAAGCAGTAGTGAGCAAGATTGAAAGCAAATCTTGTTTCCCTAAACAGTAGTGGAACATGATTTAAACCACCATCCTATCTCCCTGACCAACAGTGGAATAGGTTGAAAATTGTAGATCTTGTCACCCTGACAGTAGTGAGACAAGATCGAAGGCAAATCTTGTCTCCCTAAACAGTAGTGGAACATGATTTAAGCCACCATCCTATCTCCCTGACCAGCAGTGAAATAGGTTGAAGATTGTAGATCTTGTCGCCCTAAACAGTAATATGACAAGATCGAAGACAAATCTTGTCTCCCTAAACAGTAGTGGAACATGATTTAAGCCACCATCCTATCTCCCTGACCAGCAGTGGAATAGGTTAAAAATTGTAGATTTTGTCACCCTAAACAGTAGTGGGACAAGATCGAAGACAAATCTTATCTCCCTAAACAGTAGTGGAACATGATTTAAACCATCATTCTATCTCACTGAGCAGTAGTGGAATATGTTGAAAATTGTAGATCTTGTCGCCCTAAATAGTAGTGGGACAAGATCGAAGGCAAATCTTGTCTCCCTAAATAGTAGTGGAACATGATTTAAGCCACAATCCTATCTCCCTGACCAGTAGTGGAATAGGTTGAATATTGTAGATCTTGTCGCCCTAAATAGTAGTGGGACAAGATCGAAGGCAAATCTTGTCTCTCTAAACAGTAGTGGAGCATGATTTAAGCCACCATCCTATCTCCCTGACCAGCAGTGGAATAGGTTGAATATTGTAGATCTTGTCGCCTAAATGAAGAGGGACAAGATCGAGAGGCAAATCTTGTCTCTCTAAACAGTAGGGGAACATAATTTAAGCCACTATCCTATCTCCCTAACCAGCATGGAATAGGTTGAAAATTGTAGATCTTGTCACCCTAAGCAAATTTGGGTCAAGATCGAAGGCAAATCTTGTCTCCCTAAACAGTAGTGGAACATGATTTAAGCCATCATCCTATCTACCTGACCAGCAGTGGAATAGGCTGAAGATTGCAAATCTTGTCTCCCTAAACAGTAGTGGAACATGATTTAAGCCATCATCTTATCTCCCTGACCAACAGTGGAATAGGCTGAAGATTGTAAATCTTGTCTCCCTAAAGATACAGCGGAGCAGGTTAAAATTATCAATTCTCACTCCTTGAAGTTCCAGCGGAGAAGGTCAAGGCTACAAATCCCTTCTCCCTGAAGTCACAGTGGAGCAAGTTAAAAATAAACAAATCTCATCCCCTCGAAGTTGCAGCAGGAGCAAATTGAAGCTACAGGTCCTATCTCTCTGAAGTAGCAGTGGAGTGGATCAAAGCAACAAGATATGGTGGACTATAACGAGGCTACCTGAGGAAAAAGAACACCAAAGAAGTCAAAACTCAGTGAGACCAGGCAAAATTGGTCTTTCTTAAAAGTCTTTGCTCTGTTCTTGTTATACAATAACGAGCAAAGAAGGGCAGCTGCACAAACCCATTTTTGCTCTGGCCTATTTTACAACATTTAACCCTAAAGCCCAAACCAATAATAATAATAACCCTAGCCCACTATCCTAAACTCTTCCAAGAAACATTAGCCCCTTAGGTGTGCCACCCCTAGCCTCTGACGACTGCCACCAACCGCCACTGCTGCCACCGCCTGTGTCAGCACTGCCACCTGCAAAACATTAATAGAATAAATTGATAGGATATCGAGCAAGTTGTATCAAAAATGGCTATAAAGCCATCAAAAATCAAACGTAATTTTTCGAATACTTCAATACAAAAAAAAAAAAGGATTCAAACATATCAAAGAATAAAAAATAGCAGAACAGATCAAAGAAAGAAACGAAGCAAACGTACAAAGGTTTTCTTTATTTATATCTTCTTCTTTTTTTCCTTTTCGAAATTTTTTCTACATATAAAGATTTCTTTATTTCCCTTTTATTGTTTATATATATATTAAAATATAAAAAAATAAAAAATTACCTTTTGAGACTCCGCTTGCAGTGCACATGTACATGTGTGTGCAAGCCCATCTAACAGTCGAGTGTTTTTTTCCAAAAAAATGAGAAAGTGAAGTTTTTTTTTTAAAAAATTGCCTTAAATACGCCTCGAAAACAACATCATTTTGGGTAGGCTTTTCAGGCGCCAAAACGGCATCGTTTTACCCCTCCGACCTGAGATCCGACCAGCTCTAGGCCTAGGATCCGCGTGTTTTTTACGGAAGGGCTAATTGTACTTTTAGCCTTTCCGCTTTTTTATTTCTTTGCAATCAAGTTTTCGTATATTTTAATTTTGCCCAGTAATTTACTTCGGTTTTCAATCTGGTCCCCCCTGATGCTGTGCATTTTGGAGGAGAAGGAAAATTTTCCCTTTTAGTCCCTCCTTGTTATTCGCGCGTGCAATGGGGTCCTTTTTCTTTTATTTAATTTCAAATTTTCCCTAAACTTCTAATTTAAATTCAATTTAGCCCATGTCTTAATTATTTTGCTATTTTATTATTAAAATTAATTAATTTATTATTGCAATTATTATTATTATTATTATTATTACTATTAATGTTATTATTATTATTATTATTATTATTATTATTATTTGACATTATTGTTATTATTATTATTACTATTACTATTATTTTTTATTTTTGTTTTATTTTGTTTTATTTATTTATTTCTTTTATATTTGTTACTATTTTCACTGTTATTATTCTTATTATCACTATTATTTATTTAAATATTTTACTATTCTTAATTCCTATTACTATCATTATTATTAGTAATATTATTATTTTTGTTACTATTATTATTTTCTTAACTATTATTTTCACTATTATTTTTTGTTATAATTATATTTTCTCTTTGTATTTATTACTTATTATTATTTTATTATTATTATTATTTACTATTTTTATTTTTATTTTTTGTTTTTAACCCGTTTATTTTATTTTATTTTCGTCTTTAATATTGTTATTCATATTAATGCATTTATTATCCTTTCAGCATGCACATTTGTACCATCATTTTTTCATTTTATTACCAATTTGCGTTGTTTTAATCCTTACCCGTCACGTAAAATTTAGTTTTTAAAATCAGTAATTCTTCGTATTTCGAGATTCGAAAAGTCACACTCTAACTTACGGGATTCGATTTTCTCGATAAATCCGAATAACGAATGTTTCCAAAATATTTTTGATAACCTCGGGAATTATGAAAGATCGTGTTTTAACTTACGGGATAATCAAATACCCATATAAATGAATAAGTTTTTTTTTGGCGTTTATTCTCGTATCGAGAATTTAAGACATTGTGTCCTAACTTACGGGACGTGATTCTTTTTCTCGATTAACGTGAAACAAGCCCATTGTATATTTAAAATTTCCTCAAATTTTAATCCTCGACACTAAGACACTAATTAATCAACTAGGTACCAATTTTTGGGCGTTACGAGGGTGCTAATCCTTCCTCGTGCGTAATCGACTCCCGAACCCGTCTTTCTGAATTTCGTAGACCAACAAGCGTTGTTTTAAATAAATTGAACCGTTTACTAAAAATAATTATTTTACGAGGTGACCCAATCACACCTCACAAAAAAGGATTAGTGGCGACTCCCTTTTTTTTTTCAGTCTCAAAATTAACGTCGACTCGTTTTTCAAAAAAATGGTTTCGACAGTTAGAATTTGGACTCTCTCGTTCTTAATACCGTCGGTAAGTTAAATCTAAGGGGTTGAGTTTCAGGGTTATTTATCGATTAGGAAATAATTTGAAACGAGCTTTATCTTGGCTATCGAACAATGAGAGATTGGTTGCCCGACGCTAAGTTAATAACTAGAACTAATTTATTAAAGGTATTGAAGTTATTTTTGCATTGATGATCGAATCTTTGAATCAAATGAAGATTTTACTTCTAGCTAGAGTTTATTCTCATTAATTTTCTTTTCTTTTCTTTTATAATTTATTTTTACCTTGTTTTAATTTTAAACTCTTTTTATATTTTTTATGTAAATTTTTGTTTTTATAAATCTCTACATCCTTGCATTACTTCAATTATTTGCATGTTGTATACATCCATCCCGTCCCATCCCACCCTGCATTATCATAAACGCTTCGTACCTATTACCCAAAAGAAAAAATCCATCGCATAGTATAAACTACTTCACATAGTATAAACAACTTATTTGTAGTTTTCTAAGAGGCAAATGATGAAACGGTTCATAGGCATGTCGAAGAACACGACATCAAAAAGTTTGGAAAAAAATTACCATCTAACATCAGTATTCAATTATGAACTCGAATTGAAGTTATTAGGTATGGCAAAACTCAAATTATCTAATAGATTTTGAATTGCTTCGCTTCGAATGAAATAGATTTTTTTTGTTTGAAAAGTGGATGCAGGGCGGAACGCGATGGATTTTTTCTTTTGGGTAATAGGTACGAAGCGTTTACGATAATGCAGGGTGGGATGGGACGGGATGGATGTATACAACATGCAAATGATGGAGCAGTAATAGATTTGACAATATCTGCTCTCACTCGGCTTCATTGTCATCTCTAGAAGCTACACCAGATTGAATGCAATAGTAAATTTTAAATAAATTATAATAAAAAATCTTTTTCAGCTAAAGAATAAAGTAATACTAAATTACATCTATAAAAACATAATCAAAATCCTACTGCCTTTATAATTTTAATTGTCCCTAAGCCATTTAGTAACAAATATACAAACCTAAAAACAAATAACAGGGTAAAACCTGAACAACAAACGCAATTAACACAACTCGAACACATGCCACACCTAGGATAATTAACACCCTTTACCATAAGACCATTACATGGGGTTCAATATTTATTAACTTTTTTGGTATTGTATTCCTTTCATTTAGTCATTGATTCCTTCTTCCTTCAGTATCAATAATTACAGGTATGGACCGTGCTATTTCCACATTGTTGAGGTTGGCCTATCGTGGAAAAGTCCATCTTGTATTTGATTTTTTAAGTCAAACAAGGGAAGTTAAACTACACTTAAGGTCACTCGACTATTGGTAAATTTATATTTTGGCCATTCAATTTAAAAAGTTACAAATTAATCATTGGACTATTCGAAAGTTATCATTTAAGTCGTTGGACCATTAAGTTGCTAATAGATGTCTAATGTGGTCGTTAACTCATATTCATCATAGGGTAAATTACACCCAAAGTCAATCAAATATTAGTAAGTTTACACTTTGGGACACTCAATTTTTTAAAAAATGTATTACAACTGGGTCACTAAACTATTTAAAAATTTTAGGGTTTTAGGGACACCTTCACAATTATTAATATTTTTAATACTTATTTAAAATTAAAATTTTATTTTATTTTTTCATCAAATTAATAAATCTAACTAATTGAATAAAAAATCATAAATCTATTTGACTTAACTTCAACATTATTTTAGATTGGGTTTACTTTAGATGACATAAAAAATAAATAAAAAATCATAGATGTAGTTGACATGACTTTCAACCTTGTATTTACTTTAAATGAAATAAAAAAATAAGTTAAGTGTCTGAAAATAACATTAGGGATGCACTTAATTGAATGGCGTGCAATGCTAAAGCAGGAGATATCCTATTTTTCTTCTTCAGTGGACATGGAACACGCATTCCAATCTTTCAACCTGGCCAGCCTTTCAAGCAAGATGAAGCAATCGTGGCCTGTGCTTAAATCTTATCACTGGTAGGTTTTTGTTTGAATTTATATATTTATTTTAGCCATATACATATTCATACCCTATATATATACATGGTTTCTGCAGATGTGGACTTCATGCGTTTTGTTAACCGGCTACCAGAAGGAGCAAGCTTCACAATACTATCAGATTCGTGCCACAGTGGTGGTCTCATTGAAAAAGAGAAAGGACAATTTGGTGCTGAGCATATGACGACACCAGTAAATCCCAACATGCCTAAACCGTCTAAGGTTAAGGCTAAGAGTCTTCCTTTTGATATCAGACATGGTGCGATAGATACAGCAGCAGGCCTCCTACACTCCATGTAAAGTGAATTTGATAAATACCTCCTTTCCCCTATTGATAAATTGTGTACACTCCATGCTTCTTTTCTATTAATGAGCCTTTCCTTTAAATTTACAAACGCATTCTTCTTTCTTCTTCCGACCATCGTTAGTAACCTAAGATACTTCTCTGGATTATTAGACATTCTAACTCCCAATTCGCGCATTGTCTTCCTCACTTGTATCTTTGCTACAATAAATTAGGGATTCGTTGAAATTCACCATCTGTCCAGACATGCTTTCGTAGCCAAATATTTTACACCATATAATTAGTTATTCAACATAACAAAAATGTGCCTACTACCTGTATATATCGTTGCAAAATCGACCCCCCCCCCAAAAAAAAAGCCCCTTATCCAATTATGCATTAAATGAACTAAAAAGTTATTATTATTTTGTTTTATTCTCCTTGAAAGTTGGTATAAAAACCCCATCAAGGAAATGCGAATGTAAGTTAACATTAAGAAATTAAATATAGAATAATCCTCTTCATCTTTGGGTGTTGTAAGAAAAATGGTGATTAAGCAGTTAATAGCTTATGCTGCAGCTATGTTAGCAAGCTTGCTAGTGAAGTTCATGGCACTGAGTCTGATATGACCGAGTTCTGCATATAATCTGCTAAATTTATTATTTTATCGACCCCTTACCTCTTGCCAATTCTACTAATTTCAACCCATTCAAAAGTATTATTATTAATTTTTTTCAATTTTACTTGTGAAGTTTAAATTTTTTATTGAATTTGATATAATTAATTAACTAGCAGAGTCTGAAATTTTTTTGGGGGGTCAGAATTAAATTGGATATTTTTACGATAGTAAAAATACAATTTCATCATTTTAATATCCTGTATTTTTATAATTTTTAAAGGGTTAAATTAAATTTTTATCATCTTTAAGGGCTACAGTATAATTTTACCATTATTAATTTAAAAATTTATAATTTATAGAGAGTCTAAATTAAAAGTTTACTATTTTAGGGGAACCATAGCTCCCTAGATCTCCACTACGCTCCGTTACTTTACGCAATAAATAACTCAATCAAATTAAAAAATGACTAACCATTTATAAAGGTATCTACATAAAAAAATTGAATTAAAATTAAGAATAAAATATTTGTATTACTAAATTACATGCCTTTTATCTTTTTTATAAATTTTGAGTTAGGTATACTTAACCTAACTAAATAAACCGCATGTGAGCCAAAGACAATATTATTTAAAAAATAAAAAATAAAACCCTATGCATTCTATGATTATCTTTTATACCTAAATCTTAATTTTTTTTTTGAGCTTAAAACAGATTGGGCTTATATTATTGAGAAAAAATTAAAAACAAACACTAAAAGAATTCGGACTGTATACTGGCCCATTAAACAAAACGTAACAAAAATCGGCCCTAAAGAAGAAAAATATCTTCTGACAAAGAAAGGAAAAATCGAGAAGGCTGCAAAACATTAATTGCAATCGTCCAAGCGCCCAATCAGTAGTCGCGTCTGTCTGGCATCGAAAACGTCAATCACTCCGTGTTTAATGCTTGTTGAGAAAAAAGAGGGGTTTTGAAATTGAAACAGAAATTTTCAGATTCATTTGCTTCCCTCTACTCCAGTTTCTCCGTTCCTTTTCTCCTGCTTTCAATCTGGTTCCCTTATGCTTTTATTTTGCCTCACGGTTTCAGCACAGGCTGGTACTTGACCCTCCAGGTAAAGTTCCTCTTTCTTTCTCAAAGTATCTGTTGCGAGCATATGTGCTAAAGTATTCCCTGTTCTGGAAATGAAATCGAACCTTATTTCTGAGAAATTTGCCTTCCTTTGATGAATATCATGAATGAATACACCTATCTGAGATCTGTCTGAGAAATCATTTCTACATTTTTTGATTACTGTAAGTGACTCACCTTCGATAATGACTTTTCTTTTCTGCATGTCAAACCCTACCTGGACCGCTTCTCGACAAGCCAAAGCTTCAGCCGCGAACGCAGATGCCACATCCATATGAAGTTTTGACTTAGAAACAAGGACTTCCCCTTCACTGTCTCTGGCCACAATACCTGAAGCTGATGACTGGTTCTTCACATCATATGCGCCATCGAAGTTAATTTTCACAAACGAAGAAGGTGGGTGTTTCCATCTAGTTTCCACTTTTGGTGTTTCTGTTGCTCTATATTTTACACTGTCCAGTTCTTTTATGTAATTTCTCACAAACATTGTGATCTCCTGACCTGTTTTACTTATTTTTTCATGAATTCGAGCATTCCTGTCTCCCCGTATAGCCCATAAAGCTCTACAGAAGAGTCTGCACATATCTAAAGAAAGAAAAGCAAACGACGAGGTAAGCCACCTTTTGAAATCAACATTACTATCCTGCATCAGTTTTACTTCAGATAAATGTGACCATATTTCAACTGATATTGGACATTCTTTGAACAGATGAGTCCGCGTTTCCATTTCCAGACCATAAGGAGGGCATGAGGCATCAGAGATTAACTTTTTGTGTTGTAAATTTACCCTTGTTGGTAAATAATTCCAGGAGAAGGCTTTCCACATGTTGATTTTTACTTTTGTAGGAAGATGAATGCACCAAAATTTTTTGTAAAAATCAATGTAGTCTGGTTGTATCGCATAAGCGCTAGGATCATATCTCTGTAATAGTTTATAGGAGCTTTTAACCGAGAAAACTCTGGTTGGTTCGCCTCTCCATGCTAGAATATCTTCATGGGAAATTTGCCTAAAGGAATACGCAGAATCATCTCCGCCTCGGTAGCTTCTAAGGTATTCTCCACCATTTCCTTATTCCATTCTCTATTTTGACCATTGATAAGTACAGCAACTTTACTATCATTAGAACCGGTAAAAGAAGATAATAATCTAGAATTAACAAGATTTGGAACCCACGCATCATTACCGATAGAGATACTGGTGCCCGTACCCACTTTCCAAATCAACCATTTTTCCAAAATACCCCTAACAGACCATATACTTCGCCAGACATATGAGTTTCTGCTTCCCAATTGCGAATTAAGAAAATCGCTTGTTGGAAAATATTTTGCTTGTTGGAAAATATTTTGCCTTAAACACTCGAGAAACTAAAGAAGTTGGATTTTCTAACAGACGCCAGCCTTGCTTAGCCAATTTCGATGTTGAATTGGGCCATATTACGAGACCTAGGCCACATTCACTTTTTGATCTGCATAAATGAGCCCATTGACATCAATGAATTCCTTACTTGCCCTTTCCTTTTGGCCACCAAAACTGAGCGAAAATGCTTTCCATCTTTTTGCAAGAAATTGGTAATAGAAAACACGGCATAGCAAAAATTGGGATAGCCTGTAAGACTGATGTAGGAACCCAATTTAGCTCGGGCCCATACAAAAAATAATAAACCTGAAATAATAAAATAAAGTTCAAGTCTAGTTCAAAATATATCATTTAAAGATTAAAGGTTCATTTACAAGCTTGACGTATATGGAAGTACAATCTTCAAGGATATGTAATCTTAGATATGATATGCAATCCTATAAGTTATGGTATGCAATCTTAGATATGATATAAAATCTTAGAAGATATAGTATGTAATATTAAAAGATATGATTTTATAATCTTAGAGATCTAATTTGTAGATATCTTTTAATCTTAGTCGTTGATGTAATTGATTTGTACAGTTAGATTTGGGGAGGCTCAACTATAAATAGAGGCCTCTCCCTTCATTGTAAATGACACTGGAATTGGAAAGCAATAAGAATTTTTGAGAGCATTCACTTAAATTTCTCTTCCTCTTGCGTTCTTATTTTTTGTGGCTTGTTTTTATTTTGTTTTTTGCTCATTTTCATTTCTTTTTGTGCTGCTTCCATTCGAGTTAGATTTTGGTGGAGGAATTTCGTTGAGTCCTCATATTGCGGGAGTTAAGTTGACATATGCGTTTTTTTAACTTTTTTTTTATTTATCCATATCATTTTTATACTTTTTCTTATTTTTTTAAAAAATGTTATAATATTTTCGAGTATATTATATTACCCTTATTATTCATATATTAATTTATTCAACTTGTATATTTTTATTATATATTATCCTTATGTATTTTAAATTCTTATTAATTATTATTTAATTTGATTGTTTACTTACATACTATTTCTTAACTTATATATTAAAAGTATTATATAATATTATATTTCATATATATATTTTTTATCTGAAACTATTTATATAGTATAACATTGTTTATTCTTTAACATATTTTACGTATTAGAATATTATGAGCATGTTTTTAAGTTATGAATCAATTGTTTTGTCAAAACTTATTTACTTTCTCAAATATATTTATGCTATTTTTGTTGTTTATATATCATTTTATATTTTTAATATTTTATGTATGCTATTTTTCATGTGCTATTTTATTTTATATGTGTTATTGTTTTTTTTTTATTGTCTATATTAATATTAAATGTTAATGTGTTATAATTGCCTTTGATATTCAAGTATAACTGTAATATTGCCTCATAAATTATTGTTTAAAACATATTTTTTACTATATTTATCCAAAGTTTTAAAATGAGGTAATGTTTCGGTATTTAGAAATTCGGGAAATAGTGCCCTAACGTGTTGGGTGCGATTTTCCGTTTGGATAAATAGTCAAATATCCTTTTAATAAGTTTTGTAAATCATGAGATAACTTTAAATACAAGGGTTTAAAAAATGTCGTGTCCTAACGTGTTGGATGTGAAGTTTATATTCTCTCGGAATAAAGATATCTCAACTTTCAAATAAAAAAACTTATTCTTGAGAATTATAAAATGTTGTATCCTAACTTATTGGGTGTGATGTTTTGTGTCTTGAGGTAAGAATTTTCTAAAATAAAGATACACCTAGCTTCAAAGTTATAAAATGTTGTATCCTAACTTATTGGATGCAGTATTTATATTTCTTTGAAATAGGTAAATCTTGGTTTTACTTCTAATAAGGGATCTTATTTTAAAATTTTTAAATTTCAAACATATGGACATGATTTTATCAATTAGGTACCAATTTTCGGGCGTTATGAGGGTGCTAACCCTTCCTCATACGTAACCGACTCCCGAACCCGTTTTCTCATTTTTCGTAGGTCAAAATTAAATGTTTTAAAATGAAACATTTTATAAGGTGATCCAATCACACCTAAGTAAAAAAAGATTGGTGGCGACTCCTATTTTTATTTTTAAAGTCGATCCCTATTTTTCTAAAACCGATTTTAAAATGGTTTCGACAACTGATTTAATGAAAACCTCCTTACCCCCTATAGATAGCATTCTGTTACTCCACCCCGCAATATGCTGTGAAATACTATCAAGGAATTTTTGAAATGATTTTCTTTTCTTTCTGCCAACCATATTAGGGAGACCTAGATATTTTTTTGGGTTCACAGCCACTCTGACTCTTAACAAGTTTGGCACAGCTTCCTTTCTGTCTTCAGAAGTATTTAGACTGAAAAAAACAGTGGACTTCGAAAAGTTCACACATTGGCCCGAGCAATTCTCATAATCCTTCAAAACGTCTTTCAAAATTTCTGCTCCTTTAGCAGACGCCTCCCCAAATAGGATACAATCATCAGCAAATAACAAATGTGATATCGCTGGACCTCGTTTACTAGCTTTAGCACCTTTGACTAATCCTTGTCTTTTTGCTGTTCTCATGAGAGATGAAAGACCCTCACTGCAAATCAGAAAAAGAAAATGACTTAAAGGATCACCCTGTCTCAGACCTCTCGATGGCTTGAATGAATTTCCCCTTGTTCCATTTATGTTAACCGCGTAATTGACAGTAGAAAAACACCTTTTTATAAGCTCTACCCATTTACAAGCAAAACCCATTTTCGTCATTACATCTTCAGTGAACTTCCATTGCACCCTATCATATGCCTTACTCATATCCAGTTTGACAGCCATAACACCTTTCTTTCCTGTACGTTTTTGCTTAATCGTATGCAGAATTGCATATGCTAGGAGCATGTTGTCTGTAATGAGTCGCCCTGGTACAAAAGCACTCTGAACCTCATCAATACACTTATCAATAATCTTCTGCAGTCGATTAGCTATAGCTTTAGCCACCACTTTATAAATAACAGTACACAAGCTGATGGGCCTGAAGTTGACCAGGTGTGTAGGGTTAGGAACTTTTGGAATGAGTTATCTGTGTTATTGAAATCTCCAAAGTCCTGTGCATTATTCAAAATACCCAAACAGTAATCAGTGACATCTGGACCAACAATGTGCCAATACCTTTGGAAAAACAAAGCTGGAAAACCATTTGCTCCAGGCGCCTTTGTGGGTCCCATTCCTTTCAAAGCTATCTGAATCTCTTCTTTTCTAAAAGGATCTAATAAGAATTTATTATCCTCCTGTGTTATAACTCTATCAATGCCCTCTAAAACCTTGCAAGAATCAGCCTCTCCATTCGACTTGAAAAGATCCTAAAAAAACGAATCCACCAGAATTTCAGATTCCTCCTCAATCACCATTTCCTCCTCCATAACTAGTTTTGATATTGTATTAGCTTTCCTTTGAGCCAACGCACATCTATGAAAAAATGCCAAATTTTTATCCCCAAGCTTTCGCCAGTTCTGTCTTGCTCGCTGCTCCCAATACATCTCGTCTTTATCAATTTCCATATTTAAGTGAATTTTAGTATCAATGATTTTCACCAAAGAGTCATCATTCAGCTCACCTTCTAACATGACTTCCAGATCCTTCAATAACTTCCTTTGTAAGCCCTCCTTATTTCTCTTATTTTGTCGTGACCAGTCCTCTAAGCAACTCTGCAGTTTTGCTAATTTCTCCAATAACGAACCTTCATTTGCCTCCCAAGAATCCCGAATAACCATTTCTATATCTTCCTCCATGGTCCAGCATGCTTCAAAATGAAATTTCCTATATCCTTTAAACAATAGAGACTTTTTTTGTATTCAATAAAAGAGGGCAATGATCTGAAGTTGAATAAGGAAAATGCTGAAGAATACCCAACGGAAAGAGCTTTGACCATTTTTCGTTTGCAACTGCCCTGTCCAACCTCTCTTTAATATTAGTTTCCGGCAAATTCCCCCTCTCCCATATAAACCAGACCCCTGAAAACCTAATATCAGTCAGTTGACACTCTTCTAACGTCTCCCTAAAGGCCTCCATGTGCTTGTTGTCCCTTTGAATTCCTCTACTTTTCTCAAAAGAATAAATAATTTCATTAAAATCACCTACTACCAACCAAGGATAGTCAACCTCTTGGCCAATTCTGTGAAGAATATTCCATACTGCATTTTTGTCTTTGGTATAAGGAGAACCATAAAACCCAGTATATCTCCATTCCTCCATATTATCTTCCTTAATTAAAACATCAATGTGCCATCTGGAAAAACTTCTCAAAGTAACTTTAAGTTCTTCCTTCCACGCCAAACAAAGACCTCTCTTAGAACCCTCAGCTGCAACTTCGATTCCATTAACAAAACCGCATCTTCTTCGTACCTTCTCCATTCTATTCTTATCCAACTTTATCTCCATTAAGAAGACCAACGGGGGATTGTGCCGCTTAATTGAGTAGCACAGTCTTCGGACTACCCGCGAACTCCCCAATCCACGGATATTCCAACATAGACTTTTCATTGTGTTCGGTCGGCTTGCCCAATGGCAGCCGCCCATTTAAAAGTGTCCGAATCTGCATAATCAACTTGGATCTCAATAATACCACTCCCCAACAAAACACCTTTTCCACCAACTTTAATCTTTTTCACACCCCCCGACTCAAAACTTCCCTCATAACTTTTATCACTATCATCCTCAATGAATTTTCTCTTGACCCTCACCAGTTCACTCATATTGATTTCACCCTTGCTTCTCGCCTTCATTCTTTTCCATTTTGTTTTTGTGCGTGCTGCTATATTGTTTTCCAGTGGCATGGGTACTACTCCCTGCTCCATCAAATCCACAACCTCATTCTTATGTTTAAGCCCATCCTCCGAAGATGACAATTGTCGGCCACTAATTAAAGTTTCCAAATGTGCTATAGACTGATCCCTCCTGGGTGCTCCAACGATCCCCTCTTTCACACACCCTTGTATGAGCGTTGAACTCCCTGTTTTTTTGTGAAAGCAGTGAACTTCAAAAATTCTTTACCCAAAACCTTTGATTAAGCTTTTAATGCAATAGAAAAAGGGGGTCATCTTTTATAGTATTTTTTTCTTCCAAACTCAGAATAACACAGTCTTGAAGACCATGGCCCAATCTCCCAAAGCCAAAACAAAAAATGGGTAGTTTCCGTATTTAAAAGGAACCCATGTATGAACACTGTTTCCACTAGAAACAAAAATACCTCTCCTCAAGGGTTTTTGAACCTCTAGCATGACTTTCAAACGACAAAAATCATCAAAAATCTCAGATCTAATTACCCCGCCAAAAGTACAACCAATTGCATGTAGCAGATCTTTTTTATCAAAATCTGGTAAACAGGGACCAATCTTGATCCAATATGGTGATAACGTAAGACATATTAAATCTCTATCAATTGGGCTAACTAGTCGATCAAAAAGGATAAGATACTTATGAAATAACCATGGACGTCCTTCCAAAATCTGTTCCAAATAATCTTCTAGATCAAAAATCACTGAAAATAAATTTTGCCCTTCATATCTGATATCAAACTTCTTTTTTGTTTTCCAGATGCTCCTCATTTGCGCCTTGAAGCTTTCAGAATTAAAATGCTTCTTTGTCCAAACCGAACAAATCAAAGTTGGTTTATCAGATGGTGTCACCATTGATCTCTTTATTGCTAGTTGGACTAATTCCTCCGCTAGCAATGAGATCTCCTCGCCGAAATCCTTCTCTCCACCACCACTCCCCTCCATCCCAAGCCGCAACAGAAACTACTATCTCTAGGACTTTGTGGACAACACTCTTGGTTTCAGAGGACACTTGATTTTCTCCACCTAAATCTTAATTTTTTTTGTTGGTAATTTTCACTCTTTTTTGTCAGAATGGTTAATTTAATTCAATAAATGGATTATAAGTGATAGATAATATTTTTTAAGAGTTTGATTATTACAAATAATATTTTTTAATAATTTTATTTATAATATTTGTTTTATTTCATTACTTTCAAATAATATTTAATATTTTTTTTACATTAGTTAGGTGTATAAAGAAATATATTTATAAATAATGTTAAATACATAAATTTAAATTATATAATTAATTTTATATATTAAAAAAAAAGATTTGCTTATACTAGTGCAAAACTAAAGTAATTTTACACGCTTTCATATATTTTTGCATGATTCTTAATTTAACAATCCAATCATTAAATTTATTGATATTATTGTACTTCTCATGCATGTAAATTCTCAAATTGATTCGATATTTTAATGTATCGATCTAAAATATTGTATGTATTAACATTCATTCAAAGATTAAAAGTATTTTTACATAAAAAATAAAAGTTAATTTTTTTAATTTACGTGAAATTTCACATGAATGATCTATATAAATGAAATATGAAATATGGATTAATCACCCACTCCATATGTTAGAGGCCATATATCAAATTGTTGAAATACCCTCAATTCTTAAACCAGATACACTCTAACAGCCCTACTTTTATACAGACAACTAACTCTGTGTGTGTGTGTGTGTGTGTATATATATATATATACACATGGATTTGCCATGCTTTTTTCTATACAAAAAATAAAATAAAACAGTTGTACCTACCAACATGATGTCTTATTTATTACAGTACGGTCAGTGAGCATAGTGTAAACTACAGTGTGTATGTGTGTGTATATAGGTGTTTAGTGCAACGACCGAAGCACAAGAGACAAGACAAGCGACCCAAAATAGAAGCAAGATGAACACCGAATGTATGAAGAGAGCCGTTCTGGTTGGATGCAACTACCCCAACACCATCAACAAGTTGAGCGGATCAATGCGTAAATGATGCGAAAGCCATGAGAGAAATGATCGTGAGCAGGTTTGGCTTTGATTCCGAAAATGTTGAGATCCTAACTGATGAACCAGAGTCCACGTATAAGCCTACACGTGCAAACATTATGGCTGCACTCAAGAAGATGGTGGTCGCGGCTAAAGAAGGAGATGTCCTGCTTTTCCACTTTAGTGGACATGGACTTGTGCGCCGCATTGAACCCCCACAGCCTTCCAACGAGGGTGAAGCAATTGTGCCTTGTGATCTCAATCCCATTTTTGGTACGTAATCAACTCGGTAAATTAAAATTTTAAAATACTCTCAATCTAAGCAAACTATTATTTATATCATATGGTGGTTGCGATGGTTTTGCAGACGTGGACTTGGGGCAATTGATTCAGCAACTACCAAGTGGATCAAGCTTCACAATCGTTTCGGATTCCTGCCACAGTGGTGGTCTGATTGATAAAAGTAAAGAACAAATTGGACCCCATAGTACTCTAAGGGTGCTAAAAGAAAGAGATAAGAAAACTAATCTTGAATTTATTTTTTTCTATCGTGAAATACTCTACTCTTCCTCTGTACACAGCCTGTATATAAAAGGCTAGGCTAACAAATTCATAACAACTAACAAACTCTAGTCAACCGTTTCTTGACTGACTAGCTTACTATATTATCTATCATGCACCCATCTTCCCAACCTGTGAGACGCATAGAAGATTTCAAAAACGCGTAAAGGACGTCGCGGATAACGGTTTCGTAAAAATATCTGCCATTGATCACAAGCAGGAACTTCACCTACCAAAAGGGAGTCATCGGCAACTTTCTCATGGACAAAAAATAAGCCGAGTTCGACATGTTTGAATTTTGAGTGTAGGACAGAATTAGCCGCAACTGCCACCGCACTTGAACTATCACACTAGATGGCAGGAGTATCATCAGACACAACTTGTAACTCCTCGAGTAACGAGATTAACCAAGTTATCTTACTTGTTACCATGGCAAGGCTCCTGTACTCTGCTTCAGCCATGGATCGTATATTTAAAATTTCCTTAAATTTTCAATCCTCAACATTAAGATACTAATTAATCAACTAGGTATCAATTTTTGGGCGTTACGAGGGTGCTAATCCTTCCTCGTGCGTAATCGACTCCCGAACCCGTCTTTCTGAATTTTGTAGACCTACAACTATTTTACGAGGTGACCCAATCACACCTCACAAAAAATGATTGGTGGCGACTACCATTTTTTGTTTTCAGTCTCAAAATTAAAGTCGACTCGTTTTTCAAAAAAATGGTTTCGACAGTTAGAATTTGGACTCTCTCGTTCTTAATACCGTCGGTAAGTTAAATCTAGGGCGTTGAGTTATAGGGTTATTTATCGATTAGGAAATAATTTCAAACGAGTTTTCTCTTGGCTATCGAACAATGAGAGATTGGTTGCCCAACGCTAAGTCAACAACTAGAACTAATTTATTAAAGGTATTAAAGTTATTTTTGCATTGATGATCGAATCTTTGAATCAAACAAAGATTTTACTTCTAGCTAGAGTTTCTTCTCATTAATTTTCTTTTCTTTTCTTTTATAATTTATTTTTACTTTGTTTTAATTTTAAACTCTTTTTATATTTTTCATGTAAATTTTTGTTTTTATAAATCTCTACATCCTTGCATTACTTCAATATAACACCAAAAGAACCAAATGTCAAACACTGACGCTTATAAATAAAATTCTTGCAAAAGAGGCCGTTTTATTTTATCATAAAATTATATATGAAATAGCCATACGTGGCGATTACATAAGCTTGAAGGCCTTAAAACACACAGACATACGATAGTAATAAGCAAACACACACACAGACGATAGTAATACGCAGTAACGAAGCCTAACTTCAACTTCGTAGCAGTGCACAACGATCGAACACATTATTCTTTAGTTTACAGTTTCGACCTCTAGTGATCGAAAACCCTGGTTCAAAGCCGGCAGCTTACGCACCCGTAGTGGTGTTGGGTTGGTGGCCAAGAAAAGCTGCGTCAGCATTCTCATCACTGCAATAAAGGCAAGGGTGCTGCTGTCCAATTCCTAGCTTCATTATTTCATTCCTAGCCTTCCCCACAAGCTGTCTATTGGTTAATGCATCATTGCTCTCCTTGATTACCTTCAGAACTGAATAGGTAAAGGCCCCAAACGCCTTTCCTCCGGTTTTGTCACTCGCTGGCATATCAAATGAAAGCTCATTGGCTTGGCACCCACTTAACAGAATTCCCTCATCCTCCGTCAGTGACCTCAAATTCAAAATATCACGTTCATAATGGGGTAGGAATTTGAGAGACACATTGTTCCCAAAGATTGTGGTCAAAAGAGAGCCAATACCCGTCATATTATCTGCTCCAGTGTTGATGGCATTGTCAACTGCTGTTATGTCCAAGAAGCTTTGTGTCGCGCTCATGATGTTGGCTGCTGTTAGTAGGCACTGGTATAAGGTTTCAACGGAAATGCCCCTAGTCTTGTAATCAACAGGTGGTGCTATACCCCTTAGAGTACTATGGGGTCCAATTTGTTCTTTACTTTTATCAATCAGACCACCACTGTGGCAGGAATCCGAAACGATTGTGAAGCTTGATCCACTTGGTAGTTGCTGAATCAGTTGCCCCAAGTCCACGTCTGCGCAACCATCGCAACCACAATATGATATAAATAATAGTTTGCTTAGATTGAGAGTATTTTAATAATTTAATTTACTGAGTTGATTACGTACCAAAAATGAGATTGAGATCACAAGGCACAATTGCTTCACCCTTCTTGGAAGGCTGGTGGGGGTCAATGAGGTCCACAACTCCATGTCCACTAAAGTGGAAAAGCAGGGCATCTCCTTCTTTAGCCGCGACCACCATCTTCTTGAGTGCAGCCATAATGTTTGCACGTGTAGGCTTATACGTGGACTCTGGGTCATCGGTTAGGAGCTCAACATTTTTGGAATCAAAGCCAAACCTGCTCATGATTATTTCTCTCATGGCTTTCGCATCGTTTAGGCATCCGCTCAACTCGTAGATGGTGTTGGGGTAGTTGCATCCAACCAGAACGGCTCTCTTCTTACATTCGGTGCTCATCTTGCTTCTATTTTGGGTCGCTTGTCTTGTCTTGTGCTTCGGACGTTGCACAACACACCTATATATATACACACATAGACACTGTAGTTTACACTATGCTCACTGACCATACTCTAATAAAAAGACATCATGTTGGTAGGTACAACTGTTTTATTTTATTTTTTGTTTAGAAAAAAGCATGGCAAATCCATGTATATATATATATACACACATGCAATTAGTTGTCTGTATAAAAGTAGGACTGTTAGAGTGTATTTGGTTTAAGAATTGAGGGTATTTCAACAATTTGATATATAAGGCCTCTAGTAAGAAATCAACATATGGAGTGGGTGATTAATCCGAATTGGGATGAGGACAGGTGTTTTGATGGACAAAGCGTAGGACAGGTGGTTTCCGACAGAAGCAAGAAAGCTCTAGCAAAAGGCAACTAGGTATTCCTTTTTCAGACAAAGAAGATCAATGATAGAAAATATAGGGTTGTGGTCGAAGATAAATTATTATAACAACAGTGATATGATCTGCTTCGCATTAGTCCACCACCACATCTTTATATTTTTATCTTGGTGATGAATCACGTTGGCCTTTGTCTGCAAGTACTGTCCGTCCTACTATCGTGATTCTGATTTCCATGTCTATTGGGTCTATTTGAATCATGCTGAAGTTAGAAAATTGTTTTTAAGGTATAAAAGTTGGTAATTATATCAGTTTATATTTTTATAATTTTTTTTAGTTTTTAGAGGTAATAAATCAAAATTTTATATTTTTAGGATAAACTGGAATTTTAACATGTTTAACTTATAATGTTTAAATAATAGTTTTCCATCTTAAAAGGTCTAAAGAGTAATTTTCTTTTTAAAGGAGCCATGACCCCTGCTTACTTTGGTCACCGTATGTGATGATGAGATTCACTCCAATGAGATTAAAAATAACGGTAGCAGTGAGATTAATTACTATAAAAATGAGATTAGTTATTATAGTGATAGAATTAAAATCAGTGTGTTAATATTCGAACACAACAATGGCAGTGAGATAGATTATAGATTTATAGTAAAAAAAAAAAAATGACCATGCAAAACATTTTAACGATTAAACTAAAATTAAACTAAACACCATTCCGTATATTTTTGTACGATTAATATTTTAACGATAAAAATACCATATTTCATATTTCATTTATATAAATCATGCATGTCAAATTTCACATAAATTAAAATATTTTAACTACTTTTTATGTAAAAATACTTTTAATCTTTGAATGAATGTTAATACATACAATATTTTAGAACGATAGATAAAAATATCGAATCAATTTGAGAACTTATATGCATGAGAAGTACAATAATATCAATAAATTTAATGATTGAACTGTTAAATTAAGAATCATGCAAAAATATATGAAAACGCGTAAAATTACTTTAGTTTTGCACTAGTATAAACAAATCCTTTTTTTTAATATATACAATTAATTATATAATTTAAATTTATGTATTTAACATTATTTATAAATATATTTCTTTATACACCTAACTAATGTAAATAAAATATTAAATATTATTGGTCAAAAAAATATTAAATATTATTTGAAAGTAATGAAATAAAACAAATATTATAAATAAAATTATTTAAAAAAATATTATTTGTAATAATCAAACTCTTAAAAATTATTATCTATCACTTATAATCCATTTATTGAAATAAATTAACCATTCCTTTAAAAAAGAGTGAAAATTACCAAAAAAAAAAATTAGAAAAGATTATCATAAATTGCATAGGGTTTTATTTTTTATTTTTTAAATAATATTTTTTTTGGCTCCCATGCAGTTTATATAGTTAGGTTAAGTATACCTAACTCAAAATTTATAAAAATGATAAAAGGCATGTAATTTAGTAATACAAATTGTCGAAACTATTTTTTTTGTTTGGAAAACGGGCCGACTTTAAAAAGGAAAATAGAGCCGCCACCAATCTTTTTTGAAGTGTGATTGGGTCACCTTATAAAGTATTTGGTTGATGGCTGTCGATTCCACCAATATAAACCTACACCTAGTGCAAATTTCAGCAGTATAGGGAGTAGGGTCGATCCCACAGAGACTGGTTTTACTGAAAAATCATCTATCTCTTGACCAGGTTAATGTCTGGGCAATTGTCATGCCCGCGACGTTTGGGGGAGTAAAATATTAAACCTGTAACAAACACAGGAAACAAAAATGTAAAAAGCAACAGACTAAATAGGAAAATAAAATTGAAATAATTTGAATAGAAATCGATAAAACTTAGCTTAGACTCAAGCGTGAGTTTTTCCTTCTTTGACCCGATCCTTAAAATTAGATGAACTCGTCTTTTCTGATAAGCTAGTTATAGCTACCAAGGATGCCTCGAAAACCAACTCTTCCTTGTGTAAATTAGCCATGGAACGTCCTATAACTAACCCTTACCGATCGAACAACCTACGTAACTTTCGTGGTTCAGAGCTCCGGCAGCTTTGCTTCTAGAAGAGCCTAGCTCGAACCAATGCCCTCAAACGTTGGGACATTTAAATCCGGTTACTATTTCCCTTGACAGAACCAAACAGCAATCCCCACTTGGCACGCCAATGTGTTCACGGAAGACAATTAGACAATCGATCCTTTCGAAATTCCAACTGTACGTCTAGTCGCGCTAACTCAAACGACGTCTTTTTTGACTTAGCTCGACTTGACTTTGTGAGCTGATGAAGTCATACTCTTAATCCGGAGAAATAATAAGCATCGGAAATCGAGAGTTGAATAGCTCGGGTTCGTAACTCACGGGTTTTTGACGGGGTTAATATCGGCTTACGGCTGAAAGGGGTTTAGTGTGACATGACTTCACTCATGCTTGAAGGTTGTGGAAGGTGTTTTGGCTTGGTGTGAAGGGTGATGGAATTTTGGAAAGGGAAAAGGGTTTGGAAAGTAATTAAACCAATTTTGGAAAGGAAACAAAAATTGGAATTGAAATGGCAGATTGCTTCACGTTAACTTGAAGAAAAAAAAAAGAATAAAAGAAATCCTATTCTAAATTGAAATAGGATAAGAGAAATAGAACTTCAAATAGGAATAGGAAAAAGTTAATTTTTATTCATCCCCATCCTAATATAAACAACCTCTATTTATACTAATGGATTTACTAAAATAGGCTTAACTAATTTAATATAAAATCTTAAATAAAAAATAAAAATAAAAAAAATAAAATAAAAATAGGATTTTCTATTCTTGGCTTTTTACAAAGTCAAATTGCTTGATGAGTCCTTGGCTTCCTCCATCTTTTTGATTTGGCCCAATTTACATGATTTTCTTTCAATTTGGCCCTTTTTAGCATGTTTTCGATCAATTGCATCCCTGACAAGAATTAGATAATAAAAATACAAAGTAGCAGGGAATAATTCAGAAATAAACCGAATTAAATACAAGAAATCATGCAAAATAATCATGTTATCAAATCCCCCCTACTTAGCTCATGCTTGCCCTCAAGCATGTTGTTCTTCCAAACATTAAAATTAATTCCACAATTTATTAAGAATCAAGCCTATTTTCCACATCCATACTCAATATAGACAATATAGGTAAAAATAATTAAATAAATACTTAGAACATATAGTTTACTCAACAAAACTAGTGTCATAAAAATCGAAGTATGCGAACTAGTTAATTAAATTGAGTTTGAATCTAATAAATTGCAAGGCATTATTAATTGATTATACTTTAGAAAAAAAATAAACTAGACATGGTCAAACCTTTTTACGCGAACTAGGATGACAACCCAAGTACCCTATTCCGGTTACTCAGTTCAAGCAGTCTTTATTATTGAGCTCCGTTAGCGGAGTGTTATTAAGCCATCGACTCGTCACTCGAACCTTTTTACGCGAGATAAGATGACAACCGAAGCACCTCACCCCGGTTACTCAATCCGGTCACATTTTCGAGACTTTCACTCATAACTTGAGCTTTTAGTTTTCCTTTTTTTTTTTTTACTTCCTCTTCTCTTTTTTTCGTGCACAAGCGAATTTTTCAAACAATTAATTCATGAAAATCTAGTTACATACATCAACCTTAAAACACAAGTGTCGATTAATCTATATACTCGAGCATTAAAAAAATTTACCCAATTGTCCAAGTTGACTAAGTATGAGATTAAATGCTCATCGTCAAAATAAACTGTCGAATGAATTCAATGCAAGATTTAACAAATGCAAAAGAGAAACATGCAGCAAGAACCAATCAACCATCCATGCATATTTCATATATATTCATCCCCCTACTTATTCTAAGCTTGTCCTCAAGCATGTGCATATTATAGATAGTAAAAGAAAAAAAAAATTAGCAGCTCAAATTAACAAAATGAAAAGTTCAGAGTACTCCCCATGTGTCTCTTCAATGATTTTGTCGATGTTGAGGGTAACGATTTTGTAGGATATCAAGAATTGTGGAGACTTGGGTTTCCATCGTTCCAAGTCTTGCCTCGATTCTAAACAATCCTCCATAGATGGAGGTTGTTCCTCGCGTTCTCTCGTGTCAATTTGTGGGTGTTGGTGAAAAACCATATTCTCGCGAGTAGTTCGTTTACCTTGAGGAACAAAATAAAACAAAGTAGGGGTGCCGGCAAGCAATCCCATAGAATCCAAACAATATTTGTCTAGGCTGCTCATACTATGTGCACATGTGAAAGTTGAGAAATCAATTTCAGAAAAAAGTCGAGACGCTAAATTTGAAATGAATGATCCAAGTATAAGGGGATGGTTGTAACACCAAACGGCATGGAAATTTCGTTCAAACCAATATCCTAAATTAACTTTAAAACCCGAATGCATACACCACAAAAAGAATAGTTTAGTTTTAGTCAAAGCAGCTGATGCATCATTTCTGCCCAAAAAGCTAAATGCCAAAAATCAGTATATATATATCTCAAAGCAAGTTCATGCACCAATAAGTCTTTTGTGGTTTTCAGATTATACAAATGATCAAATCAGTTAAAACACGATAAACATGCAGTGCATCAAAGTTATTTGGAATATCTAACAGAGCAGAATGATACTGAATATCATCATGATCGATGAAACCCATAGCAATGTTAAATTCAGAAATTGACATCCGAAAGTTTTTTTTAAGCAAACGAAAGCATACAATATTTTGTGTTTCAATAGTTTGCAAAGCGTTAATATCGAAGCTAAAAGTTGTGTAGAATTCATCTACTAATTCATAATATGCATTACAAGTAATATTAGCATATAAAGTCCAACCAATAGCATCAAAACAATGAAGCACAACATCATGCATATCTAAAAGTTCAAGAGTAGGATAATCGATTTGCTTACAGACCGGGAGTGAGCGTTGTCGGATGGCGTCGTATCGTGTTTGATGTTCCGATGTCGAGAAATCGAGAAACCCATAAAGTCAACTTTCCGCTGAAATTGTATTGGCACGACTACGTCTGTTGCACTGGCCGTCTCGGGATGGTCGAATGTGCTTGTTAGGCGAGTCGGGTGGATTTTCTTCTTCAGCCAGCCACGCGATCGCTATTCGGGGTGTCGATGGATCTCGTGTCAATTTTTGACGACTTCGGATTTGGCGTTGAGTAACTTGTTCGTCGACAGTAGGGGTAGCTTCGACGTTGTCGTTAGAGGTCCTGACTTCTTCGGGACTACCCGAAGTGTCTGACTCGATCGGGGTTAGCCTTCTTTGACGTCGGGTTCTCGATAGGCCGGCCTAAAGTCATGGAGGAGGTGGAGGAGCGTCATTGTCATCTAAATCGATGAATGGAGGTGCGGTAAAATGGTGTCGGTTTCGATTGAGCGAAATCGAGACATTGTCGGCCGTTTAATTTTGGGTTCGAACCATTGTGTCCATGCTAACGTGATGAAGAATTTGTTCTGGTGCACCGATGACAGTGGTGACAACAGCGGCGCACGGTGGCGGTAGCAGCGGTGCACGGCATTTAACGGCGGTGAGCGTTCACAGCATGTTTTTGGGTGATTTTTGAAGAGTTAACAGTGGTGGTGGCGTTTGTGGCCGTGGTTTAAGTGGTGGAGAGGTTTATATTAGTGGTAGAGAGAAAGAAAGAAAATATGGCAAAGGTGGTGGTGTTGGGGGTTTTGGGTGCCGATCGGCTATAGTGGCGATGGGGGGTGAAACGGCGATGATGGTCGAGAGGCGCGGCGGTGGAGTGGGAAGAGAATAGAGAAGGGTGAAGGGAAGGGAAAATGGAAGGTAGTTGTGGTGGTTGAGTGTTCAGCGTTGGCAATGGAAGGAGGAGCGACGGCAACAGCGAGGAGAGGGAGTAACGGCGATGGAGGGGCACGACGACGGAGATGGTGGGGTGACGGCAGCGTAGGTTGTCCTTGGGGGTGAGGGTTTTGTTGAAGAAGATGAGTAAGGTTTGGGAATTTTATTTTTTTGGGGTATTTAAAATTTTGGGTGTTTAAATTTCTTTTCTTTTTCTCTTTTTTTTTCTTTGTTTTCCTAAGAATTTTGGTTGGACTTTGTGGGTATTGGGTAGGTACTTTAATTGGTGTTTATAGGTATTTAAGTTTTGGTTAAATGGTTGGTGTGTTGGGTTAATATTTTGGGTAAAAATTGGTGGATTAAATGGATGGGTATTTGGGTTTTGGTTTCGGATAGATAGGTTAAGTTTGGGTAATGGGTATTTGGGTTAAATAGATAGGTATATTGGGTATTGGGTTGATGGGTATTTTATAAATGTTGGGGTTTTTTTTTCTTTTATAATTTGGTAAATACTTGTCACCTTATTGGCATGTCGTGCCTGCGCCACCACTGTTCTCCGATTCTTGGGAAAAAAGTTCATGCTCTTCATTATTTTCCTGGAAACATCAAACTAAATGAACTAAGTAAAAACTTATTTATTTACACCCTAAATTTACTTAAAATTTAAATATATGAAAAGAAATTTGGGGTGCCTCCCAAAAAGTGCATGTGTTTAACGTATTTAGCTCGATGACCTGTCTATTCAAACTCTGGGCTCGTCGAGAATAATCTCCTCAACTGTGTGTGTTTGAAAGTTCTCGAAAAAGGGTTTTAGTCATTTCCCATTCACCTTAAAGCACTTTCGTGTTTCTTCACTTTGAATTTCCACTGCACCATTAGAAAATAAATTAGTAATAATAAACGGTCCTATCCATTTGGATCCAAGCTTACCAGTGAAAATTTTTAAGGTGGATTCGTATAGGAGGACTTTTTGTCCTATTGAAAACTGCTTTCGAGTGATGAATTTGCCATGAAACGCCTTTATCTTTTCCTTATAAACTCGAGCATTTTCATACGCTTCGTTTCTAATTTTCTCGAGCTTTTAGATGCTCGATTTCTGATATTTTCCTGCAGACTCAATCTCCATATTACATTGCTTAACTGCCCAAAATGCCTTGTGCTCTAATTCGATCGGAATATGGCACGGTTTACCTAATACGAGTCGGTAAGGTGACATGCCTATTGGTCCCCTGTAAGCTGTCTTATAAGCCCAAAGTGCGTCATTTTGTCTCAAACTCCAATCCTTCCTGTTAGGTTTAACCGTCTTTTCCAGAATGGACTTGATCTCTCGATTCGACACTTAGGCTTGTTCGTTTGTTTGTGGATGGTAAGCAGTGGCAATTCGTTGAGTCACTCTATATTTCTCCATCAGTGCACCTACGAGCTTATTGCAGAAATGAGTTCCTCTGTCACTGATTATCGCTCGTGGAGTGCCATACTTGGAAAAAACAGAACTTTTAAGAAAGTCAACCACGGTTTTAGCGTTATCATTATGAGTGGCTTTGGCCTCTATCCACTTAGAGACATAATCAACAGCTAAGAGTATATAGAAATTACCGAAAGAAGAAACGAAGGGACCCATAAAGTCGATGCCCCACACATCAAAAATTTCACAAATATGAATGAGAGTAAAGGGCATCTCATTTCGACGACCAAGGCTGCCAACTCTTTGGCATTTTTCACATGTTTTGCAAAATAAAAAGGCATCACGAAATATGTTCGGCTAAAATAGCCCACATTCGAGAATTTTGTTTGCAGTGCATTTAGGTCCAAAGTGTCCTCCACATGGATAAGAATGGCAAAAAGTTAAGATAGACTGTACCTCTGTTTCAGCTACACACCGTCGAATTACCTGGTCTGAGCAATTTTTCCAAAGGTAAGAATCGTCCCAAATGTAATACCGCGCATCATTTTTTATCTTATCTCTTTTAGATCTTGGTAAATCCGAAGGAATAGTATCTGTAACGAGATAATTTACTATGTCTGCATACCAAGGATGAACCGCATTTGCTGCAAACAGATTTTCATTTAGAAAGTTGTCCTTCAATGGTGTGTCATCTACTGGAATCGATAATTGACTCAAATGGTCGGCTACTAGGTTTTCACATCCTTTTTTATCTCGTATTTGAAAGTCAAACTCTTGTAGGAGCAGAATCCACCTGATCAGTCGGGGTTTTGCCTCCTTCTTCCCTATCAAGTACTTTAAAGCTGCATGATCAGAAAAGATAATTACTTTAGTTTCCAATAGGTAAGATCTAAATTTATCTAAAGCAAACATAACAGCTAGTAGTTCTTTCTCGGTGGTTGTGTAATTGCTTTGGGCAGCATCTAAAGTTTTTGAAGCATAGTAGATAACTTGAGGCTCTTTCTCTATCCTTTGGCTAAGAACAGCTCCCACACTTTGGTCACTGGCATCACACATAATTTCGAACGGGAAGTCCCTATTCGGTGGCTGTACTATGGGAGCAGAGACCAATTTTTGCTTCAGCACGTCAAATGCATCTTTACAAGTCTAATCAAACTCAAATTCTTTATCCTTTTGTAAGAGGCTGCAAAGTGGTCGCGCGATTTTCGAGAAATCTTTCATGAACCGTCTGTAAAATCCTGCATGGCCAAGAAATGAATGAACCTCCCTCACAGATGTGGGGTAAGGTAATGAGTTAATAATATCTATTTTTGCCTTATCGACCATAATTCCTTTCGAGGAAACTATATGACCTAAAATTAACCCTTTGTCAACCATGAAATGGCATTTCTCGTAATTTAAAACAAGATTAAATTCTAGGCATCTTTGTAGTATTTTCGCAAGATTATTAAGACATTCGTTAAAAGAGTTACCGTATACCGTGAAGTCATCCATAAAGACTTCGATGATTTTCTCGACATAATCGGAGAATATGCTCACCATGCATCTTTCGAAAGTGGCTGGAGCATTGCAGAGTCCAAACGGCATTCGTCTATATGCAAACGTTTCGAATGGGCACGTGAAAGTCATCTTGTCTTGATCTTCCGGAGCCACTGGAATCTGGAAAAATCCTGAATATCGATCGAGACAACAGTAATGGGTCTTACCAGCTAATCGTTCGAGCATTTGATCGATGAAAGGAAGTGGAAAATGGTCTTTCCGTGTTGCTGCATTCAATTTTCTATAATTGATGCAAACCCTCCATCCATTTTGGACTCGTGTAGGAACCAGTTCTCTTGATGAGTTTTTCACCACTGTCACGCCAGTTTTCTTGGGCACGACATGAACTGGGCTAACCCAATCACTGTCGGAAATTGGGTATATCATTTCAGTATCTAACAGTTTCTGGATCTCCTTTTTTACTACCTCTATCATGGGTGGATTAAGGCGCATTTGAGCATCTCTCTTTGGTTTCGCGTTCTCTTCGATGAAAATTTTATGCATACAAGTTGATGGACTTAGCCCTTTTATGTTGGCTATTATCCAGCCAATAGCCTCCTTATAATCCTTCAACACTCAGACTAGACTTTCCTCCTCGTCTTGAGTCAGTTTTTTTGACACTATCACCGGTAAGGTGTCTTTTTCTCTCAAAAAGACGTACTTAAGGTGGTCCAGTAATTCTTTAAGCTCCAAGGTTGGTGGCTGCAAAATCGAAGGTAACATTTTAGTTTGGGAAGGTAATAGTTCAAATGGATTACCTTGGCTCGTCAATGATGGTTGCGTTTCTAAGTGTTTGACAATTTCTCGTAACGGATCTTCAATGACGGCTAATTCCTCGAGATGACGTAAAACATCCATGTCAATGCTTCTATAAAGGATAGTTTCCAACTCATCAAAGTTATGATATTCAAAATAATATTGAGTTAAGCAATCTATAATATTGATGCTAGAAACATTTAATAGTGAGTTAGGATGACTCATGGCTTCATAGACGTTAAATTTCACGATTTCGCCATCAAATTCCATTGTTAGCGTCCCACTTCCAACATCGATTTTTGCACTTGCAGTTAATTTTAACAAGGACGTCCTCATAGACGAATTAGTTGAGTTATCATCTTCCATCTTGATAATGTAGAAATCTGCGGGAAAAACTAATTCGTTAATTTTAACAAGGATGTCCTCAAGTAGTCCTTTGGGATAGACGAATGACCTGTCCGCCAACTGGATTATTACTCCTATTTCTTTCAAAGGACCTGCGTTAATCAACTTATAAGTAGAATAAGGCATAACATTAATTGAAGCCCCTAAATCACACATGGCTTTCTTAATGCCTATATTACCTATCTCACAAGAAATAGCAAACATACCTTGGTCCATGTATTTGGGAGGGACTTTCTTTTGCAGTACTGCGGAGACATTTTCTCCAACACTTACTCTTTCGTTACCTATCAACCTTCTCTTGCTAGAATATAATTCTTTAAGGAATTTCGCATAATGAGGGATTTGTTTAATAGCGTCGAGTAAAGGGATATTTACCTCCACCTTCTTGAATGTCTCGAGAATTTCTTTTTCCTCCTTCTCTTTCTTATCTTTTGCAGGTCTCCCTGGAAAAGGAGGTGGCATCACAACTGGTTTCTGAATTTCTGATTCCGGTCTAGCTGTTGGATCCGCTATTTACTTTTCTCGTTCCTTTTCTTGCCCACGACTTTTGGCTGGCACTGTTTCCAGAACCTTTCTGCTACAAAGAGTTATTGCACTTGCATTCTGTCGAGGATTCGGCTCTGTCTGAGAAGGTAATTTACCTTGAGACTCTAAGCGATTAACTGCCATCGTTAGTTTACTAACTTGATTAGTTAGTTCTTGTATTGATGCATCTGTCCTCTGTTGATATCTTACAGCATCGGTAGCAAGTCTTTCTATAATAGCTTCTAAAGATGCACTTGACTTGGGTTGCTGTTGTGGTGGTTGCAGAGGTCTCGGTTGGTATGATTGATTATATCGGTGATTACCTCCGTAACTCAAGTTAGGGTAATCCTTCCACCCAAGATTATAGGTATTAGATGAAGGATCATAACGTCTTTGAGGAGGTCTCAGAAAACCTCCGACAGCATCAACATGTGCCGTTGAATTATCGTTAAGGATTGGGCACGAATCCGTTGGATGTTCAGATATAGCGCAAATTTCGCACAGTTGGGTCGGACTCTTTTTCTCTGTAAGCAAAGATTGAACAACATTGGTAAGCTTATCCAACTTATCTTCTAAAGATGAAACGTTTACCCCATGAACCCGTCTTGTAGGTTCTGAATTCGGCCGATATTGTTGCAAATTGGCTGCCATGGTGGATATCAGTTCTCTTGCCCTTTGAGGAGTCATATTGACAAGTGCCCCTCCACTAGCAGCGTCGATCATCTTCATTTCCATAGGGAGCAATCCCTCGTAGAAATACTGAAGAAGCGATTGTTCGGTCAACCCGTGTTGAGAACAACTTGCACATAGTTTTTTGTACTGCTCCCAATAGTCGTAGAGCGATTCATTCTCCATTTGGCGAATTCCCATTATGTCCCTCCGAAATTCAGCTGCTCGTGATGCTGGGAAGAAGCTGTCAAGAAAAACACGAGATAAGTCATCTCACATTGTGATAGAATCGGGAGGTAAGTAAAATAACCACTCTTTTGTTGTATCAACTAAAGAAAAAGGAAAGGCCCGAAGTTTGATTTCATCTTCGAGTACTCCCTGCGGTTTCATGCTTGAGCAGACCATGTGGAATTCTCTCAAGTGGGTGTGTGGATTTTCATTCTTCAAACCTCAAAAGGTGAGCAAAAGGTGAATCAAGCCTGATTTCAGCTCGAACGGGGTTCCTCCAGTGGGATAGTTGATGCATAACGGTGTTTGCTCACTAAGAGCAACGGCTATTTAACGAATGGTTTAGTTCGTCATCCTTTCTGGTTCACCGAGGTTGCCTTTTGCATCTTTTCTTTCAAAAAGTGGTTCGGTCTTAGTTCCAACCACTTCGACTTGTTTTCCACGTTGAATTGCCTCTGTACGAATTGCTTCGCTCAATTTTTCGATGTCAGATTCTAGGATCCCTTGTCCTAGTTCAGCTTCTGCTTTACCTATGCGTTTAAGAACTTCTGTCTCTTTTCATCGCGCTCGCGCTGATTTCTCGATCTCTGGGTCGTATTCGAGACCTCCTGATGAAGATCTGGTCATGAAGACGATTAAACAATCGTAAGTGTTGCCAGTCCCCAACAACGGCGCCAAAATTAATGACTGTCGATTCCACCAATATAAACCTACACTTAGTGCAAATTTCAGCAGTAAAGGGAGTAGGGTCGATCCCACAAAGACTGGTTTTACTGAAAAATCGTCTATCTCTTGACCAGGTTAATGTCTGGGCAATTGTCGTGTCCGCGACGTTTGAGGGGAGTAAAATATTAAACCTGTAACAAACACAGGAAACAAAAACGTAAAAAGCAACAGACTAAATAGGAAAATAAAATTGAAATAATTTGAATAGAAATCGATAAAACTTAGCTCAGACTCAAGCGCGGGTTTTTCTTTCTTTGACCCGATCCTCAAAATTAGATGAACTCGTCTTTTCTGATAAGCTAGTTATAGCTACCAAGGACGCCACGGAAGCCAACCCTTCCTTGTGTAAATTAGCCATGGAATGTCCTATAACTAACCCTTACCGATCGAACAACCTACGAAACGTTCGTGGTTTAGAACTCTAGCAGCTTTGCGTTCTAAAAGAGCCTAGCTCGAACCAATGCCCTCAAAGGTTGGGACATTTAAATCCGGTTACTATTTCCCTTGACGGAACCAAGCAACAATCCCCACTTGGCACGCCAATGTGTTCACGGAAGACAATTAGACAATCGATCCTTTCGGAATTCCAACTGTACGTCTAGTCACGCTAATTCAAACGGCGTCTTTTTTGACTTAGCTCGACTTGACTTTGTGAGCTGATGAAGCCATACTCTTAATCCGGAGAAATAATAAGTACCAGAAATCGAGAGTCGAATAGCTCGGGTTCGTAACTCACGGGTTTTTGACGGGGTTAATACCGGCTTAAGGCTGAAAGGGGTTTAGTGTGGCATGACTTCACTCATGCTTGAAGGTTGTGGAAGGTGTTTTGGCTTGGTGTGAAGGGTGATGGAATTTTAGAAAGGGAAAAGGGTTTGGAAAGTAATTAAACCAATTTTGGATAGGAAACAAAAATTGGAATTGAAATGGCAGATTGCTTCACGTTAACTTGAAGAAAAAAAAAAGAATAAAAGAAATCCTATTCTAAATTGAAATAGGATAAGAGAAATAGAACTTCAAATAGGAATAGGAAAAAGCTAATTTTTATTCATCCCCATCCTAATACAAACAACCCCTATTTATATTAATGGATTTACTAAAATAGGCTTAACTAATTTAATATAAAATCTTAAATAAAAAATAAAAATAAAATAAAATAAAATAAAAATAGGGTTTTGTATTCTTGGCTTTTTACAAAGTCAAATTGCTTGACGAATCCTTGGCTTTCTCTATCTTTTTGATTTGGCCCAATTTACATGATTTTCTTTCAATTTGGCCCTTTTTAGCATGTTTTCGATCAATTACATCCCTGACAAGAATTAGATCATAAGAATACAAATTAGAAGGAATTAATTTAGAAATAAACCGAATTAAATACAAGAAATCATGCAAAATAATCATGTTATCATTGGTCTACGAATTTTAAGAAAACCGGTACGGGAGTCGGTTATGCACGAGGAAGGATTAGCACCTTCGCAACGCCCAAAATTGGTACCTTATTGATCAATTAATGTCCTAATATCGAAAAATTAGAAGAGATTTTAAAATATGAATCTTTTAGAAAATGTTTGGATAATTCGAATTGGGATATCGAAATTCTCCTGTTCGAAAGAATGAAATATAACATCTAGCACGTTAGGATATGATATTTCAAACCCTAGACCAAGATCATTTCATGATTTCCAAAATTCATGCATTTCCTTTTAAAAAGGGTGTTCCATTATTTGGCCAAACGAAAGAACCATAACCCAGCACATTAGAACACGATTCCTCAAATTTCCAAACATGAAATATTGCCTTATTTTTGAAGTTGAGAAAATACGGTCAAATTTTTAAAAGGATATTTAATCCTTGGGACGAGCGGAAAATTGAAACCCAGCACGTTAGGGCACAATTTCTCGAAACTTCCAAGCACAAAGTATTGCCTTGCTTTTAATTTAAGGAAACACAGATACAATCTTAAAGAATATTTAATGACTTGGTCAAACGGAAACCGAAACCCAGCACGTTATGGCACGATTCCTTGAATTTCCAAACACAAAACATTGCCTTTATATGAAAAGAATTATGTATCGAGTAAAACTAATGTAACACGAATTTGTGAAAATAAATCGCAACATTGATATGTGTAACGGAAATAAGATGGACGAAAACATAAATAACAATACTCAGAGCAAAATAATCAAAGATCAATAAATAAAAGAAAGTTAATAAAACATAGAGTAATCAAATGAGAATTAACATAAAAAAAATAAGAAGAAAAAAGTTGAACACAAAGGAAATGAAGGAAAAATATTGAATAACATAAAAAAGGTAATAATAATGATGAAGTAAAAAATAGTAATAATGCATTAACAAGAATAATTATAATATACTAACACTAATAATAATAGAAAAAAATAATAGTAATAATGGTAGGAGTAATGAAAATAATTATACTAATAATAGTGACAATATTGAAATTAATAGGGATAATAATAAAAATAATAGTAATAGATATAATAATAGTATGTACGTATATAGTAAAAGAATTTCAGTAAACCATAGTATTAATAATAACAAAACAATAATAATAAGGTTAGTTAAAAAAATAAAAAAATAGTGGTAATAGTGATAATAAAATAATAATTATACTAGTAAAGTAATAATAATACTAAATTAATAATAATAGGAACAATAATAATAAAATAGTAAAATAGTAAAGATAAAAAATGGTACTAATAATAATAGAACAGTACTGATTAAAAATGATAATAGTGATGCAAAATAATAGAAATAATGAAAATAAGAGTAATATTTAAAAAACCATAACTCCAAGAGATATAATAATAACTTATGAAATCAAAGAATACTAAAAAAAATAATTAAAATATAAAGATAATTAGAAAAGAATAAATAAATAATGAACCCCAAAAAAAATCTAAATTAAATAGGTCAAGGACTGAATCATAATGAAAACGAAATTTAAAGCTTAAATTGTAATGAATCTAAACAAAATAGGATTAAAATACAATTCGCGCCAGTATATAGGGACTAAAAATGCAATTATTTCGAGCTCCTAAACGCAGCGTTTGAATGCGGACCAATTTGAAGTGACGGACTAAATTTAGGGCAAGATTTAAATAAAACAAAACCTGAAATAGGACGCAATTAAAATAGTGACGCAAAAAAGGAGGACTAATCGTACAATTTACCCATTTAAGGTAAAATTGCGCGGATCCAACTGTGGATTGGGTCATCGCGCGAGGCTCTCTCCACCTCCTTAAACGACACCGTTTCTGTAATGTTTAAACCCCCCTTCTTTGCTTTTGCAGATTCATTTTAACAAAAACCACAAAATCCCAAAATGGAACCCCATCTTTTCTCTGCTAGGGCAAGCCCCTCCTTGCAGCAAATCCCTCACGAGCGCACCGATAGCGGCGGCCGGAGGAATCACTGTAAGACCCTTTCAATTTTTTTTAAAAAACTTTACTTTGCTTTTGAAAACAAGTGATAAATCTGTTAAAATAAAAAGGGTTTTTTAATACCCTCCCTTTTTATTTTCGCATGCAATGACAAAGAAAAGGGAAAAGCGAAACAAGGTTTGAAAATCGAAAGGTAGAACAGTAATCACCTTGATTTTTTCACTTATTTTCTATTTCAATCTATGCGCAAATCTCTTTTCCTGTTCACTGTGTTTGTATCTCTAAAATCGTGTGTATTGCCTCTTATATCTATAAAAAAAACTCCCCTTTTACATTGTTTTGATTTGGCTTGTATAGCATTCTCTTTACAACTGATGTCTCTATTTCGTAGGTTCGTGATGGAGAGTGACTCTTCACATGGGCGTGACGGATGTGGCTCGTGGTAGGGTGTGCATGACGCGGAGGCTGCTGCGAGGGTTTCGGCGCCAACCATAGCTAGGGGTTTTTTTTTGTTTTCTGTTTTGGGTCTAGTGGGTTTGGGTTTGGGCCTGTTTGTTTTATTTTTGTTAATGGATTTTAGAATTGGGCTTTGGTTGGGGTAAAAATTGGGTCATGCAGCTGCCTCTCGTTGCTTGTTGTCATGTAACGAGAACGAAGCAAAGATTCTAAAAGAGACAATTTTGCCCCATCTTGCTGAGTATTGATTTCTTGGCGCTTATTCTCTTCAAGTAGCCTCACTTTAACCCACTGCATCTTTAGGGGCACAGGAGTTTTGTTTCAATCTACTCTGCTACTGCTTATGATTTGTAATCTTTAGCCTGTTTCCCTACTGCTTAGAGGGATAAGGCTCAATGTCTCCAACCTACTCCATTACTGCTTAAAGAGATAAGGTGGTCTGTCATTTTCCAGCCTGTTACCCTACTTCTTAGGGGATTAAGGCTCATCATCTTCGATCTGCTCCACTCCTGCTAAGTGGAGATAAGATATGCTATCTTCAGCCTGCTCCATTGCCAATACATGGAGATAAAACTTACTATCTTCGATCTGCTCCACTCCTGCTCAGTGGAGATAAGATCTGGAATTTCCAGCTTGCTACCCTACTGCTTAAAGGATTAAGGCTCATCGTCTTCGATCTGCTCCACTCCTGCTCAGTGGAGATAAAATCTGTTATCTTCAGTCTACTCAATTACCGATACATGGAGATAAGACTTGCTGTCTTCGATCTGCTCCACTCATGCTCAGTGGAGATAAGATCTGCTAACTTCTGTAACTCCAATCAATTTTGCTACATTGTCCTCTAGGGAACCTACCTGTAGAATTGATTTCATGGGTTCTATGCTTATTCCACATGATTAGGATGTTATGATCGGAAAATGCTCCTAACTAGATGTATCATGAACGTTATATGAATGAATACAAAATGTCATGAGAATGATCCATTTTTTAACATTTGGGCTATCATTGCTTGCCGTTTGTTAAGGTCATATCCCTGACATATGTCCTCTTGTTCAGCTGATACTTCCAACAGAGAATCTGAAGATGTCGTCCCTGCTTAGACCCTTATCTCAAGGGTTCCGAGTCCTTTAAGCCTGGTGAGTTCTAAATAATTTTTCTATTTTGGATTCTTGTATTATTTAGAGACTTTCAGAGTAATATGCAAGACTTCTTTTGTAAAAGCGTTATTAGTTCATTAATCATTATTTCAATATGAAATGCTTGAAAAAAGAATATAGAGATGAATGAAACTAAAATTTATTTGGGACAAAACCCGTGAAGAATGAATTAAACAATGACAGTAAATTTTGCCAATGTACAGAAACGAGTAAGGGTGAAATTGGTGCCCCAGATATCACAGCCTGAGTTCAACATATATTTAAGAGACCTGCAGTACTTTGTCAATGCCCCGAAGATGTAGCATATCTTTTCATTGTTAACTCAGGTACAAGATGGCTAGCGTATTCCTTATTTCTCCTCAAAAATTTGAATTGCCCTTTTCGAATTTTCAATTCAAAGCTCCTTTGGTCTCAAAGTGCCTTTTGTGGGTTTTCGCCTTGGCCCATTTTCCTTCTTAAGCAAATTACTTCTTGATAGAATCCACATTAACTGGGTTTGGCTGACTTTTACCGTTCATCTCGGCTAGTATCAATGCTCCTCCAGAAAATGCCTTCTTTACAACATAAGGCCCTTCCCAATTTTGCATAGAAAGGATCCTTTTCAATACCAAGTCTCTTTCATGGAAAACTCTGGGGCGGACTTTTTTATTGTAAGCCCGCATCATTCGTTTCTGGTACATTTGACCATGATGGATGGCTCTTAACCTTTTTTCCTCGATCAGATTCAGTTGATCATACCGAGATTGAACCCATTCCGCTTCACCCAACTTCAGCTCTGACAAAACTCGGAGAGAAGGAATTTCAAATTCAATGGGCAAAACTACCTCTATCCCATAAACCAATGAGAAAGGTGTTGCCCCAGTGGAGGTTCTAACAGATGTTCGATAGGCATAGAGGGCAAGCGGTAACTTTTCTTGCCAATCCTTGTAGGTTTCAATCATTTTCCCCATATTTTTCTTGATATTTTTTTTAGCTGCCTCAACAGCACCATTCATTTTCGGGTGGTATGGTGACGAGTTGTGGTGTTTAATGTTAAACTAACTATAGACTTCTGCTATCGCATTGTTGTTAAAGTTCAGCGCGTTGTCAGATATGATCCTTTCCAGCATACCACAACGATAAATGATCTCTCTTCAAAAATTTGCTAACTGCCGTCTTCGTGACATTGGCATATGAAGCTGCCTCTACCCATTTGGTGAAGTAATCAATGACCACGAAAATGAATCGAAGTCCATTAGAAGCTATCAGTGAGATCGGCTCAATGACGTCTATGCCCCACATTGAAAAAGGCCACGGAGAAGTCATAAAATGAAGAGGTGAAGGAGACACACGGATTTTGTCTCCATAAATCTGGCACTTGTGGCACTTTTTGGCGTAACGGGTGCAATCTCCTTCCATCATGGACCAGTAATACCTGAATCTCATGATTTGTGTGGCCATTGTAAACCCATTGGCATGTATCCCACAAACACCCTCATAGACTTCTTCGAGGATTTTTCTAGCCTCAACAGCATCGACACATCTTAACAACACCTGATC
This sequence comes from Gossypium bickii, assembly GCA_025503065.1. Classification (NCBI taxonomy): domain Eukaryota; kingdom Viridiplantae; phylum Streptophyta; class Magnoliopsida; order Malvales; family Malvaceae; genus Gossypium; species Gossypium bickii. Next base: position 5,990,645 of record CP106714.1, on the reverse strand, counting down.
TTTCCTCTTTCTGTATAGGATCTCTCCGTCTAAGACATAGTCATTGGCCAGTCTTCTCAATGTTCTCCTATCATTTTTCATTGCTTGATCAGGGTGTTCCCGGTTCTTTACGTATCGCAGAATGTCATGATACCAAAGATGATCATCTCTCTCCTCCTCTTCGTCGATACTGCAGCAGTGAGCCGGAGCCTCACAGATACTCATTTGGATGGGCTTCATACCTTCCTACACATTTACTCTGATCATAGAAGCTAATGTGGCCAAAGCGTCAGCCATTTGATTTTCATCACGTGGAAGGTAAAAGAAGGTGATATTGTCAAACTCCTCGATTAACTCCAAAACTAGCTTGCGATAACTGATCAATTTGAGATCTCTCATTTCCCATTCTCATTTGAGCTGATAAATCACCAGTGCAGAATCTCCGTATACCTCTAGTACCTTGACTTTGTGGTGTATGGCTGCTCGAATTCCCATGATACATGCTTCGTATTCTGTCATATTGTTCGTGCAGTCAAAATCCAACTTGCAAGTGAATGGATAATGATCTCCATTTGGGGATATCAGGACTGCTCCAACTCCATTACCAATGGCATTTGACGTTCCGTCGAAGTTTAGTTTCCAAGGACGATCTTTTAGGGTATCTTCCTCAGTCACAACTACAAACATCAAGTCCTCATTATGAAAATCAAGGTTCAAGGGCTCGTAGTCATCCAAAGCTCTGCTGGTAAGAAAATCAGCGATTGTACTCACCTTCACAGCTTTCTGGTTCACATAGACTATGTCAAGTTCAGAGAGCAAAATCTGTCATCGGGCTATTCTTCCATTCAGAGCGGTTGACTCCATCATGTACTTAAGAGGGTCTAGCTTCGAGATTAACCAAATCGTATGGTACAACATGTACTGCCCCAACCTCCGAGTTGTCCAGACCAAGGCACAACATAGCTTCTTAATTGACGAGTATCTCATTTCACACTCAGTAAATTTCTTGCTGAGGTAATATATCGCCTTTTCTTTCTTCCCTGTCTCATCATGCTAGCCGAGCACACATCTCATTCAGAATCAATAGTCTCTTAGGACTGGGTGGCATTAGTATTGGAGTATTAGACAAGTATTGCTTAATTCTGTCAAAAGCCTTCTGGCATTCCTCGTCCCATATGCTTAAATTGTGCTTCTTAAGGAGACGAAATATGGGGTCACACTTCTCAGTCAATTGTGAAATGAACCGGGCAATATAATTCAGCTTCCTAGAAAACCTTGAACCTCCTTTTGAGTACACAGTGAAGGCAATTCTTGTACAGCCTTGACTTTATCTGGGTCGACCTCAATTTCCTTTTCACTGACTATGAAGCCAAGCAGTTTTCCTGACCTATCCCCGAAAGTACACTTGATTGGATTGAGCTTCAGCTGAAATTTCCTCAACCTCAAGAATAGTTTCCTCAAAACCTGTATATGCTCCTTCTCTGTTCGGGATTTCGCGATCATGTCGTCGACGTAGACCTCGATTTCTTTGTGCATCATGTCATGAAACAAGGTTACCATGGCTTTTTGGTTTTTTGCTCCCGCATTCTTTAACCCAAATGGCATCACCTTGTTACGAAAAGTGCCCCACAAGGTTATGAATGTGGTCTTTTCCATGTCTTCAGGATGCATCCTGAGAAACCGTCCATGAAGGAGAACAATGAATATCCTACCGTGTTATCTACCAAAGTGTCAATGTGCGACAGCGGGAAGTTGTCCTTTGGGCTAGCTTTATTTAAGTCTCTGTAATCGACACACATCCGTATTTTTCCATGTTTCTTGGGAATGGGGACGATGTTGGCTACCCATTCTGAGTAATTCACCACCTGCAAGAACCCAGCATCAAATTGCTTCTTGACCTCTTCTCTTATCTTTACTACAACATCGGGCCTCATCTTTCAGAGCTTCTATTGAACCGGCATGCATTCTTTCTTTATAGGGATACGGTGTACCATAATATCAGCGCTCAACCTAGGCATGTCTTGATATGACCATGCAAAGACATCTTTGAACTCCAACAGAAGTTTAACGAGATCATGCCTTGTTTCCTGATTTATGCAAGTGCCAATTTTCACCTCTTTCCCCTCTTCCAGAATCACATTATCAATCGTCTCTTTGTGAGGTAAGATCGACTTCTCTTCCCGCTCTACCATCTTTAACAAATCTGGGGATAAACTACAGCCTCCGTCATCTGTAAACTCCTGAGATCCCTCTAAGCACATGTCTCGTTCATAAGGGAATTCTGGGTTTATAGCAACGTTGCTCATGACTTCGATATCTGGGGACCTATGGTAGGTACGAAAAAATACCCAATCAATCTAAGAATAACGTATCTATGTTATGATTATGAATGGAATGGAAAAAAATAGTAATAGAATAATTGCCCGGCATGAAACAAAAAATGTATTTTTTATTGAAAATAAGGATGCTTGAACATGAGCCTATTTCACAAAAGATTCTTATTGTTTCTAGGCTTAAAACAACAAGTGTATTTTGAACATTACTCTGTGTTAGTTCTAAAAACTACAGGGATTTCTTCTGCAGTCCAGTTGTTCAGAACAGGTCCAGGCTCATAGGGGCGAATGCCTGCTAAGTTTCCTTCCCTCAGACCCTCTTTAAATACGGTGTTAATGCTCAAAGTCCTCATCATATCTTTAGTCGTTTCTTCATTCATGTTCTCCGGTCCTAGATGGATAATTCCTCCTGATACGAATGTATTAGATATATGGGGAAGGGCATTGATCCTCATTTGACCTCAGTACCATTCAATCGTGCCCTTCGTCTCTCACGCTTCCTTTCCAGTTCCTCCTTTCTCTGTTTGGCGTCTGGCCTATGCCCCAAACCAAAACGATCGCACTTGTCAACCAAACTCGGCATTTTGACCCGTCCGTGAAGGTATTTTACGAGTCCCCTCCCAGGCAATGCCCCTTTTCATAATGTCAGTTGTAGGCCCATCCTTGTTACTTCGAAGATTTTGGGCATCGGGATCTTGCTCCCTTCGATGATGAAAGTTATATTTACAAACTCTAATGATCGAAAGGAACACTCTACCGCCTCGACATCATTCTCTATGTATGATGCATCACTAGTAACGGATACGATGATGTCCTTATCCGCATTTATGGTTATCAGTCGACCCTCTGTCACCAACTTTAGCTTTTAGTGCAACGATGATGGTATGGCTCCCACCGAGTGGATCCAGGGCCTCCCTAATAAACAATTATAAGAGGGCTTGATGTCCATCACGAGGAAGTCTACCTTGTACGTATTTGGCCCGATCAGGAGGGGTATCTCAATCCTGCTCATCACTTTTCTTTCGATGCCATCGAAGGCTCTCACTATATTTTGGCATGTTTTCATATGAGAGCTATCTACAAGTAACCTATTCAGCGTAGATAAGGGCAAGACGTTCAGTGCTGATCCATTGTCAATAAATATCCCCGGTATTGTATACCCTTTGTATTGGGTAGTGATGTGCAAAGCCTTGGTGGATCCCATGCCCCCTGGTGGAATTTCATCGTCACTGAAAGATATGAAATTGTCTGTACTTATGTTACTAACAAGGCGGTCTAGCTTGTTTACCGAAATGCCATCAGTGACATAAGTTTCATTCAACACCTTTATTAGCGCGCTACGGTGTACCTCTGAATTTAAGAGCAAAGCCAGCATCGGTATGCGTGTTGACTGCTTGTGTAACTGTTCCATAACACTGTACTCACTGTGCTTTAAAAACTGTAAAAACTCTTTGGCTTTATTCTCTGTTACTGGTTCATTAACAAGAGATTCTTACTTTTCTCCCCCTGTTCAATCATCAGGTTTTTCTATTTTTCAGGTTCGACCTTCGTTTTGGCATGCTGACCAGATTCTCCTTTCCAAAAATTGGCACAGTGCAATTATAATCCCAAGGCACCCTCTTGCTATCTTTATAAGGAAAGGTCACGGGTTTTTGAATTACAACTCTTGATTTGTTTCCGCTCCTACTTCGTTGATCCACGGTCGTGTGATAATCATCACTTGTGATTGACCCCAAGGACCTTCTCTGCAGACCCTCATTCTGTAGTGCACACGTCCTCTCCTTCAGTAGAGTTAAAGAACTCCAGTTCCTTGTTATCTATTAACCCCTGGACTAGGGCCCTGAATTCGCTACATTGCTGGATCTTATGGTCTTCTTTATCGTGAAACTCATAGTAGTTTCTCACATCTTAGGATTTGCTCCCAACCTTTGTAGAACTAACCCTCTTTTTTGCATTTTTTTCCAAACTTCTTTTAATGGGGTTCTTATTTCAGCAATATTCTGTTTGATTCTCCTCCTCATGTTCTCGACTATCGCGTTTACCCCTTTATTAGTGTGACTGGGTAACAGATTTCTCACACCAGGTGCATTGTTGAACTTTACAACACCCACTTTGATAAGCCTCTCGACTAGTCTTTTGAATGAGGTGCAATTCTCTATTGAGTGTCCTGCAACTCCAGCATGGTATTCACACTGAGCATTTGTGTCATACCACTTAGGATATGGGGGTTGCAAGGTGCTACAACATGCGCATCAAACAGATTTTTGTACAACTCCCTATACGTCATTGGTATGGGAGTGAACTGGAATTTCTCGGCATTCTGCCTCATGTTGGGCTCTTGTCTTGGTGAGGCTGGCCGCCTGCTACTGACTACGCTCTCGGTTGGATCGACAATGTGTGTTTTGAATAACCCGAGCTTACATTACCTACTTTATTTTCCCTTTTCTTCGGAGCTGATCTTTTCGTGCCTTCTCCGGCTTCTATTTTTCCACACCTTATCGCGTTCTCTGTCATTGCACTAGACATCACTATGTCTGTGAAACTCTTAGTGGCACTCCCCAACATATGGTTGATAAAAGGTGCTTTAGGGTATTAACGAAGAGCATGGTAGTTTCTTTTTCCAGCAGCGATGGTTGGACTTATGTAGCGACTTCCCTCCACCTCTGGGCATATTTCCTGAAATTTTCACCCGACTTCTTCTCCATATTTTATAGTGTGATCCTGTCATGCACTATATCAGTCAGATGGCTATAATGTTTCATGAAGGCCTATGCTAAATACTTCCATGATTTGATTTGAGTACAACTCAGCTAATTGTGCCATTTTACTATAGCCCTAGTCAAGCTATCCTGGAAACAGTGGATCAACAACTTGTCGTTGCTAACATATCCGTCATTCTCTGACAGAACATTGTAATATGGGCTCAGAGCAGTTGATCCCGTTATATTTTTTGAATTCTGGCATCTTAAACTTTGGAGGGAGTACCACATTAGGGACCAAACTCAACTTCTTAGCATCTACCTCACATTAGTAATCAGCGTTTTCCAATGCTCTGAACTTCTCTTCCAACCATTTACATCAATCCTCAAACTCCTTTGGGAGCTCCGCCTTTGATTTTTCTCCTTCTGTTACCTCATCAAAGACAGGGACCATGGTTTTTGCCAAACTATCCCCGGGGTTAGAGCTTGAGCCTATTAGAAAGTTTCTCGGTGCCGAGGTGCTGTATTGGTATTGGGGTTTGATGTTGACGGACACTCTTGGTGGTTGTTCTTGAGAATTTACCGGGCCAAGCCTAAAGGATTGGCAGAATCCTCATTATCATCTTTAGTATCGACCATAGGGCCCTTTCCTTTATCATGCCCTCCAGTCAACAATTGTGTCAACTGGCTCATCATGCTTCCCTGGGATTCCAGCATTTGATCCCTCATATCCTGTTTGATCTTAGCCAACTGCTCTTGCATCTAAGTTTGCAATTGGTCCTGCATCTGCTCTAACCTCTCTAACCTTTATTCCATGGCTTTCATTTTTCTTCGAGTGTAGTAGCGATGTTCCAGGTTAACTATAATATGATCTTTAGTTATTAGAGTTCTTTTATGATATTTAGTGCATATGATGCGATGCAATGCAGATGCATGATATGAATACAAAAATAAGAGGAGTCAATTCTGGTTCAATTTCTTTTAGAATACTTATTTAAAAAAAAACATTTACATAAAACAAAGTCACATATAAGGCCTAGCCCTTTTTCTCAAAGCTTTAACTTTCTTAAGAAGCCAAGCTAACTCTCGACCCCGGTCTGACTCTAGCTCATATTTCACACTCAACACATCAGCCTAAACTACTAATATTTGTACATGATCAGCCACTTCTCGTATCTGAGCCATAGCTTCGCCCATGACGTAACCTCTTTCTCTAACCTGGTCTTGAGATATTTGAAACTGTTCTTTCCATCGCTCATTATCTGCCTCCGATAGTTGGATCCGGAGCTCACTATTTTGCAGTGCCGTTTTGAGCTCTACCACCTTTCCTTTCAACTCTTCAATCTTGTTTAGGCTTGAATTACAGCTTCACCGTAGAGTTGCGGCTTTGACATAATACCATCTCTTAACATCTCATTTTCGCTTTGGCTCTCACACACAGTCTTTTTCAGAGTATCTTTTTGTGCTTGAGCCTCATGGAACCTCTTCTTCCACTGATCAATATTGGCCTTCTCTTCTTGAATTTCTTAACGCCTTTGTTCTGAGGTTTTACCCAACCCAGCAGTCCTCATCGATGAATGCAATTTTTTGTAGTCAGTCTTCAAACTGTCCAAATCTTGTTCGGCCTTCCTATTCCCTTTCTTCAGTTTCTCAGCCTCTGATTTCTGGACATCAATATCTAACCTCAAGTGTACTTTTTCTTCTTCCAGTTGCTCTATCTTTTTCCCTAACTCCTAATTTTTACTTTCGAAGTCTTGTTTCATGATTTCCAACTCGGAAGGGACTACTTGCAGGTATTCCTCTATCGATCGAGCAACATCTTGTGTCGGTCTGGGGATATTATCATTGGTTCTCCTACTCCGCCAAGCATTATATTCAAAGGTTATCATCGAACCTACAGCAACTCTCTTCATTCGACGAGTCTACTTCCAAGCATAAAAAATCTCTCAAACCTTCTTCTTATAATGATCCTCCTATATGAAAATTCAAATTGAGCTAGCACATGCATTGCCGGTATAAACTGTCTTGATTTGTACTGCCTCAGCACAAGCAAAGGAGCATACCTCACGACTCCCTAAATTCCTGATAGAGGGACCCAATCATACCTCCCACACCGGTAGAAAATTTTGTCGGGAACCAACCAAGGAGCTCTCCACTCAATGTCCTCTTCCTTGAGATTTCGAAGGAGTGCGATCCAATTTTTTTCTAATATGTCATCTCTTCTGGGCGTGGCTGCTAACTCCTTTAGCAGTGAGTAAATTTCAGAAAAAACCCGATAAGAGACTTTATCCACCTTTTAGAAATGGCTATGGAACCAAGCTAACAATAATTGTGCGCATCCTATAAATCTGCCCTCACCGGCTCTCTTGCATGCATTCAAAGATTTAAATGTCTCGGCCAAGATCGTGGGGACAGGTGTGACCCCTCTATCAAGTCGGTCGAAAAGATCCGAGACTGCCTCATCTACATATCCCAATGCCCTAGGGAAAACCATTAAACCATAGATGCTCAAAGCAAAAACGTCATCTCTCCTCTTCATATCAGGATGCACTAGAATCAAATCCTTCAAAACCCTCCATGGGATGCACTTACACTCGCCCTTTTGCTTGACCCTCGCTGCAACCCACGGTTCACTTATCCCTATAATATTCATCAACTTCTTTAAAAAGTGATAAATCGTAAATATAACTTATTTTAATCCCACATTTCTTATGCTTTTTGGAGTTTTAAGTCTTGTTTAATATAAAAAGGTGCTTTTAATCCTTTCTTTTCATATTTTATACCTAGGAAAGCACTCGAGGACGGAAATAACGCAAAATGGGCCTAAAATGAAGTAAATGGGCCATTTCACGAAATTGACACGGCCTAGACCAAGGACTATAAGGTCGTGTCTCGACGAACACCTGGCGCACGGCCTCACCATCACCGCACACGGTCGTGCCAATGAAGAAATTCGAACATGGTCAGGCCTCGATTTGCACGGGCGTGTGACATGGCCGTGCCTCTGACACTGGAAAGAGTAATTTCAGTCGAAAAAAGATACTTCGGGAGAAAGAATCTCATTCCAAGAGCCTATAAATACACTCAAGTACCACTTTGAAAGGGGAGTGAAAGCTAGGCCAAGGAGCCAAGCCAAGAAGGTCAGAGTTAGGGAATAACGCAAGGATAGCCAGTTGATTCATCACCAAGAAGCCGGAATTATACTCAAGACGGCGGAATTCTCCTTCAATCCCGACAGGGAGTTTTAGGATTTTTTTTATGTTTTATTTTATCTTTTCTCTTGTGATGTTTTACTTTTCTTTTATGAACTAAACCCCTCAGATACCTGAAGGGGGATGAAACCTAGACGGATTTTTATTATTTGATTTTTAGATTATATGATAAATTACTTGGTTTGTTCTTAATTATGTTTCTTAATCAAAATCGAATTTGCTTAGGTGGAGGAGGAATAGACCCTGCCTAAGAGTAGATCCAACATAATTAAGCGGAATTGATCGGGCGCCTAGAGATAGGGTTACGAGATTTTACCGGATTAGGGTGAAACCTAATATGGAAATCCATTGATCGATTTACTGCTTTCCTAGGGGGTTATTATAAGCGAACGAGAGTTCCACTAATTAACCTAGGATTAGACGTTATTCACCTCGAGAGAGGGTTTAGCATAGGTTATGGAGTCTCACGGATCAAGCTAAGTAAAAGAGATCATATAATTTAGGGCTGAATAATAAAGTGAAGTTTAGGTGGATTCTTTCCGAGGGTATCATAAAAATCAACAGAGTCTTTTCCAAGTTATCCCCAACCTCGTCTTCTTGTCCTTGTTTCTTTAAGTCTAGTTATCGTTACTATAATTCACAAGCAACTTTTACCTTATTCAGGCTAAGTAATAAAAAGAAAGTAAGTATTAGTAATTTTAGTTCATTTGGGTTCGACATATGGTCTTGCCTAAACTATACTACTGTTTGATAGGCACACTTGCCTTAACAACGTTGTCAGAGTTAGTCTCCAGGTTTGATTGTTCTTTTATAAATATTTAAAACTCTGATTTCACAGCGATAAAAAAGGTAGGGACACAAACGGCTCTCAAATAGGCCTTGTCGACTTGGACATTCAGGCAATGAAGTAAAGCTGTATATTCTTCTATAGTGGGTACCAAATCTACCCTTCCAAAGGTAAAACAACTATAGGTAGGATTTCAATACTGAGTGAGGGCCTGGAATAAATGCTCGTCTATCTTGATGTCAAGTAAGTAAGGCAAATCCCCATAATTCCCATAAAACAACTACTTCCTTTAATTCTCGAAGATCATTTTGTGTCGCACTGATGCGGGTGTAATCACATAACTTTGATGTGTATCCCTTGGCTAGGCTGTCCCCTTTTTCTAATTGTGTTTGCTCTGACCATGTTTGGACGACTGCATTATCATCTACTTTATCAAGGAATTTGTTCTCCATGACAAGCCTCTTAAATTAGTAACTGAACGTGAACCGGCACCTCTTTAAAATGAAATGACATGCAATCACAAAAAATGCAACAAGTCAGTATCATGTAGCAATAATAATATTCAAGGCATGCAAAAAATAATACAGTACCTATTTGGGTGATTGCTAGGGTTTGGTATAGTTCTACCTAGGGTAAGTTCCTAGGACTCTTTATATGTGGTTTGGCTCTAAAGCAAAGGTCCCTGAACCAGTAGATTCCTCGATCCTCACCCATTATAGGCTCATACGGACCGAGTTCAGTTCAAAGGAATACATGTAACATCCTGAATTTTTGGGCCCATGCGTTTAATAGGTGAATATGTGCAATGAGTTAAGTTGAGTATTAGGGGTTCAAAATGGGCTCAGGTTTGGGCCGAGGCTGTAGTTAAAATTTTTGTTTGAACACTTTAGTGGAAAGCTTGTTAAGTTAGGGCATAACAGATATTGGCTGTGTTTTAAAACACAAATGGGCCTGTGGCCCAGTGATAAAATGGCACCACTAAAAGGGAAGGGAATTGGCGTCAATTGAAGGTCCAAGGTTCGAGTTGCCTGGTACCTTTTATTTTAAATATTTTCGGCATTTATAAGAGCAGTAGTGGAGTTCAGTAATGATGCTCAAATTTAGGAATTTATTTAATGTGATAATAAGATGGATAATGTACTGATAAAGGAAGGAAGAGGTAGTGTTATCCATGACACTGTGGATGAGTAGTCAGATGAGGATAAGGAAAGAATCAAGGAGTTATCTGCAAGGCTAGGTGTTGGCTAAAATTCCATCACCTAGAGGAGGGAAGAAATCGGTTTCTTTATGGCAAATGGGGTGCTAAAATTTCCCCTACTATTTGATTAGTTGTCAGTTATCAGGAAGGGCATTTTCAGTTTTAAGCAGTAGTTGCCGAAATCTTCTATAAATAGAGGGGATATCTCTTCAACTCTGGCATTTGGAACCCTATTCTTTTCTTCTTTCCCTGTGTCGAAATTCTCAGTCTTCCTCTGCAAGTTCTTTTCTTTTGATTTCTTCAGAAGCCGAAACCTCCCAATTTTCTCAACATCTTTTCTTTCAAAAGTCGAAACCCTAAACTCTCTTCTCATCTCCATAGCCGAATACCCATATTTCCTTTTACCGTTTTCTTCATTAAATGTCGAATCTACACAGACTCTTTCCTATCAACTTTTCTTCTGATCCTCTCAAAAAGCCGAAATCTCTAAGGGGTAGTCGAAATCTTTGTGTTAAGGTGAGTGCTGATTTTCCTATCTCTTCAATTTCTCTTTTGGGTTTTAAGAGACAAGGCCGAATGGCCACTTGGTTTGTTAAGGCTGTCAGTTGAGATTAATACTTTCTCTCTTCTCGCGTTTTGGGTGGCATTCCGAGATTTGAAGGAAACCTAATCGTTTAGATCTAAAAGCTGAAAATTGCTAGTATCTAATTTCGGGATTTCAAGGTAAGGGGTTTCTTTAGATTTCTGTTAGATTCGCTAACATACCAATGATTTTAAATATAGGGTATGATTTAACAACCCTATTTTGTTATAGTAGTTCTGACAAGGACTTTTGATGGAAACAAATATTGATCAGGCAAAGGAGAGGATTCTTAAGTTTAAGAAACGAGAAGTGTTTGCTGTTCGAGATTGGCCACCAGGTTGTGGACCGGCTTCTGAACAACACCATTAGGCAGATAGCGGTGGTGTTGGCTACGGATAGCGTCGACATAGAGGGTCTCGTTCTAATGGTAATCAGGTGTGTAGATCTTTAACACACTCTTTAACTGTAATTTATGTGCTATAGGCTAAAAAGCCGAAAAGTTGTTGTGCAGACAGTCGAATAAAACCCTAAAAGGGTTAGGCAAGGATGTCAGGTACGTAATCATAGAAATCTCTATGTGTATCGAAATATATGAAAGCCTGTATGATGTTTTCTTTATGTGTGTATGCATGGGGTGGGATTCTGATAATGAAGAGGAAGTGCATGATAGGTCACTTGGTGATTGGTGGTTAAACCACAAAATCTAAAAAATAGGTCACAATAGTGATCGGTGGCTAAGCCACGTTATATTATGAGGTCACATAGTGATCAGTGGCTATGCCACGTTTAATGATTCCTAAATAATAGGAATAGGCAGTACGGCTGTCATTATGGTGTGTAGCGGATGGAGGGTTGATTGTAGAAATCCCCAAGGTGTGATGGTTGGTACGGGTTGGTGTGTAGAGGATGGAATTCTAGGTTGGGTTGGGCTACGCATCATTTATTATTTATCATGTGATTATGATTGTTGTCTTTATGTATGGGCCAGGGCTCATAATGTGTTTGTGGGCCTCAGGTCATTGTGTTTCGGGATTTACACACTGAGTCTTGGTGACTCACCCTTTCATTTTCCTCTACTCTTTCAGATGAGCAGTAGATCATGGACATGGGAGCCGAGATGGACTCGAGGGGCCATCAAGTTTTACTTCTATAGATTATTTTCGATTTTATCTAAGTTTTTTTTATTTTGGGAATATTTATGTAATAAGGCCCCGTAGTTTATCTTTATCTAATAGTTTTTAATATTTGCAACTTATGAAACTATGTCAAAGGTTTAAATTTGCGAAATGATAATAATACAAGGTTTTCTTTTCAAAAGTCACTTGTTTATTAAAATTTTGTCTAATTAACTTATGATTTTCTAAAGCCAACTTAGCAAAAGTTTTAAACTTTAAACCCGTAACATACCAGATCCGGTCGAAACTTATGGGCCGGGTTTGGGGTGTTACAATACATTTCCCTATGGCTACACGGTGATGAAAATCTCACGAAGACATAGGTACGGATGTATCCCGAAAGCGATTCACTATCCTGCACGGAGGTGAAAACCTCACGAAGGAGTAGCTTCTCACTCTCACTTAAAATGTGTGACCACAACGATCATGCAATATGATGCAAAAGTACCCTAGACACTTAAATCACAACAAACATGAGACGCGACCCAAAACTCATGCATGGAAGATGTAACATCCAGGTTTTAGGGGTTATGTATTTAGTGCATAATCCAAGTGATGGTAGGCTTAGTGTATGTTTGGATGTGTTTTAGGGGTTCCTAAAACTCTAGGATGAAAGAGAAAGCTTTGGAAAATTTTTAGATTTTAAGTTTAAAAAAAAGGGAGCTAGGCTAAGGGGGCCTTAAGGAAAGTTGTAGGGGTTTCAGGACATAAGAACTGGCTTGGTAGAGTGGCTTGAAGGCGCCACTTAAGGCCTTGGTGAAGGACGCCTCAAGCTGTAAGAAAGGGAGGAGGTTCGAGTTGCAGAGGAAGCAATGGGGAGCCTTTATTTTTGCGTCAAGAGAGGGAGGAGTATGGGACGGCATGAGACTCTAAGAAGATGAGGAAAATACTTGTTTTTCTTTTTAAATTTTGGCTAGAAGAAGAGATAAAAGTTGGCCTTTTTCAATTTATTTTGAATGGGTGTTAAAGAGATGAAATAGGAGAAAATTTAGGGATATGATAGGAGAGGAAGCAATGGCCGAATGTAGGACTCTGGGGGGGTGCATTGTTCGGTTTTGAAGTTTATAAGGAGGGGGTGCCGAATTTAGTCTTCTCTTTTCCCATTTGTGCCGTTTTCTTTTGGAGAAAAGCCATCTAGTTTTCGGTTTGCCAGTTCTTTTTAGTGTGACTGAAACTTCAAAGAGTATTAGGGCCATTTGTATTTCATTCTTTTTCTCCCTATTTGCTAGCTTGGCCGAATTTATCACCCTTCCCAAGTTTTTTCTTTTATTTTGTGTTAGTCGAAATCTCTCCACCATTGTCCCTATTGTCGAATTCTTTTAAACCTCTCCCATTCTTCTTCTCTTTCTTATAACTTCAACTTCCTACCTATTCTTTATGATAGCCGAATGTTTTATCTTCATTAGTAGCCATAGCCGTACATCAAGGGGGCTTTATTCTCTAATCTCTGTCGCAAGTGTTAGAAGCCGGAGGTGCCATTGGTTGAAAGTTGCTCCAATCGATTCTCTATAGTAAGTAAGAGTTCTTTCCTAACCGTTCTTCTATCTCTTTTGGTATGCCGAAATCAAGGGTTAGTTTTGATTTCTATGGATAGCCGAATGTTCATAGTGCCTTACCATTGTGTCTTTTGTATATAGTCGACAAGAGGAGCATTAGAGGAGTTTTTTGGATCTGAAACGATTAAGGTAAGCAAGAATGGTATTCGACCAAGGGGTCATGTGTATGGATTATTGTTAATAGCCGACTCTAACAGTGGTTAATAGGCAGGGATTTTGACTACTCAAGGAACAGGTGTCAGTTTCGGGATTCAGGTAAGCTAGGTAAGTGTTTGCTGATATTCGGCCATAGGCCATATTTGGTATTTAAGTGTGACCGATTTGTCTATGATGGTTTAGGGACAAATTGACAGAAGTAGGCAGAGCTTCGGGATTCTAAATTGTTTCAGTAAGGATGATAAGTGTAGTTTCTATTCGTTTAGATCTCGTATATTGATGATTAACCATTTGATTCTGATTAAAGTGGTTGTTGATGGAGGCGAATATCAGTCAAGAAGGTAAAGGGATAGTCCCTATCCCTAAGTTTAAGAAGAGATCTGTTTTTGCTGTACGAGATTAGCCACCGGGGTGTGGGCCAGCAGCAGGGGAGGATTATAGGCAGATAGCTGTACTGTCGTTTAGTGATAGCATCGGGATCGAGAGCGTAGTACTGCAAGTTATTAGGTGTGTGGTTAGCCTACTGTTTTCCGAGATTTATGAATATATTTGCATGTGTTATGTGTGTACTAATAAGTGCAGTGAGCAATCTGAAATGGATACCCCTAAGGGGGTATGTCGACAATCAGGTTAGTATTAACCTGATGCAAATATGGTTGAGAATATGTATGTGTGTGTATATGTCAATATTAATATGATTGAATGAATGAATAACTTGTACATGCATCACTCATCTTGTCATTATTATATGTTGCATGTGCATGGGATGGGATATGAATATGAAAGAAGGTACGGGTGTACTTCGAGTACGTGGTTTGATGTTAGCCTTGAGCTACATCGTGGATTGGCGCTGACTGAGGTCGCGTTGTGGATTAACTGTGATTAAGTTCACGTGGCCTGATGAGTGGCTCTGTGCCCCATCGTAGTTGATATTGGTTGTGTGCTATATCGTGGTTGATGAGTAGCTATGTGCCTCATCGTGGTTTGATGTTAGCTACACGCTACATCGCGGACGACATTATTTGCCTTATTGGAGTGAAAAGGGGAGGGTGATTTTAGTAATCCCCTGGTGTGTGGTGGCTGGATACGGGGGTGTGTAGAGGATAGACCCTAGGTGTGGGTTGGGTGCACCTTGCATAATTATATCTGATATGTGCATTTAATGCGGAAGTGGGCCAAGCCCAATATATGAATGTGGATCAGTGTGGAAATAGGCTAAGCCCAATGTGTGGAATCATGTGGTTATTTACCCTATTATCCAATAAGTGGTATCAATGCGGGCCAAGCCCAAAATGTGGATTTATGTGAACAAGTTGCCTTACTATCTGAATTGTGATATGATATGTGGTTTAACATGTGGGTGGAATTCAGTGGTCTAATTGCACACTGGGTCTGTATGACTCACCCAATTTTTATCAACATCGCAGGTGATGCGTGAATCTTGGACAGGGTTGGAGTGGATACAAAGGTGGCCATGCAGAAGACATTTTATTTCATTCAGTTTATTATTAAGTACTTTTGATTAATTATTTTTTGTAATAAGGGCCTCCTAAAGTATTTAAGGTTTATTATTATGTTAAGTTGGATTGATAACTCACTTATTATTTGGAAATGTTTTTAATTTTCAGCAACTTATATTTGAGAAATTATATTAAAGTTTTTAAATCCAGAAATTTATAATAGCAAAGTTTTATTTACAAATTTTAAATATACAATGTTTTACAAACGACAACGAAAATTTATTGTTTTCACCTTTAAGTCAAATCTTTTCAAACGTTTTCCTTAGTGACATACCAGATCCGGACGAAGGCTCGTGGGCCGGGTTTGGGGTGTTACAGAAGAATCCAAAATCAAATTTTAATTTTTGATAAAAGGACAAAAACTAATCAATTCTATGACTTGACTCTCTTATTGTCCCCAGTGGAGTCGCCAAGCTGTCGAAACCATTTTTTTGTTTGGAAAATGGGCCGACTTTAAAAGGAAAATGGAGTCGCCACCAATCTTTTTTGAAGTGTGATTGGGTCACCTTATAAAATATTTGGTCTATGACTTTTAAGAAAACAGGTCCGGGAGTCGATTACGTACGATGAAGGATTAGCACTTTCGCAACGCCCAAAATTGGTACCTTATTGATCGATTAATGTTGTAATATCGAAAAATTAAAAGAGATTTTAAAATACGAATCTTTCAGAAAATGTTTGGATAATTCGAATTGGGATATCGAAATTCTTCTGTTCTGAAAGAATGAAATATAACATCCAGCACGTTAGGATACGATATTTCAAACCCTAGACCAAGATCATTTCATGATTTCCAAAATTCATGCATTGCTATTTTAAAAAGGGTATTCCATTATTTGGCCAAAAGAAAGAACCGAAACCCAGCACGTTAGGGCACGATTCCTCAAATTTCCAAACATGAAATATTGCCTTATTTTTGAAGTTGAGAAAACGCGGTCAAAATTTTAAAAGGATATTTAGTCCTTTGGACGAGCGAAAAATTGAAACCCAGCACGTTAGGGCACAATTTCTCGAAACTTCCAAGCACAAAATATTGCCTTGTTTTTAATTTAAGGAAACACGGACACAATCTTAAAGAATATTTAATGATTTGGTTAAACAGAAACCGAAACCCAACACGTTAGGGCACGATTCCTTGAATTTCCAAACAGAAAACATTGCCTTTATATGAAAAGAATTATGTATCGAGTAAAACTAATGTAACACGAATTTGAGAAAATAAATCGCAACATTCATATGTGTAACAGAAATAAGATGGACGAAAACATAAATAACAATACTGAGAGCAAAATAATCAAAGATAAATAAATAAAAGAAAGCAATAAAACATAGAGTAATCAAATGAGAATTAACATAAAAAAAATAAGAAGAAAAAGGTTGAACGCAAAGGAAATGAAAGAACAATATTGAATAAAATAGAAGAAATAAAAATAAAAAAAGGTAATAATAATGATGAAGTAAAAAATAGTAATAATGCATTAACAAGAATAATTATAATATACTAACAGTAATAGTAATAGAAAAAAAATAATAGTAATAATGGTAGGAGCAATGAAAATAATTATACTAATAATAGTGACAATATTGAAATTAATAGGGATAATAATAAAAGTAATAGTAATAGATATAATAATAGTATGTACGTATATAGTAAAAAAAAATTTAAGTAAACCATAGTATTAATAATAACAAAACAATAATAATAAGGTTAGTTAAAAAAATAAAAAAAAATAATGGTAGTATAAAAAAAATAAAAAATAGTGGTAATAGTGATAATAAAATAATAATTATACTAGTAAAGTAATAATAATACTAAATTAGTAATAATAACAGGAATAATAATAATGAAATAGTAAAATAGTAAAGATAAAAAATGGTACTAATAATAATAGAACAGTACTAATTAAAAATGATAATAATGATGCAAAACAATAGAAATAATGAAAATAAGAGTAATATTTAAAAAACCATAACTCCAAGAGATATAAAATTGCGTGGATCCAACTGTGGATCGAGTCATCGTGCGGGGCTCTCCCCACCTCCTTAAACAGTGCCGTTTCTGTAATGTTTAAACCTCCTTTTTTTGCTTTTGCAAATTCATTTTAACGAAAACCACAAAATCCCAAAATGGAACCCCATCTTTTCTCTGCTAGGGCAAGCCCCTCTTTGCAACAAATCCCTCACGCGCGTACTGATAGCGGCGGCCAGAGGAATCACTGTATGACCCTTTCAATTTTTTTTAAAAACTTTACTTTGATTTTGAAAACAAGTGATAAATATGTGAAAATAGAAAGGGTATTTTAATACCGTCCCTTTTTATTTTTGCATGCAATGACAAAGAAAAGGGAAAAGCAAAACGAGGTTTGAAAATCGAAAGGCAGAATAGTAACTTGATTTTTTCACTGATTTCCTATTTCAATATATGCGCAAATCTCTTTTCATGTTCACTGTGTTTGTATCTCTAAAATCGTGTGTATTGCCTCTTATATCTATAAAAAAAAAATCCTCCTTTTATATTGTTTTGATTTGGCTTTTATAGCCTTCTCTTTACAACTGATGTCCCTATTTCGTAGGTTCATGATGGAGAAGGACTCTTCACATGGGCGTGAGGGATGTGGCTCGGTGGTAGGGGTGCGCACGACGCTGTGGGGTTGCGGCGCCAACCATAGTTAGGTTTTTTTTTTTTTTGTTTTCTGTTTTGGGCCTGGTGGGTTTGGGTTTGGGGCCTGTTTGTTTTATTTTTGTTAATGGATTTTAGAACTGGGCTTTGGTTGGGGTAAAAATTGGGTCATACACAAATATTTTATTCTTAATTTTAATTCAAGTTTTTTACGTGGATACCTTTATAAATGTGCACCTTTTATTTTATACTTTAGTCATTTCTTAATTTGATTGAGTGATTTATTGTGTAAACTAACGGAGCGTAGTGGAGATCTAGGGAGCCATGGTTCCCTTAAAATGGTAAATTTTTAATTTAGACTCTATATAATTTATAAAATTTTAAATTAATAATGGTAAAATTGTACTTTAGCCCCCAAAGATGATAAAAATTTAATTTAAATCTTTAAAGATTACAAAAATACAGGATTTTAAAATAATGAAATTGTATTTTTACTATCATAAAAATATACAATTTAATTCCGACTCCAAAAAAATTTCAGACTCTGCCAGTTAATTAATTATATCAAATTCGATAAAAAAATTTAAACTTCACAAGTAAAATTAAAAAAAATATGTGTTTTCTTTAATAATAATACTTTTGAATGAGTTGAATTTAGTAGAATTGGTAAGAGGTAAGGTGTCGATAAAATAATAAATTTAGTAGCTTATATGCAGAACTCGGTCATATCTGTTGGAACAAGGGCAGCAACTCAATATGCAATGTGCATGTAATTTGCATGAATTTAAAAGTGAATAACAAAAACAAGAAGAAGAAACCGAAACTTAAGTGAAGAAAACTTGAAGGAGCAAAGCTTAATAGCTTAAAAACTTGATGAACTTTCATTGATGAGAAATATATATAAATACAATAGTTGGTTAAGAAAATGACATTACAACTCCACCATTACACAATTATCTTAACAACTCCACAATTACACAATTATCTTGAACATAAAATAATAATTATAAAGCTAGACCACACACTAATGTAGTCAGTTTCTTATTGGAAGCTTAGTCATCATAATGCTATGATTAGATAGAATCCACTAAAGATGATATGCTCCATGAACCATGAGTGCTCCATGTTGGACTGCTGCAGCTATTGCTATTGGTTGTTGTTGAATTGAAAGGCCAATTTTTGACACTCCTCCTTGGTCTGTATGCAACAAACACCAATGTTGCTTCTCAAGGGTTCAAACCTTGATGTACCAAGTGGCTTAGTTAGAATGTCAGCCAATTGATCTTGTGAACTGCAGTGCACGAGACTGACTTCCTTGGATTGTTCAAATTTCTCAACAAAATACAATTTAATCTTAAATGCTTAGTTTTCCCATGGAAAACCGGATTCTTAACAATGGCAATCACGATCGGTTGTCAACAAGAATTTCATGAGGTTCAAGTTGCTCCTCATTGAGATCTTTCAAAGAACTTTCTAAGCCAAATGGCTTGGTTCATCATACTTCTTTGCCGCTGCAATATACTACGATTTCAATTGTCAATCAAGCAACAGCTTGGTTGCTTCTTCGAGCACCAACAAAACATACTCGAACCAAGGCTAAATAAGTAGCCTGAGGTACTTTTCATGTCTTCAGAAGATCCAGCCCAGTCACTATCTGAAAATCCAACCAATTTAAGCTCATTTTCATTCTTGAACTTTACTCCATAGCTCAATGTCCCCTTGATATATCGAAGCACTCTCTTGGCAGCTTTGAAATGCGTCACATTGCAACAATGCATAAATCTTGAAAGTAAACTGACTGCATGCATAAGATCTGGTCTAGTTGCTGTCAAGTAAAGCAAGCAACCAACTAAACTTCTGTACTCCCTTTCATCAACTCTTTCACAGTCACCAATGCTTGTTAGCTTCTCTCCTTGAGCCATAGGAGTGCTCACTGACTTGCAATTTTCCATGCTGAATTTGTTAAGTATTTTCAAAGCAAAAGCATGTTGGCTAATGAAAATACTTTGATTGTCTTGATTTACTTCCATGCCAAGAAAGTAAGTCATGACTCCCAAGTCAGTCATGTCAAACACATGTTGCATTTGTGTTTTAAACTCATCAATCAAGTCTTCCTTGCTTCCAGTCACCAGCAAGTCATCCACACAGATAGAGACAATCAACAGAGTCTCTTTGTTGGACTTTTTCATATAAAGCGTTGGCTCACTCAAGCTCTTTTCAAATCCGAGCTTAGAGATGTGGGAGTCAATCCTATCATACCATGCTCGAGGAGCCTGCTTCAGGCCATAAAGTGCCTTCCTCAGCCTGTTCACTTTGTCTTCATTTCCTAGAACCTTGAAACCATCAGGTTGCTCGATGTAGATCTCCTCCTCAAGGTAGCCATTCAAGAAGGTTAACTTGACATCCAGCTAGTGAATCTTCCATTGTTTTTGAGCAGCCAAAGCAAACAACAATTTGATGGTATCCAATCTTGCCACAGGAGCAAAAGTCTCCATGAAATCGATGCCATACTGCTGACTGTACCCTTTTACTACAAGCCTGGCCTTGTGCTTGTTCAATGAACCATCAGCATTAAATTTGGCTCGAAACACCCATTTGACACCAATGATTTTCTTCTGGACAGGTCTGTCTACCAAGTCCCAGGTTTGATTCTTGTGAATCATGTCAAGCTCAACTTCCACAGCTTTCTTCCATTGTTTGTCTTTGACAGCTTCTTCAAAGCTTGAAGGCTCCACTAGAGCTACATTGCATATTTGGTAAATGTCAGCAATGGTTCTGGTGCCCCTCACAGTTAGATCATCCACATTCGCATTGCTAGGCTCATGTTCAGCTGGTTCTAAACTGCCATCTATCAAATCTTCTTCAAACTGCATTGCATTTGAACCATCCTGGCCTTCAGTCCTTGCTTCATCAAACTTGACATCCCTACTAACCACAATCTTTTTGGTTGAGGGATCATAGAGCCTATAGCCCTTTTTGTTGCTGCTGTAGCCCACAAATATAGCTGGAACAGACCTCTTCTCATGCTTGGTCCTTCTTTCAGCACGTATATGCACATAGCACACATATCCAAACACTCTCAAGTAGGAAACTGATGGCTTTTGTCCATGCCAGGCCTCAAATGGAGTCTTATCCTTCACAGCATGTGTTGGAAGTCTGTTGAGCAAGTACACTGAGGTGTTGACAGCCTCAGCCTAAAAGGTGCTTGGCAACTTTCTTTCAAACATCAAACATCTGGCCATGCCCATAACAGTTCTGTTCTTCCTTTCACACACTCCCTTTTGTTGAGGAGGAGTGTACACGATGGTTAGTTGGTGATGGATCCCACTGCTCACACAACTTCAAAAACTTTCGCACAAGTACTCACCCCATTATCACCCTCAATGCATTGATCTTGCAATCTGATTGGTTTTCTGCTTGAGCCTTGAATTTGGTGAAGGCCTCGAACACATCAGACTTCTGCTTCAGGAAATAGACCCAATAGAATCTGGTTAAGTCATCAATAAACAGTACAAAATACTTACAGCCATTGAGTGAAGGGGTCTTCATTGGACCACAGATGTCAGAATGCACCAGCTCAAGCCTCTCTCGAGCTCTCTGTGCCTTGTTGACTGGAAAGGGCAACCTGGCTTGTTTTCCAAGTTGGCAAGCCTCACAAACAGCACTTGTTGACTCTACCCTGGTCATACCTTCAACTAAATTCTGTCTGTGCATCAAATCAAGTGATCTAAAGTTGGCATGGCCTAATCTTCTATGCCATAGACCAGCACTGTCAGCTAGGTTTGTGTAAGCCTTGTTTCAAGTTGACTTATATCAAACATGAAGCATTTGTCTGCCATAGGAACTGTGACAATTTCCTGGGCATGACAATCTTGAATGATGCATGAATCTTTTTTGAAGACTAATGAATAACCCTTCTGGACCAACTGACCAACACTTAACAGGTTTTGATCTATATCAGGCACATAAAGCACATCTGTGATTAGCTTGTTACCTGAGCCTGAGTTGATCAGCGCATCTCCTCTGCCCTTGGCTTCAATCAAGCTTCCATTGCCTATCTTGATCCTTGTAGTGAAGCTCCTGTCAAGTTGCTTAAACAACCCTTCATCAGCTGCCATATGATGTGAGCAGCCACTATCCACTAACCAGCAACACTTGGCTTTGCTTTTGGTTACAAAGCATGAGGTAGTGAAGACATGCTCCTCCTGAGCTGGAAAGTCTTCAGCAGTCTTGGCTTGACTTGTTGTTCAGCTTGTGGCTTGTCCCTGTTTCTACAAACCTTCTCATGATGACCAAACTTCTCGCAACTCTTGCACTGAATGTCTGGCCTATTCCAGCAGTTCTTCTCCAAGTGGTTAGTCTTCCTGCAATATTTGCAAGGTGGAAGCTTCCTTCTTTCTGCTTGATTCCTGGATCTTTCCCTTTTGTCAGCCCAAGGTTTCTTTGGTCTCTGACTTGAACTCGAGCCATCATTGGCTTTTGCTTGGAAAGCTCCTTCAGGATGCTCTTCCTGTCTAGTGGCCCTTCTTTGCTCGAGTGCATAGAGGGAGTTCACCAACTCAGACAGGGTGATGGTTGTGAGGTCCCTTGAGTCTTCCAGTGAGGAAATCTTTGACTCAAACCTCTCAGAGAGAGTAGTAATGACCTTCTTCACAACTCTACTATCAGTGAAGTCTTCACCTAGAAGCCTTATGTTGTTCACTATTGCAATTATTCTATCAGAGTACTGCTTGATGGTCTCTGATTCCTTCATCTTCAAGTTTTCAAACTCCCTTCTAAGGTTGATCACCTATTGCTGCCTTGTCTTATCTGAGCCTATGAACTCTTCCTTCAACCTTTCCCATGCTTGTTTAGGTGAATCACAGGCCATGGTTTGAGTGAAAATGACATCTGACACTCCATTCTGTAGGCAGGCCATAGCCTTGTGCTTCTTGGCTCGATCCTCACTATGCTGCCTGATCTGAGCAATAGTGGGATTGGCTCTCAATGGAGGTGGCTCAGTATCTCTCTCGATTGCTCCACAAGTCTTGTGCCAGGAGATGAGTCTTCATCTTCACAGACCAGATGTGATAATTCTCACCAGTAAACACAGGTGGTGGAGGTGGTGTATAGCTCATTTTCAGCAACAATAAAATGAATCAACAACAAGGAGATTTCCTCCTTCTTAAATTTTGTTTCCACCGAAAAACATCAACAAGTAAGGTCCTCAAAGAAGTTGGCTCTGATTACTAATTGTTGGAACAAGGGCAGCAACTCAATATGCAATGTGCATGTAATTTGCATGAATTTAAAAGTGAATAACAAAAACAAGAAGAAGAAACTGAAACTTAAGTGAAGAAAACTTGAAGGAGCAAAGCTTAATAGCTTAAAAACTTAATGAACTTTCATTGATAAGAAATATATATAAATACAATAGTTGGTTAAGAAAATGACATTTTCCTAACAACTCCACCATTACACAATTATCTTAACAACTCCACCATTACACAATTATCTTGAACATAAAATAATAATTATAAAGCTAGACCACACATTAATGTAGTCATTTTCTTATTGGAAGCTTAGTCATCATAATGCTATGATTAGATAAAATCCACTAAAGATGATATGCTCCATGAACCATGAGTGCTCCATGTTGAATCCTGCGCATTATTATTGCTATTGGTCGCTTTGTTGAATTGAAAGGCCAATTTTTGACAATATCAGACTCAGTGCCATGAACTTCACTAGCAAGCTTGCTAACATATCTGCAACGTAAGCTATTAACTGCTTAATCACCATTTTTCTTATAACACTCAGATGAAGAAGAAGATTCTATATTTAATTTCTTGATGTTAACCTTACATTCGCATTTCCTGGATAGGGTTTTTATGCCAACTTTCAAGGAGAATAAAACAAAAATAATAATAACTTTTTAGTTTATTTAATGGCATAATTGGATAAGGTTTTTTTTCTTTTTTTGGGGGTCAATTTTGCAACGATATATACAGGTAGGTAGGCACATTTTTGTTATGTTGAATAACTAATTATATGGTATAAAATATTTGGCTCGTGGTACATTTTTAATTTATTCAAAATACAACGTGATTTGTAAGAATGGGATATGAAATATGATGATAGGATTATTAAAACATTAATTATATAAAGAATTACAGAAGTATATAAACTTTAATTTTGTAAGTATTTTGGTAAAGCAACAGTGGAAAGGGCTCTAGCGATAAAAGAAGTGATTAAGGGCTACGAAAGCATGTCTGGACAGATGGTGAATTTCAACGAATTCTTGATTTATTTTAGCAGCAATACAAGTGAGGAAGACAATGCGCGAATTGGGGGTTAGAATGTCTAATAATCCAGAGAAGTATCTTGGATTACTAACGATGGTCGGAAGAAGAAAGGAGAATGGGTTTGTAAATTTAAAGGAAAGGTTCATTAATTGAAACGAAGCATGGAGTGTACACAATTTATCAATAAGGGAAAGGAGGTATTTATCAAATCCACTTTACAAGTCATTCTAACTTACACAATGCAATGTCTTTTTTATGCCAATTTCTTTATGTCGAGAATTAGAGATTATGATGTGCAAATTCTGGTGACGCAGTTCAAAAACAAATAAAGGAATTCATTGGTGCAATTGGCATTCTATATGTACCCTAAAGGCAAAGGCACAAGGGGGAATTGGTTTTAGGGATCTTTCAATTTTTAATAAAACCTTTTTAGCGTTGGAAACTAATTACGAATTCTACCAGTTTAGGATATCATCCTTCTTTTACCTAGGGAAGCATTTGGGGTGCTCGTAGCATTTTGGAAGATGGTACTGGCTGGAGAATTGGGAATGGCATGACAGTGAATATATAGAAGATACTTGGATTCTAGGACCTGGAGATGGGAAGGTAAAAATTCAAAATATTGACATTAGATATTCAAAGGTTGCAGACCTCATTAATAGTGAGACTAATACCTGGAAAATGGATCTAGTAGAAAGATTGTTCATGAAGGAGCAAGTCGAGTTGATTTTAACCATTCCATTGGTGAACAACTCTTATCCAGATGCTTTAATCTTAAGGGGTGAAAATACGAGAGAATACTCAGTCAAAAGCGAGTACAAGTGGTGCATTTCTTGCGGCCAAGACGGGACAAGGCATGATAATAATTTACAAGACATTGCTACAAAAAACTATTACACAAAGCTCTGGAACCTCAAAATTCCAAACAAAATCAGAATACACCTATGGAAGGTTTCTAATAATTTTTTGCCTTTGCTAAGTAGTCTAAAGTATCGAAGACTAAGGGAGGAGGCCCTCTGCTCGATCTGTAAGAAGGAAGACGAAATGGTGGACCATCTCTTTCGAGATTATGCTTTTATGAAACAAGTGCTTCAGGAGATAAGAATGGTAGCCTCACACACAAACACAAATCAAGGATAAAAATTGGTTAGTGTATGATTTCAAAAACTGTAGCAGTTTGCAAAGCATAAACACAGCCATTGCGTATTGGGCCATTTGGCATAATAGGAACAAGTTATATCATAAAGATAAAAGAGAGAGTATGTGAAGTTGTCAGTTTCATTAGGGCATACATTGCCAAGTTAAAACAGTTAGTGGAAATCTCAGTGCTTCAAAATAGTATTGAAGAAATACAATGGGAACCTCCAAACGGAGATAAACTAAAAGTTAATTTTGATGCCTCTTTCCAACAGTTGGCTCACAAATTTGTTTTAGGATTTTTTATAGGCTCATGCATTTACCCGATTGAAAATGTCCAAGACCCAACAACAGAAGAAGCACATGCATGTTTACAAGTAGTTATCTTTGCGGAAGAAAAGGGCTTTGGCAATGTCTGTATAGAAGGCGATGCACTCACAGTCTTGAAAAGAATTGAAAAAATCAGAGATTGATAGATCAGTTATAGGCAACATTATTATTGAGATTATGGATAGAGCAACCAGATTTCGAATTTTTACCTCTCGATATGTCTTGGGATTGGCAAATAGAGCAACACACAGAATGGCAGCTTGGGGACGACGGTGTGAAAGGTCGATCTACTGGGTAGAAGACGTGTAACACCCTAAACTCGGCCTAGACGTTATAGCCGAATCTGACGATGTCACATGGAATGGGATTTGAAAGCGAATTTATCAAGTTAAAACAATTTCCATTTATTATCTTCTATTAATCTCTCGTTAATTTCAAAATCATTTTCTCGTTAATTTGGGTCATTTGAAATCAAGTTCTGTAGCAGAAGCGTTTAAAACCGTGTTATTTAAAGAAAATTGTTCACGTTTAGGAAAACGATGTTTTTAACTAAACCGAGTTTTCGTTGAGTTTTGCAGTTTAAAAGTTCATGAAAACAGATGAAATCCAAAACAAAAGCAACCAATCCAAAGTCCCAAATTACATCAAAAATACCCCAAAAAACAAATAGGAAATAAAATCGTAAATGAAATTAAAACCATTCACTCGACATGTGGTCACCATGAGTCCTCCGCTGCACCGATCCGTCTAAGCCTAGGGATTACCTATACAGATAAAATAAAAAGGGGTGAGTTTATGTAAACTGAGTGTGTAATCCCTACAGAAGACATGCATACAGTCAGACAACAGTTATCAGTCAAATGCAATCCCAGATACAGTTATCAGACAACAGTTTAGGCCTTAAACCATTCAGATACAGTCTCAGATATAAATTAGGGCCTTAGCCCATCTCAGATTCAGTATGTATAGAATAACTGTAACATCCTGGAAAGGGCCTATGCATTTTCGGTTTAATTGTACGAAGTGACATGTTATATGTACTAAGAATAAATTTTGAATATTTTTGGAAACCCGGAAATGAATGAAAATGATTTGGAAATGAACATTTTTGGAAACCTAAAAATGTATGGAAATGATCTGGAAATGAACATTTTTGGAAACCTGAAAATGTATGGACATGATTTAGAAATGATTCAAAAGAGGAAAGTGAACATTTCTAGAAACTTGGAAATGTAAGGAAATGATTCAAAAGAGGAAAGTGAACATTTCTGGAAAGTTGGAAATGTAAGGAAATGTCAAGTTTACAGAGCCGAACGAAAATTTTTGGAAACTTAGAAATGACATAGAAATGTCGAGTTTTAAGATTTAAAAGAGGAAATTAAGGCAAGGTGGCCTTAAAAGAAAAAGTTGGTGAAATTTGACACACAAACAGGCTTGGAAAAGTGGCCTGAAGATGCCACTTAGGGCCTCTGGAAATGGCGACACATGCAAGGTGTTGGGCCTGAGTTCGAGTCACTTGGGAAGAAAATAAAGGAAGTTTTATTTTTGCTTCCAGAAGCCTGAGTGGACGGCACAAGCCTTCTAGAAAGGAGGAGTTTTATTTTCATAAATATTCGATCAATAAGGTGATAAATAAGGGATTTAATTTGGATTATTTTTGAAGAGATAATAAAGGATTATTCTCTAATTATTTTAAATTAAGGAGATAAACTTATCAATAAAGAAGAGTGGTGGCCAAGTAAGGGATTCTGAGTAGTAGTTTCGACTATAAAAGGAAGAAAATAGGGCTACTCATCAATTTTTCTTCCTCCTCTTCTCTCTGCCGAATTTTTGAGTGCTCTCTTCTCTTCTCTTCTCTTCTCTTTTTCTTTTGTCAAGCCGAATCTATAGTCCACCATTGTCAAAATTCTCAAGTTTTCTTTTCTTCCTATTTCTTCTTACCAATCCATTCAAAAGCCGAATCTTGGAAGGGCTTCAAGCATAGGTGCTGTTGATTTCTTCAAAGGTAAGAACAAGTTTGATTTCCATTCTTTTCTTTTAGATTAGCCGAGAGATAATCTAACCCCATACATATTATTTTTGCCGAATATGGAAGGATCTTTCGGGATTATCAGAGTAGTCAACTAAAAGGAGGAGTATTCGGGATTTCTAAAATTAAGGTAAGACATGTGAATAGTTGGCCAAATGCCTTGATTTATGTTTCGATGATTAAGATTAAGTCTAACGTAAGGTTTTAGGGATTTCGACATTCCTAGGGAAACAAGGAACAGTTTTGGGATTTGTTAGTGTTCCAATCGGCAACAAGGTAAGAATACTAATCCTACTAGGATTTGGAATTTTGACTGAATGGCTTTTTATTAAGGTAATAAGTGATAAATCAAATGTAGGGATTAAGGATCTAAGCATTAGATCAAGCTTTTCGAGATCTCAAGGAATTTCTAAGCAAATCAGGTGTGTACCCTACACTATGTTATAATATGTATTATGGCCATGTTTATTAAAAATGTGTTAATAAGAACATGAAAATGGCTAAGGTACCATGTTATGGTACTAAGTACTCAGGTACGTTTCCTACTCCTACTAGGAATATGAAAAATGTTATTAGTAACATGAGAATATGATAAGAATGTGAACTCTGGCATATTTATATATATTATTATTATATGGGGCATATGGGTTTGTTTGAAACGGGAAGTGAATGTGGTGACCTAAGACCACGAACACGATGTGACCTAAGACTCGTGATATCCGAAAAGTGGTGACCTAAGACCACGATGAATCTGAACGTGGTGACCTAAGACCACGAATGCGGTGACCTAAGACCGCAATTTGGTGTGTAGCGGAAGGAGGGTCGACTTAGTAGTCCCACGGTGTGACCGGCAGTGCACGGGTGTGTAGCGGATGGACAATTAGGTTTGGGTTTGGAAATGCATCATAACTTGTATTCTATGTTTTGAATGTGTAACATATGTATGCCTGATTCTATTATGATTTAGTGTCGTGCACACATTGAGTCGGTTGACTCACCCCGTTGGGGAACATTTTTCAGGTGATGATCAGTAATGGACCGGGTCGGCAGGAGCTTAGTGGTGGCCATGTGAAGTTTAGATTTTACTTTATTTTGGACTCTTTATATTTTAAGTACTTTGAATTTTATCTTGAGTTTAATTTGATGTAATAAGGCCATAGTTGAGCTATTTTACATTTATTTTTATTTATTATGTTTACAAATATTTATCCATTAAAGTTAAGTAAATTTCTTTTAAACTAAAGCCTAAACGTTTTGTCACCTAAAGTACGGATTTTAATAATGAAATAAACTTGTTTCCAACTCAAGCCCAACCCAACTCGAACTTTTTCCTAAAAAAATCACTTGAAGATTTTCAAAGTGCAAAAGAATTTGAACCGGTTTTCTTGAGGAACATACCAAATCTGGCTAAGGCTCGTGGGCGGGTTTGGGGTGTTTTAGTTTGGTATCAGAGCCCAGTTTCAAACCCTGGCCTAGGGGTTTAAGGCCCAAAATGTTTGTAACATCCTGAATTAGGGGTTGTTTGGAATTAAATTATTTTTCATGTGCTTGCTTGGAAATAAAATTATGTATGCAACGATCTAGGGTCTAGTCATAACCCCGGGCTAGGTCTGACTTAGGATTAAAAATTTCTTTTTAGCACTTGAGAAGGAAAAGTTAAGTGAGGAGGCTTTAAAAATTATTGGTGGGAAACATGACACAAAGAAGCAGCTGGTAGAGTGGTTGGGACGCTACCTAGGGAGCTAGAATGGTGCGGCAAAGCAGGGGTTCGAGCTGCCAAGATTGCGCTTGGGGCTTTTATTTTTGTGTTATGTATGGGGTGTTGGGCTACGAAGGCCTTAAAAATAAAGGGCATGAAAGTCGGTTTGGTGGAATGGCTTGGGGCGCCACTTAAGGGTCTTAGCGAATGGACTCAAGTTCGAGTCACGCTGGAAGCAAAGGGTGTTTTTATTTTGGCTTTTGGCGTTAAGAGAAAGTGGAACTAACGAGGGAGCTCTTAAAAGAATTCGTGGCGAGTTTAGGGCATAAGAAAACACCTTGGCCGAGTGGCTAGGGGCGTTATATGTGGCTGTGGCTGTGAGGTCCCATGTTCGAGACCTGGGGGCAGCAAAATGGCTGGTTTTTACTTATATTTTTGGCGTTAAGGAGAGAAGAAGTTGGTCTGCGCATGGGCTCTCAATTGGATGAGGATAAGCTTGGTGATTTGGTTTTTTAAATTCGGCTGGAAGAGTTGAATGACTATTATATTATATTTTTTATTTATTTGAAGAGGTGGGTAAGAGATAGGATATAAGATAAATATTGTTTTTTTTTATTTGAATGGCTGATAATTAAAAGATAAAGGTTATAACTTTAGGAAGCAATGGCCGATTATAGGACTCTTTAGAGTAGTAATATCGGCTTTGAAAGGATTTAGGGGGGTATGCCGATTTTGAGAAAAGAAAATTCATCTTTTTCTTTCTCTTTTGTTTGTTGACCGAAACTCCAAAAGCATTAAGGCCATTTATAATTCTTTTATTTTTTCTTCTCCTATTTGCTAGCTTGGCCGAACCAATACCCCTCTCCCAAGCTTCTTCTTTTAATTGGTGTTAGCCGAATATACCTTTCTCTTGTGATCTATTTTTCATCAACATTTGAAGGGCTTAGCCGAACCATGTAAGTGTTTTCTTCCATTTGTGTTCCATGCTCTTAATCAAAGGCCATAGCCGAATCTCAAGTGCCCTGATTCTCTTTTCTTCTATCGCAAGTTCTAAAAGCCGGGATCCATTCACTTTTAATCTCTTCCAGGAAATAATTGAGCCGACGCTAGGGTGCTTTGAAGAAGTCTTTCGGGTTTCGATTCTTCAAGGTAAGTGGTTGTTTATATTCGGCTATGGGCCATGGATGGCATTTAAGTGGTAACCGCATGTGTGTTATGGTTTTAGGGGCTAATCGACAACGGCTTCTAGGATTATTAATATAGCCGAATGGCTATTAGATCTTAAAGTATGGGTGTTGGCCGATTGTAGGGGGAAACAATATCACGGGATTTTGTTAGTATAGCTCGGGATTCGCTAGTCTCGCAAGTAAACAGGTGTGTAAACTCTTACACATTTTATTAGCATAGACTGTTTATTATGTTGCTGTACAACCTCTCGTGTAGTAACTTTGCCTTGTGGGCATAAGCTTGGATTCTGGGTAAGTCCCCTATTTCGTGATCTATGATGTATGTTTGTCTATGCCATCATATGCTGTTAAATGCTATGCTATACATAAATGCATGATATATGGGATTATGATATTTGTTATGTGAGCATGATGATGGTGGAATTGATGAGAGGAGGGGGATGATCTCTATGGACTGTCACCAGTGGTTTTGACCACAAGATGGGTTGGCCCCATCAGTTTAATTGTGACTTCGGTCACCAGTGGTTTTGACCACACCGTTGATATAATTTGCGACTAAGTCCCAATGGTTTGGTACCACCAGTGGTTTTGACCACATATTGATAATTGTGACCTATGGTCATCAGTGGTTTTGACCACACGATGGGTTGGCCCCATCATTTGATTTGTGACTTCGGTCACCAGTGGTCACACGGGGTAGTTAAAGGAGTATGGATGGCTAGTTTGGGTTGCATGATCTGCATGTCTTACCAATATTTTGTGTATGAGTTTGCACTACCGGGTTGGGGATTTATACACTGAGTCTTGGTGACTCACCCCTTCCCATATCATTTTGCAAATGAGTAGATCGCGGAGATAGAGCCGGAGAGGACTCGAGGTGGCCATGCAATGGAAAATTTGTTTTAAATAGACTGTGGTTTATTTTTATTTCATTTTACTTTATTTATTCGAGTTGTAATAAGGCCATGGAAGTTTTAAGCATTTCCATTAAGTTTCTTTGTTATTATGTTTACTATGGATTGACAATTTAAATTTTAATTGCGAATGATTTTATTTTCTTAAGTATATATATATATGTTAAAGTTTTAATCCGGGAATTTGGTAACAACTTAAATTATTTCGGAAATTTTAAATGCACAAGGTTTTCCTTCCCAAAGACAATAAATTTATTTACTTCACTTTTAAATCAAAATATTTTCACACGTTTTTCCGCAGTAACATACCAGATCCGGTCAGGGCTCGTGGGCCGGGTTTGGGGTGTTACAAATTGGTATCAGAGCCAGGTTCAAAACTCGGCTGTGGGGGCCCAAGGCCCAAAATGTTTTGGTAGGCCTTTGTAAAATATTATGAAAATGGTTTTTTTTGTTTTGAACAGCATGGCATCAAGTCTCCGACACCAATCCGCCCAGGTAAGTACTTCTAATTACTGTGTGAATTATTATCTGTAGAGGGGTAGAAATGGAACGTAGATAGTATGATAGGTATTTGAACCCTAGGACTAGTTTACCCCAACAATCGCATAAGACTTTAAATGCCTAATTAAACAAACCTATGACTAAGTCGCCGAGTTAGGGTGTGGTAACCCTGGTGCGCATGACTAGGATTGGATCCTGAAGAGCCTGGTACTTAAGCAGTCCTAGTGACTCACCTTCACTTCGCAGGAATCCTACCTGGTGCGTAGCTTCGGTTCACCCTAACCATGAGGACTTGTTCATAGGCTAAACCCAATAACTAAAACCCGAAAGGGAACTAGCCGTAATTTTGTAAAAAACCCTAGTTTTAAAACTCTTATAATTACCTTTTAAACTTGTGAGAACTATTTTACAAAATTTTTCGAAAAATTTTCGATTTATGAAAATTACAAAAATACCCTTAGTGGAAAAAATTACAAAAAAGCCCCTGTGATTATAATTTCTAAAATGCCTTTAGTTTTTAAGATTTTCAGAAAATACCCTCGATTTTTGTTAAAATATTTTTACTTTACAAAAATATTGGAAACTTCTGTTTTGCAAACATCAAAATGCCATGATTTTTGAAAATTACGAAATTGCCCCTAACTTACAAAATTACCGAAATGACCCTGGTTTTCAAAATTTTTGCAACATTATCAATTTGGAAAACAAATTCTCAAAAAGAACCCCCAAGTTTTGTAAATTTTGAAATACCCTATTTATTAAGATTTATAAAGTTACCCTGGTTAAATACCGAAATGCCCCCGAAAATTTTAAAATTACCGAAAAACCCGAACTTTCAAAACTTCTGAAACACTCCGAGATTTCAGAATGACCAAAATACCCTTATTAAGAAAATCACCAAGGAACTTTATTTTGACAAATTACGAAAATACCCCTGTAGGGTAAATGACGAAAATACCCCTGGGATAGGAACGAACAGAAATGTACGAAGAGTGAAGATGTATGAGAGATACTATGGAATGGATGAACTTTTCTGTGAATTAGGATAGGAAACTTGAAACTTTGAATATCGAAAGAATCCCTATTAAACTCTCTTCATAAAATTTCTTCGCGGATAACCAAGTGAAACAAGTACTAATCCATAAAAAATTTCTTAATCAGATTAAAGCGTAATTGTTAGAAATGAGTTTTAGAGGACGTGGTCGTCGTGGACGCGATAGAGGAAGAATGACCGTGTCAGAACCTGTTAGGTCGGGTCAAGGGTTTGATAATGAGATACCACCGCCACCACCACCCCCAACTTTTGGTGTTGAGCAGTAGGATCAGACGGGGGGCGAGGCGGTATCGCAGGCTGTGCTGCGAGTTCTTGAGATAGTGACTGGAGCAGGTGGAGGTATGGGAGCTCGAAAATCTGTACCCGAGCGACTCTGAGCTAATGGAGCTGAGGTGTTCCGGGGTGTATCAGGTGTGGCACCCAGTACGACGGAGTATTGGTTGGAATCAACCGAGAGGATCATGGATGATCTAGATTTGTCAGCTGAGGAAAAGCTGAAGGGTATAATCTCTCTACTACGGGATGAGGCATATCAGTGGTGGCTCACCGTAAGGGATGGAGCGTTGGCGGAGGACCTCACATGGGAATTCTTTAAGGCAGCCTACCAAAAGAAATACATAGGAGCTAGCTACGTGGATGCGCAGCGGAAGGCATTCTTGAACCTGGTTCAGGGTAATAAGATGGTGGCAGAGTATGAGGCTGAATTTCTCCGGTTGAGTAGGTATGCTCGTGGTATTGTGGGTACTGAGCATGAACGCTATGTCAGATTCGAGGATGGGCTGAGAGATGAGTTGAGGATGATGATAGCTCCACACCAGGAACGGGAGTTCACGGTTCTAGTGGAGAAGACTAAGGTTGCTGAAGGGGTAAGACAGTTTGTTAGGCGGAATCAGAATAGAAGTAAGGATAAAAGGGATTTTGGGTCTTCAGGGTCCGCTGAAGGTTCACAGAATAGGCTAGATTTCGGGAATCAGAAAAAGTCACAAAGCCTGCTCAGTGGCCACCTCAGTGTGGTAGATGCGGGAAATCCCACTCGGGGGAGTGTTAGAATGGTAATCGAGGGTGCTTTGAGTGTGGATCAATGGAGCACCGGGTAAGGGATTGTCCGAGAAAGTTGGCTAGGACTCAAGCTGAGGGTCAAGGACGTGGTCAATTCAGGAGGGATGGCTAGCAACCTCAGAGGGGACGAGGTGCAGCTAGGGGTAATGGTAATGGTAACGGGCGTGGCCGAGGTGCTGAAGGTGCAGAGGTGAGGCAACCAAGGTTGGTTTATACAGTTGGCCATCACGAAGAGGAAGATGTACCAGATGTGACAACGGGTAAGTTTCTTATTTTCAGAATACCCTTAATTGTCTTGTTTGTGGTTAAGTTAGTTCGTTCTTATGTTGTTAGTGAAGTCTAGGGAACTTTGATTATGAACTTAGAGAATGTGTCTAGGAAGTATGATAATTCTTTAAGATCAGAGTGCGCAGCAGTAGCGTAGTGTGATGAGTTAAGGATGCACGATTGGACGATAGTAAGTAATTTTGAGGACGAAATTATTTTTAAGGGGGTAGAACTGTAACATCCTGAATTAGGGGTTGTTTGGAATTAAATTATTTTTCATGTGCTTGCTTGGAAAAAAAAAATATGTATGCTATGATCTAGGGTCTAGTCATAACCCTGGGCTAGGTCTGACTTAGGATTAAAAATTTCTTTTTAGCACTTGAGAAGGAAAAGTTAAGTGAGGAGGCTTTAAAAATTATTGGTGCGAAACATGACACAAAGAAGTAGCTGGTAGAGTGGTTGGGACGCTACCTAGGGAGCTAGAATGGTGCGACAAAGCAGGGGTTCGAGCTGCCAAGACTTGGGGCTTTATTTTTGCGTTATGTATGGGGTGTTGGGCTATGAAGGCCTTAAAAATAAAGGACATGAAAGTCGGTTTGGTGGAGTGGCTTGGGGCGCCATTTAAGGGTCCTGGCGAATGGACTCAAGTTCGAGTCACGCTGGAAGCAAAGGGTGTTTTTATTTTGGCTTTTGGTGTTAAGAGAAAGTGGAACTAACGAGGGAGCTCTTAAAAGAATTCGTGGCGAGTTTAGGGCATAAGAAAATGCCTTGGCCGAGTGGCTAGGGGCGCTATATGTGGCTGTGGCTGTGAGGTCCCATGTTCGAGACCTGGGGGCAGCAAAATGGTTGGTTTTTACTTATATTTTTGGCGTCAAGGAGAGAAGAAGTTGGTCTGCACATGGGCTCTCAATTGGATGAGGATAAGCTTGGTGATTTGGTTTTTTAAATTCAAAAGAGTTGAATGACTATTATATTATATTTTTTATTTATTTGAAGAGGTGGGTAAGAGATAGGATAGAAGATAAATATTGTTTTTTTATTTGAATGGGTGATAATTAAAAGATAAAGGTTATCACTTTAGGAAGCAATGGCCGATTATAGGACTCTTTAGAGTAGTAATTTCGGCTTTGAAAGGATTTAGGGGGGGTATGCCGATTTTGAGAAAAGAAAATTCATCTTTTTCTTTCTCTTTTGTTTGTTGAGCGAAACTCCAAAAGCATTAAGGCCATTTATAATTCTTTTATTTTTTCTCCTATTTGCTAGCTTGGCCGAACCTATACCCCTCTCCCAAGCTTCTTCTTTTAATTGGTGTTAGCCGAATATACCATTCTCTTGTGATCGATTTTTCATCAACATTTGAAGGGCTTAGCCGAACCATGTAAGTGTTTTCTTCCATTTGTGTTCCATGCTCTTAATCAAAGGCCATAGCCGAATCTCAAGTGCCCTGATTCTCTTTTCTTCTATCGTAAGTTCTAAAAGCCGGGATCCATTCACTTTTAATCTCTTCCAGGAAACAATTGAGCCGACGCTAGGGTGCTTTGAAGGAGTCTTTCGGGTTTCGATTCTTCAAGGTAAGTGGTTGTTTATATTTGGCTATGGGCCATGGATGGCATTTAAGTGGTAACCGCATGTGTGTTATGGTTTTAGGGGCTAATTGACAACGGCTTCCGAGATTATTAATATAGCCGAATGGCTATTAGATCTTAAAGTGTGGGTGTTGGCCGATTGTAGGGGGAAACAATATCACGGGATTTTGCTAGTATAGCTCGGGATTCGCTAGTCTCGCAAGTAAACAGGTGTGTAAACTCTTACACATTTTATTAGCATAGACTGTTTATTATGTTGCTGTACAACCTCTCGTGTAGTAACTTTGCCTTGTGGGCATAACTTGGATTCCGGGTAAGTCCCCTATTTCGTGATCTATGATGTATGTTTGTCTATGCCATCATATGCTGTTAAATGCTATGCTATACATAAATGCATGATATATGGGATTATGATATTTGTTATGTGAGCATGATGATGGTGGGATTGATGAGAGGAGGGGGATGATCTCTAAGGACTGTCACCAGTGGTTTTGACCACAAGATGGGTTGGCCCCATCAGTTTAATTGTGACTTCGGTCACCAGTGGTTTTGACCACACCGTTGATATAATTTGTGACTAAGTCCCAGTGGTTTGGTACCACCAGTGGTTTTGACCACATATTGATAATTGTAACCTATGGTCATCAGTGGTTTTGACCACACAATGGGTTGGCCCCATCATTTGATTTGTGACTTCGGTCACCAGTGGTTTTGACCACCAGTGGTTATGACCACTCGGGGTAGTTAAAGGAGTATGGATGGCTAGTTTGGGTTGCATGATCTGCATGTCTTACTTATATTTTGTGTATGAGTTTGCACTACCGGGTTGGGGATTTATACACTGAGTCTTGGTGACTCACCCCTTCCCATATCATTTTGCAGATGAGTAGATCGCGGAGATGGAGCCGGAGAGGATTCGAGGTGGCCATGCAATGGAAAATTTGTTTTAAATAGACTGTGGTTTATTTTTATTTCATTTTACTTTATTTATTCGAGTTGTAATAAGGCCATGGAAGTTTTAAGCATTTCCATTAAGTTTCTTTGTTATTATGTTTACTATGGATTGACAATTTAAATTTTAATTGCAAATGATTTTATTTTCTTAAGTATATATATATGTTAAAGTTTTAATCCGGGAATTTGGTAACAACTTAAATTATTTCGGAAATTTTAAATGCACAAGGTTTTCCTTCCCAAAGACAATAAATTTATTTACTTCACTTTTAAATTAAAATATTTTCACACGTTTTTCCGCAGTAACATACCAGATCCGGTCAGGGCTCGTGGGCCGGGTTTGGGGTGTTACGACGTTTTCAAAGCGAGCCCAAATGAGTTTTATGAAAGTATTCTTGAAATTAGCAGGTTTTTCTGGCATGGCACCTAAGTCTCCGACCCGCAGTACACCAGGTAAGTACCCCTAACCATCTGTGTGATTATTTGAATTATGAAAGGGTAGAAAAGGCATGGAACGTAGAATTGTATGATAGGAACTTGAACCCTAGGACTAGTCTACTCAAACACATGCATAAGACTTAACGACTGTTAAACAAACCTGTGAAGTAAGTCGCCGAGTTAAGGTGTGGCAACCGCCAGACGCATGTCTAGGATTGGTATTCAATGAAGAGCTTGGTACTTAAGCAAATCCTAGCGACTCACCTCCTCTTTACTCGAATCCTACCTGGTGCGTAGCTACGGTTCACCTTAACCAAGAGGACTTATTCACGGGCTAAACCCGATAATTAAAACCCGAAGGGGAACTAGCCATGTTTTTATAAAAACCTTAGTTTTAAAACTCTTAAAATTACCCTTTTGATTTGTGAGAACTATTTTTACAAAATTTTCCGAAAAATTTTCGATTTATAAAATTACAAAAATACCTCTAGTGGTAAAATTACAAGAATGCCCTTGGTTTATAAAGTGTCCAACTACCCAACAATTTTACCAAAATTTCATTATTTTATAAACGCTCAAAAACCCTAATCCGCAAAATATCAAAATACCTTGATTTTGGAAAATTACAAAATTGCCCCTAACTTATAAAAAATTACCAAAATGACCCTGATTTCCAAAAATTTTTTGTAACATCACCGTTTTGGAAAGAACAATTCTCAAAAAGAACCCTCAAAGTTTTGCAACTTTTGAAATATCCCGGATTTGTTAAATTTTAATAATTTACCCTGGTTTATTACCAAAATACCCCCGAGATTCAAAATTACGAAAATGCCCTCGAATTTCGAAAATTCCAAAAATACCCCAGTAATGAAATTTTTTTACCAAAATACCCTTATTGACAAAATCACCAAGGAATTTATTTTAACAAATTACAAAAATACCCCTGTAGGACAAATTACAAAAATACCCCTGGGTAGTGGAAAAACAACAATAATGAAAATTACAACATTTCTCTGAATGAATGAAAGTTCATAATTGGTTGATGAATGTGAACGTGACCTTCTGAATAGTGAACTTGAGCTGGGAACTTTGTTTGATCGAAAGAACCACTTTTAAACATCTCTTTTCATAAAACTGTTCGTGGTTAATCAGTGAAACAAAAGTACTAATGTATAAAACTCTTAAATCAGATTAAATCGCGATGTTAGAAAATGAGTTCTAAGGGACGTGAACTTAGATATTGTGCCTAGGAAGTATGATAGTTCTTTAAGATCAGAGTGCGCAGCAATAGCGTAGTGGGGTGAGTTAGACCGTACGATTGTTCGTTAGTAAGTAATTTCGAGGACGAAATTATTTTAAGGGGGTAGAACTGTAACATCCTGGAAAGGGCCTATGCATTTTCGGTTTACTTGACGAAGTGACATGTTTTATGTACTAAGAATAAATTTTGAATATTTTTGGAAACCCGAAAATGAATGAAAATGATTTGGAAATGAACATTTTTGGAAACCTGAAAATGTATGGACATGATTTAGAAATGATTCAAAAGAGGAAAGTGAACATTTTTGGAAACTTGGAAATGTAAGGAAATGATTCAAAAGAGGAAAGTGAACATTTCTGGAAACTTAGAAATGTAAGGAAATGTCAAGTTTACAGAGCCGAACGAAAATTTTTGGAAACTTAGAAATGACTTAGAAATGTCGAGTTTTAAGATTTAAAAGAGGAAATTAAGGCAAGGTGGCCTTAAAAGAAAAAGTTGGTGAAATTTGACACACAAACAGGCTTGGAAAAGTGGCCTGAAGATGCCACTTAGTGCCTCTGGAAATGGCGCCACATGCAAGGTGTTGGGCCTGAGTTCGAGTCACTTGGGAAGCAAATAAAGGAAGTTTTATTTTTGCTTCCAGAACCCTGAGATGGACGGCACAAGCCTTCTAGAAAGGAGGAGTTTTATTTTCATAAATATTCGATTAATAAGGTGATAAATAAGGGATTTAATTTGGATTACTTTTGAAGAGATAATAAAGGATTATTCTCTAATTATTTTAAATTAAGGAGATAAACTTATTAATAAAGAAGAGTGGTGGCCAAGTAAAGGATTCTGAGTAGTAGTTTCGGCTATAAAAGGAAGAAAATAGGGCTACTCATTAATTTTTCTTCCTCCTCTTCTCTCTGCCAAATTTCTGAGTGCTCTCTTCTCTTCTCTTCTCTTCTCTTTTTCTTTTGTCAAGCCGAATCTATAGTCCACCATTGTCAAAATTCTCAAGTTTTCTTTTCTTCCTATTTCTTCTTACCAATCCATTCAAAAGCCGAATCTTGGAAGGGCTTCAAGCATAGGTGCTGTTGATTTCTTCAAAGGTAAGAACAAGTTTGATTTCCATTCTTTTCTTTTAGATTAGCCGAGAGATAATCTAACCCCATACATATTATGGTTGCCGAATATGGAAGGATCTTTCAAGATTATCAGAGTAGTCGACTAAAAGGAGGAGCATTCGGGATTTCTAAGATTAAGGTAAGACATGTGAATATTCAGCCAAAGGCCTTGATTTATGTTTCGATGATTAAGATTAAGTCTAACGTAAGGTTTTAGGGATTTCGACATTCCTAGGGAAACAAGGAACATTTTCGGGATTTGTTGGTGTTCCAATCGTCAACAAGGTAAGAATACTAATCCTACTAGGATTTGGAATTTTGGCCGAATGGCTTTTTATTAAGGTAATAAGTGATAAATCAAATGTAGGGATTAAGGATCTAAGCATTAGATCAAGCTTTTCGAGATCTCAAGGAATTTCTAAGTGAATCAGGTGTGTACCCTACACTATGTTATAATATGTATTATGGCCATGTTTATTAAAAATGTGTTAATAAGAACATGAAAATGGCTAAGGTACCATGTTATGGTACTAAATACTCAGGTACGTTTCCTACTCCTACTAAGAATATGAAAAATGTTATTAGTAACATGATAATATGATAAGAATGTGAACTCTGGCATATTTATGCATATTATTATTATATGGGGCATATGGGTTTGTTTGAAAGGGGAAGTGAATGTGGTGACCTAAGACCACGAACACGGTGACCTAAGACCGTGATATCTGAAAAGTGGTGACCTAAGACCACAGTAATCTGAACGTGGTGACCTAAGACCACGAATGCAGTGACCTAAGACCGCAATTTGGTGTGTAGCGGAAGGAGGGTCGACTTAGTAGTCCCCACGGTGTGACTGGCAGGTACGGGGGTGTGTAGCGGATGGACAATTAGGTTTGGGTTTGGGAATGCATCATAACGTGTATTCTATGTTTTGAATGTGTAACATATGTATGCCTGATTCTATTATGATTTAGTGTCGTGTACACATTGAGTCGGTTGACTCACCCCGTTGGGGAACATTTTTCAGGTGATGATCAGTAATGGACCGGGTCGGCAGGAGCTTAGTGGTGGCCATGTGAAGTTCAGATTTTACTTTATTTTGGACTCTTTATATTTTAAGTACTTTGAATTTTATCTTGAGTTTAATTTGATGTAATAAGGCCATAGTTGAGCTATTTTACATTTATTTTTATTTATTATGTTTACAAATATTTATCCATTAAAGTTAAGTTAATTTCTTTTAAACTAAAGCCTAAACGTTTTGTCACCTAAAGTAAAGGATTTTAATAATGAAATAAACTTGTTTTCAACTCAAGCCCAACCCAACTCGAACTTTTTCCCAAAAAAATCACTTGAAGATTTTCAAAGTGCAAAAGAATTTGAACCGGTTTTCTTGAGGAGCATATCAAATCTGGCCAAGGCTCATGGGCCGGGTTTGGGGTGTTTCAATAACAGAAATTAGTATCCTACCCACCAGCATCTACACACAATCTCAAACCTTCCCTACACACCATGTGGGGTTTAAAACACCCACCCAGCCCTACCCACCAAGTCATACCGAATGCGGCACATATCAGTAATATTGCAGCTAAGCTGCCAGATAATAGGCATGAAAGCCTTCCAGTACACTTCCCCCAGTAATCAATCATCCTACCCCAATGCAGATGCAACTAAACGTGCTCAATGCAGACATACAAGAATACATGCTTACATGCTAAAATCCAGTTATCAGTCATACATACGGATCAGTAAACATGCATAAATCTAACATGCTCAACACATATATTATATATTCAAATCACACAATTTAGGGTCTAAGTAGCGCTTACTGACCCTACAGCAGGTTCACAGTCAACTTGGGCAACCCGTGCAACCATAAGAAATATTTTAGCTAAATGGGCCCACACGCCCATATGGTTTACCCGTGTGGGCCCACACTCCCAGATTGGCCTTGCTCGTGTGGATCACATGGCCTGGCCCAAATATCACATGCCCGTGTGGCGTGTCCGTGTGGGCTCATACGCCTGTGTGGCCCACATGCCCAATTCGATTTAGCCCATGTGGCCCACACGGCCACACCTCGGCCATCGCGCGGCCGTGTTATCGCACACGGCCTACCACACGGGTGGCCACACACCCTTGTGTGGTCGACAGTTTACAATTTTAGCTTTTGTTGAATCCCGTTTTTTAAGTTTTTAGGTACACACCGGTTACGGAAACGATGCAATAGCAACCCCTAGCTCTCTGAAACCTAAGAACAGCAATCCAAAGGCTATTTAACAAACGATTTACGAACCAATAATTAAACCCAAAATTACACGAGTGACTTACCGACGAAACGAACAATCTCTAGCGCAGTTTAGGCTATCGAACGCACTTTACTACTCACCACGTTCTCTTAATCCACAAACACGCAGAAAAGTTCCTTAACTTATATACCAAAATGCCAACACAATAATTAAACTTAACTAACAAGTTGAAAACCATGTTTCAGAACTGGAAATCCCACTTACCAGGGTAATGAAACACCAAGATAACGAGACAAAAAGGACTACGATACGAAAAATCAGAATCAATGGAGGAAGAGAAAAAAAAAAGAAGAAAAACGCAGGGAGAGGGGGAGAAGCATCAGTTTTTTTTTCGTGAGAAGTTTTTGGGAAACAGATTTACCCAAATCCCACTACTTCACAATCATAACCACCCACTACTCAGAATTCTACTACAACTGGAACTCTATCACAAAGTTGAGCAAAAATAACACCTACACTCGTGCAGGGATTCAAACACAAGACCTTCAGCACTCTAACACTCAACTTAACCACCAGACCAGCAGGCCCATTCTGATATGATTCCATCAATAATTAAATATAAGCCCACTCCCTAAACACAAGGCTTAGATCAGAAAAATATCAAAATTTGTCAAAGGTAGGGCTTGAACTTGGGACCTCCAAAACATACCCAGAACACTTAACTACTAAAGCAGATACACATTTGTGTCACATTTTCACAAAAGCTGAAATAAGAATTTTTGGGCTTTATAAGATGTTCCACTGGATGTTGAGGCCGAGCAATGATGGTAAAAGAAGATTTTTTTTCATTCTGAGTCCTGAGTGTTTGTTTTCAATTTTGAAAACTCCGAGGAGCTCAAAAATCTGTGGAGTTGGGACGAAATGAGAGACATTTGTGAATCGGGTAAAGGTTTTCAACTCCCACAGAGGAATTATTTCGGTGCATCGGAAGGGGATGATCTTGCAAGGAAGATTGAAGGACTTGGGTTTTTTGTTTGCTTTTTGTTTAGAAGTTTTTTGTTTTTTTTAAGTTTTTCATTTTAGTGCTTTAAGTTTTTTTCAGTCTTTTTAGGGATACCCGAGGCACCACCCATTAGCAGCAATAGGCTTCTGCCAGCTGGCTGGTGGGCTGAAACCTTACAGGGTTTAGGATTGTGTTCCATCCTTTAATCTTCTATTTTAATACATCGGTTGATT
Organism: Gossypium bickii; assembly: GCA_025503065.1. Lineage (NCBI taxonomy): Eukaryota > Viridiplantae > Streptophyta > Magnoliopsida > Malvales > Malvaceae > Gossypium > Gossypium bickii. The sequence continues at coordinate 5,947,533 of CP106714.1, read as the reverse complement.
TTATTTCAAAAAAAAATCTTAAGTAAATCCCTTCCCATATATATATTATGCATATATTAAAGTTAGCTTCTAAAGGGAAAGGGTTAATATACCATTTGGTATGTAGGGTTTTTTTGTTTAAATTTAATACATGAGTTTTACTTTAATGTTCAATTTGGTACCCATACCAAACAAATGTGCCTAATGAACACTTGGCACGTATGTTCTAGTAAAAAAATATAATTACCTACAAAATGATCTGATAAAACCGTCACTCCGAATTACCTAAAAATGATGACTCAAGTATGTAATTACCACCCCAAATTTCCAAGCAATGATGGTTTCCAAATAATAACCTAACCCTATGGTATGCCAACTAACTCGGTCTGACAGCTAATAGGGTAACCAAATTTCAATTTCAATATACAACCTAATTCATGTTTATTCATTCTAATTTTCATCATTAATTTCCAATTCAATACATAACTTATATATATCAATCGAATTTCACATATCAAGTAAGTCATAAAATTTTCTAATATATTCAATTTAGTCATTGCTTCGATATTCAATTCAAATCATATCAATTCAACTCAAACAATCATCAACAACTTTAGATTTTCCTTTTCCTCTCGATGAATCTAGGTCGATGTTAGTTATGGATTAACATAAACACATGCAACAATTAAATGGTTCCCAAATCATAGAATTACAAACCGAAATTTTTTATACTCATCAACAGCTTTAGATTTTCCTTTTCCTCTCGACGAATCTAGGTCGACGTTAGTTATGGATTAACAAAAACACATAATACTATCAATAAACAACCAATTCACAATCGACTGTCAGTTTATACAAATTTTCCAATTCATTCAATTTAGTCCCTAAAATCGAGACTAACATGACTTTCAATTTAAAACTCCAAATTGAAATTTGATTTCACTATGGTCCATTAGAGACCTCCTATTTCTTATTTATATAGTCAATCTTACATTTAATTCAGTTTAGTCCTTATAATCTTGTTTTTGCGAGTAATTTTAAGGTTGGTTTTGTCGTTGTCCCCTCTAGTTTGGTGGATGCTCGATTCTATTGTCGATTTATGCTCACCACTTTGGACCATCCAAGGTTGAAGTGCTTGCAATCACTCCTGATATATTGTGTTTGAGTTGTGACAGAGTCGATTGTCAATGTGCCATAATGTTCTATTAATGTTAAAGCTGAAGCTGAAGCTTTCGCTATGTTGATGGAGCTTGTCCTTTAGCGCGTATAATGGGCGTTTGTTACTTTTTCCCCCTGAATTGTATGGTCTTATTCATTGAATGGATTAATGAATTTCTATTTTAAAAAAGAAATAATTTATAATAAATAATTAAATGTATTATTTAAAACTAATTAATAATAACACATGAAATATGTATGTTATTAAAATGAAAAGAAAAAGCAGATTAAATTATTTATCATAGTGTTGTCACTTGTCATCAATCTTGAGTCAATACCGAGTTAACTTGTGACACCAACTTAGCTAAATATATTATTAATATATACAATGATAGAGGTAATAAAGTGTGCACAAAAAAATTAAAATGTATAAAAATATCAAAATAAAACTTTAGTTGAATAGTAAATATAAATTTTATTAAGGCAATTAGCAAGAGTTCAAATCTCACCATATACATATTTTTATTGGTTTTTTTTAAAGTGAAAAGATCAAAATATCCTTGAATAATATTGTTTAGTTTAATTACGAAAAGACATTTCCTGAACTTTTTAATCGAGTTGGTAACCCGATTGAAGGTGACACTAACTCAATCAAGAACTTCAATAATAGTATAGATAAATATTAATATAAAATATAAATTTTTGTTATAAAATAAAAGGATAGAAAGTAAAGAACAAAGAAAATGAGAAAGCAAAGAGAGAGCGTATTTTATTGATCAATCGGAATATTTACAAAGTTTCTTCAGAGTTTCTATTTATAGACATAAGAAGTATAAATGAAGTACAGATCTATTTCTAATGACTATAAGAATTTAAAGTACATCAAAACTTATCTTAATCTTGATGGATATCCACTTAATAAGATATTCATAACACTCTGACCTTGTGTCGAAGCTTTAAAATTTATATAAAGAGAGAATGATCGAACCTGGAAACTAACTCTGACAGTGACTTAAGGCAAGTGCACCTATCGAACAGTAGTATAGCTTAGGCAAGACCGAATTGTCAAACCCAAAGGAATCAAAAGTATTAATACTAACTTTCTTTTTATTATTTAGCCTAAATATTAAGCGAATGGTTGTTTAATCTAAAATTAACTGACTACCAAGCTAAAGACGCAAAGAAAAAAAAGAATAAATTGGGGAAATACTTTTAGGAAAACTCAGTTGATTAATATGATACCCTAGGAAGAATCCACTTAGACTTCACTTGTTATCTAACACTAAACCAGACGATTTATTCACTTAACTTGATCCGTAGGATTCCCTAATTTATATTAAACCCTCTCTCGAGGCGAATAACGTCTAACCCTAGGTTGATTAATTGAAATCTCTTTCTAATTAAAACCCCTAGAATTGCATTAACTCGATCTATGGACTCCCATATTAGGTTTGACCGTAATCCGGTATATTTTTGTCACCTTATCACTAGGCACGCGAGCAACTCCGCTTAACTATGCTAGATCTACTCTGAGGCAGGAACTTTTGCTCCACCACCTAAGCACATCCAACTTGAATCAATATCCCGAAAATATCAACACAAGAATTAAGCACACGTAATTAAGAACAAATCAAATATTTATCATATAGTTCAGAAAATAATAACAAGATCCATCTTAGGTTTCATCCCCTTTAGGTATTTGAAGGGTTTAGTTCATAATTGTAAAAGAAAACATCTCAGAAGAAAAGATAAAACAAAACATAAGAAAACCCTAAAAACCCCTGAAGGAATTGAAGGAGAGATCCTCCGTCTTGTGTATAATTCTAGCTTCTTGAGATGGATCAACTGGCTATCTTCGAGTGATTCCCACAAATCAGACTTTTCTAGCTCGGCTCCTTGGCCTAGCTAACCGCCCCCTGGCCTAGCTAACCGCTCCTTCTCTAAGTTATACTTAGGGTGTTTATATAGGCTTTGGAATGTGTTTCTTTGCCCCTAAGTTTCCTTTTCCGAGTAGAATTGCTCTTTTCCACGACAGGGACATGGCCATGGCACATGCCCGTGTGAATCGTGGCCAAGCCATGTTCGGACTTTTAATGAGGCACGGCCGTGTGGTTTTGGGCCCAGGCCATGTCGATTTCGTACTTTGGCCCATTTGGCCCGTTTTAAGCCTGTTTCTCTTTCTTTTCATCCTCGGGTGCTTTCCTGATTATAAAACATGAAAAGAAAGGATTAAGAAAAGGATTAAGAGCACCTTTTTACATAAATCAAGGGATAATTCATCCGAAAACATGCTAAATGTGGGATTAAAATATGTTACTTTTATGGTTTATCACACTCCCCCTTGGATGTCCATTGGTAGATAATGTGCCTCGTTAAAACCTTACTAAGATAAAAATACTGTGGGAAAAAAATCCTAGTGAAGGAAAAAGAGTACACATATATAAAATACGCATATTATGCTAACCCATTAAAAACCTTACCAGGAAAACCCAATGGAACAAAAACTCGATTAAGGGAAAAAGAGTACAACGCTTATTTACTCTCCCTCATAAAAACATCATATACTTTCTCATATTCTACATATTCAATCTTGAATACTAGTTTTTCAAATGACTATTTGAATGTATTTGCTAAGCATTTATATTACCATTCTTTTGAAAGTCATGAGTAGGGGAAAATTGGGGGGAAATATATTTTGATCTCTTCAGGAGTTTCAACAATAATCATAACAAACTTTAATCATGATTCTTCTGTAAAAACACAAATATGTATTTTGGATCATTTTATAATCCTCTTTCAACTAATATTCACTAAGTCAAATTTACCACATATGTTCAAATTATTTCAAGTCATATAAATGAACAATTTCCCGAGAATTTCAATATGCTTCTAGCATCCTAAATCCTTAAAGGATTTTAATATAAACTTTACTATACAGTGGTTCATAAAAAGGTTGTAACAACAACCATTAGGCGCAAGTTAAATCTTTTATGAATTGTCAAAATAATATATCAAAAGATTGCATCCACCACAAAATAATATTATACCTTTTCATAATCGTCGCCAGAACTTAGCGAAAAAATTCATATTTTAATTCCGCTTTTGCAAAACTACTTCATTTGCACCCTCACTGGCTTTATACCTTTTAATATTTGGACTACTGGTCCAAAAACTCCACAAATTTAATTGTACTTGAGTTGCGTCTTTTTATTTTTGATCTATTTATTCTATATTTATATTTCTCAATAGATTTATTCAAAATCCTCCTTTTGTTTCATTATTTCAATAATAACATTGCATGCAAAACCATTGTCAACCACTTTTATTATTTGGTTCCACATTTTCTTGAATTGACATAACTAATCGAGATCTCTTATTATTTTAATCTTTAATTTCAGGTACCTGAATCTCTGCTGGAGTTTTACTTATTAGTTATGTCTTGGGTCTCTTTTGGAGCACTCGTCTCCACTATTTGACCATCTAGAAGAATTTTCATCTTTGAAATCAATCAATCTAATATTTATTCTAACTGATTGTCCTACTGTGACTTTGATTTAAATTAAAATATTAGATGATATATAACACTTGGTTATTCTTACTAAGTTTGTAAATACATCTGACAGTTAACTTGTAATGAGTTATCATTGTTGAACTTCTAGTTCAAATTACTCTCCCCCTAACTCATTACAAGTTGTTATTTCTCTCCCCCTAATGTTGGGAAAACTATCGAATCAAAATGGTAATCACAAATCATGTCATAATTGAATCTCCAATACATACAAAGAGACTTGTAATTAATATATATTCCTAACTTTCTTTGAGGATTTACTCATCTTTGTGTGTTGTGGTGCTGCAATTGGAACATATACACATACAAAAATTCAAAGATGAGAAATATTTAGCCTTTAATCAAAAATCAATCATAATGGGGAGTATTTATAACTTATTGGTTTGATACGTACAACACACAAAACAACATAATCTCATGTTGAAATAGGAAGTTCGGTTCTCATAAGTAATGGTTTATGTAACACCCCAAACCTGGCCTAGAAGTTTAGACCGAATCTCGAGTGTCACATTGATCACCAAAGTGATCGTAGGTAAATTTTCTTTTTACAAGTGATTTATAACAACGGATCAAAACATTTATTCATTTAAAATATGGATAGTTAAAATACGTTAAGTATATAAGAAGCGAAATTAAAACAATGTAAAACTTGTCTCAAAATTTGTACCACGGTATTATAAAACCTTACATTTCCAAAACCTGAATGATAAAACAGAAACTAAACATATAACGTTTACTAAGTTTTCTCTGAGACTATCTGAGACCTCCGCATACCAAGCCCAGTGTCAAAATTCAAAAGAGTACCTGAAAAGGAAACACTAAGAGGGGGTGAGCTACTTGAGCTCAGTGTTAGTTTGAAATAAAACAATGGATAGAATTAGGGTATTAGATCAAAAATGCAACAGAATTTCAAACACACACAAAATCAGAAATCACGCCGGAACTGGTGTCCAAACAGAGCTTAGTAATCGAGCACATTAGGTTCTGTAACAACCCAAACCCGGCCCAAACTTTAAGGCCGAATCTAGCTTGTTACAGTAAAAAACATTTTTGAGAAATTCGTTTTTCTAAATCAATTTAAGTTGTTGGAAACCTTTTGTCTGAATGTCTTGTAAAAACTTTATTTAGTGTTTATTAGAAAATTTATTTAAGCCAAGTTAATATAAAATTCCAAATGTGCCCGATGGCACGTTAAAAATAATTTCGTTTTAACTTGGTAAACATGTGATTTGAATATTAATAACAAAGTTTAGAACAAGTATCCAACGTATAGAACAAAATATCAGGAGGCCTTATTACATTCACATAAAATAAAAACCCGGAAATAAAAATATCATGACTAAAATTAAAGTTCATTTAAATTAAATCCACTGCATGGCCACCTCGAGTCCACCCGGCTCCACATCCGCGATCTACGTGTCACCTGAAAAATGTAAAGGAGAAGGTGAGTCACCAAGACTCAGTATGTAACCCTTCCCCCGGTTTAAGCAATTTCATACACAACATATAATTAACCATCATGTACTAAGTCATGCACCCGACCTAGCCAACCAAACGCCTTTGTCTACCCCGTGTGGTACCAAACCACTGGTGGTGCCAAACCACTGGTGACATATAGTCACAGATGTGATGCCAAATCACTGGAGGTGCCAAACCTCTGGTGTCCGTAGACACAATCGATTGATGGGGCCAACCCATCGTGTGATGCCAAATCACTGGCGTCAATCCCTTATGATAATCTGTGGGGCCAACCCACTGTGGTGCTAAGCCACTGGGACGAGACGCGATGAGGTACCAAACCTCTGGAGGTACCAAACCTCTGGTGACCGTAGTCACAGTGTGTTACCAAAACACTGGTGCCCGTCGGCACGAATATACTACCCCCTCCTCTCATCAACCCATATCAAATATATATATATCACAATATTCATGCCATCATACGCTTGATCACATATATCAGATTTATCATTAATCATAAACAACATATCATGCTTTCCAAAAGCATCATAAAATCTCATAATCAATCAGGGACTTACCCGGATCCTTGCTCATACCACTCATGGTATTGAAACCGAATCTACATAGATCCAAGTATCACATGCAAAAGATTTAGCACATTTAATTAACTATAAGTGTGTATGTACACACCTGTCACCAATGAGAAGTCTAAATCGTGAAAAGAGATGCCGGTCACCTAGATCTACTGATCCCTATATTCGACCACATACATGGGTTAGTATCATGGCCTAATCGGCCAAACCAACACAATTGAAAAGGGTTCCTTGTGAACCCAAAACCTTACCCGAACGTCTTTGAACCCAAGCCACTATACTCCAAATGGTTTTGCTTCCCTGAAATTGGCAACTATTAGTAGCCACTTAATAGCCTTCGGCTTTTCTTAATCATTAGGAGATCAATCTATTTCAAGTAGGCACTTACCACCACTTACCCCAAATCCGATTGACAGAGACTGGAGAGTTAGATCTATTGCTTGGAAGATCCCGAAATTCCTAGATAACATTGATTTCAAAGAAAGATTAACCGAACTATTACCAAATGCCGGATTTCGGCTTTTCTTCACCTTCAAATCGACAGAACACAAGAGAAAATATTAAAATATTCGGCTAACGACCCTTACCCACTGAAACCAATTGAAAGGAGAGTCCCGATGAGTCTTTAGTGTTCTAAAAGGTGCTTCCAAAGGGGAGAAGGGAATTTCGGCACTCTAGAGAGGTATATTCGGCTTTTATGAAGGAAAAATAATAGAAGAAAAGGGGTGATGAGAGTTTCGGTTTGAAAAGGGTTTGAGAGAGTGGAGAAAATAAAAGAAAAATAAGAAGGAGAAGGTTAGGATTTTCGGCTCAACCAAGATGGAAAAAGAAAATCAAGTGGTCAATTGGTGTCTTTATAGGCCAATCGACACCCCCCCTTTTGAAGCTTGCCATCCACTTCTCTTTGAAGTGTTTAAAATTTAACAACTTTCCTTACTATATTCTAGGCCATTAGTTTAAATTAATTCAAAATAATTTGAATAATTTAAACACCTATATTTTCTCCTTAGCAATTATCAAATAAAAACCAATTAAATTATTAATATTATCTTATCACCTCTTCAAAACCAAAAAATAAAATAAAATAAAGAAGCCATGTGCCCCACAACTTCCTTCCAGCCGAATGCAACCACAACAAGGAACCATGTGCAGGCCAACTCCCAATCACGCCAGCCTTGCAAAATAAAAACCACCGCTGCTGCATGCTGGGTTCGAACATGGGACCTCACGCATCGGCCCTTCTTCCAGCGCCCTTGCCAACTCTTCCAACCCGCCTTTCATGCCAAAATGCCACAACATTTAATTTTAAACCCTTCCTACTCCAGCCCATAACCGCATACAAAAATAAAACATGTAAGATGCTGCTCCAGCCCCTCGAACCCGCGCCCACGCACACCTCCAGCTCCTAAGTGACGTACGGGCACCACTTTGCCAAGGTGTTACTTGTGTCAAAGACACGCCCCAGCTCCTTTTAAGGCTTCCTTCTCAGCCCTTTTCTTTTAGCGCAAAAAGCCTAAAAAAAATAAAACTCCCCCTTGCGCCCTTTAAGTCTCGAACCCGTGACCCCATACCAAGGCCTTTAAGTGGCGCCCCAAGCCACTCCACCAGCCCATCTTTCTTGTCCGAACTCCTCACCATATATCTTTAAGGCCTTACTAAGCCCAACGCCCAAAACAAAATAAAACACCACTTTTGCTGCCTTCTTGAATCGAACCCAAGACCTCAATGGCGCTACTTCCAAATTTCTTAAGCAAAGACATATAAGGCCACTCTGCCAATGCCTTTCTTGTGTCTTAAACTCCAAAATTTTATTTTAAGGCCTTCTTGCCCTATTTCCCTTTTTACCCTAAAAATCCAAAATTTTTCAAAGCCTTCCCCTTTCATCCAAGCATTCTTAGAACCTCTAAAACTCATCCAAGCACTCCCAAAAACCTACTAACACTTGATTTATACCTAATATGCACAGCCCCTAAACCAGGGTGTTACAATTCTACCCTCCTTAAAATAATTTCGTCCTCGAAAGTACTTATTACTGAACAATCATAACTCGCTATTCTACGCCTCGGCTGCGCACTCTGATCTTAATCTATCATACTTCCAAACACAGTCTCTATCGTCGCGATTTAATCTGATTAACAAGTTTTATGCATTAGAAATTTGGTTCCACTATTTAACCTCGAACATATTTTATGAAAGGAAGATTTTAAAAGTAGTTCTTTCGATCACACAGAGGTTCCGTTCAAATTCCCTATTCTATTTCAGAATACCCCATTCATCCCTAAGGACACATTTATTCATCAACAAGAACACATTCACCACTTAGAGACACCTTCACTTCTCAATGAAGCCACTTTCCTTCCTCAGTAGAGGCACATTCAGTGGTATCCACCACACACATTCACTATTCGGAACTTTCCACCCGTTTCTACCCTAAGGGTATTTCCGTCATTTTCCTACAGGGGTATTTCAGTAATAAATCAAAGCGATTCCGAAAAATTTAATAAGTCAGGATCTTTTTTAAAATTCCCAAAACTGAAGAGTATTTTCGAAAGTTTCGCAAATTGAAGGTATAACGGGATTTTGAAACCCAGGGGTATTTTGGTAATTTTGTCAATCAGGGGTAATTTTGTAAATTTCCAAAGTCAGAGTGTCTTGAATTTTTACAAAATAGCATTTTTGAATATTTTCACAAAGTAGGGAAATTTTATTAAGATTGGGGTTAAACCGGCAATTTTGAAAGTCAGGGGCATTTTAGTAATTTTCAACACAGGGGTATTTTCGTAAACTTTCAAAGTCAGGGTATTATTTTGAAATACATAATTTTGAATACTTTTACAAAGTATGAGGTTTTTATTGAAATCGAGGTAACACGATAATTTTAGAAATCAAGGGCATTTTCGTAATTTTGCCACCAGGGGTAATTTCGTAATTTTGGAAAGTCGAAAATATTTTGAAAATTTTTTTCAAAAATAAATTTTCGTTACAATGAAAAAAAATGCTTTAGTGATTTTAAAACTAGGGTTTCTATAAAACAAGGCTAGTCCCTTTCGGGTTTTATTCAGTGTGTTTAGCCTATGACTGAGTCCTCTTGGTTAGGGCGAACCGAAGCTACGCACCAGGTAGGAATCCCGCGAAGAGGAGGTGAGTCACGAGGACTGCTTAAGTACCAAGCTCTTCCGGATCCAATCCTTGACATGCGCACAGGGGTTACCACACCCTAACTCGGCGACTTAGTCGTAGGTTTGTTTAGCAGCCTTAAGTCTTATGCATATGTTTGAGTAGACTAGTCCTAGGGTTCATCAGATCCTAGTTCACTAATCTACGTTCCCAACTAAGCCCATATCAGTTCCTATAAGTCTATCTACGTTCCATGCTTCCTACCCTTCTACAGAATATAATTCACAAAGAGGTTTCGATATACTTACCTGGGCGGATCGGTGCCGGAGACTCGGGCCATGCTGTTCAAAAACCCAAAAAAAATTCAAAAGGCCTACTAAAACATTTTTGGGCCTTGGGCCCCCACAGCCGAGCTTTAAACTGGGCTCTGATACCAATTTGTAACAACCCAAACCCGACCCAAACTTTAAGGCCGAATCTAGCTTGTTACAGTAAAAAACATTTTTGAGAAATTCGTTTTTCTAAATCAATTTAAGTTGTTGGAAACCTTTTGTCTGAATGTCTTGTAAAAACTTTATTTAGTGTTTATTAGAAAATTTATTTAAGCCAAGTTAATATAAAATTCCAAATGTGCCCGATGGCACGTTAAAAATAATTTCGTTTTAACTTGGTAAACATGTGATTTGAATATTAATAACAAAGTCTAGAACAAGTATCCAACGTATAGAACAAAATATCAGGAGGCCTTATTACATTCACATAAAATAAAAACCCTGAAATAAAAATATCATGACTAAAATTAAAGTTCATTTAAATTAAATCCACCGCATGGCCACCTCGAGTCCACCCGCCCACATCCGCGATCTACGTGTCACCTGAAAAATGTAAAGGAGAAGGTGAGTCACCAAGACTCAGTATGTAACCCTTCCCCCGGTTTAAGCAATTTCATACACAACATATAATTAACCATCATGTACTAAGTCATGCACCCGACCTAGCCAACCAAACGCCTTTGTCTACCCCGTGTGGTACCAAACCACCGGTGGTGCCAAACCACCGGTGACATATAGTCACGTATGTGATGCCAAATCACCGGAGGTGCCAAACCTCGTGTCCGTGAGACACAATCGATTGATGGGGCCAACCCATCGTGTGATGCCAAATCACCGGGCGTCAATCCCTTATGATAATCAGTGGGCCAACCCACTCAAAAGTGCTAAGCCATCGGGGACGAGACGCGATGACGTACCAAACTTCTCTGAGGTACCAAACCTCGGTGACCGTAGTCACAAGCAGTGTTACCAAAACACTGGTGCCCGTCGGCACGAATATACCGCCCCTTCCTCTCATCAACCCATATCAAATATATATATATCACAATATTCATGCCATCATACGCTTGATCACATATATCAGATTTATCATTAATCATAAACAACATATCATGCTTTCCAAAAGCATCATAAAATCTCATAATCAATCAGGGACTTACCCGGATCCTTGCTCATACCACTCATGGTATTGAAACCGAATCTACATAGATCCAAGTATCACATGCAAAAGATTTAGCACATTTAATTAACTATAAGTGTGTATGTACACACCTGTCACCAACGAGAAGTCTAAATCCTGAAAAGAGATGCCGGTCACCTAGATCTACTGATCCCTATATTCGACCACATACATGGGTTAGTATCATGGCCTAATCGGCCAAACCAACACAATTGAAAAGGGTTCCTTGTGAACCCAAAACCTTACCCGAACGTCTTTGAACCCAAGCCACTATACTCCAAATGGTTTTGCTTCCCTGAAATCGGCAACTATTAGTAGCCACTTAATAGCCTTCGGCTTTTCTTAATCATTAGGAGATCAATCTATTTCAAGTAGGCACTTACCACCACTTACCCCAAATCCGATTGACAGAGACTGGAGAGTTAGATCTATTGCTTGGAAGATCCCGAAATTCCTAGATAACATTGATTTCAAAGAAAGATTAACCGAACTATTACCAAATGCCGGATTTCGGCTTTTCTTCACCTTCAAATCGATAGAACACAAGAGAAAATATTAAAATATTCGGCTAACGCCCCTTACCCACTGAAACCAATTGAAAGGAGAGTCCCGATGAGTCTTTAGTGTTCGGCAAAGGTGCTTCCAAAGGGGAGAAGGGAATTTCGGCACTCTAGAGAGGTATATTCGGCTTTTATGAAGGAAAAATAATAGAAGAAAAGGGGTGATGAGAGTTTCGGTTTGAAAGGGGTTTGAGAGAGTGGAGAAAATAAAAGAAAAATAAGAAGGAGAAGGTTAGGATTTTCGGCTCAACCAAGATGGAAAAAGAAAATCAAGTGGTCAATTGGTGTCTTTATAGGCCAATCGACACCCCCCCTTTTGAAGCTTGCCGTCCACTTCTCTTTGAAGTGTTTAAAATTTAACAACTTTCCTTACTATATTCTAGGCCATTAGTTTAAATTAATTCAAAATAATTTGAATAATTTAAACACCTATATTTTCTCCTTAGCAATTATCAAATAAAAACCAATTAAATTATTAATATTATCCTTATCACCTCTTCAAAACCAAAAAATAAAATAAAATAAAGAAGCCATGTGCCCCATAACTTCCTTCCAGCCGAATGCAACCACAACAAGGAACCATGTGCAGGCCAACTCCCAATCACGCCACCTTGCAAAATAAAAACCACCATTGGCAGATCTTTGGTTCGAACATGGGACCTCACGCATCAGCCCTTCTTCCAGCGCCCTTGCCAACTCTTCCAACCCGCCTTTCATGCCAAAATGCCACAACATTTAATTTTAAACCCTTCCTACTCCAGCCCATAACCGCATACAAAAATAAAACATGCAAGATGCTGCTCCAGCCCCTCGAACCCGCGCCCACGCACACCTCCAGCTCCGAAGTGACGTACGGGCACCACTTTGCCAAGGTGTTGCTTGTGTCAAAGACACGCCCACTCCCTTTTAAGGCTTCCTTCTCACTTTTTTTTCTTTTAGCGCAAAAAGCCTAAAAAAAATAAAACTCCCCCTTGCGCCCTTTAAGTCTCGAACCCGTGACCCCATACCAAGGCCTTTAAATGGCGCCCCAAGCCACTCCACCAGCCCATCTTTCTTGTCCGAACTCCTCACCATATATCTTTAAGGCCTTACTAAGCCCAACGCCCAAAACAAAATAAAACACCACTTTTGCTGCCTTCTTGAATCGAGCCCAAGACCTCAATGGCGCTACTTCCAGCCCCTTAAGCAGGGCATAAGGCCACTCTGCCAATGCCTTTCTTGTGTCTTAAACTCCAAAATTTTATTTTAAGGCCTTCTTGCCCTATTTCCCTTTTTACCCTAAAAATCCAAAATTTTTCAAAGCCTTCCCTTTTCATCCAAGCATTCTTAGAACCTCTAAAACTCATCCAAGCACTCCCAAAAACCTACTAACACTTGATTTATACCCACTATGCACAGCCCCTAAACCAGGGTGTTACAGGTTCACACAGAAGTCTTAACACAAATGCTAATCAGACAAACATATCACAGAAAATTAGTCTTTCAATCAGAACCCACAGACAAATGTAGATGTATGCAGTCTAATAAAAACCCACCCATCCAGCCAGCACACCTCTCCGTCCCCCGATCACACCCTAAAAGAGTTGTTAAAGCTTATCCAACCAAACACAGCAATTAGGACAGAGTAGGCCCATCCAATCCTACACACCATATAGAGTCATCCCAGGTTACCCGGCAATAATGACTTATCAAAATGCAGTTGAACTGCCAAATCAGATAAATATACGCAGCACGGATGACGTATGTGCTGTACAGTTTAGTGCAAAAATCTGCAGTACAGAGAAATTACAGTTTGAACTGCAAGATCAGATAAGGGTACGTAGCATAAATAATGTACATACGGTACAGTGCGATGCGGTAAATCGCTATACCGGTAAATTACAGCTTAACTGCCTGATTAGATCAGAATCAGTCTCCCTTCTCTTCACAATCCCATCTCAAAATATTTTATGGAGATGTTTGTTTGCATACAAACTCACAGAACAGAGATACAACATCAAACAGTCAGACAGAATAGCTGTGCACACACACCTAACAGAACAGATTCAAATTCAAACACTTCACATGATAGTCCTACAGATACACTCAGGCCGAAGCCCAAATCAGAATTCTTAACTACCCTTGTTTAAGCTTAGTAAAGGGTTGAAGCGCACAATCACATTTTCAGTTCAGAAAGGTACACCGGACCAATATAAGTGTCTTAGGACCGTGTGGGAAATGCCTAGGTCGTGTGGGAGGTTAAAAGCCTATGTGAAAGGTGTATACGGCTGTGTGACTGAGGCACACGCCCGTGTGAACGGAGGCACACGACTATGTAGAAGAGGTACACGCCCGTATGGACCAGGGACATGGTTGTGTAACTCTATCCATTTACACTACTTTGTGTACAAGACTGACACAGCCGTGTGGGGGTCTCACACACCGGTGTGCTTACTAGACACGGTCGTGTGTCCAATACACATGTAACACCCCAAACCCAGCCTAAATGTTATGGCCGAATATAGCGATGCCACATGGAAAAGAATTTTGAAATCGAAATACCAAGTCAAAATTGTTCTCATTTTATTATCTTCTATTTATCTATCGTAAAATTCAAAACTATTTTCTTATTAATTTAATTCGTTCAAAACCTATTTTGTAGCGGAAGCTTTGAAAACCGTGATGTTCAAATAAATTCATTTGCTTTTAGGACAAAACGTCTCGATTAATAAATTAAGTTTTGTTGCAGTTCAGCGGTTCATGAAAAATAGTTAAAATTCCAAAACAATGGTAAATAGTCCAAAAAGTCCTAAATTACATCAAATACCCAGAAAAACTAATATGAATTAAAATCATTAAAGAGATAAGAACCATTCAATAAACTTATGGTCACCACTGAGTCTCCCACTAAATTTGGGGATTACCTTGCACATTAAACAGAAAGAAGTGAGTTTACATAAACTCAGTGTCTGATCCCACCGAAAACAAACAATAGTAAACATAGTGCACAGTCAAAAATAGTCTTGGGCTTAAGCTCCTTTCAATATTAGTATCAGTATGCATAAGGTCCTTAGCCCATCATAGTATCAGTAACAGATATACAGTATTCAGTAACAAAGTCCTACCCAACTAGCCTTTACATACCATCTTTGTCCAGCCCTACACTACATGTGGGGATTAAATCAACCCACCCATCCTTACACTCCAGGTAGTACTGAATGCGGCACAAAATAGTAGTTCACAATTGAGCTACCAGTATATTAGGCTTAAAAGCCTTTCAGTACATTTCCTCCAAATAAAATCAACCCAACCCCATGTAATGCAACATACAATACATGACATGCTATCTCACAATATCAGTACATACAATAAGTAAAAGTATTCATGCATATACCATCATGCTCAATAAATATCCATTAATCAATAAGTTCATACAAATAGGGGTTTAAGTAATGCTTACAAACCCTACAGTAGGTTCACAGTCGACTTGGGCAATCCGTGCAACCTTAGCAATCAATTCAATGAAAATAAGATCACACGGTCTAAATTCCCACATGCTCGTGTGGACTACCTGTGTGGGCCCACACAGCCCAAATCAGTCTAACCCGTGTGTCACGCCCGTGTTAGGGCACACGACCTACCACACGGTAACCACACGTCCGTGTGGCGTCGATAGTTAGGTTTTTGGCTTTCGTCGAAACCCTATTTTCTATGTAATCGGGTACAGACTTGGTTTCAATTAAAGCCAAAACGATCCCCAAGCACTCCAAAACCTATTTTCGACAACCCTGTAACACCCTAAATTAGGGGTTGTTTGTAATTTAATTAATTTCCCATGTGTGTGCTTGAAGAATTAAATACTAGGATCATTTGGCATGTTTGAGGGTCTAGAAATAACCCCGAGCTAGGCCTGACTTAGAACTAAAAATTTCTTTCTAAGTGTTTTAAAGAAGGGAGCTAGGTGAGTTAGGGGTTAAGTAAAATTTAGGGAGAAGCATGACACAAAGAATTAATTGGCTAAGTGGCTACCGTGCGCCACTTCGGAGATGGAGGTGAAGATGGGCGCAGGTTCGAAAGGCTGGAGCAGCGTTTTGCTTTTTATTTTTATATGCAGTGATGGGCTTAAGTAGGAAGGCTTTAGAATTAAATGATGGGCTGTTATGACATGAAAGTCAATTGGGAAGAGTGGCCTGGGGCGTTGGAAGAGAGGGCTGCGGTAGTGAGGTTCTAGGTTCGAACCAAGGGAGATGCAATTGGGGTTTTTATTTTTCAATGCTGGCGTGAAAAGGGAGAGAAGGAATTGGCCTGCACATGGGATCTTCAATTGGGATAAGGATCAAGCTGATTTTGTTTTTTTTAAATTCGGCTGGAAGAAATTGATGAGCACATGGTTTCTTTTATTTTTTTTATTATTTATTTGAAGAGGTGAAGGGATAAGGATTATTTATTTTAAATTTTTTTTTGAATGGATGTTGAAGCGTAATTTTAGGAGTTGCCGAAATTTTGAACTCCTTGATGATAGGAGTGGACGGCAAGCATAGGGGGGAGACTGACGAATTTCTTCATTTGATTTCTTTTCTTCTCCTTTTTGCAGTAGCCGAATTTCCCTCTTCCCAATATTCCATCTTTCAATTCTTTTTTCACTCTCTTTTCAATCTTTATCAAAACCGAAAATCATTCTTTCTTTTTTTTTTCTATACCTTGGTCGAATCCCCTACACCATCATCTTCTATCTATTTCTTTCCTTTTCTTCTCAAAACCGAAACTACTATCTCCCTTTTTCCATTATTTCTTTCTTCCTCTCTAGCCGAATATACTCCTTGGGTGTGCCAAAATTAAGGTTTCTTTGTGGGCAAGGCCGAATCCTCCCTAAAGCAAGGTGCTGTCGATTCCAACAAGTGTGGTAAGGACACTCTCGGTGTTTAATCTTTATTCTTCTTATAGCCAAAACCATGAGGTTTAACCATGAATTTTTGTATGACTAAACCTATTCAGGATCTTGGATTTGTAACCCTTTTAGAAAGCCAGCATTAAGAAGAATTGAGAGGTCTTCTGGGATTTAAGGTAAGCTCGGTATGTAGGCTATAACTTTCGGCAAAAGGCCATGTTAGGTAATATATGTGGTGACTGATCTTTTTGTGGGTTGTTAAAGGAATTTCGGCAGAGTCTTAATCAAGTGACGATTTCGGGATTAGTTTGGGAATCAAATCCGTTCAAGGTAAGTCCGCAACAGAGCCTTTGGTATTAATTTGGTTTGGCCGAATAGGCCTAAGTCCTTAATCATGTTGTTGGCCGATTATAGGTCAAGGGATTTAGCATCGTAGATCGGATCTTCGGGATCTAGGAATTTCAGTAGAAACAGGTGTGTACATACACACTTTATAACTAAATAATGTGCTAAGTGTTTGTGTATGCTCAATCTGACTTGTGTAGATTTGGGATGTAATACCATAATGGTATAAGCAAGGATTCAGGTAAGTCCTTGTCGTTATGACTTTCTTTACGATGCTTTTGGGAAGTATGGCATATTTGGTATGTATGGTTATGGCTAATGGTAAATTCTATGTATGTTGCTAAATGAGCATGTGGGCATGATTTCTATTAAATGTATATCCATGATTAAATATGGGTTAAACGAGTGGAGGGGGAAGTGATATTCGTGTCGACGGACACCAGTGGTTTGGTACCGCATTTCGTGACTATGGTCACCAGAGGTTTGGCACCTCTAGAGATTTGGCACCACATAGCGTCTCGTCCCAGTGGCTTAGCACCACAGTGGGTTAGCCCCACGGATTATATTAAGGGATTGACGCCAGTGATTTGGTATCACACGATGGGTAGGCCCCATCATTTGATTTGTGACTTCGGGTCACCAGTGGTTTGGCACCACAAATATTGATGGATATCGTGACTATAAGTCACCAGTGGTTTGGCACCACCAGTGGTTTGGTGGCACACGGGGTAGAGAAAGGCGTTTGGATGGCTAGGTTGGGTGCATATTAAACTTGTGCATGTTAACTTAGTTCTAAATTGTGTATGATGTTGCATTAAACCGGGGGAAGGGTTACACATTGAGTCTTGGTGACTCACCTTCTCCTTTAACATTTTTCAGGTAACTCGTAGATTGCGGATGAGGAGCCGGATGGACTCGAGGTGGCCATGCAGTGAAAATGTGGACTAAATGAATTTTGAACCATTTTTATTTTATTGTTGGTTTATTTTGTTCAAGTTGTAATAAGGCCTCCTAAGATTATATTTTGATTATTTTACATGTTTTGGATAATTTGTTTAAACTACTTAATGATATTAAAATGGGTACACATGTTTTCTCAAATTCAAACGCAAAATGTTTTATTGTGCCATCGGGTACATTTGAAATCTGTAACAACCTAACTTAATAAATTTTTAAACAAAACTAAGTATGGTTTTCTTCATACAATTCAATGGTTTTTAAAACAAGGCAATATCTTTTACCTTAAATGAAATCGTTTAAAAAGGGTTTTCAAATTATTTTCCTCTGTAACAAACCAAATTCGGTCATAATGTTTGGGCTGAGTTTGGGGTGTTACAAAATTGGTATCAAAGCCCAGTTCAAAGCTCAGCTGTGGGGGCCCAAGGCCCAAAATGTTTGGTAGGCCTTTTTGAAATATTTTTGGGTTTTGAACGGCATGACACCGAGTCTCCGGCACCAATTCGCCCAGGTAAGTACCTCTAACTTCTGTGTGATTTATTGTTTGTAGAAGGGTAGGTATGGAACGTAGATAGTATGATAAGTGCTTTAAACTTTAGGACTAGCTACCCCAACAAAAGACATAAGACTTTAAAAGCCTAATTAAACAAACCTACGACCAAGTCGCTGAATTAGGGTGTGGTAACCCTGGTGCGCATGTCTAGGATTGGATCCGGAAGAGCTTGGTACTTAAGCAGTCCTCATGACTCACCTCCTCTTCGCGGGATTCCTACCTGGTGCATAGCTTCGGTTCACCCTAACCAAGAGGACTCGGTCATAGGCTAAACCAATAACTAAAACCCGAAAGGGATTAGCCGTGTTTTATGAGAGCTTTAGTTTTTAAAACCATTAAAATACTATTTTAAATAATAGCAAAAATTTATTTTTGAAAAATTTTCCAAAACATTTTCGACCTACCAAAATTACCAAAATGCCCCTAGTGGCAAAATTACCGTATTACCCCGATTTCTATAAAATTCTCTTACTCTGCAAAAGTACCCAAAAATTCTGTATTTCAAAACAATACCCTGACTTTGGAAGTTTACAAAATTACCCCTGATTGATAAAAATTACCAAAATACCCCTGGTTTCTAAAAAAATTCTGCTATACCTTTAATTTGCGAAATTTTTGAAAATACCCTCCAGTCTTGGGAAATTTCAAAATGTCTTGATTTATTAAAGTTTTAAAATTTCTTTGAATTATTACGAAAATACCCCTGTAGGAAAACGACGAAAATACCTATAGGATAGAAACGGACAGAAATGCCCGAAGAGTGAATAAGTATAAAAGGTATTAGGGAATGGATGTGCTCTTCTGTGTGAACTAGGGTAGAGGACTTAAAACTTTGATTGATCGAAAGAATCCCTATCAAACTCTTCATAAAATTTCTTCGCGGTTAACCAAGTGAAACAAGTACTAATCCATAAAAATCTCTTTATCAGATTAAAGCACGATAGTTAGAATGAGCGCTAGAGGACGTGGATGTCGTGGACGCGGTAGAGGCAGGATGACCGTGTCAGAACCCGTTAGGTTGGGTTAGGGGTCGGAGAATGAGGTACCACTGCAACCACCACCTCTAACTTTTGGAGCTGAAGAGCAGGATCAGACGGGAGGTGAGGCAGTATCACAAGCTGTGTTGCGAGTCCTTGAAATGGTGGCTGGGGCAAGTGGAGGTATGGGAGCTCGAAAGTCTGTACCCGGATGAGGAGCCGGGGTGTGTCGAGCGTGGCACCTAGTGCGGCAAAATACTGGTTAGAATCGACTGAAAGAATCATGGACGATCTCGATCTGACAAATAAGGAGAAGCTAAAAGGAGCGGTATCGCTTCTAAAGGATGAGTCATATCAGTGGTGGCTCACGGTTCGGGATGGTGCTTCGACAGATGACCTTACATGGGAGTACTTCAAGGCTGCTTATCAGAAAAAGTATGTGGGCACCAGCTACACTGATACGCAGAGGAAAGCTTTTCTGGGATTGGTACAAGGAAATAAGTCTGTGTCTGAGTATGAAGCGGAATTCTTGAGGCTGAGCCGCTATGCCCAGGAATTGTGTCGACGGAGCATGATCGTTGTGTCTACTTTGAAGACGGACTTAGGGATGAGTTAAGGTTGTTGATTGCTCCATAGCAGGAGCGTGAGTTTGCTGTTCTGGTAGAAAAGGCTAAGGTAGCCGAAGGGGTCAAGGAGTCCGTGAGGCAGAACTATGATAGGAATAAGCAGAAAAGAGGATTTGGGTCATCTGGATCGGGTGGTAGTGCACAAAAGAGGGCTAGGCAGAGTGGACCGAATCAGACAGGGAGGCCCATGGCTACTAATCAGAGACCGGCTCAGTGTAATCACTGTGGGAAGTCACATTGGGGAGGTTGTTGGACCGGTGAAAGGGGATGTTTTGAATGTGGATCTTTGGATCACCGTGTAAGGGACTATCCTCGGAAGTTAGCTAAGAATCAGCCAGAGGGTCAGAACCGTGCTCAAGTTAGAAATGTAGGACCACCACAGAGGGTCGTGGTAATGGTAGAGGAGGCAATGGTTCTAATCAAGGTCGCGAAATTCCGGGCAGAGGTGCAGGCAACATAGAGGCAAGGCAGCCTGGTTTAGTCTATGCAGCGAGGCGTCACGAGGAGGGTGACGCACCGGATGTCATAACTAGTACGTTCCTAATTTTTGGTCTTCCATATGTTGCATTAATTGATGTGGGTTCGACGTACTCATACGTTGCTAGTAGTGTGGTAAAGACTATGAATTTAGACTTTGAGACTGCTTCTAGGGAGATGACTGTAATTAGCCCTTTAGGTCACTCTGTAGTTGTAAACAAGCTGTATAGAGATGTACCCCTAGAACTCCAAGGGGTAGTGTTTGTGGCTGATCTGATGGAACTGCCATTTGGGGAGTTCGATTTGATCCTTGGAATGGACTGGTGGGTTAAGTATCAGGCAAAGTTGGATTGCGCTGCTAAGCGCATGGTTCTAAAGATGGCTGAGGGTGATGAAGTAGTCATGATAGGTAATAGAAGAGATTACCTATCCAATGTGGTGTCTGCTTTGAAGGCTGAGAAGATGGTCAAGAGAGGTTGTGAGGCATTTTTGGTTTGAATCTGTGCCTTGGAGGCTAAGGAGTCAGCGGTTGAGAAGGTCCGAACAGTAGGGGAATTCATTGATGTGTTTTCAGAAGAACTTCTGGGTCTGCTTCCGGACCGAGAAGTTGAATTCGGTATAGACTTGTTACCCGGAACGACACCTGTGTCTATAGCACCCTACTGAATGGCACCAAAGGAATTAGTGGAGCTGAAGGCTCAAATTCAGGAGCTCTTGGACAGAGGGTTTATTCGACCAAGTATATCTCCGTGAGGAGCACCTGTGTTGTTTGTCAAGAAGAAAGACGGGTCAATGAGTATGTGTATCGACTACCGCCAACTGAACAAGTTAATGATCAAGAACAAGTATCCGTTGCCCCGGATTGATGACTTGTTTGACCAACTGAAAGGTGCATCGGTGTTCTCAAAGATAGATCTTAGGTCGGGTTATCATCAACTTAAGGTGAAGGAGGTTGATGTTCACAAGACGACATTGCGTACTCGGTATGGGCATTACGAGTTTTTAGTGATGCTGTTTGGGTTGACCAACGCACCTGCAGCGTTCATGGACTTAATGAATAGGGTGTTTCAGCAGTACTTGGATCAATTTGTCGTGGTGTTTATAGACGACATATTGGTTTACTCAAAGACAGAGGAGGAGCATGATATGCATTTGCGTATAGTTCTACAAGTATTGAGGGAAAAGTAGTTATATGCCAAATTCAGTAAGTGCGAATTTTGGCTTAGGGAGGTAGCTTTCTTAGGTCACGTAGTATCAGTCGAAGGGATTAGAGTGGACCCTCGCAAGGTTAAAGCGGTGTTGGATTGGAAACCGCCTAGATCAGTGGCAGAAATTCGAAGTTTTCTAGGTCTGGCAGGATACTATCGAAGATTTGTGGAAGGATTCTCTTTAATCGCAGCGCCATTGACTAAGTTATTAAGGAAGGGAGTGCCATTTGTATGGTCGGAGAAACAGCAAGAAAGTTTTGATAAGCTAAGGAAGATTCGACTAAGCTCCAGCTTCACATACGACTGAGGCAGGGAAGTTGTTTACGGTTTACTGTGATGCGTCCCATACTGGTTTGGGATGTGTGTTGATGCAAGAAGGGAAGGTAGTGGCCTATGCATCCCGACAGCTAAGACCACATGAGGTGAACTATCCGACTCACGACTTGGAATTAGCGGCAGTAGTCTTCGCTTTGAAAATATGGAGGCATTACTTATATGCGGAAAAGTCGATAGTCTACACGGATCACAAAAGTTTGAGGTATCTCTTGACTCAGAAGGATTTGAATTTGAGGCAGCGTCGATGGATTGAACATTGAAGGACTACGACTGTTCAATTGTGTACCATCCGGGCAAGGCTAACGTGGTGGCTGACGCGTTGAGCCGGAAGGTCGTGACGGACTTACGAGCGATGTTTGCTCACCTCAGTCTATACGACGATGGAAGTCTTTTGGCAGAACTTCAAAGTTAAGCTGACTTGGATCGAGAAGATTAAGGAAAAACAATTGGTAGATAATAGCCTGAATGCTTGGAGATTGCAAGTTCAGGATGGTGGTTTGGAAGGGTACAGCTTGTCTAGTGATGGAGTGCTATGTTTTCAAGGGCGAGCTTGTATGCCGAAGGATGTGGAATTGAGGCGAAGAATTCTTCATGATGCACATAGCAGCCCATACGCTATGCATCCGGGAGGTAGCAAGATGTATGGAGATTTACAGAAATAGTTCTGGTGGCCAGGGTTGAAGCAGGAGATAACTGAATTTGTGGGAAGGTGTCTGACGTGTCAGCAGGTTAAGGCTGAACATCAGTTGCCATCAGGGTTATTTCAACCAGTGAAGATCCCTCAGTGGAAATTGGAGAGGATCACTATGGATTTCGTCAGTGGGCTACCCCTCACGCCCAGCAAGAAAGACGCAGTGTGGGTGATTGTGGACTGTCTGACTAAATCAGCTCACTTTATACCGGTAAGGGTGGATTATTCACTTCAGAAGCTAGCTAAGCTGTATGTTTCAGAAATAGTGAGGTTGCATGGAGTTCCAGTATCGATCATCTCGGATAGGGATCCGAGGTTCACGTCGAGGTTTTGGAAAGCGTTGCATCAGGCTCTGGGTACACGATTGGATTTTAGTACAGCATTCCATCCACAGTCTGATGGACAGTCAGAAAGAGTTATACAGATTTTAGAGGATATGCTGAGAGGTTGTGTTTTGGATTTCAGTGGTAGTTGGGAGGAGTATCTACCATTGGCGGAATTCGCTTATAACAAGAGTTATCAAGCGAGTATCAAGATGGCACCATATGAAGCACTGAATGGACGCAAATGCCGTACTCCTACGTGTTGGACGGAATTGGGTGAACGACAAGTGTTGGGTCCAGAATTGGTAACAGAAACTGAAGATAAATTTAAGGGGATTCGGGCTCGTTTTAAGGAAGCGTCGGATAGACAGAAGTCTTATGCTGATCTTAAGCGTAAGGAAATGGAATATGCAGTAGGAGATAAAGTCTTTCTGAAGATGTCGCCCTGGAAGAAGGTATTAAGATTTGGGAGGAAAGGGAAGCTAAGCCCAAGGTTCATCGGGCCATATACGGTGTTAAAGCGAGTAGGACCGGTGGCTTATCGGCTCGAACTACCGGTAGAGTTGAGTCAGATTCATGACGTCTTTCATGTGTCGATGCTTAGACGGTATCGGTCGGATCCATCACACGTTGTGCCAGTGGCCGAGACGGAGGTAAACTCGGACTTATCTTTTGAGGAGGAGCCAGTTCAGATATTAGAGCGAGATGTCACAGTTTTGCGTAGGAAGTCAGTACCCTTAGTAAAGGTTCTATGGCGAAACCATGGTACGGAGGAAGCTACGTGGGAACCCGAGGATGTGATGCGGCAGCAATACCCCCATCTCTTCTGATCAGGTAATTTCGAGGCCAAAATTATTTTTAAGGGGGGTAGAACTGTAACACCCTAAATTAGGGGTTGTTTGTAATTTAATTAATTTCCTATGTGTGTGCTTGAAGAATTAAATACTAGGATCATTTGGCATGTTTTATGGTCTAGAAATAACCCCGAGCTAGGCCTGACTTAGAACTAAAAATTTCTTTCTAAGTGTTTTAAAGAAGGGAGCTAGGTGAGTTAGGGGTTAAGTAAAATTTAGGGAAAAGCATGACACAAAAAATTAATTGGCTAAGTGGCTACCGTGCGCCACTTAGGAGATGGAGGTGAAGATGGGTGCAGGTTCGAATGGCTGGAGCAGCGTTTTGCGTTTTATTTTTATATGCGGTGATGGGCTTAAGTAGGAAGGCTTTAAAATTAAATGAT
This sequence comes from Gossypium bickii, assembly GCA_025503065.1. Classification (NCBI taxonomy): domain Eukaryota; kingdom Viridiplantae; phylum Streptophyta; class Magnoliopsida; order Malvales; family Malvaceae; genus Gossypium; species Gossypium bickii. The sequence goes on along the minus strand of CP106714.1, from coordinate 5,922,991 downwards.
GGGGTTTTCTGACATGAAAGTCAATTGGGAAGAGTGGCCTGGGGCATTGGAAGAGAGGGCTGCGGTAGTGAGGTTCTAGGTTCGAACCAAGGGAGCTGCAATTGGGGTTTTTATTTTTCAATGCTGGCGTGAAAAGGGAGAGAAGGAATTGGCCTGCACATGGGATCTTCAATTGGGATAAGGATCAAGCTGATTTTGTTTTTTTTAAATTCGGCTGGAAGAAATTGATGAGCACATGGTTTCTTTTATTTTTTTTAATATTTATTTGAAGAGGTGAAGGGATAAGGATTATTTATTTTAAATTTTTTTTTTGAATGGATGTTGAAGAGTAATTTTAGGAGTTGCCGAAATTTTGAACTCCTTGATGATAGGAGTGGACAGCAAGCATGGGGGGAGAGTGCCGAATTTCTTCATTTGATTTCTTTTCTTTTCCTTTTTGCAGTAGCCGAATTTCCCTCTTCCCAATATTCCATCTTTCAATTCTTTTTTCACTCTGTAACATCCTAGATTAGGGGTTATGCGTTTGTGCATAATTCATGAGTTAGTAGGTTTTGGCAGTGTTGGAAGTGTATTAAGGGTTTTTAGAATTTTAGGATGGAAGAAGAAAGCTTTGGAAAATTATTGGTTTTAAGTAAAAATGGGAGCTAGGTAAATGAGGCTTTAAAAGAAGCTCCGTGTGAAGCATGACACAAGGAACCATGTGGTAAAATGGCATGTTTTATGAATTATGAATGTGTTATGTGAATTCTAGAAATAAGGAAATGTATGGAAATATATGGAAATATATGGCAGTGTATGGAAATGTGTGGAAATGTGTGGAAATGTATGGAAATGCAAGGCAATGTAGGGAAATGTAAGGAAATGTAAGGAAATGTATGGAAATGTATGGAAATGTAAAGAAATGTAAGGAAATGTGAGGAAATGTATGGAAATGTAAGGAAATGCAAGGAAATGTAAGGAAATGTCTTGTCTTGGAAATGTAGGGAAATGTCCTGAAAATGTAAAGGAATAAAGAGGAAAGTGAACATTTATGGAGACTAGAAATGTAAGGAAATGGTTCAAAAATGGAAAGTACACATTTTTGGAAACCAGAACATTTTGGAAATCGAACATTTTAGGAAACTCAAACATTTTGGAAATCGAACATTTTAGGAAACCTGAACATTTTTGGAAACTTGGAATGTAAGAAAAATGGCAAGTTATAGAGCCGATCGAAAATTTTAGGAAACTTAGAAATGACCCCGAAATGATGAGTTTTAAAGTTCAAAATAGGAAATAAGGGCTAGAGGGCCTTAAAAGAAAAAGATGGTAAGATTTGACACACAAACGGGCTAGGAAAAGTGGCCTGAAGATGGCACTTAGGGCCTATGGAAATGGCGCCATGTGCAAGAGGCATGGGCCTGGGTTCGAGTCACAAGGGAAGCAATTAAATGAAGGTTTTAATTTTGCTTCCAGAAGGCTAAGGTGGACGGCACATGTGTTTAAAAAGAGAGGTGTTTTATTTTCATAAATATTCGATTAAAAAGGTGATAAATAAAGGATTTTTAAATTGGATTATTTAGAAGAGATAAATATTGGATTAAACTCTTTTATTTATGATAATTAAAGGATAAAGTTATCAAAATAGAAGAGTGGTGGCCAAGTAAAGGACTCTAGCCTAGTAAATTCGGGTATAAAAGGGGAGGAGAGGCCATTCTACTTATTTCTTTTCTTCCTTCCTAGACTCTGCCGAATTTTCTCTACAACTCTCTTTGTTTTTGTTTTTTCAATTTTCCAAATAGCCTTGCCGAATCCTCCACCTCTATTCTTCATCTTCTTCTGTCTCTTCTCCAATCCACTCCATCAAAAGCCGAAACCTTTGTATGCACTATCAAGTCTCAAGGCCGATTTCTTCAATAAAGGGAAGGATCTTTCGGGATTTACTAAAGTGTCGACTACAAGGAAGGAGAAGTTCTTTCCCCGAAGGTACACCATAGGCCAAGTGTTCCCTAGTTATTCGGTTACATTATCTGAACAAAGTGTCTAATGACACAACGTATACGGGCGATGAGCACGTCGACTACAGCGACTGCCTTCGATGGTGTGTAGCGGATGGAGGGTTGACTTAGTAGTCCCCACGGTGTGACTGGCAGGTACGGGTGGCGTGTAGCGGATGGATCATTAGGTTTGGGTTTGGGTTGCATCATCCTTTATTTTGTATGAATATGAATTATTATGAACATGTATGCCTGAAATATTGATTGTTAGTTTGTGTACACATTGAGTCTGTTTGACTCACCCCGTTGGGGAATATTTTTCAGGTGATGAGTAGTAATGGACCGGGTCGGCAGGAGCTAAATGGTGGCCATGCTCAGCCTGAAGTTTTATTGAATATGGACATTTTATTTCATTTAAGTACTTTATAATTTTTATTTTGGGTTTTGTTTAATGTAATAAGGCCATAAGGCCCAAGTTTTTTTTTTATTTCTTTTTACTTTTAATTATTATGTTTACGAATTTTTATTAAGTAAAGATCAAGTAAATTTATTTTAAAATAAACCCTAAATGTTTTGTCACTTTAAATAAATGGATTTCAATGTTAGATAAATTGGTTTTCAGCACAAGCCCAACCCAAACAATATTTTTTTCAAAATCACACAAGTTTTTCTCTAAGTAACAAAAGAATTTTGAAACCGGTTTACTTGAGGAACATACCAAATCTGGTCAAAACTCGTGGGCCGGGTTTGGGGTGTTTCACACTCTCTTTTCAATCTTTATCAAAACCGAAAATCATTCTTTCTTTTTTTTTCTATACCTTGGTCGAATCCCCTACACCATCATCTTCTATCTATTTCTTTCCTTTTCTTCTCAAAACCGAAACTACTATCTCCCTTTTTCCATTATTTCTTTCTTCCTCTCTAGCCGAATATACTCCTTGGGTGTGCCAAAATTAAGGTTTCTTTGTGGGCAAGGCCGAATCCTCCCTAAAGCAAGGTGCTGCCGATTCCAATAAGTGTGGTAAGGACACTCTCGGTGTTTAATCTTTATTCTTCTTATAGCCAAAACCATGAGGTTTAACCATGAATTTTTGTATAACTAAACCTATTCAGGATCTTGGATTTGTAACCCTTTTAGAAAGCCAGCATTAAGAAGAATTGAGAGGTCTTCTGGGATTTAAGGTAAGCTCGGTATGTAGGCTATAACTTTCGGCAAAAGGCCATGTTAGGTAATATATGTGGTGACTGATCTTTTTGTGGGTTGTTAAAGGAATTTCGTGAGTCTTAATCAAGTGATTTATTTCGGATTTGTTTGGGAATCAAATCCGTTCAAGGTAAGTCCGCAATAGAGCCTTTGGTATTAATTTGGTTTGGCCGAATAGGCCTAAGTCCTTAATCATGTTGTTGGCCGATTATAGGTCAAGGGATTTAGCATCGTAGATCAGATCTTCGGGATCTAGGAATTTCAGTAGAAACAGGTGTGTACATACACACTTTATAACTAAATAATGTGCTAAGTGTTTGTGTATGCTCAATCTGACTTGTGTAGATTTGGGATGTAATACCATAATAGTATAAGCAAGGATTCAGGTAAGTCCTTGTCGTTATGACTTTCTTTACGATGCTTTTGGGAAGTATGGCATATTTGGTATGTATGGTTATGGCTAATGGTAAATTCTATGTATGTTGCTAAATGAGCATGTGGGCATGATTTCTATTAAATGTATATCCATGATTAAATGTGGGTTAAACGAGTGGAGGGGGAAGTGATATTCGTGTCGACGGACACCAGTGGTTTGGTACCGCATTTCGTGACTACGGTCACCAGAGGTTTGGCACCTCCAAAGGTTTGGTACCTCATAGCGTCTCGTCTCAGTGGCTTAGCACCACAGTGGGTTGGCCCCACGGATTATATTAAAGGATTGACACCAGTGATTTGGTATCACAGGATGGGTAGGCCCCATCATTTGATTTGTGACTTCGGGTCACCAGTGGTTTGGCACCACAAATATTGATGGATATCGTGACTATAAGTCACTAGTGGTTTGGCACCACCAGTGGTTTGGTAGCACACGGGGTAGAGAAAGGCGTTTGGATGGCTAGGTTGGGTGCATATTAAACTTGTGCATGTTAACTTAGTTCTAAATTGTGTATGATGTTGCATTCAACCGGGGGAAGGGTTACACATTGAGTCTTGGTGACTCACCTTCTCCTTTAACATTTTTCAGGTAACTCGTAGATTGCGGATGAGGAGCCGGATGGACTCAAGGTGGCCATGCAGTGAAAATGTGGACTAAATGAATTTTGAACCACTTTTATTTTATTGTTGGTTTATTTTGTTCAAGTTGTAATAAGGCCTTCTAAGATTATATTTTGATTATTTTACATGTTTTGGATAATTTGTTTAAACTAGTTAATGATATTAAAATGGGTACACATGTTTTCTCAAATTCAAACGCAAAATGTTTTATTGTGCCATCGGATACATTTGGAATCTGTAACAACCTAACTTAATAAATTTTTAAACAAAACTAAGTATGGTTTTCTTCATACAACTCAATGGTTTTTAAAACAAGGCAATATCTTTTACCTTAAATGAAATTGTTTAAAAAGGGTTTTCAAATTATTTTCCTTTGTAACAAACCCAATTCGGTCATAATGTTTGGGCCGGGTTTGGGGTGTTACACACCCAAAAACCAATTTTTGTCACTTAAACCAGTACCAAATCGAATTATTAAGAACAGACAATCCTATATATTTTTGACAACTCATACCTTAAATGCACAATAATGAAATCGCACTTCCTCGGCACCGATTGGAACCTACAGCCGCCTAAGGTCTCCTAAACACAAAATAATTCCATTAATTACCGATTCAAGAATACCGAAACTAAAACACGCTTACCCAACTTACCGAAAGAGATGAAATCGATAGTTGCACCGAAAAAGACAATTTGCAAAAATAAGGAAAACAAAAAGAGTGGGGGAAAAAGAAGAAAAATCCGGCTATAGAGAAAAAGATGGAGGAAAAGAAAAGCAAAGAAAATAAAAGCTAGCAAATGAGGAGTTAAACGTCGGTTACAAAGAGGACTTTTGGGAAACTGATTCACTCAATCCCACTACCCACATTATCTTCACCACCCACTATACAGTTATCAATTACAACTCAAACTCTCAGTCACCAAACCGAGCAAAAATAACTCTCCCTTGCCTACGTAGAAATTCGAACCCACAACCTCTAGCATAATAACACTTCACTTAACCACCAGACCAACAGGCCCATTATGTTGTATTCTTACAAATATTTAAATAAAAGCCTATTGGACAAAGTTAAGGCTTTAATCAAAAAATTCCTAAATTTTGCCAAAGGCATGGCTCGAACTTGGGACCTCTCACACACACTTAGAACATTTAACCACTGAACCAGATACACGGATGTTTCACATTTTAACAGAACCAAAAATATAAATTTTGGGGCGTTACAACACACGCCCGTGTGGAATCCCTAATTCCCAAATTGGTCACACAATCATGTGACACCAAATCACTCAAACCCTAATCCCCAAACTCACATGCCCATGTGCCCAAGGGACACGGCCATGTGAGAAACAATAAAATCCTCAATTCGGCCACACGGCAGTGTGGCCAGGCCCTGTGGCACCAAAATTAGCCCGGAAACCCTAATTTCCAAAGGCCCATGGCCGTGTGGTCTAGCACACGCCCCTGTGGTAACCTTAGTAGCCACAAAACCTCCTCGGAACAGGCCAAAATCACGATTTTAGGCACCCAAACTGGTCTCTAACCTTTACAATAATGAGAGTATAGAAAAATATGCCATATACCCCGTGTTATTCAACCTCCAACACCCAAAATCGACGAAATTAAAGCACACTCAAGAGATACCGAAATGAATAATCGCAAAGTAAAATAGAAAAGTTTAATATCCCACACTTGTTTCACAAACGTAAACGTTCAAATGCCGGCCCGACGATCAGGAAATTGAAGTCCTTTGAAAACCACTACTTTTTCCCTAAAAAGAAAAGAGAAGAAACCAAAAAAAAATAGAAAAGAAAAAAAAGGTCCAGAAGGGAAAATAAATATAAATATAAATATAAATATAAATATAAATATAAATATAAATAAATAATTAAAAATATTAACCTAAAATTAAATAAAATAAAACACAATAAAAAGGCTCCCAAAATGCATACCCAACAACTCGAACCCAGAACCCAAAGGTTCATTAACACTCACTCAACCACCAGACTAACAGGTCTATTCTGACACTTAAAAGCACCACTAAACTCAATAGCACCACCAACTCACTGACCCTAACCACAAAACCCAAAACTTTTAGCCCCAAAATTCAGGGCGTTACAATTTAAACATTCATCAGAGGCATTTAATCAATAATTTCTCTAAACCATTATACGCATAAATAACAAACTTTTACAAAAGCTTTTCAAACACAGTCAATAAAAGACTGAGATATAAACTCATCAGTATTAGCAAGATGAATTATCTTAATTGCATCATCTGAAATTAATTATTTAAACAAACAATCTTACAAACAACAGGTTGCAAGTTGATAACACATACGTGATTATTTTGTATGTGCATATACCAAAATCATATAATATCAAAATCATCCACATAATGGATGAATGGGCCCATATTCATTTTAGAAATGCAAGATACTAAATCTCAACTTTAGTTAATGAGTTTCTAACAATCAATTTTCATTGAGAACAAGCAACAAATGAGAATTCTTTAAATTAAAGAATCTTCTAGTTCTTTAATGAATGTCCATATGAATTCTCAATTAATTTTCGCATCATATATGATCCATGATGGTTTAACTAGTCACGCCAAGTAGTAAATGCATTTGTATTAGTAAACTTTTGGTTTACTTTAACATACATTTCAATTGTACTAAATTGCAACAAACTAATAATTTTACTATCATTCATTTTACTTTGTATCTATATATAAGTACTATCGTGACATTTACTACTGGAAATGTCTAAATCATTGTGAAGTCTATAATGCCACTAAGTCAATAAAAATAATTTCCAAATAATTATATACAGTATTTACTTCAGGGAATATGCCAAAATCTTGAAATGCAGGGCATTCGGTCTAGTGGTATGATTCTTGCTTTGGATTCGAGAAGTCCTGAATTTGATTCAAAATACTTTTTAAACCCTTTTAACAAAAGTTTTGCATAATCAGTTAACTACGAAGAATAATTGCCCAAGTCATGTATAGAAACAAGTCTATACTAAATATATCAATTAACATCACATCTCAAATATAAAAATATGACATAATGAAAAACTAGAAATTTTTTTCATAATCATCATCATAAACATGCATGGAATTTAATTCAAAATCCAACTATTCAAGCTCATAGAACTTTTCATTTACAATTGCTCATGTTATTTCTCTAAATAATTAACAAATGGAATAATATAAAACGTATGAACTACTACCTTTAACAATTCTTTGAACTAAATCAAATCTGAATAATCATAAAATTCATTGGCTTGTTAACATAAATTTGCCTACTAGATATGTTTTAACCAAATATATTATTTAATTATAGAACTTACTATAGCGGTATAAATAAATCAATTTATATTCATTTTCATGAACAAATGAGATGCTTAAAACAATATATAACACATATAATTAAAACTTAAAAAGAAGACCATCTCAAAATATTTAAATCATATATCAAGTTGATTTAATATTTGAAGACATACCTTTTTTTTTCTACATTGAGTATTGACGATAAGAAGTAAATAAATTAAACTTTAGTAGTAGACTTTGAATCCAACCAAAATCTATTAATAGCAAACTTTGAGAGTGGATCTTATTTTCCAAGTATACAATAGGTACATAACCAATGACTCTTCATAAATAAACTGTCTCTCTTCTTAAAAAGTTCTTGGAAATTATTGTTCTTTTCTTGCTTTCTTGATTTTTCCACTTCTGGTGGTGAGAAAATTTATTACAGCTATTCCGCATGACTATTATTATAGTCCAATTTACTATATCCACATTAAAGATTATGTTTTTTGAATTTATTACATATTTTTACATTCTCTTCGGGGAATGGTTAGGTTTCGTGATTAAAAACTTTTGTTCAATCATAAGTAAAAAAAATTTTATTATATTGCTACCGTAGGAGCACATTTGAATCATGAAAAGTTAAATAAGTTCTCTCTTACAAGGTTCTCATCAATAATATTTTTCCATTTAATTTTAATTGAGAACTTATTCTGAATATTGTAAAGTTATACTCATAGTTTTAAAAAACTTGCAACTTCATGTGCATCCAACCATAACGAGCTTTAGATAGAATTACCATATTCTATTGTCCATAAGTAGATCTTTCACAGTCAAATATTTCGCTTTCAACCCCTTAACGGGGATGATGACAAAAGAAGATCACAAAGATAGTCACGGTCAATTCAATTTATAACAAGACTAATAAATATAAATCAATAACCCAATCCTCTTTTGATTCATATCAAAATATAAACTTTTCTTCATTCACAATCCCAATATGGTGTCCATTATAATGAATATGTTTTAAAACTAATCCATTAACCATAACAAATTTTGTGCTTTTTAGATATTGATATATTAGCTCTTCTGGAACTTTCAACTAATTTTGTACTATCAAATATTGGAATAATATTAGTTTGTTTTAGTAACAAATAAGATAAATATTTTGTATCTGTAATGATAGAATTCATTACTACATTCTCATATCCCTCGTCAAAGAATATTAACAAAAAAAAATTTGGACATACACCACATATGTGGCCAATAATCTTTCATATCACATTGACAACATAGGTTATCTTTACCCTTTGAATAGTTATCTTGAGAACTCTCATTGTTCTCTTATTTATTACTATATTCCCACTTTTAGTGGTCCATGATTATATCTTTTATTTTCTCTATGTTTGCATTCCCTAAAGGGAATGCAACAAATCTGGTAGGACAGACTTCTAAATGCCTCCATTGATTCTTTATTTCATAATCACCATTACAAATATGCGTTATAACTATTCATATTGTCATGATTAGTCTCCAATTATAATAAACATGAAATAATAAATAAATCATAGTAAAATATATCTGAGATTATTTAACATCATTGTTATTACCCTGGCTATTATCACGAGCACTATTACAAGTAGTAAAACAACTTTGTTTTCGTAATATAACATTTATAATCTAAGAGCAAAAAAAATCATTTAATAAGCAAAATCAAAATTTTCGTATACGATGCTTGAAAGTTATCCGATACACATTGTACCAAATTTCAATACCACATATATGTTATAAAATCTTATGATGCTCTAATCAAATATTTATAAATTCGATTTAAAAGATATAATATAATAATTTCAAGCACAATAATTTAATCATAAAAAATTTTAATCATCCAAATATAGTATATACTATAATTTAATAAAAGAATTTTAGTTTAAAAGAAACCTTAAAGTAATAATATTTTTTTACCAAAAATCAATCAATAAAGGAGAAAAACATACCACGTAAGGATTATATAATTTTTTTGTATAATAATTACCCATAATGTGCAGGCCTCAATTGAAGACTAAAATAACAATAGCTCTAGAAGGCAATTGGCAACAGTTTGAGTAGCAAATTTGAGTGACCGGCTATTGCATTGGTTGTTGCTTGAAAAGGGTAAGGCTTTGTGAAAGGGAAATAAACTGGGAAATAAAATTGTGACTTATGGAGAAAAACAGTTAAAAGAAATTGTGCTGATAACGTGTTATAAAATAAAATGACAGAAAGTAAAGAACAAATAAAATGAGAAAGCAAAGAGAGAGCTTATTTTATTGATCAATATTCTATTTATAAATATTTATAAAATGAGAAAGCAAAGAGAGAGCTTATCCAAAGTTTCTATTTATAGGCATAAGAAGAATAAATATTGAAGTAGAGATTCACTTCTAATGACTATAAGAATTTAAAGTACATTAAAACTTATCTTAATCTTGATAGACATCCACTTAATAAGATATTCATAACAATTTTATTATTTTATAAACAATAATATAAGTTTTTTAGACAAATTGAGTCGAGTTTAAACTTAACCTAAATTTTAAAAAAAAAAAAAGCCTAGGCCCAATTTAGCTCATGAATATCTTTAATGGTTAATTATTTATTTATTTTGATGAGTTTATCTAAATGTATTTTAGTTTATTAATTTGAGTTTAGTGATTCAATGCAATATTTTTTTATAATTTTTAATAAAACTATAATATGTAACTTAAAAAAATTATAATTATAAATATAATTATCATCAATTATTTACTAATATTTTATTTTGATATTCATTATTTACCATTAATTTTTTCATAATTTAATAGTGTTTTCTATTTAAATATTTTTTAAAAAATATTTATTATAATATGCTTTTTGGAAAGTTATCTTATAGATTTTTACCTCAACACTGATAGATGTCGAGTTTAGTGATGTTTTATTTTATCTTGCCGCTTATGAGGACATTTAAAAAAATACTAACAAAACTGTAATTTTAAAACCTATAAAAATGCCATTCAACTTATTAGTTTAAGAAAATGCAAATTAGTTATCATTTATATAACTATATTAAAATGATTTTAACTCTCATAAAAAAAATGTCGTTGTGCTTACTTAGAAGAAAATATTTAAAACGTGACTAATTCTTCAATAACGGTTAAAAGGTATATGAGAAAAACCCTTGAAAACCAAGAGTGCTCTCTAAAGGAGTCCTAGAGAAAACAGGTTTCTGCTATGGCTTGGGATGGGGGAGAGTGGTGGATTGGAGAGGGAGAGCAATGAGGAAGTCTCATTGTTAGCAGAGGAACTTATTCAACTATCAATCAAAAAGTCAATGGTTGTGCCGAGTATAAAGCCAACATTGATTTGCACGGTTTGGACAAAGAAACCCTTTAATTCAGAGAGTTTTAGGGCACAAATAAAAAGTATTTGGAAGACTAAGAAGAAATTTGAGATACAGGAAGCAGGGCAAAATTTGTTTTTAATCATTTTTGATTCAGAAGACGATCTGGAACTAATAATGGAAGGGCGACCTTGGCTTTTTCGTAAGTATCTTATACTTTTTGATCGATTATTGAATCCGGTTGAACGGGATCAGATTAGGCTTAGATCTTCACCGTATTGGATTAAGATAGTATCATGTCCACTAGAGTATGATAAGAAAGATTGGTTGCATCCTATTGGCTGTACTTTTGGGGGTGTTCTTAGATCTGAGATTAATGGTGATATTTGCAGACTTAAGGTTTTTCTGGATGTCCAAAAATCCCTTCGAATAGGGATATTTGTGTCAAGTGAAAATAATTTTAAATCCTGGATCCCGTTTAAATTTGAAAAACTCCCCATGTTTTGCTTTGGATGTGGGCGACTGGGTCATAGTATCAATGATTGCTTGATGTTAACCCCTGCAGAAAAAGAAAAAGTCAGAGATGATCCACCTTTTTCAATTGCTTTAAAAGTTGAATCAAAGGTAGTTGGAAAGGAAAGTCTTAAGTTTCAGTCTTTTGTTAAGAAAGTCGGGAATCAGCATAATTATATTGGAGATTCGATAGAACAGGATAGGAAAGGAGAAGATACTGTAATGGTTGCAAAGGGTACTTTATTGGGGGTAGGATTTTAGATAATTGGGAAGAGGGACTGAAGGAGCAGGGGTATAATAGTAAGGGGCAGAGGCAAAAACGCTGGAGGGGAATAATGTGAAGGAGGAGAATAGTCTTAAAGAACAAAACTGGTCTACTTGGAAGAGGTTGCTGTCATCGAACCAATTAGATTATCAAAAATTTGATAATATTGGAGTCAAAAGGAAGGGCATGAGAGAGGTGTCTGGGCAAGAGATAGTGGAAGTGGAAAATACAGCTGGATTGAAGAAACTGAAAAATGAGGACCAAATCATGAGACAAGAGGATAGTGCAGGGAGGGTGTGCATTGAGGGAATTTAGGATTTTGCTACAAATCAACTAGGATCAGCGGCTGGCAACTTGTCAGCTGACCGGTAACAATGAAAAGCCTGAGCTGGAATGTTCATAGGTTGGGGAGCTCACAGGAAGTAAGGAGGTTGCGACATTTGATGAAGCAACAAAATCCCCGTTTGGTCTTCTTAATGGAGACTAAGTTAGATAAAATGCGAATGGAAAAAGTTCAAAGGAGTTGTGGTTTGGTCAATGGTATTGATGTGGAGGCTGAAGGGACTCACGGAGGCTTATGCTTAGGCTAGAAAGAAGATATTGTGGTCACTTTGAAGAGTTATTCTAAAGAAAATGGTGTACAGGAGGAATGGAGATTTACAGGGTTATATGGTTCTCCTTATGTGCGAATCAAGATATGGTGTAGAATTTGCTGAAAAGGTTAAGTCATGAAGGTAACTTTCCGTAGTTGGTAGCTGGCGATTTTAATGAGATTATGTGTTCGCTTGAAAAACAGGGGGGAATCCAAGGGATCAAAAGAGAATAGAGGTATTCAGAGAGACAATAGAAGAGTGTAATTTGATGGATATTGGATATTCGGGAGTTTGTATACATGGGAAAGGGGGAATATTCCAGAGACGAATATCAGAGAAAGATTGGATAGAGGGTTGGCAAATGATAAATGGTTGAGTTTGTTTCCATTGGGTAACATTCATCATCTTCCGTATTCATTATCGGACCATTGTCCTCTTCTTATAAATTCTGATAAAGTGAGCAGATTTTCAGGTGATAGAAATTTTCATTTTGAAGTTTGGTGGACTATGGAGGACTCCTTTGAGTCGACACTTAAAGAGATTTGGGAATCCTTAACTGAATCGATAATGGATAAATTGAGGGAGGTGCAGATTGGATTATCCAAATGGGCAAACACGGTAAAGGGTAAAAAGGGAGAGATTCGGTAGCAACTTACAAAAGAACTTGAGTGTTTGATGAAGGGAGATAGAGATGATGAGACTTTGGCAAAGATCATTGATACAAAGATTCACCTTAACATGGAGATTGAGAAGGATGAGGTTATTGGGAACAAAGAGCGAGAGTGAACTGGCTCAAATCTGGGGATACAAATATAGCTTATTTTTACAATTGTGCTACTACCCATAGACGTGCTAATATCATTTCAAAATTGAGTTTGGAGGATGGAAGGGAAATTCACGATACATCAGGAATTCATAAGGAAGCAAAGCTCTATTTTGAAAATTTGTTTAATACAAACAGGATTGCTAACCCAAAGGAAATATTGGAAGGGATTGATGCGAGCATTTCAACTGAGATGAATGATGCTCTACTTACCCCATTTAGTGAAGATGAAGTTTTCAAAGCGTTGAAAGAAATGGGGCCCACAAAAGCGCCAGAACCAGATGGATTCCCAGCAATTTTTTTCCAGAAGTACTGGCACATCAGGGGGAGTGAGGTTTTGGTTTTTGTTTAGGAGTGTTGAACGAAGGAACAGCAGTTGATTCAGCCAATGTGACAAATATTGTGCTTATACCCAAAGTTCAAAATCCTACCTTGATAGTTAATTTCAGACCAATCAGTTTATGTTCTGTTTTGCATAAGCTCATTGCTAAAGCGATAGCTAACAGAATGCAGAACGTCATGGATAGTTGTATTGACCAGGTTCAGAGTGCTTTTGTTCCAGGAAGGTTAATATCTGATAATATTCTTCTCGCTTATGAAATTTTGCACACGTTCAAACAAAAACGAATAGGGAAAAAGGGGTATATGGCGGTAAAGTTGGACATGAGCAAAGCATATGATAGGGTGGAGTGGAATTTTATTAAAGAAGTGATGAACAAGATGGGGTTTGCACGGAAGTGGATTGATTTGATTATGAAATACAGTACTAGTGTCTCTTATATAGTTCTCATTAATGGAAGCAAAGGCAGAACTTTTAATCCATACAGAGGGTTAAGGCAAGGTGATCCCTTGAGTCCATTTCTTTTTCTTATATGCAGCGAAGGATTATCAGCCTTAATAAGGACAGCAAAGAAGAATGGGCTGATTAGAGGGGCAAGGGCAAGCAGAAGAGGGCTAGCAATTTCTCACTTATTATTCACAGATGATTGTATGATGTTTCGGGAAGCAACAGAAAAGGGGCACAGGTACTGAAAAACTTATTACAGGTTTATGAAAGATGTTCAGGACAATATGTCAATTTTGGAAAATCTGCAATCTTTTATAGCACGAACATAACTGAGGAATCAAAAGTAGCAGTTGGGCAGGTATTGGGGGTTAGGAGTTTGTCAAGTCCAGAGAAGTATTTGGGATTGCCTAATATGGTGGGTAGGCGAAAGAAGGAAGCGTTTCAGAATCTGGTTGACAGAATAGTTTCGCGGATTGAAAGCTGGAGTTCCAGGCTATTATCCCAAGGGGGAAAAGTGGTTTTCATTAAGTCCGTACTTCAGGCAATTCATACTTACGCTATGTCTTGCTTTCTTTTTCTTAGAGTTTTGTGTGAAAAGATTGAAAGTGTTCTTGCTAGATTTTGGTGGCAGAAGGGACCGGGCAGAAGGAGGATTCGTTGGTGTCAATGGAAGTTCTTATGTACACCCAAAGATGAAGGGGGTTTAGGATTTCGAAGGATGGCTCAATTTAATATTTCACTCCTAGCAAAACAAGGGTGGAGACTATTAAATTTTTCGAACTCCATGGTAAAACGAGTTTTTAAAGCAAAATATTTTCCAGATACTGATTTTTTACATGCAAGGTTGGGGAATACGTGTTCTTATATATGGCGTAGTATTTGGGCAACAAAAGGCACCTTAGAGCAAGGTCTATTGTGGAAGGTGGGTATGGGTTCAAATATATCAATTAGTTATGATAATTGGATTCCAGATTATGTTAATGGCAGATTATCGACCAGTTTTGTTAATTTGCAATATGACAAAGTGGCGGATTTAATTTGCAGTAATGAAAGAGTATGGAATAAGGAGCTGATTGAAAATACCTTCCCAGCAGATGTTGCAGAATCGATCCTTCGCATACCTTTGTCGATGGAGCCCCATGAGGATTTTCTGGCTTGGAGTGGAGAATCAAAGGGGGTTTTCTCAGTGAGAAGCTCCTATAAACTATGGCAGCAAATCGATCCTACAGCTTATGCTTTACATAATATCTATGGGGACTTCTATAAGAAATTATGGAAAATTGAATACCCTCAAAAATGAAAATTTTCATCTGGAAACTATCATAGAACTACATTGCTAGTAAGGTAAACATGTTCAATTGATGACTGGTGAATAACATGTTCTGTCCTCGGCGTGGTGGTTAGGGTGAGACGCTGAATCATATATTTCGTGAGTATTCTATTTCAGCAGATATATGGCAGATGTTAACAGAGGTGAATGCAACAGGTTTTACAAATACCGAGTTTAGTGACTGGCTTACCATGGTAATGGGTTCTCTATCACTGGAGAAGAGTAGAACCTTTGGTATAGCCCTTTGGAGCATATGGGGTGATAGAAACTCCCGCATCCATGAAAAAACAAGCAGATCAAGCAGAGAGATTGTTAGATTTATCTACGGCTACATACAGGATCTAGAAGGAATCAGAATAAATAATACCAAGAATCAAAGTGTGTGCAGGAAATGGAAACACCCACCTAGTAGAAGCCTCAAAATTAATTTTGATGGGGCTTTTGATGGGCGAAGGAAGCTCTCAGCAACCGGAGTGGTGGTTCGTGATAGCAATGGTAATATTCTTCTTTCCAGTGCAGAGATCCACAAAGGGGTACATACACCATTCGCGGCTAAGGCTTTGGCTTGCAGACAAGTGACCCAAATCGCACTCAACATGCAAGAAGAAGGTACGATTATTGAGGGAGACTCGTTATCAATCATTAAAAAATGTCAAAGCAAAGAGCAAGATAAATCGTAGATCAACACCTACATATTCGATATTCGATGTATGAAAGCCAGATTGCAGAGTTTGACATATGTATTTACCCTAAGAACAACAAATAGTTTAGCGCATGTGTTAGCAGTGGAATCGCTAAGAAGGGAAGAAGGTTTTTACCTGGTTCATAGGGTCCCAGATTTTGCAGAAGATCAGGCCAGGCGGGATAGTGTAAGAGAACCAGACTGAAGAAAATGGAGAGCATGAAGAAGGAGAAAGGGTATTCCAATGGACACAAAGTAGAGTACTGGAGAAGCCATTCAACCTTTCTCGGAAATGAAATGTCGCCTGGGGTGCTGAAATGACAAGGAGTAAATGCTCTGAAAAGGTGAAATGATTTGATTAGGCTAGATGGGCGGTTTCTTTTTTGTTTTTTTGTTTTTCCTTTTCGGTTTTCTTCATTCAATTTTAATTTTGCTTCTAGATCCTTCAGTAAGCTAAATAATCGGACCAGGCTTTTCTTGGGTCGGTCGTTTGGACCAAGCTTTGTAATTTTTTCTTTAATTATTAATATAGGCCCAATCTAAAGTTATAATCAAAAAAAACTCTCATAAAAAATATATAATTTAATTATGACTTTTCGGAAAAAATTCTTACATCATCCTCGTTCGAACTTCAAAAATTACTCGAATAATAAAAAAACAAAAGGGGATAATGAAAGGAGGAAAGTTGTATAAAATGTATGTGGTAGCAGGGAAGAAAATGGCGGTGATGCTTTATAATTTTAATTTATATTTTATTATTTAATTTTTTATTTTACATTTCTTTAATTAAATGAATTAAATAAACTAATATATAATTTTTTTTCCTCTTAATTTTCATTTTTTTCCTTTTAAAAAAATTCAAATTCAACTAAAAAACCTAGAAATCTTATTTATCATTCTCTTATTAGAAAAGAATAGAGATGACGTGAAATCACAATTTTATACTATCTTTTCTTTTCAGAGTTTCCCATCGTGGTTGTTTGGTTTCCAAGTTGTGACCCAAAGTCCAGATTGATTTTTGAATGGCCATCTGTATCCATTGTAAAGCAAAATTGATACAACTATTCTCAAGTTCAAAGAAAACAATATCTTGCTAGGTAGAGTGAATAAAATCACTAAGTTATTTTTTTTTTGTCAATTAGATTTATGGTTTTTTATTTAATTAGTTGGATTGATTAATTTGATAAAAAATAAATATAACTTTAATTTTAAATAAGTATTAAAAATATTAATAATTTATAAACACATTCATTTAAATTAATTTTGTACTATAATAAAAAGTAAGATGTTGTTTAATAAATTAGAAAAATTAAGTGAAAAAAAAAAAGAAGAAGATGTTGTTTAATAATTAATAAATTGTAGGAGAGTGAAGCGTTAGATATTTTTGGATATGTTTAATGTACTTGTGTTGTAGTTGTTTCGACACCATAATCAATTCACTTTTGCTTCGTCCAAAATAAATGTGCACAACTCTCAAGTATAATACTTAGGGAAAATAATTTATTTTTCTAGAAAAGTTAATATTTTCTATTGTTTGGATGAATATATGTAAAATATTTTTTGTTGTTTAGTAGATTTGTTAAAAATATTTCATAAAAGTTGTTTTCAATTAAACAAACATATATTTGATTTTTTTTTTATTTTTTCATTGTTTAATTGAATTTATTTTTATCTATAATTTTATATTTTACATTGTTTTTGCATATATAAAAAAATATTATATTAAATTCAGATTTATTACAACATTATTTTTTAATTACATGACTATTAAGTGAGAATTTTTATTTAAAAATGTGAATTTTTTATTTAAAAATGTGACACCAACAAAATTGACAAAAAAAATTAACGGTGTTAATAATTGGACTTGATTTTCAAATTAGAAAAGTAAAGGGACTAAATTCTTAAAAATAAAAGTACAAAAACTAAATTACAAATCTGTGAAGTGTACATAGACTTATGACATATTTTAACATTTATACTACAAAACATTTATTATTAATATATTTATAATTGTAATAAATATTTATTATTAAAATATTAATATTGAATATTTTCAATAACATGTGAATAATATTATTTAAAATTATTATTTTTAAAATTTATTTTTAAAATAAAATTGAAATATTAAATAATTTATTAAAATAATAAATTATATTTATTATATTAATAATTTATTATATGACTAAATATAAATAATTAAATATGTATGTTTAATAATATTAAAAATATAATATTTTAAATATTTTTAAAAATAAAAATAAAATTTATTATCAATATAATAATATTAAGCTTGATTTAATTTAATTTTTATATAAAAATAAAATTATCTATAGATGAACTTTTTTTCCGGAAAATGACTTACGCTTTCAAAAGAGTAAGTCATTTTACAGGAAAAATGGCTTATTTTACATTGACGTGTAAGTCATTTTCCATTGACCAAACTATTTTCTGTGAAACAAACATAGGAAATTGCAGAAAACATTTTCCGTAAAATCTTTTATATGTAAACAAACGGACCATTATTCTGTGGATTACGAGATAGAACTTTGTCTTTGTCTTTTTGTAGTGCCTTGAAATTTAGCTTAATAGATAATAGCAAATTTGTGGAAATACAAAAACTTAGCTTAACATATTTAATAACTAGTGCTTGGGTTAGGATAAAAATTTAGCCCATCCATTGAAACTATAAGTAATCAATTCTCAATGATGTGGTATTTAATATCTACCAGTTTTGTACGAGAGTAAAGCAAGTATAAAGTGTAACACCTCAAACCTGGCCTAGACGTCCAGTCCAAGTTTAGAGAGTTACATCATCGATACTCAAATACCACACAAATAACACAATAATACTAAACCATGCTTCACATAATATTCATCACAAAGATTAGTTAAGTGCATAATCTTCCAAAGTCCTACTATCATAGATTACCGAAACTCCTAACGTAATACTTAAAAGAAAGGTAAAAGCTTGACCGAGCTCCCGCAGCACTGACCCGTTCAAGATTAAGAACCACTTGAAATCCAATCAATAACAAAATAAATTGTGAACTCAGTGCGTAAAAGAAGTTTGTCCAATTAACGCACACTTATAAAATAATTCCAAATTTGAAGATTCGCTTTGATACAGTCGTAATTTCAGTTTAGATTCATAACAGATTAGTTACAGATACATATGTAAGCAATTTCGGTTCCAAATATAGTACAGATCAGATTAAGATGTAATATTCCTACCCCCAATCGCTACACACCGTCTTCGGCCATCCCAATACACCATTAAGGACATTCAATACCCAACCAACCCTGCACACCTTAGAGTGTCTGTTTGACACTTTTACAGAAACGCAGCTTAGCTGCTAGATTGAAATGCAACAAAGTGCCAGAATCAGATTTATACGCATTATGGCTTAGCCACTATTTCAAAATAGATTACTTCTTTCTTCGCAATATCCCAAACCATGCAAATGCAGAGCAAAAATACCCGTTTCAAGTATTTAGTCATTCTAATTTATTTCACAAACAGATAAGAAAATTCAACCTCAGAATAAGTACCATAGTATACAGACAACTATGTTATTCATACATCAGTTTATGAATATCAGACAGTTCTCATATAATCAAGTTCAATCATTCATACAATGAGGAAGCCAATACCAGTGTTAAACAACATTCACGGCCTCGAGATGTAACATCCTGAATTTTGGGCTTATGCGTTTGATGTGTAGACATGTTTAATTAGTTAATGTGAGAATTAGAGGTGCAATTGGGCTCAAGGATTGAGTCGAGGCTTTGATTATATATTTTGTATAGACACTCTAGGGGCTTAAATTAAAGTTGTAGTAGTTTAATTGACATATTGGGCTCGTGGCCCAGCAACTAGGGGCATAGTAAGGTGAGCTATAAGCGGCGTCATTAGCGCATGAGGAAGGCCCAAATTTTTGGTTGCTTGAAGCCCAAGTTATAGGGCTAGATTTTGGCACTTAATTGAGTAAGGAGGGGATGGCACAAGGCTAGTTTTTTTTGGAATTTTTATTATATTTATTTCATGTGGATAATAAGCAGATAAAGGCTATTATTTAGGGATTTAGTCTTTAAGGATAATAAGCAGATAAAGGCTATTTTTGAGGAGATAACAGATTAAGATAAGGGAAAAGGGATAGGAGCTATCATGTGTGGCAGTGTTGGCCGAAAATCAATCTCTGCTCAAGGGAGGAATCGGTTTTCTATATAAAGAGGGGTGTGCCAAAATTTTGAAGCCTCTCTTTTATTTTCTTTTCTCAACTTCTTCCTCTCAAAAGTTGAAAACCACCATCTTCTTCACCCTTTCTTCCTCTCTAAAATTTCCTGGTTGGCCGAATCTTTTAACCTCTATTATTATTGTAACACCCCAAACCCGGCCCACGAGCCTTGACCGGATCTGGTATGCTACTGCGGAAAAGCGTTTGAATGAATTTGTCTTAAGGGGTGAAAACATAAACTTTATTGACTTCTGTAAAACCTTGTGCATTTAAAATTCTAAGTATTATAAAGTTGTAGCAATTTATCCAGATTAAAACTTTAATATAAGTTATTATAATATAAGTTGACTCAAAAATATTTAAAATATAAACCTCAAAAACCCTAAATACTTTCCAAATAGTAATTTAATTTTTCAACCAACTAAAACATAATAATAAACCTTAACACTTTAGGAGGCCCTTATTACAGTAAATAATTAATCAAAAGTACTTAATAATAAACTGAAGAAAATAAATAAAATGTCCTCTGCATGGCCACTTTTGTATCCACTCCAGTCCGGTCCGATTATCATATGTCACCTGCGATGTTGATAAAAATTGGGTAAGTCATACAGACTCAGTGTGCAATTAGACCACTGAATTCCACCTACATGCCAAACCACATATCATATCACAATTCAGATAGTAAGGCAACTTGTTCACATAAATCCATATTTTGGGCTTGGCCCGTATTGATACCACTTATCAAATAATAGGGTAAATAACCACATGATTCCACATATTGGGCTTAGCCCATTTCTACACTGATCCACATTCATATATTGGGCTTGGCCCACTTCCACATTAAATGCACATATCAGATATAATTATGCAAGGTGCACCCAACCCAAACCTAGGGTCCATCCTCTACACACCCCCATATCCAGCCACCACACACCAGGGGATTACTAAATCACCCTCCAACTGCTACACACCAATTATGGCAATTAATGCCGTCCACGATGTAGCTCGTAGCTAACATCAAACCACGATGAGGCACATAGCTACTCATCAACCACGATATAGCACACAGCCAATATCAACCACGATGGGGCACAGAGCCACTCATCAGGCCACGTGAACTTAATCATAGTTAATCTACAACGCGACCTCAGTCAGCGCCAATCCACGATGTAGCTCAAGGCTAACATCAAACCACGTACTCGAAGTACACCCATACCTTCTTTCATATTCATATCCCATCCCACGCACATGCAACATATAATAATGACAAGATGAGTGATACATGTACAAGTTATTCATTCATTCAATCATATTAATATTGACATATACACACACATACATATTCTCA
This sequence comes from Gossypium bickii, assembly GCA_025503065.1. NCBI lineage: Eukaryota > Viridiplantae > Streptophyta > Magnoliopsida > Malvales > Malvaceae > Gossypium > Gossypium bickii. The sequence goes on along the minus strand of CP106714.1, from coordinate 5,901,505 downwards.
ACCACATTTGCATCAGGTTAATACTGACCTGATTATCGACATACCCCCTTAGGGGTATCCATTTCAGATTGATCACTGCACTTATTAGTACACACATAACACATGCAAATATATTCATAAATCCCAAAAAACAGTAGGCTAACCACACACCTGATAACTTGGAGCACTATGCTCTTGATCCCAACGCTATCACTAAGCTGCACTACGGCTATCTGCCTATAATTCTCCCCTACTGCTGGCCCACACCTCGGTGGCCAATCCCGAACAGCAGAAATCGATCTCCTCTTAAACTTCGGGATAGGAGCTATCCCTTTACCTTCTTGATCGACATCCATGTCCATTAATGATACCTTAATCGGAACCAAACGGTTAACCGATAACATCATAATCTAAATATACCAAATCTAAACCATACTTACTGAATATTCTTACCAAACGAATCAGAATCCCGGAAGCTTTGCTTACTACCGTCGATTTGGCCCTAAAACACCGTAGTTAGGATCTGCTAACTTAAACCAAATATGGCCTATGGCCGAAAGTCACCAACCACTTACCTTGTTGATTCGAAAACCCGAAAACTGATAATTGTTCTTTGAGTAGTAGAAATCCCTACACACCATATGTCAGATTCGGCTTTAATACCTAAATCCATAAACATGGCCCTTGGCCGAATAGCACAAGCCTCCTTACCTCAATGCTTTCAAATCCCGAAGAACCCTTACTGCTCCTTAACGCTAACTACATACAAAAGAAGCACAAGGTAAAGGCCCTATAAACATTCGGCTAACCCAAATACCAAAGCCAAACATTTGGTTTCGGCCACCACATGAAGAAGAACTCATAGCCGAATGCTAAGAGAGGACCTACTTACCACCACACACGTTGGAAGGATCAGGAGGGGAAAAGACTGTAGTCGATAGCCCCTTTACTTAGAGAATCGGCTTTGAAAACCAAGGTAAAGATGGTGTTTCGGCACTTCAAAGGTGAAGAGAAAAAACACAATAGTAGAGAGAGCTTTAGAAAATTCGGCCAAGAATGGAAATAAATCAAAATGTTTCAAAGTTTCGGCTAAAATCCTAGTTAACAAAGGAACATTCGGCCATTCAAGAAAAGGGTGATGAATTGGTTTGAAAGAAAGAAAAAGAAGAGAAAGAATTTCGGCAATAGTAGTAAAGAAGGTTCGGCTTCAATTAGAAAAAGAAGAAAAAGAGAGAACTCTTTTGACTTAAATTTCGGCAATGGAGATTAAAAGGTGAACAACAATTTTCGGCACTCAAACCCCCTCTACATAGCTGAAAATACTCACTTACAGAGTCCCTTGGCCGGCCACTTCTCATCCTTCTCTCAAATCCCAAAATTTTCTCCTCATTATCCTCCTTAACACTCATTCAAAATAAATTGAATTAAACAACAATTATCCCTTACATTCTAGCCGAATTTAAAAAGAATTATCCAAGGCTTATCTTCATCTTTTAGGAGTCCAATTGCCGTCCAACTTTTCCCCCCTATCTTGACGCCAACTTGCAAAATTAAACAACACTCTTCTGCTGCCAACAAGACTCAAACCTCCTCCCTTCTCCCCTGCCTGAGGCGTCACATACCAAAGCCCTAAGTGGCGCCTCCAAGCCACTCTACCAAGCCCAATTCCATGTCCAAATTCCCTCACAAATTCCCTTAAGGACTCCTTAGCCTAGCTCGCCTTTTTTTTTTAGACTTAAAACTTAATATTTTTTTTTCCAAAGCATTCTCTTATATCTTAGAGTTCCCGAAACCCTTAAAACATATCCAAACACACTCCAAGCCTACTACCACTTGAATTATGCACTAAATGCATAACCCCTAAATCCTGGATGTTACAGTTCTACCCTCCTTAAAAATAATTTCGTCCTCAAAATTACTTGGCTAAACTAACAGTCGTGCAATCCCACTCACCACACTACACTTATGCTGCGCACTCTGATCTTATTGAAACTATCATACTCCCTAGGCACAGTCTCTAAGTTCACATACAAGGCTTCCGGCACTTCACTAACAATACAAGCATAAGCTAGCCCTATAACAAACAAGGTAATAAAGGGTATCCCAGGGATAAGGAACGTACCCGATATTACATCTGGCACATCTCCTTCCTTGCAACGGCTGACTGCCTATACCAACCTTGGTTGTCTTGTTTCTGAACCTTCAGCACCTCTGCTTGGTGCTCCGTGCCCTCGGCCGAAACCCTTCGCTCCATGGTTTGGACCATGACCCCTCATCGCCTTAAGACAATTCCTAACCAAATGAGCCTTAGACCCACACCAGAAACATTCCTTACCATTTCCCCAACACTCTCCTGCATGAGCTCTCCCACACTGAGCACTTGGACGACTCCAACAGCGACTGGTACCGGTGCATGTACAGAATTCTCAATCCTTGGTCTTTTCTGAAAATCTCCCAACGATGCTGACGATCCAAAACTCCTCTTATTCCGGTTCCTATCCTTTTCTCGATTTTCTTAGTTTCCTTAACTTCTTCAGCTATCCGAGCTTTCTCCACTAGAATGGCAAAGTCTCTTTCTCTTTGCGGAGCAATCAACTCTCGCAACTCATTTCGCAATCCGTCTTCGAGTCGGACACACCTTTCATAATCAGTAGCCACGATCCCCTTGGCGTACTAGCTTAACCGCACAAATTCAGCTTCATATTCTGCTACCGACTTACTTCCTTGAACCAAGTTTAGAAACGCCTTTCTTTGCGAGTCTAAGTAACTAGCTCCAACGTACTTCCCTTCAAACTTAGCCTTAAAATACTCCCAATCCACTCGATCTACAGTGACACCTTGTCTGACAGTAAGCCACCATCGATAAGCTTCATCTCGGAGCAACGAGACAGCACCTTTTAGCTTTTCCTCAGCAGTACAGTCCAAATCATCCATGATTCTTTCGGCCTCTAACCAATACTCTGCTACATTTGGAGCTACCCCGGACACTCCTCTAAAAACCTCAACTCCGTTCGACCTAAGTCTTTCTAATACGGACTTTTGAGCTCCATTTCCCATTCCAACTCTTGCCACTTACTGTAGCACTCGCAGCATAGCCTGCGATACTGCGTCATCTCCTCCTGTCTGATCTTGATCCTCTGCGCCCACAGCTGGCGGCAGTACATCACTTTCTGACCCATGGCCAGACCCTACTGGTTCCGATATAGTCATTCGACTTCGTCCTCTAGAACTCATATCTAACGTCGCGATTTAATCTGATTAAAAGTTTTATGCATTAGCGTTTTGTTTCATTGTTTAACCGCGAACAAATTTTATGAAAAGGAGACTTAGAAGTAGTTCTTTCGATCAATCAAATTTTTAGTTCAAGTTTACTATTCTACTTCAGAGAGTCACATTCATTCATCCACAGCATCCACCATACTACCATGGCACTTTATCCATTCCCAACCCAAGGGTAATTTCGTCATTTATCCTATAAGGGCATTTTGGTAATAAATTTGAAAATCTTTACAAATCAAAGGTATTTCAAAGCTCAAGGGTATTTTGAAATATTCTCTTCCAAATCAAAGGTTTTGTAGAAGTTTCAGAAATTGGGGTTATTTTGGTAATTTTGGTAAGTCAGGGGTATTTTAGTAAATTTCCAAATCAAGGTTTTGATATTTCACAAAATAGGGTTTTGGATATTTTTGCAAAGTAAGAAAATTTTATTAAAATCGAGGGTAGTGTGGTAATTTTAGAAACTAAGGGTATTTTAGTAATTTTACAACCAAGGGTATTTAGGTAATTTTACAAATCGGGAATAACTCGAAAAATGTTTTTCAACATAGTTTGTACAAATCCAAAAAGAAATTTTAAAATTTTAAAACTAGGGTTTTTATAAAATAGCAAGGCTAGTCCCTTTTGGGTTTTAATTATCGGGTTCAGCCCGTGATTAAGTCCTCTTAGTTAGGGTGAACCGTTACTACGCACCAGGTAGGATTCGAGTAAAGAGGAGGTGAGTCACTAGGACTGCTTAAATACCAAGCTCTTACCGAATCCACTCCTCGACATGCGCACAACTGTTACCACACCCTAACTCGGCGACTTACTCACAGGTTTCTTTGGTTGTACTTAAGTCTTATGTATCTTTGTGTTGGAGTAGAATAATCCTAGGGTTCAATAGCCCTAATCTTCTAATCTACGATCCCATAAAACCCATAAAGTTCACATATACAATTCACTTTAGTAGACAGAAGTACTTACCTGGTGGACTTCGGGCCGGAGATATAGGTGCCATGCCAGAATCACCTGAACTAAAAGTCCATATTTTTGAAAAGCCCATCTTTGAAAAATTGTTTTTGGACCAAAAACCCACAAAGTTGAGTTTTGAACTGGGCTCTGATACCAAATGTAACACCCCAAACCCGGCCCACGAGCCTTGACCGGATCTGGTATGTTACTGCGGAAAAACGTTTGAATGAATTTGTCTTAAGGGGTGAAAACATAAACTTTATTGACTTCTGTAAAACCTTGTGCATTTAAAATTCTAAGTATTATAAAATTGTAGCAATTTATCCAGATTAAAACTTTAATATAAGGTATTATAATATAAGTTGACTTAAAAATATTTAAAATATAAACCTCAAAAACCCTAAATACTTTCCAAATAGTAATTTAATTTTTTAACCAACTAAAACATAATAATAAACCTTAACACTTTAGGAGGCCCTTATTACAGTAAATAATTAATCAAAAGTACTTAATAATAAACTGAAGAAAATAAATAAAATGTCCTCTGCATGGCCACCTTTGTATCCACTCCAGCCCGATCCGATCATCATATGTCACCTGCGATGTTGATAAAAATTGGGTGAGTCATACAGACTCAGTGTGCAATTAGACCACTGAATTCCACCCACATGCACATATAATATCACAATTCAGATAGTAAGGCAACTTGTTCACATAAATCCACATTTTGGGCTTGGCTCGTATTGATACCACTTATCGGATAATAGGGTAAATAACCACACGATTCCATATATTGGGCTTAGCCCATTTCCACACTGATCCACATTCATATATTGGGCTTGGCCCACTTCCACGTTAAATGCACATATCAGATATAATTATGCAAGGTGCACCCAACCCAAACCTAGGGTCCATCCTCTACACACCCCCGTATCCAGCCACCACACACCAGGGGATTACTAAATCACCCTCCAACCGCTACACACTAATTATGGCAATTAATGCCGTCCACGATGTAGCGCGTAGCTAACATCAAACCACGATGAGGCACGTACCTACTCATCAACCACGATATAGCACACAGCCAATATCAACCACGATGGGGCACAGAGCCACTCATCAGGCCACGTGAACTTAATCACAGTTAATCCACAACGCGACCTCAGTCAGCGCCAATCCACGATGTAGCTCAAGGCTAACATCAAACCACGTACTCAAAGTACACCCGTACCTACTTTCATATTCATATCCCATCCCATGCACATGCAAAATATAATAATGACAAGATGAGTGATGCATGTACAAGTTATTCATTCATTCAATCATATTAATATTTACATATACACACACATACATATTCTCAACCATATTTGCATCAGGTTAATACTGACCTGATTATCGACATACCCCCTTAGGGGTATCCATTTCAGATTGATCACTGCACTTATTAGTACACACATAACACATGCAAATATATTCATAAATCCCAACAAACAGTAGGTTAACCACACACCTGATAACTTGGAGCACTATGCTCTCGATCCCAACGCTATCACTAAGCTGCACTACGGCTATCTGCCTATAATACTCCCCTGCTGCTGGCCCACACCCGGTGGCTAATCCCGAACAGCAGAAACTGATCTCCTCTTAAACTTCGGGATAGGAGCTATCCTTTACCTTTTTGATCGGCATCCATGTCCATTAATGATATCTTAATCAGAACCAAACGGTTAACCGATAACATCATAATCTAAATATACCAAATCTAAACCATACTTACTGAATATTCTTACCAAATGAATCGGAATCCCGGAAGCTTTGCTTACTACCATTGATTTGGTCCTAAAACACCATAGTTAGGATCTGCTAACTTAAACCAAATATGGCCTATGGGTGAAAGTCACCAACAACTTACCTTGTTGATTCGAAAACCCGAAAACTGATAATTGTTCTTTGAGTAGTCGAAATCCCTACACACCATATGTCAGCTTCGACTTTAATACCTAAATCCATAAACATGGCCCTTGGCCGAATAGCACAAACCTCCTTACCTCGATGCTTTCAAATCCCGAAAGAACCCTTACTACTCCTTAACGCTAACTACATACAAAAGAAGCACAAGGTAAAGGCCCTATAAACATTCGGCCAACCCAAATACCAAAGCCAAACATTTGGTTTCGGCCACCCATAAAGAAGAACTCATAGCCGAATGCTAAGAGAGGACCTACTTACCACCACACACGTTGGAAGGATCAGGAGGGGAAAAGAGTGTAGTGGACAGCCCCTTTACTTAAAGAATCAGCTTTGAAAACCAAGGTAAAGATGGTGTTTCGGCACTTCAAAGGTGAAGAGAAAAAAACACAATAATAGATATAGCTTTAGAAGATTCAGCCACGAAGGGAAATAAATCAAAGTGTTTTAAAGTTTCGGCTAAAATCCTAGTTAACAAAGGAACATTCGGCCATTCAAGAAAAGGGTGATGAATTGGTTTGAAAGAAAGAAAAAGAAGAGAAAGAATTTCGGCAATGGTAGTAAAGAAGGTTCGACTTCAATTAGAAAAAGAAGAAAAAGAGAGAACTCTCTTGACTTAAATTTCGGCAATGGAGATTAAAAGATGAACAACAATTTTCAGCACTCAAACCCCTCTACATAGCCGAAAATACCCACTTACAGAGTCCCTTGGCCGGCCACTTCTCATCCTTCTCTCAAATCCCAAAATTTTCTGTAACATCCTAAATTTGGGGCTATTTGTGATTGAATAATTATTTCATGTGTTTGAAGTGCTATAGTATTAATTATGAGAATATAAGGCTTAATTAAGGGTCTTGAGTAGGCTCGGTTTAGTAGGAAATTTCATCTTGATCTTTAAAGGCAGGGAGCCTTAGCAGGAGGGTGTTATAAGAATAAATGTGGATAATTTGACACAAAAATCAGCTTGGAAAAGTGGCAAAAAGAAGGCCACTTAAGAGCTAGTGTTGGCGCCACCAAGGGGAGCTAGGGAGCTTGTGTTCGAGTTGCAGAAATCTCTCTTTTTGCACTTCAAGGGGACGGCACAAGTGGGAGAGTTTTTCTCCCTTTAAACTCTTTTATTAATTATTATTATTAAGGGATAATATGAGCACTTTAAATTGGTTTTAATTTGCTTAATCTGGAGATAATAAGGGATATTATTAAATGGATTATTATAAGATTATTAGTAAGTATTCAAGATTATTTGAATAATTTTAAACAAGTAGCAAGGAGAAAAACTTGGTGTTTGCCGAAATTAGAACTCATTGGGTAGGAGTGGACGGCAAGTAACTATGTAGGGGAAGGAGCCAAATTTTCCTAGTGTTTTTACTTCACAAATTCGGCTAGCACTCTTCCTTTTTCACTCTTTTTCAAAACCAAAAACCCCTCTACTTTTAACTTTTTCTTCTCTTGATTCTTGGCCGAACCACTAATCCTCTCATCCCTATCCTTCTTTTATTTTTCTTTCTTTCATAAGACTCTTGTGCCGAAACTTACTCTACTCCTCCTTGCCGAATTCTTTTCCTTCTCTTTTGTCAAGCCTTAGCCGAACTCAAGCAAGGGCAATCTCCTTTGATTTCTTCTTCGAACGGTTCTGAGGGTAGGTGAGTATTTATAGCCGAAACTCCATAGTTCTCTTCTTAGTCTTTTGCCGATATCCATTAAGGGGGGTAAGTGCCGATTTCGGCAATGGTTAATAAGGCTTCTAAACGTTCTTGTGAACGATCTCTCCTAGGTACCCCAGGATATTTGGAAACAGGCGATCTGAGCCCCAATCTCTAGCAATCGGTTTTGGAAGTAAGGTGGTAAGATTAATCCCTTTTCTGACATTCGATTAAGCCGAAGGCTATTAGTCTTATTTACTAATCAGTGGTAGTTGATTAAGCAGATTCGGGAAATTAAGTACTGTGGTTGGTAGCCGAAAGAATAAAGGTAAGGATTCGGGTTCAAGCAATAACCCTAAAAGAATTATTTGGTTTGGCCAAATGGCCCCTATCACTAACACTATTATGGTCGAATATAGGGACAAGTAGATCTAGGGTGGCCGACTCTTCTTTTTCGGGATATAGGCTATTCAGTGGTGACAGGTGTACATACACACTTAGAATTAATTAAATATGCTAAATTGTTGTGTGTGCTAACCGGATCTGTGTAGATTCGGGACTAATACCATGAATGGTATAAGCAAGGAACCAGGTAAGTCCTTGTTGATTATGAAATATTTTAAGATGCTTTTGGGAAGCATGGTATGTTTAATACACGTTGCATACGGCTGATGATAAAACCTGTACATGTGATTAAGTATATGGTAGCATGAATTATGTGATATAAATGTTTGATGTGGGATTGATGAGTGGAGGGGGCAGTGTATTCGTGCCGACGGGCACCAGTGTTTTGGTAACACACTGTGACTACGGTCACCAGAGGTTTGGTACCTCCAGAGGTTTGGTACCTCATCGCGTCTCGTCCCAGTGGCTTAGCACCACAGTGGGTTGGCCCCACAGATTATCATAAGGGATTGACGCCAGTGATTTGGCATCACACGATGGGTTGGCCCCATCAATCGATTGTGTCTATGGACACCAGAGGTTTGGCACCTCCAGTGATTTGGCATCACATTGTGACTATATGTCACCAGTGGTTTGGCACCACCAGTGGTTTGGTACCACACGGGGTAGACAAGGTGTTTGGATGGCTAGGTTGGGTGCATGACTTAGTGCATGATGATTGATTATATGCTGTGTATGAAATCGTTTAAATACGGGGGAAGGGTTACATACTGAGTCTTGGTGACTCACCTTCTCCTTTATATTTTCAGGTGACACGTAGATCGCGGATGTGGGCCGTTGACTCGAGGTGGCCATGCGAAGGGATTTAAATTTTAATAGACTTTGAATTTCAGTTTATTTATTTTTGGATTGTTGATTTAAATTTTATTTCGAATGTAATAAGGCCTCCTGACACTTTATTTTTGCTATTTTTCATATGTTGGATACTTGTTTTAAGCTATGTTATTATTATTGAATTAAAATCACATGTTTTCTAAGTTAAAACGAAAATTGTTTTTAACGTGCCATCGGGCACATTTGGAATTTTATATTAACTTGGCTTAAATAAATTTCCTAATAGACACTAAATAAAGTTTTTACAAGACAATCAAACAAAAGGTTTTCAACAACTTAAATTGATTTAGAAAAACGAATTTCTCAAAAATGTTTTCCACTGTAACAAGCTAGATTCGGCCTTAAAGTTTGGGCCGGGTTTGGGTTGTTACAAAATTGGTATCAGAGCCCAGTTCAAAGCTCGGCTGTGGGGGCCCAAGGCCCAAAAATGTTTTGGTAGGCCTTATGGAATAATTTTTGGTTTTTGAACAAAGATGGCCCGAGTCTCCGCAGACCGATCCGCCTGTAAGTACATCGAAACCTCTTTGTGAATTATATTCTGTAGAAGGGTAGGAAGCATGGAACGTAGATAGACTTATAGGAACTTAAACCCTAGGATTAGACTACTCAAGCACACAAACCAAACATAAGACTTAAGGAACTAAACCAACCTATGACTTAGTCACTGAGCGAGGGTGTGGTAACCCCTGTACGCATGTCTAGGAGTGGATCCTAAGAGCCACGGTATTTAAGCGATCCTCGTGACTCACCTCCTCTTCGCAGTATCCTACTGCAGTGCGTAGCTTCGGTTCACCCTAACTCAGAGGGCTCAGTGGTGTGGCAACCTCTGTGCGCATGTCTAGAAAGGTTCAGTGGGAGCTTGGTATTTAAGCGGTCCGCGTGACCCACCTCCTCTTCACTCGAATCCTGCCTGGTGCGTAGCTTTGGTTCACCCTGACCAAGAGGGCTCGGTCATAGGCTAAACCTAACGACTAAAACCCGAAAGGGAACTAGCCGCGTTTTTGAAAGGAAATGAAACAACAAAACCCTAATGTTTTTAAAACTTTCAAAATTACTCTTTTGGAATCTGAGAACACTCATTTTTTACAATGTTTTTCTCGAAAAAAAAAACTTGATTTGTGGAAAATTACAAAAATACCCTTAGGGGTAAAATTACTAAAATGCCCTCGGCTCATAAAATATCAGTTCAATGGTTTTGCTCAAAAATTTCAACTATTTTACAAATATTCAACAACTTAGCTTTGAAAATTATCAGCAAAATATTTTGGTTTTGGAAAATTACGAAAGCGCCCTCAATTTGTGAAAATTTCCGAAATGCCCCTGATCTTTGAAGATCTTTACAAACATCACCACTTGAAAAGGAAAGTTTTCAAAAAGGAAACCCTCGAAGTTTTACAACTGGTGAAAATATCCCCGATTTATCAAAATTACAAAATTGCCCCTGATTGACAAAATTACCAAAATACCCTAGTTTCCAAAACGATGCCATATCTTTAAATTTTGCCAATTTTCAAACCATCCTCCAGCTTTGGGGAATTTCAAAGTGATTTGTTTTATTTAAATTTTACAACTTCTTTTATTACTAAAATACCCACAGTAGAAAAAATGACGAAAATACCACAAGGTTAGAAATGGCGTAAATGTCCAAGAGCGAATAGGTATGGAAAGTATTAAGGAATGGATGCATGAACTTCTTTGTGTGAACTAGGATAGAAAATCAAACCTTGTGCACTTTGAAAGAATCTCTCGATTAAACCTTATCCATAAAATTTCTTCATGAGTAATAAAGTGGAACAAATGCTAACGCATAAAAATTTTCTTAATCGATTAAAAGCGCGGTAGATAGAATGAGTTCTAGAGGACGTGGACGCCGTGGGCCGCGGTAAGGGTAGGATGATGATTATCCAACCCGCCGTGCAGTCGGGTCAAGGTTCTCAAACGAGGTACCACCGCCACCACCACCTCCTACTTTTAGAGAGTGAGGAGCGTGGATCGGGCCGGTGGTGAGGTCAGACGCAAGTCGCTTTCTGAGTCTTGGAAATGGTGGCTTGAGTCGTGGAAATTTGGAGCTCGGAAATCTGTTCCCGAGCAACTCCGATCTAACTGAGCCGAGGTATTCCGGGTGTGTCGGGCGTGGCACCCAAAGGCACGGAATCTTGGTTAGAGTCAATCGAAAGGATCATGGATGATCTTGACCGACCGAGGAGGAAAAGCTGAAAAGGGGCCGTGGTCGCTTCTAAAGGATGAAGCGTACAGGTGGTGGTGACGGTCCGAGATGGAGCCACGCAGATGATCTCACGTGGGATTACTTTAAAACGCCGAGAAGAAGTATGTGGGCACTAGCTACACCGATGCTCAAAGGAAAACTTTTCTCGGACTAGTGCGAGGAACTAAGTCGATCTCTAATATGAGGCGGAGTTTTTAAGGCTGAGTAGGTATGCTAGAGGCATCGTGGCTACTGAGCACGAGCGCTGTGTCCGCTTTGAGGACGGGCTACGAGATGATTTGAGATTACTGATTGCCCCGCAGCAGGTTCGTGAGTTTTCATCTTTAGTGGAAAAGGCTAAAGTAGCCGAAGGGATCAAGGAGGCTGTAAGGCAAAGCTATAGTAGGAATAATCAGAAGAGAGGATTTGGGTCAGCTAGATCAAGTGGTAGTGTCCAGAAAAAGGCTAGGCCAAGTGGGCCAAATCAGGCGACAAGGCCCATGACTACTAATCAGAGGCCAACTCAGTGTAACTGCTGTGGAAAGACCCATTGGGGAGGTTGTTGGACCGGTGATAGAGGATGTTTTGAGTGCGGGTCTTTGGAGCATCGTGTCAGAGATTGTCCCCGGAAACTAGCTAAGAATCAGCCTGAGGGATAGAACCGTGCCCAGGGCAGAAATGTTGGACCACCACAGAGGGGTCGTGGTAATGGCAGAGGAAACAACGGTCCCCAACCGAGGTCGTGGCGGCAGGTTCGGGCAACACAGCAGGCTAGGGCACTGGCTTAGTTTACGCAAATGAGGCGTCGCGAGGAGGGTGACGCACCGGATGTCATAACCTGACGCGTTTCTAATTTTTGGTCTTCCTTATGTTGCATTAATTGATGTGGGTTCGACGCACTCGCATACATTGCTAGTAGTGTGGTAGAGACTATGGACCTAGACTCAAAAGCGCTTCTAGGAGATGACCGTAGTTAGCCCTTTAGGTCACTCAGTAGTGGTAGACAAACTTTATAGAGACGCACTTCTAGAACTCCAAGGGGGTAGTATTCATTTCTCGATCCGATGGAACTCTTGCTTGGGGAGTTCGATTTGATCCTTGGAATGGATCGGTGGTTTAAGTATCGGGCGAATTTGGATTACGCGCTAAGCGCATAGTTCTTAAGGCACTACCAAGGTGATGAAGTGGTTATGATAGGTGATAGAAGGAATTACTTATCCAATGTAGTGTCCGCCTTGAAAGGTGAAAAGATGGTCAAGAAGGGTTGTGAGGCGTATTTGGTTCGAATCAGCTTTGGAAGCTAAGGAGTCGAGGTTGGAAATGTTCGAACGGTTGGGGAATTCACGATGTGTTCCCGGAAGAGCTTCCGTCCGCCTCCGGATCGGAAGTTGAATTCGGTATAGACTTGCTACACCGAACGGCACACTGTGTGTCTATAGCACCATACCGAATGGCACCAAAGGAATTGGTGGAGCTGAAGGCTCAAATTCAGGAGTTCTTGGATAAAGGGTTTATTCGACCAAGTATATCTCCGTGGGGAGCACCTGTGTTGTTTGTCAAGAAGAAAGACGGTTCAATGCGGATGTGTATAGACTACCGCCAACTGAACAAGCTAACGATCAAGAACAAGTATCTGTTGCCTCGGATTGACGACTTGTTCGATCAACTGAAGGGTGCCTCGGTGTTCTCGAAGATAGACCTTAGGTCGGGTTACCATCAACTTAAGGTGAAAGAAGTTGATGTTCACAAGACGGCATTCAGAACTCGGTATGGGCACTACGAATTCCTAGTAATGCCATTTGGATTGACCAATGCGCCGGCAGCGTTTATGGACTTAATGAATAGAGTATTTCAGCAGTACTTGGACCAATTTGTCGTGGTGTTCATAGACGACATATTGGTTTATTCAAAAGACGGAGGAGGAGCATGACCGGTATTTACGTATAGTTCTACAAGTATTAAGGGAGAAGCAGTTTACGCCAAATTCAGTAAGTGCGAATTTTGGCTTAGGGAAGTGGCTTTCTTAGGTCATGTAGTGTCGGCTGAGAGAATTAGAATAGACCCTCGCAAGATTGAAGCAGTATTGGATTGGAAACCACCTAGGTCGGTGACTGAAATACGAAGTTTTCTGGATTTAGTGGGGTACTATCGGAGATTCGTGGAATGATTCTCTCTAATCACAGCGCCGTTGACTAAGTTACTAAGGAAAGGTGTTCCATTTGTATGGTCGGAGAAGCAGCAAGAAAGCTTTGATAAGCTAAGGAAAATTCTGACGGAAGCTCCGGTTTTGGTACAACCTGAGGCAGGGAAGTTACTTACAGTCTACTGTGATGCATCCCATACTGGTTTGGGATGTGTGCTGATGCAGGAAGGGAAGGTAGTAGCCTATACATCTCGTCAGTTAAGACCGCATGAGGTTAAGTACCCAACACGATTTGGAGTTAGCAGCAGTTGTCTTCGCTCTAAAGATATGGAGACATTATCTGTATGGGGAGAAGTCGATAGTCTACACGGATCATAAGAGTTTGAGGTATCTTCTGACCCAGAAGGATCTAAACCTGAGACAACGTCGGTGGATTGAACTATTAAAGGACTACGATTGTTCAATCGAGTACCATCCGGGCAAGGCTAACGTGGTAGCTGACGCGTTGAGCCGGAAGGTTGTAACGGACTTAAGAGTAATGTTCGCTCGGTTGAGTCTATATGATGATGGGAGTCTTTTAGCAGAACTCCAAGTTAAGCTAACGTGGATTGAGGAGATTAAGGAAAAGCAGTCAGTGGATGAAGGCTTGAACGCTAAGAGGGTACAAGTTCAGGATGGTGGTTTGGAAGGGTACAGTCTGTCTAGTGATGGAGTGCTATGTTTTCAAGGGCGAGCATGTATGCCGAAAGATGTGGAGTTGAGGCGGAAAATTCTCCACGATGCACATAGCAGCCCATACGCTATGCATCCGGGAGGAAGCAAGATGTATAGAGATCTACGGAAACAGTTCTGGTGGTCGGGGTTGAAGCGTGAGGTAACTAAGTTTATGGGAAAGTGTCTGACGTGTCAGCAGGTTAAGGCTGAACACCAGTTGCCATCAGGGCTACTTCAACCAGTAAAGATCCCTCAGTGGAAATGGGAGGGAATCACTATGGATTTCGTCAGTGGGCTACCCCTTACGCCCAGCAAGAAGGACGCAGTTTGGGTGATCGTGGACCGGTTGACTAAATCGGCTCACTACATACCGGTGAGAATAGATTACTCACTCCAGAAGCTAGCAAAGTTGTATATGGCGGAGATAGTAAGGTTGCATGGTGTGCCAATATCGATTATCTCGGATAGGGATCCTAGATTCACATCAAGGTTCTGGAAAGCGTTGCATCAAGCTTTGGGTACACGATTGGATTTCAGTACGGCTTTCCATCCACAGCCTGACGGACAATCAGAAAGGGTGATACAGATCTTAGAGGACATGTTAAGAGGATGCGTCTTGGATTTCAGTGGTAGTTGAGAGGAGTATCTACCGTTAGCTGAATTCGATTATAACAATAGTTATCAAGCGAGTATTCAGATGGCTTCATATGAAGCACTGTATGGACATAAATGTCGTACTCCTACATGTTGGACGGAGTTGGGAGAACGACAAATTCTGGGTCCAGAATTGGTAGCAGAGACTGAAGGCAAAGTCAAAGTGATCCGGGCTCGTCTTAAGGAAGCGTCGGATAGACAGAAGTCCTATGCTGATTTAAAACGCAAGGAAATGGAGTACGCTGTAGGAGACAAGGTTTTTCTGACGGTGTCACCTTGGAAAAAGGTGTTGAGATTTGGCCGAAAGGGGAAACTGAGCCCAAGGTTCATCGGACCATATCTGATTAAGTCGCGAGTAGGGCCAGTGTAGCTTACCAGCTAGAATTGCCGGCAAAATTGAAGTAGATCCATGATGTCTTTCATGTATCGATGTTGAGACGGTATCGGTCAGATCCTTCGCATATTATGCCAGTAGAAGAAATTGAGGTCGACTCGGACTTATCTTTTGAGGAAGAACCAGTTCAGATCTTAGATCGAGATGTTAAGGTTCTACGTAGGAAGTCAGTGCCCTTGGTGAAAGTGTTATGGCGGAACCATGGCGTGGAAGAAGCTACCTGGGAACCTGAGGATGTGATACGGCAGCAATACCCCCACCTCTTCTAACCAGGTAATTTCGAGGACGAAATTTATTTTAAGGGGGGTAGAACTGTAACATCCTAAATTTGGGGCTATTTGTGATTGAATAATTATTTCATGTGTTTGAAGTGCTATAGTATTAATTATGAGAATATAAGGCTTAATTAAGGGTCTTGAGTAGGCTCGGTTTAGTAGGAAATTTCATCTTGAACTTTAAAGGCAGGGAGCCTTAGCAGGAGGGTGTTATAAGAATAAATGTGGATAATTTGACAAAAAAATCAGCTTGGAAAAGTGGCAAAAAGAAGGCCACTTAAGAGCTAGTGTTGACACCACCAAGGGGAGCTAAGGAGCTTGTGTTCGAGTCGCCGAAATCTCTCTTTTTGCACTTCAAGGGGACGGCACAAGTGCGAGAGTTTTTCTCCCTTTAAACTCTTTTATTAATTATTATTATTAAGGGATAATATGAGCACTTTAAATTGGATTTAATTTGCTTAATCTGGAGATAATAAGGGATATTATTAAATGGATTATTATAAGATTATTAGTAAGTATTCAAGATTATTTGAATAATTTTAAACAAGTGGCAAGGAGAAAAACTTGGTGTTTGCCAAAATTAGAACTCCTTGGGTAGGAGTGGACGGCAAGTAACTATGTAGGGGGAGGAGCCGAATTTTCCTAGTGTTTTTACTTCACAAATTCGGCTAGCACTCTTCCTTTTTCACTCTTTTTCAAAACCGAAAACCCCTCTGCTTTTAACTTTTTCTTCTCTTGATTCTTTGCCGAACCACTAATCCTCTCATCCCTCTCCTTCTTTTATTTTTCTTTCTTTCATAAGACTCTTGTCCCGAAACTTACTCTACTCCTCCTTGCCGAATTCTTTTCCTTCTCTTTTGTCAAGCCTTAGCCGAACTCAAGCAAGGGCAATCTCCTTTGATTTCTTCTTCGAATGGTTCTGAGGGTAGGTGAGTATTTATAGCCGAAACTCCATAGTTCTCTTCTTAGTCTTTTACCGATATCCATTAAGGGGGGTAAGTGCCGATTTCGGCAATGGTTAATAAGGCTTCTAAACGTTCTTGTAAACGATCTCTCCTAGGTACCCCGGGATATTTGGAAATAGGCGATCTGAGCCCCAATCTCTAGCAATTGGTTTTGGAAGTAAGGTGGTAAGATTAATCCCTTTTCTGACATTCGATTAAGCCGAAGGCTATTAGTCTTATTTACTAATCAGTGGTAGTTGATTAAGCAGATTCGGGAAATTAAGTACTGTGGTTGGTAGCCGAAAGAATAAAGGTAAGGATTCGGGTTTAAGCAATAACCCTAAAAGAATTATTTGGTTTGGCCGAATGGCCCCTATCACTAACACTATTATGGTCGAATATAGGGACAAGTAGATCTAGGGTGGCCGACTCTTCTTTTTCGGGATATAGGCTATTCAGTGGTGACAGGTGTGTACATACACACTTATAATTAATTAAATATGCTAAATTGTTGTGTGTGCTAACCGGATCTGTGTAGATTCGGGACTAATACCATGAATGGTATAAGCAAGGAACCAGGTAAGTCCTTGTTGATTATGAAATATTTTAAGATGCTTTTGGGAAGCATGGTATGTTTAATACACGTTGCATACGGCTGATGATAAAACCTGTACATGTGATTAAGTATATGGTAGCATGAATTATGTGATATAAATGTTTGATGTGGGATTGATGAGTGGAGGGCGCATGTATTCGTGCCGACGGGCACCGATGTTTTGGTAACACACTGTGACTACACGGTCACCGTGAGGTTTGGTACCTCCGAGGTTTGGTACCTCATCGCGTCTCGTCCCAATGGCTTAGCACCACAAAGGGGTTGGCCCCACAGATTATCATAAGGGATTGACGCCGGTGATTTGGCATCACACGATGGGTTGGCCCCATCAATCGATTGTGTCTATGGACACCGAGAGGTTTGGCACCTCCAAAGATTTGGCATCACATTGTGACTATATGTCACCAAGTGGTTTGGCACCACCGGTGGTTTGGTACCACACGGGGTAGACAAGGTGTTTGGATGGCTAGGTTGGGTGCATGACTTAGTGCATGATGATTGATTATATGTCGTGTATGAAATCGCTTTAATACGGGGAAGGGTTACATATGAGTCTTGGTGACTCACCTTCTCCTTTATATTTTCAGTGACACGTAGATCGCGGATGTGGAGCCGGGTTGACTCGAGGTGGCCATGCGAAGGGATTTAAATTTTAATAGACTTTGAATTTCAGTTTATTTATTTTTGGATTGTTGATTTAAATTTTATTTCAATGTAATAAGGCCTCACGACACTTTATTTTTTTGCTATTTTTCATATGTTGGATACTTGTTTTAAGCTATGTTATTATTATTGAATTAAAATCACATGTTTTCTAAGTTAAAACGAAAATTGTTTTTAACGTGCCATCGGGCACATTTGGAATTTTATATTAACTTGGCTTAAATAAATTTCCTAATAGACACTAAATAAAGTTTTTACAAGACAATCAAACAAAAGGTTTTCAACAACTTAAATTGATTTAGAAAAACGAATTTCTCAAAATGTTTTCCATCAGTAACAAGCTAGATTCGCCTTAAAGTTTGGGCCGGGTTTGGGTTGTTACAAAATTGGTATCGTCGAGCCAGTTCAAAGCTCTACTGTGGGGCCCAAGGCCCAAAAATGTTTTGGTAGGCCTTATGGAATAATTTTTGGTTTTTGAACAGCATGGCCCGAGTCTCCGGCACCGATCCGCCTAGGTAAGTACATCGAAACCTCTTTGTGAATTATATTCTGTAGAAGGGTAGGAAGCATGGAACGTAGATAGACTTATAGGAACTTAAACCCTAGGATTAGACTACTCAAGCACACAAACCAAACATAAGACTTAAGGAACTAAACCAACCTATGACTTAGTCACGGAAATGAGGTGTGGTAACCCACATGCGCGCATGTCTCAGGAGTGGATCCTAAGAGCCCGGTATTTAAGCGATCCTCGTGACTCACCTCCTCTTCGCAGTATCCTACCCGTGCGTAGCTTCCTGTTCACCCTAACTCGCAGGCCTCGGTGGTGTGGCAACCTCTCATGCGCATGTCTAGAAAGGTTCAGTGGGAGCTTGGTATTTAAGCGGTCCGCGTGACCCACCTCCTCTTCACTCGAATCCTGCCTGGTGCGTAGCTTTGGTTCACCCTGACCAAGAGGGCTCGGTCATAGGCTAAACCTAACGACTAAAACCCGAAAGGGAACTAGCAGCGTTTTTGAAAGGAAATGAAACAACAAAACCCTAATGTTTTTAAACTTTCAAAATTACTCTTTTGGAATCTGAGAACACTCATTTTTACAATGTTTTTCTCGAAAAAAAACTTGATTTGTGGAAAATTACAAAAATACCCTTAGGGGTAAAATTACTAAAATGCCCTCGGCTCATAAAATATCAGTTCAATGGTTTTGCTCAAAAATTTCAACTATTTTACAAATATTCAACAACTTAGCTTTGAAAATCATCAGCAAAATATTTTGGTTTTGGAAAATTACGAAAGCGCCCTCAATTTGTGAAAATTTCCGAAATGCCCCTGATCTTTGAAGATCTTTACAAACATCACCACTTGAAAAGGAAAGTTTTCAAAAAGGGAACCCTCGAAGTTTTACAACTGGTGAAAATATCCCCGATTTATCAAAATTACAAAATTGCCCCTGATTGACAAAATTACCGAAATACCCCTAGTTTCCAAAACGATGCCATATCTTTAAATTTTGCCAATTTTTGAAACCATCCTCCAGTTTTGGGGAATTTCAAAGTGATTTGTTTTATTTAAATTTTACAACTTCTTTTATTACTTAAAATACCCTTTCAGAGGAAAATGACGAAAATACCCCTGGGTTAGAAATGGCGCGTAAATGTCCAAGAGCGAATAGGTATGGAAAGTATTAAGGAATGGATGCATGAACTCCTTTGTGTGAACTAGGATAGAAAATCAAACCTTGTCTCGCCTGAAAGAATCTCTCCGATTAAACCTTATCCATAAAATTTCTTCATGAGTAATAAAGTGGAACAAATGCTAACGCATAAAAATTTTCTTAATCGATTAAAAGCGCGGTAGATAGAATGAGTTCTAGAGGACGTGGGCGCCGTGGACGCGTAAGGGTAGGATGACGGTTATCTCCAACTCATCCAGTCGGGTCAAGGTTCTCAAAACGAGTACCACCGCCCACCACCACCTCCTACTTTTGAGTCGAGGAGCGAGGATCGGGCCGGTGGTGAGTATCAGACGCAAGTCGCTTTCAGCGAGTCTTGGAAATGGTGGCTGGAGCTGGTGGAAATTTGGGAGCTCGGAAATCTGTTCCCGAGCAACTCCGATCTAACGGAGCTGAGGTATTCCGGGGTGTGTCGGGCGTGGCACCCAGTGCAGCGGAATACTGGTTAGAGTCAACTGAAAGGATCATGGATGATCTTGACCTGACCGAGGAGGAAAAGCTGAAAGGGGCTGTGTCGCTTCTAAAGGATGAAGCGTACCAGTGGTGGCTGACGGTCCGAGATGGAGCCACGGCAGATGATCTCACGTGGGATTACTTTAAAACTGCTTTTCAGAAGAAGTATGTGGGCACTAGCTACACTGATGCTCAAAGGAAAACTTTTCTGGGACTAGTGTAGGGAACTAAGTCAGTAGCGGAATATGAGGCGGAGTTTTTAAGGCTGAGTAGGTATGCTAGAGGTATCGTGGCTACTGAGCACGAGCGCTGTGTCCGCTTTGAGGACGGACTCCGAGATGATTTGAGATTATTGATTGCCCCGCAGCAGGTTCGTGAGTTTTCATCTCAAGTGGAAAAGGCTAAAGTAGCCGAAGGGATCAAGGAGGCTGTGAGGCAAAGCTATAGTAGGAATAATCAGAAGAGAGGATTTTGGTGAGCTAGATCAAGTGGTAGTGTCCAGAAAAAGGCTAGGCCAAGTGGGCCAAATCAGGCGGCAAGGCCCATGACTACTAATCAGAGGCTAACTCAGTGTAACCGCTGTGGAAAGACCCATTGGGGAGGTTGTTAGACCGGTGATAGAGGATGTTTCGAGTGCGGGTCTTTGGAACATTGTGTCAGATATTGTCCCCGAAAACTAGCTAAGAATCAGCCTGAGGGACAGAACCGTGCCCAGGGCAGAAATATTGGACCACCACAGAGGGGTCGTGGTAATGGCAGAGGAAACAACGGTCCTAACCGAGGTCGTAGAACTCAGGGTAGAGGTTCGGGCAACACGGAGGCTAGGCAGCCTGGCTTAGTTTACGCAGCGAGGCGTCGCGAGGAGGGTGACACACCGGATGTCATAACCGGTACATTTCTAATTTTTGGTCTTCCTTATGTTGCATTAATTGATGTGGGTTCGACGCACTCGTACATTGCTAGTAGTGTGGTAGAGACTATGGACCTAGACTCTGAAACTGCTTCTAGGGAGATGACTGTAGTTAGCCCTTTAGGTCACTCTGTAGTGGTAGACAAACTTTATAGAGACGTACCCCTAGAACTTCAAGGGGTAGTATTCGTTGCTGATCTAATGGAACTACCGTTTGGGGAGTTCGATTTGATCCTTGGAATGGACTGGCTGGTTAAGTATCAGGCGAATTTGGATTGCGCGGCTAAGCGCATGGTTCTTAAGATGGCTGAAGGTGATGAAGTGGTTATGATAGGTGATAGAAGGAATTACTTATCCAATGTAGTGTCTGCCTTGAAGGCTAAAAAGATGGTCAAGAAGGGTTGTGAGGCGTATTTGGTTCGAATCTGTGCTTTGGAAGCTAAGGAGTCAGTAGTTGGAAAGGCTCGAACGGTTGGGGAATTCGCTGATGTGTTCCCAGAAGAGCTTCCGGATCTGCCTCCAGATCGGGAAGTTGAATTCGGTATAGACTTGCTACCCAGAATGGCACCTGTGTCTATAGCACCATACCGAATGGCACCAAAGGAATTGGTGGAGCTGAAGGCTCAAATTCAGGAGTTCTTGGATAGAGGGTTTATTCGACCAAGTATATCTCCGTGGGGAGCACCTGTGTTGTTTGTCAAGAAGAAAGACGGTTCAATGCGGATGTGTATAGACTACCGCCAACTGAACAAGCTAACGATCAAGACCAAGTATCCCTTGCCTCGGATTGATGACTTGTTCGATCAACTGAAGGGTGCCTCGGTGTTCTTGAAGATAGACCTTAGGTCGGGTTACCATCAATTTAAGGTGAAAGAAGTTGATGTTCACAAGACGGCATTCAGAACTCGGTATGGGCACTACGAGTTCCTAGTAATGCCATTTGGTTTGACCAATGCGCCGGCAGCGTTTATGGACTTAATGAATAGAGTATTTCAGCAGTACTTGGACCAATTTGTCGTGGCGTTCATAGACGACATATTGGTTTATTCAAAGACGGAGGAGGAGCATGACCGGCATTTACGTATAGTTCTACAAGTATTAAGGGAGAAGCAGTTGTACGCCAAATTCAGTAAGTGCGAATTTTGGCTTAGGGAAGTGGCTTTCTTAGGTCATGTAGTGTCGGCTGAGGGAATTAGAGTAGACCCTCGCAAGATTGAAGCGGTAGTGGATTGGAAACCACCTAGGTCAGTGGCTGAAATACAAAGTTTTTTGGATTTAGCGGGGTACTATCAGAGATTCGTGGAAGGATTCTCTCTAATCGCAGCACCGTTGACTAAGTTACTAAGGAAAGGTGTTCCATTTGTATGGTCGGAGAAGCAGCAAGAAAGCTTTGATAAGCTAAGGAAAATTCTGACGGAAGCTCCGGTTTTGGTACAACCTGATGCAGAGAAGTTATTTACAGTCTACTGTGATGCATCCCATACTGGTTTGGGATGTGTGCTGATGCAGGAAGGGAAGGTAGTAGCCTATACATCTCGCCGCTTAAGATCGCATGAGGTTAACTACCCAACACACGATTTGGAGTTAGCGGCAGCTGTCTTCGCTCTTAAGATATGGAGACATTATCTCAGACGGGAGAAGTCGATAGTCTACACGGATCATAAGAGTTTGAGGTATCTTCCGACCCGTAGGATCTAAACCGAGACAACGTCGGTGGATTGAACTATTAAAGGACTACGATTGTTCAATCGAGTACCATCCGGCAAGGCTAACGTGGTAGTACGACGCGCGTTGAGCGGAAGGTTGTAACGGACTTAAGAGTAATGTTTGCTCGGTTGAGTCTATATGATGATTGGAGTCTTTTGGCGTAACTCCAAGTTAAGCCAACGTGGATTGAGGAGATTAAGGAAAAGCGAACATGGATGAAGGCTTGAACGCTAATAGGTACAAGTTCGGGATGGTGGTTTGGAAGGGTACAATGCTGTCTAGTGATGGAGTGCTATGTTTTCAAGAGCGAGCATGTATGCCGAAAGATGTGGAGTTGAGGCGGAAAATTCTCCACGATGCACATAGCAGCCCATACGCTATGCATCCGGGAGGAAGCAAGATGTATGGAGATCTATGGAAACAGTTCTGGTGGTCGGGGTTGAAGCGTGAGGTAACTGAGTTTGTGGGAAAGTCTCTGACGTGTCAGCAGGTTAAAGCTGAACACCAGTTGCCATCAGGGCTACTTCAACCAAAGAAAGATCCTCGGTGGAAATGGGAGGGAATCACTATGGATTTCGTCAGTGGGCTACCCCTTACGCCCAGCAAGAAGGACGCAGTTTGGGTGATCGTGGACCGGTTGACTAAATCGGCTCACTTCATACCGGTGAGAATAGATTACTCACTCCAGAAGCTAGCAAAGTTGTATGTGGCGGAGATAGTAAGGTTGCATGGTGTGCCAATATCGATTATCTCGGATAGGGATCCCGATTCACATCAAGGTTCGAAAGCGTTGCATCAAGCTTTGGGTACACGATTGGATTTCAAAGACGGCTTTCCATCCACAGTCTGACGGACAATCAGAAAGGGTGATACAGATCTTAGAGGACATGTTAAGAGGATGCGTCTTGGATTTCAGTGGTAGTTGGGAGGAGTATATACCGTTAGCGGAATTCGCTTATAACAATAGTTATCAAGCGAGTATTCAGATGGCTCCATATGAAGCACTGTATGGACGGAAATGTCGTATTCCTACATGTTGGACGGAGTTGGGAGAACGACAAGTTCTGGGTCCAGAATTGGTAGCAGAGACTGAAGGCAAAGTCAAAGTGATCCGGGCTCGTCTTAAGGAAGCGTCGGATAGACAGAAGTCCTATGCTGATTTAAAACGCAAGGAAATGGAGTACGCTGTAGGAGACAAGGTTTTTCTGAAGGTGTCACCTTGGAAAAAGGTGTTGAGATTTGGCCGAAAGGGGAAGCTGAGCCCAAGGTTCATCGGACCATATACAGTTGTAAAGCGAGTAGGACCGGTAGCTTACCGGCTAGAATTGCCGGCAAAACTGAACCAGATCCATGATGTCTTTCACGTATCGATGTTGAGACGGTATCGGTCAGATCCTTCGTACATTGTGCCAGTAGAAGAAATTGAGGTCGACTCGGACTTATCTTTTGAGAAAGAACCAGTTCAGATCATAGATCGAGATGTTAAGGTTCTACGTATGAAGTCAGTGCCCTTGGTGAAAGTGTTATGGCGGAACCATGGCGTGGAAGAAGCTACCTGGGAACCTGAGGATGTGACACTACAGCAAGAATACCCCACCTCTTTCTAACTGTAATTTCGAGGACGAAATTTATTTTAAGGGGGGTAGAACTGTAACATCCTAAATTTGGGGCTATTTGTGATTGAATAATTATTTCATGTGTTTGAAGTGCTATAGTATTAATTATGAGAATATAAGGCTTAATTAAGGGTCTTGAGTAGGCTCGGTTTAGTAGGAAATTTCATCTTGAACTTTAAAGGCAGGGAGCCTTAGCAGGAGGGTGTTATAAGAATAAATGTGGATAATTTGACACAAAAATCAGCTTGGAAAAGTGGCAAAAAGAAGGCCACTTAAGAGCTAGTGTTGACGCCACCAAGGGGAGCTAGGGAGCTTGTGTTCGAGTCGCAGAAATCTCTCTTTTTGCACTTCAAGGGGACGGCACAAGTGGGAGAGTTTTTCTCCCTTTAAACTCTTTTATTAATTATTATTATTAAGGGATAATATGAGCACTTTAAATTGGTTTTAATTTGCTTAATCTGGAGATAATAAGAGATATTATTAAATGGATTATTATAAGATTATTAGTATGTATTCAAGATTATTTGAATAATTTTAAACAAGTGGCAAGGAGAAAAACTTGGTGTTTGCCGAAATTAGAACTCCTTGGGTAGGAGTGGACGGCAAGTAACTATGTAGGGTAAGGAGCTGAATTTTCCTAGTGTTTTTACTTCACAAATTCGACTAACACTCTTCCTTTTTCACTCTTTTTCAAAACCGAAAACCCCTCTGCTTTTAACTTTTTCTTCTCTTGATTCTCGGCCGAACCACTAATCCTCTCATCCCTCTCCTTCTTTTTTTTTTTCTTTCTTTCATAAGACTCTTGTGCTGAAACTTACTCTACTCCTCCTTGCCGAATTCTTTTCCTTCTCTTTTGTCAAGCCTTAGCCGAACTCAAGCAAGGGCAATCTCCTTTGATTTCTTCTTCGAACGGTTCTAAGGGTAGGTGAGTATTTATAGCCGAAACTCCATAGTTCTCTTCTTAGTCTTTTGCCGATATCCATTAAGGGGGGTAAGTGCCGATTTCGGCAATGGTTAATAAGGCTTCTAAACATTCTTGTGAACGATCTCTCCTAGGTACCCCGGGATATTTGGAAACAGGCGATCTGAGCCCCAATCTCTAGCAATCGGTTTTGGAAGTAAGGTGGTAAGATTAATCCCTTTCTCGACATTCGATTAAGCCAAGGCTATTAGTCTTATTTACTAATCGGTGGTAGTTGATTAAGCGATTCGGAAATTAAGTCATCGTGGTTGGTAGCCGAAAGAATAAAGGTAAGGATTCGGGTTCAAGCAATAACCCTAAAAAGAATTATTTGGTTTGGCTAGAATGGCCCCTATCACTAACACTATTATGGTCGAATATAGGGACAAGTAGATCTAGGATGGCCGACTCTTCTTTTTCGGGATATAGGCTATTCAGTGGTGACAGGTGTGTACATACACACTTATAATTAATTAAATGTGCTAAATTGTTGTGTGTGCTAACCTGGATGCTGTGTAGATTCGGGACTAATACCATGAATGGTATATATGCAAGGAACCGTAAGTCCTTGTTGATTATGAAATATTTTAAGATGCTTTTGGGAAGCATGGTATGTTTAATACACGTTGCATATGGTGATGATAAAACTCGTACATGTGATTAAGTATATGGTAGCATGAATTATGTGTTATAAATGTTTGATGTGGGATTGATGAGTGGAGGCGGTGTATTCGTGTTTGCGGGCACCGTGTTTTGGTAACACACCGCGACTACGGTCACCGAGAGGTTTGGTACCTCCAGAGGTTTGGTACCTCATCGCGTCTCGTCCCCAAAGTGGCTTAGCACCACAAAGGGTTGGCCCCACAGATTATCATAAGGATTGACGCCAGGTGATTTGGCATCACACGATGGGTTGGCCCCATCAATCGATTGTGTCTATGGACACCGAGGTTTGGCACCTCCAGTGATTTGGCATCACATTGTGCCTATATGTCACCATGGTTTGGCACCACCAGTGGTTTGGTACCACACGGGTAGACAAGGTGTTTGGATGGCTAGGTTGGGTGCATGACTTAGTGCATGATGATTGATTATATGTCGTTTGTGTATGAAATCGCTTTAAATACGGGGAAGGGTTACATATCGAGTCTTGGTGACTCACCTTCTCCTTTATATTTTCAGTGACACGTAGATCGCGGATGTGGAGCCGGTTGACTCGAGGTGGCCATGCGAAGGGATTTAAATTTTAATAGACTTTGAATTTCAGTTTATTTATTTTTGGATTGTTGATTTAAATTTTATTTCGAATGTAATAAGGCCTCCTGACACTTTATTTTTGCTATTTTTCATATGTTGGATACTTGTTTTAAGCTATGTTATTATTATTGAATTAAAATCACATGTTTTCTAAGTTAAAACGAAAATTGTTTTTAACGTGCCATCGGGCACATTTGGAATTTTATATTAACTTGGCTTAAATAAATTTCCTAATAGACACTAAATAAAGTTTTTACAAGACAATCAAACAAAAGGTTTTCAACAACTTAAATTGATTTAGAAAAACGAATTTCTCAAAAATGTTTTCCACTGTAACAAGCTAGATTCGGCCTTAAAGTTTGGGCCGGGTTTGGGTTGTTACATTTTCTCCTCATTATCCTCCTTAACACTCATTCAAAATAAATTGAATTAAACAACAACTATCCCTTACCTTCTAGCCGAATTTAAAAAGAATTATCCAAGGCTTATCTTCATTTTTTAGGAGTCCAATTGCCGTCCAACTCTTCCCCCCTCTCTTGACGCCAACTTGCAAAATTAAACAACACTCTTCTGCTGCCAACAAGACTCGAACCTCCTCCCTTCTCCCCTGCCTGAGGCGTCACATACCAAGGCCCTAAGTGGCGCCTCCAAGCCACTCTACCAAGCCCAATTCCATGTCCAAATTCCCTCAAAAATTCCCTTAAGGCCTCCTTAGCCTAGCTCCCCTTTTTGTTTTTTTTTTTAGACTTAAAACTTAATATTTTTTTTTCCAAAGCATTCTCTTATATCTTAGAGTTCCCAAAACCCTTAAAACATATCCAAACACACTCCAAGCCTACTACCACTTGAATTATGCACTACATGCATAACCCCTAAATCCTGGATGTTACAATTATTCTTCTTTTAATCCCTAAAAGCCAAAATCACATCTCTATTATTCTATTCTTCTCCTTAATATTCATTGGCCGAATCTTTCTTAGCCATCTCTTCAATTCGTACATCTTCTAAAAGCTGAAATTCTTAGATCTCACTTCCTGAAGTTGCCGAATTTTCTTCAGTAAAGTTACTTGTGCCGAATTTTGAAGGAAACTATAGGTAAGTGTCGATTTTGAGATTCCAATCTTTTCCGGCTTTTCAAAGTCCTTAGTCAAATGGCTATTTAGTGACTAATCTATTGTCTTTCTCTTAATTTCGGCATTTCGGGATCTAAAATGGGGCCAATCGCATAGATCTCTAAGTTATAGTTCGGTAACACTCGAATTGTGTTACTTTCAGGATTTCAAGGTAAGAGGAATCTATTAGTTTCAAAGTGTAAATTCTGGTATTTATTAACCCTTGGCCGATTGTAGGAGAGGCCCTATTTTCACATCTTTCTGGCTTTTTGAGCAAAGTTATAGATCGGTTTAGCAAAGGTATCGACATTAATCAGGTGTGTAACCTTCCACACTATTAGATTGATTGTTAAGATATATGTATAAATCTGCTATATTCTGTTAAATCCCAAAATCCCGGCATGACAAGTGAAAACCCAAAAAGGGCAGAGGCTAATCATCAGGTTAGTAACTTCTGTTCTTCTTCAATGAATGTACCTATTAAAACGATATGCTTTGTATGTCAAACTCTTTGTATGCTTGGGGTTAGGGGTGAGCAAAACTCGATTCGATTCGAAAAATCGAAAAAAATTCAAATTTCGAATTATTCGAATCGAGTTAATCGAGTTAATCGAGTTAATCGAGTTAATCGAATCAACTTGAATTTTGAGTTTCGAATTTCAAGTTCGAATCGAGTTGAATTTTTGAATTCGAATAACTCAAATAATTCAAATAAACCGAATATAAACTTTATTTTTTTATTTTTTTATTTTTTATTTTATCCCATTGACCCATTCCCCTCAAGCCCGTCAGCCCAAATTTTTTTTTCCCAAATCCCAGCCCAATTCCTCCCCCAAATCAAACCCTCAACCCCAAGCCCTAGCAGCAGCAGGTAACCGTAACACTGTAACAATCATCGTCGTGCTGCAGACTCTTCTTCTCCAAACCAAACCTCAAATTAATTTTCTTCTTATCTGTTCTCTTCTGACTCTCAGCTGCACCTTTCTCTGGTAAGTTATCTAATCTATTTTTCTACTCTTCAATTCCATATTTCTTGAGTTTCTCTTCTTCCTGCTTTATTTTTGGATTGAAACACAAAGCTTTCCAGATTCTTTCTGCTTATTTTTTACATTAATGTTAGAACTCGATTCTTTGTTTATGATCTAAGGAAACCAAACGTTTTCTTTTTACAAAGCAAATTTCTTGGTTTGCTTTTCTTATTTTTTCACATACAATAAGTTTCTTTTTAAGCCTGCATTGTGAAATGAAGAAGGGATATTGGCAAGAAAATTGCTGCATTTTTATGTCTCTATAGTTAGATCTTAGATTCATGATTTGGGGCCCATTGTTGTAGCAGACTAGCAGTTGTTCCAGTCATTAAATGCATTACCCTTTAGCTTATTTTGTGTTAGCTAAAAAAATTGTTTCTTGTTAAAAAAAACATGTGTCTTCCATCCTTTTTTTTAAAGCTTGGCTTTGTAAAAAATGTTCTCTTTCATCAGGTAAATAGATTCAAAATGGTTGAATCTATGGGTTTAAGAGCTTGTTTGTAAAGGTTTTTTTTTTTCTATGTGTGTTTAACTTTCATAACCTTGTCTGAAATTAAGCTTCTTGTATTCCAATTTCTTGTTTTTAGTTACTGTTTAGAACTTTAGTGTTAGCCTTGTTTTTAGTTACTGCAACGAGACAACTTCCCTCACAGGACATATTATCAATGCTTGAATTTAAAAAGGGTATTAAACATGACCCTACTGGTTATGTCATTGATTCATGGAATGAAAAATCTATTGATTTTAATGGCTGTCCTTCTTCTTGTAATGGTATTGTTTGTAATGGTGGGAATGTTGCTGGTGTTATACTCGAGAATTTAGGTCTATCTGTTGATGCAGAGTTAAGTTTTTTTTTTTAAATCTTACGAAGCTTGGGTATCTCATTCTTTTTTATTGCTATGTATCATGTGTGATGTTCCATTCTTGATTTGATACAAGAACTTCAACTAATTCTCTGGTATTATGGGTGTTCCCCCCCTTTTTATTGTTAGGTTATTACCTCTGTCGGAACGAAGAAAGGCGAACTATTTTTGGCTGATGTTAACACCCAGCTGAAGAATTAGAATGTAACAACTAATATTAAAGTGTATACCTACTCCAATGTAAGTGTTTTGATTTGTTTCTTTTGTTTATTTTAAGTATGCTTATACGGTATATGATTAAAAATTTTTGTATATATTGGTTCACGATAGAATTTTGGTATATGATTAAAAAATTTTGTTTACCAACAAACCAAAATTTATTCTTTTACGTATTAAATTTTTTTGATACACCAAAAATTTTTTTTTTTTTAATGTGTAACAATTTTTTTACATATATCACAATTTATTTTCAATGAAATTATGAAATTATAACACCAGAATTTGTTAGTATGGATCAAATTTTGGTTCATATATCCTATACCAGGACTTCTAAAGGATATCAATATTTTTTAAGGGATACAAAAATCTGAAAGGAAACTAAAATATCTGAAATCTTTGAAGGGTACCAAAGTTTCTTTAAGGTGTACCAAAATTTTTAAGTAATACCAATCGGGAACATTAGTATCATTTTATATATTTCAATATTTAGTTAAATTTTCTGGTATACTAAAATATCTAACAAAATACCCTTAGAAATTTTAGTATCAATTAAAAATATTGGTGCTCCATTAGAAATTTTAGTATCAATTAAATAATATATTTATCTTTGTATGATTGTATCCTCAGTCCAAAAAGGTCAAAAGGTTTAAGACCACTGTTTGGGTGGTCAAAAGGTCAAAAGGTCAAATTTTGGGTGGTTTTTTCACTATTTTAATGGAATTGTATCCCTCTTATCCATTGAAATCAAACGGTTTCTTTGACCTTCCCTTTTTGTCCAAAGAACGATTTCTTTTACTTTACTTCCTAATTTATGAAACATTCTAAATATTTACTTTATTAAATACTACAGATGAAAAAGTTATCATTCAACTAATTCACAAGAAATGAAAACCAAGTCAACTCCAACCATTAAAAAATAAACAAATATTTTTTTTTAAATACTACAGATTAAATTTTGTAGAATAAATTAAACTGCTTTTCATTTGTTTATTCTACAAAATTTAATCTATAGTATTTAAAAAAAATATTTGTTTATTTTTTAATGGTTGGAATTGACTTGGTTTTCATTTCTTGTGAATTTGTTGAATGATAACTTTGGTTCAGAAAATGAATTAAACCAATTATTAATCATCATTAGTGATAAATGTTTACTTATAGATGAGTGATCCAAAGCGAGATGGTTCAACTCAAAGTTCACAAAATTCTTCCCCAAGTAGAGATGATCAAACAGTAACCAAGGAAAATGTTCAAAAAAAGATTACTCCTGTATGGCTTGTTTGGAACCATTTCACCAAGTATGTGACTAAAGAGGGGAGAAGAGAGCAAGGTGCAATGCATGTGATGTTACTTACACCATGGAAACAACTATGGGTTCTACAACAAATTTGAATAACCATTTCAAAACATGCCTAAAAAGACCTCGAGGTAATACTTCCGATCCAAGCAATCGCAATTAACATTTGTGAATGTTAGGCAAGAAACAAACTGATTTATCAACTTGGGTGTTTGATAAAGATGCTATTAGAAAAGCATTAGTTCGTATGATAATTGTGGATGAACTACCTTTTAAAATTGTAGAGGGAGAGGGTTTTAAATACTTTCTTTCTATAGCATGCCCACGTTTTAGTCTTCCATCTCGTTGGACAATTAGAAGGGATTGTCTTGATTTATTTAACTCCATGAAGAGTGTGATGAAGAGTTGTTTTGAAAAAGATATAAGTAGAGTTTGTTTTACGACAGACACTTGGACTTCATTACAGAGGATATCTTACATGGTTTTAACAGCACATTAGGTGGATGATGAGTGGAGGTTGCAAAAAAGAATTATAAATTTTTGCCCAATATCCGCTCATAGAGGTGAAAGCATAGGTCAAGCTATTGAAAAATATCTTCGAGATTGGGGGATTGAGAGGGTCTTCACTATTACTGTTGATAATGCATCCGCCAATTGTGTTGCCATTGAATATTTGAGAAAGAAATTGAATCATCAAAATGCTTTTGTTGCAAATGGAAAATTTATTCATATGAGATGTGTTGCACACATTCTTAATCTTATTGTACAATACGGCATTAAGGACGTTTCTCTGTCTGTGGATCAAGTTAAAGGTGCTGTGAGGTATATAAGAGCATCACCATCGAGGTTGATAAAATTCAACCAACGGGTAAAAGAAGAAATGATAGATTGTAAGGCTCAATTGTGTTTAGATGTGCCTACTAGATGGAACTCAACTTATATGATGTTAAAGGTGGCCGAAAAATATGAGCGTGCATTTGAATCATATGTACGTGATGACCATAATTTTTTTCTTGACCTTACTGCTGGAGATGTAGTTCCTACATTTGATGATTGGGAAATTGTTTAAAGAGTTATAAAAGTATTAGAGCCTTTCTATCATCTTACACTGAAGGTGTCTGGATCTTTGCATGTTACCTCTCATTCACTTTTTGAAGTACTGACGGATGTGCATTGTCTTTTTAATGGGTGGCAAAATTGTGGAGATCTAGACATAGTTTCTATGACTTCCAAAATGAGAGATAAATATAATAAGTATTGGGGTGAAGGAAACAAGATCAACATGCTAGTTTACTTGGCGGTCATCTTTGATCCAAGATGTAAAATGAGTTTTTTGAACTTTGGGGTCAACTTGCTTTTTCTTAATGTTGCTAATGACATTATGAAAATGATTGATAAAGAATTGCATTGCTTGTTCAACGAGTATTCTTCTAATGCCGGGAGAATTCAACAGTTTGAAGGTAGATCTAATTCTTCGACAAATCTTTGTAGTTCAATGGAAATAGATCATTCAGAAATGAAAACGGGCTTGGCCAAACAAAAATACCTTCAGAACAAGAAACAAGTTGGATTAGAAAGCAAATCTGACTTGGATAGATATTTGGGTGAGGATGAAGAAGTAAACAATTCAAGTTCATTTGATTTACTATTGTGGTGGAAAATGAACAGTCCTAGATTCCCTATTCTTTCACAAATGGCTCGAGATATTCTTGCTATTCCTATTTCAACAGTTGCCTCGGAAAGTGCATTTAGCACTGGTGGACGTGTTCTCGATAGTTTTAGAAGTTCTCTAACTCCTCTCATGGTCGAGGCTTTGGTTTGCACACAAGATTGGCTTCGGAAATCTAATGATGCCATCAACCTTGAAGATTATATTGATGAACTTCAAACCATGGAAGATGGTAATATATAAATTTTAATTTATAAAATAAGTTTTTGTGTTATTTATATTAGTAAGCATAATTTAACTAACACTTTTGTTTTTAAATTTGCTAGACTTGTCAAAAATACCTGAAGATCAAGAAGGTAATATACTTAGCATTAGTTTATAAAGTTAAATGTTTATTTAATTTTTTTTTTTTTTTTTGCAAACATTTTTATCATTTAACTAACTCATTCAATACTTTTACTAGATGTTTCAAGATTATCAATGCCAACGGTGTTTGAAGCACAAGAAGAAACTTAAACTATTCTATAATCGCTTTTGAACTAATGTTTTATTATTATTAGTTTGGTTTGGTTTGTTATTATTGTTGGTTAATTTAATTTTAGGTTGATGTTGTGTTGCTTTTGTTTATTCACTTGTTTACTTCAATTTTTTGTTGTATGATCATGTTTAAAAACTTTAAAGAATTTTTTTTTTGAAAAATTACATAAAAATAAAAAACACTAAAGTCAATTTTTTTAAAACTTAACTCGAACAAATATATTCGATTCGATTCGATTCGAATTTTGTCTCACTCGACTCGATTCGAAAAAATTTCAAATTAGGTTAGGATGATAAAATACGATTCGAAAACTCGATTAACTCAAAAATTTTCGATTCGATTCGATCGAATGCTCACCCCTACTTGGGGTTGCGTCATTGATGAAAGGGGAAGTGGTCTGTTCTGGTGGCTTATGCCATTTTAGCCTGGTGACTCTGTCACAACTCTGTTTCTGGTGGCTTATGCCATTTTAGCCTGGTGACTCTGTCACAACTTTGTTTCTGGTGGCTAATGCCATTTTAGCCTGGTGACTTTGTCACAACTCTGTTTCTGGTGGCTTTTGACATTTCAGCCTGGTGACTCTGTCACAACTCTGACAATGAGCAGCATGACTGCCACCAATGGTGTGTAGCGGCGTGGGTTGATTGTAGAAATCCCCAATAGTGTGACTGGTAGGTAAGGGCGGTGTGTAGCGGATGGAAACCTAGGACTTAGGTTGGGCTTTGCATAATTTCTGTTATATTATATTTTGTTATATATTCTGTGGGGCTAATGCCCAAAATCTAATGGTGCACGAGGGTTGCACACTGAGTCTCGCGACTCACCCTATTATTTAACAATTTCAGGTAGCACTTAGTGCATTAGACCGGGCTGGAGAGGAGCGCGAGGTGGCCATGCGAGAGAGTAATTAAATCCAGCAGAAGACTTTACTTAGAAGTTTTATTTTTAATATCTTTAATTAATGGGTTTTAAATTCCATTGTAATAAGGCCATGGGCCACTAAACTATTGTTTTATGTTTTGGAGTTTATGTTGGGTTTTACTATTAGACATTTTAATTTTATATTTAAACTTAAGCTAGGACAAGTACAAAATTTCAGTTTTTATTTAAAATTTCACCAAGGCAATTTATATTTTTATGGCTTATATGAATTACTTAAATTATTAAATTTTCCGGTATAAAAGATTAAATCTGATTAAATTGTTCTCCAAAATGCGACATGTGTTATAAATCTCCTGAGTGACATACCAGATCCGGCTGTAGTGTTTGGGCCGGGTTTGGGGTGTTACACAAGAAAAGGTTTCATGCCCCAATAACATGCCACACAGCCTGGCCACACACCCATGTGCCTTGCCCATATGGTTCCAAAGCACAAACAGTGAGTTACACGGCATGGACACACGCCCATGTCCCTACTCGTGTGACTCACACGGCCTAGGTACATGCCCGTGTCCCTGGTTGTGTCGTTTTGTACCACAAAAAGTGAGTTAACGGCCTAGAAACACACGCCCTTGTTCATGTGGTCTTATACCACAAACAGTGAGTTACAGGCCTACACACATGCTCTTGTCCGTTGCCCGTATGAACCCTGTACTAATATGGCCACACACGGCCTAAACATGCGGCCATGTGCCTTATCCATGTGACCCTAAATTAATAAACAATGAGTTACACGGCCAACCACACGGCCTACTACAGGGCCATGTGGCTCACATGGCCTGGACACACTCCCGTGTGCTTGGCCGTGTAACGTCGACAGCCACCATTTCCAGCAATCGAAATTTGCAAAAACTAAGGTTTCCAGCATGCACCTGGAGAGATTTCGAAGTAACAACATAAAAGATCCTCGAATCCTAAAACAATCATTCAGTAACACAATTTAGCCATTTTAATCAGCAGAATTTCCCGACTACACACTTAATGCCTATGTCGAAAGTTTTGACGCGAAACCTTCAACGGACCCAAACTCACCAAAACTTCAGCAACAATAATGGAAATTGCCGAGTTGCTATTCCTTATTGCTAATATTATCGCCTATTAGGAAACAAATGATCTTTTCTCAGAGATTCTCGAAACTCACAAAATACCTAATTCAAAGCAAGTTACAAAAACGAAAGAAAACCACGAAAACACTCACATTGACAGTTACTTACTCGTTAGCCTTTTAACCAGTGACTAACAACAAAATTTTCGTTAATCTCATATCCCCCACGATTTTGATTAGTTAAATAAAATAAAATGAAATGAAAGAGAACGAAGAAGAAGATAGAAACGACAAAGAAGAAATAGATAAAAATTAAAGAAGAAAATAAAAACTAATGTTAATTAAATTTCTAACTTCCAAGCAGATTTCTAGCATTTGACAAAAATTTTCCTTATTGTCCCCTTCAAGACTCGAACACGGAACCTAATAGAATATAGAAAAATGCTTAACCAGTGAACCAGCAAGCTCATTCTTGGCATAGTTTCACACCGAATTGGACTTAACCAAGTAATGCATGATTAAGGGTTGATTTTAAAATAACAAAACTTTTAACGACACAACTTGAACTTCAGTCCTTAAACTCAATCGCAGAACACAGAACCACAGATATAGAAATTTAATTACTGCAGATTCTCACAATAAGATTCTTAAAAATTTTGAGACGTTACATAAAGAATAAAAAAATGACTAAATTATAGTAAAAAAACTAAATCTACAACTTACATGTACCAACAAAAGTTTTTTGATTAGGCGAGGGATACAGTTGTATCTATTATCTAGTGGTTGTCCATGGTGTGATAGAGTTACAGAAAATGTTAACCATTTGTTTTTGCTATGTCCTTTTATTAATATATAGTTTTTGGTCTCGTATTTTTAATTGGTGCAGTTTTGATTTGAAGAATGTGGTGAATTTTGAAGAATTTTTTACTTTGTGATGGAACATTCCCATGATAGGTTATGGCTAGTGGTGATTGCGGCATCTTGTTGGACGGTGTGGCTATCTCGGAATGGTATTGTGTTTGAAAGGTTGGTTACAACTATTGACGCTTTATTGTTTCATTCTAAGATGAAAGCGTTAATGTGGGCAAGAGCTGTCCATAATGAATGTATCTTCTCAGAAAGTGATTGGTGGAGCTGGCCGGTGAAATGTATTGTGTATGGAAGATCAATGAGGACTTGGGACTTAGTTTGGGATCCTCCTCCCATGGGTAGGATAAAATTCAATATGGCAGGTGTTGTTATGAATGAGATAGTGGCTTGTGGAGGAGTGTTGAGGGATGATAAGAGAATGGTTTCGACTTTATTTTTCTAGTAGATGTGTAGCGGGGGGATTGGAAATGGCAGTTCTAATGGCAACTAAAGAGGCTGCAGAGATGGTTATAAAGTTGATTCGGAAGGAGCAGGTCCCTTTAATTATAGAATGCGATTCAAGTACTGTTTCAAATTGGTTGAAATATAGTTGTCTTCGACCGTGGTCGTTTAGGAATTTGTTCGTAAATATTGAAGGAAGTTTAAGGCAAATAGCTGAGGTTCAGATTGAAGTCACAAATCGAGGTAAGAATGGAATGGCGAAAGCCTTGGCTAAAGCAGGTTTGTCGAGGAATACCTAGTTTAGAGTATATTGGTAATATGTTTTGGGGTTGTTATTTTTCTGGTTGTTTGTGCTCTGTTTTGGAATAGTTTTGTTGCTTTTGATTCCTTGTTCGAACTGGTATGGGTTGGGTTATCCCAATGCCTTTTCCTATAATCAATTGACTGAGAAAAAAAAATATTGTGATTATTTGTTATATTTCTATACCTGTATTGATACAATATTTTCATTTTAATATTAACTTAAAATTGTTGGAGAAATATATGTTAAATTATATTTTCATTATAATTTAAATCATATAATTTTGAGTTACACTTTTACTATAATTTCAATAATATAAAACTAAGAGTTACTACTATAAAATAACATTCAATATATAGATATTTTCATTCAATTACTAGTTAAAAAAAATCTAAATTCTGTCTTTCTAAATCTAGTAAAACCCTACTTGCTAGCACGTTTTCCTCTGCTTGTTAGCACGTCCTACCTTTTTTCTTTTCCTTTCTTCTTTTCCGGGTTTATTTGGCCTTGTTTGTTTTTGTGTTTTGTGGAAGAGACCTTTGTTCGTCTGCCCATCGGGGAGGGGGAGGAGGAGGAGGCGGGGACGATTCCACTGGGTTCAGAGGGACCAGATGGTGGGGATCCTATGAGCATTGTTTTGTGGGCTTCTTTCTGACATCAAGTGTGATTAATTTCCCATCGATGAAAGTGGCATTGGCGAATATATGACATCCGATTGGAGGCATTTCAATTTCTCACTTGAATGAGGATCGCTATCTCGTTCGATTGTATCATAAGGTGGATGTGGATAGGATTGAGGTTGGTGGTCTGTAGACTTTTAACTCCCATATTCTTGTTATGCATCGTCTACGGGGCAAGTAAGATTCTATGGTTCCTCTGGTTACCATTGATTTCTAGGTTTTAGTTCATGACTTGCTCCATGTAGAAGACGTTCCACTGGACGTTAAGGCCATCATCACAAAGAAGCAACGATGGTAAGAGAAGATCGTTTTCATTCTGAGTCCGGAGTATTTGTTTTCTGTTTTGAAAACTCCGAGGAGCTCAGAAATCTGCAGAGTTAGGACGAAATGAGAGACATTTGTGAAGTCAGTAAGGGTTTTCAACTCCTACAGAGAAGGTGCGTCGAAAGCGGATGATTTTGCAGGGAAGATTGAAAGACTTGGGTTTTTTGTTTGCGTTTTTTAGAAGTTTTTTGTTTTTTTAAGTTTTACATTTTAATGTTTTAAGTTTTTTCAGTCTTTTTAGGGATACCCGAGGCACCACCCATTAGCAGCAATAGGCTTCTGCCAGCTGGCCGATGGGCTAAAACTTTGCTGGGTTTAGGATTATGTTCCATCCTTTAATCTTCTATTTTAATCCATCGGTTGATTTTATTTGAAAAAAAAAATTGTAAGTAAATCCCTTCCTATATATATTATGTGTAACACCCTAAACCCGGCCCAGATTTTATAGTCGAATCCGGAATTGTCACATGAAATAGGGTTAAAAATTGTTGTCGTTAAGTTAAAATCATACCAGTTCACTAGCCCTTGTCACTATTATCAATTTCAAAACTCTCACTCATTTAATTGCTTAGAGGTAAAACGTATTTTGTAGCAGAATCTTTAAAAATTGTTGTGTTCAGAAAACCGTTCAAAATTTTAGAAAACCTTTGCTTTTGGTAAAATTCTGAGTTGTATCGCGTTTTGCAACTTTCAAATCATAAAATCGCAATATAACCCGAATTAAAGTAAAACAGTCCATAAAGTCTGAATTACATAAAACCAGAATATACCAAAATATAAAAATTTAAAACCTTAACTATAATAAATTCAAATGTGTGGTCACTGAGGGGCTCCACAGCATCGATCCGCCTAAGACTGTGGATTACCTGTACAGAATAAACAGAAAAGACTGAGTTTACATAAACTCAGTGTGTAACCCCACAGAATTAAGCATGCACACAACCAAAAAGTCAAAATTAGTCAAATTCAAATTCGGGCTTAAGCCCATTACAGATACAGATACAAATGTACAAATCAGAATCAGAAATCAGATATCCTACCCCTACCCTCTACACACTATCTTTGACCATCCCTACACACCATGTGGAGTTTAAAACACCCACTCATCCATACGCACCATGTCATACCGATACGGCACGTAACAGATATAATGCAGCCATGCTTCCAGATAATAGGCATAAACTGCCTTTCAGATAACTTCCTCCAATATACATCATCCCAACCCCAAAATCAAATACAAAAATATACAAATATAGAGAACTAATCTAACATGCTCACATGCTTATGATCGTATACAGATAGCAGATAATAGTGCAAGTAAACATGCATCAGAATTTTACTCAGATTAGAATGTCAAACAGACAATTCATACAGTTTAGGGTTTAATTAGCCCTTACCGGCCCTACAGTAAGCCCACATTCATTTGGGAGGACCCGTGCAACCCTAAGGAAAAATTCAAAAAAATGGGCCCACACACCCGTGAGGCTTGCCCATGTAGGCCCACATGCTGTGTGGCCCACACACCCAGATTGGCCTTGCCCGTGTGGATCACACGGCTTGGCTCAGATACCACACGCCCGTGTGGTCTTGTGCACGACCTGGCCTTCGTCAATCACACAACCGTGTCGTCACACATGACCTACCACACGACCATGAGGCTTCGACAGGGGTTTTTCTACTTCCTTTGAATCTCGTTTTTCTGCGTTTCAATACACGCCTGGTATCGGTTTGTTGCAAAACCACTCTTAAGCCTCCCGAAACCTAAAATCACGTATCCAAAAGCCCAATTTCAGGTACACCTTTGAAACTTTAACAAAAAAAATCCACAAACGGAACTCACAAAATCTAACAATACACTTGAATACTTACCGGTAACAAGAAGAATCCTCTAAAAGCTCAAATCGCTGCAGGAGCACCAGCAAAACCTTGACCTTCCCCTAATCGAAAATCAAACACAAACCCCCATCAAAACCAAACCATGAAACAACAAGATAGTGGCAGAACAACACTTACCGAACGAACGCAATCAATCGTTGCACAAAAGAGAAGATGAATTCAGAAAAGAAATCAAAAGAAGTGGGAGAGGAAGTGACAGAATTTTGGCAAAGGGAGTGAAGAGAAGGACATCAGTTTTTTCTGGACATCAGGGAAATTTTGAAAAAAGAATAAAATTAAATTATCCCCAGATCCCCTAATTTTACTCCCACTAGCAAACTACTCAACCTCCTCAAAATTCTTGTTTGACCGAAACCCTCTCGGTCAAATGAGCAAAAATAAACTCCCACACTTGCGCAGTGATTTGAACACAAAACCTCCACACAACACACAGACTCCCTTACCACTAGAACTAGCAGACTCATTCTAATATGGTTTTACAAATAATTTAATATAAACCCACTGAGCAAGTATAAGGCTTAAGTCAGAAAAACACCAAAATTTACCAAACGTGTGACTTGAACCCAAGACTTCTCACACACACCCAGAACACTTAACTACTGAAGCAGATATACTGTTGTTGTCAAAATTATCCAGAAACAGAAATAGAAATATTAGGGCGTTACATTATGCATATATTAAAGTTAGTTTCTAAAGGGAAAGGATTAATATACCATTTGGTATGTAGGTTTTTTTTGTTTAAATTTAATACATAAGTTTTACTTCAATGTTCAATTTGGTACCCATACCAAACAAATGTGCCTAATGAATACTTGGCACATATGTTTTAGTAAAAAAAATAATTACCCACAAAATGATCTGATAAAATCGCCACCCCGAATTACCTAACAACGATGACTCAAGTATGTAAACTACCACCTCAGATTGCCAAGCAACGATGGTTTCCAAATAATAACTTGACCCTATGGTATGCCAACTAACTCGGTCCGACAGCTAATAGGGTAACCAAATTTCAATTTCAATATACAATTTGATTCATGTTTATTCATTCTAATTTTCCTCATCAATTTTCCAATTTAAGACATAACTTATATATATCAACTGAATTTCACGTATCAAGTAAGTCGTAAAATTTTCTATTCTATTCAATTTAGTCCTTGCTTCGATATTCAATTCAACTCATATCAATTCAGCTCAAACAATCATCAAGAACTCACCTCCAATTCCATATAATGCAGAATGATATAAATATGCAACAATTAAATGGTTCCCAAATCATAGAATTACAAACCAAAAATTTTTATCTACTCATCAACAGCTTTGTATTTTCCTTTTTCTCTCGATGAAACTAGGTCGACGTTAGTTATGGATTAACATAAACACATAACACTATCAATAAACAACCAATTCACAATCAACTGTCAACTTATACAAAATTTTCAATTTATTCAATTTAGTCCCTAAAATTGAGACTAACATAACTTTCAATTTAGAACTCCAAATTGAGATTTGATTTCACTATGGTCCATTAGATACCTCCTATTTCTTATTTCTATAGTCAATTTTACATTTAATTGAATTTAGTCCTTATTATATGAAACTATCAATTAGCTTTAGAATTTAGTTCTTTTTCATATCTAAGCTTAAAATCTATCAATTTAACACCTAAAGCTTTCAATTCTCAACAATGGCATCTTTCAAAACTTTAACAGTTTCACAAATTGGTACATGAGCTAGCTAAACCAAGCTCCCATGACCTTAAGTCTATAAAAATTACAAGAAACTAATTAGGGACTTACTTGAGTTTTGAAGTTAAAAGAGCTTGAACCTACGAAAATAGCTACTTCTTCTTGTTTCTATCTTTCGTTCGGTTGGGGAAGAAGGGTTTCTCTTTGTCCCCTCCCCCCAAATTTCACACACACATATATAATTAACTTAGTTAATTAGGTAATTAACCTTAAATTAATATATAATACTTAGTTTAATGATAATATGCTTAAGTCATCCACTACCTAATGTTTAAACATGGTATATTTGCTATTTTGAACCTTGAGTTACTTGCAATTTAAGTCCTCAATTCATTTCCTAATTAAAAATATATAGCGGTTAGACTTTTATAATTGAGTCCCTTGACCTTAATTAAACACAATTTCGCTAACTTACTTATCCAAATTTCAATTCAGTTATATAAAAAATTTACAGTCTCGGTTAACAAAAACAGAATCTCAGAACCATCTTTTCTGACATCATTAAACACTGAACCGTCACATCAGCAGCTTTTGGAAAGGCTTGAAATAAATCAGCTTCAAATACATTTAAAAGATAAGGATGAGGATAAAGTTTACTTTGAATCAATCTCTTTCTCTCATTCGGTCAAGGAAAAAAAATAAATCATCCATCAACAATAAAGTTAATCTAAGCAAAAGCTAGAACCAAAATTATTCAAGTAAAAAATGTTAACAAAATCACTGCATTTTAACTATCCCAACACATTGTTTTAAGTGCTATCTTAACTTGTTGTTCCAAGTCTTATTCAAACAAAGAACAAAACGTGTTGTCCAAAGTATTGTCCTAACTTGCTATTTTAACTGTTGTTTGAACAAAGAATCAAACAATGGCATCCCATATAGTTAACCAACATAAAAATATATGTTAAATAATATTTAATTTAAATAATTAATGATTTTTTAATATAAAAAAAGAATGGTAGTTCTTTTCTAATTTAATAAAATAATTTTTGAAGAGATGATTTTTTTGTCAAGTATTGTTTTAGATATTTTTATATATTTAAATATTAATTACTAATTTATGTAAATAGTTTTAAATCCTTTTGTAACTGAATTAATAAAATGAGCAGAATGGAAGGGAGAGTTGTTCTGGCAAAATCAGTGCTTGCTTCCCTTCCTACGAACACTATACAAACGACACTACTCTCGACGATAAGCTTTGTGGGGGGTTTTGTATGGGATTCGACTTTACATTCTAAT
This sequence comes from Gossypium bickii, assembly GCA_025503065.1. Classification (NCBI taxonomy): domain Eukaryota; kingdom Viridiplantae; phylum Streptophyta; class Magnoliopsida; order Malvales; family Malvaceae; genus Gossypium; species Gossypium bickii. The sequence continues at coordinate 5,858,932 of CP106714.1, read as the reverse complement.
CGAATTCATCTTATGTTCACTAACCAATGTAGGTGGAATGGTATTTCGTGCTATGAGGCCCTGGAATCTTGTCCTATTAGCTAAATTAGGATGGAGATTAATGGTCGAAGCGGATGCACTATGGCCGAGTGTTGTTCATGCGAAGTATCTTTCATCTGGGAACTTTTGGAGGCTATTAAACCTCTAAACTGTTCGCATACATGGAGAAGCATGCTGGCTGGTATAGAGGTGCTTAACAAGGGTCTTCCGTGCCAAATAGGGAATGGATCTATAGTGAGGTTTTAAAAAAATGGTTTGTTAATTTTTAGTGCAGTTTTGACCTCAAAAGTCAGATGTTTTTCATTGCTTCTGTGGTGAAAGCACTTTTGGAACCCCAAACGTAGTGAAGAACAAGCATTAAGTCGACCTCTAGATTGCATTTTGGAAGGGATCATAAGCCTTCTGTTTCCGGTGGCAAATATGGCTGGCATGGAGAGATAGAATTTTGTCAAATGAGAATCGCAAGAAGAGATTGATCAAAGATGGTTATGGTCATATTGGAGACAGTACTTCGCATATATTGAGGGGCTGTTAAGCAGCAAAGGAACTTTGGTTGCAGTTTTTAGGAAGAGGTCATGATTCTGGATTTTTCTTTTTTGCCAACCGCTGAATGGTGGGTTTTGTGATGGGAGACTGGTGTTGGCCTGTTACTTGAATTGCAAAGGGATGCGTGTTTGTCTTCAACATTCCTATAAGACTGCAATGGAAAGGATTATGGAAAATCTGAGTTTCATGGAAATCTTTTAAGTAGATGAACATCATGTACATAATATCTCTAAAATATAAATGATACATGACCTAAAATCAAGATTTATTTGAATAATATTACGAGTATAATGTAAGAAAAATAATTAAAACACAACATGAATACGCGAACATGTCAAAATATATACAAAATATTATTAACCTATCAAGTTTTATAAAAATATACAATAGCTTAAATAAAATTAAGACATTAAAACCAAACATGAGCATCACATAAATACACAAATTCTCTTTTTTTATCTATAAGTACATGTGTTCAACCCCTGTATGTTCATATGAACTTTTAAGAATCTTCTGAATACATAAAAGACAAATAAAATTAAACCTTACTCATTTCTAAATAAAACCAATTTCTAACAATCACACCCATGTCTAAACAACCAAATATTACACAAGGGGTTAAAGAGGATTACCAAATATCTTGTTTGATGAAGAGCCAATATAACTGAAACCAAGAATTACACCAAACAGACTTCCAAAGCGTATCAATAAACAGTGAACCAGAGAACCTGACTTCAAAAGTCAAACAAGGATGAAGCTTTGAACCCATTTTAAGCTCCAACTTTTCATTATGATTGAAATATTCATGTCAGACATGTATTTCGACATGGAGATAGAGATAAGATCCTCTAAATATATGAAAGCACATGAAAAAATTGAATATATCCATGTCGAGCACATATTCGTGTGCAACACTCGTACCCAAGCCAAAATAACATAGCTTAAGAATATCATATCATTACTATATATCATATCCATGGGAGCTTTAAGCAGCACATAACAAGGACGAGTACAAACTACAACCATTGACAATATAAATTAGGAAATAATAACCAAGACTACTTTCAAAAAAATCAATCAATTTTGTTTTCCACCATTGAAGCCTTTGTGTTACCAGAGGAGTTTGACTGACTAACTGAATTTACATCCAATTCTTCATTTCTCTTAGGAGAAGATAGTCTAGAACTAGACCATTCTTCTAAAGCATTGTAGTGGAGAGAGTTCATTTTAATACAAGGCCGTCTTTCTCGTATGTATTTTTCAGCGGCTTTCCAGTTTTCCACAACACCTAAAGCCACTAGTAACGCACACATCACAGCAACACTTCGACCATGGCCTAGAAGGAGGACAAATAATTAAAATGTGTTCTAACTTCTGTATGAACTTTCACTTGCAAAGTAAGTTAAGAATATCTAATATCAGTACGAGAATCATATAAACAATTAAGCATTTCAATCTCAAATATCCTGCAACAACTATACTTAAGATTCATGGTTGATTGTGGCTTACTGTCCCATTTTAAGTTTGTAGAAATTAACTCAAAGAAACATTAAATGCACTAAAAGTTGCGAATCCAAATACATTTAAGCACAAGCAAGTATACAAACAATATAAGTGCAAGTCCCACAAATCTTGCAAATAGTCATACTTAATAAGTTACAAAATACCATGCACATTTCAACCATGTTTCTCTGACTCTTCATTTTATTGGAAGTAGCCATGTCTGACACAAATATGGACATTGGTATAGAGATATGACCCTCCAAGAATCCTCTAAGATACATACTCATATGTGATACACTAACTAAAACCAAGTAACATTGGAGCATTTCAAATTAATAAAATCCTCACTAAAGATGCGCATTTATTTCTCTAATGCAAGAAAATTCACAATGCCTTCCTTTTTTCTTTTTCTTTCTTTCGGAAATACTCATGTCCTACACATTTTCAGACACAGGTATTTGATATGACTCTCCAAGGACTTTCAAAATAAATGGAAAAAAAATAGACCATACCCGTGCGGGACACATGCTTGTACCCGACACTCACACTCAAGTCCAAGCATCGTAGAGTTAACGGAAATAGTAGAGGCACCTCAAAATGAAATCAATTTATATATCGGCGGGAAAAAGAAAAAAGGGAAAAAGGTAATGAATGAGAAGACGACAGCTGCAGGTTGGGATCAATTTTTATAAGTGGCTATGGAGAAAGTTCTAACATGACCTAATTTACAATCCCACTATTGAATCACTTTTAAATGATAATCAGAGTATACTTTCATGTTTCAGCTACTAAAGACTCAGGACTAATCTCTAGACATCTATTCAAATTGGAAAGGTTGAGATAAACTTGGTTTACCTCCTGCTCAGCCTAATTTGTTGTATGGAAAATGTTTGTCCATGAATATATACATCATACACTAAGAGGTAGAGCTAAAAAAAGTCGTTGAATTGTATCCTAAAATGCCTGCAAGCCCTCCAGCTTTCATCACATTCACCCAAGAATATAAACCCGCTTAATGCAATCAGCCCATCATATATGAGGAATAGTGCATTAATAGCTAAACCGGTACAATACCACAATAAAAGAAGATTAATAGGATTCAATACATCCAAGTGAACAATAAATTTTTACTAAACAAAATGAATTGGTGGTAGTAGGCCTCCTGAAGCTGAATTGATGATTGAGCAGGTTAAATCTATCATACAAATGCAATGACTAGAAAACCAGACCGGACCGGCCAGTCAAACCAATTGAACAAGGATCCAGTGGCCTCTTCAGTTTGGATACTGCAAACCATACTCACCAACATGAACACACAAAGCAAGCACTTGAAACATAAATCAAGATTGGTATTTAAGCTAGCAATCAAAAACATTAATAAGACTTTACTTACTAGTAATAATAATGTAATCATAGGTAAAAGCTTAAGCTTTAATACAAGTATGAGACTACATTTAACCATACTCACCTAGATGAGCATACAATGCAAGCATATGAAACATAAATCAAGGAGCCATATTTAAACTAGTAATCAAAAACAATAATACTACTCCACTTACTAGTAATAGCAATGTTACCATAGGTAAAAGCTTAAGCTTTAATACTAGTATGCAACCACATCGAACCATATTCACCTAGACGAACATGCATTTTTTTTAAAATAGAAAACAATAAAAAACAATAATTATAGTCCACTTACTAGTAATAAGAAAACAAAACTCCATGTTAAAGCAAGCAAATTGGGCAGAAATAAATGAAAATAAACAGCATTGATTCAGTTTTCAGAACATACCATAAGCACAGTGGACGTAAACAGGCTGATTTCGAGCTCTCTTACGACATGCCCACTTCACAGCTGATTCTATCTGGCCTGGCTGAGGTGCCCTTGTGTCCCAAGTTGGAACACATAAATATGAATGACCCTTGAACTCCTTTATTCTTGGGAATTCAGATGTGCAATCAATAATGGCAGGGTTACCAGGCGGCAATAAACGAGGTGAAGCAGGCCAACCACCAACATATAAACCCTCACATATTTGAGAGTAAGGTTCTTCACCACTAAGGAACCTTCTCACCATTGAAAAAGCTCTAACAAAATACAGATATGGGGAGAACATGATAGTGGACAAAATTGGGAAAGTCCCATCTGGGTTTTTGCCCAAAAGCATGGGAAGATCGATTGAAGGGTGAGAAGCAATTGAAACAAGCCATGAAATTAATGATGCATACAATAATGGTATTGCCAACACTGTGAACCCAAATCTACTGAAGAAGAGATATAATAACATCCATGCCGTTGCCTTTATAGCTATTAAGACTGATAAGCCTAAACCCATCTCTGATTCACAATCAGAAATCAAAAACAAGAAATTCCCAAATCAGAAATCGGAAATAATTTGATAATTTCACAAATTTCTTTATCTTTTGACTACGAAACTGAAAATTCCTTTAATGCTATCGTGACTGATAAGTCCAACGCGAATGCAGGAAGCTTCCCTTACCCTTTGCCGCTCTAAAAATGAAATTTTGTGCGGGGAATGGATAGGTTTTCTAAAGGGCAATTGACCCATAAATACCAAAAAATAAAAAAATTTACGGAAAAGGGCCGGAATTGGAAAAAATTACGGAAAAGGGCCGAATCCCCCAAAAATGCGGCTACGTGAGCGCGTTTTGGGGCGAGACAAAAGCAGCGCCTGCTGGGCGCGTTTTTGTCCACGCCGACCAAAAACGCGCCCACGCGGACGCGCTTGTTGACGCGTGGACAAAAACGCGTCCAAAGAGCGCGTTTTAGTCCCAACGGTCAAAAAAAAAAACTATAAAACCCCACCCTTTATTCTTCACATTTCAATCCTTTCTCAATATTCTCTCACTTTTCTCTCAATTTTCTCTCAATTTTCTCTAAATTTTCTCTCAAGGTCCTTGAAATTAACGCTCAAATTTCAAAATAGTCCTTTACTAATTACTGAAAAAGCCCTTAATTTTTTTTTAAGATATTTTTATCGGAAAATTTTAAAGCCGATTACAATGGTAGGGAATTACTTCGCTTAGGCGAGAAGCACATTGCTTAGTCGAGCAAATAAAAATGGTAAGTTTTAATTTTAATTTTGCAATATTATTTAATTTTTATCCAATTATGTAATTTTAATTAATTTTGAATTTTATGATTTTTTAAACAAATTGTAGATCGGGTGTTGGAATGTTATATTCGCAACATGCATGATCCCCATCGCCGTTGATCGAGAATTACCCGCGGAAGCGGGTTTTGGCTTAGGGCCACGATAGGCCGGGTTCAAGTTGGAGCCGCTTTGATCGGTAGCGTTGATTGAGAGGTGGAGACCGAGACTCACACTTTCCATCTGCCGTGCGGAGAGTGTACAATCACTCTGAAGATGTTCATTGCGGTTGGGATTACCGGTGGGCGGCCGGTAGTCACCGGTCCACAACATCTACCGATTGGAGGGCCGTATGCTACGAGCTTCTAGGTGCCATTCCGGATAGAATTCGAGGAGCTCGGATCGATTTGGCGTGGTTACGAGACACATTCCCGAGCTGCAAGAGGATTCGACCAAGTAGAGAGAATACGGTATGCTCGAGCATACATTCTTCAAATAATTAGAGGTTATCCGATGCCGACCTCTCTAGAAACCTCGTCCACCGAGATGGCTCCTGAAACTTGTTGACTTGAGCGTGCGGTGAATTGAGTTGAAGTCCGCCGTCTTTGTCGAGGTTGTACCGAGAGATGCGCGTGGCGGCGGTGCTTAAAGTAAAGCAAAAATCGGAGGTTGCATATCATTGCTGCAGTCATGGGCATGGTATCGATTTCCATTTTTACGCCCTCGACTAGACCACCCATATTCATTCCCACTGATAACGAGGTAAATTTAATATTATATTTTACAATTATTTCGTAGATTTATAGTATAATTGCATGCTAAAATATTATTTAATTAGGTGGAACCATCCGCGAATCATGTTGGAATACCAAATCGCTTGAGGATATACTTATCTCTGTTGGACCAAAGGTCGGAATCACAAGTAAGTTTCGAAATTTGTTATTATAATTTAGTATTTCGTATGTAGTGTCTAATATGAGGTATATGTCTAAAATTTTCGTAATGTGAATATAGTTTGAATGGACACCGCATTTACGACCCGTAAATTGCGTGCAGTAATTCCGGAGGAGTTCCTCCAAAATCCGAACGGTTGGCACGTAAAGGTCCCATTGATCACCTACTCGACCGTGGAGATGCACCAGGCAGATCGGGTTATGCGGCAATTTGGATTTCGCAACGGATTCGTACCACCGGAGGTGCTCGATGATGAGCACAAAGTAGACTTACGGCAAACACATACGAATTGGGCAAGATTTTGGTCGAAACATATCGAGGCGTGGGAGAACCGATATGACTATATACCTGACCGAGAACCGATAGTCGTTCCGGAGTTAGCATGCGTGCCGGAGTACATGCCATGGTTTAGGATCCATGGCAAGCCATATCTATTGTCGGAAGAAGAGAGGCGACGACAACTTCGAGAGCGAAGGGAACGTCGAGGCCCTTTACACCCAAGGAGAAGGGGTGATGAGGCGGGGCAATCATCACCGCCGACACGATCCACCGGCCCAAAGAACGGCGCCTACACACCACCGGGCCCATCGGTTCAACCGACAACACCGGCCCATCACAAAGATCTACCGCTTCATGCCAAAAAGCGCACTTTCCCCTTATATGTATCCTCCTAACCCATATATGTTTCAGTTTCCTATTCCTAGCCCAGGTTGGAGTGCATGGCCGGGTTCGAGCCCGTTACCGACTACTTCCCCTGGCCATCCGATGGTGAGGCCGACGTCGCATGTGGGTTCAGAGGAGGCGGCATCGGAAGCACTTTTTCTCGCCAGCTCGCTGTCGGGATGCGATCACCCCGCCGTGGTTTATGCAAACACCTCCGGCGTCAATATTTTATCGAGTGGGTCACCATCGCAACATCCGAACTGCACCCATCGCGGAGGAATCGATTCCCGCCCGAGGTTCCACAACCCCGCGGCTTGCCGAAGAAGGAGGAATCCAGTAGCGTAATCGTCGACCGCCTCGTGTGGCACTGGGTTCCCACCCTATCAAGACTAGAATTTTTAATTAAGTTTTTTTGTAATTAATGTTTAATATATTTAATAAAATTTGAGTTTAACTTGTTGCCTTGTCATTTAATTTTTATATTTGTTTTACTTATTTTAATAAAATTTGAGTTTAACTTGAATTGATTTTTTTTTGTAATTAATGTTTAATATATTTAATAAAATTTGAGTTTAACATGTTTCCTTGTAATTTAATTTTTTTAATTTGTTTTACTTATTTTAATAAAATTTGACAAAATAGAATTGATTTTTTTTTTGTAATTAATGTTTAATATATTTAATAAAATTTGAGTTTAACTTGTTGCCTTGTCATTTAATTTTTATATTTGTTTTACTTATTTTAATAAAATTTGAGTTTAACTTGAATTGATTTTTTTTGTAATTAATGTTTAATGTATTTAATAAAATTTGAGTTTAACATGTTTCCTTGTAATTTAATTTTTTTAATTTGTTTTACTTATTTTAATAAAATTTGACAAAATAGAATTGATTTTTTTTTGTAATTAATTTTTAATATATTTAATAAAATAAAAGTTATTGTACAAAAGTTAACCGTTTTCCTCCGAAAAAATAGATATTACATAGCTTCCATGAGACAAAACACCTAAGAACACGGTCAACTATTCCGACTTGGACACGAGCGGATGTATGCCCCGGGTTCCTACACCATCCGCACAACCGACTTTGGTTGCTTGTTTCTCGGATATCCATATTGTTGTGTATTCTAGACGAGCAAGGTCGACCTTTTGGTTTGCGCCTCAATTGTCTATCCGGCAATAGCTTATACGGTGCAAGTGATACCAAGGGCCACTTACGTTCATCTGGGACTGGTGGGAATACGTGTCTCTACACGTTGTACATGTTTTGTAATTTATACACTTCGTCGACATATCTCATTGGATCAAGACGGAGATTCGACAAGCCGCAAGAACATGGGCGCATGGGTAACGAAGTGCATCAAATTTCCACGATCGCGAGTCCTATTTGTCAAGTGTACACGATAATGGCCGCCAACAATACCTTGGTTCGGTCTGTCAAACTCCGTGACACGAAACCATAGGTTGTCGCGATCGTGACACACTGTGTGCATGATGTTCGCCCGTGCCTTCCCACGGTTGATTTCTTGCAAGACCTTCGGGCTCCATACATGGCCTCCTTCCATCTGCCCTCTATAAATCGCCGCTCTCTTCTTGAAATAGTGCCGCTTAACCGAAAATATGTCTCTCGCACGATCGATGTAATCGGCGGATGACGGTTCCTTTCGAACGAGTTTATGCATTCGGCAAGGTTTGTGGTCATATGCCCATATCGTAGGCGCCGTCATATGCTTGTGTCCACTGTTCCAAAGGAATGTTGCACAGGTATCTTGCGCCTTCGGCGTTATCTGAGCGCAAACTGGCCAGCATCTCCTGAAAACGGTCTTTATTGATCTCATACCCTGCCAATATACGTTGATAGCTAATATTACATACCACTCTTCAATTGCAAATAAATTGAATTTTTCAAAAGAAATTGTATTAATAGATATTTCATACCCATATCGATCACTTGTCGTCTCTGTCTTTTAGATCGATGTTGCCCGTAGTAGTTGGATGCGACATGCCTCAGGCAATATCGATGGTGTGTGCGATGCCATACGCTTCCCTGGCGTTCTATTGCCGCAAGTATTCCAGGGCCCGATCCGATATAACGCGTATGTCGGGTTCGGGCAAACATGCCTCCTTAACCTACTTAGGAAGAAGTCCCAATCATCAGCTGACTCTCCCGGTGTTATTGCGAATGCAATCGGAAGGATTCTCCCACATCCGTCTTGTGCCACAGCTAGCAATAGCCGATGGGTATATCTACCATACATAAAGGTACCGTCAATTTGTACCAATGGCTTACGATGATTTAAAGGCATCTCGGCATTGCTTAAATGTCCGAAACGACGCTTGAACAACACTGCGCATCCACAGAGCGGATGATCGTTGTAGTCACGCAGTTCCGTTTCAAGGTCCGTCATCTTTGCGCCGGGACATATCTATCCAAAGACTGACACCACCGCCACACTTCATTATATGAAGTGTCCCACCCACCGTAACTTTTCTAACGCCTTCTTGGCTATCCAAGCCTTTCAGTAAGAGGGCGTGTACCCCAATTGGCTACGAATCGCGCCAATTAAGGTCGGCACCGTAGTATTTGGATCGGCCTTCAACATCGGGATTATCATGTCGCCAACATCTCTCGAATCCATCCTCGGATGATCTTGTGTTACACTGTCAACGAAATCGTTAAACAATGCAATATTACATATTATTATCTGTTATTCAAATCACCAACACATAGTAGTACTGTCATGGCAAGACATGTATGTCGACCTTTGTACTTTTTAATCTCCCACAACCCCGTCTTTTTCTTCAATGACGCCATGATTTTCTATTGACATGTGCCATCTTGCATCGCACACTTCGCCTCGAACTTATCGAGCTTCGATTTAACCACCGTGTAGTTAACCCTGTTTCTAATGTCAGATCTTGTTTCAATGCAACAAGAAAATTATTCTTGTTCACAAACCGTTTACCAACTTCTAATTCGTCGGAATCAAACGATGTATCCATGCGGTCCACGCGTCCGGTGTGTTAGTTCGAAACTCCAATGCATCATCATGAGATAGATCGACATTATGCATGTGGGCGGAGGCGCATGCGCCTCGAATAGCGGATCTTCTTCTTCGTGCGAACCGCCTCAACGCCTTCAGTACAATTGGAACGGGCTCCGGTTCAGAAAATAATCCAACTTCTACACCGTCGGGCCCTGCCTCTCGAGGTGGATCCACATCGGATTCATCGTCCGACCCTCCATAACCTGCAACAAACGAGGGCCCCTCGCCGGTGGATGTCGTCGGAGTTCATCATCCTCCTTAAACATCTTTCGTCTGATTCCAATCGTATGTGGATTGCCAACCACCGAACTTGACGACGCCCCCAAAGATGCGTATTTCTATCATCGGACGTCGATCGACGGATATGCATGTCCCATCCACCAACCGAGTGTCGTGCAGGGGTTATGTTTTCCATACTACGACCGCACACGGGCACTTCTGTGTTTGGCCTCCCACTTACAGAGTGTCGACTTGGGGTCGTGTATTCCCCTCGAACGACAGTACATGTCGAGGTCGCAGCAAGATCACTTAGAGATGAAAATTCTACATATACCTCCATATAGGGTGATCCACCGCAATATGAGTCTCCACCATTGCCTCAAAGCCCCGAGCACCTTTGATGTCGAACGACTCATATCTCACCGAATCAACCGAAGCGCAAAACCTATACTTAATACACTAAACTTTCATTGGCGTTGTTTCAAATATTTTACGCCTAATTCTTTTATGGTTCAACCAAATCGATGTTCCGATTAAAACTCGATGAGCGCTGTGTTCTCCGATAAGAAAACAACGCCATTTTCGGTGTCATGAACTTCACCGTCGTAGTAAATAACAAAGATTAATATCGTTCACTCATTTTCAATTTTTTCCTTTGCCTCAATTTCCTTTCGCCAACCGAGAATGAATTTTCACCGATTTATAGCCTAATTTTGCCGAGGCTATCAGAGCAAAGGCGCGTCCACGTGGGCGTTTTTCATTACGCATCTTGACGATGCGCCTGGCTGAAAGCGTTTTTAGCCATCGTTTATTCGAAACGCCCTCAAAATTATTTCTCCGTAGACTATCAGTAGCAAAAACGCGCGTCGCGGCGCGCTTTCCGAACGCATCTTGTTTTTGGCGGTGTTTGTTCGTAAACGTCTCTCAAAATTATTTTGCCGGAGACTATTGGGCCAAAAAATTCAACACGGTAGTAAGGACCAAAAACGCGCCCAAAGAGGCGCGCTTTTTGTCCCGTCCCCCAAAACGCGCTTACGTGGCGCGCGCTTTTGGGGATTCGCCCTTTTCCGTAATTTTTCCCAATTCCGGCCCTTTTCCGTAAATTTTTTTATTTTTTGGTATTTATGGGTCAATTGCCCTTTTCTAAAGGGTAATATACCAAAATAAGCTAAAAAAAAAAAATTACAGAAAAGGGCCATTTCCTATCAAAACGCGTCCACGTCAGCGCGTTTTGAGGGGAAATGTGGACGCGCTTTGCTGACATGGACACAAAGCGCGTTCCAAGAGCGCGCTTTACTGGCCAACGGTCAAAAGGCCCAACGGTCATTTTTTTCTTATAAAACCCCCCAACCCTTTTATTTTTTTTACATTTTAATCGTTCTCTCAATTTTCTCTCAATTTTCTCTTAAAGTCCTTGAAATTTACTCTCAAATTTCAAAATAATCCTTTACTATTTACAAAAAAGCCCTTTTTAATTTTTTTTGAAAATATTAAAATTTTCGATCATATTACAATGGTCGGGGAATTACTTCGTCTAGACAACAAGCACATCTCCTTCGAGCAAATGCAAATGGTAAGTTTTAATTTTAATTTTTCAATATTATTTAATATTTTTTACAATTATGCAATTTTAATTAATTTTTATTTTATAATTTTTTAAACAGTCGGTAGATCGAGTGTTAGAATGTTATATTTGCAACATGCATGGTCCCCCATCGCCGTTGATCGAGAATTACTTGCGGGAAGCGGGTTTTTGGCACGTGGCCACGACAGGCCGGGAGTTCAAGTTGGAGCCGCCTTTGATCAGTGCGTTGAGAGAGAGGTGGAGACTTGAGACGCACACTTTCCATCTTCCATGCGGAGAGTGTACCATCACTCTGTAAGATGTGCAGTTGCAGTTGGGATTGCTGGTGGACGGGTCGATAGTCACCGGGTCCGTAACTTCTGGTGATTGGATGGTCGTACGCTACGAGCTTCTGGGTGCCATTCCGGATAAAACTCATAGAGGTCATATCGAGATGGCCTGGTTACGAGACACATTCTCGGAGCTGAATGAGGGTTCGACCAAAATAGAGTGAATACGGCATGCTCGGGCATACATTCTTCAGATAATTGGAGGCTATCTGATACCGGACCTGTCTAGAAACCTCGTACACTTGAGATGGCTGCTGAAACTTGTTAATTTTAGAGTAGCCGGTGAATTGAGTTGGGGGTCTGCCGTGCTATAGAGGTTGTATCGGGAGATGTGCAGGGCGACGCGGTCAATTAAAGCGAAAATCAGAGGTTGCCTATCACTACTACAGTCATGGGCATGGTATCGATTTTCATTTTTACGTCCTCGACTCAACCACCCATATTCATTTCCACTGATAACGATGTAAATTTAATGTTATATTTTACAATTATTACGTAGATTTATATTATAATTGTATGCTAAAAATTTATTTAATTAGGTGGAACCATTCGGCGAGTCATGTTGGAATACCTACCTTGCTTGAAGATATACGGCTTCTATTGGACCAACGGCCGGAATCACAAGTAAATTTCGAATTTCGTATTTATAATTTAGTATTTTGTATTTAGTGTCTAGTATTATGTATATAACTAATATTTTGGTAATGTTAATATAGTTTCAATGTACACCGTACGAGGATCTGGAAATTCGGGCAGTAATTCCGGATGAGTTCTTGCAAAACCCGAACAGTTGGCACGTGAAGGTCCCATTGATTACCTATGCGACCGTGGAGATGCACCAGTCAGATCGGGTTTCGCGACAATTTGGATCCCGGCAACCTATTACCGTGCCACCTGAGGTGCTCGATGATGAGCACAAAGTGGACTTACGGCAGTTGCACATGGATTGGCTAAGATTTTGGTCAGATCATATCGAGACGTGAGAGAACCGGTATGACTATTTACCTATCCGGGAACCGATCCTCATTCCTGAGTTAGCGTGCGTGCTGGAATACATGCATGGTTTAGGATCCATGGTAAGCCGTATCTGTTATCGGAAGAAGAGAGGTGACGGCAACTTCGTCAACAAAGGGAACGTCCGGGGCCCTTAAATCCAAGGAGAAGAGGTGATGAGACAGGGCCATCAACAGCGCCGACACAGTTACCGCACCCATCAACAGTGCCCACACAGTCACAAAGCCCATTAATTCAGCCGACGACACCGATATCACAGCCTTTACCTTTTATGTCAAGTGCGTACCCTACCCCTTATATGTATCCTAACTCATATATGTTTCCTTTTCTCAGTCCCAGCCCAGGTTGGAATGCATGGCTGGGTTCGAGTCCGTTCCCGACTACTCTAGCTGGCCAGCCGATCATGAGGCTATCATGGCGTGAGGGATCAGAGGAGGTGCCGTCGGGGAGCACTTCTTTCTACCAGTCTTCTTCGCCATACGGGATTCAGACACCCCCGCCGTGGTTTATGCAAACATCTCCGGGGTCGTTATTTTATCAAGGTGGGTCATCCTCGCAACACCCACAACTAGACCCAGTGCCGGAGGAACCGAAATCCCCGTCCGAGGTTCCACGATCCCCGCCGAAAGCTAGAAGAAGGAAGAATCCAGCGCGTAACTGCCGACCGCCCCCGTGTGGTACTGATTCCGACCGGCATCAACAATGATTCGGATCAGCCTTCACCGTCGGCATTATTAAGTCAGCCAACATGTTTGAATCCATCTTCAGATGATCTTGTGTAACACCTGTCAACGAAGTACGTTAAATAATGCAACATTACGTAATATTAGTATTATTCAAAAATATTAAATACATTGTGATACTATATCGACAAGACATGTATGTGGACCTTTGTACTTTTTGATCTCTCACAAGCCTGTCCTTTTCCTCAAGGAGGCCATGATTTTTCATGAACACGTACCGTCTTGCACTGCACACTTTGCCTTGTACTTATCAAGCTTAGATTTAACCACGATGTAGTTAACCCCATTCTTGATGCTGTATTGTTTCAATACAGCAAGAAAAGCATCCTTGTTGGAAAACTCGTTACCAACTTCTAATTCGCCCGAATCTAACGACAAAGTTGTACGGTCACGCGTCCGGTGTGGTAGTTCAGAAAACTCCAATGTATCATCTTCGGATAGATCGACATTATGCATGTGGGCTGTAGGCGAGTACACCCTGAATAGCAGATCTTCTTCTTCTTCCTCTGAACCGCCCTCAACATCTTCAGGTATTATTGGAACAGGCTCCGGTTCAGAAAATAATCCAACTTCTGCACCATCGGGCCCGGGCTCTCGAGGTGGATCCACATCCGACTCATCATCCGATCCACCATAATCTGTAACGAACGAGGGCCCTCGCCAGTGGATGTCGTGGGGAGTACATTATCCCTCCTTAAACATCTTTCGTAACGTTCCCAATCATATGTGGATTGCTAACCACTAGAAGTTGATGACGTTCCCCAATACGTATTTCTATCATCAGACGTCGAAGGAAGGATATGCATGTCCAATCCACCAACTAAGTTTCATGCGGGGGTTATATTTTTCATACTACCACCAAACACGGGCACTTCCGTATTCTGCCTTCCACTAACAGAGTGTCGACTTGGGGTCGTGTATTTCCCTCAAACAGAAGTAGATGCTGAGGTCGAAGAAATATCACTTGGCGATGAAAATTGTACATATACCTCAAGATAGGGTGATCCACTGGCAAGATGAGTCTCCACCGTTGCCTCAAGGCTCCGAGGACCTTTGATGTAGAATGATTCATATCTCGTCGGATCAACCGAAGCGCAAAATCTATACTTAATAGACTGAAATTTCATTGGCGTTGTTCCAAAGATTTTGCGCCTAATTCTTTTGCGAAGTTTTGACAAATCTATGTTCCGATTAAAACCCAATCGCGCTGTGTTCTCTGATAAAAAAATAACACCATTTTCAGTGTCACAAATGTAACACCCCAAACTCGGCCCAAACACTACAACCGGATCTGGTATGTCACTAAGGAAATTTCGTAAAACATGTCGCATTTTGGAAAACAATTACTAGGTTTAATCATTAATACCGAAAAATTAATAAATTATTAAGTCATATAAGATATAAAGTTATAAATTGCCTTGGTGAATTTTAATTAAAATCCAAAATCTTGTACATGTCTTAGCTTAATTTTAAACATAAAATTAATATGTCTAATAATAAAACCCAACTTAAACCCAAAAACATAAATAATAGTTTAGTGGCCCATGGCCTTATTACAGCGAGATTTAAATCCCATTAAATAAAAATATAAAGTAATAAACTTAAAGACTTTTTGCTGAATCCAAATGCTCTTTTGCATGGCCACCTTGCTCTCCTCTCCAGCCCGGCCCGATGCACTAAGTTTCACCTGAAATTGTTAAATAATTGGTTGAGTCGCGAGACTCAGTGTGCAACCCTCATGCACCATTAGATTTGGGCTTTAGCCCCATAAAACAAAATAATCAGAATTAATTTACGTAACAAAAATAGTATGCAAAGCCCAACCCAAATCCTAGGTTTCCATCCACTACACGCCCCCGTACCGGCCATTCACACCACTGGGGATTTCTACAACCAACCCACACCGCTACACGCCTTGATGGCAGTTGTGCTGCTCATCATCAAATCATGGCCGTAGCCACTATAACAGATCACGGTGATAGCCGCTACAACAGATCACGGTAAAAACAGCTACAATGTATAACTTCCTCCTTTCATCAAACCAAACTCATGCAATTATAGAAAATCAGCATACTCATATCATTTAATCAGAACATTCATTTAGAACGACAGGGATCACTAACCTGGTGATTTGTTTTACCCTCTTTGGGTTTCAAACGTTGTGCCAGGATTTCGGCATTTAACAGAACATATAAGACTTATATTCATATATTTAACAAACAGATCTAGATGGTGTGGAGATTTACACACCTGATTAATGTCGATACCCTTGCTAGACCAATCTACAACTTTGCTCAAAAAGCCGAAAAGATGTGAAAATAGGGCCTCTCCTTGAAATCTCAAAAGTAACACGATTTGAGTACTACCAATCTATAACTTAGAGATCTATTGCGATTAACTCCACTAAAGTTCCCTTCAGATTTCGACACAAGTAAGCACCACATAAGCAATTCGGCAATCACAGGAGATGAGATCTAGGGATTTCGGCTTTTAGGAAAATCCCGAAAAAAGTATGAACAAGAGAAGGCTGATGTGTCTTTGGCTTTTAAAATATTTGAGTGAAGAGTTTCGGTTTCTGACAGGAAAAGAGAAGAAGAAAAGAAAACAAGGAAGAGACTTGAAGATTTCAGCTAGAAAGAAAAAGAATGGAAAGAGTTTCGGCTTTTGAATCAAAATGAAGATAAGGGATTAGGCTTAGAGATTTCGGCTTTTGCAGAGAATGAAGAAGAAGATAGAACTTTAGGAGTTTTCGGCTTTTACTCAGAGAAGAAGAGAAAAGAATGAGAGAAAAACCTAAATGCCGAAATTGAAGAGATATTCCCCCTATTTATAGAAATTTCAGCACTTACCTAACCTTGTAGATAAATCCTATCTTTTCTCATTTATCTTAATCTACTAGCTCATCTAAAAGAGACTTAATTATCTCTAACTCCTCCCTCCTTTATCAACATATTATCCACATATTTTAATCATTAAAATCCCTAAATTTTAGCCTTTATCTGCTTATTATCCACATAAAATAAATTCCTAAATAATAGCCTTTATCTGCTTATTATCCACATATTTTAAACATTAAAACCCTTAAATTTTAGCCTTGTTGCCATCCACTCCACCTAATCCTAATACCCAAAATTTAGCTAACTTAAATTAAAAGAATTGGGCTCCATGAAACTTAAATTTGGGTCGCTTACTCCCTTGTGTGGCGTCACCTCCTAAGATTGGGCCACAAACCCACTTTGGTATTTTAAACATAGATACTACCTTTTAAACCCTATAATGCCCAAACAGATAATTTTAATCAAGGCTTCTACCTAAGCCTGAGCCCAATTTGGACCCCTAACACTTTAATTAACACATTAAACATATCCACCCATTAAACGCATAGGCCCAAAAATTCAGGATGTTACAGTTCTAACCCCTTGAAGAAATTTCGTCCTCGAAATTTCCAACTAACTATTAATCGTACTACCCAAGTCTCACCACTATGCTTTCACTGCGCACTCTAATTCTAAAGCCAAAATAAACACTTAGTATACTATGGTAGGGTACGGACCGGTATTCACATCTAGAACGTCCTCGTCCCCTTGTACTCATGCTATCGATTTGCGTTTATCTGATTAAAAATTTTATGAGTTATTAACTCTTTCCACTGATTATCCACGAACAATCTTATGAAAAGTAATTTTAAGAGTGATTCTTTCGAATTCGAACTTATCTACAGTTTCAGTCTCAAGTTTACCTCCTAATTCTAGAGACCACATACATTCAACAATCAACATACAGACAACATCCATGCACCTACATTCAACACATAGGGGTATTTTTTTTATTCCACTACCTAGGGGTATTTTCGTAATTTTATCCTACAGGGGTATTTTTGTAATTTTTAAAATAGGGTTCCTTGTTGATTTCGTGAAGTGAGGGTATTCTGGTAATTTTACAATCTGGGGGTATTTTGGTAATTTTGAAATCCAGGGGTATTTCGATAATTTTGAAATATGAGGGTATTTCGGTAATTTTGTAATCAGGGGCAATTTAGTAATTTTGCAAATCTGGGGTAATTTGGTAATTGTACAAACCAGGGGTATTTTGGTCATTTGAAAAAACGATGGTAGGTTGGTAATTTTTTCAAACCAGGGATATTTTGATGTTGTTGTTGTTGTTTTTTTTTTTTCAAACAGAGTACTTTGGGGAAAAATCTAGTTTCATGGTCCGGGTTACTCTTATAAACATGAGATTTTCGAGTAAATTTTCAAAACATAGGTATTTTACAAATCCATGGCTGGTTGGAAGTTTTCACCAATCAAACGTATTTTGAAAATTTTGCAAAACTTGAGAATTTTTTTTTTTTCAAACTAGGGTGGCTGGTCCCTTTCGGGTTTTAATTATAAGGTTTAGCCCATCAACAAGTCCTCGTAACTAGGGTGAATAGTCACTATGCACCAGGTAGGATTCCAGCGAAGAGGAGGTGAGTCACTAGGACTGCTTAAATACCAGGCTCTTCCGGATCCAATCTTAGACATGCGTATGCCTGTTACCACACCCTAGTCGTGCGGCTCGTTCACGGGTTTGTTTAGTGAGTTTAAGTCTTATGAGATTTTAAGAGTTGTTTCAACTAGGCCTAAAGTCCATCAAGTTCTAATCTAACTAATCTACGTTCCATAAAGCCCATCAAGCCCACATATATTATATCACACAATGGTTCAGAATACTTACCTAGCGGACTTGGGCCGGAGACGCAGGTGCCATGCTGAGCTAACAGACCTGATATCACTTAAAAACATCCATATTTCAAAAGCCCATTTTTAGGAACATTTTGAGCCCAAAACCCCAGAGCCAAGTTTTGAACGGAGCTTTGATACCAATTTGTAACACCCCAAACCTAGCTCAAACACTACAACCGGATCTGGTATGTCACTAAGGAAATATCGTAAAACATGTCGCATTTTGGAAAACAATTACTAGGTTTAATCATTAATACCGAAAAATTAATAAATTATTAAGTCATATAAGATATAAAGTTATAAATTGTCTTGGTGAATTTTAATTAAAATCCAAAATCTTGTACATGTCTTAGCTTAATTTTAAACATAAAATTAATATATCTAATAATAAAACCCAACTTAAACCCAAAAACATAAATAATAGTTTAGTGGCCCATGGCCTTATTACAGCGAGATTTAAATCCCATTAAATAAAAATATAAAGTAATAAACTTAAAGTCTTTTTGCTGAATCCAAATGCTCTTTTGCATGGCCACCTTGCTCTCCTCTCCAGCCCGGTCCGATACACTAAGTGTCACCTAAAATTGTTAAATAATTGGTTGAGTCACGAGACTCAGTGTGCAACACTTATGCACCATTAGATTTGGGCTTTAGCCCCATAAAACAAAATAATCAGAATTAATTTACATAACAAAAATAGTATGCAAAGCCCAACCCAAATCCTAGGTTTCCATCTGCTACACGCCCCCGTACCAGCCATTCACACCATTGGGGATTTCTACAATCAACCCACACCGCTACACGCCTTGATGGCAGTTGTGCTGCTCATCATCAGATCATGGCCTAGCCAATACAACAGATCACGGCGATAGCCGCTACAACAGATCACGGTAAAAACAGCTACAATGTATAACTTCCTCCTTTCATCAAACCAAACTCATGCAATTATAGAAAATCGGCATACTCATATCATTTAATCAGAACATTCATTTAGAACGACAGGGATCACTAACCTGGTGATTTGTTTTACTCTCTTTGGGTTTCAAACGTTGTGCCAGGATTTCGGCATTTAACAGAACATATAAGACTTATATTCATATATTTAACAAACAGATCTAGATAATGTGGAGATTTACACACCTGATTAATGTCGATACCCTTGCTAGACCAATCTACAACTTTGCTCAAAAAGCCGGAAAGATGTGAAAATAGGGCCTCTCCTTGAAATCTCAAAAGTAACACGATTCGAGTGCTACCAATCTATAACTTAGAGATCTATTGCGATTAACTCCACTAAAGTTCCCTTCAGATTTCGACACAAGTAAGCACCACAGAAGCAATTCGGCAATCACAGGAGATGAGATCTAGGGATTTCGGCTTTTAGGAAAATCTCGAAAAAAGTATGAACAAGAGAAGGCTGATGTGTCTTTGGCTTTTAAAATACTTGAGTGAAGAGTTTCGGTTTCGACAGAAAAGAGAAGAAGAAAAAGAAAACAAGGAAGAGACTTGAAGATTTCAAATAGGAAGAAAAAGAATGGAAAGAGTTTCGCTTTTGAATCAAAGTGAAGATGAGGGATTAGGCTTAGAGATTTCGGCTTTTGCAGAGAATGAAGAAGAAGATGGAACTTTAGGAGTTTTCGGCTTTTACTCAAAGAAGAAGAGAAAAGAATGAGAGAAAAACCTAAATGCCGAAATTGAAGAGATATTCCCCCTATTTATAGAAATTTCGGCACTTACCTAACCTTGCAGATAAATCCTATCTTTTCTCCTATATCTTAATCTACTAGCTCAACTAAAAGAGACTTAATTATCTCTAACTCCTCCCTCCTTTATCAGCATATTATCCACATATTTTAATCATTAAAATCCCTAAATTTTAGCCTTTATCTGCTTATTATCCACATAAAATAAATTCCTAAATAATAGCCTTTATTTGCTTATTATCCATATATTTTAAACATTAAAACCCCTAAATTTTAGCCTTGTTGCCATCCACTCCACCTAATCCTAATGCCCAAAATTTAGCTAACTTAAATTAAAAGAATTGGGCTCCATGAAACTTAAATTTGGGTCGCTTACTCCCTTGTGTGGCGTCACCTCCTAAGATTGGGCCACAAACCCACTTTGGTATTTTAAACATAGATACTACCTTTTAAACCCTATAATGCCCAAACAGATAATTTTAATCAAGGCCTCTACCTAAGCCTGAGCCCAATTTGGACCCCTAACACTTCAATTAACACATTAAACATATCCACCCATTAAACGCATAGGCCCAAAAATTCAGGATGTTACAACAAACCTCACCATCGTAGTAAAAAACGGCGTTAATATGTTCACTCATTTTCAGTTTCTATTTTTCTTTTACCTCAATTTTTGTTATGCAACCTGAGAATGATATTTGGCTGATTTATAGTGTAAGGATTGGGACATACTACTGTAGCAAGGAAAAGCAAAGAATGATTATTTACAAGGAAAAGGAAAATTTAATTTGACAAGGAAAAGCAAAGAATGATTAATTACAAGGAAAAGCAAAGAATGATTATTTACAAGCAAAGAAGATTTCTTTTTCTTTTTTTTTTTTTGTAATTTAGTTTTAATATATTAAATAAATAAGACATTTTCTTTATTTTTTATTTTATTGTAATTTAATTTTAATATATGTAATAAAATAAGAAGTTATTTTTTATTTTTTATTTTTTTACAATTTAGTTTTAATATATTTAATAAAATAAGAAGTTTTTTTATTTTTTATTTTTTTGTAATTTAGTTTTAATATATTTAATAAATAAGATTTTTTTATTTTTTTGTAATTTAGTTGTAATATATTTAATAAAATAATAGTTGCTTACATGTTTTTTGTAATTTAATTTTAATATCTTTAATAAAATAGAAATTGTTTAATTTTTTTATTGTAATTTCATTTTAATATATTTAATAAAATAGAAATTATTTAAATTAAATTAAATTTAAATTAAATTGACCCATGAATATGTAGATTTTAAATTAAATTGAATGCTGGGGCTAAAGCGCGTCCCCAGGGGCACGCTTTCCTGCCATTTTCCCTCAAAACGCGCTGACGTGGACGCGTTTTGACTGGAAATGGCCCTTTTTCCGTAAATTTTCTAAAAATCGGCCCAATTCCGTAAATTTTTAATTTTTTTGGTATATTTGGGTATTTTACCCTTTTCTAAATGCCAACTGGCTTAACTTAAAAAATATATATTCAATTTTAAGTATCTAGTAAACTACAAAAATAGTCACTTTTATTTTCCTTAAATTATATTTTAGTCATTTATGTTTGAAATGTTATGTTTTAGTCACTTATGTTATCATTTTGTTACAAAGTGGTCACTCTACTGTTAAACTCCATTACCTCCCTGACAACGGTCCTACATAGTAGTCCAAATGAGTTTTAAATGCCAACTTAGATGTCTAGTTGTTGGGATAAAAGTAGATTTTTAATTAAATAAATTTAATTTGGACTACCACGTAGGACATCCAAGCAGGGGCGAAGCCAGAAAATTTTCTTGGGGGCTGAAATTAAATTGTAATTTTTTACGATAGTAAAAATACAATTCCACTATTTGAATAGCCTCTATCTTTATAATTTTTAAATGATTAAATCCAATTTTTATCATTTTTAGGGGGGCCAAAGTGCAATTTTACCTTTACTAATTTAAATTTTTAAAATTTTCAAAGGGCCTAAATGAAAAATTTTCTATTTTGGGGAAGGGGACCTGTTATCCCCACAGTTTACCCCATCCAAGTTGGCATTTAAAACCCATTTGGACTGCCACGTAGGACCGCCGTTAAGGAGGTAACGAAGCTTAACAGTAGAGAAATCACTTCATAAAAAAAGGATAACGTAAGTAACTAAAACGTAACATTTCAAACATAAGTGACTAAAATATAATTTAAGGCAAGCAAAAGTGACTACTGTTGTAGTTTTCCCTATTTATTATTAATATATTTAATATAGTGATGAAATCTGAATTCAATGAAATTAAAATTAAAATAGTATAATAAATTATGGAGTGTTTGGTAAACATGGTTTTGGGCCTTTTTTAGCTGATTTGGGTATAAATGGAGGATTGGATAGTCAAACTCTCTAATTGTAATGTTTGGTAAATGAATCTTTACAATAGCTTATTGAGCTAAAACCTCCAAAATAGAAAACGTTCGAATGGGCAATTTTTTTTACAACTAATTAGGAATGAGATATATGAAATGATATATTTGACCTTGTTTGCTAAAAAATTACTCTATTTGCCACTATGTACAATTATATTGATACACTATTAATATATATCAATTTCCACAATGTTAATATTTGCAAATAAGGAACTTAAGAAATTTGTTTAATTAAAATTTTAAAAATATTCACTAATTAATTTCCATAATGGATGTTTTAATTCATTCCTAATAGTGTTTTATCTCAATAATTTCACCCAATAAAGACTAAAGTATTATAAACAAATATATACTTAACAATAAAATGTGTCATGGTCTTATTTATCATTTTACAAATATTAGCTTTCAGCTATCAGCTAAGTTTTACCAAACAATTTTTAAATAAATAGTTAATAGAATCATTTGTTCAAATCAATTAATAGAATTAGTTGATCAAACTAGTCACTGCAATCAGCTATCAACCAATTACCAAACAAGACCTACGTAAAATATGGAATACTTTAAGATGCGATAAAAAAATATAAAATAATTAAAACATGTTATGTCATAAAAAATAATATATAACATGTAACGCCTTAAACCCAACCTAAATGTCTAGACCAAGTCCAAAGAGTTACATTCTCTATACTAGAAACTCACATTTATAAATACAAATATATAAAAACATTTAACATATTATAACAATCATAGAAATCAACCAACCATTCGACCCTCCTAAAATGTCGTATTACTAGAGAAAATTGAAATTATTAATAGTATAACCAAAAGGAAAGATAAAGTGGATTGACTGAGCTCCCTCAACATCGACCAGTTCAAGTCTATGAACCACTTGAAATTCAATCAATAATGAAATGAGTTGTGAACCCAGTGCATAACAGAAATAAATTTAACTAAAGAATGATTATAAAAATAGTTCTCAAACCCCAAGTTTCAGTCGGAATCATAAAACATTCAGTACACATTTAACATACTAGTTATATGATAGAAACAATTCCAGTTCAGATACAGAACAGATCAAAAACACATGTAGTTATTCTTACCCATCCGCTACACACCATCTCTGACCATCCCAATACACCATTTAGGGCATTTAATATCCATCCAACCCTACACACCATATAGTTTCAATACGACACATTTACTGAGACACAGACTAGCTGTCAGATCGAATAGCGGCAAAGCGCCAAGTTCATATATAAATCATGGTTGAGCCATTGAATCATAACAGATTCTTCCTCCTTCATATAATTCCCAACCAATGCAAATGCAGATGTCAGATGTCGACAACATATGTACGATTATTCTAATTTAATTAATAGGTAGGTAATGCAAAGCAATATTATTAATAGTCATCACATTACGTATACATTTATATAATTCATATCTCAGTCTCAAAGCATCAAATAGTACTCATACAATCTAATTCTAATCATAAATACATTATGGTGACCAACGTTTGTGTTAAACGACACTTACGGTCTCAGAGACGTTCTAGATTTATCTACACACCACACAGCATGGCACATATGTGCACACAACCTGACACACACCTGTGTCACCTGCTCGTGTGGTCTTAAGTCTTAAATCGTAAATAGTGAGTCACATGACCTGGACACATGCTCGTGTCTCTGGCCTGTGTGGTCTTAAATCGTAAACAATGAGTCACACGGCCTGGACACACGCCCGTGTCCTTGGCCGTGTGAACTCTGCACTAACATAGCCACACAAGGCCTAGACACATGCCCGTGTCTCTTGTAGGTGTGATCCTTATCTTGTACTCAGTGAGTTACACAACATAAACACATGCTCGTGTTCTTGGCCGTGTGAACTCTACACTAACATAGCCATACACGGCCTGGACACACGCTCGTGTGGCTTGAATTCAATGAATAGTATGTTACATGGCCTGCCACATGGCCGTGTGGCGTCGACAGCCATATTTTTTGTGTCCAAAATTCGCAAAAACAGGGATTTTTGGTACGCACCTGAAGAGATTTTAAAGCGGTAACAACGTAAAGGATCTCTAAAGCCTAAACGGACAGTCAATAACCAATTAACGATAGATCATCACAGTTACAAAGTTTAACGCGAAGTCAACACATTTTGACACAAAATCCCAATTCAACATAATTATTACCTCTGCATCCAAACAAAATTCACGAATTACGAACGTTAGAGGGACCGTCGTTCTCGAGACTTCCTCCTAAAGACAACAATCAAACATGCAAATAAATAATCCCATCATTAATCATGAAACTAATTTTTTGACAAAAAGGACAACAACAAAATGTTTCAGAAATTGCAAAACCGAACTCACAGAGTTACCAAAAATGAACTTATCGATAACAGAAACAGAAAAAAAGCACGAATCTACGTAAAGAAAAAGAAAAAACCAATGACAACGACAAGTGAAGGAAAAGAAAAAAGAGAAGCAAAAGGAAAGAAAAAGAAAAAAAAAATAAAAGATGAGGAGAAGGACGTTAAATTAATTGTTTAAACCACCAACCAGAAATCTAACAGTTAGCAAAATATTTCTCAACACATATGCTGGGACTCAAACACAAGACCAAACAGATTACGAATGCTTAACCAGTGAACCAGAAGGCTTATTCTTGACATAGGTTTGCACTAAACTTGTAACACCCCCTACCCGTATTCGATATCAGAATAGAGTACGAGGCATTACCGGAGTTTACGATTTTTTTTTTACTCTACATAGCCCCTTTATAAATATTTAGCCTTCCCTGCAATTTTAAATCGAGACCAATCCACATCAACATATTTTCATAATAGATTCATGCATATTATAAGATAACTTCAACACATACCAAAACAAGATTTATTAGCCATACCAATGGCTAACCTTACATTCATTTCATATCAACATCTACTTTATTAGCTTATACATGCCATTGTTTTCCAAAATAAAGTTTATTTATATACCGGAATCTTGAGGTTGATAGTGTGATGTGTCTCCGACTGAATCCGACCTCCGAGCTCTTAACACTACAAAACAGGGGAAAAAGAAACAGGTTAAGCACTTTGTGCTTAGTAAGCCTATGTAACAAGAATTATACTTACCTAATATTTTCAATATAATGCAATAAATATTCATATATCCATTCAATGCATTATTACGCTATCATGCACAAACTCAACATTCAAGTTAGCCCAATAATTTCCATGAATCAATAATTTATACATGATTGATGAGCTGATCAATACCATGATTTTCATTTCCTTGTTTTTTTTTTTTCATATTTATCCCGTTGAATTACTCGGAATTTCGATGGATTTTTAGAGGTACACTTTAGTGTACAAATCCAGGTCCGTCAATTCATGTTCATGTGCGCACATTTCCATTTTAGAGAGCACACTCCATGCGAACCTCAACCTTACAAATGGATTACGGTCCAAAAATCCTCAACGACAATTACTCTAATGAGCTTGGATCGAATTACCAGTCCAGCTAAATTCGCACCCTAATTGATTTACCGTCCGAGCTAAATCCATTTTCCACATATTCTTCGAGAGGGCTATATCGGATAGGATCACCCGTCCGGGCTAGATCCTTTTATCACAATTCCTTTTCAGATATCCATCGAATTTTCCTTTCATTCAACCGGATTTCTTCCCCTTTTTACCAAATATATCAATATTTTATCAATTTTCAACAATGAACATTCAAATTATATTCACATCAATAACATACATTTCAAGCATTTAAGAATATAATTCAAGTTACACGAACTTACCTCGATACTAGTTCGTATACAAAATCTACTAATTCGGGACCTTTTCTTTTCCTCGATCTAGCTTCGTATTTGAGTTTTTCGGATCTAAATAAATAAACTCAATCATCAATTCAATACATTTCATGTTCACATGTAGTATTTTCTATAATTTTATTATTTTTTTTAGTTCATTCAAAGCTGTCTACTTGAGTCATAGTCACTAAATTATTTATTTCTCGAGATACAGAACTCCAAATGAAGAACCGTTAATTTTCTCTGAAACTAGACTCGCATATCTTCATCCCATAAAATTTTCAGAATTTTTGGTTTAGCCAATAAGTACAGTTTATTCTTTAAAGTCACTCCTGTTCTGCTGTTTGACAGTTCTGACCCTTCTTCACTAAAAATTAATTATCTCTTCATACAGGATTCAGATGATGTTCTCATTTATTTATATTGAAAATAGACTCATTCATAATTCTAAATATATAAATTTAATCCCCTAATTATTTTTCTTCAATTTTTTATGATTTTCTAAATTAAAAATAGGGGAACCCGAATTTATTTTGAACCAGTCTTACAAAAATCTAAACATCTCAAAATACAGAATTTCTTTTCTTTCCCTGTTTCTTTCATAAGAAAATAGACTCAATAAGCTTTAATTTCATATCTCACTCAACTTCTAATTCCACTTCTATGAGTTTTGGTGAATTTTCAAACTTACTCTACTGTTGCTGTCCCAAAACTGTTTTCTTATAGCTTGTTTTGCAATTAAGTCCTTTATCCAATTCTAACTTCAAATTCTTTCAATTAAACCACTAATTCACCATTTTATTCATCAAATACTATATTCAAAAACTTTAAAACTTCAAAAAATTCAACTTAAATTCATCAAAACTTTGTTCTAAAACTTATAAATCATCAAAATTAAAAGTAAAGGGCTAAATTAACTTACCTATTAAATATCTAAGCTTCAAACTTTCAATTTTCCCCTTTTCTTCTTTCTTTTCTCCTTTTCTTCTTTCTTTTCTTTTTTTCTCTCTTTCCTTCACGTCTGCTCTCTGTTCTTCTCTTTCTTTTTTTTTTTTTTTTTTTTCTTTTCTCCTTTCTTATTATAATATATATTATAATAGTTATCTTTATAAAAAATCTTAGATTTTTATACAATACACCGCCTCAACTATACAAAATGGCTTAATTGCCATTTTGGTCCTTTATAATTTCTTTTAATCTATAATTCAACTTTTACTTCTATTTCAATTTAGTCTTTTTCATTTAATTACCTACCCAAACGTTAAAATTTTCTAACGAAATTTTAATACCACATTACTAACATTTTATAAATATTTATAAAAATATTTCCTATCATATAAATATTCATGCAAATATATTGAAATAAATTTCTCTTTAAATCGAATTTATGGTTGCGAAACCATTGTTCCGATAACCTTGAATTTAGGCCATTACAAAACTAGGCTTAAATATGTAATGCAAGAATAGAGGTTATCTTAAAGTAAAATAACAAAATTTCTAAGGACACAACTCAAACTCCTAACCTCGAACACAAAAGCAGAGCACCTATCTACTTATACAGAGACTCAATTACGACGGAATCCAATAATCAAACATTTAAATTTTTGGGGCGTTACAAGTCTCTCTCCCTAAAAGAAATTTTAGCCTCGAAATTTACTTGACTCAACAGATATGGGTACTGTCGCCGAAGCAACTTTTTAGGTTCCCACGTGGCTTCTATAATGCTATGATTCTACCACAAAACATTGATTAGAGGAACAGTTTTATTTATCAATACCTTAATATCACGATCTAGAATCTGAATATGTTCCTCCTCAAAAGTTAAGTCCAGTCGCACCTCAATTTCTTCAATTAGAATAATATGTGACGAATCAGATCGGTACCATCTAAAAATCGAGATATGGAACACGTCATGAATCCGCTCTAACTCTGGCGGTAACTCTAATTGATAGGCAACAGATCCAACACTTTTTAAAATATGATATGATTCAATGAACCTCGGGCTCAACTTGCCCTTACATCCAAATCGAATGACCTTTTTCCACGGTGACACTTTCAGGAACACCTGATTACCTATAGAAAATTCAATTTCTTTTTTCTTTAAATCAACATAAGATTTCTTTCGATCAAAAGCGGCTTTAAGATAGTCACGAATCAACTTGACAGTATTCTCAGTTTCAGAAACTAGCTAGGGGCCCAAAACTCGACTTTTACTTAACTCAGTCCAACACAGATGAGTGCGCCACTTACGACCATACAGAGCTTCGAAAAGTGCCATCTGGATACTAAACTGAAAGTTGTTATTGTACGCAAACTCAGCCAACAGTAAGTAATCTTCCCAACTACTTCGAAAATCAATTACACAACCCCAAAACATATCCTCCAAGATCTGAATAACTCGCTCAGAATATCTATCGTTCTAAGGATGATACCCAACACTGAAATAAAGTCGGGTGCCTAAAGCCTCATGAAACTTCTTCTAAAATTGAGACTTGAAACGCGGATCTCTATCAAAGATAATAGAGACTAAAATCCCGTGCAGTCTCACGATTTCAGTAATATACAGCTTAGCTAACTTCTGCAGGGAGTAATATGTTCAGATAGAAATGACATAAGTGGATTTGGTCAATCGATCAACGATGACCAAAACTGAATCTTTTTTAGTGGGGGTTAAAAGTAACCGACTGTAACAGCCCGATCTAGGTGTTAGTCAAAATAGTGGTTCCGGAACCACTAATCCAAGGTTGAGGAAAATGATTTTTATAATATTTTATGAATTACAGCATGATTATAAGGATGAATGAAAATTTTGGTGCTTTAATTTTAGCGATTGTATGCTTAATTGCGAAAATTGACTAAATCGCATAAAGTGCAAAAGTTCTATTTTATAAGCTAAATGTGTCAAATAGCTATAGAATTTTAATTGAAGGTTCTAAATGTGCAATTAGGCCTTTTTAAAGGCAATAGCCGACCATAGGGACAAGAATTGACATGGTCAATTGGTTAGGTGAGATTTTGGTGACTTATTTGATAAATTAAAATAAAATAAGAAGAAAGATGATAACACTTATCATCTTCACCATTTTTCCATCGAAAATACAAAAAATAAGGGTTTTGGAAGCTTTAAATTTTTAGCAACTCATCTTCTTTACAAGTAAGTACATTAGTGATCATTTCTTGATAAAAATTGTACTTTTGAAACCTCTAAGACTTAAGCTTTCTATAGAGGAGACTATCTTGCAATATGGTGAAAAGTTTAGGGATTTTCCATGGGAGATTTTAAATTGTTTGCTGCATTTTTATGGAAGAAAATGAGTCTTAGATGTTTAATAAACAACTTTTGTGAGAAGTGTTACCATGAAAACACCAAAAAGACCTTTACAAAAAGGTTGTAAAATATGTAGTAAATGTGTGAAAGGTTGAGTTTTGATGGTATTCATAAGAGAAATAAATGTTCACCTAGGCTTGTTAAAGGTAGAAATTTGATTAGAATTGATTTCCGAGCCTAGGCGTAAAATGGTTATTTTACGAAAGTCTAAGGGCAAAATAGTGATTTTGCCAAAGCATGATTATTGAAATGTATTTATTAATGAGATCGTTAAATGAGATAATTTGCTATTATAGAGCAAGAAGAACCAAGAATCAACCTCGATCGGGGAAAGAACAAAATATCGGGCTAGATCGACAACCTAACCTTTTTTAAAATCGAGGTAAGTTTATATGTGATAAATTCAATATTTACACTAATACGTTTGAGAATGTTTGAAATTTATGATGATACATGGTATTCTATGAAATCGAGTACTTGGTGTTAAATGAGAAATATGAGAAAGGTTGAGACGTTGAAGTCCCGATTGGGCTATAATAAATGTGAAAATATTATCATCGAGACAGGTGATGGATAAGGCCCCGTGTAAGACCATTTTAGGGACATGGCCTCGGTACTAAATTGCGATTCCGTATAAGACCATATATGGGATATGGCTTCGATATTGAATATGAAAATCGTATAGGACCATATCCGGGATATGACATCGATACTTGATGTGAGGTTCTATATAAGACTGTATTTGGGATATGGCATTGGTATTCAGAGGTAATCCCATATAAGACAGCATCCGGGATGTGGCATTGGTTTCACATTTATATTAATAACAATGAATATGCGTCTTTGAGTATCCTTAGTGATTTAATAGGATAACTAGACAATCTTGGAAGTAGAAACGAGATTTTTATTAAAGCTATGTGATTGAGTGAATACAGGTATCCGTGAGTAATTCACGAGGAATATTGACGATATGCGGCATGGTATGTGCTAGATAAGAATAAGTAAGAGTAAGTTATGGCAAAGTGTTTATGACTTTGTATGTCTCTAATGTCATAGATGGATGTTATCATGAGTTTATTGTTGCTATTTATTTTCATGCAAACTTACTAAGCTTTATGCTTACCCCTCTAATTTTCCTTTTCCTTGTAGTATTGCCATAATAACTCGAGGATTGTGGGACTCGGAGTTCAGAAATCACACTATCGATATCTCTTGGTATAACAAGTTAGACTTATTTTGGGTATGGCATGTATAGGACTTAGGTATTTTGTTAT